>OW386168.1:27268350-28518350 GCA_936431705.1 Cheilosia pagana | reverse complement strand
GGGGGGAATCACGTTGAAGGTCGATTGTAGACGAGCCCACGTGAATTTCGGAAGCACTCTCAATCTTTTTATCGCCACAAGGCCATAATACAGTCATGAATTAAAAAACTTCATAGGAAATTCCGATCATGCTCTAACATTAGCTATAAATTCCGTACCGAAAACAATTAAGCCTAGCTATAGACAGTCAAGAGTTCAGCCCTAGCCCATAGAATCCGTTGCTTCCGTCGTGACGATATGGACGTAGGTATTCAACGGAACAAGCAGTCCCATAGAATCCGTCGCATACGGCGGCAGGCTGCTCCATAGCACTCTCTATTAATTTTTCCCATGAGACGTAGCTAGTCATTTTTCCCTTTTCACCGAACTCGAATTCCCTTCAAATTACCTTAGGAAAAAATGTAACTTTGAAATGTAAAATTTTTATTATAAGGATCGTACTTTATGATTATTTTTTATACTAGAAATTTTTGCTTAAAGGCGAACTACAGGACCCCTTTTTTGTGGACATTTTCCGTGTTGAAATCATGGTGAAATATGAATGTTTATATAAAAATTGTTTGTCCGATTCCTGGAATTCCACTGATTTTACCTTTTTCCCACGGAAGGCTTTTCGGACATTGAAATTTCCACAAAAAGAAGCAGTATCAGTTTTTCTCATTCTCTCATTATTTCCACCAATGAAACTGTGTACTCTCACGCTATGCCAGCTGTCAACGAGTGCAACTGACAGAAAATTAGAAAGTCAACTTCTTTATTCATCTCATTCCGCACGTGCGCTGGTTATGGGTCACCGTCGATAAGCTGCTGTGTGTTTTATCAACCTGTCAGTCGAAAACGTGGCCGAAACAGACGCGACGGTTTCTATGGGTTGCGCCCTTCATTCCCATAAATGTCATATCCAGGGAGCCAAATAGAGTGAGTACAACAAAAATGAACCAAATCGATGGCTATTGTCACAGATAGAACGTAACCCAACAGTAACACAATAGTAGATTTACTTTTCAAAAAAGGACAACCAAAAAAAGGAAAAAAAGTACATTTTAAAACCTCTATATAAAAGACCATACCAACCATGGTAACGTGCAAATCTCGACTTTATAAACCTTTTCTAATCCTCAACTAAAAAACACAGGAAATGTGCTAAAATTTTAAAATATTCCACTAATAGCATCACTTAAGTACCAGCTAACAAATCTGCATCGTGACATCATTAATGGCGCAAGGTTTCTCCGCATGACTCAGTATTGTATACAGAATCCACATCATCCAGCTCTTCTTGGGTGGCTTTCTCATCCATCTACACAAACTTCTTTTGTGTGTCGTATAGAATAACGTCTCTCTGTCCAAGTTCACGCGTATTTGCATCAAGTTTACCGCCACCACTGCTGCCACACATGCCTTATAACACAGGCCGTGCCTATGCATCGTGCAGTCTTCATTTCCCATATACAGATAGCCTGACTAAATAGTGCAGCACACCAAAGACGGCCCATGCCACGAATAGCATTACATACGCCAGCTCTAGGCGTTTATTCATTCTATTAGACACTGTCTAATTTACGTTTTAATATTCTGTCAATTTGTTTGAGGAGTGGAAACGAACTTTTTGTTATTCTTTGGGGAGGTCTTCTCCACAAGCGCGACGATGGCTGACATATAGAACACACCATTATGGGCGAGCATGCGTTTGATTCTGGCTGACATTTTTGTGAGGCGGTTCCGCATCGCTATATACAGGCTCCACTGATGGATTATTAATGATCAATGATTCGTATGTTGTAAACAGATAGGGATTACTTCCACTCGCAGTTGGACGGGACGAGAAAGTGAAACGTATCGCAAATCGATGAAATCGATACGCTAGTTAGAGAGATGGGTGGTATCAAAATTTGAATGATTGACGCATGCAGACATACGAGTCACATGGGCAAACAGAATCGCAAAATGGATATATGTTGACTAAATCGCTGGGGGATGATCGTCTCTTTGACGCACACCTCGAGACTGATTCAAAAGGCAGCACTTAGCATAAATTCATGGTTAGTATTTCATAGAATAATAGTGGTAGATACTGTAGTTAACTGAACAAAAATACACCAGTAGATCTACTGCAATTTTTTCGAAATTTAAGTCTGCCGCCAAAAAACTAAGTCTATTGCATTTTTATCGTACGAGTTGGCAACACTGTTTCAACTGGCGGCCATTTTGTCAGCTGTCAAGTGATTTATTTTTAATTTGGTTTGGCATTTCAAAATAAAATAAGAAGAGAGACGCCAGAACAACGCCTCAAAATTGTGCAAATTTATTTTGAAAATCATGGTTCTGTTCGATATATCTACGTATCGCGCACTACGTCCATTTTACGGTCAAGGTTTTCGCACCACGTTTAGTCTAAATGATAATACGTTTCCACAGATACGGCGTACAGAAAAAGTCATTGCTGCTGTAGTAGAGAGTAGCGTAGAGGAAGACCCGAATCAGTCTATCCGCCATCCTGCACAGGAATTGGATATGTTTCAACAAGACGGCGCAACATGTCACACAGCTCGTGCCACAATTGATTTATTGACGGAAACGTTTGGTAACCGCACATAGTTTCACGTTGCGGACCCGTGAATTGGCCTCCAAGATCGTGCGATATGTGGGGATATGTGAAGTCGCTAGTCTACACCGATAAGCCCGAAAAGATTGACCACTTGGAGGACAACAACCGCCGTCATCGAAAATTGGACCTCCACTCCATCGCACAAGGAATTTTCCCTAAATTGTAGAAGGACTCATTTATCATTCCCATTCCCAAAAGGAGCCTAATTATAGAATAGACCCAACGCTAAACTCTCTTTGAGAGCATCATTTACGCACAATGTTCTTCCATTTCAAATCAATTCTCTCCTCTAATCGACATGGGGTTTTTAAGGGCATGGAAAATGGTAAGGAAGTGGATATTGTGGCTACCAATTTTAGCAAAGCGGTCGACCAAATCTCTGACAAAGTCATACTCCCCAAACATAAAGCGATTGGTTCTCCACCGCGGTTTATGTTCTGGATTAAATCTTATTTAGAAGATCGCAAGTATAGCTTCATCAGAAGCTTTAACTGGTTCAACGAGTAGGATGAATAAACACGTAGATTCATTGGTCACAAGGGACTCTATTAAGGTCTAAGTGTGCTAGCCCAAAGCCACTTCAACCTAACCCAAGCCGTGATTGATATATGGAACAGAAAAGCCATTCTTGCCAAACGCTGTTTATTTCGCCAAAAAGAAGTCTATGAAGTTAAACCGTCTCTAATAGAACCCAGCAAATATTGCACAAGACCTGCCATGAGCCATGTCCTGCAGTGAATTGAAGAAATCTCTGATCTTCCGTACGAAACTTTCGAGGGAAAAATAAACAGGGTAATAATGGTGCATCGATGGAGTGCGTAGCAGGAGATTCAACGTCGAAGTTTAACAGATGAGATCACAAAAAGAGTATGGACAGAAGCGCACCATCCTGACTAGTCTTCTAATCCAACAGCGCTGCCAAAGAATACGCCGCCCTAGGTTAAAAACACAACTGGAAAGCGACCTCAACCAACTAAGTGTATGCGTAACTTAGGGTAGCTAGCTAGGCACCGGACTGGAAGGAGCCTTGGTGTACCAACTGTACGAACTGACAATGCTATTTAAAAGCTATATCTGAACAGTCCTTGAAAGGTTTAAAGCAACGCGTAACTCAGAGAATATGTTAGAAATAATTAATCATCATAGTTGTTGGGGCTTTTCAGCTATTTTTCTTATAGGGAATAACTTGTCTACTCAAAAACCACAAGTCCCATTCGTCGAGAAAGTCTTTGTCAATCTGAGGACCTATACTGACGGAAAAGATTGTGATCTTTCCTTCTTCCGTCCAACTCTTAAAAACTGTTTTAATAAAAGACTCACATTGATGTAGAGCACACGAGTACACGTTCGCACTTAAATGAAATCACAGGCTTCCGTGCCACCCTACACATGAACTTGTTGGCCCCACGTGCTCTGATTCGGAACCCACTCGTCATACAATCTTTTGTCGATGACATGTGTCCCTTGAAACTATGACGCATTCCCTAATGACTCCACTTGTGGCATACGCCATCAAGATGAAAGACTCATTACCAGCTTGAGACTTTGTGCCTTTTTTTTTTTGCTCGGGTATAGGTCAAACACTGTGTGGTACGTGTGTACCTCAACGGGTGGCGTATATAGTGCGGCGCTCGAATCCGTCAAAAGTTAAATTAAAAACTTCTCATAGACTCCTCATCCGCAAATAGCCATCGCGCACCACAACAACAACAACAATACAATAAAAGTAATAAAACTTTTCGTGTACGTAGATGGGAATCGCAAGCACGTGATTTCTTTGGGGGCAAGGACGAGACATGAATACCCAGTAGGTGGTGGTTTTTCGCCTAAAATGGCATTGGCACGTGGGGAATAGCGATAAACTTTCACCTTGTTGCTGATGATGATGATGCGATGACTGTCTTGAAGCGAGAGAGGTCCCACGACAATAAAAGACCAAAAAAAAGAAAAGGATTGACTAAAATTCAAATTATTTTCAATGTCACATTAGCTGACCGATTAGTAGTCTCAATTGTCTCTCTGACCGCACTTAGTAGTGCCGCCTGTTGTTGCCTGTAATTCGACTTATCTTGGGTCGGTGATCGCACATCAGCTCGGTGTGTTTTTAAAATTCATTCATTTGAAATTCTAGATTGTGCGGCCGACGGGCGGTCTTCCTTTTTATTTGGGAATTCTCCAGAACTGTCACTTTCATGTTATGGCTGTGGCCGGCCCTCTTCCAACGGCAGGTCTCTGTCATCTTTTTTTGTCGGTCCGTGCGGTTTGGGCAGAGGCACATAAATCAGTTGTCGGCGCCAAAACCATTTGAACACACTATATAGAATGGGACGACCATCTACACAGCCTGGGAAGGGAAAATGCGATCAAATTTAGTAGAACTGAAAGAGTTTTCTTGGTAGATAAATATACTTGTATGCTGTGCACTCTTGGTGCGCTGCACAGCTGGAGGTGCATCAATCGAAGACGATGTGTTGCATCATAAAGGCTGCTGCTATTTGCCGGTGCATTTTCATTTAAGCCAAGCGAACTTATGACAGGCATTCGCGGTATAGATGCAATGGTGTGGTATGGTATTCCATTTGCTTTATTGATGGGGAATTGCTTCTCCTTTTCAGCGGCGATAAATCTTCGAAAGGCAATTTCTTCGATTCAACTCAATTGGAGGAATCAAATGTGATTTTCAAGAGGAAAAATAATCGAAACAGGTGCAGGTCTGTGTATCTGTTCTTTTTTTGATCTGTGTTTTCGTTGCATCTTTGATTCTGGCTTTTGGTTTTCACATCCAATAAAGTAAATGTTTATGTGTGGAGTTAATCAACGGGAGCATCAAAGGATTGCCCATGCCTGTGTCATTTTTGAATGGGGTGCATAGTTAATTTGAAGTGAAAGTGCATAAAAAGAGAAGAGGAATATTGCAACTGCACTGTAGGTATAGGGCGGTATGACCAAGTGATGTGTTGAGAGGTTTGTTTTCGTTCAACATTTTAGGAAGAAGTTGCTGGCTATTAGAGTGGTTTTTATGCAATCTTTAGAGGCCGATAGTCTTGAGTCGCAAACAGTTTTATGCTTCCAAGAGTAGACTGCCAGAATGGAGTTTTTACGAAGTGCTGTAAAATTGTTTTTAAATAAAACCGGCCGTCTTGGTAGATCGTCCATTGTTGTCGCATTTACGGAAGATAATCAACTTTTAATGTCTTGCGTTTATTTATTGTTTACACCACGACAGTGATTCCATTGTTGTTTGTCCTTTCTTTGAACTTTGGAGGACTTTTTTTAACATTAATTGTTTGAAAACTTTTAAAGAAAAAAAAATTGGTAACTCATTGTAGAATCGTGGGCCTATATTTAAGCAACAATTTTTACGTATAAGTCCACAGACCAGTTCTAAGCTGTACCCGAAAGCTAGTAATAGAGGTGGTGAGTTTCTAGCGCGCATCCTTAAAAAAAAAAACCTTTTATACTCCTACAGATCGATTTTTTAATTATTTCTCTGGGCATTGATCCTCAGATCTATATGTCGTCTAAAGCATTATTTATATGCACCCACAGTGCCATTGTAAAATTTTTAAAATTGTCCCAAACATCGATAAATAGCTGTTTAACATCGAAATTGAAAATTCTCAGAAGACCTTAAACTGAGCTGGTTTAGTATATGCAACTGGCTGTTGGTGACCCCTAAGCTTGGATTGTGGTCAAAAATGTCAATAGTCGCTCGAAAAAAAAAAGTTTTTTTTTTGTTATTGTATTTTTTAATTTTATTTTAATTTTTAATTTCTAATAGCAATATAAACAGAGCTTCCAAATTAACAAACAAAATAATTTTCCCACAGCTCGTTTAATTAATTTAAAATTCTTCAAGTTCGGTAAATTTGGTCAAAGGTAAAAAAAATCAATTTTTTCTTTTTTGTAATTTTGGAAAATTTTAGTTTTCTTTAATTTCTTTGTTTATTTTATGAGTAAACTGAAATTGCCAAATAATATAAAAACGTTAATCACCTTTTATTTTTGTTAGTTAAAATAAAAATGCACATTTTCTAACAAGTTTGTAAGATCCGAATGGAGCTACATAAAATGGTATTAAAAGTTCCAGGGCAGAAGGGCAGACTTTAAGCCTATTTGTTAAACCATATGCAAAATAGTAGCTGAGTGTGGGCACTCATCGTATGGATTGCGATTTATTAAAAAAAAATAGGTGTTGATAATAATTTTAAAAGCAACGCTTTTTGTGTTGTTTAATTTCTCAAAATAGCTTAGAACGTAAAATTTTGTTCTTATATCATAAAAAATGCATTTTATAATTATCTTGATTGTTAAAAAAAATCCGCCTATTTCCATGACACTTTTTGAGTGAATTCCTTCTACTCCTTATTATTATTACATGCTTAATATTTACATGCTAAAAAGTATCTGATTCGTTGAATTTATTGTTTTATCAGTTTTAATTTGAAACGTGATTGCTAATATTTGGGAAACTTAAACGTTAAAATTCATCCAAAAATTTTTAAACACACTGTTTGACATTTTTTTTAACTTTAAGTTCTAAAGCCTTGAATTAAAATACTTAAAGAAAAAATTTGCAATATCTTTATTCGCTGCAAGGTTAGTTTTTAACTTTCTCGTATACGTAGTAAGAGAAAGGTATTGTAATCGTACAAAAAATCTAACTCGAGATTTTAATCAAATCCTGACATTAATATGATAGAGGAACTCGAAAAAGTGGGTCTCGCAATTCTGTCCGTCTTTCCGTCTGTCCGTCAGTTTTTCCCTAACTTTTTGTTGAACGGACTATTTACTGCATTTCTGTATTCTCTTCTCAGGGTGCTTAGCTTAGCATTGGTTTTTGTAGTTTGCGTCCTCCCATTGCTAAATTGTCACACCCAAAAATGGGTTAAGTCCTCGTTTTAAAGTTAAATTTACTAGAGTACACTCTACGTCCTCTCTGTCTGCGGGTGTCCAAAAGTTTGGTCCTAACTAACGTCAACGGGTTGTTTTTTAATTACATGTTATTTTAACACTGACTGCCTTTTTGAGCTCAACAAAGTCGACAAAAACAGAATACGTATCGTACCTCCAAAATGGATCGCTTTCCGCTTTAAAAACCTTTCGAAATGAAGATGTATATTAGGCAATAAAGAATACTATTTAGTTTAACGTGCTTATATTAGGTTTTATGTTAATGAAGATTTACCTTAGTAAACCAAAGTAGACTAACGCTCAATAAAACAACTCTGAGTTCAGTTAGTTGTTCGCAATCAGCCTGAATGTACGCAATCATTTACGATAAAGTGATATACATTTTGATGTGTGGCAGAGTAAAGTAAACAAATGCGTAATAAAACAGTTGCAGTCACATTAAGTGGTATAAAATGGTATATTTTGTTGTGTGTCTGATTCGATGCTTTTTCAAAATCTCGCTCACTGTTATACTACTGGAAGCAGTTTCCTATAGTACAGCCATGAGCGGGAGCACTTCTGTCAGGTCACTTCTAACTTTGTGGATAACAACTTTACAAAAAAAAAAACAATGTATAATAATATTTTATCAGACCATTTTCTTAAAAGATGAAGTTGTCAAAAACACTAGTTTGAATGAGAGCACTAAGTAGGCACGATTGTCTATATCGAACTGTATTTTTTTTTAAATAAACCTGAAAAGTGCTCAATTTTTAAAAATAGTAATTCTCACTTCTTTAAAGTCATATTACTAAGGTGGGTTCACATTGCATGACGCCCAACGGCCCAACTCACCGAATCAGTAATTAAGAACGCCTGAACAACATGCTTTCTGATGCGTTACATCTTTTTCCACAGGCGACGTAAAAAGGGCTCTATTAAGACAGTTTCTAATGAATATTTCATAGGCCAGTGGAGACAGTTTCAGTCCCTTCTAGTCGTCTGATCACTGTCAACATGCAGTGTCTTTAGTGAAGAGAAAATAAACAAGCGAGAGAGTTTCCGTTGCCTCAGATAGTAGGTACCCACTTTTCTATCTAGGAACTAAAAGTGCTGCAACTGACTTATATAAGAAAAAATAAGCAGTCTCATTTTAAAATCTGATTGTCATGTATGGAAATTAACTAATAAAATCCCGTACGTAAAGCTTGTTCCTTTGAATAAAAATTCCACAAACCCTATTATCCCGCACACTGCACATATGGGATCCATTTCCGTGAATAGCTCGCACTATGTAACAGCGCCCTCCCTCCTCTAGTTGCAAATTCCAAATTCAATTCATTATAAAGTAACAATTACGTAACCCAAGCACTTACACTGCATAGCGCCAAAGAACTCACAATACGAGGTATTCCACTTCCAGGGAACTCATGCATTATTCAGTAATTCCTTAAAGTGGAATTGCTTCAATAGCGCCAATGCCATAGTTGTACCAGTGTTCCTGGACGCAAAAACAAATGCGCATCTCGCATGCGCTATAGTAGGTAATGTCATCGGGATAGTCGCCTTTTTCTCGCTATACCATTGCACACGCCAAGGTTCCTCTGACGATGCGGAGCACAAGAGGCAGGTTTATTGTTCCACAATAGGCATCCCCACATGATCGAACAGTGTATACCAGCTTCACCTAGACAATCTCCCATTCTCGGTTGATCTTCTGCGAATGCCCTATCGAACATTGAACCTCAATAGGCGATTTCGATTTCTCTCTGTGTGCTCCTTTTTCACTGCATTTGCACTGTACGTACGGTGTTGACATTTAAGAAGCAGCATCCACGTATATTTAGATACAGATGCCCACACATATACTCGTAGTTGCGATCAAGAAAACAAAACAGCTGCGTTGCGTAATGTGAAAATATAATTTATTGTCCGTTCCTTGAGAGTGCCTTAACCCGATCGATTCGAAGTCAGTGGGTGGCATAGTATCTATAGTGATTTCGCGGTGTACTACTTTATAGTTTCTGTTTTTTTTTTGTGTTTTTTTTTTTATGGCGAAATACATTTTCTCTCAACCTTCACCGATATTGTTTTCCTGTTGCATGGAATTCTGAAGATCAATCGAAATCGGATCAATGCTTTCGATAACATTTGCTGGCAAAAAATACCATCTCACTTTTGTAAACAATTAACCGTATGTTTATAAATGAATTTCAGATGAACTTATTAATGAAATAAATTGAGTAGAAGAATCCGGCCGTGGAAT
This sequence comes from Cheilosia pagana, assembly GCA_936431705.1. Classification (NCBI taxonomy): domain Eukaryota; kingdom Metazoa; phylum Arthropoda; class Insecta; order Diptera; family Syrphidae; genus Cheilosia; species Cheilosia pagana. Next base: position 28,508,583 of record OW386168.1, on the reverse strand, counting down.
ATGAAAACATCAAAGTATGAATGGGTGGTGTCAATGCTACGCAGAAGAGCAATTACTTCCAAGGACAATGATGAGCCGTGTAAATCAATTTGTTATTGTTACATAGATGTATATAAAATTGTTTAAATTGTTGAATGAATAATAAATACTGAAATTAAATAAACAATTAAGAAGGTGTACGCGTATGATTGAAAAAGACGTCAGTCGTCGGGATCAGCGTTCTTGACTAAAGCAAGGGGCACGCTGAGTGAGGTAGAAGCCAGAATGCAAATTCCGTGAACATCTTCCTCTCTCGAAGATTTACAGATAAAACATGCAAAGACGAAAAAATGTACACAACTGGGTCGCATGTAACTTGCCCCTTTGTAATACTGTCATTATATGGCCTAAGTACGCAGTTTATTTGACAGTTAAATCCCAAACAACGCAACATTGCAATAAGTTGACCAATATAGTTAGACAGTTACGCTGTTCTAGTATAAAACTACAGTCGTATGGTATTATCTGCATAACCTTAAGCATTCACTCACAATTGGATAGTCTTCAAAGGTATAGGCTAAACTTTTTAAGCTATTGAAACGGATTCACTTCTGCCAAGTTGTTTTGTAAAATGGTTTTCCAATATTGGAGGAGGCAAATAGGGGAATGAGTCTAGACTACTCTAGCTCTTTGATAGACATGCTGGATGTCACAGAAATACGCAGGTTAAAGGTTGGGTTATGTGATGCGATACGGCCTATCGGAGCTGTTCAGTAAAATCTTTATGTCTTTATGTGGGAAATTGGAAAATTGTGTCCCACTGATCTTTTAATAAAAAAGGTATGGTAGTAAAAAAAACATTGTCTATCGAATTTAGGGGTTGATATTCATACAAGGACTTTCTTCGAATGCAATATTCAACAGCTTACCTAAATAATGTAAACACCTGGTTATAAAAGACACAAAATAGCCTGCATTCTGTTTTCCAAATACGTTACGTTACTAAAAATAATCATATCAACTGAATGCAATCCGCTGCTAGGCAAAAAATTATTCAAACCCATTTAGCCCAAGGAAGCTGAAATAATAAACATTCGTAGATCTTATAGAAAATGGATGTGGGAATATTTTAATTTTAAAATTCATTATGTGTAGTGTACTTTACGATGGCTTGAAGTTTCAAGCTAATATTTATATTTATAACTAGCTGGACCCGCCCGGCTTCGCCCGTGCAAAATGTGGTTTCTTTGATTATTCGTTGCAATATGCTTAATTTTTTTTTTTATGAATAATTGGAGGTACATGTGCTTAAAATATTTATGAAAAATAATAATACTTCAAATTCGTAAAACATCTCCTGTAGATAGCTTCATTTCAATCAAATCAAATAAAGCGCATTTTAACAATATATAAATACCAACCAATAGCATTCATTTTTGTTAAAAGGTAGTATTCCCGAACTATATCACATCCAAATTTCTCATAACGCTTAATTTGGCGGATAAGAGATATTTCTCACCACTATATAAAATAATTCGTCCTTCTCCTTATTAACGTTATGTTAACATGTATTCGTTTCAAATGTTAAATCACTATCTCCCAATCCCGTAAACATTTCACACCCTATCTGCCATTTCTCTCAATCCCACGCCCCCGGCCACGGCCAACACAACACCCAACACACCCACCAAATGCGATTTATGGATGTATAAAATTAAATGAAATAGGAACTAATCAAGAGAGCAGAACAAAAACGGTATAAAAGTGTCTGAAGCATCGACGCACACGAAAACACCTCACATTCCATGCCTGCACTGTATTCGCTGTACTGTGTTGTGTGTGTGTGTGATTGCGCATGGCCAAGCGGGTTGAACAAAGAGGTCTCACAGTATACTCTTCTCTCCCCAGGGAAACAAAATAGACACAAATAAATTTTCGTTCAAAATCAACTGTCCAGTCCAGTGACAGTGAGAGCTTTAATAACCCGACATATTTGGGGTTACCTTTGCTTTGTCGTGAAGACGATGATGATGGATGAAAATGAATGACAGCCCTGCAAATACTTTTTTATTTTTTCTTTAGAATAATACAGTAGAAATTTAATATGGTGGTTAAGTATTCTTAAATTTTCTAATTTTTCGCGCAATTTTCTTAGTTTTTTCTTTCATAAGAACCTTCTGCTGACAATAACAAACGCAACAAAAAAAGAATTAACAAAATCGGTCCAGCCATTCACGCGTGATGTCATGACAACGGAAAACGGGTTTCATTTTTATATATATAGATTCCCCAGTATTTACTAGAAGAAGATTTAAAAAGAAATCCAGAATTCTCACTGAGACTTGGTCTTTTGTTAAAAAAAAAAATGTACATTGAAGGAGTATTAAATAAATAAAATCTTAACTTGAGCAAATAATTAAATAATTAAGGAAACAAAAAATAAACAAATGTACATTAACAAAATGCAATATTTATTGCTGAAGGAGTGTTAAATAAATAAAACCTTAACTTAGCAAATAATTTAATAAATTAGGAAGCAAAATATAAACTGAATTTTTAATAGTTTAACCTTAAAAAAAAAAAAAACAGCTTATATAGGTTCTCATTTTCAAATAAAATAAGTTTAGTAATATTGATATAAAAAATGACTAATCTATTGTAGGCACTTTTAGTCAGGGAAATTATTTTCTATCTCTAATCTGAAAGGCTGTATTCTCATGTACCTACCGCATTAATAATTACATATATCTATATAAAAACAGCTTACAAGCAATAGTTGATTTGATTGCCTTGTCCTTCTAAATAGATCACTCACCTGAAAAGAAATCAGAAAAAAGTGTTAAATAATTAAAAAACAAAAATAATTAAATACCACTAAAAATTAACAAAAATCAATAAATTTCTCTAAAGATATTTGAAATATTCCTATTCTAGGATATACATTTTGCAGATCCACCCTAAAACTTTAGCCTTAGAAAACTGACCAAGGACCACTCCAAACAGCTGCGTTTGTTTACATTTGGCCTGCCTGGTGCGGTTGGTGGGTGATTTGCCCAAAAATAAATCGACTGGACAAAGGCATGGGACAATTAATTGTTTGTAATAATTTAACACGATAAAATGACATATGTAACATGTACATCACATGGCTAAGCGTGTCCATAAACGGATCCATTAATTATTTCTATTAAGGGTGCACGCGTTTGCATCGGTAATTTATTACTTTTCGAGGAGACTGCATCGCTGATAAAATGCCAGCGACCATCAGCTGTTGTTTTAGTTGATGGAAATTCCGAGAATTTGACACGTATATTTATTTTCCCTTCGGTGGAATGGATATATGTGAAATATTTTTATTAGGATGTCAATTATGCACGAGGGTTTGTACGACAGATGGGTTTCTATATACCTATGGCCTATGCTAATATCTATCGAAGCAGTAATCAATCGGACGACTGAAAAGGTCAATTCGGGTGGATTTTTAAGATGCTTTCAGAAGATAAACCCATTCGAATTAAATTCAATGAGATCGTGTAGGTGTCACTTTAAACTAATGAATAACAATATTCATACCCCAAATATTGGTGTTCCTTTGGGGGCTTCCCTGGACCCTACCATGGAAGTGATAGCTTCCAAGAGTTTTGTTCCTCATGTGACTGAGGCTCGGGCCGTGGCAGAGGAAGTGAGGTCTGATTTCATGTACCTCTTCGTCTCTACAGCCTCTACATATATCGGCATCTTTGAGATTTAGTTTCATCATGTAGTTTCTTAAGAGGTTATGATCCGTTAAGGCTCCTACCAGCTCAATCAGCGATGACCTGTCAAACTGTAGGATATAGGAGTTAGTTCTGAACTCACATTTTTGTGGGAGGTTACCTTCTGGCAAAAAATTCTCAAAAAAGGCTTGTTTTGAAGTTTTTTTTGCCCTGAAACATTCCAGGAAATTCGTTCCTCCATGGCAAAGTGCAACTTGGTATTTTCATCAATATCACATGTTTTCCTGGTATCCAATTATTTATATCTGGTAGTTACTGGCTATGAGGCATTGCTCTTGATGGTATTAAATACCTCGCTCCTTTGACTTTTCAGACAAGAAGCATGGCCTTACATACATACATACTTCCAGGAAGACAAATTCTTATAAATTGTTATACAGATTGTATGTCAATTGCCTTTGGATTTGTTTTTGCTTAGCAATTGATTGTGCAATTTTGAACTATGCATAGATACCAAGGCTAGGTACGTATATTTTGTGCACGTTTCCAAAAACAATGATGCTCTCTCTCTCCGTGTAAATTGAGACAAAATTGTCGCAAATTAAATAATTGCTCCCAAACCCTTTATGAAGTATGACAGGTACACAAAAATTAACATACCATATACAATGTAACCAACCAACGCATCTTGCTGTAAGTCGTACTAAATCACTTCACCATCAATTACCCCCCAAAATAAAAAGCCGCAAACAATGTATAATTTATCACTGGTTCTCGAAAGAAGTTCGAAGAATATGAGAGACCCACTTGTCAAGAACGAGTTTTATATAATATTCCTTAGCCTTTCGACAATTATTAATGGGTGATCAATTTGATATCAAAAGAAGAGTAAGAGGAATGGTACAACAGGAAAAAGCCCAATTGAAGGGACCTCCGAATCGGAGGGCTGCGTGTGTGGTCTGGATCGTTAGTGTCACCATCATGTGTGCACAACCACATGCATTGGACAACTCCATTGTCGTAAAATATCCAAGCACTCGTCGTGTGATATAGAATCCGAGTAAGTTGTTAAATGCAAGAGGAGACAGATTTGAATAGGGACACGATTAACCACTTTATTAGGCCGAAAGAGGACGTGCGGCTTTACGGTCTCCACAATAATTTATCAGCTTATCCAATGGAGTGTTAACATTTAATTTCGTCGTTTAATGTTTTTCCTGGCTGGTTGAAGGGTTGTGATGCGTTTTATGAGAACACAAGCGTTCTCACTTAGCCTCTCACAATCAACTCCTACTCTCACCTCCACGTTGGTGACTGGTGGGTGCCTAGTACCTCGACTGGAGATTGGGTAACCAACCCCTTTGGAAGGTCGCTGGTGGCAGCAGACGAGAGAGGGGGGGGAGGGAGTGTTTTCTCACTAAGGCACTTCCTCTTGTTCCAGACGGCAGCGGAGGAATTCTCTAGATGGAATCAACGGTGGCGTCTACAGTTCCAGTCAGGCCGAACTATTTAGTGTAACCCCTATATGGGCTGCTTCGACATATTCGAATACCAGGTCTATAGGGATTTCCAATACTGAGCCAGGGTGTTGGAGAAGAGTTGGTGGCGGATGAACCCTTAATGGGCCAACGGCAGCGCTCACATCCCAAAGTGGGTTACTGGCACCGGAATAACCGGCCTGCTGTCCTAGGGTAAAAACAAGGGCCTGGCCCTCCAGGTTGGGGGTTGTGCCGTCGGGGTAACTTCCCGACCACGGAAAAAAGTACTAGTTATGAGAGAGACACGAGGAGCCTCGGATATTGAATTCCCTCAAACGGCAACTAGACCCGGAACGTCAACGGACAACGACATGAGAGTATGCACCTGGAACGTGCGGACGCTGTATACCCCAGGTGCTACTCAAAAACTTGAGTCTGTCCTCACGCGGTACAAGGCAGACATTACCGCGATCCAGGAGATACGATGGATAGGATCAGGTATGATGAAAAGGAAAAATTGCGACATTTATTACAGCTGCCATAAAAGATTGCATGTATTAGGATGCGGATTCGTCGTGGGAAATCGGCTTAGGACAAAAGTTATTGACTTTAAGCCGATTAGTGATCGCCTGGCTGTGATCCGCATCAAAGCTACTTTCCAAAACATAAGCCTAATATGTGCACACGCCCCTACCGACGAGGCTGAAGACCCCATCAAGGAGGAGTTTTATGACCTCCTGGATGGAGCCTACGGAGCCTGTCCGGAGTACGATGTAAAAGTTGTACTCGGGGACTTCAATGCTAAAATCGGAAAGGAGAACATCTTTGGCGGGTTAGTTGGTAAGCACAGAATCCACGAAACGACAACAGACAACGGCTACCGACTAATCGATTTTGCAGCAGCTCGTAATACGGTGATAAGTAGCACTAGGTTTCCAAGGCTAAGGATCCACACAGCAACCTGGCGCTCTCCAGACGGTCGAACCGCCAACCAAATCGACCATGTGCTAATCGATGCGAGGCACGCATCCAACATCCTCAACGTGCACACATATCGAGGGGCAAATGTCGACTCTGACCATTTTCTTGTCGCGGCAAAATTCAGAGCTCGACTGTCCAACGAGAAGAAGCTGCGAACCGCCCAGAAGAAGAAATTCGACGTTGGACGCCTTAGCACACCTGGAGTAGCCAGAGTCTACAGAGAGCGCCTGAGTGAGAAACTCTCCATTGTGCATTCACCCACCACAGACGCCAACAACCAGTGGTCCCAGTATCGCGACATCATCAAGGAGGTAGCCGAAACTACTATAGGGTACCAGCCACCCCAGAGAAAAAGCCCGTGGTATGATGATGAGTGCGTTCGTCGGAAAAAGGTGACAGAAGATGCACATATGAAGACGCTGCAGCGCAAAACAAGGGCAGCGAGGGAAGAGTATCGAACCAGGAGGAGGGAGGAGAAGAAAATCCTGCGTCGAAAGAAGAGGGCCTACGCAGTCTCCCAGCTCAAGGAGATCGAAGAGTCTCGCGATCGAAACAACATCCGGAGGTTTTACAAGAAAGCCAAGCAACTGGCTGCTGGCTTCAAGACCGGAACGCAGGCTCTTCGAAACAGCGAAGGAAATCTAGTCACCGAAGCGCAGGGAATAGTAGATGTGTTTAAGCAGCACTTCCAGGAGCTGCTAAATGGGCACCATGTGGAGAGAGTGATAGGGCAAGAAGAGAACCCACGTCCAGTCAATGAAGAACCAGTTCCACCACCCAGTATAGAAGAAGTTGGCTTAGCTATAAAAAAGCTTAAGAACAACAAGGCCGCAGGCTCTGATGGTTTACCAGCGGAGCTCTTCAAATACGGTGGTGATGTTTTGGTAGGGCGCATGTACCAAATCATCAACCAAGTATGGGTGGAAGAAAGCATGCCCGATGACTGGACTATCAGCTCCATATGCCCCATCTACAAAAAAGGCGATCCTATGTCTTGCAAGAATTATCGAGGCATATCCCTGCTTAATGTCGCATACAAGATCCTATCCAACGTACTGTGTGAACGTCTTAAACCGTTCTGCAACACACTAATCGGCACGTACCAGTGTGGCTTCCGGCCCGGCAGATCGACTATAGACCAAATTTTCACACTGAGGCAAATCCTGGAGAAGACCAATGAATTTCAAGTCGAGACTCACCACCTATTTATCGACTTCAAAGCCGCATATGATAGCATTCATCGTCAGGAGCTCTATATGGCGATGGCCGAATTCGGGATCCCGGCAAAACTGATCCAGCTGTGTCGCGTTACGCTGGAAAACACGCGCTGCTATGTGCAATTTGGAAATAGCTCCTCCGAATTATTTCAAACTTGCACCGGATTTCGGCAAGGAGATGCGCTATCATGTGACTTCTTCAATCTCGTGCTGGAGCAGATAGTGCGCAGGGCAGGTGTCAACACGGAAGGCACTATCTTCAACAGATCCGTACAGCTACTGGGGTATGCGGACGATATCGACATCATCGGTCGCTCCCAGCGTGCCGTGATAGAGGCTTTTACGGCGATTGAAGAACAGGCGAAATTTGTTGGCCTTGAAGTAAACGAGGACAAGACTAAGTACATGCTATCAACAAACAAACAAGCATCTGTCCACCGCCTAGGACAAAACGTCACTGTTGATAGCAAAAATTTCGAGGTAGTTAGGGAGTTTACCTACCTCGGAGTAAACATAAACTCCACGAATGACACCATAGTGGAGATCCGGCGAAGAATTACCCTAGGAAACCGCTGCTACTTCGGTTTGGCAAAGCAATTGGGTTCAAAACTCCTAACTCGAAGGACGAAATGTACGCTTTACAAAACACTCATCCTGCCAGTTCTGCTTTATGGCGCCGAGTGCTGGACGATAAGCAGGAAGGGAGAGCTGATACTGGGCTCCTTCGAAAGAAAAATTCTTCGACGGATTTTTGGTCCTGTGTGCGAGGAGGGCGAATGGAGGAGAAGATACAACCGCGAACTCTATGAGCTGTACCAAGATGTGGATGTAGTCCAAAAAGCCAAAATACGTCGACTACATTGGCTCGGCCACATCGAGCGAATGGATAATAATGCTCCAGCTAAGAGGATCTTCGAATCCCAGCCCCCAGGTTCGAGACGACAAGGAAGACCGAACCTCCGGTTCAAAGACCAAGCCATCGCGGATGCCAGAGCGCTTGGTCTGGAAAATTGGAAGCAGCGTGCCCGGGATCGCAGAGGATGGAAGGCTGCAGTGTCTCAGGCAGAGACTCTCCACGGGTCGGGAGCCCGTTAAGTAAGTAAGTAATGTTTTCCTGAAGATCACGATAAACACTCAAAGACGCTGTTAGTTTGGATATTTATGACCTTTAGGTGTCGCGGGATGGGTAACCATAACCACATTCAAAATATTGTAACAATAAAACTGAGAACAACTTATCATCGAGGGCATACTACACAACAAAAGGTCGGCAAAGGTTGACAAACAAACCTGCAAAGTGAAACACCAAAGTCGGCCAATTTCAAAGCGATGTAGAAAATATCCCTTTTATGTAAATTAGATACTTTTATGACGACTTGGATGAATCGGATTACCACAGATGGAGTGGATTAGCTAATGTTTTATTTAGCCGACGCACGGTGGGTTTTTTATCCTCTTAAAAAAAGGAGAACATGCTTTTATCGTTGGTGTGTATGAAGCGGCGAAGATCAGCTCGAGGGGTGCGGTAGGGGTGATAAATGGAATGTTTTTCTTAGCCAATGCGGGCAGTCGTTGTACAGCTACCATAAGTGTCACCGATTCGAAGTTGCTTACATTTTTGGGTGGCAGGTTATTTAAAATGACCCCATTAGTTGACAAAAAAAAATTACAGAGCATAAAAATCGAGTGATTTATTTTATTTGCTTTACTTCAAAGCTAAATTCAAATTTCCATTTTTCAACAAAATAAAACTGTCTCTTTTTTTATATCAAGTGCCAGCTGCTCACCTTCAAAACGCTGTATCATTTTTCGGCGAGGAAATCTTCTCCGAAATTAAGCAAACATCTAGAAACAACCCTTCGGATGCCATACCCATCGCTCATATCCAACACGTAAAATCAACCAAAATCAAATGACCACATAACACATTTTCGAAACACTATCAAAATCACGCATTCACACAGCAAAATCGCATGTCCTCGCAGGTTAACACGACTCTGTTTGCTTGCGATTTCACATTAAAACTGCCGATTACATTAATTGGCAGTTGGCTTAATACGCACAATGACTTGTGCTAATGTGAACTTCCGATTGGATTGACGGCACTGTCACATGACGTCCGCCAACAAACATTATAACACTGGGTTGACATCTGTTGAATTTTTTTTTTTTAAATTGCCAGCTCAGCACTTGTAAAAGAGAAAATTTCATACGCTCACCGCGAACCAACAACAAGCCGGATAAACTAACACAAAACTCATATATAGGGGATGAAGGGTAAAACTATTGGGACGACCCTCTTATGGTTTTGTGTACAGTTAACATTAAAAATACGAGTACTTTGTCGATAGAGTAGTAAAGTGGTTGAGGGTAGCAAAACCATAATAGGGTTAGGTTAAGGGCTGTTATCCTTAACGCGTGTGCCATTAATTAAAACTGTCCTTAGCTGTTTCCTGTCTAACTGCGTAGAAAATATTTGTGTGTGTAAAAAGGGGATTGCCTTATATTGTACAGTGGATTAAAAGGGAAGACATTTTTTTGTTTGATCAATTTGGGGTTTCTAAGAAAACTACTGAAGTAGGTACAAAAGGGTGACAGTGATTTGTTAACAAAGTCAAGTATAATGCGTTATTGCGCTTTATCATACCTGAATTGGTTGATGGTTGTACGAGTGTAAATGCTGACACATGTGTAATAGAACATGAGGCACTTGTTATAGATGAACATCGAATTGAGATCTCGAATTTGATCTTTCTTACGCAAAAGCTACAACAACGAAATAGGGAACATAGTTATTTATCATAAAAAGTGCACCAAAAATATCTCACTTCCTATATTTCTTAACTGTCTCGACTGTCACTTTTTGAAGGAGAATTCCCCCAGATCCCACAGTTTTTACCCATATACCCAAACTCCTCGAAGGCGATATGTGTATACAGGGTGCGGCAATATAACTTCCTTTTTTTTAAACGCAATAAAATCCATTTTATAAATGAGCAATTTCTTGGCTAGATTTTTCATACACTGTTCACGTGACCGATTTAAGTTAATAAAAACTGAAAAGCATCAAATTAGCCACCTGTCAGACTTCCTAAACTAGGTTCTTGAACGGCACCACTGAATAAGCCAATTTCTGGTGCTTGTTTGAATGTGGGCATTCAGGGTCCTTGCAAGTCAGTGCAAGTCATTAATTTCCCCTATAACCAACACGTCACTCTTTAGTAGGAGCAGTGGCTCAGTGGTTGGTATGTTGGGCTATCGATCCCGAAAATAGTTTCATCTTAAGGTTTTTTTTTTCACTACGCCACCTTTCGCGAACGTCTGACAAACATCAAGAGTATAACTGTCATGAAAGAGCTTCGCAATTATCCGTGGACTCGTCATACAATTTTAGACCCTTTATTTCGCCGAAAAAAATAAAAAAAAACTCACCGACCCGAAAGGTTGTGACTTGTGAGAAGCTAGGGCTAGGGTTCCATACGGACCTGCTGCGCCAAACATTTTTCTTTCTAAAAGGTAGATGGCTTCGTTGAATTCCTTTTTTCCACACTCTCAACAATGAAAATAAGGTTTTTATCAAAACTTCCTATAAATTAAAACTCTTCAAATTGTCTACCCTTACTTACTAAAATAAAGGGTTTTTCAACCTTTACAAAGGTTTTTTTTTAAATAAAACAAAAACGGTTTTGGATATCAATGAAATTCTTTATTCCTGTGAAAGTACGTTCGATGCCATTATGTTTGGAACTCGATTTCTTTTGCACGGCCACCACGGGCACGCTTGCAGAAGTCCAGACGCTGAACCCAACGGTTTTCAAGCATAAATCGGCCGATACTGCTGCAATTTCACTTTCGATATTCGTACGAAGTTCATCAATCGTCGCTGGCTTGTTGGCATAGACCATATACTTAACGTAACCCCACAGGAAATAGTCTAACGGCGTCAAATCGCTGCCTGACCAATACCGCATATTTTGTTTATTGACCTCATCGCTGAAGATGATTTTTCGATGAAAATCCGAATCATTTTCAAGTTGTTGCTCAGCCCAATTTTCGCAAAATTCGCCACAACGATGTCACAGAGATGAGTGGTACGGGAACATTTTGTACTGTGCCTGTGGATTCAAATTTTTCCACTAGACGCTCAATTGTTGATCTGCTAGGACGATTATGACGACCATTAAATGGACGTAGCGCTCTTAACGTTAAGGCCACTGACTCCGAATTTCAGTAGTAAATTGTAACTCGTTGTTGGCTCGTATATCTTTCCATCATGAAATGGCAAACCTTACTGAAGAGAAATGTCAAAAGAGCAGCAAGAAATTCGGCGTCGTTTGCTGTCCCTGTCGCTCTACTTTTGTAGCGTCCCTGTTGATAAACCCTTTACATACATTCATTCCTGGAAAACCGTTTTTTACAGACCTCGAGTTCAGGTCCATTCTATCGCCCCCCTTTGGCCACCTCTGATGTTCCACAGGGCCCCAGGATCTACAGAGGGTCAATAAAAACTTCACCCTATATCTGCATGCCCAGCCCATTAGTCCATTCGGTCGTGAACCTTTGCCGATTTTCCTACATATATGCGAACTGCAGTCAGTCGGGGACGATTTTGCTAGTCATCGTTTCAAATCATTCATTCCATCCACAGTAATGAGCACAAAAAAAAAACTAAAACTAAAAACAAAAACTGCTGATCGATGGAAAAATTAGATAACTCCTATGACCCCAACTCAGCAGAGGACTAACCTCTTGTACGGTCACTTTTACAATAATTGAAGTGATCTCTTTAAGTGAAAGTGAAACGACTATAATTAATCAGCCAAGAAAGCAAAAACAAAAACCGAAAAAAGAATATTTTCTCAGCCGAAATTTAAAATCACAAAGGGTGTTACCCAAAATTTAAGCAATTTACGCGAAGGAAAGCACCAGTTTATAGATGTATTCAATTAATGGTGAGTGAGTGGGTGTGGCCGACGGCGGCGGCGGTGTCCGCTTCGAGCATTTGTTTAAATTAAATCCAATTTCCGAAAACTCACCCACATCATTGTCTGCATACAACAATTGACCAGCACCGTATATACCACGCATGAGGGTGAAGTGTTTTTTTTTTCGTGTGGAATTGAATTTACATTAAACCGAGAAAATGTTGAGTGGCTCATGATGCTGGATGTTGGATTTTGAATTGTAAAGGGTTTTCACTAGGGATAAAAATTGTTTTGCTCGTCGGATTACTAAACGTAATGGCAACGTTACACCCTTGAAATTGGCTTTAAATAAAAATGATAGAAAAACACGCATTCTCCCAGTCCTTTGCTGTCGAAACTTGCCCAGCGTTCAAATTACAAAATTAAAAATGATAATAGTAATTATATTATTTTCGAAATACGCTCTTCGAAGTTTAAACTTCTTATATATATAGGAAACACCCTGTTAAGACAATAGATTTTATAGCTTTTTCAACTTGGCGAAGGAACAATTTTGAAAATGATTGCTATTTTGAAAGCTTTTACAGAAAGGAGAATATCTAGTCCCCGAGGCCTTTCCCGGATCCCAATTTCATCGTAATGGTATAGCATAGAAAGAAGTGGTGAATCCTAAAAACAGGCCCCTCTAAGATGGGCGTAGGGATTTTATGTCCCCGCTTATAGCAAATCCGTAAGCCATGTCTACACGCGATCAACTATCAACACTGAACTTCTCCATCAAAGACTTCGCAAGCCCTCTCGCAAAATATTCACAATTAATTTATAAACTTCCAATACGTGACCACATGCGATACCTAACCAACAGCCCCCACATTTATATTATACCAATTCGACTTAGGTGGGTTTTCCGGCACAACACCTGACCACCAGCAACCAAGTGCATAAAATCGACCAACATGCCAACGAATTCTTCAACGAAATGCCCTCGAATAGAGTTATTACAAACGCATGAGTGTATCGACTCCTAGGCCCATATGCGTGCAATCCTTAAGCGCTGGCGGTCATATACAACTGGCTGCTGCAACTTTTTTTTGCGCCGACCCATAAACACCAGCTATGGCTGCATAAAAATTAACGACGCACATTTGAACAATAAAATGAAAATTGCTTATTATACCAGGTAATGCTCGGCCGGGCAGTGTATATCTGCACTTCTTGCTGGTGGCTGTCTGCGCGCTGATGAAAGAGTTTCGATTTCAATAAAATACCAAAATTTATGGTCAGCATTTAAGTTGTCAAGCAGCGCATTCTCAGTCAGAGTTGGACTTGGTGGACTCACCTACAGAACGATCTCGTTGTGACAGAGAGAGAGAGAGAAAAGCGTTACCAACTGCAGCCGGTGCATAGGTAAACGCGGATTAGCGTGGCCAGAAGCGGTTATAATAGGCGACCGATTGAAAAGTAGTTATCCGTTTGAAATACCATGTTGGGAATTTCCACGTCCACGCAATATTCGTTTTTTTTTTTCAACTTGTGGCCAAGATTTAGTGTGCCATATGCGAAATTTATTAAGAGTACGAGCATGTGTTAAACTATTGAAAATCATAATAAAATTTCATCCAAGATATCCGTTTTGTTGTCTTATATTGTCTTATGTAAGACTTTGAGTGTAGTTCTATGTGTGGGAATTATCATTTCTTGGAAGTAGTTTGTGAAATTGTATTGGAAGAAATGTTTACTGGCACAGACTAAACATTTATAGGTTTTTGGAGGCAGTAGCCATAGTTTGAACAGGTCCTTCTCGACTAAATTTGAGGGAAGATAATCGAGTTAGTCCCTATTACCATTCATCGCAAATACACTGTTCGGTTTCGGTGCACTTTGAGCCATGCCGACGTGGAACTACCTTCGAGGATTATCTGTAAAAATATGATTGTTAATGCAGAGGAGAAAAAAGCGTCACACGTTTCCTCAAGGTATTATTATACAACCAATCCCTATGATATTTTCAAAGCCCGGTTGACAAAAGTCGTATCGGCATATTTATTGAAGGTAAACAAGTTAAACATTAGGATTGGTCCTCGCAGGAATACATAAGATGTTTTGACAAAACTTTAGTCTTTTAGCAAAAACTTTCAGCTGCGCACAAGCTAATTTAAAAGCTGTGTAATCTAGTGGGCACACACAATTCATGCTCGTTTTTGTAAGAATTTTAAAGACTGCTCAAATGTGTTTGTTGTTTAGGAGAGCTCTTATGTAACAGACAAGACTACTTTATACAGAAACTAGCGGACCCGACAGACGTTGTCCTGCATGCTTTTTCAAGCCACGTATGATTAATATAATTGGCTTATAAATCGGGAAATATGCTTTCAATCAAAGCATCTTTCGTATTTACCATGTTGCAGAAGTTGTCCGGCAATTTGATGCATTGTGTGTCTCCATGCAATGGTAGTCTAAAATCACCGGACAGCAGCAGTAAAACACCACCGAAAAGCCTGGTGTTATTATTTAGATCTTTCATCATTCTATCGAGAGCTTCAAGTTAATGCTTGTGTGCCATTGTGCATTCATCCCAGATAATATTTTGGCATTTTTACAAAAAATGTCGCTCCTCGATTTTGTTGTACTGGCAGCGTGCGTTTATTTGCTGTTCCTCATCACCCATGAAGTAAATTTGGAGAAATTTTGAATCGGTATTAGGCATCGGCATTAAAGAACCAATTTGATGATCTTAAACGTTGATTGCAAATTGCGACCATCCGCATTCTGAACGATTTTCGTTGCTCCAAATGAGGTCATTTAAAATTGAATTTGCGAATTTTACGCAAAAACAATTTGGATTGTGATGTAGCTCCAGCTAATAGCGCTTTTAATGGTTCTGGCGGCGAATTAAATGGTGGCAATACAACTTTTCCAGACGCGCAGCAGAAACCGGCCGATTCACCTTTGTATTTGAGTGCATGACAGTGTTGGCATTGTTTGTTCATAGCACCGATTACAATTTGTGAATGTGACGAATATTCGATGTCCGACTCATATTTAAATGCGACACCGGAAATACCAAAGGCTCCGTACAAAAAGGCGTTTTTTTTACAATTTTTTTTTAATAATACATCGATTTTTGGGGCACTGTGTTTGTATGTTCCGTATGAACAGTGAAGGGTGATATTGTTACAACTTTTTTTGTCTTATATATTCCAAATAAATATATCAACTTTGTATTTTACTTAATAACTCGCAGTCACGATTCGGTTGCTTTCGAAATACGTATTAGATTTTGAATGTAATTTTTGTATGGACGGTGCCACGCCCCTTTGTCCAATTTTGACCAATCTTCACAGGAATACTCCTGGGCCAATACCTAAGATTATGTGTAAATTTGAACTCGATCGATTCTGTTGTTTTCAAGATATAAGATTTTGAATGTAATTTTTGTATGGGCGGTACCACGCCCCTTTGTCCAATGTTGACCAATCGGCTTCTAAACCATCCAGGGTGCCACCCAAACGCATACAAAAAAATTTATTCAAATCGGTCCAGCCGTTTAGGAGGAGTTCAGTGACATACACACGTACAGTAGAATTATATATATAAAGATTGATTTCAGTAGATTTTTTAACTTTTAACTGTTTTGCCAAGCTTCGTCATAAGACATCACGGAACCATGCTTTGTCGTGAAGAATCAAGTTTATCATTGAGTCGTTGTCTGTTATACAAAAACCACGTGGTCCAAGATATCTGCTAGTTCATTGACCGGCATGACATTTTGTTTAACTTAACTTAGTCGAAATAGGGGGGTGGCAGAAGCTGATTTCGAGTAGTTTTAATTAATCTATAGTTCATTGTTACTAAGAACAGATTTACTCCCACTGTGGTGTTCAATTCCTTTATATGCTACGGTGACCATCTGTTTGAATTCCTAATAATAAACAAAAAAAAAAGGATTAAGCCCAGTTCTTAATTATTATTTTTTTTATTTTAAAAAATAAATCAAGGATTCACTGCCGTATTAATAATAGAACTCAAACCATTCTCTAACTTATCTGTTACGTATCTGGTAGTTAAAAATTTAACTCATTAGTTAAATTTTCTTAAATTTATTTTTTCATATTTAATTTTGAAAATCCATATTTATTTTTGAATGTTTTATTTGTATCTAGTATTCTTATATCTTTTTCGTAATGGTGCAGTGACAGTGATGATAACCGAATCATCCTCTAGCACATTCAAATTATCAAAAAATACTGAAAAACGGTGGGCCATTTTGCTCCACAATTTTGAAAATTTATTCAATATTATTTGTCACCATTTGATATTTTGCGAGGCAACCATGTTTTGCAAGGCTTACAAATCGCTAACACAGCAACCACCGTGAGTTAGTTATGTTGAAGTTACAAAAATTATCTTCTAAAAATGTTTATTAATAGGAATTTGAGTTTAACCAATGTGTTAGGCATTAGTTAAGAATAACACGAAGTTCCGCAGCTATTATTAATACGGCTGTCAGTCTTTGCTCTAGTTAATTAAAATTAATATTACAGAAGGAATTCTTAATTTGTACCTTTGTTAGGAAAAATAAATAAATGAATAAAATTCAGTCCTTAATTTAACTAAATGTTGTAAAATAAACACTTAAAAACTAAATAAGTATCCTCATTATTTTAAGTAAGGACCTAATGAAGGTAACATTATTTATTTGTTTACACCTTTTTGAATATACATTCCTGAAGTATAAATTTGTTTAACTAAATCTGATTTTTTTTTAAAATATTCTCTGAACTCTAAAAAGGACATTTCGTAGTTAAATTTAGTAATTAAAATTGATTTCATAGCTTCGGCTTTCATTTGTTTTTTTTTAAGAATTTATATTCTTTTTTGTAGTTCTTCATAAAAAATACATTTTCTTCTGGGTGGCATCATTAGGTATTTTTAAATTAATAACATCAAATCAATTTTAGCAATTTTAATGTTTACCACTACGGAACAAAACTTTGTGTTCGAATTTCGAAAAGCTTTTGAATTAATTATTAGTTGAACGCTCGATTTTGACGTTTTGAAATAAGGTGAGTTCCGAGAATGATGTGGGACGTGTTCCGAAATGAAAGATTTGCATTACATTTGCAGTTTGCGCACGTTCGCATTATTTTTGGTTTGATAAGTTTTTCGTATTTGTTTCAACAAAATTAAATAAAATACTGAACAAATAATGAACAGTTTTTGAAATAATGAATATTTTTATGTTTTTGAATACAAAATAATTCATAATAAACATCTACTTCAAATAATGATCAGTTCATTATAATAATGAACGGATGGTCACCATATTTATATCTGATTACAGTAAGTCGGCGTTAGAAAAAAACAAAAAAGTCTAATTGAAAAACAAGACACCAAACCAGATCCATATCGGGCCCATTTTTTGGATGAATGGACTGACTGAGCACTGACGCTCTGTAAAGCGATAAGGGTAGGTGAAGAGAAACCTAATTATGAATATGCCGAAATGTTGTCTTCCAGTTTGGTTATGGAGTAAACAACATCGACATCCTATGTTATCGGTTCACCGTGATGCTAGTTGAAAAATTTACAAATACACCACTAGAGCGGGCGTTGGGATTACAAAAAAATCCTAAATTATTCTTTGAGCCAAAACTACAGACGTCTTATAAGGGTCACAAAGGTACTCAGTCCAGACTGATAGTTTCGGTCACTTTATCACGCTTTCCAACCACGTTTTGTGGTCAATACGGTTACCCCTACCACCCATGTCCACGCAAATGTATCTAACTAAAGAAATTTCATTTCACAATAAAACACAATATGCACAATGAAACGCATTACAAACGAGTTAATGAATATTTATTGCACTGCGGCTCTAAGTTCCTAATCGCCATCAGTCAAGATAATACTGCCGCCAGCATGTCCTCAATGTGCTGGGAAAATTTATTTGGGACAACAAAATATGAAAAAAAAAAACAAGAGGAGAAAACTCATATCCAGGTCATAATCGTGACGATTTTGTCGGCTACAACAGGATGATTCATTTCCCACAAAGATGGCGGTATTCTTGTGCCAACTGCAGACAAGTGCTTCAAGTTATTTAAAAAAAAACACACACACCTCAACCATGAAGACAGACAAATGGATATAAAGTGAAATTAGCTGCGAATGTAATAAATAATTTTCCAATTAATTCGGTGTAGTCGTACGCATATTGCAAAAATGTAATAGAGGTCATACCGTGAACAGGTCGATGCCACCTATAGGCAGAGAGACCACGGCGCGGCGGCGTTGCGCTGGCCACCAAGAATGATTAATTTATACAAATTCAGCCAGACCTTGAGAACGAATCTTTACTCCCACGTTGGCATACCGCATACCGCCATTTGGCCAACGCAATGACGGCATTTTTTTTTCTTTGGCAGAAGATGAATCACATTTGAACCACATACAGCTGCGCTGTGTGGTCGCAATCACAGAACCAACACAATAAATGGTGCGAAGTATAATTGATTGCAATTCAAGAGAAAACAAAAGTGTTCTCACAATTTTGGAGGTAAGTAACGAGCCGTAGCCGATGGGCGATGGAAAGTAAAGAAGCTGAAAGCATATGCATGAGCTTTTGCCAAATGTCCTCTGAAAATTAGAATGTCGTTGCATCCGCAACTGGCTCTAAGGTTTTATAAAAACTATAAATATTAGAGGGAAAATATAAAGTGGCAGCTTTTATAACTTCCACCCATTGGAATGTCTAAATAAACCAGGTGATTTATTTCTAAGTTTATAACAACTCACTACAGAAATATGCGCAAAAATTCCAACCAATCCAAAGATTAAATAAAATAATTCGTGGAGGTGGTAAGTGTAAACAAATCGTAAATAAAATAAAACAAAACATTACAAAAAACTTTGCATATTAAAAAAATGCTAATCGCTAAAGAACAGTTTGATTGACCCCTAAAACTTCTCAACAGATTCCCGAATCGAATTGCTTCGTAAAAACAAACTCTCCAAACAATGTACGTGTCTATGAGAATCACTTTTAGTTGGAAGATTATTCGCTATTATTTAAATGATTAGTAAGTTAATTAAACTGGCGCAACGGATCTAAATAATCACACTATTTCAGCTTCTTAGAACCTTCCCCAAACTCCTTTTTTTTGGGACAAATGGAAATGGTTTTAAAAAATGTTCGCATTTAAATAAAATTATTCCGCTTTTTAAATTGTAGCATAATTTTTAAATAAAGAAAACATTAAATTGTAAGTACTTATATAGGTTGCCAATTTATAAAACCAAAGAAAACATTTTTTTGACAACTCGTTTGGTGTGTAAAAGTTGGCCAATTTCGTTCTAAACGAAAAAAATTAACTTCGTTATTTAAAAAATTAAAAATTTATACCACAATTCATTGAAACGTTGTCTGTCCTTATTGCAAACTTGTGGGGTAGATTGTTAATAAATTCAAATTTGAAATAATATACAAAAAGAAACCGATTTAATTTTTTCAATAAATAAGAAATTTAAACCTTGCAACTTTTTGGACTTATTTAAGGAATTTGAAAAGAGCTATGAAAAAACACCGGAAAGTTCCAAACGTAGATGGATTTTTTGTGTACATATTAGCTCATATTCGCAGATATTGCAATTTGTTTAAAAATAGTTGTGTTCCCGCTGCTAACTTTTGTTCAAATTAACTGTTGGCTTATTTGAGTTTATTTGTTTTTGAAAAGACCTAAGAACGTAGAATTTTGTGTTAAAATTAGTTAACACTATTTCGATGGTTAAAAAAATAGTCCGATCCCTTTTCCATCCCTTTCAAACCAAAAGAGTTTTGTAAACAAGAATTTTGTGATTTTAACACAATACATTTTTTTCTTTCCAGACTACATTAAGTCTTAGAAAAGCATTTAAAAGGCGGGATGACTTTATAACGCAAAGCAGAACACTTCTCTTCTTCTCTTCTCTTCTTCTCTATCTCTTCTCTATCTCTACATATAATAAAACTGTAGAATGAAAAATGCCTGACCGCGCATCACGCAGAAACTACTGGACGGATTTTGATGAAACTTGGCATAGTGATTGCTTATGTTCTGGGTCGGGCTTTAGGATACTTTTTAACGCGGAATGTAACTTGTTTTTTACAAAATCTGAAAAAAAACGGATATATGTAAGGAGAATTCTGTTTATACAGACCTAGCTCAGTAATGGCTTATTGAAAAATAAAAAAGCAGGTGAATTTAGTAAATTTTCTCCTGAATCTTTTAAGATATAAAACATCCTCCTGCGTTGTCCTGAAGCTGAGCAATGTTCAAAACAATTATTCAAAACATTGCCCACAATTTTCTTTCAGTGGATACCACTGTCAGTAGTCATGCAGCAGTGAGTACCGTTGCAGTAGTGTGTGTGTGATTATTATGTGCGCGCTCTAACGTGATCATATGTTTTGCACTTCAATGGGCAGTCTTCTCTTTTCAGCGCATACATTCAGGTGGAACACGATTTCAGGTACTGTTCATTGGGAAAAGTTTGGAAATGGGCTGGTGGGATTCGTGTGTCATGTTGTTTCATTCGCGTTGCTTCCTTTTCGTCGACATTTGAGGTTGATAAGAGGGAACGAATAACAGAACTTCGTGTAAATCTTTTTTGTGTAGACTTAAGTAGGAATTAAAATTATGTTTTTGTTGTCTTTGTTTTTGCTTTTAGAAAGATCCAAGGGAGGGAACATATTTTTAAGTGTCAATATGGAAAATAAGTATCAATACATTTTTTGAAAACTACTATGGGCCTCTGGTATTTTCTGTTTAAAGTGGTCTTAAAAAAAATTTATATTTACTATCTTTTTGTCGATTTTCAGGCTGCATATGACAGATTTTACAGAGGTAGGCTATTCGCCATACGGAGACATGCCTAATTTTTGGTGTCCT
The DNA here is from genome assembly GCA_936431705.1 of Cheilosia pagana. Lineage (NCBI taxonomy): Eukaryota > Metazoa > Arthropoda > Insecta > Diptera > Syrphidae > Cheilosia > Cheilosia pagana. Next base: position 28,487,357 of record OW386168.1, on the reverse strand, counting down.
CATAAGGTTGTGCAGAATGATTGCTACTTGCAGCATTAAGTTTGAAAACAATTTCGTAGAGACCTTTGATGTCCTACAAGGAAATAGACTGCAAAACTCTGTGCAATTACTGTCATAACTAAACAGATGCAACTCTTAGGTAGTGATTTTGCATACCTTACCTGCGCTATAAGTTCAGAAAATACAACATCAAATCAAACGAAGAGTACCTAGCACATGTTCATCGATGTTTCCTTAGCCTAGAAGACAATTTGGTATAAGCGACTTGTTATAACAGACTAAGGAGGCTCTATTTGAGACCTTTGCCATACCAGCGCTGCTCTTTGATATTAACGTTGTCGGAAGTAGATAAAGATTATCGCCTTAAACGCAACATTCTTTCAACATTTTCAGCCTCATCGGTAATCTAAGATTCTTTGAATTTAACATAGCACGCAAATGTGTCAAGAAGACCCTTACCAACTTGGACAACAGCCAAAGTCCGCGACAGCTTAAGAATCGTATTGACTGAGGCCAAGGCCTACGACGGACTGCAGCGCCGCTCCTTAATAAATATATATAGAAGAAAACATATTAAGTCTTTCCTAAGTAGAGCAATTAAATAACAGTAACCATCTTGGTTACAAGCAAAGGTTTACAACTTTCTGACTACACCAAGGGCAACGTCGCTGACCCCTGATCAAAACTTGCTGTGAGTTTAAAAAATACTTTTTTCTGACCCACTGCCGGTATGACCCATTACCCATGATAGATACGAATCCTGTCAATTCCAACCAAATGAAATTAAAGTGGTATGCATATCTACATTTAAATTCAAAAACAAAACGGTGCTATAACGGTTGACCCTTTAAAGCTGGAAAAGATGACTTGGTAGGAAGGATGCACCAACGAGATGGCTCAGTGGTTAATGTTCTGTGCTACATCTTTTGGAGGGTCTCCAGTTGCAGGTGTAGAGTCTAGAGTCAATTTATGCACCAATCCATTTGGAAAATTTGGTCGGAATGCTATTTTCTGGATAAGGACAGGAGTATTATTCATTCCGTTATACCCTTTACAATTTAAACATGACAATCATAGACTTCATGTGACATTTTCAGTGTTATACGCACAGTGGAATAAACTCTTCATTTTTCTTATAGCCCCATTTCGTCGGGCCGCCATCTTGTTGAAGAGTATTTTTACGGGCCATATGTTCTTCGATAAAGCCCTGTGGTTATTCATCTGTTTATATAGCAGTTGGGCCACAAAAGTCCTGAGAAAATATTAACATGGGCTGAGAAGCAATGCCAAAAATTCGACAGATGTCAACATTCCCCGCCTAACCTGCCTATTACTTAAGTGGTCAAGGACTTTTGGTTCGTATAGCCAAACACAACTGATGTGTTTAAAAGTGAAGCCTCGTTATGTCTTTATTATCAACAAAATTTCTATCATCTTACTTCGATAAGCCTCTCCAGGAAATCTACTTTCAGCTTTACCCTAGAGGTCTCAAATTTTCTATAGAGTACCTCTGTCTATGATATTTAAAATAAATGATTTGAACATTTTATACCGCTGGTTACCCCAAATAAATTAGGTAGGGGTAGGAAGGTAAATATATCCCACAAGCTGTACCTAAATTAAGCCTTTAATGCGGTGCCTTTTGAACTTTACAAGTAGGGAAACCGCTGATTATCATATATGCTTCAAAAATGTATTTATAAAATTTCTAATCAAACTTGGGAAAACAATTTGCCCGAAGGGCTGATATATTTATTGACCCACAGAATCTGATGCAGATAGTTTCATTTACTCCTATTCAATGGCCTGTCAGACTTAAGGAATATCTAATAATAAGCACCCACTATGTGAACTTGAAAGAATTTAGAGAAATAAACTTTTCCTTCCCCCGTTCATTTCTTTCATATATCCCTTTGACCTTTCGCATGAATATTTCATTTTTACTTGAGGCGCTCGAACAAGAAACAATAGAAAAACCGAAAAGAGGAAACGACCACTTTTGCGGGGATCCTTCTTATACGGAATTCCTTCAGAGGCTACACATCTATTTAAAGTTTCTTTTTTGTGCTCCTCTTTTTTTTGATGGTAGGTATAAGCCAGACCTTTTAAATGGCGCTGCTGATGATGATGAATTTTATTTGAGCCCCGGTCAGACCATGACGAAATCGACAGCATTACGTGCGCATCCTCCTACGACCATGGGTGCTGTCTGTGGTGGGACTCTCAAAGGCAAAGTAATAAAACTTTTGAAATCACGTCAGAATTAGAAAATTCCTACCGGATGACACAACATACCCTTGCTGCAGTCAGCAGACAACCGGTATTCCATTCTCGAAGCAACTGCATTCCATCCAAACTCATCCTCCTCCTTTTTCTTCTCCATGTGGCTGCATAGCAAATTCGAAATATTCGCTCCTTAGCCGAAAGGTGATGCTATGTATCCGTGTGTACTTAATCACCGAAACTGCATTATATGAGTGCACACAAGACATCGAGTTTGGTCTGAAAAGACTTTCTTCCTCGGTGCGCCCAAGGCAACGCGCTGCACTCTGGCATTCCTGTGATCTTCATTCGTTTACCAGTCGACTGGGTGCCGATCTTTTGAGTCCACTTGCTGGCACATGAATATTAATAAAAAGAAAAAAACATTTTTACCTGCGTCTGAAGATGGGCCAAGCCCCAAGATGAATGGTTTCTACTGAAAGATTCCGCGGCAAATTATACACCTCTGTGCAGGGAGGTCAATAAATTTGTGCGCACAGTCTGGTCGGTCGTTTTTAAGGTCAGCACCTGTCACACAAATTCCCCGAATCGAAATTATGTCACATGCCAGGCGGCGAGGGACGGGGGGGCGAACTACAATTGATTGTCTGGTTATAAATAATTAATTTTTGTACATGCAAATTGTTCCGTTATTTTGTGAAAATGATTGTATACCTCCTCTGCGTGCGCGAGTGTAATTAATGCTTTCTCAAGTGGTATGTGATGGGAAGCGGCATCTTTGCCTGCTGACGGAGGATGCTGTTTGATTGATATTGAATGGAAAGAAGGAAATTCACAGGATGCATACTGATTTTTGCCAATTGATTTGCAATTGACTAATGATTGAACACTGAGGAAGGAAGATATTTACAGTTGTTGGAGGGTGGTGTTTAAGTTTCGCAAATTGTGTGGGTGAAAGTTTCGGGCGATTTGCGGCACAGCGGGCGTATTTTTTTCGCTCAAACAATTAGTCAAACATGTGAAGGACACAGTCAAATACTTGCCAATGATCAGATTTGTGAATAGTTAATGATGTGAAGGAAGTGCCAGCGGCACATGAACGTGCTACTCAAATCAGACAGTATCCCGCAGAGGAAGATGAAAGCCACAGATCAAAGTTTTGGTTTTGGGAAGTTGTAGGGCAAAAGTAAGAGGAGAGTTCTTAGATGACCCACTTTATTGAATTTTGACAAGTAATAGAGGTTTTCTTTATGACTCCTCTTCAAAGGGGCAAAAAGTTAAATCATTGAAAGTCCACCATAGAAAGGAAGATCCAGAGGTTGTATCCATGTAAACCTTGCTGGCTGCCTGGGCCCATCATTCAATGTGAGAAACGACTGAATAAAGGAGCTTCACTGGTCTTTTTTGTTTTGGTTCTTAAATTGGTAACATTTTTATAAGCGACAGCTAGTTTGACAGCTTACTGTTGCTTTACGCTTACATTGACTTGCCATTTTACAATAATTGGACTTCACCACGAGTAGACTAACGAATCGCGGTGATCTTCTTCGACGTACCAAATATATTTAAAAATCACTTCGTGAGGAAATTTAAATACCAATGAGAGTGTTGAAACCGAGCTTGGCAAAGGAAAACTGCATTTTTTAGATAGCTTCTCGTTAAAATAATAAAGAAGTCGTTGGTTTGGGGGTTGTGCGCAATGTTAACTACCCAAGCGAATCTAGGATAAGAGAGTATACATTTTTAACAGATCTTGAAAATGAAGACGAGGCTTAGATATGCACCCTGAGCCCTTTACGACTGATACTGTTAACGAAGGCAGTTATTTTGAACATGTCTGCCATCTAACGCCTTTTATACTGGAATCGTTTACTGCCAATTGTAGATACCATCTCTGTCAAGAAAGACGCACGGTGCGAAATCTTTTTAACAGCTGACTTAAGCACGGCGGTAGAGTAATACTTCTTATTAAGCCTCCTCCATTGTAAACGTATGTAGATAAAAACGATGTCAAGCTTATGGAATGGCAGTTCACAAAGTTTGTTACCTGGTTTGGGGATTAATATGACGTTGACCGCCCTCCAAGTGCGCAATGTAAAACTCCTCTTAAAACTGAACCTATATGGGCAAGATGGTGAGAAAGATGTTTACCACCTTTAAATAAGGGCTGGAAAAAAGCCCGCCCGAAAAATAAACTATAGACCCGGCCGGTCTATACGTTCCTGTTGCGCCAACTAATTTATTCATTTGTCACTCAGTGCCTTAAATAAGTTGGTGGCACACTTAACTTTGAGAGTTTTCCAGCAAAAAATATATCAGCCAACGAGAAGAGGCCTGTACTTAAAACCAAAGAATCCTTAAGCTTCCCAGATAAACAACTCTTCGTAAAAGTGATGCTCGCAATCATTGGTCCTTAGTTAACTGCCTTCCACTCCATTCCCTATAGTAACTTTACTTTCTTAAAATAAAGGCTAATCGGCAAGCTCTCAACCTGTCATAAAAGACGGTAAGTTCGGTACGAACTAAATACCAATTGGAGACGAAGATGTTCATATATTCAGCAGGAGGGGTCTACCAATTGCAAAATTCTAACACCGATTAGGCACATACCTATATCCGGATCTTCAAACGACTGTGCCAAGACCGACAAAGCTGCCGCTGACAAAATTACTTTGCAAAAGTGATGATGAATTATGAAGTTGCGGCTACAAATGATCCAGGAAATCCCAAAGTGGCGGTGCTTTGTTCGATGTCTTTGTTTCATTCGGCTTCGCCCGTCGAAACCTTGTAAAAGTGATATCATCTCGTCCAAACTTTTTTTTGCATATGCACGAAGATCGTCACCAAACTTCGATCTTTCTAACATGAGGATAGAGTTCCTCGTTTCATGAATGGCAAACGCCAGCACATCAATGGAGGAGAGTGGGTATTAAGCCGCACAAAAGAGTGAATACACCTTACAAAAAAGAAAACGGTGTGACGCATCTACGATACACAAATCCGACATCCGACATCTTTATGAATAGAAAGGGAATTTATCTCAATCATCAGTTGATGTTGAACGACAACAACAGGTACAAGACTTATGTTCGTTCTTCGTGTTTTTTTGTTTTTCCTTTTTTTTGTGTTCTTCGCCATGGAAAAATCTACAAACGAAGCAAAGTTGTAGGAGCAAGATTCAGACCCGAACTTGAACAAATGTGCAACATGAACGAACTAATTTCAGATAGGAATGATAGATACAAATGATCGTCAACACATCTTGCATCTCATTAATAAGCATTGACATAAAAAAAAAAAACATGACGATCCACAGACGACGGACCAGATAATCAGTTTGTAATCCTCTGTGGAGATTCAGTGCAAGGATGCCGTTGAGGTCGATTTGGTATCTATGACATTCACTCGTATATAGTCACTTGTGTTAAAGTATCTTAACGAGATATGCACTGCGCACATTTAATCAATTTTATCGTAGTAGGTAATAACCAATTTAATTACTCCACAGAGAAACAGATACTCTGCCGGTACACTCATGCAAAATGCAAACGCATCTTGGCCGTTTTTTTTATTGCACAGACTTTGTGGAATGCAAAAAGAGCCATGTGCGTCGGCATGTTGTTGTTGTTGTTGCTGTTACTGATGGCTTATTTGAAGTTTAAAAATAGATTTACGATATTTTCATCCGGATGGGATTCGACTGGCGCACAGGCCGCAGTTGCAGTTCTCTGATCTCTGATGTCTTCTAATGAGATGTAAAGTAAAAATAGCCTAAGCCAGCCACCGCCAACAAAAACGGGGACCTTTGGCAAATTCGCAGCTAAATGTGTATGAAATAGTCTCTGGGCTTTATGAAGATCTTTTTATGATGTATATAACACTGGAGAAAAATTGCCATAATAATTTAACTGCCTATGACGCATCCTATCACACATGATGAACGATGGATGTCATTGATGTCAAGACGTGGAATTTTAAAGTACGAATTGGCACTTTTTATGGGTGCTGTCGAGACTAAGCAGGTGATTAACAGACTTGCGTTTGGTGTTCGGTAAGATTGACATCATATCATGGTGTATCGTGGTTCCGTAAAATAGGCTTAAAGCGACGATGAGTTTGGTAATAATCGCTGGCCATTTGAAGGAATGGTGCAAGCAATGAGGCAGTTCGTATACGAAAATATCCAGGATAAAATAAATGAAGGATCCACAGTGCGAAGAGCTGGTAGGTCAAAGTTCTAACCCAAAGAGAGATCTGATGGGTACCTACAAACCCGAAAGCCTAGCCAGCATAGAGCTTTAAACAAATACGACCCCACTTACGTTTAACTTAGTTAGTATTCATAGTAAGTTTTCGTACTACAGAAATGAAAAGGACAATTTAAACGAACCTCCTTTTTAATCTCCTAAAATGAAAGTAATAGCAGGCCTTTCGGAAGGCACACAACTAGGGTAAGTACAATGAGAGCCCAAGCCACTCACCAAGGTAAGCGCTGCAAAAACAGCACCAAAAGTACTGCCTTATTTTTACATCGTATATTTTCCAGATTTATTTCGGTTATCAGACGTTCAGCGTGGGAAGAAACGCAGTGGAAAAAAGACATAATATGTAACTTATGATTTTCCGCAGATCGAACCCGAAATCCCTCGACTAGTAGATACCCCACTATACTAACCATTGCACTTAGTCACTATCTTATAACATAACGAGAAGAGTTCTTGGTCATAAGAAGAATAGGGCCTTAAAATTGTTCATAGTAGTGTCACAAGGCTGGGTTGGAGGACCCCTACTGTTATGCATGACACCAGGGGTCTAAAAAATCATTCAACCATCGACTTTGCAGTTGCGATCGACGTGAAAGTTGTGCAAGACCTCTAGAAAATTTATAACTTAACTTAAAAGAGACATTTGCAACTTTACATCAGGAAGGGTAGCTAAAGCAGGTTTGCAAGTCGCTAGATAGGGAAACAGTCTGGCACATTAATTCGCTTGGCATGAAGTGATTTTTCAACCACTTGTTGTAAAAATTATTGAAGCGCTCGTCTTAGCTTTGTAAAAAGTCGTCCGCAATAGGACAGAGGACTTAAATCTACGGCATCTGGCCGTTTCGTACTCATGTTCATAGTGAAGATTTGGTCAAGTGCCGCAAATATGAAAACACTAACCACTATGCTTTCTTTAAATCGCGATCGTTTGTAGGTTTTGAACATCATCACTGCGCAATTTTAGTGAGAAACTTATCTTTCAATAGTTTGCAGGAAAATTTCTACAGTCTTGTCTCTTCAGTGAACATTTTGTATCTATGTTATTCCTGCTGAGAAAATGGCAATCGATCGAGCCAAAAAATCTGTGACAAGGAAAGATTTTCCTGTTTTAGATAAAAAACCTGTTAAATTTTTGGAGGAATAAAATTTGTGTTTGCAAAGCTGCAAACCAAAGAAAGATTCATCAGAAACAATGAATTTATAAACTGCCTCTATTGGACCTTCACCCTTCCCTACCGCTACCAAATTCCCTACTGCAGCCAGCTATCCCTTAATTAGCACCCTAAATAACATCGCTAATTTACATCACCCTTACAACCTTCTATCCCACTGTCTACTCTAAAAAGCTCCAATAAAACGCCATAAACTAAAATTTAGCCCAAGTCAATCGATTCACCGAGGAACACCATTAAAAATCATTTACCACCGATTACAAGAATGTATCCATAAACCGCGTTAGCACAAAGGCCAATAAGATCAACAACTGTTTAATTTAAATACTTTCTGTATCTGCATCTCTATAACTGTAACCCATTATGTAACCATTATGAATAAATATTTAAGGAGCGCCCGTTAAGCGCTCTAGTAGTTTAAAACCCAAAAATGCAGTAATAATAAAAATTAATGACAAAGGCTATAAAATCCGTTGGTTACTATGTGTGATTCATCTTATATCTATGTATCGAAGAATTTCGTTTCCAAATAAACAAGAAGCGCTCAGATGTTCGATTGGGAACTCCTCTTCTAGCCGTACACACTCGCGAATGGGGTCACATATTTCAAAAAAACACACTTGTGACACGTACCGTTTGGGATGATGGTCACGCTGATTCGTTATGGTTGCATTGCATTGAATTTGGCGACCTTTCTAGATGAGAAACGTTTGCGTGGCCTTACATATAATATAAGGGATCAGGTAACCATGGTGAGGTGTTATTTCTCAATTGGTGTAACAAAATCCTTGGTAGGGGTGGGTAGGACTTTATTATTCGTACCTCGTCACGCCTCGTCAATTTTTAGAAATAAATCTGTATCTGTAAATAAAATAACAATAAAAAGTGTTCTTTTTGTGCCGCCGATAACCTCTGAGGTCAACCTTTCTTTGAAGTTTCATACATCTGCTATAGGATTGCAAACGTTCTTCTCTGCTGAAAACAATTCCTTTGGACAGGACCCCGTAACAAAGTTACACCACTCCTGATGATGCGGTTCTTTTTCACAGAAATGCCCAACACTATAGGTACGTAACCCATTTTCCTCTGCACCAAACTTGCTCAACTTGGCATTTTACTTACATGACATCAGCGACTTTGTTCAAACTTTGTTAACACTTTAGTTATATTGCGCAACAAGAAAACAGGGGTCGAATTACCGCACCCGTGAGCGAGCGATACGTCACTGAATTTTGTTGATTTTACATGCAAAACAATAACAAATTCAGTCACGTATTGCTCGATCACGGATGCGGTAATTCAACCCCAGTTCATTGCTTTGGCTTATGGCTGTAAAAATACATTGGCGCTTTTCTTTTTTTTTCGTTTTTCGTTCGCAACATTAGAGGTTTCAATTTGGTTCTCTTTCCCACAACAAGTCGACAAACAAATTGCCAACGCGCCGCGGTCGCGGTTGACATTGAGTTCGAGGTGCATTTTGAAATCTATTTTCGGTTGGAGAGCCATTCAACTGGGTAAAGTTCTTTGACTGTGCCATGCCAATGCATGTTGCAGTTTATTTTATGTTATTTGGCTTAGGGTGTGTGTATCGTGCCGGTCGCGCAGAGGGCGACAAAAAGGGTCTACCGCACGAACTGAATTTTACAAACCACTATACTCTTTTGCATTCTGAATTTCGATGTGGTTGCTGGTCCAGATATCCAGATCCAGACGATGGAGAAAATCAAATACAAAGTGGGGTGAACCCTTTCAGTTTCGTTTTGAAACGTTGTTGGTCACAGTGCAACGAATATAAAAGAAACGCGCAACAGCGAACTGCTATATGGAGGAGCGATTTTGCAACAAAGTTTGTTTTAAATTCTGAAGAATTTCATTTTGTTTTGTGTCGGGCCTGTCGGCTGCGTGGCCAGAACGCGATATTTGCTAAGTGGATGTTTTGTTTATCATTTGAATTATGGGTTGGGTGTAGGTATGTGGTTGGAAAGGGTTTGTATATAGAAGCCAAGAGCTCTTACTGATGTTGGGTCATTTTCGGGGAACTATATTTAGTTGCTGTTGCATATTCCCATGTTGTTGGTTGTTTTTGTGTTTGAGTTTGTTTTGTCTGGGATTGGATGCAGTTTTTTTTCTTCCCAGTTTTGTCTGCGCCTGCGTGTTGCAAATGAAGGTATAAATGATGTCATATTCATATCCATATGACATCGTGTTGACTTAAGTACTGATTTAGGTAGGTAGTAGGTAGGTACCTACCTGAAATTTAACACGATGATTGAAACTAGGATGTTGTCCAGCCAACAGGTGGACGTATACCATTTGTTTGACATCTTTGCAGTTTATTTAACAACAAGCTCTTTAGTTGTATATAATTTTAACAGTCCTAACTGACATTGCGAAACAAATTATTTCGCAGTAATAAGAAGCTCAATAAAGATTTTTTCAAGTTACAACCTACAACCGATTTGACAAAAGAGAGCTGATTTGCACTGATTTTGGTTTGGGTACAGACTTACAAATTACAATTGCTCGAAAAATAATACGAAAGTAAGACTTCCCGATGGCTGTCTTTTCGACACAGCCTAAATGCCCAAAACGACTCTAAATGTCTCAAAGCTACCTATCAAATAATATCAACTGCCTGGTTATTTCCATGATCTGTATCTTTTTTTCCATTTTACAATTCTGAACGTCTTAAAACTAACAACCTTCTGTACACGACTGAGTCGCACGAATCTTTCTTCTTACGTTGGTTTTTTTTTATTTTGTTTTGTTCGTGTAAATTAGAACGTCCCGAAAAGGCTCAAGAGCTGCAAATTAAGTATAAAGCTAAAGATGTTTACACCTTTTTAAATGTATTTTGCAGATTTTTGGGGTACCTATGCTTTAAGACACTAAGACTCAGAGAGGTGAACGATGAAGATGAGGTGAATGGCTTAGGGACTATCGGGCCATTTTAAAAAAAAATTGGTTATAATTTTAACGAAGTGAGCGGAATTCAGAGTTTTTCTGTTATCTAGCTATAGGTAGGTACCTACATTTTTTGACGTCAGAATACGATCGTCAGTACCTATTTACATACAATTTCAAATCATCACCTTAACAATTGTCCCGCTTATCCATTTCAAGGGTTTACTCCCATAAGCTCTAAGACTTACATAGCTCTTTAAAAAGGATCTTTAAAACGATCAGAAATAGAGAAAAGAATGGAAAAATGTTTTCGAAAATAACACTTTTTGACGCGATGAAGCTTTTCAACTGTAAGGTCATTAAAATGTTGCCCCAGTAGGCAGAAGTCCCTATTATTTAAAGAAAGTGTGGTTATAAACTGCAGATTTTGGTGGGAGCATAAGTGGTGAGTGTATTGGAGTACTGGACCAAGGATGTCAAGCTCAGCAGTTCAAAATTCCCAGTCGTTTCAAAAAAATTAAAACCACAAAATAAATGCTTGTGACAAACGACAACAAGTTGTAAGATAATACAAGGTGGGCCAAAAGAGATCACCCTATTGGAAAATGCTCTTATTTTTGCAAATGGCCGCCAATGTCAAATCTGTTTTGACATTTGTGGACTAGACAGATGTATAATACAAGTGAACAACCCATGGAGCGATGCACTCCCCAAGAATGCGGAATAATCGTGTCTATTTTTTGGGTAACAATTCGTCTGTAGTGTTGGCGCAGCGCGAATTCCGTCGCCGATTCCATGGCCGTCCGACACCGACCGCCGTTTGGCGGGTCGCCTCATCTTTCGCTTTGGCGATTTGCACTGGCCCGCAAGATCGCCCGATTTAACCGTTCCAGATTTTGGTTGGGTTTCTTGAAGTCGGCCCAGTGACTTAATGGTAGTGTGTTGGGCTACTAAGCGAGGGGTTCCAGGTTCGAATCCCGAAAGAGCCAAATTACACCTTAAGGTTCCACTGCGCCACCTCTCGCGAACGTCTGACAAACATCCGAGAGTAAAACTGTCATGAATGAGCTTCTCAATTAGCCGTTTGGACTCGGCGTACAATTGTAGATCCCTTCCATTCGTCCCAAAAATTGAAAACCCACACAAAACGAATGGTTGTGAGAAGCTAGGCCTTGGGTCCCATAGACCTGTCGCGCCAAAATTTTTATTTATTTTTGAAGTCCGGTGTTTACGTGAACAAGCCCGAGACCCTAGAAGCCCTCAAGGACAACATTCGACACGAGTGCGAGAATCTGTCCCCCGAAGTTCTCGCCGAAGTGATGAAAAATGCTGATAAAACGAGCCCGTATTTGGCCGATATCATCTTCTCGACTTTACCAATAAAATTCTAAAGGTTCAAATAAACATACCTATCCAAAAAACAGAATCAAAGTTTTTCATTTAGAAAAAAAATGAGAGCCAAACAACATCGGATGACTTCTTTGTTCCTACCTTGTATAAACTCTGATTTTGACTGATTGGGTTTATCTCAAAATAGACTTGAAGGACGAATGACTGCTGACGGAAAATTTTGTTAACACTTAAATGATAAAATACAGAAACTAAAAGAGTCCAAGTTGACTTAATTCTAAAACCTACAGCGCTAGTGGCTAGTGAGAAAAGGCATGTATTTCTTTGAAAATATCCTACTTCTGTGTGAAAAATCGACTCGAAAGAAGACTTAATTGCAGGTGTTGGAGATATTATTAACCAGCGAAGAAAATATTACACTTGCCCTGCTTCACCGTACCTTTCAGTCGCCTTTTCCCTCAGAGAAATCTCCAAAGTCCGCCAACTTAAGCCCTTTAACCAAACCTGCCTTATCCTCAGATAAATCTTCTTTGGGTGTAAAGACTGTTCCCATTTCCAAAAGACTGGTGTGAAAGTCAGTACAAAAAAATAAAAAAATAAAATACTATATAAATGAACTTGTAAAAATCACAACAATCACACCAATTTCGTGGAGAAAACCCGCGCACACGTACAAATTTAATAATTAAAACTGTACCGGGACAATCAACCAAAAACCAGACGCAATCAATTTCGACCCAAAGCATTTTAATTCACTCTCTCGCCGGCACCGACTGCAGCAACAAAAAATTGCTCCAAATCAATTTGACCCAAATTCGAGGACGACGATATGAATGTAATACACAAAATTCATTAACTCTTTAACTTAATTATACAAGACTCGCTGGTACGCGGTTATGCCTCAGTCTCAACCTGCAGCTACGGCCGCAGCCTCACATCGGAAGCGATCACCACTCACTGATATGGAACTGCTATCAGACAAGAACGACTCTATAAATTGTTGTAACATTCTAACGACAACGACGACGACGACGACAGTCCTAAAGAGCGCACGCAATTGCACGTCTCAAAGTCGAGACTGGCCGTACAGCCTATCGTAAACTGATAAACGCTATGGCTTTGAGGGCAATTGCAACAGTCTACCGTCCGCACACCTTCCTACGACCGCACTGCATCTTCGGCTGTCGAATATCTAAATCTAGAACATATGGAACCGACAGCGAAAAAAAACCGCCATCATATGCTGCCTCTAATCAGGCTGCGTCAGTTCATCTGCGAGCTACGAGCTAATGCGTTATATAGCCGTGTTATCTAAATGGAGCGCGTAGTACGTAATTACGGGTTGGACATGGAGATGCCAATTGAATGGTCGCTTTCTTGTTTCTGCCCGTCGATACACTTTTGCAAATTGGCAGCGAAAAACGTTTCGCAATGATGTCGGTTTTTTTTTGCTTTTAATTGTATCTGATAAGTGTTTGCCAGTCTGACCTGGCACATGAACGTGTTTCGGAGGCATTCTCTTGTTGGATCTGCCTAAATACCGGGTGCTGTCGGAGCGTTAATTACCGACGCGCTGTGATTTATTCGCCAATGCGGTCGGCTTGAATGCGAGCAATCCCGCAACATGAAAGTGCATTTAAACATATTTTCGGATTAAGGATGATCAAAACGGGCCTTTTTTTGTTGCGTGAGATATTTGCTCGCCTATATAGAAAGTTGTTTCGCGAAAGGCATTTGCGTGCGTGTACTCCTGCTTGCAAAGGTCAAAATGGGAACGTCACTGAATTGGGGGTACTTTCGTATCTATTGGCTGTCAAAATGACACCACCAACTAATCCCTGCCCTCGTTTGCAGTAGCTCTTCATCTGTGTTATGTAACAGAACGAAGGCAAGACCGAGTCCATTTGATCACATATACGATATCACTTTCGATTTGACACACTTGAGCGGCATAATGCTGCAGTTGATTGAGAGTTTAAGTGATTGAATGGAACAACCCAGCTTGCGCAGTCCCACAGTTAAAGATAGAAACAATAGATTGTGTGTGCCCAACTGGGACCTGACTGAGATCCATCGAGGCACTGCTGCCTCGTAAAGTTGCCAAAACTGACCATAAACCATATGGCCGCCGACACATTCCGAATGCAACCTGCGCGCTCCGCATCTCACCCACTAACTCAGCATTTGGTTGGTGGTTTTTGGATTTACAGCAGAACGAACCACGGTCCATGGTGCCATAGTCACAATGGAAATGAAACGCGATATCATGAGCAAGAATTCAATTTTTCGGTATAGCTTTTGTTTTTTTTTGCAAAAGCATGAGTGTGTAGTGTAGATAGTGACTTGTGGAGCCTTATCTCTAGCCCGGAGTGTGTTGAAATGGTAGATTGGGACAATAAAATAACGTAGGGACACCATTCGTGTAGATTGTTGGAAATTGATTGGAAACAAAACGCGACAAGCGATGTTTGTGCTGTGCTCACTTCAGTTATACAATCGCACACAAGTGCTTGTCGCAGACATATGTACAGAGACAGAGTACGAGCTGTCTGTTAGTATACACTAATACTAGTGCCGATTGTTTTGCTTCGATGAAATTTATCTGAAATGGCAATTTGCATGGGTTAGGGGGCGTTTAGTAGCAGAATATATTTGGCTCGGCAATTAGAGAAAATATTGCTGAAAAAGCGGACATAATAAATTAAGGTGTAAAGTGGTTCGATGCGAACTCTTTATAGAGTTGTAGACGCAGATATCGCACTGCCTGACATCGCAATTGGAGCACTATTCAGTATCTTAGTGACCCATATGACTCAAGGCATCAAGGTAAACTTTTCAATTTTAAAGAGTTAACTATACTTGGTCAATTCAGTTCAAATCTCAAAACTTAATCAGCTCTAAAATACAAATGAAACGCCCGCCTTTAATCAAGCTTTTCCACGCTAAGAAGCTGTAACGAGGGACCGTGTAAATCTACCAACTCGAACTCCATGCGCGAGGAATGCGCGATGCGTTGCTTTATTGCCAGGTCGATGTCGCTGTACAGCTCGTAGAGTTCGCTGTTAAATCTCCTCCTCTTCCAAAGTCCGTCAACGCATACCGTACAAAAATCAATCCAAGAGTTTTGCATTCCAAGGAGATCTTCGTCTGGCTTTGTTTACGTTCAAGCTTCTGCGCCATAAAAGACGACTGGGATTATGAAGGTCTTATATAGAGTATTTTTATTGTTTCTCAGCAGCTTTCTTCAGTTGTGCTCTCATTTTAAGAGTCAATAGCGGAGCAGAGGTAGACAAAGTCGCTAACTAAAACTACCTCAAAGTTATAGCTTTTTATCGTGACGTTCCGTCTGATTCGTTGTGTATCCCTTCTTGTTGACAGCATATGCCCTCCTTCTGTACTGCTACTTTCAAAAGCACCAGTGACAGGTCGCTATGTTCTACCAATGATATGTTGTCACCAAGTAGGTTTTAAATTTGTGCTCCTGGTGCTGGGTTGCGATTTTCGCACAATTTCTCAAGTATCGCATCTTGCCTAACTCCTGTTTTGAGCTTTAATCCCTCGGTTAGATTATTTTCGACCTTAATGGAGCAGCGAACGTTCTCCATCGTATAGTTCTGCACAATCTGACAAGTTTTGTGTTGTTACCAAAACTAGACATGGCTATCTATAGCTTGTTCTTCATAAATGCTGTCATATGCGGCGTTAAAATCGATAAAAAGATGATGATTATCAATCTGGACATCTAGGGTTTTTTTTTTCAAAATCTGTTGCTGGGTAAATATTTGGTCGGTTGTGGACTAACCGGACTTAAAACTAAACTGAAAGGACCGGCTTTATGCGATCACAGAGTACTGCAGCCAGGATGTTAAACACAATTTTAAGGAGACTGATGCCTCTATAAGTTGGCGCAGTTTAGACGGTTTCCGTCTTAATTCATCCGGTATACTTTCCTCCGACCAAATCTCAAGAAGTTGGTGTATGCTCCCCACCAAATCATTTCTCGGTACCTTAAAAAGCTCGGTAGTAAAGCCCTCCAGTCTAGCATGCTTAGATATTGATATCCTAGCTTTTTTTGGTCAGAAATTTCAACAACATAAACCAACATGATCCCAAATTTGCTCCTTCAAAAGGTGTAGTCGTTTTAAAAAAGCATCAAATTGTGTACAATATTAAATGGTGGCTACTTTCTGGCAAATTTTCTAAAAAGGTCCATCATTCAATAAGACTCCCTAGTCCCTACAAAAAATAACTGTCCCAAGATTTAAGACATTTTCTAATATTTGATAAAGTTGCATTTCCGTGGGTTGCTATAAATATTCGTACTTACTCTAGATCTAGATCTTGCTCACAAGCGACTTACCTGAAATTAAAAAGAAGACATTTGTTATAGTTTCAAAAGGAATAAACTAGTTTATTAAGCGTAGTTAATTTGGAAAATTCACTCAATTTTAATTTAACGGCATAAAGTAAACGACTTAAATTTTGTAAGTCACATGACAGGTGTCAAATGACAAGTGTGAAGGTAATCGAAGTATTTATAGAGAACGTCATATTTTTATAATAGAAAAGGAAAATTCGCATTTATAGTGCAGACAGGGATTTCTGCTCACGCAAGGATTACGCATACCCATATGAACGTCACGGCTGACGCTGCGACGCTAAGACAGAATTTCGACAACGTGCCCGACACCCGTTTACGTCACATCACAAATACCTTCTTTCTCCGAGTCGGTAAGTTCACTGAAGATGTGTGCATCGTCGTCGAGTGCATCTAATACAGTTTAAAACAGCCTTTAAGCTTGTCCACTGAAAGGAGCTCGTTAAAGTCGTATGTTCAATAAAAAAATTGTCAAGCAGTTCCACAAAGTCATTCTTCTACCTGAATCAGAGCTCATCCTGGCTTTACCCAAGCCCCAAGACACAACTATGCCACGACAGTCACGATCTAGTTTCAATTAGAGGCTATTCAATTTTTACATGCTAAATACTTTTGATAGGCTCTCCATACATGCCAAGTCCACTCTATTCGAAAATCGTAGCTCATGTCTCCGCATTGTAGCAACAAGCTGTATCTATCAGCTCCCACCGAGACACATCTAATTAAATTGCACGTAACCACTCTAAATAGGCTGTCCTTTGACAGTGCAGAGCGCACCAACCGAATTACGTTACCGCGCACCAAAGTGGATAAATCAAAACAGCGCCAACCTAATTCCTAGCCGAAACCAAAATTGAAATAATTTCCCATGGACTGCAATGATCGCGGAAAATTCCCCATCATCGTCATCGTCATCATTCCAATGCAATCGGAATCGGGTATGCGCATGCGCAACACCGCGAAAGTTGTCACTTCGTGTGGTTTAAGCGTCCCACCGAATTGTGTCAAATATTCGCGAAAAGTCGCTGGCGCGGGCCAGTCGATTTTGACTTACTTACCGCAAATGCTGCCAAGTTGTAAATTTAGCCCGATCTGGCGATTTTATTGTACTCGACGACAACGACAATAACGATGACATTCCCTGTGTGCTTTTGGTGCGCGCGCGCGCGCGCATATCTGCTGTGACAGCTGGTCGTTGCCGTATGCCGTATTTCCCACAAAACGGCAGCGAGCTATGTAAATGGGGCTAATCCTAGCCGCTGGATACCTAATTCCTTCAACGCTCTCCCACCGAAGTGACACGCTGTGTGTCAGGCCTGGCTCCTTCTTTATGTACTCGGCTCGTCGTACCTCTGTGTGCTTTGATAAATGGGAAAAGACTTTTTCACGAATTTCATGTTTAACACAGATAATTTCTGGTCCCCCTGGTTCCCCCTCACATTCAACTACCCGCGCGCGATCACATTACAATGGGTCATCACTTTGGGTATAGATGGGCTTCAACAACGCGCGCCGCCGTCTCACTTTCATATGTACACGTTCCGGGAATTCGATTCAAGGAGTGTGTTCGTAACCACGCGCGGATATGTCGCCAAAATAGCGGGGGGTACTAGGCTACCATACCACATGCTGCAATGGAAATATAAAAAAAAATCCACCTCACATTTGCAATTAATTATGTGCCACCATAGACTGGCAGTGACACTTTGATATATATTTAACCAGATAAAAAGTGTCAGTGTTCTCCCCAAAACAGGGGCACAGCTTCTTCCCAAAACCGTCCATGCCATGGCGAAAGATGCGGCTCACAGCTCACAGGTTGCCATCAGCTAATTCTTCTCTGTTTTGGGGCTATCGATTTATTTAACTGTGAAATGTCAAACGGAGTTCGTAGGTAGATGTGTAACATTGGGTTAGTGGGTAGCACTTGAACAGCTAAAAGGCTCCATTCACTCGCTTAGGCTTCCATAGACGGGCGAATACGACGGCCTCTATGGCTGTGTCCATGTGGATGATGGATATTGTTGGGGCGCTGAACATTTGAATTAAGATTGGATGACAGTTGGCATTTGACAGCTACTGCTCGAATGGTCGTGTTTTCACTTTTAGCTGATGATGTATCGATTGAGGAAAGTTAGCGCAATGCTGGGGCAACAACATTGTATCTATAGAGTGAGATAGGTATCTGACAGAAAAGAGTTTCAGCAGCCGACTGTCGTTTGGCTGATGGCAATTGATGACGGTCTTGTAATGGTATCTTTTATGAATCTGATGAATTGGATTAAGTTGATAGCTCGTTGACAGCTTGCTGTCATCGATGTAATTTGTGTTTGTTTTGAGAGAAAGAGAGAGAGAGAGATACACGGCTTTGCATATCAGTTAATCTTTTAGCTTGGCGATACGATGACGCTGATTGATGATATTTCAGTGGTAGTTGATGGTCGGTTTGGGTGCAACTGGTCATCAAAAAGTATGTGCACCTGCTCCGTGGGTGGATCGTAGGGGATCATCATAGGCTTTATTAGATATAAGTGGAAGCTGTTTCTACTAGAAGGATGAGTAAAAGTTGATCAACTTTATGGTTCAATAAAACACTGGTTATTTTCAGATTTCCCAACATGATGACAGTACTAGGAGCTCGACGGTTATTTGTCATACCTATGTCCATGTGGATGTATGTAAAGTTTGGTAAGGAAGGACTGTTGTTCAACCGCCTTCAAAACCACTTGCAGCACTTTAGGGCGGTCGTACACAACGTGCGCAATGGGAGTGCAGTGAACATGCGCATTATTGATCAACAAGTGGCATTATATCTCAAGCGCGTTGCTGCACTTCTTAAATTTTGAGTTGGATTAAGTTGCAAAGAATTGATCAACTCATGTCAATTCCATTGATGCCACTGTCAATCTGATCGATGCTGTTGTTTTGGGCGCAAGCTTTACTTACAAAGTATGCTTCGGTGCTCTCATCCGTCAGGAGTGTTCAACAAGTTGCTCAACGTCCATTGATTGATCAAGTTTGCTAGGGAATCAACGTGTTCGTCAACATACTGTGCAAAAATGGCAAAAACGCAGTTGGCAACTAGAATTTTTGTTGTCAAAATCACAGTATTCCAGTATTTTCGTCACTGTAATGAATTGATCAACATGGTGTACGGGTTCTACAGAAATGCAATGAAGGGAACTACTAAACTGAAAGAGTTGATCAAGAAGTTGTACGAGGCGATTTACTAATTGAATCAGGTGATCAACTAAGGACGCGAGGCTGAATGAGTTGATCAACAGGGTGCAGGATGCCATTTACAAATCAGGTAGAAGAAGTTGCTCAAAAATGTGTTCAAGGTTATTCAACAATCGAATGAGTTGATCAACTAATAGCGTTAGGTAAAACAAGTTGCTCAATAAGATTGTTCAAGGTTATTCAACAACTGAATAGGTTCATCAACAAGATGTACGAAGTTAATTGGCAATTGAATGATTTGGTCAAGCAAATGCGCCAGTTTGAATTAGTTGATCTGAAAGATGTATTAAAATTTGGGAGTTGAAACTTCATTAAACTATTTCAGCTGTTAGATATTATTCACGACGTGGAATGTTCCTCCTGGATAGCTTTCCCTGAAATTATTTAACTCCAATATCACTTAAAATTGATCAACAAGACTGATGACATACTTCACTTGGTGGCATGATACATTCAAACAAAAGTTAGTGCCCCTCATTAAAAGTTAAATGGTAACCTGTCGCCATTAAAGCAAAAAAAATCCAAAAGCATGTGTCTCTTTAATGTCCTATATATAAATAGCATGCGGCAACAAAAACATCTATTACCTAAACGTTTGTTAGTGGAAACTACATTTTTGGCATTCGCTGAATCACTCTTTTCAGACGTCATTAGGGGTTACGTAAGCTTCAATGCATTGTTACTCATAAAATGACGAACACATCGGTTCACATGACTGCGGGACATTTAACAAGAATATTCATACATGTAGGTATCCACGAGTCCATCGTATAAGTCGGTTGTAAAAGTGGTTGATTGCTATTGCAGAACATGCTGTTTAAATGTAAACCTTTCCTATCTAGTTTTTAATGGCGCACTCTTCGCAAAATGACGACCTATTCCGACAGTTTCCCATTAAAAACGGGCATGAACACTTCAACAGATCTGACGTCATAAGTTTCGATTTGCTTACAAGTGGACAATGTCCATTTAAATTGCGAATCCACTATACCTATCCGAAAATCGTCCGACTTCGACCTAAGTCAACAATTGACAGTGACACCGGCTAGTACGCACGCACATTCGACGAGCACAACGATTCTAAAGTGCTGCTCAACTTAAACAATATTGTTAATCAAAGTCGAGGGTATTTTATTATTTTCCGCATTATTTACCACTTTAGGAACAGCAGCAGCATGGAGCATGGCTGGCCATCGCACTTCTTGTAATGAGCTCATTGTAAATGCATTAATCATATCAAATAGGCAAACAAGTTGATGATGCTGATTGTCATTGTGTTGTGTATTAGTGGAATAGCAAACAACTGGGCTGAGTTGTGGCGGCCAGTGGCATTATTTAATGCAATTTACGGAGGGCAATAGACGACAAAGTGTGAGACGGGATGGGTTGCTTGGAGGGCAATTTTAGGCCGCCAACTGAGAAGGAGATGGATCTCTTCTCCATCCATAGTGACGTCCTATTGTAGATTTTTTCGGTGAAAGATCAACAGTTTGAAGGTGTTAGGTAGCTTGCATTGATGGGAAACTATCACGCGTGCCACCCCATCGAACAGATATGACGATGAGGGTCTGAACGATATGGTTTTTTGAAATTTTAAATTTGACGACTTTTTCCATTATCGACGGCTTTTTTTGTATTTTGTAAAACTTTTCTGAGTTACCAGCGATACTAATAATCATTTAAAGTGTCCAGGAAATACACTTTTCGAACTCACAATATCGAAATTCTCCATACAAAGTGCCCTTCAAAATATATCTAAGTGATGCGATGATACAGAAATGCAAACATTCCTCCCTCGCGTTCAGCTCAAACAGAGTTAACGACGCACATAGTGTTGGTGTGTATTTGCTGTCGATACGTATAAAGTTTTCGTTGGATAAAATAGGATCTGTTTTGAGTTTATTGTAGCTCAGCTTCTAAATGGAGCTGGAGGATGATTTGTAGCTATCATGAATCACAGACAGGGTATACTCACAGGTAGGTGGATACCCTAGTGACGATTGCCAATTTGTTGATACTCCGAAAGGAACTCCGAATGGAAAACTAATGTTTAGAGCCACTCAGACCTATTTACAGGATCCTCCAATAGGGACTTGCGAACTTTGACAGTTGGTAGCGGCCATATTGTTGAAGCTAAATCTGTCGAATTGGGTGTCATTTATTCAACCTGTTTTGCCAATGATAAATGAAAAAGCAGTTCGAAACTGATCCTAATTTTGATCGAAAAATCATCTAAAGCGATGAGGGCTATTTCTGGATGAATGGGTACGTCAACAAACAGAATTGTCAAATTTGGGTTACGATACAAATCAACATGAGTGGATCTACAAGAGTGTCAAATGCATCCCGAGGAAGTCACTAAGGTTTGGATCTCGGTACATATTTCTTTGAGCACCTCGACCACTATAAGTCGATGGTTATCAACTTCTTTTGGCCTGGGGCCCTACTCTGTATTTCGATTCGAAAGTTAAAATCAATCGAAAGTGTTTTTCAAATCGAATTTGAATTGGCACTATGTACCACTTTCGAAACGAATAAAAATGTAACCAAATCCATATTTGCAACTTTCGGATTTTTTTTTCGAGACTCGCGATACTTTTTTGAGAATTGTCAAAAAACATGCTGTAAACGTCGATTTAACAAATTTCCGTAAAAAACAAACTTATAATGGACTCAGTAGCACTGTGGTTGGATGAAGAGTTCAATAACGAGGAAAGGATCGAAAAGAGAGTTTTAAGGAATAAATCCAATATAATGGAGCTTAGCAATAAAAGGTAAAGGAACTTCCAAAGTAAAGAATGTAATGATTCATAATAAAGAAATAAATTACTTATTATCAATAGCTATGTTCAAAACTATCGGCTTTCAAAAGAGGCTTTTATGTATGTTTTGAATAGCATACGCGATAGTCCTGTCACCCCAATACGATCCACGGCAATACAGATTATGATCAAATTAGCAGCAACGCTAAGCTTCCTTGGCCAAGGCCAACACATTGGTGTAGCACAGCAGTCAATGTCAAGTTGCATTGTTTAATGTTAAGTTTGTTTTTTTTCAAATTCGTTTTGCACTGTAAACTCGAATGTTTCTTTAGCAAGTTTGTAGTTTTTTTCGTCCAATTCAAATTGTTTCCTTCTATACCTCGCCATAATTTTCTGATTACTATTAATATCAGTTAAAATGCGACAGTCCTACTGTGTTTAGATCCGTGGCTACCCGCTTCCAAAGATTGGCCGAAGTTTTCCTGGCATCAGCGGTTTTCAGATATCCCTTGGCCAAATCTGGATGCGCGTACATGAAATTGACTAAAATCTCAAATTGGTTTTGCTTTGTGCTTACGTTCTTGTATTGTAAGACTCCCTGAAATTGATAAATTCAACATAAAAAACTTTATTCCTTTTTTATTATCACCGATAAATTAAAGAAATTACTTACATTTTATGAAAGCACAACTTTTCCGTCAAGAAAATAGCCAACGAATAAAAAATCCGAAAATCGAACGAGTTTGACATAAAGACCACCGAGATCGTGCGATTTGACCCCGTTTGAATTTTTCTTGTGGGGTTTTCTGAAGTCGCGAATAAGCCACGAACCACAGCGGCCCTCACAGCCAATACAACTCATGGCATCGGTCGAATTCAGCCTGATTTATACGCCAGAGTCATGAAAAATTGGACATTTCGGATGGGCGCCACCAAGGGAAGCCTCGGCGGCATTTGAACGATGTTATATTCCATACATAATGGCATAGCTTAATGAAAGACCCTTCATTTGCATGCCTGAACCGCCAGTTGTTGCTGAAAATTCCATTAACGCAGATAGGTACCTACCTATCTGATCAAAAAGAACTACTGATTGCATGTAGAAATAACACTCATAACCCTGTTGCGTGCATCATATTAAAGCGTCTAAAAGTTCTTAAACAATAGATAAATTGCCAAACATATTCCTGAAAAAAAAATCAATGCTCACACGTACATTTAATTAAAACTACTCCATTGTTGTACTGATGATGATGTGACCCATCAAGGGCTGATTTGATCATTTTGTATGCCATCATTGAACGTACTCGAATATGTCATAATCCTTGACCGAAAAATTACTATCCCGACTGTCGTTGGAACACTATTTATAATATGCTCCCAAAAAAAAAACTTTCGATTTCGTAAATGACACTAAATTTACTTTCAATGCCAATTTGATAATTTTCTTCTTCTTCTTTTTCACTCAAAACTCAAATGAACTGCTTGATGTTATCAATCACACTCGTTCCACTATAAAAAAAAATCAAACAAAATTATTAAAACACCGGCACCGGATCACACACGGTTGTTGTTGTTGAATACATAATTTTTTTTTTTCATTTTCTACGCACATTTGTTTATCTTCTTTTCATTATGCAAACAAAAACACCGAGAGAAATGGGATATAAAAACAAAGCGGAACGAAACGGAATAGGAATCCCATCCCAATCCACCAACAAACTGATCAGTGGGGTATCAAAATCTGTTGCTCTGCTGCGTACCTATGTCCTTCTCATGCCATCCCGAATGGCATCATAAAAACAAATAAAAATTACGATCGGCGGACCTGTCTCACTCACTCACTGGATTATGTGTGTTGTGTCACTGCTTATGGGAATATTTTTAGAACATTACCAAACTAATTAGCCATGGAACACAAAATCAAAATCAGAAATTCTCCTTTGAATTTGAAATTTTATTCGCAATCATCGCCGCCGCATGTTTCGAATGAGGCAGGAGAGCAACAGCGACGAGGGTCATGAACTGTCGTCGTGAATTTTTAAAAATAAATTTAACGCGTCCAAGTTCCAGTGGTGTAGGTACATAAAGGGAAGGGAACAGAACCTCACTTAAATTTTAAATTGAAAAATTGTGTGATTAGGCTTGGGATTTTTTGTTTCCTCTTTTGTTTCTTAACAACAAATTTAGTTCAATTGATGAAATGCGTTTTGAAAACAAAACAAAACAAAATAAAAATAATTTATTGTCGACGGGGAAAGTGAATATCCGACGCGACGCGCAAACACATTTGATCGTTTCGACAAGATCGATTCTACTGACGAGGCACTGTATGAGGAGGCCATTCTGCTTGCATTCGTTGTCGTTCTGTCTATCTCTATACTGTTTGTTGCTCGACTTGGTGTGCTGTGCTCTGTTTAGTTGTGTATAGTAAGTAGACCGCGTTTGCCATCCAAAATAAAAATATATAGCTATAGGTATATATCAGTGCCACCGCCGCCACCACCATCGTCATCGTCGTATGTGTCGTCATTCTTATGGGCTCCGCTTACCGCTGGCAGTATCCCGTATCCCCCCCGCCCTTGGCCCTATTTCTGGTCGTTATCTGTGTTTTTTTTTGAGAACTGGTCTACCTAACACAGGGCAGAGTGCCCGTGATCGTTTGGAAGGGTTCCTCGCTCAGTTGTTGTTGTGATGTGAGATTTGTTTGTGTTTACCTCTTACCCTTCCTAAAGCCGAAGCCGAACGTGTGCATCTACTACCTACCTATACCACTTGTTCAAAGTGCCATGGATTCTAATTTGAAGAGCGCACATTCCATTTAAGTGATTGTTATCATTTAACTTCTAACCGGAAGTCGATATGAGTGTGCAGCTTTTGAGCAGTTTCCCACACACGATTTAAATTTAGAAGCTCACGAAATGCCCATTTCGACAGATGGAAGTATCTATTTGCGAAACATACCATCAGTGCCGAAAATACATTTTCCATCGTTTTGCGAATATTGAAACGGAAAAGTGATGAATTATAAAAATAATCAACGAGAATTATTACACCGCACGTTAGTTTGAAATGCACTGGCATTTATCATAGACAGCAACCAACGCGATGGGTTGGTGTCGATGCTGCACGAAAAAATGAGTATGTCCAGCGACGTCGTGTAGTCGAGCTCATAACCAGCCGCACGAAAACCGAGTTGTGATGCCTGAGATGTAGGTGGCGCATTCAATATTTGAAAGTCTGAAAATTGCAGGTAGGTGAGTTGAGTTGACAGTTTAAACAATGTAGCTAAAGGAACAAAGATTGCAATTTTTTAGGTGGATGGGTCAGATTTTGGAGAGAAAAAGCTGTTCATGTGACCGACCAGGCCAATCAAAACTGAGACCGATGAATCTGCCAGCTGTCAGAGATATTTGAGCATCCCCACTTTCCATGTTCGAGTTTTAGTTGGATTTCCCCTCTTTGAGCTGTCACAAGCCACAATTGTATATGATGTTGGTAATTTTGTTAATAATGATGAACTAGAATGACAACGCTGGCAAAATAGAACTGTGTACGTAAACGCTTGCAGCTGACCATTTCCAAGTACTTTTCTTTAAAATTGCACAACAATTACGAGCGGTTAACACTTGCTTCATTAGGTTGAGCTCTGAACTGAGCGCGAGCATTATGAGCGCGCTCTGAATCGAGCGTTCTGAGATCGTTCAGATGTGTTTAATAAACACACTTGAGCACAATCTGTCTAATGTTATTGTGTGCATGCATAAGTGTGTGTCTTATTCGGCCGGGAAGTTTTCATCACTCAAAAAATGAAAAATAATACTTAAAACGGATAAGCTAATTTGTTTACCTTCTGTGCCAGAACAACCAAGTTCGTCCGCCATTATCCTGTTTTATTTTTTCTGTCAAATGTGACTAAAATTTGTATGTATATGTGTAATCAGCTTTATACTCAGGATGCTCAGTCAATTTATTCTGAGCTCATAGAGCGCGCTCTGATCGGCTTTAGGTCTTATCGCCCAAAACCATTATGACATTTCTAGATTTGGGTGTTATGACATTATATAATTACTTTGGGCAATATGTCATTCGATTTGGGCTTTGCGACGCTTTATTCCCTTAAATTTTGGGCGATGTGGTGGTTTTTGGGCGTTATGACATTTTTCAATTTGGGCGTTATGGTTTTGGGCGATAAGACCTAACGCCTTTGTTTGATTTTCCAAATTTGTTTAGGTACTTAAAATTAAACTTAGTTAAAAGCTTAATTTGTATGCAATGTTTTTCTTAATCCAGCATAAGGGAATTTCGCGCCAGATTGAACAATTTCTATTTAATAAGGTAGTTGTAAAAACGCCAGAATTTTTTTTAATACCGAGTTTGACGTGCCATCTAGGGGTTAATGAAACTTTGCCAATGATAATTAATAAATAAAAATTAATAAATTAGTAAATGCATATCATTTTCGGTCCACATTGAAGTGAAGTGAAATTTTCACTTCTCTCCAAAAAGTGCTGTGAATTTGAAAGTGAAATTTTTACGCCGAAATGTCAAAAATTTAATGCGACGGACAAAAAAAGCAATCACTTCTTGAACAACTGTTTTTTCACTCGAACAGCGTACTCCCTATTGAAGTATTTACGTGGAAAGTTCATTTTGACAATTCGTAGTGACAATTTTGTATGAAACATTGGATTTTACGTGAGCTGTCAATTAGCAGCACTTTTCCGGCGACAACGAAAGCCAATGGAGAAGCTTGAATATGTCAACTGATAGAAAATGGGTAGGTGCGTTCAGATACTTGTAGTTCATGTAAAACGTCAACTGGATTTGTCTGGACTTGGTATATATTCTCGCGGTTTATTTTAAATTTTGACACTTTGAAATGTCAACTGAGTATGCGCAGGAAGAATTTTCTTCACTAGATTTGTAGGTTACCCCTCCATAATCGTCAACTGCCAGAAAAAAACTGAAATCTATCAACTGTCAAATTAGAAATCCGAACATCCCCAATGATGTGTACGTAAAAGATTGCGTAGAAAATCTGACAGCTGATCATTTGCGTGTATATCGGGGGAGCAATAATTGTTCATTTAGTTAGGTTAGGTTAACATGGGACTTGTTCCTGGTGCAAATGTCAAATGTGGTGTAAATTCAAAGAACGATTTTACTTGTCATGTTTTGCACGTAGGTACTAGGTAATTGTTTTCAGTTTCCCAAATAACTCAAGGCCCGAATCAACACACTTTGGAATGAGCTGTACGTACACGAAATTAAGCTAATTTTACTTGAGAAACACTTAACATGCTCGTTAATAGATGGCGTGATTCGATCCCTGAATTTTTATTACAAAAACTAGCCGTTTAATTGATAAAATGCGAAACAAAACACTTTGGGGTTCCTTTCATACATTTCAAAACAAAAAAATTGACAATCTGTCAAACACTGAGGACGTTTGGAATCCTAGTTTAGTAAGTCTTACTGCTGACTTACTGAATGTCTTTGAGTTTTAATTGACCCAGACTGGTCACGTGACTATTTTTTGCAGTTGACGTTTATGGAAGGGTAGCCGACAAATCTAGTCAAGCAAATCCTGCCTGTATACTCAGTTAGGGGTTCCTATCTAAATCTAATTGACATTTTACATAAAATAGGTTACCGAACGTCCCCATTACTTAGAACTTAGAAGAACTGGCAAACATGACAGCGCAGCTTAAAGGCTGGAAGTCTAACAATCACAAAAGTAGTAAAAAAATATATTTTCTTTGGCCTAAGTTCAACATCTACATAATTTTAGAAAACATATATCCAAGTATAAAGAAGAAGCTAACTAGCTCAAGTCCTTAGCCTCATTTAGCGTCCCGCAGCCGCCCAACAACCTTTGGGAGGAGCCAGGCAAATTACAATCCATTTCCTTGGAGGGGCGAAAGCAAAAGTTTCTACATCAATAAATCGATATCCCCGCCATATGTGAATAAAGGACACTCAACTGCAAAATATCACCCCACAATATCAAACATAAACTTTCAACAACAACTTACCGCCAGGACAAACGTGATTCTCACATTTATATCTCACATGACATTCGGCTATTACGTCAACTTTAACTGCGACTCGCTTGCACTGATCGATAATCCACCTCTTATGACCCCAATCAAAGGATTAGCATGTCGGTCTCCTGCCAAAACCATACTCAACACACCGCTTTGCATCCAACTAACAAACTCCATTTCAACACACTCATTTACCGCTGCACATCATACTATATACAAAATACAATCCGCAACCCGCCGGAACATGGGGAGGACAAAACCGATATCCTGCCATGGAATAATGCAATCAACAGATTCTACTACCGGCGCCCATAATTATATGGCCAGGCAACAACTTTGTTTACTCTCAAAATGTGCGGAAAGCGACTGCAATGGCTGGTTGTCACGGGATGCATACTAATTGGCCAGAACAAAAGCTCCTAAAGGCACCTCTTCGTCAGGTCGACGGACCTCCTCGCGTTGGTTGGTATGAGTAGATTGTGTCAGGACGAGCAAGCCACAGGTGAAATTTTCTTTTGTGCTTTTTGTCGGCAAGATAAACGCTGAGCGCTCGGCTGCCGAATTTTGGAAAATTCCACTACCCCGCGGTGCGTGGTCGCTGTCTGCACGTGGAAAGTGAACAAGAAAATGTGCGACACGTATGAGTAAATTGATGGGATGTGTGTTAAGCCTTAGAAAGAATGTTTAAAAACAAAAAACAAAACCACCATAGGTGGCAAAATTAATTAAAAATGACAAAACGTTTGCACCGTGCATAGTTAGGTGGTTGGATTTGTACTTTTAATGAAGTTACCTCGCAGGCGACGGGGATGTTAAAAAAGGAATTAGTAGGCGCATTTGCAAGCGGCTTACGGCTAGGTTAGGAGGGACGTGACGCCTGTCGGATTTTGTAATTCAAAAATGTCGACAACAGACTCCGGCCCACCTGATGCTAAATTTGATTGAGTTTCGACCCAACAAAAAATGAGTGTCAAAGAATTATGAAAAAAAAAATTATCCGCGTACAACTACTGACTCAATGTCACTAATAACAGCGAATCTAATTTATTTCATATTTATTGGTATACCTACTGCGTGTTAGGGGTATGTGTGTAAAGCGTATATAAAAGAGAAGCGATTTTCCAAGGCACAGCACAAAAAAGTGCAATCACATGGCTTGTGCAATTTATCGCATATTTTTTTTACGACAACGACGACAGGACTTGTACGATGTACCTACGTATGTGTAGCTAGTCTCGCCGGGACATAAGCATGTTATAGGGAAAAATATGGTAACATGATGGTGCTTTGAATATGAAGCCATGTTATGATGCCTGCATTTATCTATGGGACATTTCAGCTTACACAGGGATTCCGGATTTATTTTTATATCCTTCGCCTCTTCAATGTGCGCAATTATTAGTTCGTTTTTTTATATTTATTTTAGCGTTTGTCGTTTTTCTGGATTTTTTTCCTTGTTCAAATTGAATAGAGCATATTTTTTATTGAATTTTATTATTGCAGCTGAATTTTTGGATTTTCCTTTTTTATCGATATTGGTAATTTAAAAGTGTTTACTCTGAAGGTATAGTAGCGGATTTTAAATATGAGTCGGGTATAGGTTTGGAGACAAAAGGCAGCAGTACCTACTACCAGTCGACAGAAAGCAGTACAAAGCAGTACCTCACCCAATGTATGGTGCTACTAACACATAAATTTACTTTAAAATTAAAATACTCAACACACTTATGTATTTTGCTTATGAACGTTTATGAAAACCCTTCGTTACGACTCCTAATATAGTTTAGATTAGATTGTTGATAAAATGCGGATATGCGTACAATAAATCGCGTCAATTGTTACGCACTGCTTGCAGATGAAGTCACGATCGTCGCATTTTTCAAGTCCAACATGTGGTAGCATCTTGAATCTCGTATTCCTGTCTCTCACAGACCAAATTCTCCTACTCTCTACCATCTTCGCTACTCTTATAAGTAGTAGTAGATGTAATTTTAATGATACGATATTTTACATGTTAATATTTTAATAACATTTGTCACGTAATTTGCTTAGCTAACAGTCATAACCGCCAAACAAATCTAAATTTAAACATAAAATACCCCTGCTTTCCTAACTTCTACTATTTCGGGGAGTTGAGTAAGTTCAAAGTTGACCAATTTAGGGTTTTCTTAACTTTGGAATATTCAAAGCCTTAAATAAGTAAAAGTGAATAAAAGCAATTTCTCATATTCTCCGTTTTTCAGATGTTTAAAAAGTTTTTTTTTAATGATTGATAATAATGCCCTACAAAATGTATTGAAAAGTGA
The DNA here is from genome assembly GCA_936431705.1 of Cheilosia pagana. Lineage (NCBI taxonomy): Eukaryota > Metazoa > Arthropoda > Insecta > Diptera > Syrphidae > Cheilosia > Cheilosia pagana. The sequence continues at coordinate 28,456,707 of OW386168.1, read as the reverse complement.
ATATTTAAGGAATTATTTGGAAAATTCTACACCAAGAGGCGCATTTAAAAAAAAAAAAAAACAGTATTTTAAGAGGGAGTGCAGTACAGCAGTACAACCGTGCAGAAAGCTGTACAAATACTGCTTTTGCAGTACAACGATAGCCCTGGCAGAGTTCTGCAAAAGTTACTTACCCATTGACAAGTTGGTCTCCTTGAGACGTATATATATATAGATTTCGAGAGATAATCGAATCAGACCACCACTGTAGTCTCTTTTCGTCTCTCTACCACTATAAAACTTACCCAAAGAGACTCTCCGGATTTCTCCATAATTCTTCCCTGGGCTCGATTCCTAGTGTTAGCGCTAGCATCTGTTTATGGGAGATCTCTTTCATCGACTGGGTCTCGACCCAATGATGTCCCAAGATCCTCATTCTTCTGCCAGCCAACGCCGGACATTGTCTCAGATTCTCCCAGGCATAGTTTACAGGTATCATCTTCGGTAAGGCCCATCTTCCTTAAGCGACACCCGAAATTACCATGTCCTGTAGATAAAGCCAACACCCATTTTAGAGTTCGTCGACTCATGCTTGATGCTTAAAACCCTTCTTTGAGTGGAGCAGGTCGGTTAATTAATTGCCATTTTGGCTTGTCTACATTATTCCACGGTTGACCACCTTCTCAGGTGGAATCAGCTGTTCTACCATTCCTTTGCCAATTGAAAAGAATGGTTCTGGTCCCAGCAACTTTTCGGTTGACCCCTGTTTTGCAAGGGAGTCCGCCTTTTCGTTGCCTTCGATCCATATGTGTCCTCATACCCAGGTCAGTGTTACCTCATTTTTAGATGAACACTTATTGAGCTTGAGTACACATTCCAGTGCAGATGATGTTGTGATGTTTGTCTGTTTCATGAATCTAATCACCGCCTGATTGAGGGATATTTCTTCCCTCCACCAGACCCTCAAGCAAGTAGTCCAACGTATGCAGCAATGCAATCATCTCAGCCTGATGGTATACAGAAGTGTGTTTCCCGAGGCTGACGTGACGGGCTGTTCCAGCTCTTCTGAATAGATACCGGCACCCGCTCCGCCATCCATCATGGATCCATCTGTGAAAATTACTATTTCACCACTCCTTTTTTTCTGGAAGTAATCCATTCTCAATACGAGTTTTGTGATTCCTTTCCATAATACGCACCCTTGTTATCCCATCCATAGGCATGTTTAGGTCCCTAATCTCGTTTTTGACAAGTTTAAGGATCTTCAGAGTTTACACTAATATTGGACCTTCTCCTCAGCATGATAGTTCAATCTATCTAGGTAAACTCCCAGATACTTAACCTTCTTGGTCATTGTTAGTTCCGATCCAAAAACTCCAGATTTTTCCTCTTCCTAGTGAAGACTATTAGATCTGTTTTCGCCGCATTAATGCAGAGCCCTTGTGTCAGACACCAACGCTCCACCACTTTGAGTGCATTCCTCATGATATCTGCAGTGACGTCTATGAGTATGCCTCCATCCATTATTGCTATGTCGTCGGCATATCTCACTGTGTGAATGCCAGTCGCATCAAGTCTATCGAGAAGAGAGTCCACAGTGATATTCCACCTCCTTGTGGGCAACTTCTGCTAACCCTTCCTCTGAGTTTTTAGGTTCCCGTCTGAATATTTATCGCCCTTGTATTCAACACATTGTCCACCCATCTTACCACCAGTGGGTAAACCCAACGTTTTTCCAAGGCTTGTTTCAAACTTTCAAAGCATATCTTATGGAAGGCACCTTCAATGTCCATTATGGTGGTCATTGCAATACCCCCGGTATTTATCCTTGAGACGTAAATGGACTATGGACTCTCTTTCATCAGTAATGAAATGGGTCTCAGAGAAAGTTGTTCAGAATATACATCGATTTCACTTCTCAATCGGAATTTAGTCTGGAAGTGGGAATAATTGTAGTAGGTCTTGTGTGGAAGGGGTAAATCTATTTGGCGAGTTGGCCCAGTTTCGTAAATCTCTCTGACTCATCTACTCTGCTTACTTTACTTTGTGTGGACGTAATTTGTTTTTTTTTTCGGAGACTTAAGTTGAAACATCTCAGTAGCACATTGGACAGACCCATCTGCCATCTATCTTCATGATGCTATTCAGGATCTACGCACATTAGGTTAGGTTAGGTTGATCGGGGTTGTGAGATCGTCGCCATCACCTTGAATGATGGTAAAGGTACATGGTTGGACGGTATACCCCGAAACGATGAAAGTAATTACCATTTTTCCATATCCATAAAAAAGTACGACTACAAATCCAGCAAACTATAGTGCAGGGGTATTTTTTTTGTAAATGCTGCATATAAAATATTCACAGCAATAATGCAAAGCTGACTTAATCAGTGGATAAGAGAAAACAAGTTGCTGAAGGAATGAAGGGTTTGGTTGGTTGGTTGGTTTAGGTGGTTGCTTTTTCCTGATAAGGGAAAAAAAACAAGTAGCCAAGTTGAAACCACAACTAATAGAACCTGTAGATTAAAAGGGAGAGATATGTTTTGGGAGCTCAAAACCAACTTGAGGAGTTAGGAAATTTGATGATGGGACTACACAGGATACCGTGTCTGGTTTTATCTAGGGCCGTCGTACACTCGATAAGGTTATTTTTTCTGGCATCATTGAATGTTGGCCGAGTTTAGGACATCACATTAAACTATCGATAGCTTGTTCGTTTTAAAGAGTATCGTTGAGTTCTTTTGTCAGCAGGGTGAAAAACTCTAAGCATTCTTCATCGATTTCAATGTAGCCTTTGATACGGAATACGGTAGACCGCAAGTCCATGTTCTACAAACTCTACGACATGGGTAGATAATTGAATAACCTCAAAAGAATATTTCATTTCCAGCCCAATACTTCAAACTACATGATAATCCTGGAAACAGGAGTTGAAACTCGAAGTGGGTTATATAGTTAAGGTGCTTAGCATGCCGGATTAACGACTTTCGAAAATGGTAGCCTCACAGTACAAAGAGTGGTTGATATTTGCTCGAAACTGTAATATCCAAAGTAATCAGGAAGATGTAAGATTTTTGAAGAATCAGCTTTATAATATCACTGAAGATACCGATAAACAGGCTAGGTTAAGCTGTGGAGATATAATTTAAACATTAATGAAATTTCGATGATCGTGTAGCCGCCACTTTTTAAATTTCAATGAACCATTTCTTAGTTCAAATGGAAAAGACTGAATAAAACCTCTTTTTCGAAGGTGTTCAACATTCAGAAATAAATATCGGAACGACGTTTGAGTCAAAAAATACAAAATTTGCACTATTTCTTGTTTTTGTTATAAGATTTAACAGCTTGCCGACACCAACTATCGAGTATGTAAGAGCGTAAAGTGGTTATTTCTTATATTGTGACGTACCTGGAGCTAGGTAAGAGAAAACGCAAGGCGTTTGTGGCAGAATCGCTTCACAAGGAACCGTCAGCATATTTCTTTTCTGTTAGCAACGAGAACCGAGTTTAAATTCCCTTCATTTAAAAAATAAAATAAAATTGCCAATTAAGGGTCGATATATTTTGGCAAAGAAAAAATATATAAACAAAATCTGCCATGCACAAGACTCACATTCAACCATGCAAACTTGTTTCTTTCAACCTCAAGCTTAAAAGGACGAATGGTGACGACTTCCGTGACTGAATGCAACAGCACCCATTATGCACAAGTTGACTGCAGCAACATAATCACACTTTGGCCAGTTCTTAATCAAATTAACTTCATTCAATCACCTACCACTTTTCAGTGAAACTCTGTCCCGCAAATTCATTAGCCAAATTAAAGGACCATACTCTTTATAGTTATACATGTAAAAGGCCCCTTTGAGTCCCGCAACTGGGGTGGCATGGTGTCCGTTTGATGCTCTCATAAACAAATAGCTTTGTAACGGCTGCTTTATTGGTGTGGTATCAGTGGCTTACGATGCATAATGTATGTGTGCCTATGATCTGCCAAAACCAATTTAAATCTTAGGCCAAGTTAAACATTTGTGCGCCCGTTAACCGATGCCAAAATTAATATCCAACATCCGCGTCGCCAACGTCGCGTCACCAGGAAGGAGGATAACGACACACCAGGCACGATGATGATTAATGCATGCGCCAAATCGTAATGCTTATTTATGCTCTATTTAAATGGCATTAAATGCGTCTGCAGCAGTAGCAGTCTTGCCGCTCGCTCGGTTCTATCCCAAATTGAATGGAAATTAGCCAGGACAAGGCACTATGTTGGTGTATCCGCCAATTAGCATACACATAGCTACCACTGAATAATTGATCTTAGTTAACTGTCACAATGGTTTGGCAATATATACCTACAGGGTCGTCCACCCCGTAGGTACTAATGAATCCTATAGGTATATACGGAAAGTCGGACGGATTAATCATCGTTGATGGCAGGAAAACCACAAATGTGGATTTTACACTCGACTTTTGGCCCCATAAAGGTGTTGCCATCTATGCTGTGTATAGGTGGGTAAATGCGTGTCCTTATTCGATAATGGCGAAATAATTGATTAAATCCACTAAATGCGCGCGGCAAATGCATTCGGTCGGAATTGGCGCAACAAATACTTATATAACACGATTTGGGGGGATTTATGGGACTTTCCGGTCCCGGCCTGTGCGCCGAGTGAAAATGGAATGGATTACCAACCGTCAGAGATTTGGCCAGCGAGTGGATAGAGGCAGTAGTGGCACCGGCATCGGCATCGGCATCAACATCGACATCGCCAGAGTGAAGTTCAGAATTAATTTATGAATAATGAATTGGAGAATTCCGAAAGTGGATTGGATTTTCCGTGAGAGGAGATTAAATTCAAAATTAAATTTCAATTGTTGAGGATTTGCTTTGGTCGCCATCATCGCCAGCGTCACCGTCGTCAGTAGTAGGTAGTTGTCAACGGGTGATGTTGGAAGTTTGGTAGGCGAAATATAATTACATTCGCACCAAAGGAAATCGCTTTCAATGGATACCTATAGGAATAGTGTAAACTTTGCTAGAGATTACACCCGATTTATTTCGAATCACAGTTGTGCCAGAGTTTGCAACCAACAGGCAAAGTGGTGATTTGTGAGAAGCGCTCTGCTCCAAGTTTTCTGTATAATCCACAAATCTGATTACTCTGTAGGGGGTATCGTTGCGATTTAAAGTAATTGGAACCGTCTATATGGAGTTGTGAGAAACTCACTTGAATTTGGGCCTGCCACTGAAAGGAGCTGTTGCGTCAGTTATTCGTTTGCTTGGTTACTCTGTCTATGCACTGAAATAATAAATTGATTGTCTGAAATTCTGTATAACCGGCTTTCTATTCGCAAAACTAAAATGTTGTTAGCTCAACGGCAATCTTCGTTGGCCTAACGAAACAGGATTTGCTAAGGGCTCTTCTCTTCTCAAAATCGAGTCGCTTATTTTACCCTTTCTAACAGTTTTGATCAATGGTGACTGCTGTTTGTGGTTAAATGTAAAATTCGTAAAGAGAAGTAAGATCTTTGTTTGACCCTTGAGCCTATTGTGCCTTCCCTAACCATTTCCTCGCCAAGGATATTTTTCCTGAGACGAAAGGGGGCCAAACATTCCATTACTATTTGATGAGAGGATCCAATTCGGTAAAATTTTGCTTAAGAGGCAATGGCCACTGAATACTCTTATTGGGATTCTCAAGTTATTTCTGTCCAGGTTAATGGTAAAACTAGATTTGGGGATTTGGTGACGCAGTGGCTTAGTGGTAGTATGTTGGGCTACTAAGCGAGGGGTCCCCGGTTCGAATCCCGAAAGAAGCAAATTACATCGTAAGGTTTTTTTCCACTTATTTATTTATTTAATTTTTTTGAATGGGGATTAAGCCAGACTTCTTCTGGTGCTGGTTCTAAGTGGTGTTGATGCGTCGTCCTTAGGGAGTGATTCTACTGTTTCATTACCTTAAAAGCCGCTGTGGGCTGGGATCCAATGACGAATGACTAGTTTTTCCGTATGCATACAGCATCAGTCCCTTGATTTGTCAGGGACTGAAGTAGATTGTCAATGACAGACAAGGCCCCATATGAGAGGCGAGAGGACGCCTCCCTGAGGATATCCACTATTTGTGACTTGCGAGTGCCGAGATTTAAACATCGATGCGTGTTTAAATTATTCTACCATTTAACATGGACATTTTTCATCTAACTATGGTAGGAGATAGATTATAGTGCCGGACATATCCCGCCATCCCCTGTTGCTTTATATGGCTTCAGGGAAGATATGGCCTATTTTATGGCATTGGGATTGCAAATTCGTCTGGCATTTTTCCAGTCCTTAATCGTCGGTAGGCAGATCCGCTCGATCTGAGAAATTTTCGTTAATTGATGAGCAGAAACCTTTCATAGAAAGGTGTCAATTCTAAAGGACAACACCTTTCCTCCGATTTATTTTTAAAACAGATAAACTGAGTTTAGAATATAAAATTAAAGTACTTTGTAAAATCGACAAATAAAAACCGAATGAAAGGAATTTTGAGTGTCTTAAAAAATACGTTTGAACGAACTGCTTAATTAATTTACGAACGAATATTACGTGAACTAACAAAGGACGGGATTTTAATAAAAAAAATTGATTGTTGTTCTAACGAACACTTCCTTTACCCAAATATTTGTTTCAGTGAGGTTGTCCAAAAATGGGAAATATAGTTAAAGAATACAGAATACACACCTAGACTTTTATTGTTACAGCCATTCGATTTGTGTAAGTTTTTTTTCTGTCTTTTAGGACAAATTCCAAACTGCTGAATTGAGAAACTTTTCCAGGGCAGTTATTGTCCCGGATATTTGTCAGATGCTTTATGATTTTTCCGAGGTCGAAACTGAGACTCCCTGTTCAGAAGTTCAGCACGCAAATCACTGAGTCATGACGATGCACATACACATACAGTGCCGACAATCAGAGTTCAACCCAGTGTTGCCAGATAAATTTTTACGAAATCTGCATTTTTTGACTTCGAAAATTGTCATTGTCATAAAAACAATAATTCTCGATTACAAATTCTTTGTTTTTTTTTCCAAGTAAATATTTGAATTGAACGTCTTAAAAAGTTGTGTGTCGGCCTCTTTGTGAAATTTTCAGTAGGCAATGGAAAAAAAAGTATGATTTTCAGTGATTGATAGAAAAAAATTTCTCTCATTATTTGCATATAAGTTGGGAAAATTTAGAGAGCCAAAAATAAATCTATATATTAATCGCCGACGCAATTTCTTTCGGTACATATTTACCCTACTAAATAAGGACCAATTCTATTTTTTTGTTTACCAAATTAAAGCGATCCACTCTTAGATGTGTCGAAAAGACTAATAATTTCAAAAAAGTATTTGCAAAATAGGTAAAATAATATTTTTGAATTACCTTGTTTACAAAAACAACACTATGCGCATACACAGAAAGAACTGTGTGGTCGATTTTCGACCACTGGGCGAGTCTAGTTTAATTAAAAGCGGAAATGCTTCTGATTGATCACAACAAAACACTTGCGATTGCTTAAGACCTAAAAATCTGCAAATGGCTGTCCAAAATCGGCAAATCGTCATTGAGGCTGAAAATCGGCAAAATTTAGCCCCCAATACTTTTAGTCGCCAATAAATTTCCAGTTTTGACGTTCAGAACAGTTTAAAAGATGGTGTACCACAAGGCTGTGTACTTACTCGTATATTTTTTGCACTTTTAATTGATTGAATTTGACACAGCATGCCGGTGTTTTTTCAGCAGATTTATAAAAATTAGGCGAGTTGAAATGGTTCATATTATTCGTAGACAACATACCCTCAAGACTCCCCAATCAAGCCACAATCAATGTTAGCACACCCCATTTTCATTGTGACAATTGGCAAACAGCTCTAATACTCTGACATAGTCCATTAGGAAAATAAACTCAAATTCAAAATGCATAAAGTTTTCATAGTCATCCAAGGCAAACACACACACTTTTCCATTGTTGACAGAAGAATTGTTCAAAGTCCTACTTCCCTACCGAAATTCATATAAAACGGTTCAATGTACCTTCAGAAAGCCAAAACTGAAATGAAAGTCGTCGGACGCGGCACAAAAAGAAGCCATCTCTCTCTCTGTGAAATTTCAACCAGCCACAGCCGTTATGTAAATTTGTCAAGATATCTTTTCGGGTGCAGTTAGCTTTACTAGGGGTTTGGTGTGTGTGTAACCGGCAGAAATAATAAAATTTACAAAAAAAAACCTCAAACTACTCGTGTATATAGGCATCGTACTCGTTTGTGCCTTGTCAGGATGAGACACAGTTAATTGCTGTCCTAACACATATGTGCATGTGCATGTGCATATCCTGGCGTAACATATTATACCACTATGAACGACAAGAATGTAGATTTGGCATCGCGCTTGAACGTAATCCGAGTGTCAATGTCCTTCTCAAAATTGCTATTGTTGTTCGCTTGGATGTCGTCTTGTTTCGCCTTTACTGTTGTTTTTTTTTTGTGTTCTTCGCTCTTTTTAAACCAGTTGCAGTCATCCCTTTAGCAATCTTTTTTATTACTTAAAGTGGGGATGTGTTATTGTTATGGCAGATATGGAAATGTTGGTGGTACGTTCTTAAAATGTTTATTTTATTGTTTCTTGTTGCCGCTTCCTTACACATCTGCTGCTGCGCACGCCAAGTCCTTGGGATATGAAAAGAATTAGTTCCGTGGGAGGGAATGCAATATTTAAATTAAAGACAAAAAAAAATATGACAAAACAGACACAGGAGAGATAAAAAGTTTAAAAATATGCATTACAAGGGTGCAATTATGAAGTTCATCGGCACCCAGTTTTAACAGTAGCTATAGCTCTCGGGATGTCTCTGGACATGTTAAGAGGAGAAACTTTGAAGGGATTATCTACTTGAAAACAAACGAACGAAGCGGGAATAATTTTTGAACTTTTTTTTCGGAAATTGCGTCTCCTTCGAATGTATACTTTTAATACGAATGATATTCAGCTGTCCTTGCGCTCATGGGTGAACATATTTAAATGGCAGCTTTGTCGTTTGTTTTTTGTCAGTGACGTCCAGTTTTTGACGGAAGTAATCCGATTAACAATGTTGAATTGTCCGTCGCACTCTAATTGCCGACTTGGATAGGCAACATGAAAAATAAAGTAAAATAGTTGGACGTAGGTCTGGTTTTTCAAAATCATTCGTTCATATGAGTCCAGATGTGATTTCTTCACCCTTAGCAAACAGCTGCAGACGTCACTTGAGGACATAATTTTGACAGATTTTGGCTTCTAAAATGTATTTGTAGTGATGTTGATGGGTAACTTTTTTCTATCGGTTGTAATATAAGACAACAAGTTAACTTAAATTGTAGATAAAGGACCAATACTTCTCTTCAGTTAGGATTTTAACTAATGACCTTCAGTAGAGTCATTCAATTTGGTAGAACTCACTTTCTACGTGTGAGCGCCACCTAAGGCGAGCGGTCTTCCTTTACTGCGTGATTCGCTCATAGTTTCCTGTTAAATCTCCTTATTTAAATCCCAAACAGGATCAAAAATCACTGTAGGTATGAGTTTTACCTTAGAAAATCAATACATTCTCTGCATTCCCTACTATATAATGAAATATTTATTTGGACACCAGGGCGTATGAGTACTTTTTTGCATTTTCAAATATTGGTGCAACAAAAGTTAATCAATTCTGACAGGACTTTAATTTGTTTGCCAAATGCAAATTGCTAAGCATTTCTCAAGCTTTCCACGTCGAGTTACCTCAAGGCTTGAGCACTCCTTCCGTATGCAAGAATCAAGAAAAGACAGACGAAAAAACGACTAACGAGACATTCGGCAGGGGAATACCGAATCCGCGTATATCATTAACAAGCAAGCGTCTGTGAAGATAAAATATCACTCAGACCTTTGACCACTCCCAGGTCCCTTGTTTTGTCCTTGAAACTTGTTAAACATCGACTGATGGCCAAATAATGAAGTTGATTGTGCCCTCGTCGTTGAAACACAGATCTGCATTCATGCTGACTATCCCAAGGGCATAATGTGTGCGGCGCTTATAGCCAAATAAACCAAAATAAGTAGATGGCGCAATGGATCCTTATAGGAACCCGCTAGGCCTAGTTCCTCCCAGCCATTCGTTTTAGGTGAGCTTTTTTATGAGACGAATGTAAGAGACCTTCCGAGTCCGAACGGCTAAAAGGAGAAGCTTTTTCTTGTCAGTTTTACTCTCTGATCTTTGTCAGAACCACGCGAGAGGTGCCGCAGTGAAAAAAAACCGTAAAAACTGTTTGTCTGGGAATCGAGGGCTTATAACTGCTGGCCAAAAATCATCCTCAGCCGAAGCAACGCCATCTCCTGCTCTTAATTCCTCTCTGAAAGATTCAAAAACTATCCACGGTACGAAAAATAATTTAAAACCAGTGCCAGTGACGTTTTTCTTCATTCACAGCTCTAAACGAACCTAAATCCTTTGAATGTACTTCGACAAAGAGAACGTCGTTTGTGCGCATTTGTGGAAGAAGCTAGATTTAGTCGAAAAGCTTGAGTTCCTTACCGTGGCCATCCTACTGACCTACTGAATATTAAAAAAATTTTACTTGGCGTCTGTACAATTACGCTGACACAAAGGTTCTCGAAGGCGTGACTGGACTGGTCTGATGTGACACCTTCTAGGTCACACTATTTAAAAATAAATCTGGGGACTTCTCAAATCTAATCACTGAAATTTTAAATAAGGCAGACGTACAAATTTATAAATGATCGTGTGCAAAATTTTTGGACTTCTGTCTTTTTAAAAATTTAACTTTATTGATAAAGCCATTTAATTGTATTTCGTATCCATTCTTAAATCAGAAGGTAGAATATCCAAGACTAATTGATATAAATTGCAGTTGCAAAGTGTATAGACTCAACTGCTATACGCTGTGACGTACTCAGCTACCCGATCAACTTGCTCTGACCATATTGTATGCATATGAGAGATAAATTTGCTGTCCACTGTAAGTAGGCACACATAAGTTACTCATATACGTGCCTCGTGCACTTGGGTTTGGGCACACAACAGACTTTCTCACCGCACATCGCATCGGTCCGTGATGTCACTGTGATTCCTTAATTTCCATTCCAATCAACTACCAAATATAGCCCTCGTCGGTAGTTGTCGTTGTTGAATTCTGAATGCTGCCGTTTTTGCGGCCGGTGAACCAATTTTAAGTCTCCATGCTCCACCACCAGCATCGCCGGCCGTTGTCGTTGGGATAGAGAAGTTCATTCAGTTCTACTCAATAAATGTCAGAGTGATTGAATTTATTGCTAATTGATTGCGTTTTTCAATTCAGGCTCTGAATTGGAGAGAAGTGCCTTCTGGAGAAGTCCACGTTTACCTTACTCAATGGCGATATGGCGTGGAAACAAAACCTAGATGAAAACCACAAATGTATGCAGTGCAAGTCCTCCTCACTCATATACTTTGGTTCGGTGTCCCTCTGCTCATGCATGAGCATGAGGATGAAGGAGCATACAATAAAATAAAAAAATACAACTTGGCCCGCAACAAACGATGATGTTCTGCAAACGAAACCGATCGACCATGTGTTGGCTCTGTGGACTGGCCCAACGAGAATGACGACGACGACGACGACCGACGTCGACTCGACGAAATAAATGAATTTGCAACAAGGCACGAAAGGCCTGTCAGATGATTTAGAAGAGTTTAGCGTCAATGCAATTTTATAATTGAAAACGTGATGCTCCTAAATGGATTCCGAGATGTTGGCTTTTGAATTTGTACATGGTATCCTCTACCTCTGCATCAGTGAGAGACGGGGACCTGCAGCAGCTAGATGGTAAAGTGAAAATCCCACTCATGAACTTTGAAATGATAACTCCTTCCTGAATTTCGTTCAGTTAGTCCGAGAGTGAATAATTACACAATTTCGTTTATCCGCAGCCATTAAATATACAGCTATAGCAACAAGGTGTTATAAGGATTCCTAAAAAAAAGGTTATTTCGCATATACGACTGGTAGTGGTGTATTATATTATGTTTCTGTGCGGGCACATATGGAATGTCGACAAATGGATGGTGCTCCCCAAGCCACGTTAAATGGGAGATTAAAGATTTTATGAGCCAATAATGAGCATAGCGAAATGGTTAGACGGTGAAGATGTTAGAGGCTAGTAATAAACTGACTATATACACGGCGGGATATGAACAGATCAAGGGGGAGCTGGTGCAATTGAAATTTAATGGAAAATGCAATCGATGTTGGGATGCAGAGGAGGTCTATGAAGGGCTGAAAACTTCGTTTTTGGAAATTGAATTTGCTAAAAATTTGATTTGTTGGCGCCAGTCTCAGATGGAAACACTGTACAAAATGGTGAAATGGAATTGTGTTCTGGGATGAAGTGATCTTTCGTTTTATGCGCAATAGTACGGGAATTGATGTTCTTTTGGCAAAGTTTTCTTATATTAAGAGTTGATAATTCGTTCTACTGTCAGGCTTACTTTCTTACTAGTAGAACAATCAGAAGTACGCACCAGATTTAGAGAAGTGCCCGCTGGCTTAATAAAGTTTGTCTGTATGTATGTGGATTTGAACACGCTTCACTTTGAAACTGTTCCCCAAATTCGTATGGACTTTAAAAAAAAAAAAAAAAACAGACGCCTTGTTTTATATGAATCTTAACTTAAATTAACCTAACTTAAATAAAAAAATAATGTTTTGCATAATCCTGTATTGGTGGAAATTGTGGGCAGTAAACTCCAAATACTTGCACTGCAAGGGACGATGAAATGTTGGTTAAACACATCCAACCCAAGTTACAATTTGACTTCGGTAAGGCGCTATCGAGGCTATTTCCCCTCTCGCAATATTGACTGTATAAGACCTCTTACAAACAAATTTGGCGCACTTTAACAGAGGTAATTGCTTGGATAAGACCCTACCAAAAATTGCAATTTCAATTTCTGAAAGACCTTAAAGAAGCAACTAACAGAGGCTAAAGAGGCACTCTTTTTGGTAACATTCTTGCTGTAACGCCTTACCGAATCTATAATCCAAGCTTTATAGAAACTGGAAAATTAAATTAAACTGTGTACATTTTCTGGTACAAAAGTTTGGTACAAAACACACGTAGACAAGTCTCCACGAATAACACTCTCATTCGGGTATTCATGGTTTTGAAGCCACTAAGCAAGTGTGACTCCTAAGAAACGAATACAAATAGTTCATTGCTTATATAATGCCTCCGGTTGGAAGCTGTAAAGAAGCTCCTCACCCATCTTCAGAAGTCAAATAGAGATCTTATCGAGACTTAATTTCATAGTCCCCGGTAAGGCCTGTGGATATACTAGGTCTAACAAAAGTTATTTTTCGAAGCAATCCAACGGGCGGTATAGCGATGATTTCAGAGTCAAAATTTGCCTTTGTCTGAGGCTTACTGGCGTACCTACCCCTAGGAAGTCCGGTGGGGTCAAATCTGGAGATCTAGGAGTCCAGTCAATTTCGCCATTTTTGACAGCACTCGTCGATTTATTTAAACTAGTACCGCCCGAGGTCGAAATTCGACCAATTTTGTCTGTAGATCTGTAGCCTCCGAAGCCAACTTGTTTTTTACATAATTTATTTATTATTAATTTGAATTTATTTATATGCTAAATCTTAACTCATATTTTTCTGCTTTGAAAAAAGAATGGATAAGGGCAAACATAATTCCATAATAACACCTCGCTGATAACTCTGCAATGCCCCTGAAATCAGATTTTATGATTGCTTACTTTTAGGGGTAATTAAATTGTATACCTTTATAAGGTAAGATGATTAAATTCGATACTATGGAAACATGACCGCGACAAATTGAATGACAACAAATAGCTTTCGACTAACTGCTAAGCATTTTGTATGCGAAATTCTTAACTTCGTTTTACCAGTCTTAATGGCGACAGATACCTACGATTTTTTGTTTCTGCACATCTAAGGCACAGTACCTTTCATTCTCCTCATTTCATGATAAATACTTAAAAAGTGCACGGAAACTTTTGATGTTTACATATTAATATATTGATAGATATATGCAGCTTCATAGGTCTTGGAAATTTTCAGGTCCACTGACGCCAAACTTTGACGAATAAAGTTGAAAATGTTTGCAAAGTTAAAAATGTACTTTTGATTTTTAAATTCTTATCTGAAAACTCAAAAACCTACATCCTAGGCTATGGAGCGAGTTACGTAGTATTGTCTTTTTTTTAATATGGCTAAATGAATTTGAGTGAGCGCTAGACTTCTGAGCGAGCGATCTTAGGTTCCATTCCCAGAAATACACAACTTGCATCTTTAGGTATTTTTTTTCACTGCGCCAAATTTTGGAAACATCTGACAAACATCCGAGAGTATAACTGTCATATATGAGCGGTATAAAATTGTAGGTCCCTTCCAAAACGAATTGTTATGAGAAGCTACGCCTACATGGACCTGTTGCGCCAAATATTTATTTATTTATTTATTTTATTTTTAAATTTAAATAAATAACAAAAGAAATTATACGCCTTGTCTTGAGTATGGGACGGTAAGAGTTTTGTGCTCAATTGAGCCCTTCTTCACTGCAACTATTGTGGGTCTGTTTTAAGCGATTCGGCATTGTCCTTGAAAAAACAGGATTAGCATTATTTGTTGACTTGTTCACCACTAAAAAAAAGCGGGCAGTTGGAAAAAGGAAAAGCGAATTCTCCACTTGTTATCATTATAAAGCCGCTCAGGTCAACCGGCATTTAATTTCGTACATTCACGTCCTGAATAAACTGATTAAAGGACTCGCAGCTTTAAATAAATATTTCAACCCTTTATAACAGTTATCCTTGCCCCAAAAAATTAAAAAAAATACTCACCAGAAATGCCCGCATCGTTGATGCTAGATGTGGACGAGAATCCGGGCAGCTTCCGCCATCCTTTGCGATTCCAGAAACTTCTCGCTTTCGATTCAGTTGGCACCACAGGTCCCGGATCTTCGGCAGCCTTAATTTTCGCACAATTCAACACACGATGACCACACGAGGTGCGTGTGAGAAAAACACTATTTCCCGATTCTTGGTCCTGGGAACGTTGCGACGAACGACAACTATTCGAACCGAAAAACGTACAATTTTGCGGATTATGTCGGCTATTACCGGCAGCCGCAGTGGCTGTTTGTCGCGCGGTCAGCAAATTCGACAATGCCGCATTTGTCTTGTGCAATCGAAGGCTGCCAATATAACTAGCACCACTACTACCACTGAAACCACTGTCTAAATCGCCACAGAATGCCGGATTCGTATTCGTTGCCACCGGTGACAGAAGGTCATCCGACGGACCGACCGTATTTAGCAGTTCCGCAATGTTCGCTTCGGAAATTGCATCGTGATGACGACTGCGGGACGTCCTGGCATCTGATGTCGATGCAGCCGTTGACCGGTTATCATCGTCCGTCGGACTCCCACTCGGTGGTGTTTCGGGCATCAGCATCGCCTCGACGGACAAATTCAATTCGCCCAAGATCTTCCGGTGACGATTCTGGACACGACGAAACTCCTCCTCGACCATCGACTGATTGAGGGAGCCAGCCGAATGTGATGTTGTTGCCCTCATTCCGGCACCAGCCGCACCGCTCGTTGAGGAGGTGGAGGCGGCACCGCTGGCGGCGGAAATTTGTTGACTTCGATTTTCGCCGGAAATTTCCTCGTAAAAGTTTTCATGGGTGCCGCCGTAGCGTGTCTGGTAGGACTGTCTTGTGGCGGGCGACACGAGCTGCTTGTTCTTTTTGCCCTTGGAGAGGAGCGCCCTGATTGAGTTGGGTGGCGGTGGCCTAGACGATCCGGGCAGCTGTTCCGGCGGTGGAATGTTCGAGTGGCGCATTGCAGCTCCTGGCTCGTAGTACGCATACGAGTAGTCTTGATGGTGCATCACATGGTGCAGTCCAGGTGACATCGTTGCTGTTGTCATCGTCTCAATCAATCCAATATTGGAGGAGGTCGACGACGACGACGACCATTTCGCGGCAGCATCATGACCCAGGGACGACGATGCTCCGCCAGCCGACGAGGATGATGATGGTGCATTCACTGAGGGCGACTTTTTCCCCCGAAGTGACTTTATCGATATCGGCTGCTGTTGGTCTTTGTCCTGAGTGCACACCTCGATGGCATCCGGATCATCTGGATAACGTGGCATTATTCTCCGGTTACTTGGACTTATGCCAACACCCCCGCCACCCAGTGCCTCCATGCTGGATGCATTCATATTGGCCGGAGTGTCAACAACGGCTGCGGCAGCTCCAACGCTCATATGATGCGACTGAGTATGATGGTGCTGGTGGGGGTGCACATGATGAACACTGCCGCCGCCGACGCTCCCACCTGCGCCACCTGTTATTGTTGAACCGGCAGGAGGTGTATTATTAATCTGTTTCATATTTGTTGTCAGGCCCATTTGAGACGGATAATCAGGTGGAGGAGGAAAGTGTGGGTACAAAATGGATTGGGATTGATGGTGCTGCTGTCCTCCTCCTCCTCCACCTCCTGGAATCCGATCAGGCATAACACCTGAGTTGTACTTCTGGTAGCTCTGATGATGTGGACGCTGCTGGTGGAACAGTTGATGGTGTTGCTGCTGCTGCTGCTGTTGTTGTTGTTGTTGCTGTTGTTGGAACTGCTGCTGCTGTTGCTGGTGCTTCTGCTGGTAATGATGATGATGCGCTTGCAGATGCGAATGTGGGTGATGCTGATGCTGGGGATACAGATGATTTTGGATATAAGACTGTTGCTGTTTTTGTTGGAGCTCCTGCTCCTGCTGCTGCTGGTGTAGCTGGTGCTGTGGTGGTGGCTGTTGCTTTTGTTTGCTGCGCCGTCCTCCCAAGCAATTCTCCATGGCACATGGTGAATCGATATTCTACGCTACACTGTGTCTAATGGTCCTTTTTGGTATGTCTCTCTCCTTCCAGCCAGCGGACTGCACGTTTTACCCAGAGATAAGTCGCTGCTGCAGCTCGCCTTTGTAAAGATGTGCTGCTCCTGTGTGCGTGTTGGTGTAACTGCAAGCAGAGAAATGGTAAAATGTCATTAAAGCGGATTATCTTCGGTAATTTATTACTGTAATCAAGAATTTTATTGCAATATTCTTCCACGCGGGGTTATGATGTCTAAAGTGTCTGCATGTAAATTGGAAAGGATCATTACCAAAGAGGAAGTTTGGTTATGTTGCTAAATTAGAGTAGGCGCATACGAAAATGGATGATACCTTTTGGAACACTTACACTTACTTCGTGATTGGGGGCATAATGCGAGGAAATTTTAATCTGGCAAGCCAGGCATGAAAAAGACATGACACCCCAGAGCTTGTTAAGGAATGTCAGCAAATTAAACCATACGTATGCTGTTTGCTGGTTCTTCAAATGCGATGTCCCTTCGACCTGAGAAGTAAGGATTAGTTATCCACATATGTAAAAAGAGGGCAATCTCTGGTAAAATTTGGAAAACGGCTGAATTTCAGGCAAAAATTTTCTCAAATCGAAGGATTTATTTTGTGTAATTTTGACTTATTGTTGATTTGAGGTATACCGATTCTGATAAAGTCAAATGAAAAATGTTTTTGTGTGATTTTCAAACCAGTTGGCTATTTTTGTACCACGAAGTGCATTCCAAACATTTTTTAAATAAATAAATAAATATTTTGGCGCGACAGGTCTGTGGGACTCAAGTCAAGGCCTAGCTTGTCCCAACCATTCGTTTTGTATGGGTTTTCAATTTTTCGGAACAAATGGAAGGGATCTACAATTCTACGCCGAGTCCAAACGGCTAATTGAGAATCTCTTTCTTGACAGTTTTACTCTCGATGTCTGTCAGAAGTTCGCCAGAGGTGGCACAGCGGGAAAACCTTAAGATGTAATTTGGTTCTTTCGGGGTTTGAACCAGGGACCCCTCGGTTAGTAGCCCAACACACTACCCCTAAGCCACTGCGCCGACATTTAACAACATTAATAACAAACATTTTTTGCAACACAAAAAAAAACAGTTCTGTAAAATGAAATTGTAAAACTAAGTTCCTATTGTCTTTGATTAGGTTCTTAAAAATAGTTTAAAATCCAAAAATCCCTTAAAAGAACGATATTTCTGAGAAAAATTGTCAAATTTATGTTTGGATTTCGCATTGTTTCAAAACTAGCGGGTTCTTGTGAATGAACCTTCTAAGGCCAAGTTCAAAAATGTTAGACGAAAGTCTTAAATTCAGAATGTTGGTCCTATAAGTTTTTCAAATAAGACTCTATCATTAAAAAAATTGTAGAAACTCTAGATATAAATCAAAAAAAATGTAAGATATAGGCAAAAGATACAATATTTCAAAAAGGTCATTAGTCCAACCATTCAGTGATGGAACCGAGTTTTTTGAAAATCTATCTATAGGTATATAAAATACAATGTTTGTATGTTTGTGCTCTATAGACTCTTAAACTATCCAACCGATTTGGCCCAAACCTGTTTCATTTGAAAGGTTATAGTCCAAATTAGGTTTTCGGCTATATATATTTCAAGTGGGCATGGCCCCTCCCACATAAATTGAATAGCATCATATATCTTGACTATTGTGATAGCAAGAGTTTTGAAACATTGCAGTATCCCATATGTTACTGATTTGAATAATCAGGAAAAAAATGGGCGGGATCGACCAGTGGGAGTGTTACCGCCCATACAAAAAATACGTTGAAAATCTTATATCTCGAAAACCACAGATTCCATTGAGTTCAAATTAACACACATTCTCAGGTATGGCTCAGGAGTATTCTTGTGAAGATTGGTCAAAATTGGACAAAGAGGCGTGGCACCGCCCATAAAAAAAAACATTAAAAATCTTATATTTCGAAAGCCACCTGTTAAAGTTTTGAAAAGAACAATCAAAGATGTTCGAGATAACTCAGAGTTATTTGGTGTTGCATTGTTTTTATTGTCAGGCGATTTCAGACAAACATTGCCCGTCATCCCTAGATCGAAAACTGCTGATGAAATTAACGCTTGCTTAAAGTCTTTATATTTACGAAGATTTGTTATCATGGAAACTTATTATCAACGGTTGTGCTCAGTTGCGGAATGATCCATCTGATAAAAAATCCTCTAAGCAATTGCTGAAAATTAGAAATGGTGCGATGCCAGTTGATGAAACTGGATTGATAACATAGTCAAATGATTTTTGCCGTTTTGTACTGTCAAAAGAGGAATTGATTGAAAGTGTTTTCCCTAACATAGCAAAACAGTATAAATGCCATGCGTGGTTGAGTGACAGCTGCTAAGAACAAAGAAGTCAGTGAATTAAACATGGCTATACAATCCTGGCGACTTGGTTTCGTACAAGTCTGTGGATACAGTTAGGTACTAATGAAAAAGATGTTGTGAATTATTTAGCAGAATTTTTTAATTCGCTGGATTTACCAGGATTAATAATCAACCCTGTTTGTGTAACGGTACAAGACTTTCTGTTAAAAGAAATAGGTTACTATTAATAAGGCGCAAGGGCAAACGTTAGGAATTTGTGGACTGGTATTCAGTAGGTATTCAGTTTTCTCACATGGACTTAAGTTATATGTAGCCTGTTCGGGTGTTGACAAACCACCGGTTTTGTATATTTAAACCAAAAATGAAAAAAGTATTGTGTACAAACATTACAATAAAAACTTTAATCACTGATTTAAATCAATTTGAATTTTATATTTTTACTTTTCTATTTTGCACTACGAAGTGTGCAGGGGGTCCGCTAGTTTTAAATAAAATAAGATGCTACCTTTAGGTCGTGTACTATTTGGATTTTCAAAGACATAATTTTATACTTTTTTTTGATTAGATCCAATTCCAAAATGAGGAGTTCGTCAAACATTTCACAAACAAAATTCGAAAAAT
Organism: Cheilosia pagana; assembly: GCA_936431705.1. Classification (NCBI taxonomy): domain Eukaryota; kingdom Metazoa; phylum Arthropoda; class Insecta; order Diptera; family Syrphidae; genus Cheilosia; species Cheilosia pagana. The sequence continues at coordinate 28,436,783 of OW386168.1, read as the reverse complement.
GAACGGCTTGCTAGAAAACTCATTTACCTACTGTTGGAAAAAATTATGATTTTTTGAAATGGAAACAATTTTTTGGTTGGCGTCGAATTTTATGGGCGCGTTTTAATGAACGTTCAAGAACAGAATAAGAAAAATTAAAAGTAAGTGAACAACATTTTAAAGGCGATTTGTAAAAAAATACGAAAGGGGCAAAAGTCTGTAAAGTTTGAAACAGGAACTGTAGAAATCTTAGCAATAAATACACGACTTAGTCGCACGAAACTTTCTCATTCATCAAAAGTTTGGTTGAGCTGTTCTGCTTAGGATCAGGAGTTTCTGTTTCCTGATCTTTTATTGGGGAATGTTTTTATTTTTGACTGAAATATACTAGTGACGCTGTAAGGGATTTGTTTTTAAATTTACATTTGCTCACCGTGCGGTTCTGATTGTGTAAGCTCCAATTGGTTGCAAATAATTAAAGGTTCATATTTTATTTGGCTGAAAAATGAAAAAGCCGGCAATATTTCCAAAAAATATGTTGTTTTGTAGTTGTAGTTGCATTTTTATTGGCATTTTATAGTTTTATAAAAATATACCGTGTGTGAGGAGTGAGGATTGGGGTAGTAATTTTTTCAGAAATTCTCATAACACGGTTTTATTTGCATTTTTCTTAAAGAAAAGAATACTTAAAAATATGTATTTTGTCAAAAACGTAAGAGATTTTATAGTAACAAATATCGCAATGTATGTGCTCAACTATTTAGCAAAAAACTGGATATCCATATCGAAATATAAGATGTTTTTAAAAGAAGAGTTTTCGGTGATTTAAATGGGAATTACAAACCCAAGCTTTACAAATATTCCGTTTTTCAAAACTCCATTGTACGGTAATACATAGAAAACGAAGTTTTCCATCAAGTAGACGTTGGGAATGAGTTTTTATTGAAATCCTTTGAGCAGTTTTTAAGATAAGTCCTAAAAATGGGTATGCGACCTTATGAACCTCACCTTCTAAACTTCAAATATCAATTTTGGTTGAAATCGTTAAAGCCGTTTTCGAAAAAATCAAACTAAATCGAAGTTTGAACCAATTCTGTCCAGCCATTTGGGCTGTAGGCATCAGAAGCATTCCTCTATCATCGTTATGTCAGAATTGATTGACATCTCGAGTTAACAATTTTGTAAGAATACAATATCTTTCTCTTTCTGCGTACAGGAAAATGTCAAAAATACGAAAGGGGCTGAAATTTGCAACAGCAGCTGTAGAGCTTTTAGCTTCGGAACTTTTAAGAAAAACAGATTTTATTGGGGCGCCAAATCAAGCTTAAAATTCTGGTTCCACATACGTATGCTTCTAGAGGTCAGGCTTCAAAGTCAGGAAAATTAAAAAATTTTCACCAACTATTCGTAGGTGAAAAAGTAGTAAGAAACATTAAAGTGGAGACAAGATATGAATGAATCTTATGGATCGCTTGAGACACTAACAAGCCCAAACCCAAATCGACCCACTTAACAACAGGAAAACAATTGATACAACAAAACGTATAACTTAATAAGCTTGAGACCAAAACTCAACTTGTTTAAATTCGTAAATTGAAGCAACAACTTTCATTTTTAAACATACCTCTTCCATGTACAAAAGCTTTCAGCATTCTAAAGGCAAAAAAAAAACTCCAAAGCAACCTCAACACCATTCTCAAAAGTCATTAGTACACGTCATACTGCCAGATGACGATCATTTATATATCTCACTAAACTTGTCCCACAAGGGAATTAACATGGAAAAATGGAAGCCAAACCAGCAGCAACAGCACCAGCAGCAGCGCCGCACACCATCGACAGTGCCACTATGCACCAGAATGTTATCTTCTGTCATTTGGTTGGCTTTTCACAAGTCAACTCGAGGAATGCAAAAGTACACACGGATGCGGAATACAAAAGGAAAAGAGAACCCGTCGAAAACCTTTCGACACGACTTCGATCCGTATTCAAAATTACACTACAGTACCACTACTTCACTTCCACTTATAAGTTAAGAAGAAGTATGGCTGATGCTTTTGGGTAGCGGTGGTGGGTATACCGCGCCACCAAGGTAATGGATATCTTTTATTCTTGAGATGGCAAACTCCTCCGAGCCGCATATAGTTGGCAGTAACACAACTCGCTGCCGTATAGTGTAACCCAAGTGCTTGACGGCTGTGAAAAGGCATTCGCTTCTGTTTTGGTCGGAGTGCACGTTTTCCCGATTTGAGGTGTGAATATGCATCTCGTTCGGCGGAACAATTACCCTTTTCTCGATTTCAATTGAAAACATGTCCTTCAATTATCGAAAATGCATGCAAGTGGCATTTGGTTTCGTCGACTTGATGTTGTTATGCAGATTTATCCGCCCGATAGTGATTTGTTTTTTATTTGACCATCAAAAGGTGGGCAATTACACGGTGTATACCATACCATAAAATGCAATCAGATTTCGATTGATTGCTGGAGCCGTGGTGCTGTAAGCATTTCTATGAACAGCACATGAAGGTGAACAGTATGCAACGCGGTGGCATGGCAATGTTTGTAAACGCTAGGTGGGTACTTTTGAGCCATGTTTTAAGAGAGAGAGTTCGGTGTCGTAAGTAGCTCAAGTGGCAACGTTTTTCAACGCCTTTTGTTGTAAGTTGTAACCAAGTGAGTTACCTTTCTATCGGTAAAAGACTGATTATACCTACCGTTGTATCCAAACTTAGTTGTGAGGCTCGTGTATTGATCTTGCAATACGTTTTTTAACTGACCAGTGCTATCTGACCCTTAACGCAGATGGTATTCATGAGCCCTTTAATTGAATGCCTCGTCATCGGCCCAATGTAAGTTAGACCCCAGGCATCTCAAATTGGGGATAAATGCACAGATCACTGTTTTCTATTAATCTTGACCCAATTAAAAGTCTATACTCGGAAGCCTTTGAGTCGATGTTATTAAAATCTTCGCTCTTGCTAAAGTTGACAGAAATGTAAATAGTCTTCTGACTTCAAAAATTCAAAACATCCGTGGTAACTTTCGATACCTGTGCACGATCTTATATAGGGAACCCGATTTATCACTGACAGTATATACAACAGTAGGTATATACATCTTATGACTTAGGGTACCTGAATCGGGAAATGAAACCGTAAAAGCTGGAAGACATCGTCATGTAATACACCACCAAAGCTGAAGAGAAAACTATATCCGAAATGCCTTCAAAAATGCGTCGTAAATGCTTTAAAAAACTCTTCCAAAAAACGCAACCAAAAATATGTCCGAAAACTCATATAAAAATACGTTGAAAAACCCTTCCAAAAACACTTACCGTAGATAGCTTTCATTGGAGAGAAAATCCATCAGTGAATCCCATAAAACGATTCTAGGTTAGGTTATGTCTATTATAAAAATCTTAAAGCAAATGTTGACTATATTTTAAAGCGTCGCAACACCAATCTTCAGAATCAACAATTAAGATATGCTTTTCAGTTTTTACACCATTTAGTAACTGGTGGATCTTGCAATAGGACATTAGGTTAAAGTGGCAGGCCACACTCAAGTGCAGACACACTTAGGCCAACGTTGGCCGCTTGTGACAAACTCTAGGACATGATGTTGAACTAAATCGGACTCTAGAAAACGTCATTGACTGGCAAAGCGAATTCTATCAGATAGATGAACGTTCCTACGAGAACTGCCATCACAGGGCGCAAACTTTCGCATCTCTAGAAACCTATATAGAGCAGCAACTTAAAAATAATGTGCTGGTTACTATCTGTTCAACGCGTTGCTCAACTTTTTGAATTTTTCGCTAAACTCAAACAAGGCTGCCATTAGAACTGCATTGCTCAATGTGGTTTGCTTAGTAGGAGGTTATAGATTGGTTAATGCTATTCAAGAGTTTATTCAAGAGTTATTTCGCACGTAGTGTACAACCGCCATTAGGAGCTATAACCAATTGGATATGCATGAAGTCCATTTTGAACAGCAACGTTCCCATTTCCACCGTTCAATTCAAGTCAAAAATAAAACCAAACGATGTAGAACACAATTTCTCATTAGGCCAACTCATCTTTAGCCGAACCGCCGGCCGCATGGGTGGTCTTGCTCGATATGCAGTAAAATTTGTGCACGCACAAATGCACAACATCAATAGGATGTGTAGCATGTGCCCTCAAGACTTCCTTTGCACCAACATGACATCTCGGCTAGGTGGTCGCGCGATTTCAATTCAAAGACAACCCATATATACCCAGGCCTGCTCGGCTGGCATGTGCAGAAAATAATTTCCTCTCCCAAAACGAAAACCAATTACACCTTCCTCCCGGCAAACGTGTAGCATGCACTACCACTTGAAACGACATAAATGTGTTTAACCTCTTGAGCAGATGAGATGTGGACGAGGCAAACAAAAAATAATAATCTAATTGGCAGCATTATGAAAGTGTATTTTTGCATTTTGCCACCGAGCAACTCTTGGCCGGGGATCCAGTTCCAGCAACAGTGACACAATCCAATTAGAGCAAATGCTCCTCCCATCGACGTATGCAGTCCACTCGACCATTAAATTAGCACTTGGCGTCAACGCCACCATCGGAAAGGAAGGAAATATGAAACTTTTTTCATTTACTACGGTAGTTGGGGGAGCGTGTTTACAGCGGAAGCAGGCCAATCACCCACTCCTTGCATCCACACGTGTGTTCTTAAGACTTGCAATGGTCTGAGGAATTTTTTAATTGACCAAGATAAGTTGTGAAATTCCTTCACAAGCTGATAAAAGCACACACAGCACTCTTGTGCATTATGACGGAATGAAAGGCAAGCAATGGAATTAAGTCCTGAGCTAGTTGAAGCTATTTTAGGGGAGGGTGGGAGGTGTATATGAATTTAAAGTACCCAACCCAACCCGACTATGTTGGTATTTTATCAACTTCACATCAAAGTCGATTTTATTGATAAATGGAAGCAGGGTGTTGGTAAAAAATTTACGCGGGACACAGGTGGTATGTCACCGGAACTAAGTGATGGAACTTGAGGTTTTATCTAAGAAGATTGGGCAAATGGGATTTCTTTTTTGACATTTGGAGATAGACCGAAATCAAATTAACCCTGCCTGTAAATTTTGAACTTTGTGGTCGTTTTACCAACTACTGATAAATGCAAATAAAATAAATGGTCATCTTTTACGTTTCCGGCTCTGACTTGTGAGATCTCGCACACTAAATTTTCTATTTTGACCACTGAGCTAAGTCGACAAATCAGACCTCAAAGATTGTTAAGTAAACCGGATAACAGTCCGTATAAGAGCCATATTTTGAATCATAAAACTGACTTTTGCACAGACCCTCATGTGAAACAAGTTCGGCTTATAAAATGATGTAGTCCCAAGGGACATATTCTTAGTAACAGCACATTCTTATTCCAACCGTAAAGTGTCCAAAACTCGTTTGAAAACACGTCCAAAAACGCACCAAAAATGCGTTTAAAAAGGTATTAAAAACTCATCAAAAACTCGCAAAAAAACGTTTTCAAAAACGTGTTCATAGAAGCTTTCAAAACAGCCAAAAACCCTTTAAAAACTAGTTTAAAAATGTCTGCGGAAACCCTTCTGAAATTTCACTCAAAGATACTTCAAAAACGAGTTCAAAATGACCTCTGAAACGTTTCCGAAAATCCCCAAGGAAGGTGTCCACAAACTCGTCCAAAAGTACCTAAAAAGGCGCTCAAAATGCGCCCATAAACTCTTTTAAAAGGGCGTCATTGGACTCGTTCAAAAACACACCCAAAAATGTGTCCAAAAATTCTTATTAATTAAGTCCAAAACATGTCTAAAACGAGTACATAACTAGTCCAAAAACACAAACAAAAAGCTTCCAAAAATTCGTCTAAAATTTTTCAAAATCGAGCTTAGAAAGCCCTCTGAAACGCGTCGAAAAATTCTTTCAAAAACTGACCGCAAATCTCGCTCAAAAACGTGTCCAAGGCCGGCCTTACCCTCTATCTTCCGTCACCAACTCTAAGAGGAGAGATGTGAAGACTGACCTTGGTCTTCTTTGACGACGCTTATCTTATGGCTGCTATTCCATAGCACGTCTTGGAATCCGAATTTCGATTATATGTTTTATTTCTGGAGAATGAACTGCCTGCAGCTCTAAAAGGCATACCACTTCGGGCCCTGTTACGGGGCTTTTTAGGTTCGATTTTGAATAAAACTCAATTTTCGTCATCACCTTTTTAATCTAAACCCCCAGTCACGTGACAACTAGTTTCCAAATTTAAAACACGAGCGCCCACTGAATATTCTGCTGCCCGTGTTGTATTTATTAATGGCAACCTTGGTGCTAAATAATTCCCTTTTTTGACCAGAACAATGGGGGACGACTTCCATTCGACATACAAAAACTAATTTAATTGCAAATGAAGTTCGAGCTTGTTGTTCCCGGAAATTAAGTTAAAAAGTGACTTCGAAGGAAAGTACCCGCCGAACAAGGAACACCACATCAGCTCTCCCACTCTGTGTGTAGCGTTACCCGTTGTAAGGCTAAAAGTTTTCGACAGCGAGTGACTTGGAACTTAGCCCACCCCACCCGTCAAACTGATTGCAATTATCGCACAACCAATGGCCAGCGATTACGCGACGACCAACAATTAAATGTCTGTCAAAGGATGCGTGCACACTCCGTGCGGAGAATGCAATAATATCCGAAAACTTATTCCAGAGCCATGTTAACCGTCGCGCCGTTGTTTACACGGCCCATTAAACCAAATGTCGAATCGTCAGCTTAAATCCCTCAAAAATTATTTCGCCATGTTTATGGGGCGCGATGCACATGGCAGCCGAATGATAACATGTCACTGGATGCTGTCTCCTCCCATGAGAAGGGACACAAACCGGCTCCGTATACAGCGCGCCGTCTGGCAGTGGACACACGTAGTTATAAAATATTGTTCGTATGTCTGATTGTCTGTCTGTCTGTCTGTTGGGCAATGGGCATTGTAATTGGGGGCGAGGAGAACATGGTGTGTATTCACCATAAATTTCACACTAAATGTTCAAAATGAGACAAGAGAACTCGAACGCAGCCTGTTCGTCCTTCGATGCAGATGCAGATGTGTTCGCGCACACGCACGGGAATGTCAATAATTCCACTTTTTAAGACTGCACCGTCAATTATTGTTGTTATTATATTATTATCCACTTTGGGTTCACTGCTCCGCACAGTGTTCACTAATTAATAATAGCAAGCCCGGACCGGATTAAGTGTCCGAGATCCGAGTTTCGAGGTGAATCGCTCGCTCTGGTGTACTCGGGTTTTTTGTGCGGCAGCAATTTTTGTTCATTAGTTGGCTGATTTTATTGCCAGCAGTGGAGGGATTTGGTGGGAGGCCTTTCGGCTCTCTCGCAACTCAAAGAGAGCTCCCAGCCAGTGGAGTGACGATGATTGGGTGCTGTGTGTGCAGATGTAAAGACCAGAAGTCTCTACCGTGTCGGCGGGGGGTTGGCTGGAGTTTGCACATCAAACTGCCAGTGTGGGAAGATGCATTAAACAAAAAAATCCTTACACACACTGATAGTGGGCTAATGGGCTCGTTTTCCTATGGCCTTCTGGTTGCCTCTTCAGCGAACATAATCAAGGTCCAGTGCACATAAACTTTCAGTTGGAATTCCATTTGAGTACACTCTATTTGAGGCTTTCACTCGGACTCGGATGCGGGACTCGCAGGCAAGGAATATTTTTATGCGAGCATTTATCTTGTGTCTTGCAATCCTCATATTGGAATTATGGAGGTAGCCTGCTTTCAATTTGGTCTTTGACTATAAATGGAACTTTCCTTTCTGCGTGCATGAATAGATTGGACCAATATTGAATAGGTTTGTGTTTGGAAAAAAGGATGTGCCTTTGATTAATAGGTTCGCGGTGGCACGCATTTTTAATTAGATAAATTTGCGCATAGTTCGAGTTTACGTTACGTGAACGGTGATTGTAAAGGAATTTCAGTGAAATGAAGTGGATTTGAAGGTTTACTAGGGTTCAGAATCGAGCTCATTTTTAAAAAATAATGTCACCGCCTGTTGGTGGTAGGTACTGGTAATCAAGGTTAGTTTTCCGAGCTCAAAATTGTCAAAATTTGTGATCTAAAATTGTACAAAGCATTTACTGCTTGATCCTGAAATTGACAAATGGACATTTAATAAAAAATGACTCCATATGCGAGCTGAGCACAAGATCTTACCAAAATGTTACTGAGACTGACAACGGAACTTACTATTTTTAAGGCTGTTGGTAGTGTTCCCAGTGCACACAATTTATACAAAATGAATTTGTGTCTATAAACATATTTTCATTTAGAACGGGTCGATGTTGGCACCCTATGACGGCCATTTTGTTTTCAATGATAAAAATCTATTAAGAAAATGAGTGTGTGCATTATTGCCCTTATTGAAAAATCCCTTACATTGAGAAGAGTCAAGAAAATGAGTGCATGAGTTGGAGGCAATCTCGATCATATAATTTTTGAAATGTTTCCGAAGTAGAATCATAACCTGTACCTCTTTTTTCCTCGTACCGATTACGGGTTTTTTCAAAACTGAACTCTATGAAATATGAACCAAATGAAAGGTTTCTGTAGGTTAATTTCCGACTGCAGTCTTGCCTTGCGACAAGCGATAAAAACTACCAAAGCCCAGAATGAAGCATAAGAAATATTACGTTTCGTTTTTATTGGCTACTAACTGACTCATGCTCGCCTTGCTTCACCCTCCGTTTTTTTATAAATATGTTCCCTCCCTTGGACCTTTCTAAAAGCAATATAAAGCATAAACAAAGACAATAAAACATAATTGTAATTGCTACTAAAAAGTCTTTACAAAAAAGATTTACGCAAAGTTCTGTTATTTGTTCACTCTTATCCACCTCAAATGTAGGCGAAAAGAAGCAACACGAATGAAACAACTTGACATTGACACACGAACCCCACCCCAGCCCATTTCCAAACTTTTCCCAATCAACCTGAATGTATACGCTGAAAAGAGACGACTGCCCATTGTAGTTGAAAACATATGATCACGTTAGAGCGCGCACATATTCACACACACACTACTGCATCGATACTCACTGCTGCATGACTACTGACAGTGGTATCCACTGAAAGAAAATTGTGGGCGATGTTTTGAAAAATTGTTTTGAACATTGCTCGGCTTCAGGACAACGCAGGACGATGTTTTATATCTTAAATGATTCAGGAGAAAATTTACTAAATTCACCTATTTTTTTATTTTTCAATCCGATAAGATAAGCTAGGTCTGAATAAACAGAATTTGCCTTACATATATCCGTTGTTTTTTTTTACTATTTTATAAAAATTAAGTTATATTCCGGGTTTAAAAGTATCCTAAAGCCCGACCCAGAACATAAGCCAATACTATGCCAAGATTCATCAAAATCCGTCAAGTAGTTTCTGCGTGATGCGCGGTCAGGCATTTTTTATTCTACAGTTTTATTATATGTAGAGAAGATAGAGAAGAGAAGAGAAGAGATAGAGAAGAAGAGAAGAGATGTAGAGATAGAGAAGAGAAGAGAAGAAGAAATGAGAAGAGAAGAGATGTAGAGAAGAGAAGAGAAGAGATATGATTTCGGTCTACCGATAGGACGGCTGGAGGTTTTAAATTGACGGCCAAATGTGGAACTAAATAGAGAATATAAAATCAGTTTGAACGAAAAGCGTTGTAAAATTAATCTTGAAGAAAAGTTGACTTTGTGTTGAAAACTTTGCAGATACAAAAAGGAATAGAATTTTCATTTTCAAAAGAATGAATAAAACTCTAGAAAGCAACTGAAGTGCAAAGGAGTCTTTATCTATATTTGTGCACTGAAAAGTTAAAGTTTTCCTGGAAAGCGGTTACATTTTAACAGCGCCTCTATGACTGAACATATTTCCATCTGGCTTCCACTATTTTGATCTGCATTTTTTCAAAAACGTGTAAACAAATTTTATGACTATTCGAGGTCTAACTGACAGGAATGTGATGTTTCGTCCTTAAAATGTGTTCATATCATCCTAAAAAAAGGGAATTTTCGTTCATTATAGTGGGAAATTAAACCTAAGGTCTGATATCACTAGTTATGTAGAAATCGAGTTTTCTACTAGTTTTTCGAGCAGGTGGGGCCTTGTATCGTAAGTCTATGCTCATGACGAAATGGTTAACCGAAATGAGCACCAATGGATTGGCAGCTATCAGATTGGTTGTCTCTTGAAAAAGTGATGCCAATTTGAAAAATTATCCGATATTAAAAACAAAATAAAAGAAACAAATTTGGAAACACTAAATGTGGAGTTAAACCTTCGGATAAGAAAACCAACATTTGTGTCCACTATAAGCCTGACAAACTCCTTCCATTGTATTCCGAGTTCTCCGAATTCCGAGCCTTCCCCTCCTTCCGACACTAGGTGTGTTTTTTTTTAGCAAAGAAAAGAACGAATGCGACTGTGCGAAAATGTTGTGTGTCTACAATTTTAGTTTGCAGTTTAGTTGCAATTTCCAGCCACACATCACCAGAAAGGTTCCAACATAAGCCGCGCTACTGTCAAGTCACTTCCACTTGAGATCAATCCCCAGTGTGAATCTCGGAAATGTCAAGTGGGATTCTGAGAATCTAACTTTACTTTGCTTTGCTTAGATGAAAAAATATCGTCTTCTCTCCGTGTCCAGTATATTATGTCTCCGTTTAACAACTGCCAACTGACATATCACATAGCCGATCAGTTCGTTGCGCTTGTCCAAACCGAATCTGGTCGGGCACCGCCATTAATCTGGACAACTTGATTTAACCATCCGCGTATTTTAATTGCCACTTTAAATGAGCATAGGTGTTTTATTTGTCCAAACTGGAAGTGCAAATTTGATCCTCATAATTTAGAAGCTTACAGCACGCTAATAAATGGCCAAACTTTAGCAAATTAGTGCTACCGTGCCGCCGCGCCGCCAGCATCTCATATCAAATGCTCACATACAACGCAGTGGCCGAATCGTCGTCTGCCCCCATACCGCGACCATACAACTGCGGTTAGTTTAAACAAATTAACCACTTAACGTGTACATGCAAAACACGACTCCTGCAAGCAGCCACAGAGTCGTCCTCGCGCAGGCACTGCCAACTACCTGCCGGTGCCTGTGGCCTATAGTCCCATGGCAACGAGGAACTCCGATTCCGTTTATGTTATATAAATTTCCACCGGCCAAGAGGGGGGCTAATTTATGGCCACTATTTCATCTAACACCAAACTGCGGAACAAACTGCGAGTGCAAATAAATAAAATGCTCCACCTAAAGTATTCTCTAATTACTTGTCCGCACCCAAGTGCTCTCTTTGCCCGGAATGGCCGATTAAACATGCACACACAGCTCCAACGCCACCGAGAACAGCATCAACTTGATCCTCGTATAGTCCCGTGTCCCGTCTGCCGCGGTGCTGCTTGTGTTCACCATCAGGGAATGCGATTTAGATCCCCACTCTACCGCCACATTTGGGAATAAAATAAAATTCGTACCATTTTCCATTTTGAGGTTTTTTTTCCTACATCGCTTTTGAATTGTTGTCGGTCTTTGATTTGGATTTTCGATATACCGGCTGTGCGAAGTTGGCCATCGACTTGGGCCGTGTCGTCCCGGCCACCAGCCGCACCATCAATTTGCTGTTCCTCATATAATATGATGGAGATTAAACATCACGAACTCAAGAACGAAGGCTATCTTCGATAAATGTTGGTCGCTGCTGGCAGAGCCGGTGCACTGTGTCTGTGTCGGACCGGGGCTAGCGAAACATTTCAATAATTTTTCGTTCCTTTGCGCTCTGGACAAAAATGCCTGTGCGCGATAAGAATTCTGATGCGGTCCTCCGCGTGCGGACGGTGGATTTTCTTGAAAACGAAACTCGTTTGCTTCGAATAGAATGCGCAGCAGCAGCAGCGGTGCGTTAATTCTCATTTGCAATTCGGTAAGGGGTTGCAGCGCGACATAGCCAATGTGTGTGCAGTGTGCCTGTGCATTCCTTTGGGCTTAATGCTTGCATTTCTTCGATTTGATTAGTTGCTTATAAATTCAGAGGGGGGGAAATAAGTAAAAATAAGCGAAATGCATAATAACTGTGTCTTATTTTCGCGAGGTAGGCTAGGTAGGAGCATAGGTAAATTTTCTTCTTCCTACAGCTGCGGGGGTTTCTGATGACAGAAGGCGGCGGACTTGCTTTTTTTTGTAACTGGGACCTCATTATGCTCATGAGCGTGTCAAAAAGTACTTATTTTGATCTTGTTTGGGGTTTGGTAGCGTATTTCAGGTTAATCTGACACGGCGTCCTTCTTTGATTCAACGAATTTTTTCTAGAGGTCTACAGATTATTCTTACGCATTTTCAAGATGATGGGGATGATGCGAAACCTTCTGTTAATAAAGTCTGTCATTGGGACTCCTGAACGACTTTTCATACAACAGACATTTGGAGACTTCGACTCCGATAGGGGAAGCCAAGAAGTCTGACAAATCAGAAGCAAGGTTAGTTCAGCCTCGAAGAACCAGGTTCTATTTCCCTTTTTTTATTTACCCGGTCATTAACTAACAGCCACCATTGGCGCACTCGAAGTCGATTTATGTCTCGTTTTACTTTTGCGTCTAAGTTAAGGTCTTCCTCCACTGCGATGTCCCTCCGAGCTAGACTCGAAGACTCTGCAGTCCGGATTCGCTTTTAGACGCGGAATATATACAGTTCGTCGTTGAATTTTCTTAAAAGGGACTGAAAAATGTACAAAGAATCTTCCTGTCAAATTGACCCTTAAATTCCCTCTCCAACAAATTTATACGGCTTTGGGTGAAGCTTGAGAATGAGTTAGCTTTTGAGCCAAGAACCTCTGCTGAGACAAATAAAAAAACAATTCCTAACCCCCCGAGACAAACAGAAAACCATAAACTAAACCCACTCTGCCTAGTAACCGTTATATAAAATGGTTTTCCAATCCGATGTCAATAAGTTTAACCTTCCAGCTCACCGCCATCATCGCATCTAATAAAAGTGACCAACTTTGCAAGAGGTCGATAAAACTCATAATTTGCTCCTTCGACACGTGACTGAGAAGCCGTTTCAACAGAAAATTCCTTACACCTCCTTTCGCCTCAAATCATGATTCATAATCAAAAGTAACTCCTCGTGCATATTATTTGAAAGTTCAACCAACAGCAGTTTAAGGAGAGGTCACGTGTAATCTTCAACAACCCCTGCCTAGGCACAAACGCCATTACAGTCGTCACAATTTATCCTCATTTTATAAATCCCCAAACTGCCCTTGCTTCCAACGTTGTCACGGCTCTGCTTAACCTTTTCACAGGTTGCGCCGCGTATACCACACTGTCAGCATCCAGTAGCATTGTAGCATTCCGTGCATAAGGCCGCCCTATCCACATATATACAACACGTAGACGAACAAGTATTTTTTGATTAAAAGTGCCAATTGCCTTTTTTGCCTTTTGTGCACACGGGAAACTAGAACCCATCTGTCCCATGCCGTATACGCTAATCCCCAATGAAGCGGCGCTCTGCCCGCACCAGATTCAGCTCTTTCCACATGTTTTATACGCGCAATATTATAAGAGCCAGAAGTGCATCAGCGAAAGTTCCTTGGCAACGTCCTCGTGTGCGCAGTGGCATCGGACCGGTAACTGCCAGCGGCCAAACGAGGAGTTGCTTCATTTGCATTTGATATTCTATTAGCTCCTCGAGCGTTTCTGTTTCTGTACCGTGCGCCACATGACTTTGTTTCGCCTTGCACGAACGCGAAACTCACCCTTGACGTGGTGGATGTGACTTCTTTTGCATCTTCAGGTCTTCTTCGGCGTCCTGTATGCCACAGATTGTACTTCTTCTTCTACGGTTTGTTGGTTCCCGTTGGCTGGATGTCATGTAAATATGGTAGCGGGTAGCCCCACCGCATTGCATTTTATATCTTTAGAGTTTCTCTTGCAAGAGGATACAAGTTGCGCTCGGCTTCTATCATTGAGGAGCAGGTTAAGTTATATAGATAAGTGCAGAAATGAAAGAGTGCCCCCTAGCGCCCATCCACCCACCGTTTGGTGAGATCGCGAAAAAGTTGCCAACGACAACGACGACGATGACGACGATGACGACGATGATGATGATGATGATGTGCAGGGCGAAGGGTAGCTAATAGATACATGCATCTGTATAAGTGCAGTGCATATTATGTTCACAATAAGGATGGAATATTGTTTTCAGTTTTTCAGATGAATTTTCTTTGAAAGGGAGCGGGAAGGCTTTTCAGTCGCTGCCGAGTGCCGATGATAAAGACGAGATGATGACGTTGAAAGGGAAAGCCACTTAACATGCCTTAATTGGCTCTGTTGCCTTTCAACTGTCTTTGGCGCTGATGTATGCGAGTATATGGTATGGTTTCGTTATTTGCATTTCCACATGCGCTTTTTCATCACTTCTTTGTGTGCCATCCAGCCACCACAGAGCGGGAGGGTCATAGGAACGTGCAATTAAACACGCGGAGGGATGAGCGCGCCGAGGACGAAGACCCGAATAGGGAAGCAAACGTGCACAGATTTTCTTTTCAATCCTCCACCTCATCCATGCTCCGCGTGGAGCATTTCTCTGTAGATGTGCCCTCGCACTGGTAGTGCAGCTCTTTACAATGGCAGCGGTTATTTAGTGGTTTTCGCGGTTGAACGAGAAAAAGCCCGGTGACCGATCAAGAAAGCAGCGTTTAGCTACATTGCTTCTTCTTCTTTTTTTTCCATATTGAAATCAAATGCAACCGCACACGGCGAGAGGAAGCTGTTTAGATCTGTAACTTAATTGAATGAGGAAAATGCAAAATGTCATGTTGTCGGGGTCGGAATCGGAATAAATAATGAGTTACGATGCCAGAGAGAAGTAGTTCAAAGTTCGTTTTAGTAGCGCTGTGAACAAAGCCAGGCGGTGGATAGCAACAGCAAGTCTATGCGGCTAAGCTAAATTTACCCCATGGAATTGTGCGCTGGAGTACCCAACGGTGTTGTGTGCAACAAAGACATGGAAATTGCATAAAGGATGTTATAATTAAATCTGCAAAGCTTAAACGGATGTCGGATTCGGTTGCAGGATGCTCGAGCATTATGCTGTGCGGAGTGTAATTTATGTACAGGGATGACGGAATGCGTTTGTCACCAGTTTCTGCGAAGCTAAAAAATGTTGTCCGGTACCCGTGCTCATCGCCGCAGGCAAACTATGTCATAAGTTTTTGTGAGAGCTTCGGCAAGGTGGATCCGTTCTTTGCCGAATTTTGACAATTTATCCTCTTAATAAACAGAACTAACCTCAGCAGTGGTGACTATGTTTTAAATTGTTTTGCCATCATGATGACCATAATCAACCGTCAACCTACAACCCTTTTTGAAAAAAAAAAATGACTGTCAGATCCGAGGATAGTAACAAAAGTGGGCCTACTTATAAATCACAACTGTCGCAAACTGACACTGACAGGATTGACTTTGAATATAACCAATAGAAAGAGGTCGAGTGCAATCTTCCTCCCAAAAGGGCGCCCCAGCTTGACAGCAATATTGGCGTCTCGCTTAATTCGTTTTGTCTTCCTTGAGTGTATGCTATGTTGAAGGTCACAATGGAGAATTTTTAATGGACAGGTTTAACACTGTGAAGCTGACACTTACAATTATTAGATATTAAGTCCACACTCCGCACTGCTGGGCATATAATGGCAAGTGTGCTGGACCTCTGAGCGAGAGATCTCAGGTTTGATCCCCGGAAAAAAACGCAAGTTACTTCTTAAGGTGTTTTTTCCCTGTGCTACCTTTCGCCAAGGTCTGACAAACATCCGAGGGTATAACTGTTATAAAAGAGGTTCTCAATTCAAGCCCTTCGGACTCGGCATAAAATTGTACGTCTCTTCCATTCGTCCCAGAAATATAAACACACACAAAGCGAATGGTTGTAGGTAGCAAGGTCTAGGGTTCCTATTCAGACCTGTTGCGATGACTTTTTATTATTACTTAAATAAGATTTATTTTAATAATTAACATTATACTCATAGGTGGACAAAAAAAATTTATAAACCATCCCAATATTGATGTCACGTCACTAGCTGGCAGCGATTAACTGATGTCACTTGGTAAATAATTTTAATTCATCGTTTATCCTGTTCTCATTTCATTTCAGTTACAAAATATTCGAAATCGAACTGGGACATGGACAACATGACCATCCGCTAGTTGCAATCAAATTGATTGCTTGAAATATATTTAATTTGACTGATGGAGATGATTTCCATTTACGCACATAGCCCTTGGTGTTTAATTTACTTTTTTTAATTTGAAATATTATGTTGGTAGATAAATAAAACTAAGGGCAAAATGTCCGCTTTATGTAGTGGATTAATATTTTAGCTTGAAGTGCACGCATAATGTAGTGGAACCTGAAGGACTGTCATTACTAGGAATTCATAATTGGCGATAATTAATTGTTATTCTCTTTGCATAGATTTCATTAACAACTTTTTGTTTTTTTGAAAAAAATTTGTTTGTTTATTTTACCTTATTTAATGGAATTTATCTTAATTGGTTAAAGTTGCAACTAAAATTATTTGAACAACTCAAACACTGCTATACCGATTTTACTGAAAATCTAGTGGCTGGTTTAAATTAAAGCCGAACGTGTTTAGAGTGCAGTTTCAATGAAATCCGGTAGATGGCGCTGTTGTTTTTGCCTTTTAGCCGATCTATCTGTATGGTGTTGCTGAGGTCGAAAACCGCTGAATGGCGACTCGTCTTATATAACGAAATGTTTGATATAACGATCAATTTTTCGGAAAAAAATTTGTCCTTGTTGTCGGTTATAACAACGGAATGAGGGAAAATTTAAAAAAATGTTCTGTTAAATATTTTGGCAGTTTATTTGATGTGTCGCCGTGAAAGCTGCTTTTAAATTAGTTGTGGTTTACGCGTCTTTAACAAATAAGTTAGCATTTTATGTGATTTTGTTTATTCCTGAATTTTTGTGGAAGCCAGATATGGCCGGTTATAACGACCTCATTTCATTGGTCCCTCCACCGTCGTTATAAGCGACTTCTACTGTATTTTCATTTATTAAATATTTTCATTTCTCAGAAATTTGTATAAAAATCAAGGCAAGTAGCATTTCGCCAAATGAAATGTGTCGCGTAAAAGTAAGTCACTTAGATTTTCAAACGCAAGTACTTTCACGGTCTACTTCCTATTTTTCGCCTTGTGGATCAGTAGCTAGTGAGCTTGACTACTGAAAAAGCAACGATAAAACACAAAAAATGCCTTATAAATCGAACCTATGTATGTACGATAATGATGACTTATTTGTTTTGAAATTTCAATGGTTTCAATAGTTTTTCATGATAAAATTCCATATAATGCAGACAAATCTATCTCCACCGAACCTCGAAATAACTCGGTTGTACCTTGTTATGTAAATTTTCCACTACCCCACATCATTAACAAGACAACAAATTTGAACCATTTGACAATGATATCTCAAACTTAAAACTAATAAATAGCGACAAAAGTATTACTTGACAGTTAATACCGACCTTGACCAAAAATCCTAATTATGTTTAAATTCTTAAATTTCACGAAAATTCGGTTGGCATTAGATACCCAACCTACCTGTTCTGTAAAACATGAGACCATTCATCGCCATAGCTACTTTATTGTTACAGTAAGATTTACCTCGTTAGGATGGATACAAGACTCGGTAGCAATCTACTTTGGGGTGGATTTATAACAAGAATCCGACCTGTATCCTTTTGACCTCTTCTCCTCGGCTACAGGCTAATCCTGAAATGATTTTCCGACAAAATTGGATAGCGACACTGGGTATCTTTTTGATTTAGCTCTACACATATGTACATTAAGCCACCCTTCTCGGAGAAGAGAATTCTTTGACAGTTGTCCAGACGAACATAGTGGATTGGTGCATGAGCTGACATTGAAGAAGCCTTGTACAGTCAGCGAACTAAAAATGGATCAGTATTGAGTTTGAACTTTCCTCATAACATCTCGCTTCTCTTCTTTCATTTGTCTATTGCAGGACCAGCCATAAGAAAACTGCAAAAGTTGCACCAAAATATGGGAAATCGAATATATGAGTCTAACTTTGGGCGCACGATTAAAATAAAAATTAAAAAATAAATAAATAAACCGGTTTGGGTACCCTCCTAGATCTAGCTTCTTGAAGTGATTCGTTTTGAGCGTGTTTTTATTTTTGGGACGAATGGAATGGGCCTGCAATTTTGCGCCAAGTTCGAATGGCTGTCTTGTGAAGCTCTTTCATGACAGTCATACTTTCGGATGTTTTTCAGACGTTGGGAAAATACTTTAAGATGTTATTTTTGTTTTTCCAGTGATCGAACCTAAGACCCCTTGCCGTGTAGCACAAATCAAAACGGAAGATCGAATATTTTGCCGGATCCTTCGAGGTGTTTAGGTATGGAACTCTAAAAGTTATGTTAAAGAGTTAAATTTTGCATTTCTGACCACGTCTTTAACTTGTCTCGGGCTTACATTGTTTAACCACCAACCAATATCTGGTTTCGTGATTTTGGCTTTGCCTAACTGCCCGTGAAAAATAACGAAATTATTTATTCACAGCATCATTACTGCCACTGTTGACT
Organism: Cheilosia pagana; assembly: GCA_936431705.1. NCBI lineage: Eukaryota > Metazoa > Arthropoda > Insecta > Diptera > Syrphidae > Cheilosia > Cheilosia pagana. The sequence goes on along the minus strand of OW386168.1, from coordinate 28,418,088 downwards.
TTATCTATATTGATCTATTCAGGAGGAGTGGAGCAAGTCCTTAGCTAGAGGAATTTAAGTTATATCCCATCCAAGCCACCGGTTAAAGTTACCTAAAAGGCAACATTTACCTCCCCAGTTGCACTTTTTAAGAAGTAGCGATGGGCGTTTACCATCCACATCTTAGCACTGCTACATCAAAAGCTTTGAAAGAATAACCACGATCGAGACTATACAAATTTTCACGTGGCCTTTGTTTCTGGCCGCTGACTGTAGACGTATTTCCAACCACCCCATCAATCTTCTGCCAGAGTATACCTAGTATATAAGCCGACTGTTTTGAAATGCCTTAATCACTCTATATTCTTTTAATTGCATGCCATTTTGTGCAACACGCCAGACCAGCTTGTGAACACAGATACTCACATCAGATACCACACATCAAGCTTCGAAAATATACAGGAAAAACGACGAAGAAAAATTCAAAGTATGTCATGCAGGCAATTTTGAGCTTGCTTGCATGTGTACACTGTACAGTGTACACATATTGCGATCAAAAAGTGTCGACAAAAGCAACAGCAGCAGAGCTCCATAATGGCTACAGCGCCTAGCACCTAGCACGCATGTAACGCAAGACGTTACGTGCCCAAACAGAGAAGCCTAATTCAAACACAAGATTCTAAATTCTCCATTACCACCTCTCAGTCCAGGGTACGTATACGATACCGCATAATGCAACATGCAGCTTGCAGTTGAAGTTGGAGTACCTACCCACTATATAGCCAAGAATCGGACTCCTGATGCATACGTATACACACATAGAGCGAAACCAAAGCATTAAGTGGTAAGCTGTTGTTTTATCGTTGGCTCCTTTGATATATGAACACACTTCCATCCACATACAGTATATCAACTGACATAAAATACAAGCACCTTCGGTTCAGATATCAGTTGCCATTAATCTTCGAGAACCACTCACATTTCGCTAGAATTCGATTGAATCCACATTAACTTGGTCTGCGCACATACCATGTGGTGGACCCCATTCTGTACGAACACACACACATGTGATGTGTGTACCGAGTACCGAGACCCCGAGTGCCACCACCTTTTATATTCACTATCTAGGTTCGGTTCAGTTCAGTTCAGGTGGAAGGTGAACCAACAACGATACCCTTGCCCCAACTCTCTAGGCGAACTTCAACTTCAGCCTATGTAACGGGTGCTGCTTCTTGGAACAGAATTTTCTACCCATCCCTGCGCTTACACATCGTGCCAGGTCATCTTTATGGTGTGTGAGTGTTAAGTACTTTTTGATTCCAAGTGCAAACTTGTTGAGTGATGGGTGGTGTGTGTTGACTCAGTCCTACTCTTTAATATGTATATATATGAACTGCGCTATGCACTGCAAGGTTAGACTCCGGGCCGCACCAGTATAGATGCTCAAGGAGTATATTTGATAATCCGTGATGCAGGAGAGTCATCTCTCCCTGGCTGGCTGTCAACAACAGGATATGAATGTGCACGCTTGAATTTGTAGAGACAACTGTAATTGGATCAAATGACATCGGGTGAAAGGCCCAATTGTCTGGATCGAAAATAAGAACAAAGGAGCAGGCGAATTTTAGAAATGATTTCTGATTCCTTGAAACGGAAACAAGTGACAGCGCAAGGAGCGCTCTATGACGTGAGTGAATCAAAATGCAATTTCTGTGCTATCTTATTATCGAATCATAGACACACACACACATGTGAGCATTTATGTGACGGTGGATGCTCGTCATTTGGCAGGGATTATTTCCCATACTTGAGTTCGAGGATTATTGGCTTAAGTCGGAGGGTACTCTGTGCGAGGAGACAGAAGTTTCATGCTTCTTATGAGAAATTATCTTTGTCTAGTCATCGTCGTTTTCGTCGCTCCACCTTTTATGGGTAACGAACCGGTCTTTGATAGCGCTAGGGAGACATCTTAGGGTATGGATATAGTCTTTAGAGAATTTTGGGACAATTCCGGAAGGTATTCGCGGCAATTACTGCTGGCAGCGGTTTAAGGGTGCAAAGCTGATAAAACATAGAGGAAGCTATCAGTGATGCATGGTTTTGGATTTTGTGTTGGGTGGGTAGGTGATTGTTTGTATCCACAATTGCTTAATAACCTAAAGAGGTGGCGCTACAGTCTGGGGTGGCTTTAACAGCGCTTTCATTTAAAACTAAAACAACAACTACTGAAACAGCGGAAGCGTATTAGACCGGCCTAACTGTCATTTTTTTTAGGCATCACCAACGTCTTTAGAACCTCATTGTTCGATGTGTCGTTCTTTCGAAAACTACCATAGATATTCTTATAAAATGTTCCGTTTGATTTCGTTTGAAAGGCCTCAAGTCGGACTATGTAACAGGCAATAGTTGTTAAATTTAGTGAAGTTTTCGGCGTCTACAGCTCAACAGGATACAGGCACCTTTTTCACAGTATTCGATTGGAGTCATAAAATTTCATTAAATTTCGTCCGACAGGTTGCTGTTGTTGCCTTGGCATGAAAAGTCATAGCAGATGATCTAGATCGGTAAGAGCCCTAAGGCAATAGATTTAAAAAAGGTTAGTACTACAATACCATGAGTTTTCAAGGCTAATGCTGTAGAACTGCTAAATTTTGTGCCTCATGACAGATAAACTATGCTATATACATACCACATAAACGTAGTTCTCGAAACCATAGATTAATATCGTTCCAGTTATCTCATATATACGGTTTAGGGATTTTCTAGATGCCATGTCGGTCTATTTAAGCAGGGAAATTGACTCTGTACGTCCAACTAAATATTTGAGCTTTCGGGTCGATCCTATTTTAGCAGGGCTTGGAACTTACTTGCCGGGATCCGCCTTAAGAGCGGTTTCCTTTCCATGGCTTTTGTTAAAAAATCGTCTAGAGCCGGAATTTACATAAACGTCTGCTTTCAGAATGATATATTTTGAGGTCGCACCTTAAAATAGCAAAAGTTTATACCTCTAACTCATAGATCTGTATATGTAGGTGCTTTGACGGGTCCCTTACTGACATAATGAAATAAAATTCTCAATGTAGAAATGATGAAAGGATACGCCTCTGTCACTTAGAGGCTATAAACAAGCATTTAAAGAACTCATGCCTTAGAGAACATAAAGTAGAACGGCGCAGGTGAAACGAAAGTAGACAGGACACGACGCCAAAGTACAGCGATAATTTACCCATTGAAAGGACCATAATCCGATAATATTGAACCTTTAAGGCTTTACAAATCCGTTTACCTAACTTTGTCTATAAGTATATCTAGTTCAGGCGGAAAAACCAGCTCCTTTTGTTTTGTTTCAGCTATTAAGCTGAAGAACTCAGAAAACTGCCACGATTTATGAATGACATCCATAAAATATGGGAAAGCTTGCTAAGTTGTGAGTATAGCAAATACATTTTTCGGTTCGCTACCCGTATTTTGAACTTAATTTTCTCACATGTTTCCAAAGTATTGAATGATGCTCGGCTGTTCCTAAAATGACTGATGATTGATGGTCTGCCAAATATATTGACATGATCTTGTTCATACCCGACACTCGAAGAAGTTGGTCGATGATCTAAAAATGGGTATAGAGCTACTTAACTCCTTGGACTGGACAAAAGTACCCGAGGTTCTTCGTGGGTCTCGTCACTTGTTTCAGTCTTTGTTCATTTATAAATATCTACATTTTGTCCACCATTTTGAAGACATTGCCAGTCTTGTATAAATGCTTAGAGCCTGCAAAATGCTATTGGTGAAGGAATCGGGGCCAACCAGTAATCATTTCGGCGTGATTTTAATAATTGTTGGACTCCGAATCAGGAAGTAGATCCTATAGTTGACCGCAGGATTTTTTTCCCAACGAAGAGGCCCATTTCTGATTTTATGGCATCTCACAACCACAAGAGGTGGATCAAGAGTCCTTACATTCCTAAAAACCAACTGTTTGACCATGCAAACAACCCTCCTTAAGGTAGCAGCATGCGTATGGTCATCTATCTGTTGCCACAGAAAATTCAATCAGCAGTCAAATGACTAGTGCGACATGCTAATCGTCACAAGACCGACACCCATTAAAAAACCTCTTCAGTTCTCAATATACTTATGTTCCTAGAGCCATTTTACAGTACCTACAAAATTAATAAATGCGGCCAACTGATACCTATGGTGACATCATAAAATACCTCTTATCGTATACACAAGTGGCGAAAAGTATCTCATAAATTTGTTCTTTCTCACTTACTTCGGAGACGACGCTCGATCGTGCTTCGCTAATTTATTCAAACTCATCATCGGCCACTCTGACTGCACAGTGATAAGCATCCCGTGTCCCAAATAAACCGTCAAATTTATTTCATTCCAAACTAGTTAATAGTTAATTGCGGTACCTGAGCCCACACAATGTTCGTTTCCAACTAAACCGCATTATGCACAGTTGAATTATTGAATTTGAATTTTTCCGGCTCGCTGTCGCTGTTCCAATTCCGATATCAACGATCAACGATCAGTGTTGAGTTTTGTAAGGCGAGTGTAAAATGCGAACACAACAACTGAGCCGAGTGCCTTAAGTGACAGTTAAATGCCACACTTTGTCATGTCAACAAACGTGGACAGCCATTAAACAGATTAACCATATTATGGACGAATTTGTTAACCAAATTCATTCGATGTATGTTTGATTAGCAATTTAAATGCCGTTTAGTTGATCGATCGAGCGCTGCTGGACTATGGGCGATTGGGCTATTTCGAATTTGTTTCTTTCAGTTTCTCTGTTTTGGTTGACAAAAGGGTAAGTGTTAGTAAATAAACAATTCCCATGAGCATTTAATCGCTAATTTGAATTTATCTCCAAAGTTTTATGTTTTACTTAGGCCGGTGTCTGTTGAGCTGGATCACAGGGGGGGCTCGGCTGGCATATGAATATGTGGTTCTCGGATTTATGACCACTTTGTTGGTTTTTTAAAAGTTTTTTTTTTCAATTTTGAATTTATTTTTGATTTTTGGAATCATGGTCGGCTATCCAATTAAAGACAGGATGTTGTTTATACTGATGCTTTTAAATGGAGGCATTTTGGGTATTGCTTTTTTAAGAAGCCTTTTGAATTTTAGCAAAGAAAAAATGAACAGAATGCAAAAAATAGCAAGTTTACGAAGAATTGCATTTGGTGTAAAGTTATGGCAATAAAACTCTGTCCCTGTGTTTTTGCATATTTTATTTAGGCAAGCGCCTCTTAAAATTCCAGTTTGGCATTACTAAAAAATCGCTTTCAAAAACAAAACATTCATAGCTTTTCTAAAGATGGTGTAAACGTCCCTAAATAAGGTGTAAATATCACAAAAATTGTAGCTAAACAAACAACGAAATAGAATCGAACCAGGGGCGATTCCTCTCAGTTAGCTAGTTTAGCGGCGCTGAAACAACATAATTTCAGTAAATTATACGCAAAATACAATACTCAATAACAAAACTACCTATCTACAAATCATATTTTTCTATGCACAAACACAACACAATATCTACATCATACAAAAAGTTTCCCTTGAAATATTCTTTAGTGTTAAATTTGCGATACCAAATTCTCTGCCTGCACCCTGCACACACACAATTCAAAACTCCTATAAAAATAGTCTCCCGCTTGTAGCATTTTAGCGTAAAAAATTGCGCTACCAAATTCCCTACAATCTATAGTTTTTTTTGCCTACCAGTCGTATGCAAAGCCCAGTTAAATAAATGAAAGCGTTAGCGCAAATAAATGCGATAAAACTTGAAAGTCGAGTGAGGTTCTCTTCTGTGTTTGTGCGTTCTCTTATTATTGTTCTTTCGTATGTTTCTCTTTCTAGGGAAATTGCAGTAAGAATATCAGAAAGGTTTGCATCCTTTGAAAAACTAAAATATTTCGATTTACTGAATGGGAAAAAATTTAGTAACTATCGCAAAAAAAAATATTTCCCTGAATTAATTAAAAATCCAATTGAAAGCTACCAGAACGTATTTGAGTTCACTCAATTGAAAAATGAATTGACTGTTTTTTTTATGAAAACACAGACGCTGTACAGACAACAGGTACAACATCAGCAGCATCGTCAAAAACGACAACACCATTTGATGTCTTGCTCTGGATGTAGACAAATATCGCCGACAGTTTTGAGCAGGTGTACAAGTTTTCAAAACTTATATGCACAGTACCAGCTTCAACGGTGTCTGTAGAACGCTCCTTTTCTGCATTGAAGACGATAAAGACGTACCGTCGAAGCACTAAAGGTCAGGAGAGATTAAGCTATTTGGCTCTTATGTCTATCAAAAAGGAATTGCTGAAGTAACTAAAAGAAAGTGACGATTTTTTTAGTCTAGCCATTGAAAATTTTGTGACCGTTTTTTTTTTATATTATTTATTTGTGGAGTTTATTTTTCTTTGTCTTTTTTGTAGTTATTAATAAAATTAAAAAAAACACAATTTGTTTTTTTTTTGTCTTAAACTTCCCCAGAGCACGTAGCTAACCCAATGCTTAAGACCAGGAATCGCCACTGAATCGAACAAAATTGCGGCAGTCTATCTTCATAGTCTATGTATTGCAACTTGAGAAAGGCTTACATCATTTTGAGTGGGGAAGAAAATGTCCTTGTTTCCCAAACACTATTTAAAAGAATGCCTGCATCGTTTAAAGTCACAAAATTTTCCTAAATCAATGTTATATATTTTTTTTCTTGTAAAAACTTGCGAGAAAACTACTTGAATGATTAAAGTCGTATTTACAAAGTAGATTTGTTTTGTCAAGACAGACATTTATAGTTATGCTAGTATTTGATAGGTGGCGCTGTAGTCAAATTATTATGAAATGATACATATGGACCACAAAAGCTCATAAACATTAGGTATAGGTACTATGTTGATTTACTGCAATAAAAAAAATATATCCCAGTGGGTCGAATTATTAATAAATTTTATTTTTGCCCTGTAAAAAAATCTATGAAGTAAACGAAGACTAAAACTGGAGTAAATAAGTAAATAGTTGACGCAACAGGTCCGTATAAAGGTACCCTAAGCCTAGCATTTTAAAACATTCGTTTTTTATGAGTTTTAATTTTTGGAACGAATTAAAGGAATCTACAATTTTATGCCGAATCAGGAAGGACTAAATTGGGAACATCTTTTATAACATATATTATATATACGCTGGATGTTTGTTAGACGTTCGCAAGAGGTGAAGCATTGTTTTATTCAATTAACGCCCATTAGAGCGTACTTAGTGCTTTCATTTGATTTGCTGACAAATATTTCCCTAGTTATGTTTTCAAAAGGAAGGAACACTTTTATTTTCTACCTCAAGCTAAAGAACGACTGAAACCACTTAGAGCAGCAGAACTACAAAAAATCTAAATTTCTGCAGTCTATCTATTAAATTGGTTGACAATGAAAAAAGTGTTTCCATTTATAAAAACATGCCTCTCTTCCCTTTACGACGTTTAGGAAAAAAAAAGTAGTTTTTCAGTTTATAGTCACAAGAAGTAACTTTCTGAAAGATAGTCAGGAATTGCATAAGCTTATATCTACCATTATTATATAAGAAGTAAATTCTGTTGTGAGAAGCTAGGCCTTGGCTCCCACAGACCTGTCGCGCCAAAATATTTATTTATTTATTTTTTTAATTTTTATTGTGGATAATCTCTGGAGCTACTTAACCAATTCCGAAATTCTTTTTTATAACTGCTAGAGGCCATTTACATAATTATCGATGCCATCTTTTTTTTTAAATTACATTATATATTTAAAACTTATAACGTTGGTGTATCATTTGTTTACATGAAATTCGTTTCTGCCTCGACTCATTTAAGTTATATTTTGTGTTACAAGTCACAAGGAAACTGGAATAGAATTTAGCATTTTGTTCGGGTGACGAATTTGTCCGGTTTCCGAGATATATGTACGTTGATGGTAAGAACAGAAGGAGAGAAAGAGAGATATGGTCTGATTGGCACTTAAGGGAAGCACATTTTTCAGACATGGTTACAAAGTTACACCGCTCTGTGTCTGTACATGTAGATAAGCACAAAGTCAGTTGAAATGACCCAACTGTCATGGTAAAATTTATATTTCTGAAGACGCTGTTAATGTCTATTGCATCAACAGGAGCTTGTACCTATTATTCGCTTAGTAAACTTCAATAATACCGCCAGTTGTAATATTTAGACCAGTACAAAGTGAAGAGGGCGGGTGTCTATTATCAGAAGGTAGGCCTTCTTATAAATCTGAATACGGCTTAAGTCCAGCTCGACTCCTGCCAACCATTTGTACATAATGAACATTCTGGTTATTGTTGGTAAAAGAGCAATGCTGGCCTTATCTAATCCACCCTAATTCCAAATGGTAGGTATGAAATTATTCCATCAACGTAACAAATGTATGACCACATTTAAACAGATAAATGCGACCGCTGCAACAACCACACCCAACCGCGCCATTGTATCTACCTATTGCATAATTTTCCCAATCAAAATGTTATGCGTAATTTAGCAAAAATTATTAATCCATACCAACGTAAATAGAATTACACAACGCTATGCTGGCTCCTGGCAAAAATGCACTATGCAGTCTCAATCAACGTCCGCATATATCCATTATGCTCGCAGCCCCAAAATCGCATTAAACTTTGTGCTTGTACGCCTCAAACAATTCACTTTGCGTTGTTTCCTCATTTTGAATAATTCCATCACCCAGCATACATCCGCATTCACATAATTATTACATTTAAAACTAATTCCAAAACAAGTTGATTATTATTGTTGTTTAAATTAATTTCCAAGCACACAATATGCTGCATACCAATCTGCAGCACAGTGCGGCGGCTGTCTGCTTTACGACGATATGGTATAACGTTTTACGAGGAGGTTTACTATTTTAGAAGAGTATTTCATCCCAATCGCAATGCCGATGCCGATCCCGTTCCCGGCATAGAAATTCATTTGCTGCGTGAGCATATAATTGTAAGCTCTACCCATTCCAGGCGAGTGTTTTCAGCCAATTTGCATCACATTTTCCAACCTAAAACTTCCATTTTGCGGTAACCAGTTTTGTAATCAAAACTTCCGCCTCATGTGAGCCAGCGCGCTCGCACAACACACACACGCTGGCTCTCGCACTCTCGCACACAATGAACGGAAACAATTTCATACAATTTCAGGAATTCAATTGAACTTTTGCTAACCTCAAATTAGAGTCTTGTTGCCGTTGTGCAGTTGTGCAGCTCGTTCTTCGTTCTGACGCCACTGGATGCTGCCCCTTTTGAGGGGTTATATACGCTATTGTTATACAATTTAAACATATTTGCTATTTTGGCATTGTTGTTCATTGGGTGCATGCTGAGGCTTGTTGTTCGCATTTAATGCCAAACAAATTTGTACACATGTACACAATGAGTAGCAAAGTGCAGCAGTTCAGTAGCGTAATAGTTCCTTGCATAGAGGAAAACCCACCCTTCCCCCCTTTTACTGGCTCTGGCTCTGTGTATTTGGGTTCAATGCGACGACGACTTAAATAACCCGAAAAAGTTTGCTTTTTCTTTCGTGTTTGGTTTGTTTCCTAAACAATGAAAACAATTATCGAACAATAAGTTTAGAACAACAGCGCAGCAACAACAGACGGAGCACGGAGCAGCCGTGGCGGCAGTTGTATCCGAGTACAGTGGGTGTGGGGAAGTGTAACCACAAACTGGTTTTATTATGCAGCTTCGGTTGGTTTATTATATATGTGGTATAGAAGGAACTTTATGAGGATGCGTACATTAGTTGCTGCTAGGGGTTGTATAGTTTGTAAGATTGGTGGTGATGTTCATTTGATCAATGGACTCTCAGCAGATAACAGCCTAATAAAGGTCGATTTTGCTATGGAAGAAGGGGCAGCGGAACTGCATGAAACCCGGAACCACATCGATCGAAAATTTGACGCCGGCAAAAAGGAGTTAGACCAAAGCCTTTCAATATGCAAAATCCTGAAGCAGACCCAAGTCTTTAAAAGCCATTCCCTTACCCCTATTACCTTTGATACGGATGAGCTGTAGCTGGTCATGTTGACTGTTGTTGGTATGACTTTTAGCACTTTTTGACATTGACCTATTCGAAAATGAAATGTGAAGGTCAGGTGGCGCTGGTCCGAAGAGTATTTGAGTCTATGCCAAGACAAAATGAAAAGGAAGCAGATAGCTATGGACCGAGCTGACTGGAGAGAAGAGGAGTTTTCTTAAATTGATATACGTTAGTGGTTAGACAGTAATAGTTACGTTTCTTATTTTTGGAGTAAAATCAACCTTTGGCGCTGCATAAACCCACATCCAATGCACCTTAGATTTGCTTCAGTATACAGATATCCTCCCATATCTTCCAGTATTTTCCCATTTCATGTTTTTCAAAGCCATGTGACTTAAAGCTATGTACTTAAAGGATAATCTGCATGTTCGTTACCCTCAAAGTCCTTATGGTCAGGTGTATAAGGAATTTTCTATACTTTGTCTTAAGCCAGATCATCGAGGAGATAGAAACAGTTCCATCTCCTCCACGATCCTAAGGATATGCTTGAAGGTTCATCAAAATGTAAAACCGGCGCTCTTTTGACTTTAGAGCTCTTTGGAACCTAGCCCCCAGAAGCATAATTTTCCATCTTAGAACCGTCGCATGAATGATCGTATATGACTTATTTCTCTCCTTAATTTTTTAAAGAAGTAGATTTTTCAAAGTTTTAAATTTTGACCCCAGAATCATTTGCAAAATTTGGAAACGCTATGGACACAAAAACATTTTAAGTAAACAACTCAAATGACCTTTCAAAATAATAGACAAACTACAACTTTCTAGTCGCATCTCCTTCATGAAGACATTATTTCTCAAATACAGTGTAGCCAAAAAGTTCTCTTCCGAAAAAAAAGAGAGCGTGCTTGTGACCACACGCCAGATATGAAACTTTTCTCGCTAAACGTGGATGTTAAATTGAACTGTGTTGTATGTAGTTGAATTTCATTTAGAAATTTAATTTAAAAACCAAATCTTTATAATATTATAATCTAAATTCAGCGCAGAAGATAATTATGCTCATTAATTTAAAAAGTTTTCATAACAAAATCCAATCCAAAGTTTTCTATTTCTATGTCGAGAGTTTTTGTTTACATTTTGTTTTCATATCGTCAAATGATTCAGTAGTTTAGTGTGTGTGTAAAACCTAGCTTCTTCAGTTACTCCAGCGTTCCCATATAAGTATTCACTTTGAGAATTCAGTTGAAAAAATTTTAAAAATATATCTTTCCAACAACCATACAAACCAACAAAATCTCATTAAAATTGGTTGAGTGGTTAAGAAGATCGACTACAGCGCCACCTATCGGGTCCAAAATGATCCTATTCATCAAGTTACAACCAACCATACCCACCCACACAATTTCATTGAAATTGGTTGAGTGGTTAAGAAGATCGACTACAGCGCCACCTATCGGGTCCAAAATGATCCTATTCATCAAGTTACAATCAACCATACCCACCCACACAATTTCATTGAAATCGGTTGAGTGGTTAAGAAGATCGACAACAGCGCCACCTATCATCGGGTCCAAAGCTATCCTATCCATCAAGTAACAACCAACTATTCCCCCCCCACAAAATTTCATTCGAATCGGTTGAGTGGTTTAGAAGTTTTAGGTATAGCGATGGCGACAGGCCAATTTCAGTCACGCACTTCCGCTTGCTCATTTCCGTCTTAGAAGAATCGATTTTACTCCCAAGTCGCGCCATAAGATGTTTCACATCAAAAATATAATGTAATAAGTTCCAAATAAAGCGATAAATGCATATAGGTATTTATTATTTTTACTTGGTTAATATTTTTGACGTAAGAATTCATAAGGTTATTTTTAATATATTTATTTTTAATGCATTGCGAGCCGTGCACTTCTTAAACGAAAAAAGACTTATTGGTCACACTTAAGAAAGGGATAATGTTGTGAATACTCAACGCATTAAAGGCTATGACCTGTCAATTGATCATGTTAAGGTGATCATCGAACGCATTTAACTAAACATTTCTAAAGTGTAAACAAAAAGACGCTTGCAAAACTCATAAATTAACAATCTTCCAAACTGAAATAGATAAGTGTTAGAAAATAGATAGATTCGTCCTTGAACTTTGAAAAAAAAAAAAACAAAATATATATCAAAGTATCAAATCATTTATCAAAATGACAGATATCCCATTCGTTACATTACTTTCATCATACACTGTAAGCAATCAGTATAGCCAACAAATTTTGTTGTTCGATTGAGTTGGTAGCTAAGCCTTGTGTATACAAGAGGTCGTTATTATTATTATAATCATAATTGATCGAAATGATAGGTGCATTGACTTTAGAGCTTCCACTAAGTTGCATGATAGAAAAGGCAAACATAATTTGTTGGGACTTTGTGATTTTCTCTATCAGAAAATCAATACAAAATGTATGGAAAAAGGAAAAGCAAACAAACCTAGTTGAATGCTAACCTGTACCAGGTCCTGATGGTAGGTGGGTTAAGTTTAAACAATAAACAGTGAATTTAAAGACTTCCCTTCACTATTCAGTTGACAGAGTAGAGTACTTAATGTCAGTGGTAATGACATCGATGGCCAGGTATTCCATATACAACACTTCCGCTGTTAAGTAGACAACAGAAAAAATAACGAAAAAAAAACATCCCAACACTCAACAACAGTGTAAAGTTAAAATAACCAAATTAATTATTGCAATTACACGACGGCCCACATATGGGTGACGGTGACGGTGACGGGTGAGAAGAATCAAAAATGATTTGTGATTATTTCGAGTTAATTAATTTTGGGGTTGAAGCGGTAGCAATGATTATGGTTCGGTTGCGTTAGTGGTATGACGATGTGGTCGCACTCCGGATACTAGATACAACTTAGAACGGAAACTTTTCAATTTTGTTGTGGTTTCGGAAAACCAACACAATTTGTTGTTGATTAGTATCATAGATCATAATTAATGTTTATTTAGCGCATAAATTATTCAGGCTCGAATGTTATTCAATTTAATTTAACGACTACGAGTTGAATAAATTTTTGTACCTACCAAGACGAGGAGGGACGATTTTCGTAAAATTTACTGACTGACTGGGATAATGTTAACTGAATTAATTGCATGGATATGTATTAATTGTGCTTAAGCTTGATAAAACCGCTTGTTGTTTATTCGTTTGGTGGTGTGAATTTTCATCCCGAAATACGATGGGTACGGCTTCCATCTTCCAGCTAATACTTGAATAGTCGCAGTATTAGCTACAAAACCTCCCGTAAAATACAATAAGGCATTTATTTGAACAACAAGTTGACTTTTGGAGCGCATATAGCTAATACCCTTAAAAAAAATTTAAAATTGCCATTAGGATGCTGCATCCTTTCATTAAAGTAGTTTTTTAAGCAATTTTGCTTAATGGGTGACAAATGTGGGGAAATAGTGCAATGTGGCATGTTAAGAAACTACAGGTTTCCCAAAATAAATTATTAAAAATGATGCTTAATCTACCATGGCATCACTAGACTCTGGATACTCACTATAAAGCGAATTTTAAATTGATCTTTCCATAAATTCAAAAATTAAAGCAACGCTTTTTCGAACGCTGTGATTTGTCCGATAATCTTCTTGCATATTTATTTATTCGCATATTTATTTATTTATTTATTTTTTAATTTATTAATTTATTAATTTATTTATTTATTTACTTATTTATTTGTTTGTTTGCTTATTTATTTATTTATTAATTAATTTGTTACTTATTCATTAATATATTTGTTTACTCATTTATTTAGGTCCCTTTTTCTTTATTTATTTACATATTTATTCTTTTATTTATTTATTTATCTATTTGTACGCGATTTTTTTCCTTTTTTTCTTCTTTTCTTCAGAGCTTATATTTCTTGCCTAATAAAATTCCTAAAATAACAATTAAATTATGTTTCAGAAGAAAGATACAAATTATCATATCTCGCAATTATAAAATGTGTGGTAACAAAACGAAACATATACGAAATAAAACAATCTATCTATCTCTCTATTGAATTGAAAAAAAGCATTGGTAACTCCCCAATGTACAGACAAAACAGTATTTCCTATAACGACCTTCTATTTTCAAAAATAAATTAAGGCTTTTTATCAAACGACCGTTCCAACTTTTCTTGGGCATTTTTGAATAACTCAGCAATTTAGCAACTGAAGCTTAAGCAGAAGATCGTCGTCGAAACGATAGATCTCAACAGCCGCGCATTCAGTTTAGTCTCCACTAATTTTAATATTTGTATCGTCATATAAATCAAAAGAGGTCATATTCTCTGTCAAGCAGAGATCCCGATAATGACAACGGGGTTGCCTCGTCATTGCCACGAATGCACAAGTAAAATTCGAGCTCTTTATATAAAATCACACGGCATATCTGCAGAGCATTTTTTCCTCTGAGGCAGCGTAGAGCAGAAAGTATAATACGCCGGTTCCTAACCTACTGAATTTTTGTAGTCATATATTCTATCTAAAAGCTCTGCCGCTGTATTTCCACAGTTCTTGGAGTTTAATCCAATTGACAGTCGCAACGCTTTGACGAACCTCGACATTTGTTCGACTACTATAGGTACTTCTAAAGTGGTCCGCTACTAAAGCTTCTGTGTCTTGAATCGTCCGCCTTTTTTCTGTCTATTCTAGCCTAGTCTAAGACTTTGTCGAAGTTTAATAAAATTGCGTGCCAATAAATAGCATATTTTCGAGTTAACTTTAAAGTCGCTCTACAAATGTCACCGTTTTTGGGATTTTTAAATGTATTTTAAATGTCTTTACTTTACACCGAAACGTATCCTTAATCTTCATGGAAGTGGAAGTTTGAAACTTCTTTTTACAATCATAATAACTGTAACTTTTTTCCGATTGTAAGGTGTTTAGATTTAAAAACAACTACACGATATTGACTTTGGTTTTCACAGTTTCATGACCAAATGCCACGATTAAAATATAGGATAGGTTTTATTGTTAGCCACTGTCAAAGAGATCTAAGAAGATAGTAAATAGTTAGAGCAACCGTTCCGTATAGTTACCGTAGACCTAGGTTCCCAAAATCATTGGGTTTACTCGAGTTTCTATTTTTCGTACCAACACGGGCTACATTGAAAAGCTCTTTCATGACTCTCTCAGATGTTTGTCAGACGTTCGCTCGAGATGTTGCGCAAACACCCTACAATCTAATTTGTGTTTTTCCCCTGATTGAACCTGAGTCCTCTCGCTCAGTATTGGGGCAAACTAACCACTGAACCACAAATAGTATTTCAATAGATAATTGCAAAGCTTAAATATGTACAAAGTTGTAAGGGTTACTTTTTAAAGCAATTTTACTCGCACAATGTGTTCAACAATTATCTGACTACTTCATTTTGGTGTGGTCAAACGTTTTTTCGACTGATCTAACGCCTTTCGTCAAGGTTCTTCGTGTTTCCATAAAGCAAAACCGATTTCCCTCGAAGCAGTCTACTCGCTAATTTGGCATCAAAACTTGTCAGAATTTGTCGTAATGCTGTGTGAGTATACCATGCTCTGTTGGAGCCTAAGTGGGTAGTTAGAATTTAATTATTGATTGAATTGAAGAGAGAATTTCTCAAGATACTCGGAAAGTCTCTTTAATTTATTTTTTTACAACCCAAGAATGTCCTTTTTGGACTCGTAACGATTTATCTAAATTTCAGCTCATCTTACCTTCCATTCTGATCACCGATTTAATTACCTTCGGGGAAGAAATGTTTCCCTAAGTCAACAATCATATGGAGTCATATCCAGCAATTATTGTACATCCAACGCAAATGCAATTAAGGCAACAATGCCCAACAAAGAAATGAACGCGGCACACTTCAATTTGTATCCCTGCCCCAAGAATGCCATCTATTTAGATTGCAATCAGCGCCACCATCACTATCCCATATCTATGCAACAAAAACCGCATTTTAACAGCACCAGACAATCAGTAAGTACAACAAAGCAATAACATCTAAAGAAAAACCCAACCGAAGGCAACACAAATAGTTGTGGTCAATTATCAATATGACAGAATGCGGCGTGTGAGAAGTTCCCTGCATAGCTACGGACACGTTCCTATCTACCTATGATGTATAGAGTATAGGTAGGTTGGTACTACTCGCCTGTCATGTGTGCAACAATTTACACAACAAAACCGCACATTGCAGAAGAGATCTCACCATGTCGTATACGTGTGGAGAAAGTGAATTAGCCAGCTGAGTGCTTGACCACCCAGGTTAATTGGTTTCCCATTAATTCCTGGTCGCTCCTGCCGCAATAGATGCATTTTGTTTTGCCTTCCTGCTCCTTCGGAACATTTTCCAACATGGATTCCATTTCGAAACTAACATGGCGGCGACGACGACAGCTTTAATTGATACAAGCAACCCGTATATGCAAATCGCTTCCCCCCCTAAGCCCGGTCAAATCAACAGACCAAGTTCAGAGCATGCCTCCTTTGAACATACTAGCAAGAGCTGATTTTTTGATTATCTGACTGATGATATCTGGTACTCGCCGCACAAACACACATACACACCTTCGAGAGGGCGCAACAGCTCTCGAAATCAATTAGCCTGACGCCATAGCTGATGGCGTTGATTGCCACAACAACCAAGGAGTGAACGGACCGAAAATCAATCAGCCATTAACAAAACTATCGACACCTGTTCGCGATTAATTTGCCTGGCTGGTACTTTAAGTCCGCGCACCAACAACACCGTCACGTCGCGTCCCGCGGCAAACGATGACATACTACGTGGAGTTGCCGTTTGAAGGTCTTGACTGCGGTTTCGCATCCAGCCATTAAACAAAGTGAGCCAACAAAAGCCCATCATCTCGGAAACAGGCAAGGCTACTTAAACTCATTGTGTGAGCTGGCCGCAGCCCACAGTCAATTTGTGAAGAAACCACCGCGCCCTCCGCCACCGACGACACGAACGACACTTTGCCCATCAAGGCAAGCACAAGGCGCTGTGCGGAGCTGCGATGGCATCCTAAAAGAATGAAGCCACTTTAGTGCTTCCAGCTTGGACATAATTTCTGTGTCCGCTCTCAGATTCTTATCAGTTGTAGTTTTACACAAGCTTAATGGACTCGCATACATGCAATTAAGTGCAATCATTTCGTTCGCTCGGGGTTTTTTTCCCCCCCGCCTAAGTGTGTAAAATCCAGTGCAACACACATACCTCTCTGCTGCTGCTGTTGCTGCTGCATTCCTTGCTCGCAACCTTTTAACCAGAAGGCTAAAGACGAAGGACTCTGGGATGTGCGCGAAGCGTCCTGACTATTATCGCGGCCGTATTGCATTAAGTGGAGCGCATATACGGGCTGAGAGCTGCACACAGCCACCCACTTAGGCTGCCATCGTGGTAATAATAATAATTTTAAGCCGCAACCGACAACAACAACAAAAAATTCACAATTTATTGTTGTTAAGTTAAACGGATACAGCATACAGCAACAGCTATACACACTGGCACGACATCGACCCATCTTAGTACAGTTTCCGATGCAGTTCTGCTCCCTTGTGGGTTAGGTAGGGCTTGTTTATTACACACACAGTTTATTCGAGAGCATTTCAGCGGTGGCATTATGGACAATTTGTTGCTTTTTCGGCGCGCTGATTGCAACTACGAGTACAAAACATCTTAACATGTACCTATAGGGGCGCGGGTGGGGCGGTCGGTGGACACAAATTGGGTCGTATATTGTTTAGCTTTCCTGCTATCCTGTGTGCGCGCAGTAATTATCTGTTTTTCCTCTGGTAAAATATCGCACAAGATGGATAATTGTTTTCGCGGAACTATATACCTTTTGTACAGAGGTACCTATACAGGAGAAGTTTTCCGCAATTAACTCCTTGCCCCTGGGTGCAGGTGAAGCGAAAAGGTCTCATATCTTGCCATTGATTGACGTCTACCTTAGTCCATCTGGGCACACGTTTGCATTATTGATGTCCCTGTGGACACCGACGGGAATAATTCAAACTTGAGTGTTTATGTGGCCGGATGTGTCACCAATAAATTAATACCATCCTGGCACCGACACCGATGTCATTCGAGTGACAGTTTGGAGATTTTACAGCACTGATTTCGGCTGTTGATAGGTAACGTTTGAATTCCAAGAGTTGCTGGTGTTTGTACAGGGTCTTCCAATAGGGACTTCCGACTTTTGACAACTGATAGCGGCCGTTTTGTTGAAGCGACACACAGTGGGGCAGGCAGATCTCTGTCACAGCCGGAATAAAATGAAAAATCAAACTAAAGAGATGACATTACAATGCATCATTTGCAAAACCTGTTATATATTTAACATGCGTTTAAGCTCCGTGCTGTCTAATTGAAATAACACTTTAGTTCTTATCGCAACGTCGCTATAAGCAAGTGGTATAATTCACGCGTGTTTGTATTGCTGATATTTCTGTTCAAACCAATTGAAAGATGAATATATTATTATGGAATCGAAAGATTTAAGTATGTTCTTTCATCATATTTTGACAGAAAGTGAATAAACTATAAAAGTTTTTTTTATGATTTTCTGACAAAACACGTAAAAAGTACGACGAAATTTTTAGTAATAATAATAAAAGCTGGAGAAAAAGTAAACTTCCACACGCTTCCACACTAAGATTTTTTTGTTAATATAATTCAGCTTCTTGATCACAAGATTTCGAAGAAAGCCGGCGCGCATAGTGCGCCTTTCCTCTTTATTCAATTTTTCGAATTAGATGTTTTACAAAATATGTTTAATAAATGCATGCATTTTCCTAGGTTACTCTTTTTCTGTTTAGCCTCGCATTCAAACGATTTGTTTTTTACAAGGATAGAGTTGTTTAACATCATGAAAGAATCCGGGCTTCAAACATTACAACAAAAATTTAAATTTTTGGAGGCACATCTTAAAGCTTACCACAACCTAAATGCTGGATTCGAACTTTCGAATGCCTTTTCCATGTGGGCTATAAACTTCCAATACAAAAATGACAACCTCATAAAGAAGATAAGGATGTTTTAGAAGCGAATAAATCCCGAACTTGAAAACCGAATGGGACTCCTTGTCGATCGACCTAAGCCTGGTTTTGGGAACTCTAATGTTGGTTTTGACAACGTAGATGCGGCATCAGCAATTTTGGGTGTGGATAAACTACTACATAAATTGCATGTGATTTCAAGTGATTATGATATAAATATAGAAAAACGTAGAATATACACACTCGATACTGCCAAATATTTTGCCAAAATGATATCCATGGTATTAGATGCCCCTACTGTACATAAACTATTAGTACACGGTCCAGATGTGATTTCGGCTGCCCTGCTTCCAACTATCTGACGAAGCGCGAGAAGCCAGAAACAACGACTTAAAAAATGTCGAGAGAGTTATTTAAGAAAAAGTTCTCGCAAACAATGCAATGAATTTAAATTAAAATAAAGAAAAACAGCTGAAAACATTTGCAAGTGTTTCAATTAACAATTTAGGTACCCAAGTTCTGTTAACCCTGAAATCTCAAACAATAGTGAAGTTAGTGAGGATGATAATTTATCAGATGAATCTTGGCTTTAAAAAACTTGTTATATAATCTATAGATTCTAGTTATACCATTTACAAACATTTTTTTAATTATATTTCTACTCCAAGGCAATAAAAAAATGGAATTAGAATTTCTCATATATAATTTTACTTTTTGTTTTAACATTTTTTTTATTTTTTTTTTTATTTTTGAAATGAAATGAAGTTAAAAAAAGGGTAAAATGGTATTTTTTTTGTAGATGTGGCTCGTTCTTGAACAAAAAATACATTTTCAGCATATCTAGCCCATTTGTTTAATTGATTCCAGTTATTAGTGCATTCTGCCCCACTGTGCGACATCTGTTTAATTGGCTGTCATTTATTTAGTCTGTTCAGTCAAATCATTTGGCGTTCAACAAACACGTGTTTAAATGATAAAATTATTCTAAATGCGCTTGGCCAATTTCACGGGAGGCCCATTTCTGGATGAATGGGTACGTCAACAAACAAAATTGTCGAGTTTGGGATGCTACCAATACAAATGAGATCTAAGAGTGTCCAATGCATCCCGAGAAAGTCACTGCGTTTGGTGTGGGTTTTGGGCTGTCGGCGCCATCGGTCCAGATTGTATTTGTAGATGATAAGACTACCTCACATTGGTTATTGCTCAGTGTTTGTTGGGTTGACTGGCAAAGCTTGTTTGACAATGATGCACCCCTCATCAATATAGCCAATATCATGTCTCCTACCTTACAAGTCAGCAATGAATACAAAAGTGTTTATTCAGTAAACCCGATGAGTGGCACCCTATGACAGCAGTAGTCTTGAATTTTTGTCAAAACTACGTGAGAGGTCCAGCGTCGTTTTAGGTAATTTAAGAAACAAATTTGAGGCGACGACGCCCTTCAAATGAGCCCAACGCACCAGATGGCAGTCTTATATCAGCCCAAACCATAGTTCATAATCAAAGGTCGAGCCTCAAAAATGTCCCCACATTGTTGACGCAGTCAAAGACCCAAAATGCCTATCCCCTCTGTGGCACCTTAAAACAGCACAGATTACCTTTCCCAGCAGGTAGTTCTGAACACAAAAACACATTGTGCTTCATGGACCACATGTGCTATAAAATCCCCAAACCATCTGTTCCCATCCAACCCATCAAACAGAAGCAATCAAAGCGTCTATCTCGCCACACATTGTTGGCAGTTACTCACACATATATATGGCTAAAAATTTAAATAAGGAATTCCGCTTAGTTAATTATTTTTCACATCAATTTGAAATTAGCAAAACCTGAAAGAAGATCCACGTCCCAGGATGCCGCTAAAAATCCCCCCATAAACGAGTGTATCAAGTTTCCCACTTTGCATTGTGCGCGCCCCATTGTAGACGCTCCTGCATTTTATTTTTTCTGCACTTCTCTATTCACAAAAACACACAAAAACTAGTGAGAGAAAGAAAATAAGTGAACCAAAAAAGAAAAAAAAAAGAAAAACCCAAGCATAGCCGCCATTAACTAAATGAAGCAATCCATATGCATATGGGTAGACCGGGGAAGGAACGACGTTAAAATGGAAGCCACACGAAACGACTACGACACGGTGACAATCCGAAATAAAAAAAAATAATAATAATAAACCCAGCAATAATGCCGAGCACAAGTAGCGCTGGAATTCCTCAGAAACTCCTTTCTTACAAGTCATTAAGCACGTCATTCGATAATTTGCCCATATAAAGCGCCATACCCCGAGACCAAGTCGGAGGTTCTAAAAACGTCGCCTCATTCAACAATGCCAATAAGGCGTGAGCAGAACACACATGCACACATTCACAAATCTATACACTGCAAGGACTTGATACCATAGCGGGTGTGCGGTGCCCGGAGGGAGCATGAATACGAATACCAGTTCGAGTTAATTTAAATTTACCAACAATCAATTTCCCACATGGTAAGCTATACGCGTCGTATATGTGAGAGCACACGTTGAGGTAAGGTAAGGCATTGGCATGACAGCGGCAGCATTGTGTATGGGTAGGTAAAATACCCTCATGATTTGGGAACCCTCCTCCGTTTAGGAACGGAAATCCCTTTCATCGCTGAACACCATACCATGTGAGCACTATTTGCAAATGCATCAGATATTGGGGTATCGAATGAGTACACGCAGGGTAAGAATTTGAAACCACCTCGCCATAGGCGGTCTTTGGTAGAAAGAAATCCTTCGGGCTAATTACTTCATGACCTTTTGGGATTGGAACCGTTCAGTTGAATTGTAAAAGCCGACGATTGAGAGGGATAAGTTTCGGAGCGCTTTCATTACATTGGGGGCCGGAGTGGATGATTTTCGAATTTGAAGCTGATTAACTAGAGCTGTTTGAGTTTTGACACCGAAGGCGAAGGGTAATCTTAAAACCGATGAGGGCGGTACTATTGGAATAGATATGTTTGTAGATTTGGATGTTCCGAAGTCGAGCTTAGAAGAAGAACCCTGACAGTGAGCAACTGCTTAGGGGCGTCCAAAATTTTGCGTTTATCTAAAAATCAAGTTGTTTTCAAAAGCCTCGCTTTAAGGTCGTCCTGAAATCACAATTTACAAGTTGTGTAAGAGGCGGTTAGATGGTCGAGAAGGGAAGAGGGAGTAGGTCCTGGTGTCTTTGGACCCAACACCAAGGTCTCAATACCTATGGAAACGTGTCCCACTGTTTTTCAGGCTAAAAGTCCCACCATTGAGATCTGCGCTATTCTAAACTCCAAAAAGGGTATTAAGGGCGCCAAAATACAAATCTTCTCAGATAGTCAAGCAGCATTACAAGCCCTATCGTCCAACATGTAGCACTCGTATAAAGTGAAGGGCTGCCATGATTCCCTGCAAACACTATCCAAACACAACAGGGTTAGACTTGGATGGGATCAGGGTATTGCAGGTAACAAATCAGCGGACGAACTAGCTAGGGCTGGATCAGAATCCACGTTCTTTAAGAACCACATTGCAGAGTCAATTGGGCTACTGCTTTAGGGCTTATCAAAGATTGTAAACAGCAACTCCGCCTAAACCAGTGGGTAAATGTCCCGGGTTTAAGACAATCAAAAAGACTAAAAAGACTTCTCATACAAGGATATTCTAAAACTAAACAAGGAAAGTATTAGAAAGCTAGTGGGCTTCCTCACAGGCAACTGTGGAAATACCATATTAGCAAGTTGAACTTGTGTCCGGAGACAGAATGCAGGTTTTGCCTAGGGGATGACGAATCCTCTGAGCACCTTCTCTGCAATTGGTTAAGACGACGTATCTTTAAAAAAGAGATACTCTCGCCAGCAGAAATTAAAAATTCTGTTACTAAGGACATAGTGGGAGGTCAATCGTCTCTTAGTCTAAACCACCCTTCGCTGACACCTAACTCCAAATATTAAATAAGGTATGAAGGCTGCAATATGTCGAAGTAAGTGACAGTTGAAGCATCTGATAAGGATATGTGCTTGAGGGTTTTGAGAAATGAAATGCTGGTCAAAAACAGCATAGAGTCGAGTGCCGTTAAGCAACTTTGCGAATTCCTTTTTAAGGGAGATCAGGTAGTAACCCTCCCTATCAGGATCCCAAGTGTGCTTAGGTAGAAATTTTGGCCACAAAGCACCACCTACTAGAATGATGTTTGCCTTGAAAAGGCTTGTGAAATTTCAGTGCTAAATTCAACCGAAGTGAATACTATACCTTAACTTTGGGAGAAAAGTAGTAAAGTTGTAAAAATCCGCGAGGTCTAACCAAGAAAGAATACAAGATATTATATGAGTTTCTCTTGACAGAGATTCTATGAAAAACTTAAGGAAGCCACTTCACTCGAGTCTTCAAAGAGTTCTCTATGTTGGTCTAGATGGCAATCAGATCGAAGAGCTTTTTACATATCGTGGACCCAGAACCGAATTGAGAAATGTAACTCTAAGGTAAGGCACATTCTTTGATTGATTATAGCAGAAGCCGATTGTCTAACTGGATGCACCTTTAGATCAAACATTGCGAATGGTAAACATGTTTGGCGACAGACTTTTAAAAATGTTTAAGTCCTCCTGCTGCATTTTTACTTGTATGTGTCATACACCTGCCTCAAGCCTCAACAATGATGTTGAAGAAGCTAAATGCTAGCACGTGTCGATTTGCCACAAACCTTTTTGGGATATTAAACGGCACGTTTGGCGTTCTTCCTAATTTTGATGGAGCAGCGAAATTTCTTAAAACACGAACTAGTTTGGCAGGGATAAAAAAACTTGACAATAGCTTTATATAAGTCGTCGATAATATCCATTTGAAATTAGTAGCTTTATCTAAGATTTTCCGGTCTATTACCAGACTTTTCTGGCCAAAAATCAGACTTAAATGAGCCGGTCGGGGATGGAAGCGCTTTATCTGTATGAACGGGCGATAAATGACGCTATTTGTTTATGTTCGCTCCTTGAACTTAAAGGTCGCTCAGTGAGCTCTATATTCAACTAGCTGTATGTTTTAGAAGCCTTACGTTCACGTATGCAGTTCCACTTTATTGACGAAGCTGTACAAATATTGAAGAAGCTACATTGCTCATTTAACTTATTTCACTCATTTGATGGTTGTCTCTGTCTCTGTCTTTTATGAGGGCTTGCGGCATCATTCATATTAAAGACCCTGGATGAGCCGGAAGTTGTTTTTCCGCAGTGGTTCAAGTTTACATAAAAGGCATTGCTTTCGGCATACCATATATATTCCTAAGGAAGGTCAGCGAAACATCCCCTCAGTGACAGTCATAGCCCAAGGTAGGTACCCAAGGTACAAGTTGTAGGTACCGGTTCGGCTCAGATAAGGAAGGTGTTCGTACCTACTGTCGGGAAGCTCAACGCGAATCCCATCCTGCAATCTTTCCGGAAAATAAAAAGTGCACTTGTCCCTTCCACCTACACAATGGATAAATTGGACTCATCCCATCCCAATTAATAAGTAGTAGGACATTTCCCGCCAAAACACTATTCCTACTCCTTCTGAACTCTTCCGAACCTAGTGCAACTTGCCGACAAAACTAATGGTCCTCCACTGTCCAAATTCTATTCAGATCTCCAAATAGCCGCATTTGTACAACATACGCAGTCCTTTCCCTTTTGATTTACAACTTCCCCCTGTTTGCTGACGTTAATTATAATAAATTCAGCTCATTTGACAGTGTGCGCCCATAGTAAAAGCTTACCCACTTGACCAGCACCGGACTTTGGAATTTTTCTTTACCCAGCCGAACACACACATCTCGCATATGGTAAACAAAGGAATAATTTATCAGTGGCAAATGCAGACAAAGGGAATATGCGTGTGTGTGTGTTTGTAGTTTGGTGTAAGCAATTCAAAAGTACGATTAGTCCTGTACTAGCATAGTTTGGGGGCCCCGAGGAGAGAAAGTACAATAAGAGCTACGATGCGAGGTGGTAGGGTGACACATGCGAATGACCTACTAAAGGGGGGTTCGTATATATCCGTCTGCAATTATTTGCGTTTTTTCTCAGTTCTTTTTTTATCAAAGGAATTTTACGCAAGGGTTAGTCATAATGGCAGTGTGCTTAACCAACAAAAGCTATATAATACACTGTGAGTTGCAATGCGAAATATGTATATATTATATGTATACAGGGAGAGGGTCCTTCGGCTTGTCATTTCAGATAATCGCTGTTTCTTTTCAGTTTTTTTTATTATTTTTTTACTTATCGCATTCAATGAGAGGGGGGGCGGGGTCTTTTCGTGCAATAGAAAGATTATTAACCCGACGACGATAGAAAGAAATCAAAGGAATTTTCCTTGGAGAGCCACCGGTTAGTAGGCATTCATATACGCACTTGATAAGCGGTTGTTGAAATGGCCATGGAAAGAGTGGAATTTTTTTGTTCTGTTTTGCGTTTTTCAAAATTATAAAGATTGATGCGGTAGATAAGACGCTTGAGATTATTTGCTTTTACGTGAAATTTCAATCTACAAAATTCATCACTTTTCAAGCTACCTTTTGTATACGAAGATTTGAATGGACCGCAGATGATTTTTGTTGAAAAATGACTGCGATACTGTATCAAAGCGGAGAGGGCTCTAGGTAGAAAAGGTATGAGATCAACTCTGGATGGATTTGGCATCTCCGTCAATGTTGTTAAAATTTACAAAGGAAATCTATAATACCTTGGGATATCGAGGAGAAAATATTACAAAGTAAACGTAACCTCCCTTTGGATTGATGGGGTGATGGGGTGAAAGCGTGATGCGGTTAAACTATGGAAGGGGATATGGATCGATGTGTTTGCACATCGAGCAGATATGCATTTGTGCGTTGAGACTTGTTCCAAGAAAACCCTTTTGCTGTGTATCTTTATAGGAATAAAATCCAGTGGTGAAAAGAAAGACACTTGTCACAGACGATAGGGTAAGTGGTACATGAGCTTAATGGACTCTTTGTTTCAAGTCCATTTTGCAGTAGCAAATGAAAGCAGGAGTCTGTAAAAGTAAAAGGCTATGGGAGATTATCGGTTTTTTACCGAAGTCATAAAAGTCTGATAGGTCCCAAAGAAGTCTTCCTTGGAGATATTTTAGCATGATAATGACCCTTCCTATCCAAACTATATGATGGGAATCAAGGCAGGCCGTATAACACATTAGCCAACAGGCTTGAAGGCTTCCAACTTTTATAAATAATGAGACCATCACAATTCCGACTGTGGGTTTGAGAAGTGATTTGGCATTAAGGGCGATTGGAACTTAGAAGACGCAATGTTGCTCAATTCATGATCCCCACAAACTGTTAAATGAGAAGAAGAAGTATTGAAGCTTTCGTTAGTATACCAGTTGCGCTTCGGCAGTGCCCCGAGATGCTTCCTTTCAATACTTTTGAGAGGTCATTGTTGCTAGGTGTCATATCGAAAGTATACAGGCTTTGGGGAACCATTGCAACCCCTTTCCGTGACTTTTTGACAGATGCTCAGAATAAAATGAAAATAGAAGACATATACCTCCAGTTTCTAGATTATTAAACATTCCTAGCGGCCAACACCATCTCGGACTACTACCTCATTGCAGTCAAGATGCGAATGTGGTCATTCAGCTCATAAAGCCGAGATAGTGGCTATATTTCTGCGTCGAACTAAAACATGATTCTAACGCACTTCAATTATATTCAAACTAAAGCTACAGGTCAAAATCAAAAACCCATGGTTATCTCAAATCGACTAGCCTTGACCAGATGTACCCTGCTAAACGCAAAAACTAGATTGGTCGGTAACGTGTAACGTCACTTTTCCTACAGCAGCCACATAATACTAACTGTCATATTAGTGCTCAGTCTCAGTCACGATATTCTTGACTTGACTCGTTGGCTATACTTTTAAAAACGTCAACTGACAAAAAATGCCCATGTCATCGATCTAGGCCAATCAAAATTGAGACACATCAAGTCAAGCTGTCAAACTTACTTAACTAGACTCTCGAACCTCCCCTTTAACTCCAGCACATATCTTCGCGAAATCGAAATTGTACCAAATGAATGGACAAGAGAAAACGAATTAGAGTCAGAAAGTCGCCACTGAACTGATTTGCGTTCAGGGTGAGTGTGTTCACGTAAGCAAACCTAGCGCATACTTTTTCGCTTGTTCGCTATGTCAGCGCTTATGTATGTTCGCTATGTGATGCTCATTTTAAGGTACGCGAATGATGATGGGTTTTTATTTTTTATTAACTTTTACTGAAGTAAGGCAGAAAAAGCATCAACTGCCATAATTAGTTACCACAATTAATGACGGGATTTGATTCACTTTGCCTGGTTCGTAAAATTTGTACGATGTGATCGCAAAAGTGACTTCCACGACTATTTTTCGCCCTACAAAAAGCCGTGGGTTTGACAATCTATGGTTTCCAGTTCAGAGCGGAGCAACATACCAAAGTGATCGCTCTGTCTGCATATTTGTGGGCGGTAATATTTGAAAGGTATGCAAAAGAATGCAACTTACTGGCGATAATTCGAAAAGAATGCGAATTACTGGGGATGATGGAAATGTTTGCAAGTATGATATAAGTCAATTATTTCTCATAATTTTGTGACGAATGGAAGAGATGTCAAATTTTAAGCTGAGTATTTAAATTCCATCACCATAAACAAGAGCTTCCCGATGAGGATGATCAAGTTAATCTTCCATAAAACTCGTCCTTTTGCAAAACCAGTTCTTATTAATGAATAAAACGTATATAACAGGTGGCGCAAAAATAACCTTCCTTTTTTGGCTGTAATTTAAAAAAAAAATTTAAAACTTTGATTCTTCTTGTGGATTATTTTTATTTGGTCTTTTAATTTTTTTTAAATCAAGTCGAGAATATGATGTCATGTAAATGGCCGCCGCCACAGTTGATTGTCATTTGAGCCCTTTTTATGGCATTTTCCATCCCTTTGGCCAAAACTTCCGGCGATAGGTCCTCACATTATTGACGGATATTGTCTTTAAGAGCTGCAAGAGTATGAGGCTTGTTGACATAAACCCGCGACTTCAAAAAGCCCCACAAAAAGAAGTCTGGAGCAGTCAAATCAGGCGATCTTGCTGGCCAGTGCAAATCGCCAAAACGGGAGATAAGGCGCCCGGGAAATGCATCCTTCAGCATATCGGTTGTGGCACGTGCAGTGTGTGCCGTTGCACCGTCCTGTTGGAACCACATGTTTTCCAATCCCAATTCATCAAGTTGCGGCAAAAAGAACTCGTTGATAATTGCTCTGTAGCGCTCACCATTCACAGTAACCGTTTGGTTGATGTCGACGGCGCTTCAATGACATCTTCGGCTACAGCAGCAATATTCTCTGCAGAACGGCTACTCCGGGGTCTGCCACGCCTGGCAGCATCTCGTGTTGTGTCAGTCTCTTCGAGGCGAGCGGCTAAACGTCGCAGTGTTTCACCAGTAGGCGTTGGACGGCTATGAAATCTGCGACGAAATTATTATTGCTCAAATAAATAGTCACCAATATTCCGCGTTCTGGAGCAGTGTAGCGTAACATTGTTTATTAACGTGTATTTCGCATGTGTTTACTACACAAAGCGCAAAACAGAACTGACATTAGGGGCCAATCGCAAAATTTAAAGCATTTTCTGATAGGAGGATTACTTTTGCGCCACCTTGTAGCAATTGCTTTTAATCAAAAAAATGTCAAAAACGACGAATAACGAATTGAAATTTCAAAATTCACTACAAAAATTGTGAAAATTTTGCAGTCATAGTTCGCAAAAGTAAAGCATTTTTGGGTCGTCATGAAGCACCTTGTCGGACCGCAATACAGAAATTGGTGGAAAAATTCGAGCTGATGGGACAAGTTAGTGATGTGAAGAATAAAACCCGTGCACGTCGCTCAAGAACAACTGAGAATATTGCTACTGTAGCCCAGGTTTGTGCATTCCTCGTCGTTCTTTGGAATTCTCTAAATCGTTTTCCATTTTTACCCTTATGTAAATAATATACAGTGTTTTTAAACAAAATACTTGGTCCTTCGAGCCGGATATTCATTCCTAAGTTATATAGGAGATCCGGGCTTTTAGGTTGCATTTTAAAAACCTCTCGGTAATTCATAGTATTTCTTTAACTAATCGGCTTGTGTATCCAAAAATATATTTTCGACAAGCCGATGATCGGATACAGTTCCCGCCACCTGAAGAAGGAATCAAAAATCACCAAATTGCTTGCAACCAAAAATTATGTTTTCCAGGTTCAGCTTGAGCTGTGTATTGCACGCATATAAGAAATGTCATACTTGATCCGATCATCTCATCTTGGACGCCTGCCAGACGGCACCGATGATTCTCTTCATATTCGAGTTGGGGAAAATTTTAAATGAAATACCTAAAATGTAAAACCGGGTGACCAGCGGTTTCTACAGAGCCCGCGACACAGATTTCAAGGTGGATTTTCAGGAAGTAACTCATAGAAACGAAAGACTTTGAAAGGTTATGAACCCGAGAGGCAGAGGCATCTTACGCCGCGTGTGGTCTCGTTTTTAATCTATTGTAAATTATACCCATTGCTGCTAGACCCAATCTTCAATTGCTTTTAAACGGTTAGTGGAGAAATGTAATTCCAAATCATTATCACCGCCCTAGGTATCTACTGTCTTACTACATTGGAAATTGAATTGAAACCCTTCCTACTCTAAAATGAAAGCAATCTCGTGAGCACATCCACTACCAGCCCCTAATTTTATGCCCCAATTATTTTATCGTATAATCCGCTCTAAAATCGATTCCCAGAGTCATTCTGGTGTAAATCGTAAATTAAATTCCCTTACATCGACCAATTCAATCTCTGAATCTGAACCGAACTGCCACTAATTGCTTTTAAAGGAGAATTAATTTCCGATCATACAATAACTCAGCGGCAATAAAAATGCCTTGACAAGGATCATAACTAACATTCTTGGCTTTGTTTGGGAGACTGCTCATCCGTCGAACAGTGGGATACAATCGGAGCATCGCCTCCAATCCGCGGGAAACGTTATTTCGAACCGAAATAAATGGCAAACAACGCAACAAGAAATGGGCGAAACTACCTTCTTTTTTGCTGTATAACGCAGAGCACGGTATCCCTCTGCATGCGGGCAAAAAGACGCAAGCACAGCAAAGCCTGTCAGTGCCACAAGTCGTTGCGAGTTAATGTGAGCAGATGCTTTCAATCAGATCTTCCGCTCGGCTATACAGCGTCCATGGATACTTGGTGGCGGTGGCGGCGGTGGTGCACTCCTCTCCGCCCAATACTCTTGCACACATTCGGTTTCGCGCTCATTTCGCAGCGCGCTATGCATCAAATCAATTTTTTCCTCCTCAGAGATGTATCTCTTGTTTGTTTCGTTTAATTTCTTTTCATTTCGTGTTAAATGTTGTGCAACATTTAGAGTATCGGATGTTACATTGCACCCACTGCGCGCGGCCGCGGTCATGATCAATACACGCGTCATATGGTCATATCCCCATATAGTGGGTACAGCGAGGGTATCTGCGATGCCATAGAGAAGGAGGATCGTTGTATAAGCGGTCGGTCTGTCCTGAGGCGAGTGCTTTTTAGCGATAAAATATTAATTCGTGACGAGTTCTGGCGAACTGTTGGGTTGTTTATGTGCACGCTGCACCGTATGTCTTCGTTTTTTGTGCAGCCACAGCGCACCGAGTTATGAAATAGCCCCGCAACATCTGATTTGGTTTTACCGTGGCGAGGGTGGTGGAGTGCTATTGCGCACATCCTCTGGCATGACAGATGGAGGAATAAAAACTTTTAGTGTTTAGTGCGCTGGGGCGGGGTAGGTAGATACTGACGGAAATGATTAAAACTCATTACGGCTGATGCGAATAGCGAAATTATAGTTTTCGTAATAGTACCTACTCAACAAAAATGAAACTGGGCTCCATAAAACGGACGGAGGAAGTCTGACGCTGACGAATTGATGTGGCATGTCACGGCTCAGCGAAGGAAATATTTTGCACATGTAGACATACACAAATCGCGGAAGCGAAGTATCTTCTTCTGACACATCTGACGAAGTGATATGAGGTTGTTGAGGGCCACCTAGACAGGGCTGCGAGATGGGTTGCGCCATGCTGTCGTTAAGAGTGGCGCGTTGGCTCCTTGGTGTGGTGAGTATTGTTGAAAGATCCATCGAGTTAAGGTGGTTTTTGATTTTTTACTGAGTTAGGTGGCTTCGGGCGTGCTTGGAAATGAATGCAACTTGAAAGTCAGTCAGAGTGGCCAACAAGACAGACCACATTACCACAGTTGCTAACATTATGGAGTTCAGATTATATTTGTCCCTAAAAAAGGAATGGGTCGAACATTGGAAGGGAGCTATACCTTGACTGTCCAGCTTTTAAGTGGTTGAAAAAACGCGTCTTTAACAGTGAGACACAGCAGATTTATTAAACAAATTACTTTTTCCAAAAGTTGATTGAAGAAATTTGTGAATTTTACAACTTTTGAGATTGTGTCTCCTTCGCGGTATCCTAGAATTAATTTTCTGTCATAATTGAAACTTCTTAGTAGGTTACTTTTGATGAACTTGGGAAACTTGCGATATGAATCTTTTGGCAATGTGTACTCGTGTTAAAAATGTCTCTTAAACCGTTTTGAAAAAATTAAAGAGCTCTGGCTGCATTTCTCAAATATCTCTAAAGTCAAACGCATAAATTACTAACATGGTGGTGAGGGCAGTATATTCTCACACGTTTAGTGATTTTTCTTCCTTTTCTGTGAAATGTTTTGAAAAAGAACAATGGTTTAGAGTAATGACACAAATTAAAAAAAAAAAAAAAAAACAGAAAATGATCAAGATACACTGTCCGTCATCAGATTAGCGCCCCCTTTACATTCTCCTTTAAATCCCTTCCCTAATAATATAAAACAAAGTGAATATTTTTTTGTCGGAAGCTACAGAACGAACGGGTGAACGGATTTTGATAATTTTTTTTTATTTATTAGGTTTCTATGAGGAGCAAGTTCGTGCATTTAAAAATATTTAATTTTCATTGTGGAAGTCGAAGGAATTCAATAATTAGACTTAATTAGAACTTCTCCTTCGTCTATTTGAATGAAATTAATTCCATTTTTTAGATACCTAAAACGCCCATCATTTAAGTCCAAAACTAAGTTTCTATTTGTTATATCAGCTGAGCAATATTAAAAAATCCTTTGCGAAATTCCTTTTTTTATCAATTTGTTAATTGACCAAGATTTTCAAATCGATCTCAGTGGTGGTTTCTTTTTTAGTTTTCTTTCAAGGTATATTCGTATTTTTTGAGAGAGCGGGAGGGTTTTTTTTACTCAGAGTCGGATATCGGAAATTCGGAATTCGGAACTGTAGTCGAATGGATTTTGTCTGCTCATGCTCAAGTGCTCAAGTGCTTTGCATCTGCTCAGCTCATGCGTTTAAGGTTGAGCTGAGTGAGTTCTTTTTTAGTTGGCTAGATATAGAGTATGTATATGAATTTGGCGAGTATGCTGTCTGCTGTCCATTTCAGAGAGACGGATAATGGTATCGAGAATCGAGATTGAGTGTGATAACAGATAAGATAATGTGACATTGACCGCGTTCCTCTGCCCGCTGTTCATCTAGCACAAAATATCCCAGATGAACGAACGATCGCGCAGCGGCAGCGGCAAATTTTGCAAACGTTTGAACGATTTGCCTTTGACTGGTTGTTTTTTTCTCTCTCTCTTTCAATGCAGCGCGTAGTTTTGCGCTAGATTGAGAAATTTCCCTGAAAGGGATATTTCACAAAAAGTGCTAGATGTCTAGCGCCTACGGTGATATGTCAACTTTTTGAAGTTTGACATGCCGCTGTTCATCTAGCGGGCAGTGGAACGCGGCCATTGTAAAGTGTATTGTGTATGGGATTTCGAGCAACGTTGCCAGACTTTTAAAAATGAAAATGCTAAATCATATAAATAAAATTGGTGTAATTCTGTTCAATTCGAAAATTGAATTTGACTGCACATCTTTAAATGCAAAAACCTTAGAAACTGCTGAATATATTTTGGTACATTGGCCTACAATCCCAACTTTATTTCAACTTCTTATCTCTTTAAATTCCGGAAAAAAATTGGACAAGAGAAATTTATTTTTTCGTTTCGTTTCGCTTTCACGCTTTGCGTCCGAAAAAACTGGTAGCATTAAAAAAAAATAAATAAAAGCTTAAAGAGCACATCTGCAGGTACCACTTAGGATAACTATTAACTCGATATCTTTTAAGGTTTTTCAATAAATAGGCAAATTTTGAAACATTTCTACGATTTTCACCTGAATAAGTAAATAAGGATAAGGATATGCTTTTCATTCTCAAATCAAACAAACCAACATCATCATCATGACATCCCTTTTAACCTTATTTTTCTCCTGAGAAACAAAGGGAGAGAGACATAGGCAGTATGCTGTTTGGTTTGCTAAGAAAAAAGGAAACTTATAAAACAAATGCCAAATTTGTAGGAAAGGTGTGGTGTATCTGCTCTCTTGCTCAACTTCTATTTCATTCAACCTGGAAGTGGCGTGGCGTCCATATAACCTTAACCCGATTCCTACCGACTTCCCTTTTCAAATTTTCACCAGTCAACACTATCTTCCAAAAACCAAATTAATATACATGAAAGCAACCAAATGAATTTAATAATATTTCACGTAAGCGATGAACTAAATATTGTGTGTATCCATTTTCATCATTCATCGTCACGGCAAAGCGAAGGTCGGCTTATTAAAGCTCTCGCTCTCACTGGATGGATAGTTGACTTTCAGAGATTTAGATATTGGTAAAAGGCCCTTAATTTGATCTGTCTGATTAATAAAACTGGCTGGCTAAAAGAGAGGTTTTACAAATTTGAAGCATATTCATTTAAACATGGTAACTTATTTATTATTATTTCGATATCATTAACACCGATTGAATGTGTACATTTTTCCTAAATAACTGGTGAAAATTGGCTCAAAATGTTGTTATTTTTTTTAACTGTTCTGAAACCACATTTTGCACGGGCAAAGCCGGGCGGGTACAGCTAGTGTTTAATATAATCCAAACTATTTGACCTAGGGTTTTACAATTTTTGTCAAATAAACCCTTATCAATTCTGCTTAAAAGGAATCAACAATGACTGCTGTAATATTTAAAGTAACTTTTTAATAAATGTTTAAATAGAAGTATACAAAAAAGCAGAAAATAAAATTAGTCATCAGGACAGCACCACCTGCGCTAATTTCAAGTTTTTAATTTGTTGAGCAACGGTAGGTTGTATTTAAATATTTCTTAGTAAAATTAATCATAAGTGGTCCCGCCTTTCTTAACAATGACTTCGTAGACACGGTTGGGAATGGAATCGTAAAGTTTTTCAATGTAATTTAAAGAAATGCTCAACCAAGCGTGTTTTATGATTTGGATTAACTCCATTTTAGTGTTGTACTATTTTCCCGACTCTTACACTTTTCTAGCTAACCACCCCCACACGTTCTCGATGATATTTAGATCAGGCGAGTAAGGGGGCCAGTCAAGAACATCAACTTTTTGGCTGAAGATCCACGATTTAATACTTCGGGCAGTGTGAATTGGGGCATTATTGTGCTGGAAATGCCATTCCAGATTTCCAAATAAATTTTGAAAGTGGGAAAATGCAGTTTTTAAAACGCTTTTGTAGTTCTCCGCATTCATTTTTGGCGTTAAAAACTGCAACTCACAGGTGCCATAGTAAGATATAGCTCCCCACACCATAACACCCCCAACCCGGCTGTACAGGCGGTTCAATTGATGCTCCTCTTTACGGATATCATGGAAATAAAAGTTATAGCCATCGGGCCCTTCCAAGTTAAATTTCTTTTCATCGGAAAAGACAACGTACCGCCGCTCAGAAGTCCATCACATATTCGTGTGAGCAAAACTTAACCGCATTTAATTTTTTTTTAAATAACTCTTTGCACCGTTGACAAGCTCGCTTTAACACCCGTTTTTTCCTTGATTTTGGAGGACGAGTCGTGCGAATTTGATGCTTCTCTAGTATGGCTCTTCTGTCTGCTGGGGAAACCACTTGATTGTTACCGCCCTTGTAGTTTTTTTTCATGCTTTTCCTTATTTTTTAGAAAACTAGCAATTGTTTTTCTATGTCTTCCCGTTTTTGTAGCAATTTTATGTAGTGATAGCCAGACTCGAAATATGATTCAATCTTTGATTTTTCCTCCAAAGACAAGATTGTTTCTCTTCCCATATTGCACGTCAAATTAAAGAAAAATAATCAACTGCACAACAACAAAAAATTGGTAACTGTGCTTGCCAAAATAAGCGAGATAACTAAAATTGCATTTGGGGGCGCTAATCTGATGACGCGCAGTGTACCAGTTACTTTGCACCTACTGTTGCTGTTGCTCCTAAGCTAAGCTGAAGTTCCTTTATATGCTTGCATTTATTTTTCTGTAAGAAATTCAAGTAAATCTCCAAAAGTGGTTACTTTGAAGTTTTTGTGGTCTTTTACTGCGCTCGCACAACACCTAAAACCTCTTGGATGCACTTTCTCTTATTGAGGTTTCTAGTCTATTAAAACAACGACTTCAGATCCTTGTTGGTATATATCTACTGTTTAGTGGTTCACATAAAAAATAGTTAACTGACACAATTCAAACGCCTTTGTCGACCTACTACCACTTTTTCCATCTCTTTTGAGTTTACATTCGTGTCGAGAGCATAATAAAGCTTCAACCTATGTGGAAAGTAACAATTTGTAGGTGTTAATTACACACTTACACCGCAACGAAAGGTGTACTGTACTAAAATTAAATTGAATTGACTGCCAATTTCCAGAAAATAACCGGTCCCCCCTGAGAAAACTGAGAAGCAGCCTTATCGTGTCATGCTGTAATAGCCCATTACTTGGGAACCGCAGATATGATCGGAGATCTCCCTCCCCGTATAGAATTAGGACGAGGAGGGTTTGTGCTCAGTTAGAATGTGTGCCCCTGCCCCAGTCCAGCTGCCACTGCTTCCCGCAATTAACAATAAACATTCCACAACAGACACAGCACACAGGAGTAAGTCTATGCGGCTAACATGATCCAATGCAATAAGTAAAAATTACAAAAAGGATAAAAAGCAAATAAATCGCCGAACAAGATTAGAAAAGCGACTGGGTAAAAATATGCCCCACCGCCCGTCCCTGTTGCACAACGAGGAAACCGAATGATGCAAGGTTTTTGACCCCACCAAACGTCTATATCCCCCCCCCCCCCCACACACACACACAGGTTCACACATATACACAATTCTGCACAGCAATGGCTCAGACCTCAGAGTCAGAGTACCTGAAGTTTTTGTTTTGTTTTTACTTTGACTCCTTGGGAGTGATCGTTTGTCGTGCATCACCGGGGATAAGAGTTCCTGCACGAAACCGAAACAGCAAAGACGACTGCGACTGCGACAACGACGCGACGAACGGACAAAGTTGAAACCCAAGACTTCACGTCTCTTCGGTCTTTTTTCTTTTGGAGAATTTTAACGGTCCCGTATTATATTCAGAGTTTGGTTTAGTTTGGCTCGGTTTTTTAATTCTTTTTTGTTGGTTCCTTTTGTGCTTTCTTTGGCCACGACAATGACGATGCAACAGCGGCGCAGCAGCAGCACTACCACCACAAAGCAGATGATGAAGAATACAAGACGATTTACAGAGAACATGCTGCGCGATGGTGGAAACTGCAGGTAGCATTCCGTGTGATGAAAGCAACCACTTTAAGAGTCCTAATTACGCGTCGCAAATCGCGATCACACATTTGTCCTCTTCTTGATACCGCGCCGCGCAAAGTGCTTTCGAAACACGTACTTCTCGAGCAGCTGCAGCAGATCTTGTTAACTGGATAAGATCAAGGCTTTTGTGAAGTGCTTTGGCGGGGCGAGGACTCGAGTTATTGCCGATGTGATGTGTTAATATTTTTTTGTTCAACTGAGTTGGATTTTGGTATTTTTTTTAAGTCGGTTGTCGATTGAAAGTTCGGGGCTACATGAAAGGTTTTCCAATTACCGAGAGTAATTTAACCTAAAATACAATTCAAGACGTTTTTGAAAAGTTAGCATTTCCAACACCCTTTCAAAATGTCGAATACTAGTTGACTAGAATTTGATTAAAGTCGAGTCTTTTCGTAGAAGATCTGCATGTGTTTATGGACTTGCTTCTTTGTGGGGTCTCATGTCAAAGCGAAATCGAATTTTTAACGAAACTCTAAAATTGACGAGATTTTCTATATACGTAGAGCTTCATCAACCGACTTTTAGTGGTTTCGTAAAAGCCCAAGGACTAAGTGCATTACAATCGGACTAATATTGGACTATATAAACCTAAGGGCTTCATTTGTTTAAAGGATTTTACTCTTGATTCTGCAAACTGGCAACAGCCACATATTTCGAGGGTAGTGACATAGATGTCGAAAGCAAAATTTAAACCACAAGCAATTCAACGCATCGTCAAAAACGTGGTTAGTTAAAAGGCAACGGAAACCTACGGATTTGCAGCCGTAGGTCCACCAAAAATTGCGCCTTACCTACAAAAGGCTTTTCCTTTTCGATGTAAGACCGCTCGCCTTCGACTGATCTCTATCTCTTCTCTATCTCTACACAAAATAAAACTGTAGAGTAAAAATGCCTGACCGCGCATCACGCAGAAACTACTGGACGGATTTTGATGAAACTTGGCATAATGATTGCATATGTTCTGGGTCGGGACTTAGGATAATTTTTATCCAGGAAAATAACGTGGTTCTTACAAAATAGTCAAAAAACCGGAACACATTCAGGTTGAACACATTTTTAGGTGTTGTTCGTTGGGAAAAGTGTGGAAATGGGCTGGTGGGATTCGTGTGCCAAGTTGAGGGAAATAACTTTTTTTGTGTAGACTTTTTGAATTTTTATTGTGTCTTTTTTACTTTATATTGCTTTCGGAAGGTCTAAGGGAAGAAAAATATTTATAAAAAAAAGGTTCGATGTAGTTCGGTGAAAATACTTTTTGTCTTAAAAGTGGTAAGCGGGTGAAGCAAGGCTAGTTTCAGATAAAATTACAAGCTTCTGACATATGAATTCATGTTGTAGTATACATAGTGACGGGAACGATCAGGCACAGTTCCTTTTCCTCGTTCTCTATAAGTTCTGGTTTAACGAGGCTGCAAATATTGCTCCAAATATGAAGCTCGGCCCAAAAACGTTCACTTAAGCCACTTGATGTGTTTGTAAAGATAAGCAGCTCGACTAAGGAGATTAAATTTAAAGCCGATGGCGCAGAAAAGATCAGACGCTGACCTATGCCTATAGGTGGTATACTATATTAGAGGCATTTTATGGATTTATTCCACAAATGAGCGCCCCTAGAAGAGAGACAAAAAATGTAGATAACTTGACAAACGCAAGAAAAAATCATTTTGTTTAAACTCTTTGGATACAACACAAGAAATCTCTGGAATTTGGTTCCTCGATCACCTAGGTTTTTTTTTTGTATCACGTTTTTTTTCGCATAAAAGTTTTCAAGGCTTTAACAATAGTTTCTGCGAAGCCGAGGCTTTTTTGCAGAAAACCAAAAAATTCCATCATAGATTAGCTTAGTATCAGCTGACTCTTCCCACGTCATAAAGCTTTACACCTGGAATAAGAGTATACGTTTCGTCCTTTGAATCAAGAGTTGTGAACCAATTTGTTTTAGAAGTAGCAACGTGAGGTTGATGTTTATATCGAGGTACATGAACTACTTATACCTAGCTCAAAGTTTTTCGGTGAAAATAAACGTTTTGTCCAAGAAGGTGGACTGGTAATCGTGTCGTTGCTCGGAGCTATCTTCGTTTACTACAAGACCCACCAAATTCACTCGCCATTCAATCACTGTAAAGCTATGTATTGCGGCTTGCTTAGAGCAAGTATTACCGGGATTCCAAATAAGGGAACCTTCGAACATGCCTACATATTTGAAGAGCTCTTTTAGTATAAAAGCGGGCAGTGTTGTTGCTATTTAACTTAGCCGAATTCTTCTGGGAATAGTGTAACCTGTAACTTTATTAACTAGCCATGGGTTCTCACACATTAAACTAGTATCGATCTCATTGAGCTGGGAGATTGCCTAAGTCATTTCGGTTTGAAATTTCTACAACCCTTCCGCAGATAAGACTTCTACGCCTTATGCATCTTCTAATAGTCTATATAAAAAGTCTACCAATGGAGGTCAGTAACTTTCCTTTATGGTATTAAAAACCATTTGCGGTCTTATGTGTTTTTACCCAACTAAGAGTCAAGGGTTATCTGATTATTCGGACGAAATCAAAGTACGACACAACTAATCGCATTTCGCAATCACAAAGCATAACCAGAAATACCATCTAAAGCCAATCTTATTAGCTTCCAATTGCATCAAATCCATCCCAAAACATAGGTACACCTGCATCTCCATCTATACCGAGAAGGGATCCCTTCTATCAAAGGATTACATTCCTCTGTGACTTCGTCTTCGTCAGTACTAATTGAGTATATTGGCAACCACAATGGCAGGGGTATGCGCTTGTGGTTTCGCAAGTAATTTGATGCAGTGACGTCTTTATGATATACGAGTATATCACACTCGACATGGGAAGAATTAACCAAAAACAATAATCGTGGTGGTTATGGTTTTTGCACGACAAATCAATTCATACAAATTAATAACAATAAAATTGTTATTCGCATTGAGTTTGTCAAAGCGACCCCATGCGCAACCACAATCTGTATGAGTGCATATCGAAGAATCGGTAAATAAACAATTCGTATCTGTGTCGAAGAGAAGACATATGGGGAAGCTAGTATCTGGATAAATTATGTGATGCCCTATACATTAATTTCGTCTGAAATGAAATTCATTTACGAATTCGGATCAAAAGTGGTTTAAATACTTTAAGCACTTAGTGCTTTTAGATCACAGCAAAATGAAATTGATTGCAATTGAAAAAGTTGATTTTGAATAAATAACTTGCCAATTCGTCTCCAAGCTTGATTTCCTGTATCCTGTATACTTAAAGTTAGTATTTCATTCTCAATTAGTGGCATTGAGGCCAAAATTGTGCGCATTAAATAAAAAGCGACTCAAAATTGCAAGTTAAGAACACGCTTCGTCAGGAACATATCAACTTAATTAATAATAAAATCACATCT
Organism: Cheilosia pagana; assembly: GCA_936431705.1. Classification (NCBI taxonomy): domain Eukaryota; kingdom Metazoa; phylum Arthropoda; class Insecta; order Diptera; family Syrphidae; genus Cheilosia; species Cheilosia pagana. The sequence continues at coordinate 28,377,815 of OW386168.1, read as the reverse complement.
TAATTGAAAATAAATTTCCTGCATTATTTTTACAAAAATTACAAGTCCTTCCGGTCCAAAATCTTTAAAAAGGTGCCTCCTGTAAGCAAGCATAACCAATTAAAACTCCAATAAACCAAGATGTTCGCATTTCCTTCGCTAAGAGTTCCCGGAAGAATTCTTAGTTCTTATGCAAGTTCATGTGATAATTCCAGGCGATCTATGTTCCATTTGTGATGGTTGACTTCGCGGCAAATGGCTTCTTCCATATTGGTTGCGATTTGGCAAAACACATTCACCGTAAGTTTATGCGAATTCACACAGAAAGATTATGCAAACTTCCTCGGGAATTATGGAAAAATTTACTGTTGTTGATTATGCGAAACAACTAATGATGGAACGGAATTTTTATTTGGTGGTTAGAGTGCAGTTACAGCGACACGAAAAACCAAACCGTAAAAATTTTCTTTTGCATTTTTTAACCACTTAAACTTAATGGTTGAACTCAATCTTGGTCTTAAAATGTTGCTTGGTAGTTGTAAAGTCAGTTTATCAAAAAAAAAAAAAGGAAGTAAATTATGTTAAATTTTTCTAAAAAAAAAAATTTATAAATTTTTTTGTACGAACAAAATTTTACGTACAGAAAAATTAATAAAAATGTTATTTTTTCGAAAATGTAAAGATAATTTGCTTATTTTTTTTTTGATAAACTAACTTTATAATTCATAAGCAACATTTTAAGACCAAGATAGAGTTCAACCAATTTCAAGCATTAACTTTAAGTGGTTTAACTTTAAAAAAGCAAAAGAACATTTTTTCGGTTGCATTTTACGTATCCATTCCATATAACCGGCCCCTTACAAAAATGAATTTCCAGTGCGCAATTAATGACAAACCTATGGAATTCATCACATTTTTATTACTCATCTTTGTGAACAAGACTAAGGGCAGTTTCTTCGTCTGTGAAATATCACAAAATACATTTTTCTAAGTAGAAGTGAGGCATCTTGTGCAAATTCGTTACCCCTTTGGATAATTGTTTATTGTTAATAAATATTTATCGGTGAGAATTTAAAGTATTAATTCATATGTCGTTGAAGACCCTTTTAATGTTGAGCCATAAAACCCCCGCGGGTACGCAAATATCTGTCACACAATCTTGTATTTCTGTAAGGATTGTATTTTGTTATTAGTTTTGGGTGGATTTTATATTGATATCATATTAACACAATTTCCTTTAAAGAAGTGCCCTCTTATTGACTAGAGTCGGATATTACCCCTGTTACAAGAAAAAGGTACTTAGTGGTCCTCAATTGTTTGTGGTATGTGGTGTCGCATCCTATATTTGAAATGAGAGTTAAGCGGTGAAAAGAGCGTTGCCATACAAGAGTCTCAAAATCTTTTAAAAAAATTCTTGAGCGATATAAAAGTGGGTCAGGTGTAGTTACATAAAGACTAAAAAATAAATAAAATGTGTTTTTTACATAAATGCAATCATTTTGAAACGAGTACATTTTTATCAGTACGCTTCCCGTGTCTATCTGTACGGTACGAAATTTTCAATATTTTTCCAACTAACTTGCAACTAAAAATGCAACATTTTTAAAATAAAAGCCTTAGTCCTGCAGACACTTATTTAACACATTTTAATAAGAGAAATTGATAACTGCTGCAATAGTTCGTCAGATTTTTGTGGACATACAATTTGTCTATTCAGTTTTATATATATAGTGCTTTTCGTTTTAAGTCCCGCCTACATTTCGCAAACTGCTTTTTTGGAAAGGGATCGAAACGCCCCTTTTTGAATTGTGTAGAATTCGTTTCTGAAAATTTCAAAATCATTTCAAAAATATCCAAATAAATTATTTGAATAATTTTGTTAGATATATTTTATTATATGTGTCAATCCCCGTTTTTCTATCCTGCTAATTTTTTTCAAAGTGCTTTAATAAGGCAATGTAGTTCAAAGTTCTAAAATTTAACATATTAGGTTTGTTTGACGTGGCTAGCACTAGTGCCCACTGCCACTAGTGCGCACTGTCCAAAACTATATTGAACGCAAAATATGCTGTCCTGAAGTTTTACGTTGAAAAATTAATGACAGCAGGCAAAATAACAGCGAAACTCAGCACTGAATTCTTCCCCCGACAAATTAACTGGGGTCAGTTTAGGGCAAAACTAAGGCGCCATAGAACAAGTCGTGTCGAATACAGGTTTTCAGTAACAGGGCCAGTTCAAACAAACCTATTAGCTCTCATTATGTATCGAATGTTTTTTGCACGGAAAGTGACACGCCCCTTTATCTGATTTTGACCATAAAAAAACTATTTTTTTAAAATACAATATATAAAAATGCATCGCAGTAGAAGTGTATTGAATGATTGAAAAAGTTTTTATTACACAATCCAATTTAAGGTTTTCTATTTTTGTAGTTTTTGTTTGCACTTTGTTTTCATGTAGTTTCATTGTGGTTACGGTTTTATCGGCAACAGTACCAAATTGCAACCAACCATACCCATACACAAAAGTTTATTTAAATCGGTTGAGTGGTTTCAGAGGTCGGCAACAGCGCCATCTGTCGGGTTAAAAAAAAATACATTTTTCAAGTGGGAACCAACCATATCCATCCACAAAATATTATTGAAATCGATTGAGCGGTTTCAGATATTGACAACAGCGCCACCTATCGGGTCCAAAACAAATTGTTTTTTTTTACACACAAACCTGCCTTCTCAATCATTACTCAAATTGTAGGTTCCGGTAATTCGTCCCAAATATTAAAATGAGAGTGAGAAACTGCTGAAAATATTGGGCGACCTATTTATTTTAAAAGCATCTTAAGCCGTTTTTAAAAAAAATACCTCCTTTAATTCCCCCCTGTCAAATCACTGACACATCAAACCAAATACACCCTACAAAGACAGCAGACGCTCGTCTGGCGACTGCAGCGTCAATGCCACGAGTTTTTGTGGTTGTATCTCTGTGGTTATCACGTAATGTAAACCATATGCCTGATAGGTTTTCTGGTCCGGAAAAAAAATATTAATTGCTTGTGTGGACTTAAATGCAGGCAAAAAAAAAATGAACACTGGTTTCGCCAACTGACTCACAGACACTTTGGAATTCTGTTGGACCATCAGCATTCTTTGCGTCACGCGTCACGGACTAAAACTGGCTTCAGTTTTGTGCCAGATATGCGTACGCCATACACTAGTTTGCATTCACTCGATTATTCGCCGGTCTGTGCTCCTTATTTGGGCGGCACCAGGCACACACACGCTCTATGGCAACAACAAAATCAAGAAAAAAGAAAAATGCCGACCACTGCGAACTGCCACATCATGGTTGCAGGCATCTGCATAGTGTTACCACAAATTTGCTCAACTCGTACATGTGAATGCGCTGGTGGTTTGTTTTTCTGCTAATTTTCCAACTAACATCAGTCAAAAAGTCATGGTGCGGCAATCAACTTCTTCCTCTTCGTCGTCATCGTCATCATCCGCAACAGCAGCCAGCAGTTTAGTATATAGACGGAACAGCATCGCTCCTTGAGTTTATACATCCATCAATGCAACCGCCACGCCAGTGGTGGTGGTCAATCCTGTGAAGGTCATCATCCCCTCTGCTAAATGTGCGCCCTTCCATAAAACAACATATACCTCTGCCATGATGGCGACGACTACGTACGATGATGATGATGATGACGGCTGGCTGGAGCAGAGCAAGATGACGATGGAGAAATACATTCGTTTCGGTTCGTACGTCTTTCTGGCATTTGCAACTGTCAGTTAATGTTTTTAAACGGTTCGTTCGAGCGATGGTTTCTTCTCTCGGACGTAAGATGACGTGAATAACTTTTGAGTAGTTGAGCAGCGGATATTGTCCTGGAGGCCAGCAACTCGTGCTTAATGTGAGTCGGTGGGTTTTATTTTTTGCACTGCAAAGGACTGTCGAATTTGGTTACTTAACAGCTTGACGTGGTCACGAATCAGGGTCGCTTTGAATGAGTTTAAATGTGGGGATCTATGTGTCTTCAACTTTAGTCGTGCTTGGGACAGTTTGAATGCCCAAAAAATGTACGAATTTCGGCTAACAAATTTTAGCAAACATTCAAATTCGTAAGACGCAAAGAGAGGGCGCCCTAAAATGAGAATCTTCTACCACTCAAAGCTTGCAACAGCGAAATACTCGTCGAACAACTAAAACGGAATTTTTGAAACCGGGTTAAAAAGGCTTTTCAACTGCATTACCATGTCAAATCACATCCGAACTTGGGTATATTTTTTCCTATGGCGTCGTTCAAACGTCAGCATCGGCGTATCCAATTTTTTTTTCGTAGCTAGACTAAACAAAAGTCACCACTCACAACTGTCTGAATGATCTCAATCCAAATGCGTGTCCGCATGTAGCAGACCGACAGTAGTTTCTAAAATACCAATAACCATGACAAGTCTGAATAAACAAACGAAAAATAAACTTGACACGGACATAGCAACGGAACTTGAATGTAAACAAAATCGAAATCGGGCGTCTCTATGTTGCAAAACAAATAATGGTCGTTCACAATAATTAGCCGGCAAAATGTAAGCAGTCGTCGAGGTAAAATCGCTTCGTCACCTCAACGCGGATAGCCAAGCTTTGGGTGGGTGCACAGCATGAGCAATGTCCCTACAAGTAGACCATCAAAAGCAAACATTTGAACATTCCTGATATACATCAAATGCGGGCTTAGCTAGCCAGTCATGTAGAGCCTAGTCAAACGGATTAGGTTGGAGTAGGATGTTAATAATTTAAACAGGAGCGTTGACCTAGATGGCGCCCTGTGTAGTATGGCATTACTGCACAGTGAAAAGGGTGTGTGAACAAGAATAGGAATATGAAGCCAATGATTTTGGAGGGACAATAGGAATTCCTTTTGCGAATTCAATAAATTGGAGGCTCCGGTCTTTGTATTACCTTTTTTCTAAGGAGTTTCTTCGATAAAAAGTTGCAAATTACTGTGAGAAAATAACGCATATATATAATAGGTACAATTCTGATGTTTGAATGAGTTAACTTGACGTTCAACTGCGCATTGACATATAGCCAGGTAGCCGTCAAATCGCTTAAATTTACCGAATTATAAGACTCAATGCAGTGAAAGACTGCCGCATATCTGTTAACGTGACCATAAGGTAGTTTAACGTATCTTTTTGGTGGGTTTCAGGTCCATGTGTGAGCCTGTGGCGGTGGTTAGTGTGTTTGCCGGCGACTCATGGCTTTATTACGTTGACGAGCTGACATTCACTGATAAACTTGCCTCAACTGGCATTAACATAAGTAGATGCGCAGGAGTTTGTAAAAAGTATTTAAAACTAAGCAGTTAAGCCTTGAGCAAAAAAACAGTCTTTCAAGTCCGATCAAAGGGTAGCCCCTAATGCGCTAACGCGATCTCTTCAAAAAAGATACTAGTACAGAGTTTTAAATACTTGGGAAGTGGTTTTTAGATTGTTCTTTAAGAAGGGGACTGCCTCATAAACTTTCCAATGCATTCCTTCAACAGCAAGGAGACTTCCACTTACAAATTTACTGGCTTACTGCTGGACTGTTCAGCTCATAGACTACTGAGGATCTTGGTTGTCTAGCTTCGGCTTACCTATACGAGTTTCAAAATAAATGAAACCCTCTCAAGAGCGCTTTTAATCTACTACGGCACGTCTTTTCAAACCTACCTTCATTCAGCGAAAATACTACCAATTCTATAAGCTTTGTATCCCGATGCGCAGGTTATAGGGAAAACGTTTGACAAACAGGAAGACCGGAAAAACCCACGACCCTTATAATGAATAGACAGGACACAAATAACATGTTTACACTTTGGAAATAGCACCGAGGTCCAAACTCACTGACCTTACTTACAGAATACTCGCCTCAAACGCCGCATTGATATTAATTATTCAAAATATCAAAGCCGGGTTAGAGGCTATATGGATAAAGTCGATGCTTGTCTTGGAAACATTCACAGCCATCTATGAACTTTCCAAGAAAAACCTAGTCATTCTCCACTGGATTCCAGCCCATAAGGGTTTTGCTGGTAACGAAGAAGCGGACTCACTGGCCAAAATCGGCGCAACAAAGCCGCTTATCGGACCTGAACCCTTCTGTGGTGTCAGCAAAAACCATTTCAGGGGTTACATAAAAAAGATATCACATATTGAATCCAATGAAGTCTGGCTTAAAACTCCTGGGCAGAACTGCACCAGACAATTTTTCCCCAAATACTCAGGAAATCCTACTTCCTGATTAGCTTAGACAAAAATAACCTAAGAATACTCACAGGAATAATCAGTAGCCACGGCCTCATGAAAAACACCTATACCGCATCGGAGCCTCTCCGTATCCAACATGTAGACTATGTCTTGAGAGTGATGTATCCTCTCTTCCCATACTCATGGAATTTCCGGCTCTACTCAATCTTAGGAAAAAAATACTTGGCGAGGAAATCGTCACTTCAGCAACTCTCGCTGATATACACCAAAAGAAGATTATTTTCTTCCTGACTGCCTCCGGAGTGAAAATATGGCTCTAGGACCTTACCAGGGAAGGCTCAATAGGCATCTTTAAAAGAGGCCGGAGTGCCAGAGCCCCCGTGAGGGCTCGCACGCAATCCAATCTAATCTAATCTAAGCTAATCTAGAGGCTATAGAGCGAAATGTTGTCAAAATCCTATTGAATGCCATTAGGTCTCTATAGTCTTATTTTTGTAACGCAATAAAAAGATGCCCGTGGCCACTAAGCCAACCAGTTCATGGTGGATGGAAATATAGCTGGCCATAAAGAGGTGCATTCCATAGAAAGCCTTTTTCAGCTTAGGCAAGATTTAACTAGCTTTTTCCAAATTTTACTGCAAAATGATTTTTATTTCTTGATAAAACAGTATTCTATCAAATGTTTTTTTAGGTATTAGGACTATTTAACATGGCAGACGGACAAATTCAAACTCTTTTCTGGACCATCTAGCGCTGCTTCTTTCGCATGAGACTTGTTAAAGCCATAAAAAGAGAACCTTGGCGTAAAATTTTAGTTGTTATATGATCTGTTCGCGAAAAAAACTTTACGTAACTGTTTGAATAATCACAATAAATTAACACCTAAAAAAAAACACTTTTTAAAAAAGTTACACGAGCAAGATTAAGAAACTCTAAACTCTTGTAGTTGTTAAAAACTAAATGAAGTTCACCGGTAAAATGTTTTACATACCTGTCACCGTATACGTATTATTCGATGGACGCGCCATCTACTCCTCACCCAGAGAAAAATACCGTGTAAAATTGCCTTAAACGACTTAGGTAAACATTATTGTATGGATTTTTTTTGACAGGCATAACTCTGCCAAAAAATAGAACAATTTATGCATGGCATAAGTAATGAAAAATAGACTAAATTGCCTAAAAAAACCCTAGGTAAATATTTTTGCATGGAATGATTGGGACAGGCATAGCATTGCTAGAACTTGTACGGCATATGCAATTAGAAACAGGCTTAGTTGCCTTAGGTCCTTAGGTATTTTAACCTTAGGACATGTGTAGCTCGTCTTATAAAATTTTCTTAAAATTTATTTTCGTTTATTGCAACGGAATGTGGGTACCGTTGGATTCAGAAACAGTATAGAAATTACCTTATTACTAAGTAAAGTTCGCAAACCCTTTAAAAAATACCCAAGTTCTAAGATAAAAAAATCAGGCATAGGATAAAGTCTCGCATACCAGGTGCAGTCAGACAACTGATTCATAGAAGCCACCTGATAGAAGCCGCCTGCAACAGCCAATCAAATTTATTTTTGTTTGTTGCATTCAATGTATTTCAGTTGCGGTAAAGCAAACCACTCCGATCTGGCCTTTACACCTAATGTGTGGATGTGTATTTTGTGGAAACAAATTAGTGATAAGTTCAATAAATAAGTGAAATCTAAAAACATTTCAAATAGTCCGCCACATTATACAAGAAAGTTAAAGTTAAAAACAAATAAATTAGACAGGAAGTTCGACGTAGAAGAAGTTTAAGGTAAGTGCAGTAAAATCTACCTTTCGTTTTATATATTTACAAAAACACATTGCTTATAGCAAACCAAGACCCAAATGTTAACCACATTTCGCAAGACTGGCCTCTCTACAAATATTTCCGTGCTCAAGTATTGGTAAAATTTTTCCTTACATTACAATCACATGATTTTGCCTCTTTTTCGTTTAAATTTGTTTTTCCAGATCAAAATAGACTTTAATTTTATGAAACCGAACACCAATTTGAACTTTCAAAAATGGCAAACATTTTGGGACATTGCCATAGATCTATTCAGCGGTCGAATCAAAGCCATTTTTCTAAAAAGCTTTCTAAAAGATCTTAAGGCAAAAACATATAACAAAAAAGAAAATTTTATGTAGTCAAATGATTGTTTTCTTTTTCCAGATAATATCAACATTGCATTCTAGGTTACTTCACGGCATATTGCCACCTTCATTTAGGAATTTAGGAGGAACCTGCAATAAAAGCACCATTGAAAATTCCAAATCATCACTCTCACTTGAAGTACAGGACGCCAGTCACGTCAGTTATAATTTATGTAAAAAAGCGAGGAATCATAAATTGCACCTATTGTGGAAAAAAATAAGTTAGCAGAAAAAAAATACTTAACATTAAAAACATTTCTTTAAATTCTTCAACATTTCCTTAGGCACATAAAATGTAAAGCAAAATTCAGCCTAGGTTTAAGGTTAAATTTCTTAGACAACCTAGCATACCAGTACCAAAAACTAGCTTAACTTACACATGTCTAGAAAAGTTGGGTTACATAAGGAATATTAGGCAAGTTACCTTAGAACTTACCAAGTTCAAAATGGCCTTAGGACTAAGGTGGTTTATACCGCGATTTAGGTCAAATTTACACAGGCTTTTCTCTGGGTGTAGAAAATGAGTTTCTACTTTCGAAGCCTTCAACTTCCCTCCACAAATCTGAGTGAGAAACTGAACGACTCACGTTCTCATTAAGGTTTTAAAAATCTGCAGAATCAAGCAAAAAGATCAGTTGTGTATTTTAGGGGCCATTAGAAAAGACCTCAAGCAACTTCGAGAATGCAACTAAGAACAAGATAATGGTTGTTAGTTGAGGCTCTGAGGCCCCAGCTAACCCCAAGAAGAAGCTGTATAATAGGATTACGTGGGCTTAAGCTTCATCAATAAAAATCTACTCTGTCAAACGTTTAAAAGGGGCCACCATTCCCATTCAATATGAAATCCAACACATCTTCTTAAACTAGATTACGCTTATGCAATTCAACTACCATCTGTCTGGTAATACCTATCAAAAACAAAAAAATTACGATCTAGACCTTCGACAAAACGAGTAACAAAAACTAGAAAGAGAAAACCCAAAACTCACCGTTTATGTTGAAAGAAAAATGTTATAATCCAAACAAAACGCCAAAACTTGTAACGGCAACAATTCCTTCTCTGGCAACGTTGTAAAGCTCCTCAACTCAAACACTGCACACACAGTATACGGCAATGGCATACGGGATACGGGTAAGCCGAACGACGGCGCACACTAGCACTGCACTTGAACGCACACAAAATGCGATATTCACGTAACACCAATACACAGATTACACTTGTTAGAATTTCCCGAGTAGAGTTTCCCTTTGCTCGCACTCTCTCTCTCTCTCTCTCACTCTCACTCGGTGCGAATTTTCTTTTTGTATTCAAATTTATACGTTTCCACTACTTGACAGACACTACCGACGGATACGAGTACCTATAGATATAGTAAATCACAAAACGTCGTCCTCGATGCTATTTCGCTCGCGGCACCCACACAGCGCTACACACGGCCATAGGTACTAGGTAGGTTACTACAAAACGGAAGAATCGCATTTGAGCATTTAGCATCCCATGGGCCAACAAGATAGACCGAAGGTACTAGGCATTCATTTAGCCATTATCGCACCTTGCACTAGTCACTCAATCGCACGTATACGTGAGCTGGACGCGGCTCAGGCTCAGGCACACAAATCTTTAACTAAAACGAACAAAAATTAGTCGCTTGCAAGGAACGCGCTGGATTCTTGCTGTTTGTAGCTCGGGAGTCGGGAGTCGGTACTCGGGACTCGGGAGTTGCAGCCAAATGTACGAGAAAACGACACACGAAGAGATGTATCACTTTCGGTCCGTCCGACTATGGCTTACAAACTTGTACGGGCACACACGGAGGGTAGTTTAAAGGGGGTGCGCGGAATGGGCCGTGGGCGATCAGGAGGCCGAGGCATTAGGAGAAGTCCATGGCCCACGAAAAAAAAACAAACACACACACAACACAACGACACAAAACGAAAGACACGACGATGAACCCACAGGCAGCAACGGCAGCAGAGCTGTACAGAGTCTCCTCCCGAACTCCTTTTGGCCAAAGTCTGCACCGGTCCCAATGGGACTCTCTAAGTAAACTCTCGGTTGGACCGGTTTTTGGGGACTCCTATAGATCTGGAGTTGCACTTGGTCGGTATATGGCTGTGTGTATATGCCACTTCGATTTGACCAGCTCAGTAGAAGAACCGGATAGGAAAAGTCCAACAACGGTCGCCGTTCATTGGCAAAATGTGCTTCCTTTTCCTTTAATTAGTTTTCTTGTTTTAATTCTCCAAATTACAACACTAACAGTACAGCATAACTTTGCCGGTATGACAAGACTCAAACTCGAGTGTGTTGCGTTTATTATGGCGAGCCGGCAAAATGACATTTGTTCTGCGTCGACGTTGGTTCAATGTTTACCATCTGTACCACTACCACCTGGTGTTGTGAATCGGCGCGGGGAGGGGATGGACTACACCACAACAACTATTTACAGTTCCATTCATCACAATTAACTTTATTTGTCGCCGCTCCTCCTCCTCAGGTTGAAAAATGCATACAAAATCATAGGCGCGCACACACAAGGCGAATGAGTATAACAAAACACGAAAAGTCCGAATAACTACTTGAAGAACTCGAATATGCAACGAGTATTGGCCAGGCCAGTACAGGCTTTGTGGATCTGTTTGATGATGTACCACACTACGCGAATTCTAAGAGGAAAGCTGACGGCGTCCTCCCACTGTCGAGTTAAATATTGAACTGATGAGACGGCCGCATTAGCTAGACAGGCGGCGCTGCCAGTGCCAGTAGTGGTGGCCGTGGCTGGTTCTGGTGGATGGAATGGAATCGTTGCCGTCGATGAGGGAAAAACGTGTTCCTCTGGTTACGTATAAGTTCGGTTTGTCGTTCAAGTTTTGCCGGCTAGCCGAAATGTTGTTAGGTCTGGTCTGGTTGCAGCAAAGAGTTGCCAATGTTCGGTTTCGACTCTGCTGGCGGAGTAAACTGTACAAAGGTGGAAGTAGAATGAAGAATGGTTCAACATATAAAGTCGGTGATGAGTTAGGTATAAATAGAAAACACGTTGCTACTCAATATCGTTGTTTATATACAGACAGACAGTGACAAATGTGTGCTTTAAACGGTTAAACGGAACTCCATACTACGTCGCTTGAAACGGGACTGCCAAATGTTAAACGACGAGATCGATCATGAGAGAAAGAGCAGGGAAACCCCTATTGCTCTAATAGGTAGCAGTAGCAGTAGTTTGCGAAACAAATTGAGTTCATATCACTTTTTGTATCTGACCAGGAAGGGCGTCTTCCCGAGTTAGCATCCACGCAGATAGTTTCGTTAGAATAATTTTCCAGTGTTTTATACAAAGTATTATCATCAGATGTTTTATTGTACTAGCTATTTATTTAGTAGCTCTCTATTGCGAAACCTAAAAATTCATAGATGACGCAACTGGTCCGTAGCTTCTCACAACCACTCATTTTGTGTGAGTATTTAATTTTTGAGGCAAGTCCAAATGGATTGTGTGACGTTCGCGAAAGGTGGCGCAGCCGAAAAAAATCTTAAAATGTAATTAGTGTTTTTGCGGCGATCGAACCTGCGACCCCTCGCTTAGGAGACCAACACACTACCCACTAAGTTGCTGCGCCTACCTGTACCACAATGTTTACTCAATTTGTGTACTTGGAGCGAACTTGAAAATACCTCCCGACGGGATGTCCATACACTCTTATAGGTACGTTCCCTATCCTAATGTCAAAACCTTATAATAGAGCTTCCATCTTTTTGCTCGAAAGAATTGAATACGTTTTAACCACTTTTGCCAGGGTCACCGCTGGGATGAAAAGTGTCTTAAGAAATGGGACTCGTAAAAGTTGCTCGTAAGCGAGGCTGGCTTCTCAATTTTTTTTCCTAGAAATAGCGAAGCGATTGGAAAAGAAGATTACTGATTGACTGATCTAATAGCTAATATTTTTAAAGTTACATCACAGAGCCTAGATATATGTAGCGACGTTCAAGCGAGGTGTAAAAACTGTTATCGCCGTCGGGTCTTCCTCTGACAATTTCTCTTTAGAAAATTATTGTCGAACTGTCTGTGAATTAACAATAACAACCCTTAGATACTGTTACTTTAACGAAGCTTTTGTCGTAAGTCCGATGGACTATGGACAGACGGTCCAAGATTGAACCTCTACGTTCACGGATGACCCCATTCGACCCCTCTTCAGATACTGGAAAACATTGTAAGACAGTTCTTTGTGCTGATTTTGTTGACTCTCATTTTATCGATGATGCCTTTATCAGAGCTACATTTAAGAAGTACCTTCATTTGGCTTTAACTTGATTTGTTTTGCATTATTTATGGCATATTACATTAAGCAGTCACCCATTCCTCGAAGTTGTCTTCTTCCATGCAATACGTAGACGTTTCCTAAAGCTTCGTTCGTAATCCAACAATCAAGTTAAGTTTCGGTATTCTGGGTTTTCCACCAATCCTGCATTTTATGGTGTCATTTTCGAGTGTATATTGAGTTTTCTCATCGGCTGTCTAATGTTCCGCATTATCTAGGTAAAAGTAGAAAAACCTTGGAAAACCCTTGGACTTGTGAGAACCAGGAACTTGAAGTAGTTAAGTATAAATACCTCGGAGTTTTACTTACATCCCAAGTATACTTCAAGCCCCACTTGAGAGAAAAATATCCCGTCGAGCTGCAAATTTAAGATTTTCGAGGCTTCTATGAGATCAATCATGTTTTAAGGTATTTCTTAGAAAAAATGTTTAGACTACCCGAAAATACTCCGACATACATGTTGCACTTAGAAACTGGTCTATCTCCTCTCTGCATTTTTACATTACGATTGCACTTTCTCTTCATACTTAAAGTGATGGAACTTCCATGATATCGCCTTCCACACATCGTCGCAAAGTATTTGATACAGTGGAAACTCCAGTTCTTCAACGAATGGTCAAGGCTAAGCAGCGAACACAATATCCAGTTAACGGACTATAATAGAGAATCTTGGCGGCGTTCTTTGAACGAGCTATTATCCGCTATCGAAGAGTCTACCCGAGCGAAGTTTAGACTGAAAGCACAACAGAGTGAGACCAGGTGTACTTACCCCTTACTTAACCATGACCTAGCTACGAAAAATTATTTCCACGATCGGTTCAATGTAGACGTAATTTCTAATATCTTCAAGGCCAGAGGCGAACTACTTCGATTGAACTTCAGACCACATAAAAGCGACGGGAATGAGGAATGCAGCTTATGCAACCTTCGACAAAAAGAAGACGTATTTCATTTTATTGAAACTTGTCCTATACTGAAGGAGATCAGACGAGCTCATTGGAATAAAGAGTCGCTGTCAATGGCGGAATTTACGAGAAGTATAAATGGTGAGGACTGGAGCGTACTGGCTAGCTACTTAAAAACTGCTATAAAATACCGGCAGAAAATATTGAACGAAGCTTTTTAAATTACAATTCGGCTGACGGCAATAGCCAAATTTTATTGTAAATTATTGTAAAAAAATGAATGAATTTATGTTTATGAATAAAATTACTACTACTACTACTAATAATAATAGTACAAAATCCCTGTTTTAAGTTTTGCTTAAAAAAGAAAGGAGTTATCTAGAATCTATCTATGTAACCTATGTAATACTCTTTATACAGTGATCAACAATTAGGTATGTCATTGACCTCATAGTTTAGTGTGGTTTGACATACACTTCACGCAACTATAGCTACATAAGTCCCTTCTTTATAAGCTAATACCTAATTCGAGGAGAGATGACTTTCGTATTCAACGTCATTTCATCAGAAGGTGTTTGGTCCAAGTATTTAGCTGCTTAATGTTTTCAAAGCAAAAGTCTGACTTCTGTCAAGAGCAATCAATCAAACATGCTGCATTTCTTAACCATTGCCCCTCGCGATGCGATGCAGGGACAACTTGACCCAAAACCACCCAAAATGTGTTTTCCTATGATTCTCCTCAGTTTTTTAAATGTGTAGTCAACTAAGCCGCAATAAGATAACTTAGCGCTGTGCTAAACTAAACTTGACCATTTAGTTCTGTCATCTAATCATCTCACAAACCATGTGACTGCCGGCTCTCAAGTTTTTCAATGGAAAAACTCTCAGCATAGCTACGAAAGTACTATTTCGAAGAATGTTGCGTATACGCCACAGCAGCAACACTTTTTTCGGCTGACTGGTTGCAGTTGAGAAGTTCGTTGTGCCGGTTGATGTCAGTCAAGTTAGATGTGTTTGTGCTTGCTGGAAGCTGCTTTGCTGCTGCTGGTGGCTTTGTCAGCCTTCTCTTTGGTTTGTTGTGTTTCTTTTGCATTCTGTTTTTGTTCGCGTTCGCTGGTTGCTGTTGTTGTTGTTTTCTATTTGCTCGTTCGTTTTCGTTGCATATTTCTTTTATTTGTCAAAAATGTTGGTTTCGGTTCGCCTTCGCCTCCACGCCGTTTGTATGGAGCTCACTCATTTTCTTTTATTTTACCATCGCGCTCAATTTCTTGTTCATTGCCGACTCCGACCCTGTTGTTGTTGTTGTAGGTGTGTTGTTGTTGCTGGTGACTGTGGTGGTGATCTGGTGATGCTGTTGTTCGACTTGCTCTCGAGCTCGACTATATGGATGTTCATAGATGCAAAGATACTTTACTCCTTTTTGCCGATGATGATGATGACGATGATGATGGAAACAGCAAGGAACGAATCTGCTGACTTTTGTAATTTTTTTCCCCAATAAAAAACACACATCCACACAGCTGTAGGCGAGTATTTTTTCTAGATACTATACATACATACGTCTGTCTAGCTTTAGATAGAGAAAAAGGAAAAACCTCGCCGGCAGGGGGAATTATTCATACTTTGGCAGATTTGTAAAGTTCTCTCCGTGGTACACGCGGCATGCGGCATGCCGGCTGTAGACAACACGCACTTTGGGGGTGCGCATACATACCTTGGCAAATGCAACGCAATGTTAGGCGCGACCGCCCGAGCTGCCACTAGTAGAAGTGGCGAGCGGAGCATTCCATTCCAACGGATGCGGATACGCGATTTGTTTGGTAAACGAACACACAGGCTCTTAGTTTGTTTACCTATGATAGATTCATTCAGCGCCTGGGTAATGGGAGGGAGATGCTGATGCTTGGTTTATGTAGATTACTGTCAAGGACTGGAACGGGTCTTAGTGTTGCACCAAGGGGACTAGGGATTCGCAACGGCAGTGGGTATAAAAATAGTTCTTCTCCCATCGACGGCCGACTACAATGACGACGACGACGAGTCAACGAGCCGGTGTTGTTTGATTGGGAGTAGTCGTGGTGCGGTGGGATCTACACTGGGTTTGAGGTTTCGTGTTTACTTTTATATTAAAAAGTTTTCCAGTTACTATAGAGCATAGGCGCACAGGGGATGGCTGGGAGCTTTTACGAGAAAGCTTCCATAGTGAGGGTTGGCATTGGCGTCGTAATTATAGTACGACAGATAGTAAAAGGGAAAAGACACCTACCTACGAGGAAGTATTTATAGATTTTAATGAATGAGTCCAGGGAGCTCTATGTTCGAAGGATGGTAGTGGTAGGGTGAGTAATTTAATTCTCAATTACGGAATATTCAAGTTTAAATCCGTGGGTGGGTTAGTTTGAGCAAGTTTCCCTCTGGATAATTTAGCAAATCTCTTAAGTATTCAATATCCTGTCGAATTAATTTGCAATCGATAGTGAAGTAGAAGTATTGATCTGGTTTGTTCCTGCGTTTGTTTTCTAAATAATCGGCCCTAGCGAGGTATCCGTCGGAACGGAATATTCTCCGATTTTATACGATTCGGAGGTTATTTGCTTCGAGGTATGCGTCGAAACATCTATTTGGAATATTTCTCCGACATTTTGTAACGCATATCGGCGAATTATGTTGAAGTGCGATGAAGTGAATTTTTTCTTCAATTTTTTGACAGCTAGTTTCCGATATCCTCCGACAGAAATTGGTTGCGGAATTTGTTTACGATTTGGATTTGAGCCTCCGAGAGAGATAGACGAATTCAATTAATTTGTTAAAGTAAGGCGAACTCGAAAAGGATCTTTTGCGATTTAGAGATTGAACAGTGAATCACAACTTCTAAAAGTAGTTGTTTATGCCTTAGTAGTAAGACTCATTAGTTAACTGCCTCCAATTGCACATGCCAAGTCTTTTATGTACCTAGGTATAGTATCGGGGGACTCTACGGGCCAGAGCTTTTATGTTCGATCGTTCTACTTGTGCATCTAAGACCACAGATGCACAAAAGTTCCATCGTTGAATCTTCTCCTCCAAGGGCCGTCAGCTTAAACAGGGCCAGGCTTTGTCTGCCTAAAACCTTTTTCCTACGAAATAATCAGGATATTTCACAAAACAGTGTAGGGCTACGTTCTTACTTATCGGCTTGATGAAAGCAGAGCTTCAACCTCCATTAATATAACAAAATACATGATGGCTTCGACTTTGAAGTGAAGGTACGGTCGCCTTTAAAACTTATCATTTCGAATCTACTCTTGGTGACCTTAAAATCCAGGGCGGACCTGTATATCGTTTTGAATCTGGGTTAAAATTGAAAGTAGTCGAATTGTTTTATCTTTTTATTTTTAGACACCTCATACTTTACTGGATTCGTGGTTGTCACCAAATTACTGCGACGGGCTTTGTTTACACTCAGATCATCTGATGGGCAGCACTTGGTTTCCTTGTTGAAACTTGCGAGCAAGTTGAGTGCTCTTGTTAATGTGCTGGGTAACATTATGGACCGCTCTTAATATTGAATAGGTCCGCCTTTTCCAAGAGAAGTATTCACAAATCTAAACAAATCTCCATCTGTCAATAAGATGGGCAGTGCTGACAATATATCTCTGTTCGCCAAACTTAACTGGCGAAAAGCGTTTCTGTTGTTGAAGGCCAAATTTTACCCCCCTCATAAAGTCATTCGGCCTTACCAATAATCAAATTTAGTCTGGCAGTTAACGCAAAGTTTCCAGACTTTCCAAAATCGCTTTACCAATAAACAAATTTAGTCCTCAGATTATCCTTAACTGCAGGGTTAAATATTAATGGTCAGAAAGCCATGTTTATGTCGTACACTAACCCAAATTATTATTCTGTCACAATTCGTTCTGCAAAGGAATGTTGCCATGCACACTCCAATTTAAGTAGTAAATCAAAATATAGTATTATATCTTAGGAGCAACAAGTGTCAATCGGTAACTTTAAGTAACTACAATTTTTGATATAATTAAATAAAACTGTGTAGGAAATTTTCAAAGAATGAAAAAAAAATTTATTTGCCGAAGGAAAAGAGAGAATGCAAAAACTGTACCTGTAAATGTAAAATTTGTAAAGCACATATAAACGAATATGTCCCGACAATTTTAATAAAACTCTTCTGCAACCGGTTAACAACTTTTATAAAACGTTTATTAATACGGAGGTAGTTAAACTCGGTTAACCAAACTAAGCGTTATTTGTCACGAAGCATTTTTTTTACAATCTTCCTGCGAATTACTCCGCTTAACTGAAAAGCCTAGTTAACTGAAGAAAAAATAAACTGTACAACATAAATTATTAATTCATTTAATTAAAAATATAAAGTCAATTCGTTTGTTTACATTTTTGTTGGTTTTGCTCTATTTACACATTTTCGATGTCTCGTTTTGTCTCGAGTTTATTTTATAAAATCTTGACATACCTATTAGAGATATCTAAGCTGGATACATAAGTAAAATCGGTTTTGGTTTTCGTCTAAACTCCTGTTAAATGATTTCGTTTTTAATAATATTCGAAATTCGATTAAAAGAAAATTCCGCTTAAGTAAAAAATAATTGTTGCAAATTGATGTTTCGGTTAATATTTACTATTCTCTATTAGTAAAGCCGAAATTGAAAATAAATGAAATGAAACGACCAAATAAATTAAAATACCGTATTGAACAATAGGAGCATATTTTTTATATCCACATGTAGACACTTAAAACAAATTGGCAACACCAGTCCCATTAACAGAACTTAGATCTGAAACAACGAACTGATTTGATCGCTTTGTAAGGATCCTTTGCCTTTCCCTAGGTATCGTATTGCAACTAATACCTACTAATGTTTCCACCGAAAGTGCTCCTCCGTGATTCGTCCGTGGAGCAAGTACGTCCCTAACAATAAAGCACACTATCGATTTATCAAACCCTTTAATAGTTTTAATAAGCTTTTTAGCAGTTACTACACACCACCAGTAATAAACAAACCTATAGTGGCAAAAGAACTCTCCTTCGTCATATTTGTTGTCCTTTGAGGGGTTGCCGATTCTTCAACAAATATAAGGCCCATAAAAATATCTTCGTCTCGACTTAAATTCATTTTCAACCTTTATAAACTTTTTCGAAAAACAAACTTACTGCATGAAAACAAAAACAGATGATTTCACATCTGATAACTGACAATGATTGACAGCAAATTTGTAATAGATTCAACAGAAAGTCTTTATTGGTACCATTTCAAAAAGCTGTACATTTTAATTTAAACAGGCAGTCAACTAATAGTCGACATTAATGTTTGATTATTAGTAAGGCCGATTAAATTTTCACCTAACGAACTTTTCATACACATTCCGAAATTATGACGAGTATGCAGTGAGTCTACGTCAGTGATTCGCTTTTGCCAGCATCTTTGAATAAATATTAAACTCTTTGAGCCGCCCTTGGCGCTTTTATAGAGTATTTTTTAAGTCCCAGCGTCTTTTGGTTGTAACAACTTAAATTTTTACAACAAATATCACAGAAACTTCCCACCGTGCAGCCGCATCAAACATATAAGTATCACAGCCAACAGTTAAGTAACCGCAATGCACTTAGCTTCCACGCCCTACATATTTTGAATAAAGTTTCGAGGGAGACCCGTCCAATTTGCATATTCCCTTAATTACATGTCAGAAGGCGTGAGTGCCTACATATCCATTTGGGTTTCATCGACATGACACGCCGCCATCGTTTCGATCTCTCAAAAGTCGAAACTCCGCTGCAATCTGTCTGTCAATCAAAATACACCACAATTGTGACTTTTCCGTTAAATCTCATACCCAAAATCAGCTACACCGCATCGTTGTATATCTGTCAAAAAACTGAAGAAACGATTCACGATTTTAAACCGAACCAGAAGCATATTGCCACCGCAGGCATCCCTATCGGCTGCTACTCTATGCGACCGACAGCCATCCAACCACCAAATGGGTAGTCGTTTATGTTCTATTTTTAAAGCAACCTCTGCGTTGTTGTCGTCGGTCGTGACAAAATCCAAGCTCTGCACGTCGTTCTGTGTTCATTCTGATTTTGCATTGCCATCGATCGCATATCTAAAAATACATAGAGAGCCAGACTGCCATCAGCCAGCCAGCCATCAGAACATGTAACATCTGGACGTTGACAATGTGGATTTAACTTCTGGTTTTGGTATGCAGAAACTCTGGTTAAGCGCGACCTCTGTATAGCTGCAGCTAAAATGCGGCTAAGTCGATTAATCACGATTCTGGCAAACGATGTTCTATGATCGCCAAATGATCAATTAAGACAATCGCAGCAATTGCTGAATTTGTCTGTACACGCGCAGAGAATCGGAGAGAGAGAGAAAGATGGGTGTTGTGAAGGGAGTTTTCCAGTTCAGCGATTTATCTAACAATGCAGATATGTAGCACTGAACCCAAAGTATGCCAAACTGAGGCAAGACTTTGATATTATCTGCAGCTGGGGCCAGCGATGGTGATGTTGGGATTTTCGGTGAACTAGGTTGCCATTTCGATGGTGTTATCGTTAAATCGTATAAATTTGTTAACAGATACATAAATAGGTTTATTTTATTTAAATTGGCTTAGTGAATAACTCCAAAGATTGAAATTCTATTTAAAGAAAGTCAGTGTCCAGGGCCAGTCTTTTAGAGTGCACAAAGCTGTCAAAATTCTCAGAAGAATTAATACCTCAAAAAGAGTTTGTTAACATCTAGAGCCTGCGGGATCTACTGTTTTGGAATGAACTTGTACAAAAATATTGCGAGCAAAGCCGATCTCAAAACTGCAAGTCTGGCTACGAAATTCAATCGTCTAGCAGAGTCTTTTAGTTGAGGCAAAAAAACTAGTTAGTATATTTTTGCCTACACCTTTTGAATCTATCTTCGAACCTACAAATAAAAAAAAATGGCCTCTTCTCTACACTTTATACCACACCACGGCACTCGTCAATCGTAATATCGTAACCTATCTTTACGCACCCACTTTATTCTGATCGATTATTCAATTCACACTCGCTTCTGGTATTTGAAACTTCATTGCTTCAGACCCGAAGAGTCCGACTTGTATTGATCCCAAATGGTTGGCAAGACCACGAGATCTTTAGAACTAAAGGGCTGACGTTCTAACGCTCGAATTCATAACACAGCATAATAGATAAGTCTGTCACTCACTGTCACTAAACTACCCTTAAAATATTGTACCACCAGTAAGACCTTCTATCAGTGCCGATTCTTATAAACGTGTTATCTCGTGGACGCAGCTTTGCTTTCATTCGTCGCTTAAACGATCTTTGAAGCTTCCACCTCGGTACTCAGAATTGAAAAATGCGCCACTAAGAGATCGCCGGGGTATTTGATAGTTTCAAGTCTCAACGTCGTCGGCGTGAGCGTTATTGCACAAAATGTTACAAAATTGTATCTTCAGACAATTTAACGTGACATACAGCATACAGTCGAAGATCTTTTCTGACATCAGATGGCGTTGTGGCCCTCTGAGCGAGCCGTAGTTCTCCGGCGAGCTTTCTCCAAAGGATGAGAAAAACTACGTATAGTATAGATCTGCTCAACCCGTTTATGCATATGCTATCAAAGGAAGCCTTACAAATCTATGAATAGGGTGATTATAGCATACATTTTAGTGGTCTTTCTAAGGTCTTCGGAAGTGTAACTACTTGCTTAATTTAATTTTACGATCCAAAACCTATCTGCCAATGATACACTTTAGGCTAATCACTTCAATTGAAGCTACCCAACCTCTGCAATCCCGCTTTTTGTACTATATATACGTGATCCTGATGACATTTTCGTTTAGTGGCCTTAATTAATTTATTCAAAGTCATTATTATTTTTTTGACTTCATCAATATCTGTCAAAAAAGTGTCCCTCCTATTGGCAATCGTGATGCGCACCATCTGCTCCAGATTTAGATTAAAGAGCTCACCTAATAGCGCATCTTTTAACCTACATAAGTCCGGATGAAAAGGTTCTAAAGCGATATTCTTCAAATTTCCTATTGAACCACGTGTCGCAAGTGTCCCGTGACACAGGCACACAGCTGGATCAGTATTTCGGGGATCAAAAGCTTAGTCGTTGTCCTATACAGTTTCCGACTATGAGTTTTATCACGATTGTAGCTTTTAAGTCGGTGAAAAGGTCGCCAGTCTCGACTTCAAATGTGATGGTATATTTTCCAACATTTGCCGCGATCTAGTGAAAGAAGAAGAAGATGAAATTGGTTTTGAATTTTTTAAGCGTGGGCTGTCTTCATTCCTTTCACTCTCTCTACATGATGCTCATTTAGCTATTACCGGCACTTTGGTCACAAAAGGTTTGAAAGCTGCCTTATGAAAGCTTCAGATTGTGTTATACAAAAGCAGCACCCTTCCTTCCTAAAACTGCTACTCTTTGCGTGCGAAACATTGGACCATATCGATGGCCCTATTTATCTTAAAGTAAACGCATTTCGAAAGCCAGTCAAAAGCCCGCCCGTTTACCTACTCCTACCTATAAGAGGATTTCCCAATAAAATCTCCATCCGCTGATTGACATTCCATTTGACCGAATGAAAACCGCGCATCAGTCCAGATTGTGTAACTATACAGAGGGATTCCGTTTCCAAACAGCCTACCAGCGGAACGTCAAAAGCCAACCCAAACCCACTGATCCGGATCAATTTTTAATAACCCTTCGATAATCGGCATCACAGTATCGGAATGACAATATTTTTAATCCCCCCAGCGCCAGATTGATTTAATAAAACCCCCACCAGTCCATAAAATGGGGATAAGCCACACACACACACTCAAATGGCTCCGCTGCAGTCTCGCTGGGAATTTGTTTCTGCGATTTGAGCCCAATTAACTTGATTGATTGATCAAAACGTACAGTTCGCCTTGAAACAATCAATTACACGCCAAATTTCAATCAGCCGCTGCAACAGTACACCCGGAACGCGAGTCCTGGGAATGGGATTTGCTTAAAATAAAAAACGACAAATTCTCCTATCGCAATTAAAGAGGTCGCACGCACACACACCGATACAGAGTCGGTGTTTATTTTTAGCCACACAATTTAAAACAATAAACGACTCGTGACAAATTTGTATCTACCATCGTTAATCAAGTCGTCGTCGCCGCTTTGTGTTGTTGCTTGTTGGGATTGGAGAAGATGCAACAATATTTAGATACCCTCAACTAAATGTTGGTTGAGTCGAAGGGTTGTTTGTTTTCGTTTCGTGGCGCGCACATCACTTAACAGAGGACGCGCTCAGCTTAGCTAAGCGGTGGGCGGACTTCGGATTATGTTGAACAAGTGTTGCCTGCCGCGCAGTCTTTCAAATCAGCCGTATCTGCGGCTATCTTAAAGAGCCCCACTTACATGAGTGTGTGTGTGAATGAATTCCCTTAGTGATTAATTGTAATTGTTGTCGGACAATTTGTTCGGAGCAACATTGGGCGCGAGCTTCATTGAAGATTTGTCTTTTCACTTTTGTTGAATGTTTTTCTTGTTGTGTTGTTCGAGGTGCTTTTGTGTGTCGAATTGTCGATGCTGCGGAGAAGAATAGAAACCTAATAAATGGATGAGCACGCATAACAAGCAACGACGAACTAAAGTGAATAATGCGCTTAATGGGGGGCGCGCACTCATCTACGGAGCATCCATCTGCTCCATCTCAATACGGCACTGTGGATATGTGGACTGTGGATGCGGGTATAAAAGAGCGAACTTGTTGAGCGATTTAAATGTCATGCGGATCGGCACGGCACAAGTGCGCGACAATATTTGGGAACTGTGCCAAGATAATTTTGAATATACATGTATATGTTCGATTGAATGGGAGGTACTTGTGTCAGATGACTGCGCGTATGGCGTATGGACATGTGGTCGGCAAAGACTACACGATAGACAGTCAGGGTGTTTTCCAAGAAGTGTTGGTTCTCGTTCTACAATCATAATGGCTGTTCGGTGTCATTTTGGGTAATAAATTGCGGACGTGAATTAATCAAAACTGAGAATTGTTGCCCGGGCTGAGTGTGGATATTTTCAAGGCTGACAGTTGTGGCACCATGCGGATTAAATGGATTCCTTGCCAATGGCAAGCTCCTCGCCTGCGGTGAACAGTTCGGTTTGGATAATTGCACGTTTCACACAGAGAATCATTGGAAAATTATGGATGCGCGACGAATTGTTCTTGACAATGTCATTGATAACAGCAGTCGTGGTGGAGTCATAGGTAGACCGGTAAGAGTTATGCTCCTTGAACATTGAATCCATTGATATGACTATACCTACCAACTACCAAGCCTGTTTACAAAAGACAGTATCAAACAGCCTAGAAAACAGTAGAACAAAATGGTATCAATGTTTTCCATAAAAGAAATAGTTTTGAAGGCTTCTTCCCCTGGAAAGACGGTTGATTTTAGGCCTTTTGAGCGAAAAGCAACAGTTTTAGGACTTTGGTTGAAAATTAAGCTGCACATTTGGAACCACCCTATCAGATTCCATTACGTGATTTAAGTTAAATTCTGACCGTCAGTTACGCGACTACGTTCGTGTTACACCGGCATTGTGTTTCCCCTGTTAGAAAGCGAACACGCACTTTACTTGGCTGTCAATTGTCGAAGCGACTACCACTTGGGAGTATCGAATACAACAGAGAAGTTGCAAATCATGATTGTGTAGCTTACAATTTCTTTGTCGATCTCCTTAGTGTTTTCCTCGTTATTATTATTTAGGCTTTACGGCGTGTTTCGAAATGTTGGGATAGCTTTTTCTGTTGTTTGCCAGAGTGTTCTATGGAGGTTAAAAGATTGTCTTCACTGGTACGTGACGGCTTACAATACCCGACTGTTTTTGGTTATGTCTATATAAAAAGTCTCGAAGACACAGAGAGCTGCTCCTACAAGAAGGATGAAGTAGTAGTATAGATGACTACATCACATGTAAGCTTTTACCAAATTTGTATCCCAAGTGTCAAGATAATCCATCAATGTGAACGCATAATGAAACTTCAGTACCAGCCCAGGAGCTGTTTGAGTTCTTAAGACTTCAAAGTCTTCAGGACCATCGATGCTCTCCGTTTGTATCCGCAGAAATTGCGCCACTTATTTTTAAAATATTCTTGGCCTACTTTTTAGAATCACAGTACAGCTTAGTGGCTTACTCCGACATGGTGTTTGCCGGTATTTTTTACTTAGGTCAAAGTGCCAGTAAATATTCTGTTTAGAAAGCTGTTGGGCGGTCTAAGTGTATGGTGGGGTTTACATTTTTTTTTCTTAACTATTGTTTCATGTTCATCATTTTTCAAGCTCAAACTGGAGGTTATGCGGTAAACTGGGGCACATTCGTCTAAGCGGTTTTCGATTGAATGCACTGTGAATTAAGAAATGAAAATAGCACTGAACTCATCCATGACTGAAGTCATGAACGTACTCTAAGTTTGACATTTTTAGTTTCGCGCATACAAAAGTTGTGTCTCGTTTTGTGTTTTTTTATCTCCCTTATAACTGTATGAAATGCAGTTTTAATTCATTTCCTAGTTCAATAGGTTAGGAAATACCTAAATATAATTAATAAAAACCATATTTTTAATGGCGATAAAAATGTACGCACAAAAAACAGATGGTGCCGAATGTACCCTTGATTTTTTAATTTTTTTACAGATATGGTTCGAAATTATCTATATTAAAAGAAAAAGAAACAAAAACTGTACAAACGAAGATTTAATGAAAAAGTCAACTGCCTTAAAAAAATGGAAACTATTTCGTCTGCGGCAAGAAAGTTCGAAATGATATGTCAGACTCATGGTTCATTTCGAAAGCTCGCGTATGAATTCGCATTTGAAAGCAATTTGCGATGTCCAAATATTTGGAACGCACGTAAAGAAGTTTCAGAAGATTGTCTTTTTGGGTTTTAAAGAGGAATCCGAGTCTAACATTGCTAAAGTTTTCAATAAAACAGCCGTCGAGACTTATTTCTCAAATCTTCGAGATCTGTATGATAAACATCATTTTGTTCGAAATATGAACGAATTCTTCACTATTCTCATCATTTCAATTCTTCTCATAAATTTTGGCAAAATTGAGGTGACGCCTCGCATGTACAAAAGTTACTTATAGCAAGGGAAAAATATGCCCTAACCTCAGAGCTCAGAGCCTGGAAGCTGGAATTGAACATGGGGCCTACAAGTACTAATTTTCAACGCAAATGGTGTGTATATTTTTATTGTCCTTTATTCAGAGTCAGTGTACTCGTAATGTTCGCCTCATAATTTTAAAGTGTGATCACAGCCATATAGGGTATGTTATGGGACGTAAATAATTTATTTCCAAGTGCAGTGCACACCCCTCTCTAGCTCATGCGATTTGCAAAATTTCCACCAAAGAGACGGCATTTTTAGCTCTGCCGAGACACACCACTATTAAGTAGAACGTTTACTCGTACACACGTCGTTCGCCTTAATTTATTCGCAAACGAACTACTCTCCTGAAGTGGAAAAACAAGACATGAGTACGAGAAGGCGCTGCATAAGCATAAGCACTTCTTAATCACATTTACGGGATCCTTTGATTGGATTAAAGGACACTTTTGCTCGGTCGCAGTAAACACAAAACGTACAAAGAATTGTGTTATGACATTTTTATGATGGGTATAGGGTGTATCCATAGTCTGATTGTGTTAATAACGACTGTCATCTGCTCTCCGAGACGACAGTCGTCTCAAAAGCGATCCAAAAGGCGATAGTGAAATTATGAAGATCACAGAAAAACGAAGACATGAAAGGAAAACACACCGCTGGCAAAGGAAAACTTAACTTTGAGGTAAAAGAATGCTTTTTACTTTGACGCCACCGGAATGATTGTGAGTCAAAGGAAATACGGAACTTCTCAGGAAACTGTACTCCTTTTTTTTGCGCTTTTTACACTTTTTGTTCCTTTCAAATTAAATACGTATCCTGCCGACGACGAGTACGATTTTCATAATTAGTAGGTGTTTGAGGTTAGTTATGGGTGTTTGAATTAATAACGCAATTAGATAACTTTTAATGAGCACAGAGGAAACACCAAATGTGCTTTCATGCTGGAGTAGCTGGACTTTGGACTTAGTTTGACGGTTTTTTTTTTTTTAAATTTAAAAACGCAAGCAAGACGCGCAATACCTTTAAGGTCCATTTCAATTTGGGTTGAGCTGTCCACCACCTTGTGGCTTTGAATGGTCTCTGGTGAGTTGCAGGTGAATATCTAACGATGCGTAAAGGAGTTTTGCGTAGTGGTGGTGGTCATTTCTCGTTTGTTAAAGAGTAGGACTTCCATTTGTAGTCACTTTTAGGCATTTGTATAGACTCAAAGTGTGCCTGCTATGAAAAGGCGTTGCTGCAATGCGATTCAATTTGAAGATTCCTTGTTCAGGAAGAGAGCACGTTAAACTATCAACATTAGCAACATTCTATCCTCGGATATAGGTATTTTACGAGAACAACAATAACAACAATTTATAAAAGAACATGGAACACGTATTGACAGCAACGCACTAGCCCGACGGGTCTTTGAGTCCATCAGATAGAACTGTAATAGATCCGCCACGAACCACGGACTCGAAGGGATGAACTGAGGAGCACTTATGTACGTGTGTCAGACGTTTGCGAGAGGTTTTGAAGTGGAAAAAAAACCTTAAGACGTAATTTGTGCTTTTCTGGCAATTGAACCTGAAACCTCTCGCTCTGTGTTTTGTATATCTTTCCGATTATCTCGGCTTTTTGCAAAGAAATGGAAACTTAGAAAAGAGAACCGTTCAACTGTTTATGTATACGTCTGGTCTATCCATCTCAATCAACGCGTTTGATCCAGTTGGAGGTCATTGCTCAACGTGTTGCTCAACAAGTGTATGGACAGCGTAGGACCTTATGTTGTCCGTTGAGCTAAGTTAGTCAGCGCTGAGCAATGATTTAAGGATAATTTTCTGCACAGTAGGAAACTTGTTCAACCCGTTGCGCAACTTATTGAGTATTGTTTTCACTTGAAGTAGATATTTTGGATGGGACAAAAGTTTTGCGCTTGCTCAAGTTGAGCCATTCAATTATTCCAAGCTGTCTATCCATTTTGACAATTAAGCCGTGTGCAATTTTCTTCATTTCATAAAGGTGCGATAAGCTTTTGGCTGCAGTGAGTGTTATGCTTAATGGTCCAACATGAGTTGCGCCCAAAGTGAACGACCGGGATAACGCTTTCTCGCATTTTGTAGCTCAGTGTATGTTTTTTTTTTGTAGTCTTGGAAATGTTTTGCAATGAAGTCTATAGTGTCATAGGTCCATTTTGTGTCATTCTGTAGCACTTTTCAGTAGGTCCATGGATTTTGCATCAGTTTGAAGCTTTTTCTGTATTTTTCTGAATTTTTGTGACGTTTTATTGCGTTCGAAATATTAAATGGCGTTCTGTCGAGTTTAATAGCATTTTTGTGTGGTTGTTTACTTTTAAACTTCTCCTTTTACTTTGAAGTTGTTGGCTTTTCAAATATTTGTTGCATTTGGTAGCATTACATTGCGTTGCAGCTTTAGTTAACATTTTTAGCATGTACTCTATGAACTGCGTTGCCCTGTGTCGAGCATTTTGTTGAATTTTTATGGGGTTTTGCAAATCGATGTCGCTTTGCAGCATGTTGTGTAGCATTTGTCTTAAAGTTCGCACGCTTTATAGTCCTTTTTCGACTAAACAACAAATGAAAAGCGCTAACTTACGCTTCTAAGGCTCTGCATTTGAAGAATTTTGTAGTGTTTCCCACTGTTTCACCGGGTTTGGTACAGTTACTGCATTATATTCCTTGTAGTCCATTCTGTGGTCTGTCGCATTTTGTTGGGGGTTTTGTAGTTTTTGACGAGTTATCATTTTGTTGCATTCACTTGAGCTGTTTGGGCTTTAAATTTGAAGAGTTTTGAAGTGATTCTCAACGTTTTAATGGGTTGGCCCAGTTATTTCATTATATTGCTTTGTAGCCTATTCTGTAGTTTGATGTGTCTTGTAGTTTTTGATAATGTATCGCACATTTCATGATAGTTGTGGTTTGTAGTACAGTTTTCTACATTTTGACACATTATCTTTCGTCACTCTTTATTGCGTTTTCTGGTTTTTTATTTCTGGCAAATTTATATCAATTTTTGCGCTTCAAAACGTTTTATGTCACTTTCAAAATGCAAAATGCTGTAGCGCAGTGCTTTTGATTACGTTTTGTCGAATTTCACAGCCTTTGGATTTGATGTTGAAGTATATTGCGCTTCGGCTTGCTTTTTTTATTTTGTGATGTTATTTCCCTTCCCGTTTTATGGTGATCATGAAGCTGTGCAGAAATGCACTTTATCTTGCCCTGATGTGTAGGACAGGAAATGCACCCCATCCCAGATTTAGAGACGCATACTCATAAGCCAACACAGATTTAACAGAAATAACTCCGAATAAAAATACGATACGAATGCATGCAGTGACCACTTGGAAGAAGAAGAAGAAGAACAAGAAGGATGCAAATGTATACGTAACTCGAACAGGAAATGAATATTTATCTGTATATTTCAAATGCAACACTTTAACACGGCATAAAATATCCCAAATTACACTAACTCGCTTTAATCAACAAGTTTATACATTCATTGCATATTCGCATCAGCTAGCCAGCTTCCTGACTTTCCAACTTGTAACTTTCCGACTTGCAATCTTCTTTTCGATAAGGACCTTCCGCCCCCAGTAAATGTAGTTCCTCCCACTGATGCACAATGTCTAAATCTAGCGAATGGTCGGTGCAAAAAATCACACCATCACAGAGACAACATCTAGACAACTTTACGCAAAACAAGAACAACAACAGATGGAGGGGGGTAAAAAACTTTCGAATTAAAATTGCAATTATTCATTTGAAATGTTTTGCATTTATTCATGCGCTAAAGAGCCGCTCCTACGTCCTACGACAAGCCAGAGGAAGAAGTCTCCACCAAGTCGGTGTGTATCTCTGGCAAGAGGAAGAGAGAATTGTTTGCAAAACTTTCACCCGTAATTATGGTCTCACGCTTAAACGCATCTACACACAGGCATTCCTGCCGAAAGAAATGTATCTCATTCTAGATATGTAGTTTTATGTGATGCATTCTCTTGCAGTCTCCATCTAGTAGACGTAGATACCGACTGGTGTCATTAGTAAATGTCAGTTGCGTACACTCTTATATCCGTTGCTGTGGCGGTGCATCTTAAGCGCCATTAAATTGCACCACACTATTCCACTCTCCACACATTCAATTAGGACACTAGACATGCTCCAACTTCCAGAAAAGAGTGCATAGGTGCCGCTTTCAGCTCAATTAGATGTGTATCTATGCAACTGCATATGCGATCATACATCGTATATACGTACCTACACGTGCTATGGTAAACCATTCACAAATTTGTGGTAGTTTGTCAAGTAGTACGCCGTAGTAGTCGCTCTATCTTTTGGCATTATATTCCCCAAACGGAAAGAGGAGCGACGCAAATGAAAGGATACCCAGTTACTGATGGAAACGTTTACCTTGACGAGGACGAGGAGTGCATGGAATTCGTTGCGGAATGCAAAGAACACGACAACAATGCGCTATGGATTGAGTCCTTTTTTCATCATTCGTTGGCTTGGCTCCTCTTTTGGACGTTTATTTCATTCTGCGCAAATAAAGGATGCGAATTGAAACGGAATAGCTCTTGCTGAGAAGTTTAAAAAGGAGTACGATAAACAAAAAAGGATAAATTCAGATAGTAGTTGCTGGATTTGTTCACCGGGGGTGGTAAATCAACATCACGAAGACCTTTGCGGCTCATAAAAAACCCCTCCCCAGCTTTTGATATATGGAATGTGTGTGTGTGTGTGCGGTTAAGGATTTA
The DNA here is from genome assembly GCA_936431705.1 of Cheilosia pagana. Taxonomy (NCBI): domain Eukaryota; kingdom Metazoa; phylum Arthropoda; class Insecta; order Diptera; family Syrphidae; genus Cheilosia; species Cheilosia pagana. The sequence continues at coordinate 28,347,246 of OW386168.1, read as the reverse complement.
CAACTCCTCTTCTTATTTTGTGGAGAATAGGACTTATATTTTCTGCTATTCGTTCCTCCGCTCTGTGCCGATTTCCTGCCGCCAGACGATGACTTTTGTGTTATTAGGATAATGCAGAGCAAGGATACAAAAAAAAAATGTATAAAAAATGAAAAAAAACAGAGGAGGAAGAGTAAAATTATATAAAAATGGAAACTTTGGCTTCCCTCGAGAGAGATGCAACTTTGCGTCATGTAAAAAATATGTGTGTGTGTGTTCGGGTCCAAGGACGTTACGTTTCGCAATTGTAGTGCATAGTAGTAGTGTAGTCGGTTGTAGGTAGGTATAACCGAGGAGAGAGAAATCTCTTCTTGATTAAATTGGTGTCATTCAAGAGTAGATTTAGGATGGTGATTTAAGGATTTATTTTCAGTTCGTGCATCGTTACCTGCTTCCCATGGAATAAATTGAATTTGTGCCCCGAGTCATTGCATTTGGTAAATAAGAAAATTTTCTTGACTTCATGTTGACTCGAGCTGTGAGGATCTACACTGCTGCTGCGACTACAAAAGGCGAACTTTTTAACGTAATGGAGAGTTTTTATTCACAAATCTTCCCCTGTGGGGTGTTGCAGCCCTTTATGGCTGCACAGTGAATTCATATTTGCAAACGGTTTTTGCCGGATCATGAATGAGGGATGAGATTTATTTATTCGTAACAATTTCCAAAGGTCAACCCCAACTGGATGATAGTTTGCTCAATTTGATTTGAAAGTGGGTCTTGCATGACATTCTATCGCTGAGTCGAGGTTTATCGGCAAAAATCATGAACAAAAAATTGGTACCTACCTACTCTTGGGTCGCCTTAGATTTCGGTCAAATGTGTCTTCTATTTTTATAGCTTACACCGCCTCAAAAATACAGGCCTCCTCATTCAGAATGTTCTAAGGAACCAACCAGAACCATCACTTTTCGTCGTAGGTATGGCCAGACGAGACAACGCGTTTCAATAGTAGCTCCCGGAGTTTGCTAATCGTTGGACCGCTTTCTGCCACTCAAAAAACACGCGTTCTCGTAGGTTCTTTCAGTCACCTACACACCACACTCTGGCGTAGGACCTTGCGGAACCAAGCTTCGGCTACTTTCTGCTACTAATGGTGGTAAGCTTGCCGGAGACGCCTTTAGCCTTTAAACCCCCAAGAAGCACGTCATAGGGCCCCCTGAAATTGCTTTTGTCATTGGACCGATATTTTGTTTCACCCAGATAAGTCACTCTGCCTTTGATCCGTGAGCCACTCACTCAATAGTTCAGCAAATGAATACACTTGGCTTCCCCCTATAGGTAGACATGCACCTAAATTCACATACTGTAAAATGTATGTTTTTATAGTCTTGCAATTTTTTTAGTACGCTTCTTCAGCCCTTAAGAACTTCAAAGCAGCTATGAGAGCCTAGAGTCACCCTAAATCTGATTGCAAGTCTCATGACTTGAAACGGTGAATGTTTACAATATCCAAAGATACAAATTCCTCATTGAACTTGCGCGTAAGACTTCAGAGGATGTTTTCTGAAGGCCCAAACTTACAATTTGCTCAATTGATGTGCAGTTTTGGCATGAATCACCCCTTTTGCCTCACGGATCACATTAAAAGTCCTGGGCTTATATGAATCTCCCACCTGCTAACTCTTAAGACAGTCGTAGCGAAGTTGAGTATTTACTTTTTATTAAGCAACTTTCGGCTATTCCAAGTGGCAGATCTTTTGTCACATACCTTTGGGAAAAAATTCAACAAATTTCCATAAACACTCTTTCGAAAATTACAGCAAAAATCAGAAACTGAATCAACATAAATCACTTGTAAGCCGTTGCAAATCGCATTTAAATTCAATTTAATAGTCGTCCCATATAAATTTAAGCTTCGTCCGAAATTTGTTAGAAAAATCCTTTTCATCATAACACCAAATATTGCTTCAAAAATCGGTGAAAATAGTTTCAAACACACAAAAAGCTCAGTAATAATGGGTCGAGGTAAATATTTCTGTCGAAAGTTCAGCAGGTAGAAGCTATGGACTGTAAAGTTCTTGCTTTTATAATACCCTTCTTGAAAGCGGCTTCATAAAAATCAGCTTGTATTTATTTTTTGAACCTCTTCTTTTTGTTTTTAAATTAAAGCTTAACTCAAAATAATCTATCATTTTCTAGAGCAAAAATTAAGAAGACATTGCTACTTTATACGGTCGCACACATAACTGGACATTGCATCGTCGAGTCTTCCCCCAGTGGATTGGTGGTCAATTTTCCCTCTCTCAAGAAATACCGCTGCAGTTTTGACACAATTTTGTTTAAAAATCATCTTTTGAACCGCTTTAGAAGTGCTTTAAAAATCGTGCAATAAAATATCCTATAATTTATTTTCAAACAGTGCGGAAATGGCGCATTAAATTGGAAAGCTGCTGGGAATATTGGCCATAGAAAATTGCTTAAATCTAAAATTTCGAAACTGCTTCGAAATCTGTTTATAAGTATAAAAATAAGTCCAGCTATCTGTCTCAACCGAAATCGCATCAAGAACTTCCTTGAGAGCCGCACTAAGCTGGATTTTAGAATTCGTTTAACATTGCTCTAAAAAAATGCTCTAGCGCTCGAACAATCGCAAAAATTGCCAACCAAATCTCTTCAAGAATTCACCGATAACTCATCGAAAACTAGCCAAAAATTATCCTTAAAATGGGGCGAGTGTTTTGTGACTAGAGACGTGCCAACAATATTATATTACTTATTTGTTCTCAGTACAAAAAGTCTTGAATAACAAATTTTTAAAATTAAAAAATACCCAAACTGAGCAAAAAGCAAGAATTGTAAAAAAAATATCCTAAGCGAACAGAACTTTTGAACTGTCAGTAGTGTCAATAACAATATTTTTTTAATTCTATATATACTAGTTTATTTTGTTAACTAATAAAAAAGTAAATTATCTCAAATATATAGTAAGCGCCGTAATAAGTTTGGCTTTGCTTGCGAAAATTATTCTACCATCTCTAAGGATGAGTTTGAGTGTTTGGCGGTCCATTTTGTGTAACAGCTTTTTAAAGTTTTAAAACAATAATAAAAAAAAGTCATTGGGCTTAAAACGGCACACCTGTCAAAAAATATGTAACTATGGGTGCATTTTTAAAAGATGGAATTATAAAATGTGTTGAGTCTTGCCAGGTCCAATCTAGACAACAACGGCTTCCTGATTAATGCACTCGTCGACTGCGCAAGATCTCTCTAGTTTAACTCCTGGAAATTTTAAGTTTTTTTTTTGACATTTCGACTGCGAACATAAAATGATTTTGCAGGAAGTGAAGTGCAGAACCTAAATAAATATAAATGCAAAGCTCTCTTAAGTGTCGTCAAAAGTCTTAGTTTACTCAAGTAATCGTATATAAGTAAGCTAAGTGGAGAAGATGCTGGAGGCGGGAACGATGATTACAGGTCCCCTCTGCAACAAATAAAATCAAGTCAATCACTTAATGGAACTGAATCTGTATCAAATTTCAGCAAAAGCTATCGCAAAGTAGCTCTTTTACTTAAACCAGCTTTCATTATTTTATCCAATTAGCTTTTCGGCAGCAAATCGAAAGGAAATGTCTACGCATGTAGCTCTACTTCTTGAACCACCTTCCGATAGTGGCCACCAACTGAAGGAAGAATTTATTTTTTCGAAGCCTTATTCAAATTACACGGTCACATCTGCGAAAAAGGAGCAGAAGATTGACTACCTAACACAACAAAATGAAACTTGACAAGGGTCCTTGTTATACACTCGCCAGAGCTGTCTGTATCGCACTTAGAGTGCGGGCACAACGTAACCAGGCATCCTGTTTGCCCAAAGATACTCGAGGAATAACCGCCGTCTTTCGGGTGCTACCATTAGTCGTTCTAAATGCTGTAGTTTGACTTTGATAGCGCAAACATCAACGAAAAACGTCGTTTGACAATACGCCCAACGATCGCTACTCCAATACTGAATTGGAAATTGATATAGCAAAAAAAATTCAAAGACTCTTTTTAAGGCACATAAGGGTCGTACTCGCATTTAAAACATTAGGGCAGTTTTTCACGAAGTCCTGTTAAAAGTCTTTTAAATAAGTGACGACAATTTTAGTCTTGCTTCTTATTGCTGTATGGTAGCCCTCCTTGGGTCATTATTATAATATAGCCAAACTTACTTCTGGAGGTCTATATACAGTTCAGTGTTACGAGACTCTCAAAGTATATAGGGTTGGCACTTTTACCGAAACTACGTTAAGCCAACCTACCACTGACAAGTAAGTAATAACGTTAATAACTTTCCAACTAAAACTCAATGTATGTAGCACAACAAGTAGCAAATTGCATTTTGGAAACAATTCTCATATTTGTAATCTACATGCAAATTTGCAACCCTACGTGCTGGATAGCCAGGCACACATGGCAAATAAAAATGCACAATCCTCGCGCTGCTCCTTCCGTAAAGCTGTACATATTTCCTTGCTTTTTCTTTTCATAACCAAATGTTGTTATACAAAAGAACCAACAAAAACACACATATTCCTTATACAACAAGTGATTTAAAAGGAATACAATGTTACTAACTTGCAGTTACACGTATAGTAGTTGCATACTGTATCTGCATATACATGAATTGTAAAACACATAGACATTAAAGCAAGGGGGTTGCAAATTGCAATTCTTATTTCTTAAGACACCCAAAGTAATAATCATTTTTAAAAATAACAGCGACTTGCTCAGGCGGATAGTGTGTGCCAGCGTTGCCGGTGTTGTTTCGTTTTTATGGGCGAATTAAATTGCAAGTGCAGCTTTAATTTTCATAGTGAGAGCGAGTGAAACGGATTAATGGGACTGGTATTCAGTATGGACGCAGAAAGTGTATAAGGCAGATGGTGAATGTTGGTATGTGCCTACAAGAATAGGAGCTACTTTTGAAACATTTGTGTGAGCTTTATCCTTATGCACTTAACTCATAATCAGCATCATATTTGGTTAGGGCAGCGCGTGACTGGGTGGTACTTCAAATAGAGCCCCAAAAGTCGACGCGTGTCTCAAGGAGAGGGCGTTTTTCCTGAACGTTGGAAGCGTCAAAGACTTGTCCAACTTCTGAAAGGAAAGGGTTAACCAAACGAACTATCATCCTCTTATCGCCCTGTTTGTTTGCTAGACCCGATTGGTAAAATTCTTGAGCAAATCATTTTCTCAAGAATTTTATAACCCTGGACGTAAAAAACGAGGTTCCGATTCTGATGAGGGAATAAAAGAGTACGAAGGATAGAGATCGATTCTAGGTCCCTTAGTGTTGAACGTATCGATTCCAAGTGAAGCGTCAATTAACGAGTCAGTTGCCACTATATAACGCCGGCTTGCAGACTATAGAACGAAGACAGTGCTAGGAGTGGGAAAGTTCGCCACTCCTGGTGTGGGAGGCCATTAAGGCATAAATACCTGACAATCGTTCGAAAGTACTTCAAATTCAGGTCTACAATCAATCGAGTCAGATTCGGGATAAAATTAAAGGTCCCTTTAGTTCGGTCGTATGAAGCTAAGTCTATTCCACCAAAATGGACCTTTTGGTTCAAATATTTACTGATTTTCTTTTATTTATTTCTTAAACCGAGCATTCCCATGTCAGTCGGAGCAACCCAAAGCCCAATACGCAGCAAGTCGCCTAGTAATGATAACATCTCTACCGCCAAAAGACAGAACTTATACATAGTTGAAACCAGTAACATTGACGAAGCTTCTGCATTCACTGCTGTTTAAAAAAAAAATACATCCAAAAATGGGGTCCACCAAGGTTGCATTCTTTAACCAAAATTGTTCCTATGAATGTTTTCGTAGAGGTATAGAAGTGTGAAACGAATTTATTGACGTAGAGGTCGTTGGCTTAATTAGAAAGATAAGACAGAGAGTTCTCGACCGATATGTCCGAAAGGGAAGCCAAATTGGTGAAGCTTAAGGCCTACACTTGGATTGCTGTCTACAAAATATAGCGACGAAATATAACTACCATCAGGCTTTAAGGTTTCCGCTCCAACCTTTAAATCTATGCTGATGGGCAGTACCGCCAGGACTATATATATTCACATAGTATTTTTCGGGGAATTTAGACCGTCTTGCGGATCTTCTAAAACTGGCCTTATGTGTCGGATCTTCAATTGGTACTTGGCCATAAGAAATTCATATTTGTCTGCTTGTGGTGTAGCACCATATGCTTATATTTCCCGACTTAGATGACGCTGCAGTCCACGAAAGACATGTCTACAGTTGGGTACTCAAAGTAGATTTAAGCTCAATTCCACACCTTTGCGCGCCCCCAAAGGAGCTATACGTTGTGCCTCTGTGTCAAAGCCCAAGACTCGTCTATGTTAGATAATTTTTTTCTATCAAGGTCTGAGAGCATTCCAGGCCAATGCTTTGATGCGAAATATCAAGACCCCCTCAAGACCCCAAATGAGGGTTTTCCTTGCTCGGGTCTGTCATTAAGTGCTTCCTGTCTTTGAATTTAAATAAAACATCATCATCATGTGAGATATCATCGAAATTGTTCATTCGTTTGAAGGGCCTATCGATGCCATTATGTATGGAATACAACTTGGTTTAAATTACCGCCGCTGCTCCCCTCGGTGACGCTTATCCGAAATACCCAATCGTTCTCTAATAAATATGAAACGATGGCCCCGCCAGCCGAAAGTCCACACCAAACAGGGACTTTTTTTCGAGATGCATTGGACGCTGTTGGATGTTGGATCTCCTGTGGATTGTTTGCTGAATCAGTGTACTGCGAATAGTCCTCTCGGCAGGACAATGATAGCTGAAAATAAAACCCTGGTATATTTGATAAAAATGAGGATTCATTCAACAATTTTTTTTGTCAATATATGTCCAACAAAATGTTTCAATCAGATTGACAAAATATTAGTAAGTTTTATCTTGTCTTAAAACTTCTGTTGTGTTAACAGAAATGGCTTCTTGCGCGTATAAAAATGATCTGTTGCTTTTACGAAGAAATTTATCAATTTGGTCTTTATAGTTTGGTCAAATTAACAAAAAAATTGTTAATAATATCGAAGTAGTATGTCAATTCGGTTTTTGTATTTAGTTAAATTAACACCAAATTTTGTTGATCGTAAAGAAATAATTTCTCAGTACGGCCGTTGTGTTTTGTTGAATCTAAAAACAGATTGTTGTTTACATGGCATAATTTTTTCAGCTCCAGCATTTCAATTTAATTTAATTTCACCAGTTGCTTTTATGCGCACTAACAAACTTTCTGATTCGAACTACTTCGCGTTGGAAATATAAACGACGTCATCAGTAGCATTGCGTTCAAAGGATTGCAATGTTTAAAATTCTACAAAATGTTTGTCATATCTACTGAAATTTTTTTCATTTCAACAAAATGTTTGTAATATTAATAATATGTATTTAGTTTGGCTAAAAAAACATTTTGCATACGTTTTGTCAATTTTACAAACATTTACAAAAGTGATTTTTGGTTATGTTTTTATCGATATAACAAAAACTTTGTTAATTCAACAATAAAATTGTTTAATTGATAGAATATCGATTTATTAAACTGAAAATTGTCTTTTGTTAAACTGACAGAAAATTTTTTATCGTTCAAACTGATAAAACTTAAGTTGTATTGTATTTTTTTTTCATTTCTACATAACTATTTTTGTTGAACTTTTACAAAAGAATTTTGTCAATATTACCTGGTATTTTATTTTCAGTGTATTGAAAGCCCCTGTAGGAGGCCAAGTTTTTTATTGCATTCCTGTTCGGCCCATCTCATCGTTCCTCCTAGATGGTAGAGTGACTTCTGCTTTAAAGCAGATTTTGGCCAACGCCAACCAATATTCCATTTTGTAGTGAGTCCTTCCGAGGTTCTTGATTGCTTCCCTACTTCTTTTGTAAACAGTCAGTTAAACCGAAAAGACAGGTGTATCGTAGCTCAGGGAAAAAAACGAATCACAAAACAATGACCATCGGAATAAATAAAACACAAAAGAATTATAGTGGAAAAATATTAAAAACCACTTTTATTAGACCTGCGACCTGCTCATGCTCGCTCCTGCTATCAGACTAACTCTCGTTATACAATTACTAGAACCTTCTCGCTCTTTCGTTAAGTTTATATGTATACTCTTTCAATACATCGACTGCAGAGTTGCAATACTCATGCAGTTCGATACAACAGGTCTATACTCCGCTGCCAGTAAAAAAATCTTGAATGTGAGAGACCTCATCCGATATCATCTAATTTTCATCTTCAAATTCAGTCAGAGTTAAGCTCACGTCGGACTAATCTAGGGAATGAAGGAAGTCGTGCTCATTCTCCTTCATAAACTTCATTCCTCACATCATATCTCATACATCAATTTTGTCGAGTTAATTAGGTTTGATCATGCAACTGCAGCCAACACCTATCGCAGTCAGTCATCTATTTCCATAGCCCACCTCGATATGAGTTTCACTAATTTGACCGTTGATGAAGTCCTGCTTTGCATCTCTCATCTCCATTGTGGAATTGGTTATATCACTGATTGCGACATGTAACCACTAAACCTAGCACCGGCGAGCTCTGCTCCGAATAGGTCGGTACAGATCCATTTTCAAATCAAAATGATGGCGTTCGAGACGAAAAACCCTGCCGCACAAATTGAACTACTTACACGTGTCGGCGCGGGAAGTAGACATAGGTAGAGCAATCTATCCGGCACTGCGTAGCCAGGTCTCATAATTGCATCCTGAATATGTGAGATATGAACGGCACTCCCTCGTTTTTTTTTTCTATCGCGCCATACAGCAGCAGCAGCAGCAGCGATGCAGTTCCACTGACAGTTGGCATATCTTGCCAGCGGATCAAATGACCCAGAAACGCAGTAGTTATTCCCAATTGTCTGGCTTTAGCATTCGTTAATGCACAAGTACATTTTGCCAGGTGCACGTCCTGACTGCATGCACCAACCAACTGGCTATACCAACATGCATATGCAACGCATATCCTGCGCGCCCTTATTCGACCCAAATGAACCAGCACCACCACCAGCGCCACAACCACCCAGAGCACCATTAGCGCGATGGAAAACAAAGAGAGACATTCAAATGGAATACAAACCAAGAAAAAAAAACCGAAGCGAAAACAGCACGCAAATGCTAAGTAGCTATTTCAATTCAAGATGCGATAACAAAACGACAATTAAGATGCATCTTTGCGAAATTATGCGTCTTTCCTGGGGGCGACGACATCCACAGGCGCACATCGTCGTCCTTGCTCGTTGCTTTGTTTGTGTTTTTCTTCTGCTTTTTTTTTTGGTTAGTTTGTTGGCTTCCCCTTTTGCTTTTCCTTTATGGCGAGGACTCTTTGAATAATTAGAAGTGGAATAGACGGCGACACGATGATGGGAACTACAGTGCGCACCTACAAGAAATGTTCCCACTTTAATCAAACAGCATCGAGATAATGAATTCCAAGATATCATTCCTGGATAGTGGATATCTGCGAGCTATCTAGTAGATATCTTTTGTTGTCTCTCCAGTGCGCCCCGCCGCATGCGATAGCGTGTTTCTCTATTAGGGATGCGGTATCCCGCTCAATTAATTTAAACTAAACAAAAATCAATTTTATCGCATACCATTACACGAATGAAATCATCAATTTGTTGGGTAGCTGCAAATCAAGCAGCCACCGCACTGATGCATTGCTTACAGTAGATCCTGAAGAATTCCGCTTCACCTCCACCCCAGTTAGGGCGGCTGGCTGGGTGTAGTCAAGCATCTCGCCCACCGTTTCGATTGCACGGGCTCCTGATGTTTATCTGGATTACGGAACCGTGAAATTGATAGTGGTGCCCCACTTGGAGTATGCACGGTGCTGCAGCAGTTGTTAGTTACATTGTTCGATTGCAATCGGAATGGACTCCTCATCATCATTATTGGAGAGTCGTAATTGTCATTGTCGTATAGTCGTCCATCGTGCGGTCGTCTTCATCATCGGCATCGTCGTCGTCGTTGTTGTCGGTAGGTATACCATAGATAGCAGTGACAGTAAAGTCTATGGCCGTCATTACCGGTGGCGCAGTTTCTTATATGTGTACTTATATTGAGCGCGTTTAATGTTGTGTCTTTGTGTGGTCAGATACCAGGATTAATGATGTTCCTTCACTGTGATCCTTTCGCATAAATTTCCGCTTTAGATGTGGATTCAGTTCGGACCAACTAGGACCAACAACTCAGATTGCATGAGATATCACAAGAACACTTGGATTAACGTTGCACTAATTAACTAAATGGGAGGACGAAAATCGACAGGAGTTTGCAGCGTCAAACTTCATTGTTTTCAGTATGCCAGCTAATAGAACTGATTCTATGGCACGTTTTGAAAGAGGTATGGACACATCCACTCGGGGAAGTAAACTTGTTCGGCATTAAGTACCTTATGAGATGGTTCGGCGGCTTGTTTTAGCGGTCTTATTACAGTCAGTACCCAAATCTTGTGACAATAGTAAAGAGCTGGAACAAACCTCAAATTTGCGACTGATAGTCCAGATTTGACGGTAAGTTAAAACCGCCTGATAGTAGATTTTTTGACTCGAAGAGAGAAGTCGTCACTCTCTGAGCAGAGTCTGCATTTATAGGGCCCGATGAGCGGACAATTCGCTGCAGATATTTTTTCAGAAGGCTACGGCCACAGATCCTGAGATCTTGTGCCTAGTTTTTTTGTCGAAGTTAATTAGGAAGCCAGATTTTTTGGGGGACAATTGGAAAAGAATAGTTTGGTGCAATTCTGGCCAAGTGATTTAAGCCAGATTTTACTTTTGCTCACACCGTAAAGGGGTTCAAGTTCTAAGAGTGGTGTTAATGCGGCGTCCTTAGCGAGTGAGTTTATTGTTTCATTGCCGAGTCGGGATGGGTTTGGTTTGTATTTTTCCCAGTCATCCCTTGTTGGGACGATGAAAGAGAAGTTCTTATGGAAGCCTTCATTAATGACCTCCGTGATAAGAATAGGGGCCAATGTTTTTCGGATGGAGCAGTCGATCGTACTCAATTTTGCCTCCGTTTTAACGTGTGTTTGAATAGGTGTAAGGCGTAGAATTACATTAAGTAATGTAGTCAGGGTGGATAGTTGACAGCCCGTCTTACAGTTTCCGGCTGTACTTTTAGCTCCGTCGAGCTTTTTGACTTCATGACTGTTCACCAGAGCAGACCCTGCGCAGTTTAATGAGATTGAAAGGCTCTCAGGGGAAAAAAGTCAATTTATATTCCAGCAATATACATATTATACAATTTAACTCATGGGACTAAGTCTTTTTTTCCTTATTAAGTCTATAAAATGCACAAATCTATTAACACGATGTAACAACTTGGGGAATCCATTGCTGGTCCTAGGAAATACTTTGCGATAGAGTCCTTAAAGTTATATACCATCCTTTAAAGGAAACAATCCGTTTTTGCAGAAGAGGAACAATCACACCACGTTACGAAAGAGTTATTGTCCATCCTCCGCCAATTTTGACTTACTGTACCACCGGACTACTTTCCGACTTCCGATTGATCTCTCTCTCTCTCTCATCCTCAGCCCACTGGTCTAGGTTTAGCAACTCTGAGAAGTGTTTGACTCCTTCAAATGTCAATAATGTTTTACTATCTTCTTCAAAGAGGGTAGTTGCTACGGCAGAATACCTTGCTTGCAGATCTGTGATCATGGTCTGAACCTTGGCCCAATCCCTTTCACGACTGTGCCTTGGCTGATTTAACAACAAATATGCAAACTCTTCCTTGTGTAACCGAGTCCCACAAGTGTGACTTTACATTATAAAGGTTTTTTTTTTAATTCCTGACGGTTTTTGAAACACGCTCTTTTAAAAAGCAGTTCTTTTCGCTTTTTTTGCACAAATATTGTCTGCATGACATAGTTAAGACCCACCTTGATTGGAGCCTGTCCAAACATCTTAGCTCTCAGCTTTCCATAACAGCTCCTGAAAACAAATCCCCTAGTCCATGAGAGCAGCTGTGCCCTCAAAAAAGTTGTGAACCGACACGGTTCTCAGATGAATAAGAGTGCTACCGGTGATGAAATCTATAGCCCAAAGTTCAAATGACAGTGATCCCATTTAACAATTTTTAAAGGTAGATCTAATATTTTGAAAGTCTTGGAAGTATTTTCCCGAAAAAGAAAGAGTTTTTTGAAAATTTTATAAGTTTTTAATTTTTAACTTTCTTGTATGTAAGAGAAAGATATTGTAGACATTCGTACAAAATTTCGAACTCAAGATTTTAATTAAATCTGACATTACGATGTAGAGGAACTCAAGAGAGTGGGTCTCGCAATTCTGTCCGTCCTTTTCGGAGGTCAACAGCGCAAACGGCGCTGCACGGATTTCTTTCAAACTTCGGTTTTTGTGTTTGTGGGCTTACAGTTCGGGGTCACGTTTCTTTCCCGCACGTTAGCATTGATGTTAACGATACATTAGGCGGGTGGGTTTACCGTTGCTGCTTGCGCATTTTTTGCCTAAAAAATCGAATAACGGTACTTTCGAAAACTGGACTTATCTCAAAACGGGCCAATACGATTGTAATAAAAATTCGTTCCTAGGGTAATACATATTAACATTTCTAACTTGATAGCAAACTCAGTTTATCTATCTATTTTGACCTATATGAAAACGGCTACAACGATTTTGACCGAAATGTATATTTGGAGCAAAATTAAGGTTTTCAAGATTATTGCGTCCTTCATTTTCCAATCGAATTATTAGAAACGCTGATTTTGAAAACTGTTCATATCTCGAAAACACCATTTTCGGTTTGGATAAAACTTTCAAATGAAATAATGCTTATATCCTGAACAATACTGTGTTTACAGCTAAATAGTTGAGAAAGAGGATTTTTCGAAGAAAACATTTCAAAATTTCTTAGTTTAGGTATATTGTGCGCACTGAACTCTATCTCTCTCCCTGAAACTTTCAAAAACTCTGTAACAATTTGAAAACCAAAATGCACTCACCTGTTCGGAATCAACACTTTCTTCAAAGAAATCCTCGCAGCACTGCCCACTTGGGTTGCACTTATTTAAATATCTGCATGGATAACTCTTGCTTTGACACACAAAAATTTCATAGCAAAAATTTAATTATTATTTAGCTGCCACTGCCGAGTTCTAGGACATAAAAACTTTCCAAGGAATTCCTTTACCCGAGTTATGCCGGCTTATTGAAAGTCCTCCACATGGTACTATGCCAAAGGGATTTCCTTCATTGAAGTCCACAGTGCACACAAAAACAGCTCTTACACTATCAAAGAGTTATGAAATTGGATTAAGGTTTATTAAAGACTGTATGCACACAGCAACCTTTTGGCTATACCCCTCTGCAAGTCCCTTAATATTTTATTTGCAACCACTCCATAGTTCATTAACACCATATGCCCTGAGAGTGAAAAAATAAAAAAAAAATGTGCAGTACTCTCAAAAGTGCTAAAAGAACTCCCTGTTGCAGATACACTTACGTTAGCCACTTCTGAAGTCAACAAGCAAATTTTTAGGGAAGGTCAGGTACACCCTCTCCCGGTGGACATCGCATGGCATGCATACACTGCATACACCCGCGCTCATAACACGGCCATTTATATATCCCATGCCCATTATATTTCAATTTAGTTAACGTAGAGGAGAGTGCCTGCATATACACATACTCAAACACATGCCAATGGTGCATTCGCTGTACTTTCAGCCTAGGGGAGCGTGATGTAAAGAAACTTCGAAGTGGGACAAAAGTTTCCAAGTAACCTCAAGTAACTGAACCAACTAATTGAGGGCGAGGATGAGGAATGAAATAACGAAAAGAAAAACAAAAGGGGTGACGTTGAGCATCCCCTGATTCAATAGCGAATTTGTATAGGAACGTCCTGGCCAAGGGGTCCAAATGGGTAAGGAAGGAAGCAATTATTTGACCTCGGCTTATTAACCGATGGAAAGCTTGCCCAACCGTGAGTACCGTGTGCCGTAAATGTACGAGTACACATATATTTCAGTTTTTTTTTCTATTTTTTTTATTCATTTTCCGCCTTAACTCTGAAATTACTACGAGTGAAAGGATTTTACTTACCTACACTTGGAGAGCTGCTGGTGGCTGGTGCTGCTACTGCAGTCGTCGAGTGGCTGGAATGGAATGCCGATTTCAGGAATTTGAACTTTGAATTTGAATAGCTGAATGAAGAATGAAAGCTGGCGTAGTTTGCACGGTTGGTTACAGAAGTTACAGTGTTTTTTTTTCGTTTTTGATTGTGCATAATGGTGAAATTACTAGGTTCGGGTTAATTGGGTGCAGGAAGTTCGATTAGCGGATGAATACAATTTGTAATTAACATGAATTAAGTGTGTAACCAAGTTGGTTACATGTTTGTGTAGCTGCTGCAGCATTGTGAGACGATGGAATGGGTATGTCCTTTTGGAGTCTCCTTCTGTGCAAAAACAAGCAATTATCGCGTACTTGGATCTTGATAATTGATGGGAGTTGAGGAAGCGTTTTTATGCGACTAAAGTAGGTGATGACGGCGTTTCCTATACCGTGCTTCAATTTTGTGTGTTTGAGTACATTTTCACAAAGCAAGTGCTGTAGGATTTACTTTGATCGTTGGAAGTAACAATTATTATTCTTGCTTATGGTGGAGATTTAGATCGGATTTTCCAGAAATTATAGTTCATATAAGAACAACAATGACAACATAGTTACAAAAACAAGAATAACAATAACAACAGCAATAATAATAATATCAATAACAACAAAAGTTACAAAAACAACAACGCCACTAACAATAATAAGAATAATAACATCAAGTATGAGAATAAACACAACAACAATAATAATAATAGTATAAACCTCTCCTCTATGCGTTTCTATATTGCTTTTATTCGATTGCGATGAAACTGATATTCAACAAAGGGGTGTGGCACCCTCTATTTCTCGATACTCATGGGAGCTAATGTTGTAAAATTTTGAGCCACGCCCACTTTAAAACAATAATGTCTTTAAAAAGCTACATCCTAATAGTTATTGCGGTTTTTGCCTTGGAATGTTATAAGTTGCTTTGTTTTTAACATTTAAAAAAAATTATCTGCGGAATTAAAAAACAGGGCGTGATACTTGCCACATAACAAAGTCTTTTGAAATATTTTAACTTAGCATTTATGTCATTTTTAACTTTGGAATTCGATATATGGATATAAATTGCCCGTTGGAAGGAATTGTAAAATGTGGACATTTCTTAAAAAAACAGGTGGCCTGTTCTTTAAACAAAAATATTTTAAACGCTATATGTATCTATAAGGTTTGGTTCATGTGAGTACATATTCAAAACCAAACTCGGCTTTGAATGTTTTGAGACTTTCTTTGTCTATTTAATAAGAGCAAAATCTTATCTATACATATAAAAAAACTGTAGCCGTTTTATATGTTCGCGGTTGGCATAAAAACTACTGCACAGATTTCGATGAAACTTTTGTTGAAATGTTAGGTAAGATTCTGAGAAGGACATAGGCTATTCCTTTTATTACCATGCTTTTTTTTGGGAGCGTTTTTAACCAAAATGTATTTTTTTTATTGGACTTTACTGCCTTAGCTCGCCTTACTGCCTTAGCTCAATCAATTCTTAATCAATGCAATCAAAATACTTAAGAAAGCCAATACACCCATAATTATTTAAAGCCATCAATCAGCTTTCTGTGTCATCTAGAAGCTGAGCTACAACCCAAAATCTAATATGAAAAAACTAAATTTATTTCCTCAAATCGAAAATTATCAGCAACCGTTGTTCTTGATCGTTGTTCTGCTTTAGGGTGGTGGGTGGCGCACATCGCACATAGCACAAGCACATGCATTGGAACAGATGTTTTGCACTTCAATGGGCATGGGCATTGGGCACGTCTCTCTTCAGCGCACACATTCAGGTTAAACGCATTTTCAGGTGTTGTTTATTGGGAAATGTTTGGAAATGGGCTGATGGGATCCGTGTGTCAAGTTGTTTCATTCGTGTTGCTTCCTTTTTGTCGACATTTGAGGTGGGTAAGAGGGAAATAACAGAACTTTGCGTAAATCTTTTTTGTGTAGACTTTTCAGTATCTAGGAATTAAAATTATGTTTTTATTGCCTGTGTTTTTGCTTTATATTGCTTTAAAAAACGTCCAAGGGAAGGAACATATTTATTAAAAACTGTTTTTAAAGCCCCACCCTACCATGTTTCAAAAGCTCGGCATCAGATCATCCAAGATCGGTATAGACGTAGTCCGTTACTACCCCAGCGTAATGGCAGTCTTTTTGACAGATAAATTGAATTAAGCTCTTGTGGACATGACCTTGCTGCATTAAGATGCAGTTGCTGTCTAACCAGAGTATGCATGGACGCAATTTTTTATTGAAAAACTGTCCGATGTTTCAAGATTCAAGTTTTTTGAAGGACTTTTCTCATGGGGCGGCCTTTTTTCGAGGATCGAACCTGACAACCCTCGCTTAGTAGTCAAGCACACTTGCCACTGAGTCACTGCAGCGCTGCAGCGCCACTTCAAGTTTTCTTTTATTTTCTAAAATCAATGCACAATATTTAAAAAAAAAAAACAACAGAAATTAACACAGTCATACTTATGAGTATATAGGGGATCATTAATCAATGGAAAAATGTGTTGAACGTTGAATTATACCTTCACCTAAAAAGCCCATCACAAAACCCCCCCTAGTGTTTCAAAGTTCAAAAAGTCATTGGGCACGTTTTTGAAGACCGGTACCTATATCTCCATACTAACCAACTCACTGTGCTACATTTCCCGCATGAATCGCTTGTGAACTATGCCATGGACAATGAAGAAAGAGGTCAGTTCCATTACTGCTTTCATTTTTAATCCAACCCAAATGCATCAGCATCCATCTATTATGCATATGTGTATTCATAGAAATGCTATAAATAATTGTAATGGAAACACACCAATAATCAGAATGCAGCCAACTTAGAACTATATCCCCGTTTCCACAATAATTGTATGTCTCTCTTCCACATGCATAGAGATTGTCATGAAGCGTTGAAAATCTGTCCGGTTTTCATTAGCACACATAATATTAACTGGGAACGCGTTCGACTATTGTCTGAACAATTAATTAGCAGCATTAGTGCTGCGCTACCATTTACGTACGTACCGAATTTGATTTCCAATTTATTACATTTCATGCTAATTAGCGTAGCGAAGTTAATTCGGGCACAAAACAAAAAAGTGTTGAAATGATTTCATTTAAAGTGGCATCAGCTAATGCGGATACGTATGGCAGTTAACGAACGTTTTAACTTTCGGCCTTTTGTTAGAGTTTGGAATGTATGGAAATACCAATTTTATTTATTTTTTTATTTATGTAGTCTGAGCAAACTTTGTTACTCTAAAGCTTTTAGCACCATGAAATAATTATGAATTTACAAGTTGCAAGTTTGTGAAAACTTACCAAGTTGTTTTTTACCAAAGGAAATAAATTTACAACCGTTGCTTCGAATGAGAAAGTATTTGTTTTTAATTAAAAGGCGTCGAAAAAATGTACGTGCAACATGGAATCAGTATCAGCGATGGTAAGGATAGTAATAGCAGTGGTTAATTTCAAAGAAACAACATTTTTCCGTCCAGTCTGAGTTATTTCCTTTAATGAAAAATTTCGTCTGAGAAACTAGAAAGTTTTTTCAGTCTCTGGTACCTAAGACGCAATAAGATGTGAGCGAGTTGCGAATATTTTACTTCTCTTTTTAAAGTTGTAAAAACTCCCCATTCCCCAAACAAAATTTATGCTTAAACACCAATTAGGGATATAAAAAATACCTGATTTTTTGTCTATTACCATTGAGTTTTTGGCATGAATGACGGCGTTTTACAAATTTCAAAAAAACGCTTGTAAAATACAACTACTTACAAGTCAATTATAAGTCCAAGGGTCCAAGGGTGAATAACCAAATTTGTAGTAGATAGACAGTGAGTGAAAAATTGTTGGCTCAAAAAAAAGTTCTTCCATCAAAAAACTCATTACTGATTTTTTTAAAGAATCAGATTATCAGTTAAAAAATAAAATTCTTGCTAAAACAATTTTATAATTCTTAAACAAATTTAAAAATTAAAAATTATTAGACAAAGAAGAAAATTGTTGTGTTAAATATGTCTTGAGACAAAATATCCTTTCAAAATCCAATTCTTGACTCAACAATTCGTTTTTCAGTTAACAATTATTGTCAAAAATAAAAAAAACTTGTCATAACAATGAAAACTGTAATCTTGTATCACTGTTGTACTTGTTTGAAAAAAGTTGCATGCAACTGTTTCCTTAAAAATGTATTTTTAAGATTTAAATAAAAATTGTTACAAAAATTTATAAATTCATAAAAAAAGTTTATCAAATCTTTCCCTTAGTACAAGAGGCAATGCATTCATCATGAATTGCCATCGCGTTTTTACATTAACATTTTATGTTAAAAAGTGCAAAAAATCAAAAAGTGCAATATTAAAAAGTTCAAATTGAACATGAACAAGTGTTGATAAATCATTCTGATGCTGCAACCCTTGAATTCTTTGTTAGTTGGGGATTATGCTGCGACGCAATCGGCTAAAGCATTGAAAGAATGTCGCTTAGCTTCCCAGGAACTGGTCAGAATTATCTATTCGCATGAAACTGATATAAAATCTTCAATAAAAGAGGTTTGATGGCGAATAGGATCAAATTATTATTGGATCAAAAAATTATTAATTTTCAACATAATGTAAAAAGTGTCACTTTAAACAGTTCTGAAGAATTGTTCGATTTTAGTTATTTTTTTGTAGAAAAAATTTATGTGTTTTTAAAAGTTAAGCATTAATTATTCTTGAACAAACACTTTTTTTCTTAAAATTTTAAATATCTTCGCATTTGGCCACACGATTAAATGGTTGATTCTTTTTTTAACAACTCGTTCTTCAGACAACAGTTTACATTATTAAAATTTTGATTTTTTTTTATCTTTAATAAAAGTTCTTGCATTACACTTGCATTCTCAAATTAAGAATTTTAAGTACTTGGGTTAATTTTAAAGTACGAACATTTTTGGGCCAAAGTATAAAATTCTTAATATTACAATTAATTTTCTCAATGTATGTATAATAGTATATGCACTAGGTATACCCGACGTTTCAAATTAAACCGCATTCCATAAAAAGTTGTTACAAAACAAGCCGCGCGGAATTCCAACTACGGTACGACACGACAATATAGCTTGAAGCCTATTAATGTAGGAGTGATAACTTTTTTTTTGTAAATCTACATTTCTACAAATTTGTGAATGTAATGTGCAGTTTTGTGAAATAGGCCACTAAATTCGAATAAGTTAAAAACTTGCGTTATAGAAATTTTTAACTTATCTAACTTACCTTCATATTTGTGGAAATTTAGCAAAAATCGATCGAAAAATATATAGGCCAATACTCTGAAAACCTTCTTATTAAGAAGGATGATACCCAATACTTGTGGTCCGTTGTACTGATTTCTGTTAACAAAAATTGAATTTCATTTTTAGTTTTTATTTATTTTTGTTGAAATAATTTTTAGAAAAAGGGGAAAATTTAACTTTGCGTGTGGGAATTTTCATATTAAAAGTCTGTTAGCACTGTTTTCATGTGTTTTTTTTAGTTTTTCGTGGTTTTGCATTCTTCGAAAAAGAGATCGGCGTTCCGTATACGTTTGAACGAGATATGGTTTCTACAAGGTGATGCAGCAGAAATGGATCAAAATTTGCCTTAAAAGGTGTTTTCAAAAAACTGGCCAAGATTTGACACCGCTGAACTGTTTTCAGTAAATGGCTCTTGCTTTTGCTGATAAACTAGGAACCGTCGGGACGCGCTTAAAAATTAACTCAAAAATGTAACAGTTATTGAAAGTCTATTTTAGCCTGTTTTCTATTAGAACTTAAAGCATAACTTCCCACTACTGTTCATTAACAACGCCTGCGCCTCTCCTCCATACAATGGTTACCTGCTTGATACGGTCTTTGGTTTCGCTTTCAATACCTGGTCTCCTTTCCCCCTTGCCCCCAACCAAACATCAATTCGCCTTCTGAAAGGTTACATCCAGAATCACTTCATTTATATACTGACGGCCTAATAGGACCGAATCCACGCATCCCCGATCCATCTGTCGGGACAGCCTCGGGCCCAGGTATTAACATGTAGGTCTTTATGAGGCACGATGCATTTGTTCACCTCAATTTTCTTTCAATAAATACCAACGTTAACTTTATTGCTCCGACAGCAATTCGATTCCCGGCTGCATGCAGTGTTATTGCTCATTTGGTGGGCACAGGAGTACCAGGGGGATATATGCGTATGTATACCCTCTGTTGGTTTATGGGCCCGCAAAAGTTGTAAACTTTGTTGTCTGGCCCAGGTATTTATATTTAAAGTGCACCGGTGGTAGGACGAATAAGGAATCGGCCGGTTCGACACAAAACCGATTGCAGATTATCGCGTGCAGAGTGATTGCATGTTCGCGCAGTTTGTTGCCGAACACATTTTGACGGTCGGTCGTCGGTGGCAATGGCCATTACACCGAAAGAATTCCAGGCGTGACATGTCGTTTATGTTTAACTACCTGGGGGTCTCAGTAAGTTTGTCTTTTGGCATGTAGGCAACTTAAATTACGCCCTCAGTTTGAGCGCGTCGGGTTAGGTGGAGATAATTTTCGTTGTCGAGCGACGTGTGTTGAATGGAACTTCCTTCGCTAATGCACTAATCCCTTTGTAATAAGTTTCGTGTTGATTTGGGGAACAACCATTCAAAAGTTCCGCGAGGAGAAGTATAAATTCCAATCGCAGGGATGAAATGGCTTTAATGGAGTAGAAGACACATTGGTAATCATGAATTGTTGCATAACAAGGAGCAGGCGGTGTAAGTTGCACGATCCTGCATGCACCATCGCGGGAGAACTGGTTATATATCAAAAGTTGTCATGACCTACAAAGTTACATGCATGCATGTGGCATAAACAAACACTCGCTCGGGGTGGCTGGAGTAATAATTAAAATATCCTGTCAAAAATCTGTAATAATTCTCGCGAGGTATGCAAATGGAGGTGAAGACACGTTTGCATATGAACGCGGCTGGCTTGGTACAACTTTATGACTTCCGACGTAACCCTATTTGCATTGCACTACAGAACTATGGAGCCGCACCTATGACTGCATTAAGACAAAGGAAAATGTAACTTTTCATCGAGATAGGTCGTAAAAGGTTTGTTTCTATCTAAGCGAGAAGGTCTAAGGGTCTGATAAACTTTGTTGAGATGCAGTTCTATTATACAACAAGTACTTGTGGCACAATTGAATTTCTGTGTGGCGTAATTTTGAAGTAAAAAGCTGCAAGTGCAATCCAGAGATTAACAGCACTTGTTGTTCAAATCAACAAGTAGTTGTTGGACTATACACCAAGTGAAGCAAGAGTCCTTTGCTGCCACCATACGTATAGCTTTAAGAAGCAAGAGTATTGCCAAACGCCCTTCATCGACTTGTGATTCAAAATATACGAAACTGGACAATCAGAAGCTCCAAGCCTGCTTATTATAACACAAACATTTTAATTCTTTCATAACTGAGGCGCAAATGTTTAGGTCCTTTTGCCTTAGCCTATTCCCAATCTATATTAAATGAGCTCTCCAATTTCGTATTGTGAACTTTGGGAACTTGCTCAGAGATGGCAGACTAGGATGGATATATATATTCACAGAAGCTTGCTCGAAAGTTGAGTTAATCAGTTGAAGGTTTGTGTGGAATTATTTTGCTAAGCTACCATCCAGAAGTGGAAAACGGAACAAAGATAAGTGATAAGTGAAAAGTGTTGATGCAACTGACTTACAAATTTCTAGGTCCAGATGTTAAAAGAGTGAAAATTATACTCAAAAAGGCTTGAGAAGGCGTCTTACTAGACTTGTAAGAAGCACATAAAATTGGAAAGAAGTGAAAATTAGCACAAAGGCAGCCCAAGGACTTCAATGGTGTTGTTGAATCTTTTGCTGAGTTGATCAAATAAAGTATCGAGAGTTTTGACAGGTCCAAATGCTTAACCGACATGTTGCAGGGTACAGTTGATGATGTTCAACAAAACATGCATCAAGGAGATCGAAGATCGAGTTCTGGTTACAGAAAAATGTCCAAAGAATAATAGAAGTTTGTCTTCCTTTGGTAAACCATTCGGAACTTACCTGTAGAGGCATTCAATGTGAGCCGTTGAGGATCTAGAAGTCGAAGGGCTCTTTGTGAAGCCCAAGAACAAGAAATAATTTAACGAAATTTAATGCATACAGGAAACCTCAACAAGCCACTCGAAACTCTTTTTAACTAGTTGATAGGCTTGAAAAGATCCCGCATCTTTTATTCTGTAATTGCTATAACAAATGGGTTGAAATTCTGTTAAGGTAAAAATGGTAGTCGATTTTTCAAGATGAGATATAAATAGCATGCCAAAGAGCGAACTTACCGCAGCTCAGCCAAACGCATCCACCACAAAACTTTCAAAAGAGTTTCGCGATTTTTTTTAAATTTAGTTTCCCGAAAACTTAAAACGAGTGCTTATCCCCGACCGTAGTTTTAAGTGGCAATTCTACTCCATCCCTCATGAAACGCACCATATTTCGTGAGATTCTCGGCACACCACTTGACATCGTTAAGATTCCCAAAAACCCATTTACATTGCTTTTTCGCATGGGAATCGCGCCTCACCAAATCCAGAAGACAAGTGCATTATGCCATAATTAAGAATCCTTAATTTACTGGCGCACTACACACAAGTGTACGCACACTCTACACCACCGCATACAATGACGAGGCTGAGCTGTGCATGCATGCAGAAGTTCAAACTTTTAATTTCCAAAGTTAAATGCTTGGTCATTCTGAAACCTGTTTCACCTCGTCCATAATCCTTCTTATATGGTTAATCCGCAGCAGCGTTTTCTCTACCACAAAAGGAGCTCTTGGCAAAAACTTTATTCTCCCGATACCAGCGGCATACAGCAGCACCGACACCGATGGAAGTGAATCTCTTTCAACTCTCAATGGCGCAATTAAACTCTTAAGCCCGCTTACCAGTTGATATTTCTAATGACGGTTTTGCCTCATCCCCGGCCGCGCACACAACAAGCGTCCTTTCAACTATGCGTACAACTCGACTTCTCTGTTGCGGAAAGTTGTTCCCCACTAAACATCCTCCGGCTAGAGGTGCAAACGCGCAGTGCAAGAGGTAATGACATTTATTGGCCAGGACGGAAGCTTATGATATACAAATTAAAGTCTACTATCACCTGAAAGTTTGCTGAAAGACATAAGGATCCGGTATCCCTTTGAGTTGTATATAGTTAATGTGTATGCAGAAGTAAAAGTTTCCGGCGACACGATGACTTTCAGCGGAGATGCACTAATGAGGGGGAGTCCTCCTCTTCACATTGCCAATTTATTTAAATAAATGAATAAAGGATTGTGTAATGGCAATGGAATTTGCGTTCTGAATTCACATTCAGTTGATCCGCTGTGTAGAAGTTGGTGTTTTGCCGCACTAATTACTCGAGTTGTTGGTTGTAAACGAAGTAAGTTTTCAGTTCCCGAGAACTGATGTTTTAATTTGAGCTCTTTGAATGGTGGTGATTTGTTTGATGGAATTCAAGGGGGAGCGGGTCACTTTTAAGATCCTTTAAGTATGACTGCATGCAGCAATGAACGTCAAAGTCTGCCTATTTAGATGAATGAGGACATAAAGGCCTTTCTCGAGGCCTTTGTAAATTATTTCGTAGAGCGTTGTGCATCTTATGTAAGTCAACAAACAAAGCTTCGTCACTGGGCCTAGGACCCAAACCGCCCCTTCTTTTGTCACAAATTCAGTACGGGTTATTTTACAAATGTTAAATCGAAAGGCAGAGGTGTGATACAAGCGAGGAAAAGTGAAAAAAGTTCACGCACTTGGGGGAGGCGTCCATAATTCTGGGAATACTTAGCATTCTTCGTCAGATTGGTGTGAATTGTCTTCTCAAAGTCCATGGAGAGCTCATACTCCTCGGGGGTACGAAGCTCTACCCTAAGAGAGTCTCAGGCGACTCTCGTAACAGCCCTTGCCGTTCAGTCACATATTTTGTGGAAGAGGCTGGCATGGACGAGAAGGAAGGGGACAACGATCTAAAACACAAACACTCACCAGAAGAAGCTGAGTAGAGAGACACAACTTCCTATAGATTCATGTGGGATCACAAAGGATCGTGTAACGATCTAAGACCGTCGGTTTTTTGTGCATATTCCCATTCTTTGCCTGGAGTTTTTCTTAACCAATTTCCTGACAAAACGCTGTAATATATTGGCGTGCTGAAAAACAGTCACTCTCGGTGAAATTATCCTGAGAAATTACAACTGAGGTCCGAATCGCGAGCAATGCCCCCTTGTAGCATTTCCCACGTTGAATCCGAAAATCCGTTGCTGCTTATTTCCACTGAATTCGAGATACAAAAACGAAGAAAATATCGCCGCAACAAAAAAACGGATGACGATGGAATTAAAAAACAAAAAAACGAAAACAGTTATAACAATGCGTACCTACATCAGGAACGATTTTCATTTACTTTATCCTCAAATGGATTTAATGCCTCCCGAGATCGTTGTGTATGTCAAAATTGATTGGACTCCTTCGTTGCTCTGCGTCCAATCGATTCACAATTTCTTAACATGAACGTAATTTTTGTTGCTCGTGCGCTGCGCTGGCGAGCTATTGGGCTGCTGTCGACCGCCACTGGCCCGGTCTGCGGCCGATGATGGCTGAACTCCTGCATTTGATTTATATCCCGTTGCCACTTGAAGACCTCAACAGCAGCATTGGTCATCCTCATCTCGGTAGACGAATGACCAATGGAGAAGGAATCCGTAAGCGAACAGCAACAGACACCGAAACACACATCCCAGCGAAGCAGCGGAGAGTGATGCCGATGATGAGTTAGGGCCCAAGATACATCAACCGCAGTCAACGGATATATGTGGAATAAAGAAAGATGCGCTATGCTGCCATCTTTACAATCCCCCATCCGCTCGGCCTGGATTTGCACAAACATCTCGTCGAATTGCAGAAGAACATGCCAGCACTTGGATTTTTTTTATGCGCTGAGCTACTGCTCCTAAGTTCCTTTCATTTCGCTGTGGCATTGCCGAAGTTTTTCCGTCTTTGGGTTTTTATCGCTTTGTTTCCCTTTTATTTCCGTGTCGGATTTTTTTCTTTTTGCTCAGTTACTGCGCTGGTGTGTGTTTTCTTCCCGCGTGACGGCCGGGGGGGGGGGGGGAGAAAAATCTCCGGCAAAGTGAAAGATTTACGATTTATCGGTTTGATTCGAGCATCACGAGACTGGAATATCGAATTCCCCGAAAGGAAATCATCATCGCTGGGATTTGTTGTCGTGCATTCGAAAGTGTTTGTTTCGTTGCCCGATACGTCTTCGTGTGGGATTCTATCTATTGAGGTTGCAATTGCAATTGCAGCCTTGGCACAGCAAGGATTTGGTTTCTTTGGTGCTGTGCTGCTTCCATGGAATGAAGACGGTGCATGTCTAGTTGTCATTGATCCAATGATTTACACTCTCGTAATTGTGCCAGTAATCGAAGCGAATAGTTTGCGCTCTTTGAGTCGGTGGGTAGCGATAGTGCGATATGGTTGTTTTTTTTTATATGTAGTTGGTCCATATTGTCGGTAAGTATGCGAATATCACGTTTCCTTCTAAAGATGTTAATTTCAAGCGGATAATGACTGGAAAGGGTTTGAGAAATGTGCTTGTAAACTGAATGGATGGATGTACTTACGTTCGGCTTTATTTTGAACAGCTATCCTTGTTCCAATTTATTGCTACTTACGAATTTAGGTGGTGTTTAAACAGTTTAAAATATTCGAAGCTAATGCATCAAGGAACGGCTACTTAAACGCAATGAAAGCCGCTTAGAAAAACGCGTTTTGTGCGAGTTTTTATATCTTGGACGAATGCATGGAACAGATGGGACATACTATTTTATGAACAGTTTGAAGGATGTGTGTCAAACATTTACGCAAGAGGTAGGAAAACCTTCAACATATATTTTTTTTCCCGGATTTTGAAGATGAGCCTTCCACTCAGTAGGCCAGGACATTAACCATTAAGCCTAAGAATTGAAAAGTAAGCCTTAAATCGCGTCTAAAATGGACCTAAAAGAACTAATCTAGAAGCGATTCAAACCTTTTTTCAAATACTTTCATAAGGCGTTGAGAAATGCGCCCAAAAGCACTCAAAAGTTTTTGTAAGAATGCAATAAAAAATGCGTCTTAATACTTTCAAAAGTGTGCTCGCGTCTAAAAACATGACTAAAACGCATGCAAAATACTCCCAAAGACATGTGTAAAGCCCCATTTCAGAACGAGTTCAAAAACGATCGAAAGTTCGTAAAGCAATGTGTTAAAAAAAACGTTTAGAGGTGCAAGGGAAAATGATTTCGTAAACGCCCAAAAAATGGATCAAAAAACGCGTTGAAAAGGCGTTTAACACGCTACAAAAAATTGTCGCAAAATGCTGCTAAAATACTACTAGTATCGCTTCCAAAAACTATTTTAAAAAGCTCCTCAAAACAAGTCTAAAAACACTTAAAAATTAATTGAAAACATTGAAACGATTCCAAATACACGTACAAAAACCCTTTCAGAAAACGCTATTAAATTCGTAATTAGATACCTACTCTTACAAACGTTTCGAAAAAATACGTCTACTAACGCTTAAAAACCGGTACCAGGGCTGTCGTTTGAAGACAAAAAACAGCAGTACTACCAGTCGACAGAAAGCAGTACAAAGCAGTACCTCACCAAATGTATGGTGCTTCTAACACATAAATCGACTTTAAAATTAAAACACTCAACACACTTATGTAAAAACCTTTCAACTTGGAGTAAATAAAAGCAATTTCCCATATTGAACTTTGAGTGAATAAGTCGGACCTTTTTCCGTCTTTCAGATGCTTAAAAAGTTTTTTTTTAATGATTGATAATTATGTCCTACAAAAATTATTGCTAAGTGAAAATTTAAGGAATTATTTGGAAAATTCTTATCCAAAAAGCGCATCTTTTAAAAAAGCAGTATTTCAAGAGGGAGTGCAGTACAGCAGTACAACCGTACAGAAAGCTATACAAATACTGCTTTTGCAGTACAACGACAGCCCTGACCGGTACCAAAAAGCTCAAATAAGTCTTGAAAAATTCAGAACTTGGTTGTAAAACGCTTCCAAAAACGCATCTAAAACATGTATAGAAATGCGTCAAAAATCTGGTGTAAAATCATGTCAAAAACCTTTTAGAAGTTCCTTAAAAAAACACCAGCAAAATGTGATAAAAAACGCATCTAAACACTCCCAGAATCGCAACCGAAAACGTATGTAAAACGCTCAAAAGAACTAGTTCAGAAAATAATCCCAAAAACGCCTGTTAAAGTGCGTCATAGAACACGTTAAACTAAGGCCAAAACATTTTTGGAAAAATAAACTAAACTAAAGTAAGCGCGTCCGAAAAGGTTCAAAAACGTTCCCAAAATAAGACTCAAAAAATTGTCCAAAAACGCGTAAATTTTTTCCCAAAATACGGAAAAAAGTGCGTCCAAAAACGTATCTAAAAACTCATTCCAAAAACACGCCCCCAAACGGAATAGAACACCTGTGTGTAGTTGCTATTGTTTTAAATGGTATGCTGATGGATGGCGGTTCTGACAGAACTGCCAAATAATAATTGACAGTCGTCTGCCTGCGTACGGTGCTTATAAAAGTAAAAGTGTGACCTTTCGCTGCCAAAGGTCTTCGAATTTTATTTTATGAGGATATTTCAAGTGAGCATGGTTGTATACTTTCAATAGGTATTGAAACTTTTCTCCGCCAAGTGTAAGACGTAACAGAAGTACTTGCGTCATTCTCAATTTAAAATAAACTCAGGATTCTCAGCATAACGGTAAAACTCGCAAAAAAAGAACCCACCTTCCATATACGTATACAGTGTAGTACACCTACGAATCCAAACGCCTTCAGGTTGTGACTCCTGTGGGGTGGAAAAAAAAACTACACTAAAATAATAGACAGTATATTTTTTGCAAATTGTCTGCAAGTTGCCCAAATCTGTCTGTGGCATTTGTCGTTCTTTCTTGCGCCGTATATACCTCAATCCTCAAGCGGCTTCGGTTAAAACCTATACAGTTGCCGATTTTTTTGTATCCTTTGCTCTTGTGTAACCTCAAATCGCATTGCAAACGACTGCACTCATTGTTGGTTTTAGAAATTTGAAAAATTCACACGACAGCGAGAACAAAACGATTGAGAAGAAAAATACCCAAAGAGTAGTCTCGCATTACATAAGGCGAATTCCTCCCACGGCCACGAGGATGAAGCAGCAGCAGCAGCATACCATACTTCAAATACAGAAAGGAACACATAGAATAAATATCATTCATTGACAAGTATAATCCTCGAGAATGTGCAGAGTTGACATATTTCAATTGGCTTAATATTTTAGAAGATGACAATTCTCGAGCGGTTGGCTGTGTCGTTTTCTTTTACTTTTTTGTTCGTCCTTTTGCTAGGTGTATGAATATTTCATGTGCTTGGGTGATGGTTTGCCTTTGATGGTTTTGCGCTTTATCTATGGCGCGTGTGTGTGTGATATATGCTTTTCGAGACAACTGAAATTGATTGCAAAGGACTTATTTTTCAGTGGAATTATATTACCTGTGAAGGGATTTAAGCGTTTGATGAAAGCATTTAAATGTTGTGCAATTATTTGAGCTCTTTGATTTCGGCATATCCCACGTTCCCCCTTCGCTTGTTGACTTTTGACATCTTTTCCATTAGCCTTGTGTTCCACAATCAATGTGCGATTAGACTCTTACCATTCTGATGTTAATTTGGTAAGAAATGGTATAGCTTCGAAAGAAGGTTTAGCAACCCATTGGAGAAACGTAACAGAAGCCATGAAGGACAACTGGACTTACCAAGTATGAGAAAAGCAGCTTCTTCATAGGAAGGTCTTTAACTTTGTGGCGAGTACAAGTCGACTAGTTCTTTCGTTAACCTTTAGGATAAGTTCAGAAACTCGAGCGGCCGGCAATAACCAAGTTGAGATAAGTTGAGTTTTCTACCGATTTTGTGGTCCGCACTATAACTGTCCGTGAATTATCCTAGATCGGTAGATCTTCTCTATGAGGTTGATAATTTAGCGGAAGTAGTTCAGATCGCAGTTTTATTACAAGCGAAATTTCCTCGGCGCTGTAATCATCTTTGATGTAATTCCGATCCCTCAAATCATAATTCAGTTGACTATAAATAGATCGATGCACTGATTCCAATGCTTCTCTTTCCGATTGGTGTCTAAAGTTAAGATCTACCGCTGCAATCAACTGATACAGCTTTGGCTTCCATGATCCCAGGTTAGCTTCATCCAAGTCCAGGCTTATTCCACACGTGTGCGCAAGGTCATTCCATTTACTGTACCAACTGTTTTTACATCTTAGCGCTTCCAATGCCACTTGCCTTGGTATTCTCTCCAAAGGCATATTGAAAACTTTCAAAATGTAGTCCACTTGCAGTTTAAGTGTTTTTGTAGCCAATGGAGAAAGACCAGTCTCCAGCATTATGACCTAGTTTGGAGTGTTGAGAGGCAACCGGAATATCCTTTTGATGTAGAACCTCAGGAGTTTTTCTACTTCCTCAAACCTGCTTTCGCCCCATACCTGCGCTGCGTACAGCATGGTTGATTCCGCGACCGCCTCGAATACCCGAAACTTACTGCTATGAGATATAAACTTGTTAGCAAAACATTTTCTCCAAGTTGTATTGATCACGGTTTTGGCGCTTTTGAAGCTTGCATTTCAAGTGTTCTTCCATGCTTAGGTTTTGTGTGAACAACATGCCGAGGTATTTGTACTTTTTAACGACTTCGATCTGTTCGCCGTTCAAAAACCATTTCTCGTTGTAGCACATTCTTCCACTACCCTTTTGTAAAGATCATCACCTTTGACTTTTCCAGGTTTATTATAAGGCTCCACAATTTACAGAAATCATATAAACGGTTTATCATGCGCTGAAGTGTCTCTGGTGAATTCGCCATCAGAACTATATCGTCTGCAAAAAGAAGCGCCTTTATCACGTTCCCAGCGAACTCAATACATCCAGGTAGTGATGTCATCAATAAAGAGGGCGAAAAGCAGTCTGACACATTTTCTCCGGTCCATACAGCTGCCAGCGTCTCTTCATGAATGCTTTGAATTACCCTGCCAAACTTTTTAGACATTCCTTTGGCAAAGAGCTTATACATTAAGGAACCCCTATTTATCGTGTCAAAAGCTGCTCTTAAGTCCACAAAATATACATACAATTTTTTACGTTGGGCTACATATCATTCCGCAATGCTCTTGAGTACAAAGATTTGATCCACCGTTGAATAGCCTGGCCTGAAACCAGCTTGGAATTCATTCAACAGACCATTAGTGTTTATCCATGAAGTTAATCGCTTTTGTAATACAGTTGTAAATACTTTATATAAAGCATTCAAACATGATATGCCTCTATAATTGGAAGGTTCAGACCTGCAACCTTTTTTAAAAATCGAGAAAATCAAAACTTCTTTAAACTGTTGGGCTATCACACCATGTCCCAAGACATTATTAAATAATCCTTCAAGTGACTTAGTCAACGCGGGCGTTCCGTATTTATAAAATTCCGTAGGGATTCCATCAGATCCAGGTGCTTTACCGTCCTTCAAACTCCTATATGCAGTTTCTATTTCCGTTGCTGAAATTGGTGTTATGTACATATAGAGCGCTTCTCCTAGGAGGAGTTGTACCAATCCTGTGCTACTGTCTTTTCCTGCTTCGAATATATATGAGTAGTGTGTGACTGATCCTGAAGGCTCCAAAATTACTTCTACTTTGATCCTCTGTGCAATTAAAACATTCAATCATAAGAGTCAGCTATTTCGGTAATAGTTGGAACTAAATTGGAACCTCCTTTGACCGAAAGAGAGCTGTGTGCATCAACATACATTGTCGTCGCTGCCATCGCGGCAATCACACGTATAGTTTGGTCTCGCGGTCATCGTATTGGCACCATTCGAATGGGTGATGCCTGATGAACACCTAACATGAAAATTATTACGTGCGATTCCAATCAGCAAGAGTGTCGACGACATAGTCGCACATTTTGCCCATAGTCAGGCCCCGTTTATGTGGTGTAGTGGTATACAGACCACGTTCCGTTTTGTATACACTTTCTTAACCTTCATATATATGTGGAGCTGAGCTAATGGTGTTGATGGTATACTGTTGGTACGGGTGTGGTGGTGGTGTCTGGTGTGCCCGCAAGGACAACTTCTCTCGCAAAAAGCGAATTAATCACATCAGGCAAAAATGTCATCAACATTAACTTTTGATACCATCAAGAGAGCCATAAAGAAGTTACTTTTTGTTCTGTTGTCCTCTAGTGCGATGCGGTGTCCAGTTCAGCGCGCGCTTGGTGCTATAGACTAAGCCATATGTCTGCTGGGGAGCTCGGGCGAACGGATCCACCATAAGTGTGGAACTGATGGTTTTATATATGAGCGCGATTCGTTTATTTTTTTTCTTTTGCACAATAATGTTGGAATGCATTAGCTTTTGGCAGATTGTGCAGCTGATTGTGAATTTGGCTTTGTAGGAGCGAGTCCCCCATCCCTCGGCGGGAATATCGAGAAACAAACAATTCACGGAATGAGTTGGCATATGGCGGTAAAGTTAATATCTTGTGTGCATGCTTTGCACCGAGTAATAAACTCACTGGTGTGAATTGTAGATACAGATACAGCGAGACGTAGGTATTTAACCGGAATAAAGATGCGGCTATTACTATGCGCGATGTCCTGTCGTTTGTGTACACATAGCGCGCGCAAAAAAAAGTGAATCGTTAGAGATACATTAAGCGAGAAAGGATGGCGCACAGAACGACAAAACACCCGACCAAGAATCGGATGAAAATATCGATCATCATAAATAATGGAGCTACAATCAGAGAGCATGGATGCCATGGGTGTGACGGTGAATGTTACCCGCGAGGTATACCTAGTGCGGCTGAGGTGATGCCGTATGAGGGAGCATAAAAATTGTCTAACATGAGGGCTGAGGGTAAATTATTATATTTCCGATATCCATGGACTCTGTAGATAAATGCAAATTGCTCCTTGGTAAGGTGACTGTCACAGACTAGCATATGCACTTAATCTCAGTTTTTACTTAGTTTAGATGGTTGAATATTGAACATTGATGTTCAGTTTACTAGCCGGCCGGCGTTAAGAAGAACAGTGGTTTGTTGTGCTAACAAAGCCTATTGGACATTTTTGAGTTAGTAGTAAAGAGGACTACGAGAAAGCTTTAATGTACTTCTATGATTGCTTCTAAATGTTGATCAGGCTTCAGTTTTGCTGAGAAATAAAAAAATCCCTGTGATCAATGCGGATCGATGAGTGGCCCTTATACACCTATGAAAGACATATTTAAGGGAACATTTGCTGGAGGCCTTCATACCAATAGGTGCTTATGGACCATAAGGCTGTACCAAAATTTATTAATGTTCAAATTGGCGTTATCATCCTCTCTGTTCTATTCTATTCGATAAATTTGGAGCTTGTGTGCTCAATTGGCGCAAGTGGCAGTCGCTGAATCAATTGGAAGCGTTATTACCGCAACTAGTTGTATAGGAGCAGCAATTGCAATTCTCTATAGAAGAACACTTTCTTCGTTACCTATCTTTCTATAAAAAATTTTAAACAATGTGTAAATAGTTAACCTCAACTACACAGCTTATTAAAGTAATTTGTCCGCCAAACTGATTGCACACGATGCAACTGCAACAAAAGCGTTCGAAAACATGCTGCAAACGTGTCTACGACACGGGTTCCAAAGGTTAATTATCAAAATCTTAACTGACTTATGTCTCATTGTTGTTATGTGATCGTACCTAACGACGTTGCTTATATCCCAATTTCGTTTATTCGAATTTCTACGGTTTGCTGCGTTTTAATACGATATTTACGATTTTTAAAAGAAGGATTGCAATACCTTGTTCTACAAAAGTAGAAGTACCGACCGTCAAAGATGTGACCAATGTAGCATCGGCCTTGACTAACCTTTAACTTTTGCCGAATGAATGTTGGGTTAATAGTCTGCTCAAGACTGAATCATGACTTGAAGCTATTTATATCAATCCTGTAGACAAAAAAGTAAAACAACATCTAGTCGAAAGATAGATACGCGTCACCTGAAATAGGTCTTAACTTTAGATAATGAATATTTTAATATTATGACATTCGGCGATTCTGCAAAATCACTTACAAAAATATTGTGACAAATTTTCAAATTATAATTTTTTAAAAACAGTTTTAATAAGTCCTACGAAGAAATGTAAATAAATTTTATAAATAAATCCAGTACAAACTGACGTTTAGGTTTCGACATTCTATACCACCTCCTGTCAGATCCTTGGTATTCGGTACTTCGGGGTGGATTGTTGTATTTTGTCCCCCAAATTAAGTCGCACGTTGTTATGTCGGTGACATTTTTCCCAAAAGGCTACTAGGTACATAATAACTAACGGTGTCACGAAAGCCCTGTATTCTGCCCCACCTTGTAGAGTTGTAGGTGCTACCAATTATTGTCTTTCAATTAAATTTCGTTATTTGCTTACGCAAAGACGCGCCAAACAAATTTGATTAAACGAACCTATTGTAGATCCTTCGAAACGCCCTTGGCTTGAAGCCGGTCATCTTTTCTTGTTATAACATTTTCTATTTAAAACATTTTATAAATTTTGATTAAAATAAAAACAGACGGTTCCAAATAAATGATTGAATTTATACAAGGTGGGCCAAAAGAAGTCATCCGATGTTGTTTGGCTCTTATTCTAAATGAAAAACTTCGATTCTGTTTTTTGATTTTGTTTATTTGAATCTTTAGAACTTTATTGGTCAAGTCAAGAAGATTTCGGCCAAATGGGCGCCGTCACAATTGATTGTCATACGGGCTCGTTTTATGGCATTTTTAATCACTTCGGCGAGAACTTCGGGCACTTGCGTCGAATGTTGCGGAGTGCTTCTAGGGTCTCGGGCTTGTTCACGTAAACACGGGACTTCAAAAAACTCCACCAAAAAAGTCTGGAACGGTTAAATCGCGCGATCTTGCGGGCAGTGCAATCGCCAAAACGAGATATGAGGCGATCCGGGAACGCCGCCTTCAGAATACCGGTTGTGGCTCGCGCAGTGTGTGCCGTTGCTCCGTCCTGTTGGAACCACATGTCCTCCAGTCCTAATTCATCCAATCGCGGCGATATTTTTTCATTTGTTTCACTCTATTATATTGCAGAGTTCGTAGTAATTCGTTTGAAATTTACCTTTTCGTGGGAATTTCAATTGTAAGAAATGGAAAAAGATAGAAAGTAAGATATCGGTAAGATTTTGTGGAAAATTTGGTCAACTTACATATTAAAACAAAATTTCCATCAAACTTCAACCGAATATCATATTTCTACGTCATCAGATCTTCACTTCAAAATCAATATTTAACATGTGTTTCAAACCATCTAAAGACCATTACAAATAAATAAAAAAAAAAGTTTATACATAGTGTAGGGGTTATAGTCTTATTTATTTATATTAATGATTGAAAAATATTTATTTGTGCTATTACTTTTACTTATTTTTATTATTTATTCATTATCGAACATTTTCTTATTATTGAGATTATTTATTTATTTTTTTCCTCTTTTTTTAACTTATTTTACAGATACTAAAATACACTAAAAATGTGACATTATAATGTTGTTGTTTTTTTTTTTTTTTATGAATTGTGCCAATGTGATTTTTTGTGTGTATACATCTAGTAATGAAATTACTGTTAATCTTATTCTTCCAATTTAAGTCCTTAATATAGCATTTTGTTTCCTTTTTTATTTTTTGTTAATAAACATATTGAAAATTAACCGTTTTTTTAAATAAACCAAGTGTGAAATTTGTAGGTCCAAAAGGGAAAATGGAAAAAAATTAGCTGTCCGAAGGAAAAACCATCTCAATGACATACCACTGCTCTATTGTGTAGATTTATGCAAATTAAAAACTCAGTGAATTGCTGATTTAAATCACTTCTGCTAAAACAATTCATTCGGGAATCAAACTTCCGAAATCCACCTTCCATTTTGTTGATATTTTATAGAAATTGGATTCGAAATAACGCCGTAGTCGGTACGACAGAAAGACTTGTTTGCAGTTCTTTGCTGATTCATGACATCTGGGTTCTCCAGCTATAGATATAGTAAAAGCCCCGCACCAATACATTTGATCTTGACTAAGGGGAATCAAATGAAAATGCCCACCATGGTCAACATTCGCAACACATCGCTCCACAGCTATGTATAGATACAAAATCAAAATCCCATTAGTTGCTTGAGGACTTTGTACAGATCACTTCCAATTCATTTGCCTTATCTTATGTAGATACTTTGCAATCCATGTGCAATTGCATATAAAGTGAAAGCCATTTGTGTTAAATTCCATTGCCGGTTTACTCTTATTTTGATAGTCCTTCTGGGGAAATATTGTTTATACTGCTTGTTGGCATATATATCCCTGAGTGATTGATCTCTATGATTCTATGAAAAGCTTTGCAGCACTATTGATTGCTAGACGCCATTCCCATAACAAACATATGCACAATAGATAGGATTGAACAACATCACATTGTTCCCACTCGACACTGACGTGTATATACGTGCCGGTGTGCACCACTAAATCCCAACTTCTAATTGAAGTGCAGCCGATACAGCATCAGACATCGATTAAAGCCATTTCCGGAAGGATTTAATCGAACAATCAGGAATGAATGAATTCGGGTGATAAATACCCCGTATGGACCACAGCTCAGTCAGAGGTCAGTTATCTCTGTGGAAAATTGGAATGGGACTTGCGGAACATGACCCCCAGAGACATATGTCAGTCTGTCGCCTCGACCATGTCCAAAGTCTATCCTCCTCTGTCCGTCGCCGATGCCCATGTCCGACACAGATGTTTGCTTTAGTATCACGAGTTTATTTTTTTTTCTTTGTCCACGTCATGACACTATGTACACACAGTTACTTTATCGACTAAAATAGATGGGCAGAGGGCGCTTTCTATGCTAGTTGGCCCACAATGGATTCGAGGGTCTATTTGGAGTTCACCCACTCATTCACCAGCTCGCTTTGGGTTGCATATTATTTGTACTATACTGTGCACTTTCGTGTCGTTTTCGTTGTCGTTGTCGTTATCGTCGTCGTATTTCCAGACACTGGAACTGGAGCTGTAGCAGCATGTTAACTCTTTCATAGGGCTATTCAAATACTGTAGGTATAACGTGTGCTGAAGGAGGCAAGGAAATCGCTTCCAAACTGATGTATACAATTCCCCGACAAATTTATGACCGGATGCCATAACTTACTGCTCTGTAAAATAATTGCAAAGAGTAAATTAAAGCAGTCATGTCTCCTGTGTGCGTACGCGTAGCAATAGACACGACCCTACACCACACATAAGAATAGGTATATTCGAACTCATGCACCGACAGAGAAAGAGATGGCAGATGGATGCGAATAGTGTCCCCTTCGGGAGAGAACATAAGTAATGACCTTGCTGTGCAGTGTTCCTATTTGTGTGGTGGAACTGAAACAATTTATTTACCATCTGTTAGCGCAGGTTGGGGTGGTGCGGTTTAAAATTTGGCATGCCACAGGCGAGATCACATGGATTGGATAGGGATTGGACTCCCTATTGGGTTTTGTCTAGCTGTCGGTATTCATTATCTTTGGTGATATACAGACACTCACTTGGAGCGTAAAAATGCAAACTGATAACAGACATTTTTAAAGGCTATCTACAATGTACGTTTACATGACTTTACTTTGAGGGATGCTTTTTTGAATTTCCTTTACCTTTTCGAACGTGGATATATGTGAAAGTTAGAAGGGTGATCCTTTGGCATTTGGAATGCTAAATATGAATAGGTATTGTGATTTGGCATTCGTTAAAGAAGAAAGAAAAGGAAAACAAGACTCACATATCTGCAAATATTTGTAAGCAGAAACAAAATACATTGTGGTTGTTAACCTCTCTGTTGTATTCAATAATTGTTAGCCTAGTAGGGTAAAGGCACTAGTATCCGGACAGTGTTAGTATCCGGACACTATATTGTTTATTTGAGAAAAATAGGTACATCACACATAAATAGTCTCTAATATCAACGATAATACAATCCTTTATGTGTCACTCATATATACGCAAAGTTTCAAATCAATCATCTGCATAATGGAAAAGATAAGCGGCATTGTTGTGGCTGAGGTCCGAGATTGTGGTTTTTTTGTCATTTTGCATACCAAAAAAATAGTGCGAGCATTTCCAAAAAGTTAGTTATTCAAAGAGTATTTTTTAACTTATTCGTTTGGAAAATACTTTGTTTCCTTTAAATAGAACCCACTTTCATAATTTAAATAAAAATAGAGAATAAAATTATTTTGTTGGCCTAATTTTTAGTGTCCGGATACTAAAACTAAAATTGAAGAGCATTTTCAGTATCCGGATATTTAAAATGTGAGATGAGGTTATAGTTTCAGTTTTCGGACAACTTTATTTTTTGCATGCAATTTTCGGTTTTTAGTTCAAATTGTCCTATATAGGCATTTTTTAAGTTATTTTTTAAACAATGAATGCAGAAAGTATATAGCTAAGGGGTTAGATGATATGTAAGGTCAGACAAATTAAGTATTCGTAAAGCAGCAAATAAATATGGATTATATCGCTTAACATTACATAACCGGCTAAAAAAGTACGAAAATTTGACAAATGAAGAGGTGGAACGGATTGCTCAGTAGTGTGCCGATCTTTGTGAGTGTGGATTTTGTCATGAAATTGACGATCTGAGAAGCAGAAAGCATCAGCAATAGTAGAGCAGTAACCACC
This sequence comes from Cheilosia pagana, assembly GCA_936431705.1. Lineage (NCBI taxonomy): Eukaryota > Metazoa > Arthropoda > Insecta > Diptera > Syrphidae > Cheilosia > Cheilosia pagana. The sequence continues at coordinate 28,309,166 of OW386168.1, read as the reverse complement.
AGGAAACCATATTAAAATGGTTTGGGGCACTATTTGAATATTTGAAAAAAAAATTGGCCGGAGCAAATAACGAATTACCCTAAACGAATTTTAAATCGTGACGAAAGCAGTTATTGCCTTTGCTCAAAAACTGTCAAACATATGGCCCAACGGTTACAAAAAAGTAACCAAATTGCTGCTGCAAATGAGAAAGAGACGCTACCGGTGTTAAATGTTTTTTCAGCAGACGTAACGCTTTTTAAATCCATGGTGGTGTTTCCATACAAGACATCGTTGACAGCATGCCAAAATTATGGTTTTTGGGAAGAAGCAAAAACGATTGGATGAGAAGCGAAATTTGTTTGAATATTTCGCCAATTGTGCTCACAACCGGTTGCAGATAGATAGATAGGCACAAGTCGCATTTAACCCTGGTTATTGAGGCACTGTCAGAACAATTAAGAAATGTTGAAGTTGATGTCAATCTCGAAGCGTCAAAATCGTCGGACAAGCCACAAACAACTTCAAAACTGAATATCACAGTGCATGCTGAACTTGGAGGGTTCCAAGGAGGACTCGGAGTATATGTACGGAATAGGAACATATATAATGAATTAAAGTACCTACATATCTACATTTAAAAAAACATAAAAACGTCTTATTTTATTAAATAAGGGCAAAAATGACTGATTCTTCATATAAAACTTTGTGTCCGGATACTAAAAAAAAAAGTGTCCGGAAATTAAATTCTGCTGCCCGGATACTAGTGTAAATCGAACTTTTTTGAATTTTATCATTTTAAAATAAAAAAACTGAGTTATAATTTTTGGCGCTTTGCCCACCCACAAAAGAGTGGACCTTTAAATATGTGGTCTCTAAAGTTGTATACCTACGGGGGTAACACTTTAATCAACCATGAGTTTTTTTTAACCCACATTAAGCAAAAATGTCAAATAGTAGGTAAGCCTCGAAACGATTTCAATTTTTCAGCTTCAACTTTACTTTTTTAAAGGTCTGTTCAAACTTCCTTACACCCACCACAGCATATGTACAGAATCCGGGATGCGAAGCATTTTCACAGGAGATCTCGAGTCATTCTATAGAATCTTCCTTATTCCTTACTTTATATATAAAGTAAGGAATAAGGAAGATGATAGTCTCTAAAAATGATAAAGATAAAGCTTTTTTACAGAAAAACAAGAGTTTTCGACGATTTAATTCGATTTTTGGGTTCACCTACGATTAAAAATTGATTGAAATACTATTACGATCGACGGCATAATGTAGATAGCCAATTGAGAAAGGTCCTCGTACCATCTAACTCAAGTGGTACCTATAAAATGCTCAATCTAAAATAAGCTAAACTGGGCTTCCGCGGATTGTAGCTACTTGGCAGCCTCCAATGTGGGCTTCCTCGATCCATGAGAAGATTCTAATACTTCTACAAATGTGTATTACAAATCTTTGAATATGCTTTGAATTGCTTCACACTTGGGCCTACTATATAGCTATTTAAAGAGGTTATAAAAACTCTCTGTATATGGCCAATGTACACGTTTTACGAGGATACAACAGGTGCAAATTTAGGTGCATCGAAATATTGACTCTTGGTTGCAGTAGCTCTGTTTTGTTGACCCGCAGCCATATTACCAAATAAAGTGTTATTTTTTTTGACAGCTTAAGAGTTTTTCTTTAACGTTGATAAGAGAGATAAATAACGCTTCGTGTACGAGCATTTACAGAGTTATAGTTCCCTTAAGCAAAAAAAGCACTTTCTTCGCCAGACATTTTAACCTTCAGCTTTTAGAAATGTCCATAGCCGAGTCGACTTCATAATTCTGTGTCAACTCGATAACTTATACCCTCATCGGGAAAGACGAAATCTTATGCAAGATCTAGTGAGTGCCCGAAAGGGCATATTATATCGTTTGGCATCTGTTTCTGTACCTGTTGCTTCAAATACTCGCAGTCCAAGGCCAAGTCTTCCACTTGCCGAAGTTGTTGTTTCAGCTAAACCAGGTGCGAATAAGAAGGACCAATTGGGGCGTATAACAGCATTGAACTTTTAAGTTTCACTTTTTTGTTAAATTTTTATAATTTCGCCTTAACAGCAAGTACACGTTGCGCCGTATTATAAATGCCATTGGTTTTTCTGTGGACCGCCAAAACTTAAAGCAACACGTGCAGTAACTAAGTAAAAGCGTTTTCCACAAAACTCCGAATGATCTTCGGTGTTTGCCAAATTAAGGGCTGCTGGCCCTTTAATCTTATACAGACATAAAGAGCTTTCGAGCCACCATTCGGCGTATTTCTGTTTAATCTTTGAACGTTTAAGAAGCAACTTCCAACAAGTCTCGTCGGATGATCAAGTTGACTACCTTTCACCCAACATCCAGCTGGCTCAGTGACAGCCTGCTTTATGAAAAGACTTTTAAATAATATTGCGTAAGTCCACAAAGCGTGTCTCATCGCAAGTGCCCTCTGACGTTCGTTTTGAGCCTGTGTGCGGTATCCACTTCGTTGTCAAAATTATCCACATGGAATTGAATCAGAAGAGCTTAATTTGACTTTAGTTCTGTGTAGAATGTCGGACCTTTTCCCCAAACCACCTTTAAATGGAGTCCACAACTCATAGAGCCGTCTGTCATAAACTCCGCTCGGACTCGAATCCATTAATAGTGCAGGCGTAACCTTAAAAGTCCCCTCACAAAGCTTGTTATAAATGAAGAGCACATCTTCGGCTTTTCCATCGCTGTTCCGCGGCTTCTGGCTACTGCATCCGCACAATACCAATCACCGGAGATAATCCTCCCATAATTTATCGCACCGTTTGTAGTCGTAGTAGATGCGAGATGCCTCTCAATATCTCCACCTCGAACGAGATGATGCGAACGTCATCTAACCAACAACAAAAAAGGAAACAAATCTACAAATGCATTCCTCTTCGCTCGCTCCTTCAATTATCTTACACACGACACACAAGTCAATCAAACCAATCGAACGAATCCGGTTGTTGAATTATCCATCCGAACAGAGTGCACAGGCACACCAAAGTCGGGCTCGCTCGCATGCTCAACCGAAATCGGCACTGGCACGCACAAATTATGCTGCCCCTTGGCTGATTGATCAAAACCTTGATACCGTGTGACACATGTCAATAAATTGATCTCAAATACACATAAATTTTCTTTGGTCCTTCGTCGCGTCTTCCTGTCCTCTTTCGTAATCATGCCGCATCGTTTAAGTATTAATTTTTCTCCCCGCTTAATCCTTGCGTGAACAAAACACAAGTGCGCGAGCGTTGGATCGCTGAGTGGAGCCCGCTATCCCTACTCTATCGGTCCGTAAATCAAGCAACAGATAGATATACGAAGACCGAGATGAAGACTCGTCCTCGTGGTATACAACTCGCAATCGATATCAGTTTACGAAACAAATTCGTTTTCGTCATCGTCATCCTTCTCCTTGGCAAGGCACAGTTTTAAGTGCTGCTGTGTATAATCCCGGGAGAGATGCGGTGCGCTGCGCTCTTCTGGCCTCGTATATAGAGAAATGGAGTTGTACACGTAGCCCCGAGACCTGAACTCCATAAATAAAATTGTGAAAAATTAAACCCCTTTTTTGAAATGTGAACTAATCCCGTTTTTTCCGCTCCGTAATACTACTCTGATGCCTCCCATGCTTTGCGGCGCGGCGCGCAGGCAGCAGGGAATGAACTTATTGTCCCGCTTTGTGTGGCGCTAAAATCTCATAGGATATATCATTTATTAAATATGAATCTGGGATTTCTTTGTGTCCGTCCCATTGGATGCATTTTGAAATTCAGGAATTTTCCCTTTATTCGGATGGCAATTTGTGTTCTTTTTTTTTTGTTTTTGTTCTTCTTCCTTTTTTTCGTTGCGAGCGAGGTTAAGTTTTGTTTGGTTTTTGTTTAGTCGCTGTTTGCTTGTTATTGTTGTTGCTGTTGATGCTGCTGCTGATAGTGGTGTTGGTTGGAGCTGTCGCCAGTGAGCATTCAACTAATGGCATGGAAGTGAAGGAGCTAAGAGCTGGGCTTTGTGCACCTTTTTCGCGTAATCGTCTTCTTCGTATACTCCTCAACGTAACGTATAGTCGACATCGTCGTCATTGTCAGTTGTGCGCGCTGCTGCTGGGTCGGGTTTTGTTTTTTTTAAGGTTCAACTGGCTGCAGTTTGGTGGTTCAAGTGGTGGCGACGTGATTCTTTTGTGCTTTTGATTTCTATGGATGAATGGGATATTCGCTTGTGGGAAGATGGCTTCGTGTTCCCTTTGTAATGATTATGCGGTTATATTCTTCTTTGACCATGGATACTAATTAAGGCGCCATTACGAAAGTGCGGTCTAAGAGGGAGACAGTAGCGCAAGTGAGATATGTGGTTGGCTTTGACTGTGATTTGAACTTGAGCGCGATAACTTTTGGAATGAGGTTATTAAATTTGACAAGTCCACCAATGTGATTGAAATCTTTCAGTGGCCATATTGACGAGCAATGTTGTGAGTTCTGCTTCTGAGTACTATTAGTAGTTTGTTACTTTTAGAGAGGTAATCGAGGAGCTACCGGCTTTTACAAAATTGGCTGTGAGAGGGAAGTAGGTAACTTGCTAAAAATAAATGAAATAAATGCCCTAACTTCCATGATTTCTATAAATATCTATCGAACGCCCACCATCCTTCTCTGTTTAAAATAGCTTCTTGTGGCAGTTTGATGTGTATTTTGGTACTCCACGGAAAGTAATCCAGCTTAAGCCAATGTGCGACTTCATTTATTTTGACCAAACAATCGGCCAATTTAATGTTTGGCTGAAATTATGTGGATTCTTAACCACGTTTGACACTACTAGCCGTTGGCGCTATAGCACTTTTAGGCTTTGAATGGAAAGTCCAGATACTTATTTCTACCTAAAAAGAGTATTCCCAGTCGCAGAAGGTGAAACATAGTGACATTACTTGGGAGTTATTACTAATCCAGCTTAAGCCAACGTGCTGACGTTTTAATGTCAAGCGTATGAGTAAACTAAAGCTTAGTAAGTTTGACAGCTGCCTGACTGGATGTTTCTCAGTTTTAATTGGCATAAATTGTTCCCATAAACAACTTCTCTAGTTGACGTTTGTGAGGGGGGGGGTGATGCAGCCGACGAGAATTTCGTTTCTGAGGTGACTGCTCTTTGAAATATTGACATTTTGTCGTTCAGAGTAGGTACATCTATTGCAGCCAAATCTAGTCGACTTAACATAACTAGATTTTTGAAAGTGCCGAATCATAATTTTTGTAAATTTTTGACACTAGCTTAAGCCAAGACAATTCTATTTTAGATCGCACCAAACTGTAGCGCCTCCTATATATAAGTTGTATCAACACCCCCTCCCATTTGGTATCACGATTGATATATTATCTTTGTCTTATGCCCCAACGATGGCTCACCAACTTAACCTGAGCTTAAGTACCACTAACACTTACTTTAATGACATTTTGCGCGAAATTTCGAGAATAAACCGACTGCTACTTTCACAGAGAGTTCCAGAGTCTAGACCCTTCGTCGGTTTTTGTAAATTAAACTTGATTTTGCATCTTGCCATAGGTAGCCATTATCATTTGTGTTTAAGGCAGAGACAAATGTCATTTATAGAGCCATACCCTGCGTTGCGTAAATTAAGTGGATGTAAAGTAGCATATGACAGCTCTTCTTAACCGCTTTAGCACTTGCATTAAAGGGCTTAAGATTACCATAAATCTATTCTATATACACTCTTAGAAGTTGTGTCCAGTGGTTGTTAAGCTAATTCGTCCTTGACTCCATTCTATCGGATCTACACAAGAGAATCTTGAGCTTTGTAGCTGTGTACCACTTGATATATTACAAGCCTTTTGGATGGGACTCCTTGGCCCGGAGTAGCTTTTCAAAAGCCCTAGAAAGTGGTCTCTTTCTACAATGGAGACCTAGTTTAAACTTAGTTAGATACTTCACGAAAAGCCTTAAAAATTTAAACTTATTCAGCGGCTTGAAAATTCAACAACTCGTCTTATAGGGCGACGATTTTAAACCATCTCTAGTACTTTCAATTTGTCTACCAAAGTCTACCAAAAAACTACAAAAATGCCCCCCTAAATGGTAAGGGCGGTCCTGCACCTTATGTGGGTTAGATTTGGGGAAGTGCTGAGTTACGTATTTCATCATTAAAAGTATAGAATGCTGTTACTCAGATTAAACCGATAGTATTTATTCCCATGCACATGTTGGTGGTTGCCCCCCTAAAAAGGGGTTATCGGGCAAAATCAAAATCTTCTGAAATACGTAGATACGGCATAATTTTCCATTCTCTACCACCGTTGAAAAGTGCATATCACAATCGTTAGAAAGTTATACGTAGTCCTTCAGAAAAGAACACAATTTTAATATTTCCCCCTAAAAAAGGGAGTGGGGGTCATTTTAAAAAACTACCCCACAGCTATTAAAAATGTGAGTTTGGAAAAAAGCCCCCTTGGAAAGAGGAAGTGGGGGTCATATCAAAAAAATTCTCACTCACAAGTTTCAACAAACAGCAGTTTGGCCAGTCTGTCAGTTATATGCGGGCTATATATGTATATCCAGGTCATCCCCAAGGAATTGATCAATTTTTAAACGCCAATTGCGATGAATCAATAATCGCAAAAATCCACTTCAACCTGAAGGACTTACAATTTACAAAAGGATGCCAATGCAAATGTACGAGTACAAAGGACATACAATTTTGTACAAGCTTTGCCAAGCATGTTTTTTGCATACTTCACCTGCGTATAATAAAGTCGTCGTCGGTCGGCTACGCTATATACAATATACCCCCACATCCATGTGCGGATGCGAATTTTTCAAATGAGTGCACTTATGTCCTCGCGAATTTTGTCCGCTTTTTTTGCGATTGGTTCATTCAGTGCATCACCCAATGGAATTTAAAATTTTTTTCACGTCATCATCGCCGCTGTTGTTGTTGTTGTTTAAGATGACAGCGTACATGCATCCATAGAATTCCACCAGAAGAATTTTTGAAAGAGATGCCAGGCACACACACTTATTTTTTATTTTTTTCTTCTACTCGCGTAAACATGAAGCGCCGGTGTTGCTCTGGTTTTCAGCAAAAATGATAACCACTTCATTTGGTAAGAGGCTCTTCACAGATTATTGCCATCTTGGGTTTTTTTTCCATACACATAATATACCTATGCTTTCCTATATCCCGGTAACATTTGAGGGGACATCCCATATGCATGCGAGTAGGTATGGGACTTTTGACGCGGTACATAACATTTATACAGATGGTAATCGGCAACATGGCGGAAATTTTCTTTGCAGTTTTAACGCTAAATGCAACAAAGGGGTCGAAGTACTTGAATTCTTTTAGAAAAGGGATCCTCCAGCGAGCGCACATAGAAATGCATACAAATTGTCGTTTCAAGTGTGGGTTTGGTTCGAAAACAAGGGATCTTTCCGGGGACTCATTCGACGGAACAATGGCGTATAATATATATGAGTACATGAGTTATGTATTCTTTTTTGGGGAGGGATCGTTGGTATGTAAATAGGGCTATACCTAAGACTATGTAAAGCTTCGCATATAAACGCTTATTTAATGAAATGCGGGAATTGCAACGGCAAGGGAATGCATATGTGCATGGAGTTGGTTTGACCCCTTTTTTCGCAAAAAAGTTGTATAAACTATGTATTCAAGTTGGAAAATATTTTTCTACGTATATGCAGTGTGGGAACAATAGGAAAACATTTTTGCAAAGGGACCTCGTTTGCGAGTGATTCAAAGTTAAACGATATGTTCCAAATAAACGTACAGCTCGTCACTAGCATCAGACTAAACTGGTGTAACGGCTGATCCTTTGAAACGCAAGGTAATAGACAGCTAGGATTATGAAAACCATCTGAACAACCTGCTCCGTGGCTGCTTATTGGTAATTTGCAGCTAAACTTTTAAGAGGTATAGAACTTTAAGTTGGCAACACTATTTTAACTGGCGGCCATTTTGTCAGCTGTCAAATGATTTATTTGTAGTTTGGTTTGGCATTTTAACATGAATTGACTGAAGCCTGAACAACGCTTCCAAATTGTGCAAATTTATTTTGAAAACCATGGTTCTGTTCGAAATACGTATCGCGCACTACATTCCATATTACGTCCAACATAATCGTCCATCACAGCAATTAATTGGATTAACTATGGAAAGTTTTCGCACCACGTTTACTCTGAATGATAATACGCATCCACAGAGACGTCGTAAAGTGCGTACAGAAGAAGTCATTGCTGCTGTAGAGCGCAGCGTAGAGGAAGACCCGAAGCAGTCTACCCGCCATGGTGATCGATATAGAGCTATGATTATGATTACTGACTTTTTCGTTCATCAATTGAACAACAGCAGCAGCTTTGGTTTCAACAAGTCGGCGCAACATGTCACACAGCTCGTGCCACAATTGATTTATTGAAGGAAATGCCAATTCACGCTGCGGACCCGTGAATTGGCCTCTAAGATCGTGCGATTTAACGCAGCTTGACTATTTTCTGTGGGGATATGTGGGGATATTGACAGATAAGCCCGAAATGATTGACCACTAGCAGGATAACATTTAGCGCGTTATTGCTGATATACGGCCTCAAATGTTGGAAAAAGTCATCGAAAATTGGACCTCTATAATAGACTACGTCCGAGCCAGCCGTGGCGGTCATATGCCAGGAATCATATCATTATATTAATACGTAATCATCAAAAGTTTCCGTACACTTTTTAAGTATTTAACATGAAATGAGGAGAATGAAACTTGTATCATTCGAAAGGTACTGTGCCAAAGATGTGCACAAACAAAAATTCGTAGGTATATGTCGCCATTAAGACTGGTAAAATGAAGTTAAGAATTTCTCATACAAAATGCTTAGCAGTTAATCGAAAGCATTTTGCTGCCATTCAATTTGTCTCCGTCATGTTTCCATGGTAACGAATTTAATCATCTTAGATTAGAACCTGTTGGAGAGCCTCATTAACCCATAAAGGTATGCAATTTAATTACCCCTAAAAGTAAGCAAGTGGCTTAGTGGTAGTGTGTTGGGCTACTAAGCGATGGGTTCCAGGTTCGAATCCCGAGAGGGCCAAAGCACATCTTAAGGTTTTTTTCCACTGTGCCACCTCTCGCGAACGTCTGACAAATATCCGAGAGTAAAACTGTCATGAATGAGCTTCTCAATAAGCCGTTTGGACTCGGCGTAAAATTGTAGATCCCTTCCATTCGTCCCAAAAATTGAAAACCCACACAAAACGAATGGTTGTGAGAAGCTAGGCCTTGGGTCCCATAGACCTGTCGCGCCAAAATATTTATTTATTTATTTTAAAAGTAAGCAATCATAAGATCTTAATTCAGGGAAATTGCAGACTATTCTGCGAGGTGTTACTATGGAAACGGACATTTTTTTCGATTTTTGAATATTCCATGCTCACGTGTTAGATAATTTTCCATTCTTTTTTCATAGCGGAAAGGTATATGATTTAATATTTAGCATATAAAGAAATTAAAATAAATAATAAATAAATTATGTAAAAAAAAAATTTGGCTTTCGTTAATTTATCTACAGACAAAATTTATCGAATTTCGACCACGGGCGGTACTAGTTTAAATTATAGTGCCAGAAGATTATATTTCGAATAAAGTAAATTTCATGTCAATTTAAAAAAATCATCTTTGTTTTATTCCATTTCAAAGTTATATACCTCTAAAAAAAACACCCTTTATATGCGGTCAGTCTGCATCCCCTTCGGTTAGGACTTCCACTGCTTAACTAGGACCAACCCGAAATGAAAACCAAAACTCCAAACCGGCCAACAAATGAAGCCATTCAAACAAACTCAAATCTGGGCGAAATCAAATTTTCGCAATTTGTACATTTTTCCACATGCAATTGTACGGCAACTATCTTTCATTTCTCGCTGGCTACTGGTCCCGGCCCGTATTCTCTATATATCTATGGCCAGGATTACAGCTTTAATTAATTGCAGATAAAGTCGAAAATTCTTACAAATTAACAAGCCATTTATCTTGGGTACACGAAGAGAGGAAAAAGAAAAGTCCCATACTCTCTCGAAGTCCTTCCAATAAATTACCATCGCAGTGTAGAGTGTAGAGCATGCGGATCGACTATATGGTATACTCTGCTGTGTGGTATACTGCAAGACTACCTAATAAAGTCTAAGTTTGGCGCGTGCTGCAAACGACTGCTCCTGAGTCCTGATGTTGTTGCTATATATACATGCTTGCTGCCGGCTTCGATGTTGCTCGTATTATATGCTGGGGCTTCGGCTGTAAATCGTTTTCAAATATACACCACTTACTCTTAACGTATAAAGTGGAGCAAACAACTTTGTATAGGAAATGTGGATGTAAAGATTAATTGCTTCTGGCAGAGCGAGGTGGTAAGACAAGGCAGTTGTCTTGCATTGTAACTTAGTTAGGAATACGAATAGTGCAGTGCGGTGCGCACGTACACGTGTGTTGCTCTGGGTAATGTGTTGATTTTTCAGAGAACTTTCCACTTTATTCTGTTGCGTTGGATAGATGTTTTATATGCTGACAAGGATACAATTGAATAGTCAATTGATTTACAGCGTTTTAATGGAGGATTGGTCGACAATTTTCAGAGAAGGAAAGATATTTCATTATGCGAAGCAATATCTGTTTAAAGATTGCATAAGATTGTTTTAAAAAAGGACTAGAGTCAATTTTAATTACTGCAAATAAATAAAAATATTTACTTTTTAAATAAATAAAAATTCATACAAAAATGTATATATAATATAAATTAATAATAAATTTTTTAAGCCAAAATAAAACTTTATAAATTTATTATAGTTAATTATTTTTTAATATTCACATAAATAATTAATAATACGAATTTCTAGACTAAGCAGTCTTTATATGTAAATCTGCGTAAAGGAGATTTCTAGTATGTACTCACTAACTGTAGAACAGTCGAAGTATTCGGGGACGGCTGCTAAGCCCTTTGCCCGTAGCGCTGCTAGCAAACGATGGCGTGAATTTGACAGTTGTTATCGTACGGAATCGACTAAAAAGCTTGCTAAATGTCAGCAAAGCACAAATCGCAGCTCATGCCAGAGTGCTTACACTCTCACTGTGTACAAGGAAGACATGCCACGAGGCTAGGAGTCAACGTAAGTTGCATCTATGGGGTGGAGGAGAAAAAACATTTCCGCTGGCTATTTAACTGTCTGGCTTTATCCTCGATATTTAGACCCATTTGGTATAGGATATTTGCTACGTAAGGAACCTAACATAACCTGACTTACCCAAAGCTAGAGGTAGGTTAAGTCAGACGGACACTCTCGATTGTTTGAACAGTTGAGTTTTGACAGTCAAAACAGTCAAAAAGTGGAAAGACATTGGGGAATTGTTTTCCATGGCAGGAAACCTGAACTTCGATTTGCAGTCGATCATTCAAGCGACTGTCACTTGTGAAAGGAGTGAGCAGTGGCACTGGGCCACCAATTTATTGAATACGACAGAGACATGACATCCGTACCTAGTGTAATTTTACTATTGAATTTTAAGTTTTTTATCTTCCTTTTCTCTTTTCTTGAACGCAAGCGATAATATTTCTGTATACAGGCGGTTCTTCATCTAGAACTGTTGCTTCAACTAGTCTTAAAACCCTTCTCTATAACTCCTTCTGTAGACCTCGTGGGTATTGCAGAAATCAGCTGAGATTTTGACTTTTTAGCAATTACATTTTTTAGACGTTATACACCTCAGAAATATATCGTTCCGTTGCATGTCTGGAATTTGCAAATATATTTGTGTGCCTTTATACATTTATCCTCAAACACTTTCCACAACTTTGTCCTTTCACATGCTCTGAAACCAACAGTTTTGTAAAAGACTTAAGTAAGAAGCTTAAGATAAATTTGTTCCTAATATTTTCTTTGCATATTTTAAGAACCGTGAAGTACCCAAAACTCTTTATATAGGTACTAATGCTGCAAGAAAGCAGCAAGACTTAACTCTACTCTTGACAATAAGAGTAAGGGCAATCTTCCTTTTCTTCGAATTTAAAAGGCTATAAACTTCCATGTACCCAATTTCAAAGTTCCCTTAATAAACAATATTTTAAACGACTTTGTTGTATGAATGGTGGGTGTCACGCCCCTTTGTTTAATACCGCCAACATTTTACAGAGTGTTTTCCTTAGATTTGTATTGGTCTTAGGACCTATACACTGCGAACAGAAGAGATCTATTGTGTTGGACTTTATTATTTAACCTAAGGAGCTAGTGAGGCTCTTTATATACCTCAGTATCATTTTTGGTTCCGTATTTCCTATATCTGCAGGACTTAAAAACGCCCCTTGCATATGGATTGCTCTGCCGCTTGCCACAGCAAGGCATTCGCAGAGTATGTGTTCCGCTGTCTCCTCCTCTTCTCCGCAGAGTCGACAGGAGTCGTCGTCAGAAAGTCACACTTTTTGCGATGCTATCTCAGTGGCCAGCGACTAGTAAGATAACCCGTTACGATCCTTAGATCTTCTTTGCTTAGCTCAAGTAACTTTTTTGTTTTACTACGAGCTGGGCTTATGAATTTTTTTTTAGCCTCTATCCTTTGGATTCCGTCCAGTGTTCGGCATTTCCCATTTCATGAACTTTGAGTGTACGTTACTCAAAGGTAACCCGAAGTAGGGCGTGATGCGCCTCTTCTCGCCAGACAATCCGCTCGGTCATTGCCCTCAATTCCCGCATGACCTGGTATCCAAGCAACGGCGAATGTGTGGTCTTTGGCCAGATCTTCGAGGAGGTTGAAACAGTTCCAAACCAGCTTTGACTTGATCGAATACGATCTTAGGGCCTTGAGAGCTGCCTGGCTATTTGAGAGGATATGCGGGCACCTTCTGTGCGCCTATCAAAGGCATTCTTGGACACATATCTCTTTGGCGTGTACCTACGCTTGAAAGATGTTTGGTGATTTTCCTAGCGCTATGGCTCTTTGGAACCTAGGCCCATAGATCCCAGCACCATTGGCATTATCTTCCATCTTTGAACCGGATTTGTGATCCTGATAGTAATATGAATTGATTGGCTCTCCAGGTATTTTTTTTGATAATACACAGCAAAGTACCAAATTTTACATCTTCAGTTCGCACAAGTCTCGGGAAATAGTGTTTTGAATATTTGTTTATTTGTTTTCTTTGTAGAAAATTAAAGCGTGCATGCTTTGTGAAACCTGCCACGCCGCTTACCCACAACTCTTCGTATGATCCTAAAAAAATCCTCAAAAAACCAACGAAAGTGCGAGGATTCATGATCGAATAAATATTTTTTAAACGTACCTATCGAGGACAAACGCATAAACAAACTTGTCGCATTTACCTTTAAAAAATTAAATAGAAAGAACAAGATAAAAAAAAAACAGATTTATTTTTTTGTGACATGAAATTGCTGCGTATTGATAAAGGTTGATAAAGGCGCAAAAGGACACATATGGTGAGTACTTCAAACGTCACGAAAAACAAACTCTTGACCAGAGACTGCATTCGATTTCAGTTACTTTCTGAATTTAGTAAGACAGTTCTTAATGTCGATTGTCGACCAGAAATTAAATGTACTTACTAGTCTAGGTTTAAGTTAAGTAAGACTTGACTGTTGTATGAACAAAATAAGAGCCTTAAGCGTTTTCGAAAGCACATTTTTAGACTTTAAGATTTTTGCAGGATATCTACAAAAAAAAATTGTGAACCGCACTTTGAAGTCTTTTCGTATTAGGAAAATTAAGTACAATTTTAGAATGCCTTCCATTTTGCCCATCAAAGTTGTGCTTTTGTTACTTTTGTGTTTTAAAAAGCTGCTGGAAAATATAAAGACACTCAAAAGTCTGTTAAAGAAGTTATAAACAGTGAAAAAAAACAAACACGCCAAATTCATACTGTCAAAACAATTCAGATACGAAAATTGCGGGCCTTCTTTTTTTTGCATCCATGTTATGCAAAATACTTTCCGCACAACTCGCATGTTTTAATGCCACTTCTTCCATCTTATATGACAAATTGTTTTGTGCCGACCTTATTAGGCATGACAAAACATTTCTCATTGGATTCCGAGTCAGACGTCCCCTGGGAGAAGCACATAAGATGTACTGTAAGGCGCACATGACCTTGTTGCCGCCGCTAAATCAATGCAAACTTTGTTCAAACTTTTTTGTTTCACCGAACCACCAGGAGCCATATTACTAAAATTAATTCGATTTCCCTTGCACACAATGCCGCTGAAAGGGCACATAAAACGGAGCCGCCGAATTGTCGGTTTCGCAACAAATTTTGGGCCACAGCCTATCCACCATATAATATCCTTGTGTGCGCGGTACATTGTAGGCGCTATGAATAAAGCTGAATAATTACTCGCGAGTTGTATTGTAGTTATTGCATACACATACTATGGTGTGTATAAAATAAAAGACTTTTCAGTTTATATAAGCGACAAAGGATCCGCTTTCAGCGTTCCGCCATGGAATTGATGCAATTTCAGGATCGCATTGATTCTGCTGCCGGAATGCCAGTTACAAAGCCAACTGCAGTTCGTGGCACTTTACGTTTCCGCAGAGGGAACGGCGAGAGACTGTGAAGTTTTGAGTTGAAGGATTTTTGGTGTACAAAAGCGGGTCTTGGCCGCCGCGTGTATTCATTTGGGAGAAGAACAACTGAGAATACAGTCTGATAAGGATCACGGATGAAAAGTTTTCTATGTGATTCGCAGTTTTTTTTTTCTGTTGGCACTGCGCTTGAGAATTTGGCGAGCACCAATGTTGCACTGGGTGCAAAATTGCTGCACATAAATGGTATAGAGGACTTGATTATTTGATTGGCTAGACCAGATAATTTGAGGGGATTTTTTTTTTGTTGGCCAACTTTTTTTTGTGTTGCATTTGATGGTGATGTTTCAGCACAATTAATGGGCCTGCAAATTGTGTCGTTTTGTTTCGAGTTGGCAAGAGACTTACCGGTTTTTTTTATTCTACTTAGAGAATTGTGTTACGGATATTTTTATATTAGGAGCACTAGAGTGCAGCGTAATACATATAGTAGTCTTCATAAAAAAAAGTGGTGTGAGTAGAGTTGCCAAATGTGTTGCCAAATAAGAGCTGTTTGAATCTAAGAAATATATGCTACGTATGCGAAAAGGTTCTAAAAGTTCACCTGATTTCCATATTTGCATCTACATATAAATAATCTAAAACGGAGGGTTGTTCAAACTTCAAAGTACTAACGTAGTTTAGGCTGACGCTGAACTGGCTGAAGAGTTTTCAGAAAATTCTGCTTGCCAAACCGAAGGATGGTACATACCTAGTTTTCCTTAGAATCCTTTTAATCCGTTACTGATAATCCCCAGAAGGTTCATGGGTGATTCGAAAAGTGTTGGTTCTAATCGCGTATTTTATCGAACAATCGTTGTAAATATTGAAATACTAGGTATACAAAAATTGGCAAACATAAGCACTAGCTCTTCACGGTGAAGAGAATCGGAAACACTTAAACGCCATCGAGCAATTCGTGCGATTTTGTTTAAGTGCTGATGCTGAGTATGCTATCTGTAGGAAGTTGGAAATAATTTGAATACCTAAATCGTTATTTTGTGCAGTTGCAATGTTTCTACAATAGATGGCACTTTGTTCTATGTTAAAATTAGGGTTACCATACGTTCCCCTTTTTCATATCAAGATACTGTTTGTCCCCCTTAAACAAATCAATGTCCCCTTTATTTAATACTAGCTGTACCCCCACGGCTTTGCCCGTGCCTTTCGTATCAAGTCCTGTCCACATTTCGCAGTTTTTTTTTTAAGGGAGGTGCAACGGCGCCCATTGTAAAAAACTCCATTTACAAAATAATTTTAAGGCTTCATAAATGTCCAGACATAGAGTTTTAATAATTTTGTTATAATGGTATGTACCAAATCCGGTTTTCCTATCCCGTTTTTTTGCAAATGGCTTTGTTAAGGCAATGCAGATGAAAGCTCTAAACTTTACCATACGATATGTTCGAATGTTGTTTTTTCGATCTTCAAATAAAAATAGATCCGAAAATCACAAAAGAAAATATTATTACCACATAATCCATACAGTTAATATCACAAAAAATTAACCCACTTCGAATTGAGTTTAGTAAATCAGACAGATGTATCTCAGTTTTGATTGACCTAAATGGGTCACTTTGGCAGCTTTGTCAATTGACGTTTATAGAGGGGTAGCCGACAAATCTAATCAAGAAATTCGTGACTGAGTACCTACTAAGTTGACAGTTCGCATATGTGGCTGACGTAGGAAAAGTGACGTTCCCGAGCAATCTATTTTTTTCGTTCAGGTTACATTACATCTAGTCCAGAGCAATCTAGTCGCCTTAAGACAACTTAGTTTTGTTGTGAATTGTGAAGTAAAAAAAAAGCTTTTTGTTGTGAAACTGTAAGAAATTAAGTTTGCTTTTTTTAAATTTTTTTTATTTTTTTATTTTTTATAGCCTATCAATTGATCACCGTAATTATCGACATTTAAAAAAATCAACTAAATTGGTTAAAAATACCGGCAACAGATGAAAATTAGGTACACTTTTTGCCACTTTATTTAATATAATAGAGATAAAATATATAAAAAATATAATTGGAATCCAATTCAAGGTTTTCTATTTGTTTTCATTTGGATACAATTTTATCGGCAACAGTGCCACCCATAGAGCCCAAAACTATCCTATCCTTTAAGTTGGAACGAACCATCCGCATTCACAAAGTCTCATTAAAATCGGTTGTGCAGTTTTGGAGATCGACTGCAGCGTCGCCTGTTAAATGGTAATTGAATTGAACTGAAAAACGAAATGTGCGCTACAGCACCACCTGTTGACAATTTTCCTACTTTTATTTTTTCCTAAACCTTTGCGATAAACGTTTCAATACTTCGCACGGGGATTGATCTAAGCAGAGTGCTCCAAGATTTGGATGGAATCCTCTTTTTAAAAATTAAAAAAGAAATCATGAAGATGGCGTCGTAAACTTGATCTATAAATCTTGAGTTATAAACGTAGTAAATAACATCACTTTCTTTTATATATAAAGATTCAATCACAAATTTAAAAAGAAACTTTAATTATATATTTTTAAAAAGATTTCTCCATTTGAAGCTCAAAATCCTCTCAAAGTATGAAATTTATATTTAACTGATAGTATTCAAGTTCAAGTTTGTTGTTTTTCTGATAAAAATAAGATAAAAGAAATATGTAGGTAGGCACCTACACACAAATATGTGTGAAACTTATTTTTATTTAGGAACTTTTTCTTACTTTGGTGTAAAAATGTGCAAAAACATATTTTAGACCCCTTTTTGAATAATTTCCCCCCCTAGAACCCTTGAAAACTCACAATGTCTCCCATTTCGCCATTTTAATTCTGGTAACCCTAGTTAAGTGGCGCAGTGGCTTAGTGGTAGTGTGTTGGGCTACTAAGCGAGGAGTCCCCAGTTCGAAACCCGAAAGAGCCATATTACATCTTAAGGTTTTTTTCCACTGCGCCACCTGTCGCGAATGTCTGACAAACATCCTAGAGCAAAACTGTCATGAAAGAGCTTCTCAATTAGCCGTTTGGACTCGGCGTAAAATTGTAGATCCCTTCCATTCGCCCCAAAAATTTAAAACCCACACAAAACGAATGGTTGTTAGAAGCTAGGCCTTGGGTCCCACAGACCTGTCGCGCCAAAGTATTTATATTTATAACCCTAGTTAAAATAGCAATGGCGCGCAGCTGTTTTATACTTTCGCCGCACTGAACCAAAAGGGCTAGTGGCTAGTGTTAATGTTTGCTTCATTTTTCCACGCAGGTTTGTATGAAACTGACATTTCACTAGCAGTCCTTGTATAGTATGTCTATGGTTGTAAAACTCTAGTCATCTTAGGTCTATAGGGTTTGGACTAGATTTGTTTGGATTATAGATCGTAAAAACTAGTCGTCACTTTCGTTCCGTCGGCCCTACAATTGAAATGTCAACTTGGTACTTATTCCAAAAATCTTTTTATTAAACATTTTGTTTAAGACAATACACAAAATTGTTGACTTCGAGAAATTATTGCATAGGTTAGCCTATAAAGTGTCAATTAACTCTTTCATTTAAATAAATCAAAGGAGTGGGCTAACTCTGCGTACGTCAAAACCGATGCATGGTTGGTTGCATCGCATTAGTTTAGTCCTTTTTACAACCAAAGACTTGACACAATTTCTCTTTGCCGTTGGAAAATAGAGAATGCCAATGGAAATCTTTGTAATTTCCAAGTTCCACAAACTACTCCACACGCCAACGATGTTTTTGTTTCTAATTGCATAAATGGGGACAAAAAAAATTGTACAAATTTAATCAAAGTCAAATCCATAGCACTAAATTAAAAGATTTAATCAGATTTGCTTCACAAAATTGCACATTTACCTTTGTAGAACTCTTTATTTCGCGACAGGATAAGAGAACTGCTTTTTTGGAAGAATTTTCCCCCATTTTTCCCGAAATGGGGTTAAGTTTCCATTATTGAGTTTCACTCGGCGAAGAGTTTTCCATATTTTCAACCGAAAACTCTTTGCAAGTTGAAAGGGATGTGAGTGGTTGAAAGGTATTTCTCGGAGAGTGTCGCAACACTTTGGTGAAATGGAAAATCGCATGCGAGTTTAGCAGTTGAGTGGATAATATTATTTACGATATTAGAATTTGAGTCTGGCTTGCGTCGTTTTTAACATTTGAGTTAGATGTTAAATGGACATGGAAACGCAACCGTTTTGATTGAGTGGGCGTGATGTTAAATCAGTTTCTAGTTCACAAGTTGTAAGGGTGGAAAACTTTGTTAAATCAAAAATGAAATGAACACGAAAGAATCGAGGTAAGTTCTTATTCTTTAAATTTAAATTATATGAAATAGAAACAGTCCTTGGGAAGCACGGTTTGCGGTAGTTTCTTGTGTTATAAAGGACCTTGGAATAGTTGGATATATTCATATAATTTCCTTATGTAGACTCGTGTACAAAATATTCCACAATAGATAGTTGTGTTTCCGCTTCTACGGATATTTCATCAGACTTCTTTCCAACTTTACCTGATTAAGCGTTTAACTTAGTTTCTTGAGAGTAATAGACATAAAAATGGAAAAACAATTTACTTACTTCATGCGTTCGCGCCTTTTAAACTGAAATTTTCGCAAAACATTTCGTGTAATTTGTAGTGAGTAATAGCTGTTGCCTGTCGCAAGAAAATTTTCCCCCCGTTTTCTGTTAGATAATGACGAACGCTTAGTCTGGGGTCGAATTACCGCACCCGTGAGCGAGCGATACGTCAGTGAATTTTGTTGAATTTACATGCAAAACAATAACAAATTCAGTCACGTATTGCTCGATCACGGATGCGGTAATTCAACCCCTGACTTTCTTTGATCAAAAAGTCACCAACAACGATTATGATTTTAGAGCTGTAAAAAACGCAATACCTACTTTTATTTGGGTCTAAGGTTTCAAGCAGTAAAAAAGACAGTCAAAAAACTTTAATACATTGAAAGCAGTCAGGCGACAAGAAGAATGCAAATATTTTAAAAGACTTCATAGATATTCCTTTGACTTAAAATCGTTTGGCTGCTTTAAGTGATTTCTTTCACTAAGGACTTAAAAACAGGCTGCCAATTCGAAAATCAGTCTTCCTCAATTATTGATTGCAGTACTCAAATCATTCCTTTAAGTCTCTACAACATTTAACGTTTTATTTTATTAAAACAACTCATATGAGGCGCAAAGAAATGAAGGAGTTTGATTGGTTTTTAAACTCTTAATTTTTTGTTTGGAAAACACAACATCAATGAGATTTGTTTACACTTATCACAAACTTAGACAAAAAATGTATATAAAAAGATTAGAGCAGTAAGTTTTGAACCATATGTGGAAAGGGCAAACGCTTAGCCTAAAATCGTTTCCGATGATTACGAATAGTGGCCAAAAACCGCCCTCCGCAAAAATGCTCAAACAATTTTGCTTGCGCTCTTTTAAAATAGCTGTCAGCAGCGTGACCGTTGTGACACTAAAGTTGCAATTTGACACTTTTTTAACACGTTGGCACAATGAGACTCATTTTTTAAAATTCAAGGATTTTGGCCCTTTTTCACAATTTGGAACAATAAACGCTAGAAACTTTCAAACTTTGAAGATGAGCTAATTACTTTAACATAAATTAAATACGCTAAAGTGGCTCATTGATACGCATTGATTGGTTTGTCACTGAGCGGATTTGGAACAATTTTGGTACAGAGTCGGGCAAATAAAAAACCACATTGATGAATTTTTGTGCCAAAACTTGTATAATTTTGTTGTTCAAATACTGACATTGTCACACAGCAGTGCCTGTGCTGAACGCGTGTTTTCAAAATTAGCGCTAATAAAAAAAAAAAACAAACCAGCAGGTTTCTGCCGAATCAATGCTTTCTGCATAAAATTTGATTACACGTACAGATTTGGAAGATTGAGAGCCAAGTTCTGATCTTGTCAATAAGTACAGAAGCACAGTATTAAAAAAGTAATAAAAACCTACTTCATGTATGGTATGTTTTAACGACTGAATTAATATAACTTAAAACAAAAATTACCAATACAGTAACTCGTTTGTTTTTTGTGTTTACTTTTGATTTGAAGTTATTTCTTAAATGGCCCTTATTTTTCTCCGTGGGCCTTTTTCTTGCTACTTTTCAAAATTCTTCAACGCTAACGCTGGCTGTCAGATAGCTTTTTGTACGTTTGTGTTTTGCTAAAGGCGAAATATTATATTTTGAATCAGATATAAGGAGCTGTCAAAATTAACTTTCTGCTTTTGTTTCGTTCATATTTGAATATTACTTCCATAGGAACTCACATGTTGCTCCAATTTGTTTTAAAAAAGTTCAGGAACAAACAAAATTGCAGATTTTAAACAGAAAAAAATACATACAAGTGCTATGAGTTGATTTACAATTGTCACGTCCGATTTATTGAACTTTCTGGTAATATTTCGTATTTATGCAGCATAGTCTCATCCAACAATTTTTGGCATTCACGTTTTAGCATCACCTCCAAGATCAACCCAACCAAAATGTCAGAGTTTTAAACCCCTTCACAAATCAAACCATTTCGACACTCAATAATTGATAAATGCTAACATACATATCGCATAAAAAAGACCATTCATATGAGCTTCCCTTGTCATATAAGTCCTTTGTCAAAGTCGAAAAGGATAATTATGTGCGTGTTATACTTTTAAATTAAAAGTTATTTGTTACCAACATTTACATTAATTAATGATGTCAAACAATTGTCATGGGGTCATGTGTCATCGCAGAGTCATCCCCCACAATTATTATATAAATCCACATGTACGAGTAGCTATATTTAATAATTAATTCCCACTAATTGTACGCATAAACATTATGCATTTAAGAAAATTCATTTGTTAGTAGGTAGGTATTATGCTAATTGACGCGCATATTGCTATGTGCGTTTAATGCGATTAAGCCGCATGGCAGTGCTACGGCTATGGGACGCTGTTCATGTTCACCGATCATCTATTTAATTCCATTTGGGCTTGATTCAGTGGAAGTATCCTCCCCCATATACGTCCTTCTACATAAACACAATTAATTAGTTGATAAATTGGAAAAATTTAATGAGCAGAGTGGATTACGTAAAATTCTTAATTATTGCATTATTTAATCCTGATGGCGTCCAGTGTTGGAAAATATTTTGAATATGCTCCCAGTTACCCGCTCGCGTGTGTATAGGTACATAAAATCGGAACTCTCATTGTGTACCAACGAGTACCCTATCCAACCGCCGGTGTCTGGCAGTCTTCCTTCCGGTTCAGTTAAAAATAAAAATAAAAAACAACCACAAAAAAAATGAAATGCAAAAAATAAATAAAAATCTGCACTTACCACACCACAAACGTGTTCGCTGCCAGAGGCGGCCAATTTTTAGGAAATAAAAATTAAATTAAACCAGAACGGAAGCCAAAAATAAGTTTTTATCTTGTCTAGCCGATCAAATCGAGAATTTCGCGCCGCAAGCGAAAAATGGTGTCCGCTGGTTTTTTTGTGCGCGCGAGTTTCCTCCTCATCAACACACACAAGGCGCGACGTGCGTGTTATGCCACATTGATACTAACAGAGATGTGGTCATTGAGGAATTAATAAAGGATGCAGCAATTATCCTTTGTGGCGGTAACGCCAGCAGCAGCGGTAGCATATGCTTGAAAGGTTTATTTTGTTTTAAAGTTGGACACTTCAAATGGGCGACAATTCGCAAAGAGAGAGAAAGTTTTATTGGTTCGCTTTTCAGGATGCAGAGTCCTTGTGCTTTAAATTAAAAACAATAATTTTTACTAACGGTTTATGTAAATGAGTTGCCAAGAAGGGAATATGTTTTGCTGCTTTCAAAAATCAACAGTTTGCTTATGAACTCATTTGCATTACTTCCGTTTCCGTTGCTTTATATATGAATTATTTAACAAATTTCCGCAGAATGTTTTTATGCTTTTGTTAAGTTGCTGCCCGAAAAACTTCTTTAGACAAATTCTTGTGGTTATTCTTGGTCCCAACAATGAGAGAAGGCAGGTTGTATTACACATTACCAGATGAATTATCTCAGTATAGGTTTCAGAATTTTATTATATATTCGAATAGGACAAGGACAAGCACTTGAATATTATATAGAAATGCTTCAATGACGGACATATCCTTTTAGACCTGCCTATGGCCAAGAATGATTTCTTCTTCTTGCGCACTTATCAAGCAGATCTGTAAAATTCAGATATTTCTAAAATGAATTGAACAAATGAATCTGCTTTCAGGACTTGTTTCGCCGATAACTACACACTAAGCTTTTCGACTTATTCAAATAGTTAGCAACCGCGATAAATTGCGAAACTAGCAGGACCAACCGCTGGAAAATGTCTTATCAAACGCGTTTTTAACCTCTCTGTAAACAATATAACTTAATACGAGTTACGACTCACGACATAGTTGAAATATGGAACAAATTTGATTCGGTGGGAGATGATTATAGTGGGGACAAATTTCACAATCTAGTTTTCAATTACGAGCATATCACCGCATCTATCCAATACGACCTTACCTCATAACAACTTCTGCCGTTTCCTGCCAATGAGCCCCATCGCAATGCTCAAGTTCAATTTTCCAACCACAGACTTCTGGGTATAACATAATAAATTCCATAAAAGCAACTATGATACAAGCGCATAAATCGCTGACAATAAAAATAATAACTTAGTTTGACCATTGTTAGCTCCATCGAACTTGTCCACCCTTTTCAATAAGATTATAACATATTGCAACTACCTATATTCCCTTCGATACATATAAACCCACACACGACATTAATCTTTTTAACGCAAACAGTTTATTTATAAACAGTTAAATACGAAATTTTATGTCTTCTCATGTGTTATCCCCTATATATCCATACAGGAGTCGAGTCTGCACATATCCACCAATATCCATGTGCCTGAGAACTGCCATTTGTCGCAGAACTAAAAATTGACAGCGAAAATAAATTTCAAAAAAATATTGAGTGCAGTACTTATGGGTGGTAAATCCTTTCGTTCGGTTCAAGCGTAAACATGGGATACAATCATATACAAGTACTGTACTGCATTCCGCAGCACAACTGCAAATATCTAAGGTACTTTCGAAGGACATGTCGATAGATCTGTGTGTGGCTGTGTGTATTGAAACTTCCGGTTATAAATCATTATTTTGTCAATGGAATTATTGCAAGTTGTGTGTGTGTGTGTATCGGGTGAAAGAAAAGCGCAAAAAGTAGCAAAACAAGAATAAAAAGTATATTTCCACATGTGCCACCATATGCATTCACCCCTTAAGCTCTTTATCTGCTAACTGCAATTTATAGCCCAGATGAAGGTTGTTTTTGTTGTCCCATGTTTCCAAAGAGAATATAAAATGTATTTTCCAATTCATGATAAGCGTATACAATTTGTATGGAATTTATTCGGTTTGGGAAATAGTTTTATGTCGAATATTATGGATTAACAATAAAAACAATGCGTATTTTCATTTATAGGCGTTGTGGATTTATGCCATAATCCACTGTTTGATATTATTGTTGTCGAACATTTGGGGAAATAAAGCACTCAGAATCAGAATAAAACTAGTATAGAAGATCTATTTTTGCTTGCTATACCTTGTTCATATCAACTATAAAAACTCTAAAAAGAATACGCCCCCCAGAGAGAATCAAACATCGGAAGCCAGGTTTTTGGAGTCAAAAATCCCTATGACAACTTTTTCTTTGTTCCCGAATAAAATGATAATGCCAAATAAAGTCTCTTATTCTACACCACACGTTTCCACTAATATAATTATTATTATTTGTCTTCAAGACAAAATCGCACTAAAGCGGTCTACGAGGCATATACGTAACTTTCGTCGTAAAATGCTTAAATCCAGGATGCACGTTGGGCATCAGCATTTAGCGGACTTTTATTTATATCTTTAAGAAGCTAGAATGTAGGAAAGCATGCCGCAATGAAGAGTTCTGTGTGTCAATTAGTTGTAATCGACTTATTTTTAATGTTAGATCCTTTGGTAAACATTTTATTAACAACTTATATAACAACTAGATTTGAATGGCCATGCAAACCAATCGATAAAGTTAAAATTGAAGGCACAATTTGGCAAATACAACATTAACAATTTTGTTAACCATTTAAAAAGTCTTCTAACGCTCCCTCAGTACCGTCGTTGTCCAAATCAACTTCTTCCAATGTCAGCAATCTGGCACTCTTCAGTTCAATTTCTAAAAGAAATGTGTGAAACAAATCAACACCGAATTGAAAGGATTTAACAAGAACATCTTACTTGTCACAGAACCCGTCTGCTTGAATTCTGCCATGTCTATCCGGAAAGCGTCATCGAAAGCAGCCTGTCGCTCTTGATGAAGTCGCCTCAGTTTCTCTTCATCCTTGCGGATTTTTTGTCTCTGTTCTTCAGCCTGCTTCTGCTGTTGGGCTTCCAATTCAGCTGTAAAGAACTAGTGTTAATCAAATAATTGTCACTCTTATATCCAGATTTACCTACCCATTTCTTTTCGTTTCGCTTCCAATTCCCTTTCGATAATCTTTTCCTGTGTGTCCAGCATTTGGCACACCTTGTCCAAATCGGCTATTTTCTCCTCTGCAGCGAAGCCCAACTGCTCGATTTCATTGAATTTGTCCAAACTGGCTTTTAAATTGGCTTCAATGGCAGGGAGTCCAGACAGACAAGCCAACAAGTCATTCAGATTTACTTGTCTAGTCTTCATTCGTTGCTGGATTCTATCAATTGTGTCTGTTATATTTGTAGCTGATTTAACGTTGGCCACATTTGCATCGTACGTGCTCTTCCAAGCATCTTCATACTGTTGCAAAAGTTCTGAGCCCGCAGCAACGTTAATATCCGAGGGGATTCCCAATTCTGAATCATTTAGTGTATCAAAAGTGGGCGACTGAACACGAGAAAATTGTGTGGAAATATTTTCAGTGATGTGGATTCCTTCCTTTATGGCTTTGTTTAACTTCTTTTTTATGCTTCCAAGCATTTTAGAGATAACATTAATTTTAGTATTAAACAACAAAATAAAATGAACAAATTAAAAACAAATCACTTTCGTTTTGTTGACAGTTTGCCAATGACAACAAGTGCGGAATGACGTTTGTTATCAGATGAGTTCCACAAATAGCCACCGACTGTGAGGTCGTGTTCAATAAGTTTTGCGTTCACGACTACATGTTATAAATAAAAATATGAAAATACATTTTTTATTTAAAATTATTTATTGTTTTTCTTAGTAAGGTGTGTGGTCTAGTCATTTATTTTGGATAATATTCATATTTTAACGTCAGAAATCTTGAAAACGGAATCTTCTTCAAGATAAATTGAAGCAAAGGAAATGCGAGTCACCTATTTTTTAAGGTTATACCTAATCGTTTCCTGAAAGTAGAATTTAAGCGAGTTAACCTAAGAATCCCATATGTATCGAAATTTTCAACGCAAGAATCGCCGAAATTCTCACCGAAGAACTACAAATTGGCCAACTACCGGGGGGAATGGTAAAATTTAAATTGAAAATTAATAATAAATTGAAATAGAATTCACTGGAACTAGGAGCATTATAGAAGAATGTAGGTAACCGGTTTTATTTTTACATAATTCAATTTTAGCGGACTCAACAGTGGTTGAGTAGATAGTTTACTGGACCACTGAGCGATGGGTTCCAAATTCCAGTAAATCTACCTCTCCTTTCCGTATTTAAGGCAGAAGTGATATTTTAATTTCGTTTTTTACATTGATTTTCATTGTTTGTCAATGGGTAGGTATCCTGTATCCAGTATGGATCCACAATAGTATAGAATAGACAATAGACATGCCAAAGAAGTAAAAAACAATATATACATACACCTGTTGTCCAGTAATGCATTCTCAAGCAGTTGCGAACGATCGCTCTATTCGTATGTAAATAATCCAAAAATAGATAAACCAATCTCCAGTTGTGGAAAAATCTGCGAGTCACGCGACCTTGAATTGCTCGTATCTGCTCGGATAATTTGAATTTCATTTGAAATCACAAAAACAAGAAGCGTAGCCGAATACCCAATCAACTTTTCGGTGTTAGCCCACACAATAATTATAACCTGCGTAGCCGCTAACAATACCTGCGAAATATCTGACGTACCCGCCTAACATGTTGTGTGTATATTTAAATAGATACATAATAAATCGTATATTTTGTTAACGTAGCAACATGTGTGTTTATTGTGGTCAAAATTGGTAATGGGGCCAGCGTGTCGTGCAGTTGTTGTTCACCTATTTTCATCCATCACGATTTTAATTCATTAATATAGGTATGTTTAATCTTCATGTCATTATCACATGAGGCTGCTAAATATACGCGGGGTATTCAAGTCCGAATGAGGACTTTTTTGATTCCAATATCAAAACTTTCCTTTTTATCAAAGTTCTCAAAAGCATTACATATTAATTAGGTCACGTGACTATTGTGAGGTTTAGCACCAATTGATGAAGACTTTTTATAGATTGTTTACAATTTGTTTGATAAATGACACATCTTTCAGGTTTTCTTTTCGATAGGTAGGTAATAAAATTCAAATGTCCTAACAGTAGGTGGTTATCGGCTTCGATACAACATGTGATGAAAAATAAGTGCTTAAACAAAAATGTTTGTCTATAAACATTTAAGTGGAAATACACTTTCCACTTAAATTTGATAGCTAATGCGTTTGTAAGCAAACAGTTTGAACAACATGTATCTAATGGCCAAAGGTGTTTAGAGACGAAAATTACTTCTTAAAATTAATGTGGATTCAGATGCTGACATTTTTGTCAACTCGTCCATTATACTTTTAAACAGTTTATTAAAATTTCTTCAATATGTTCCCCTAGACAAAAACAGTCAATGTTATGTTATGTTAAAGTGGCTCTCGGTGAGAGAATCCCTTAGGCAGTAAGTCGGCTCATTGTGCATACCACTGGTTTTGGGGGTTCCTTAACCGGTTACTCATGTAAACCATTTGCTACTATTGACAAAGCTAAGAATATTAGCAGCGTTGATGAAGCTTAGATCACTTAGATCATTGAGAAAGTAGTTACCTAAGTAAGCCCTCCTTAAATTGGATAGGACGGGCAGCTGAAGAGGAGGTGGGTGACGGACACATCTTCCTCCTCATCCATGCAGTTTCTGCAAAAGTCATTGTATGGCATTCCGATTCTACGCACGTGTCTACCCAGAATACAACGCCCGGTGATGATATTAGCGACCAGCGAGATACTAGATCTGTTGAGTCGCAGAAGCGCCTTGGTTCTTTTAGTATCCAGGGTTGCCCAAGAAAGCCAATAGCAACGTGGCAGTATCCTAGATGTTTCTATCTATGACTTGCGTTAGGTACCTGTTGCGTCCGCGTGAATGAGTTGTTGAATGTAGGACAGCGGTGCATGCACGTTGTGAACACTGACAATGTCAACGCCGAAAGAGCCTTTGCTCGCCAATTGGTCAGCTGCACAATTCTCCGGGATATCACTGTGTCCCGGCGGATGTTAAAAATAATGTCAGTTTTAGAAAAGTTTTGATTCAGCATGTTACCTTATTGATTGGTTATTTATGCATCGTTTTTAGAAAATTCGTTGGCATTAAGACAAAAAATAATACCCGCAGTTACATAGCCTATTATAACAAGGGACCTTATAATGTTCTAAGTGTGTCTTTAATTCAACCCGATATGATCTTTCGGAATGTTGTGTCAGAAGACCTGCGAGTTTGAACTAAATTTAACCAAACTTCCTGCAATACAAAGGTTATTGCAAATCATTTAACTATCCCGTCATGGCTAAGGATGACAACTCTTGCATTATGAGATATATAGTAAGTATAATTTAGTAAATGTTTTAAAATAAAACATTTTTTAAATCACGTATCTATAATGTTTAACATTTTTTAAGTCTAAAAATTTAAAAAAGGAAAACTAAAATTTATCAAAAGTTTATACCTTGACAAAGTTTAAAATGGAAAAAAATATACCTACCCCCTTTAGCTTCAACAACTTTCTGTGATCGTCTGGGAACCGATTCAACGAGTTTTTGCAAAATTTCTTCAGGTACTTCATCCCAGAGCTTTATTTTAAAAATGGTCTCCTCTCTGCTTCGAGTCAGAGAAACAGTACTTTTTCCTTTAATGTAGCCTTATAGACACCCAATAGCATTGGATCTGGGGTAGCCAGCTGTGTGTTTCACGTTCTATATCCTCGCCTTTTTCGAGGAGCGTTATCCCTTTGAAAAATAAATGATTAGACTATCGCCAGGATCAAATTCTTGATTCTTTAAAGTTTGTGCTTATTTATTTCTTAGGGCAGCCTATACAAATGCAACAACATTAATACAAACGGACTACTGCCACACACACCACGAAGTCGAAGCAAAGCATCCGAAGAGAGCAGACGTAAACAATTGGCAAACAAGACACAAATAAGTAAATTAACTACTTAAAACAAGTACAAAATAAACGACATTTATTTAATATTAAACTTTCTTTAAAATAAATTGTGTTTTCTTTCGTTACCACAAATAAAATATATAGTGTTTTCTTTCGCCATAAGAACATTACGCCCCAGAACATTACGGACCCGCCACTGGTCTGAAGGAATAGAGCGCATTTTTGTAGAGTTTTATACTCTTGGCCGAATTGCAGCCGCTCGATTTTGTTTCCGGGAGTTATATACGGTACCTTCCCAACAGAATATGCACTAAAATCAAATTTAACAAGGTTCCTCTGAATTGTCCTCTCGTTAATGGTGTTTTCAACATATTTTCTCATTTTAATCTCGACGGCATCTCGAGTTAAACCCGGGGTCGAATCGTGTCGTCCGTGAACGAGCATACGTGACGGAATGTTTTTGTTTCACATGTAAAATGAACTTAATTCCGTGAAAGTAATGTTCGTTCACAAATACAAGTTTTTCGTTTTTTTACCTGTGCGGGGTAAATGTGTTTATTGGTTCTTTTGTGCTTATTGTTTTGGAGATTTACAATTTTTTTAAATAAATTCCATTAGTTTTCTTTTTCTGAGAGAAATTCCTGCGTTTTCCACATATTTAATTAAAAAAGGACCTGTACACAGTAAATCTATCATAATAACTTTGAATTCAAACGATACGAACATCTTTCGCCAAATTAACTTTAAGAAATGATTTCGTCAAAATACTTTTGCCTGTCAAAAATCACGCTTTAACCACAAACGATCTGTTCTGACTGATCCAGTGATGGAACTTATATGGTCCATAGGCCACACCATATTCAATCACTGAGTGAAAACTGACAGCGATAAATTCGTGCCTGTTAGGAATTATTTGCCTTGAAGAACGACTTGCTTTTGCCGATAACTGTGCACTTAAAATAAATAAATAGTTGGCGCAACATGTCTTTGAGACCCTAGGCCTGGCTTCTTACAACCATTCATTTTGTGAAAGTTGTTCATTTTTATTTTTTTTGGACGAATGGAAGGGATCCACAGTGTATGCCGATGCCAAACGGCTAATTGAGAAGCTCTTTCATGATTGTTTAACTCTCGGATGATTGTCAGACGCTCGCGAGAGGTGGCACAGTGGAAAAAACCTTAAGATGTTATTTATATTCTTTCGGGAATCGGAACAGGGTAGCCATCGCTTAGTAGTCCAACACCTTAACCACTGCGCCGACAGTTTAGTACGTTTAATTTGTTTAATTTCCCAATTCAAAGAGAGAGCACAGAGAGAGTTACATAGGATTCGAATCTATTCGAAAGTTGTTCCGATTCTACTTTTAAATAGAACAGTTCTCTTTGAAAGTAGAATCGAAACTATTTTTGAACAGAATCGAATTACATAGTAGGTCCCCAGCGCTTGCTTAGCACACTTGTCCAGAGATGAGACTTTTCGCAAAGGAAATGAAGCAACTACAATCCACCTGCACCATTAAAGACAGGGGTCGAATTACCGCACCCGTGAGCGAGCGATACGTCACTGAATTTTGTTGAATTTACATGCAAAACAATAACAAATTCAGTCACGTATTGCTCGATCACGGATGCGGTAATTCAACCCCAGAGTGCAACCATCCAATTTTATTTGCTTGTAAAAAAACGGTGCAGCTGACGACCTATTAGAAGAAAAAACATTTTAAAATCGTTGCAAATTCAACGAAGAAGTGATTGAAAATCGAAGTCCATCGTTCGTCTGGACTCTTTGCTGAGCCGGTCCACAGCAACGTCCCGAGACTATTCGCCGCCTAAAAAGAACAAACAACCCAGGTAGCAAATAAAAATAGTAAATCCTTTTTTACGTGTACCTAACAGATAGGTTTTTTTTTTAGTTTTTTTGTTGTTTTTTTTATTTTTGAGATTTCACTCTCTTTTTTCTTGGTTTTTATTTTTTTTCTTTTGTTTTGTTTGTTAATTAAAAATTATCGATAAGTATTTAATTACAGGATGTTTGTTTGTTTTGCTTTTCGTGTTTCGAAAATATATTTAAATATATTTTTTATTTATACTATATATATATATATGTTATGTATGCAATGTTTGTTTTGTTTGTTCCAAATTAAACTCACAGTACAATCAATATATTCAAAAAAGAAAAAAAGACATCATTTGTTGTGTGTTTCGCCTTGTTTATCGCCCAAACAATTTTATTTTTATTACATAATATCGGTTCCGGTTTGTTTGTTTGTTTTGTATTTTTCTTTAAATAATTTGAGTGAATTCATCTGCATAGCTTCAATATATATATATATAAGATCATCATTGTATTCCACAAAACAAAATTGAAACAAGTGTTTACAAAAACAAAATGAAACTGATTAGGTATGTATGTAATTATAATTTGCAAAGAAAAAAAAGAAATAAAAAGAGTTAACGTTTTGTTGGTGGTAAAACTTTAAAATTATACTACATAGTTCTCGTTGCAAATTTATTTTTTCTTGTTTTAAGTGGTCTTGTCAGAATTTTGAATGTTGTTCTCCAGTATTTCTTGTTTTTTTGTTTTCTCAATTGTTTGTTCTAATTCATAATCATTCACTTTGTCTACGCGTTATCCATGTACATAACCATAAAATTGTTGCATTATTCTCATTAATATTAAATAGATACTCATTGTAACGTAGTTGGTTTTTAAATAGAAACTTACAAAACTATTAAATTACTATAATTATATAATAATAATTTTCCTTTTATGTATAATAGTTTTTCCTCATTTAAAACTTTCGAAATAATTTCATTTGAACTTAAATGTTATGAAAAATAAAATAGTAGTAATTAGCATAATAATAATATTTGTATATAATTAAACATTTAAGAAACAAAAATTGATATAACACTATGAACTAGGTAAAAACTAGGAAAGTTCTATTTTAATTAAGGAGACAACGAGAACCGAATGGCAGACATTATTTAATTGTTTGTTTTTTGCTTTTTCTTAAGTTTTCTTTGTAAAATTTTTGAAAAATTTTAAAAATTGTTTTTTATTTTTCGTTTTTGTTTTCTTTAGATTCGAGTCGCGCTAAATTTGGC
Organism: Cheilosia pagana; assembly: GCA_936431705.1. NCBI lineage: Eukaryota > Metazoa > Arthropoda > Insecta > Diptera > Syrphidae > Cheilosia > Cheilosia pagana. Next base: position 28,276,993 of record OW386168.1, on the reverse strand, counting down.
TTCTCTGTTAAGTCCTTTTTAAGGCAGGTGTGTGTCTAGTGTCCACCATCAACTCCCAATTCCTTGTTTTCTTTTTTCTTTTCTCTCTGTCTATTGCGCGCGTCCTTAACCTATTCTCATCTCATCTCACACAGCGTACGTTTAACAACAACAAATAAAATACAAAAAAAAAGGGAAAAAATCTCTTTTTACAAACAAAATAATAAGCGCCTCTTCCTTACTAACCCTAGTCTACTAGATACGTGTGTTTTGTCTTCATTTATAGCGTAAGTTCAACCGAACAGAAAGAGAGAAAAAAGTTAACATTACATTTGTTTGGTTGAAAAGAAAGAAGGAAAGAAAAACTTATGCGACTAAAGAAAATCTGTTTTTGTTTCTTCTTTCAAAACGACAGCCTTCTTGATATTATTATTAATTTTTTTGTTTAGTTTTTTTTTTTAACTATTTTATGAGTTTTTTTTTAAGTTTTTGTTGTTTTTTTGTTTAGTTTTACTTTAAATACGATACTTCTACAAATTGGGAGCGGGGGGAGAGTCAGGGGGCGAATTTGTTAATTCAAGTACAGCTGATGATAATCCAACTTGGCCGTTTTCTGAGTCAGGGACAACTGAAACTGGCGATTATGATGATGTTGCTGTTGTTGAATGGAAGGATTGCTAGGAATTGGTTGCTGATGGTGCTGCTGTGGCTGCTGTTGCTGCAGTCATCATGTGTCGCCGCGTGCAGACATCATATTCGTTTCTATGTCGCCTTCTTTGCTGTCTTCGGAGTCGTCGCCGCTTGAGGTACTGCCGCGTCGGCGATAGTCATTGTTAGTGTTGTTGCCACCACCACCGCCGCCGCCGCCGATCATATGATGGTGTTGCTGTATCTGTTGATATTGCTTTTGTGATTGGCCCATGACAACGCCGCCGACACCGCCTGTGACAATCAGAGCTGTGTTTGCGCCACCGCTGCCGGGGGACATTCTTGTGACTAGCAGATGCTCGTAGTTCTCCTTGATCCATTCGCGGTAGTCGATCACATCGTCTGTAATGCGAATGATGCGGCCGAGTATGGAGCGCTCGTTGCAGTCACTCGCCCAGTTGTTGAGCGGTGAGACGGCTTGCGAGAGCATCAGGTAGGCGTACTCGAACGCCTGTTTCACTTGCAGCGCTCCGTACGATGAGCGCCCGATGTCATTGCCCGCCGTCAGTGGATCTTCGATGCAGAGCAACGACGGCCGATGGCCATCAACCATTTCGCGCTGCAGGTCCTCCTTGGGGATATAGCGACCACCGTTCTTGATGCTGATGCCGATCTTAATGTAATTAAACTTGCGGCCATATAACTCAAAGAACTCGAGCAGGAGGACGCCCAAATTTGCCGACTCCGAATGTATTTGCCGCGGATGCAGCTGCAGAAAGCTGATACACATCAAGATGAGCGAATACGATGAAATGCCACCGGTAAAGACCTCGTTCAGGTCACGCTGCAGCAGAAACTGCTTGAGAACGAGCACTAGCTTCGCCAGCAGGGGATACTGTTGCTTGTACTCTTTGATTAGTTCGGCGGACTGCACGCCCGACTGCATATTGAACGAGATGTCCACTTTGACCTGTGATTCACGGTCCGTCAACTTAATAATGGGCACTGACGCTTTGTCTAGCACCCGCACCGATGACGGCTCAGCGATTCCGCGCGCAATCAGCTCTGTCTCTAATGTACGTAGTGGCAGCTTCTCCCACATCCCCAGGACGACAAGGTCAATGTCAGACGTAGGCAGGAACAATCCCGTCCGGAATGATCCGAATATCTCGACCACAGCGGCTGGCCAAATTGTATGGACGACGGCTTCGATGCGGAGGACGACCTCGTTGCGGATGGCATGTTCGGCGGGCGTTGGCAGGACATAATGATAAAACTGTTCGATCTCCTCGTGCAGGCCGATGACACCACGTCCGTACACGTAGCCGGGAATGCGCCAGGGGCAACCTCTGTATTTGCTGATCAGTTTCTCCACATGCCGGTTGAGGTTATATGTCGATGCCTTGTTGTCGACAATGCGTCCGATTTTCCTGCGCGATGGATTATAGTAGTTGCCTCGTTCGTTTGTCGGACGTTCTCGCTGCTCGTTGCCGGCCGCATTTTGTTGCTGTTGATCCAATATCTGGTGGAAGGCAGCATTGGTTGTATCACGATCGCGTTCTCTGCTCATCATAATCATGTTGCTGTTTACTGCGTTTACGTTGTTGCCGTTACCGTTCTTGCTGTTCTGTTGTTGTTGTTGCTGCTGCTGAAATTGCTGCTGCAAATCGAGGAATTGGCTCATTTCATGAGCATTGGTCTCCCAGATCTTATACCACGTACGCAGTGCTGGACCCTCCTGTTCCTCTTGAAACCAGCCAACAAAAGGATCCATCCACAGAGGACTTGCGATTGTGCTAAATGCACAGGGCACAGATCTGGAACAAGTGACTGGCACAGGCACTGGCACTGGAGCGATGCTGTAGGGTATCAGGGTGTTGTTTGTTTGGTTCCATTTGTAAAAAATTACAGTTTCCATTACTTACCCGACAATTCGGTGTAATTATTCCAAATTACCGTCTTCTACACGCTCAACATTTTTATCGCAAAAAAAAAGAACTTTTTTGCTGCTTGCTCTAGCTTTTCTTCTTCTTCTTTCTGGCTGCTGTTCTGCTATCTCTCTTCTCTTTTACTACTCTTTGGTGAACTCCCAAAAAAAAATTGAATCGGAATTTCTTTTGAGGTTGAGAAGATTGATTTAGGTTTTTATGATAGACCGACAATTAAGGCGATTTTTAAAACTTATTACTGATATTTAGCACGAAGTAAAATTCGTTTTTATTTGCGAGATTTTTATATGAAAAAATAACCACGCTTGAACACTTCTTTTTTTTCTTCGTCGATATACAAGAAAATCGGAGAGGTGAATTGATTTCAGCGAGAGGCTGACATTTGTGAAGTGGTGAGTTCTTTTTCCAACAGGACCAGTGTGTTCGAAAGAGATGGCGAGTTAGAGAACCAGTTTTTCGGCTAACAGCTACCGGTTGCGGTTTTCTTACGTGCAGCCTTCTTAAATGGTAGAAGTCAATGGATTTCTCTAAACTTTTCCAATAAAAGGCATGTTTCTTTGTTCTTTTATAGGTACCTATCAGCAAAGATAAATAAAGTAAGAAAAATTTCATCCATTTTTTCAACCGTAGACTTAATATACTGAAATATTGGAAGCCTATTGTCTAATGCAGACAATCAAACAATTTAAAAAAATGTTCGCTTCTTTAAATCTAGTTGGTAAACAGACAGGAGGGTGTTCGATAACAAGGAATTTGCCGTAAATTTTTAACGATTATTTTTAAAAATGTATAAATTACATGGAAAGTCTGTTTCAAACAATGCTGCAGCTCAAATTGAAAGAAGTGTTATTATATTTATTATTATTGTACATCAAACAACCACAGCCACTGTAAATAGAGATACTCTGCGATAAGATCCAAATTACACAGGGTTGACAACATAAAATAATCGACCCTGCTTTTTAAAAATTAACATTTACTTCCAAATACCTAGCTCTTATTGGGAATGTATATAAAAAAAATTATTAAATGACACACGCCCTTAGGTTTGTTTTTCCAACGTTTGCTTCATGGTGAACAGTGAGGAAACCTTAAAAGCTCATATTAAAAAAACGACTTGTTTGCTTTCGCGTTCGCCATAAGCTGCTTTTTTACGAATTCGCTTGTGTTGCTGTCAAGAAAAACTGCAAATAAAGCAAAAATACTGAACGTTAACAAAATAAATCCATAGGTCAGCAACTTGCAAAGAAGATTCGTTTGAAATATGCTGAAGCTAACTAACTATTAAATTCTATCTCAATTGCCACAGCACAATAATGTACCTATAACTTTTATTTTGTTTTATAAAAACGTTTTCCCAAAATTTTACAAATGGATGACTTAAAATTAGAAAGGTAATACCTCCAGGCAAATAAATTCCACCAAATGTTCATAAAATTACTTTCAGTTTGGCTGTCAAAGAAATAATCGAAGAAATCGAAAAGCAAAAGCGCCTCGAACTAGAGAGCCGAAGACCTCTTGAAAGAAAAATCCGCCCAAACAAACGTTTCCTTGGACGAACAATACGTTCGGTGCTTCAACACAATAGGCGACAACATGCGCAGGAAAGGCACAATTCGTCCAGGAAACTAAAAGAGCTAGAGAGAAGAAGACATCGTTCTAAATCCAGTTCGCGATCGAGAAGTAAAGAACAAAAACGATATGGCGAAAGGTTTTCCGATCACTATCAACACGAACTACAGCAACCTGAAGCTATTCCAAATGTTATGCCGATGGATCTGACCATGTACTTTATGAATCTTAAAAGAGTGAATCATTTACTGAATAGTGTTCAAAAAGTTTCAAAGAAACAAAAGAAAGAAAGTAATAATATGCTTACTATAGACTTGACTAAAAAAAAGAAGGCTGTCAAGGAAAAGCATCGAAAGAAGAAGCACAAAAGTCGCCAGAAGAAAACTAAACGAAGACGAAGAAATGATAGTAGCAGCAGTAGTTCTTCATCCAAAAGCAATAGCAGTGATAGCATATCCGCTGTAAGCGAAAGTGCAAGCAGTAGCAGTGACGAAGGTTGTCAATCTTCCACTCTCTTAATTGACTTGACGTGACGTTGACTGTGTTCCTTTCATACCTATAATTATTAAACTCAAAAAATCCACCTATTTATCTAAGAATCTCAGTTGTTTTTTTCTTATTCTGTTCCTAGATCATTGTCAGTAGTAGTTTAGCTGGAGTCCAAAATGTTAATATACATTCAGGGACCGTTGGCGATACATTTCATGTAAAAGACATCTAACGTTTGATTGGTCGTAGGAAAATGTAAAGTTTTGCACTAAACCAACAAGCCCTCAAAGACCTCGAAGCTGGAGAGCTTACGCCGATCATATTTATCTGTTTTAGCAAGTACGATACAGTTAAAGACGCTAGTTAGCCGACCACGAATAGTTTAGTTACCGAGCGTGACAACAATCATCGCATTAGGTCGATCATTAGTATCATTTATGTCCTGCCTCTTCATGAGGAAGTTGCTCAAGTTAACTTCGCTAAATGTTTGCTTTACCCCTATATCTTCAGAACTATTCCAATCCGGATAGATTTTAAACTCGATCCACCCATCTCAACCTGTGAGTCTTGGTATAGTAGTTGAGGGCTTGAGTTACTAAATATAACCAACTCCAATGAATTGATTTGATTTCAAAAGTAAACTTTGGGGAAATTCTGAAGGATTCGAAATACAAGGCTTTACTTGACATTCCGACTGATCAATGAGCGTAAAATAAGTGCCACCAAAGGAAGAATATTGAACGAATAGTAGCATCTCAGGCAGTCGAGGCACGTTTTTCAAAGGAAGACGTAGATCTGTACTCGTCTGTGCTCGCAGTACATATACAGAGTGTCTTCGGAAACATGTGCAAAATATTTGTACCTAAATGTGGCAAAATCCTATGCGTTCAATGCGTCTATGGTTTCATCCTGTTGATCTTTTGATGTTCCTTAAATCAAAGATGACATTTATCGGATAAATTACAACACCCACTTGAATTATTTCAGAACTGGGCGAAGGTGTTTATCTTCTATGCAATTGATATTGAACTTAATTGATCTATATGGGAATTTTTAAGTTGAAACAGGTCCTAAAACAATACGTTTGTGGGATAGTTAAAGCTTTACAAAAATATAGGAACATTTTTTTGAACGTTGCCCGCTTCCTTGCGTGTTGTAATCAAGCTCGTCAGTTCTTGCCTATCACCATTCTGAATACACTTGCATTATGTCATTCACTCTAGTTTTATAGCCAATTATCTTCAAATTACGTCCGAAAATTGTGCTGTCGTGACGTATTATTTTTACTTACATGACACCTTGTTGTTTACTTCTTATTCATTTGAAAATGACATGATCATGTGCACGAACTACGTGAGCAAACAACTTGTCTTCGTTTTACTATACCTACGGCCAACCTTGTGCTCGAAAGATTTCGTCGCTCAGTTTTATAACATTACATTCGCCCACTGGAAGTTAAAACAACTGCGTTTGTGGAAATCGCACAGGTGGCCCTAGACCAATAAACTCATGTTCCATGGAGTCCCGTAAACAACTGTTAAAGTGCAATGACCTACACCCGAGAATTTATCGATATTTTCACCCCAACACGATTCGCTCCAATAAAACCCTTTTATACCATTTTCTACATTTTAATGCGACAAACAAATTGCAATAAAGAACAAGAGAAGGAAAATTTATGTTTCAACACACAAAATATGTTTTTTTTTTAATTAACAGCAAACATGTAACTACGTAATTAATACTTTTTACAGAATTATTTCATCGCCTATTGTTTTCGGTAATTCTTATGCATCTCAGGTTCAATAGAGTACACAAATTGGAGAATCTCGTTGATGACTGGTTCCTTGCGCGATTGAATTGCGCGATTCATTTCATCAAGTTTGATTCGAGTATCACCATCGATTTTAGCAGCAACTCCTTCCCTTGAACCCATATGCTGTAGAGAAAAGAAAATTCAATTGATCACCGGACAAAAGAGAAAAAAAAACATGAAAATTCCCACCTTAGCTTCGAATTCCTTGAATTGCCTTTCCCGTTCCTGACGGTATTTCTCGATTTCCTCGGTTGCTTCATCCTTGGCCTGCTTCAACCTCCTTGCTTTGCCTGTAGTGGAGAGAAAAATAGTAACCAAGATAAGACTATTAAAAATTGAAAAATTTTCACGTCATGTGACTTCCATCAGGGCCACAAAAAGTGCAATTTTTTTTTTAGTATTATTTTATTTACGTTTTCTGGCCTCAGAGACTTTCTCTGCAGCTTTCTTTTCAGCAGCAAGCAATTGTTGGATTCCTTGAGTTTGGCTAGTCATTTTTAGGGTTTTTTATGGATTTGCAATCCCTATTATTGAACCGTTAAAGCGAGAGGATCGAGAAATTACTCCGAGTAGATAAAATGAAAAACTGGAATGGTTGACGAATCTACCAATCACCACCCAAATGTACTGAAAAATGTCAAATTTCACACAGATAGTGGAAAAGCTCTCAAAAGAGGGAGGCAGAAGTCACGCGCAGTGTCACGCGAACCATTTTTGCCAAAGAGTGTGTTCAAGTGATGTTTGGGATTTGTTTGTAGCTTTTTGGTCTTTAATTATGGCACTAGAAACTTTATTTTTCTTGTTGGTTGAACACACTTTGTCGTGTTCCACTTACAAGGCCGTAAAAATATCTAATTACCCGGCATAATTCGATGGACCCTTGTTGGAAGCATGAAAGAAATGTAACAGACACTAGGTTGGTCGTTGGTTAGAAACGTTTGCCGTGCTTGAAGCAAACTGAGAGTGTTTTAGTAAGTATTTCTGATTAGACAAACACTTCTCTTACAATAAATAAAGAACCTACCATTAATCGAACCTTGATTGGCGTTTAAATTCCTAATAAACACAATTAGTGCACTCACGTACGGACGCTGTGGATTTGGAAACCTACCTCTATACTATAAATTTAAGCTTCCTGACCTTACAGGCTCTGAGATCATTTTGATCTCACAGACTATTCTAACAGAGGTCAAACTGTATGTTCTAGGGGATAAATGGTGCATAAAGATGCGTAGCCTTGTAATCAGCAGCTACATATCTCAAATAAAAGTATGTAAATGCTCGTTTTTCAAGCTCATACCCCAGCAAAGCAAATTCAAGTCGACGAATGCTCAAAAAACGGTTCCAGTCATATTTTATGTGTCGTGTGTCTCGTCTTTTAGTTTGCAGTTTACTTGTAATTTTAAACCACATCACCAGAGAGCATATAAGATGCTGAAGTGCTACTGTCAAGTAAATTCCATTCGGAATAAATACCTACCCCCGTATTAATAAAGGCTGCGTAAAAGTTATCAATTGGTTACACAGCAGTTACGTAAAACTTTTGTATAATAACTGACGTCTGCTAGCAAACTAACTTGTGCACATTTGTTTATTAAGAAGTGTGAATCTCGGAAGTGTTAAGTAGGGTGTAGTTGTTGCAATTGCGTGCTGAGAAACCTACTTCACTTTACTATGCGGAGATAAAACATCAATAAAACTGACCTAATACTACTTTGTGGCGGTTTGTTCAAAGTCGCGAGTATTGAATGCGCCCATTAGCGCTGTCAACATTTTTGTTTTGACTTTTGACAAACGAATTAAAAAATATATATGTATATATATATTTCTCGATACCTATCTGTTTTTTCCGAGACTTTATGCCATTTCTTGTAATAAATTTGAGCAGACAGTGGAGTTTAAAATGATCATAAAAGACCTAAGTAAATTTATCTATTTGGACGAAATAAGGAGCCAAGCAAATGTAAATACATTAGACCAACAGGGATGTGCGTTGATTTGTCTAATAGATTTGTGTCCTTATAATAGCCCTTCGAAGTGTATTTCATAAGTCATCTCTTGGATCTGGAGATGCTTAATATTCCCGATAATTGGCCAGGTCGAATATATACCTCAGAATTTATATACGACATCTTAAGCAGACAAAACCCTGTAAGTTAACCGAAAATACGAAAATTTACATTCCATAAACATTCTTGTGCATGCCCCCATTCTGTCTTTAAGGAAGTGTATCCCAAATACTTTCAAGTTCTACAACCGAATGTCCCCATTAAGCTTAAATCGAAAGAAAAAACCATTATGGTCACAATGTTCGAAACCGAGGAGATCACCAACACCGTGATGTACTTCTTTGACGGTAGGTTTCCTGATTTCTAGAGAATCTATATTACATACATTCTAAATACAGATGGCATATCAACCCATCTTTATACCGGAGTGTTTACTGAAATAGTCGGAATTTACCGAAACGAACTCTTCATGTCTATTGTCCAAAAGGGCATTGATTATGTGTACGTTGACTCGACACGATGCAATGGAACGTCATACATATTCACTGACGAAACTGTCGAAGAAATTAAACAAATCGCAAAGTAAGCCTTTTCAATAGGAGATAATTCATACGGCACTAACAACAATGTATCCGCAGATCTCATCCCAACTCTCAATTAGCTGTGATAATACCAACATATGGATACGAGAAGTTACTTGTCTATCTGGCCAAGGAATTCCCACAAGATGTCTTTCCAAATAAACATCAAAGAAGAGTTCTTACGAAACTGGGCTACAAAGATTTATTAGCAAAAACAAGTAATGCGCGTATATTTATACTTAAGCCAGGAATCACACTAGAAGCCATTGAATCGTGTAAACTAAAGATATCCCTTTCAGATCATGATTTTTAACAAGCATCATTTTTTATGATTCAGAACTGACATCGTTACAATTTACATAATTCAGGGCAAGATACCCACAGATACCATTGTTTGTGGAATGTACCTGAGACAGTGGTCTCCTCTGCCATCAGTTATGGATCTGCAGGCTTTGTTGGATATAATAAGACCGAAAAACATCATTCCCATAAGAAAAGTTCCCCATGAAGAGATTACAGCATTGCCAGGTTTATTGAAATGGTTTATTTCAAAAAAACAAACTGGCGGAGATGAAGTGCGCTCTAATGCCGATCCAAATGAATCCCATGAATCGGAAACCGACAATGATTCAATTTGCAGCATCGGTTCATCATGTACCACTACGAGTAGAGATAGAGACACCATCGATCTGGGGTAGGTTAATCTCCATAGGTGATTCGTTTATGCTGTTGTGTTCTTAAATTGTATTCTTTTTTAAATTGCGTTCTTACAGAGCATCGCTGGCTTCAACGAGAGTGTTTTTACACCCAGCAAGCCGGTAAGTTTATCTTTAGATGAATTGCTTTGGCGACTATAGGGCCATCATCAGGTACTTCTAAAACTCACCTCCCATTTATAGCAACCACCATAAGTGCAGAATGTTTAAATGTAACTTACAATCTTTCTTTCAAACGCCATTCTTATATTGAGTGTTTGAGATTACGGAACTTGTTTCACTTCTTAGACAGCATACAGCTCAAACAATTTGTAATTCAAACTAATATTATCTTTCATTTCAGTTCAAAAGATGCCCACCCCCATTCGTCTAAAGATAATGATAAGATAACAGAAATTGTCGTTGAACAGACAACTAAACAGGATCCTATTACAGTACCGGAAACAGAACCGGCCGCCAAGAAAAGCACAAGAATAAGTTGCGAAATTTCACAAAAGCGAAGACGGATTGTTCGCCAGCGTTCAGTTCTAGAGTTTGTTGACTCTGATGATGATGATGATGATGAATAAAAAATAAAATAAGAAATATACTAGGTATTGGATGTTAAATTGTTCGTTTTAATTTAAATTAAATATTTCTCAGCGGGATGACTTTCCACTTTTTCTTTGCGCCTTCCCTTGAGGATTTAAATACACCCGTCTATGCAGCCACCTACTTGTCATTATATGCATTTATAAATCGGTATATCACCTACCTACCTAGGCACTGTATGAAATTTCCTTCCGCACCTATTCAATTATTTTCATAAAGAATGTCCTAATTTTTGGTATACGTCAAAAGCCACAAACACCAATAAACCCTTGTGTTAACAATAGCAATACCTAATTCTATAGGTCTGTAAAAGACTCTCATTCAAATTCAACTTTTACGTTGTTGAATCCAGAGAGAGTCACCCCATTTGAGGGCGTCAATTTTCTGGCGGCAAGTCTAAGGGTGACCGTAGACACGCTATAGCTATTGATTAAAAGAATTCAAAGTACCTACCTAACTATTTACTAAAAAAAATAGCTATGCCTATGCAACAAATACCTAAACAAGCTAGGGATAAGAACTTCTTCTTATACAGAAAGTGGGTGAGTTGCTAAAACACAAGGAAGATTTATCAAAACAATGATATTGGGTTCATAAATGTCTGGTGAAAACTTATAGCACGAACCCAAACGTTCCATCAACGCCTGTCGCATGTGTAGTATACCTACCTATATGTACGTCAATGTACCATTTTAGAATCAAGCACCACACCAACAGCTGTTTCTTAGCTTGAAATGGTTGTATTGTTAAAGGGAAGCTGTGTGGAGTGTATTTGTTGTAAGGGTGTTTTGTGAAGGCTGCTTGAATTGAGTGTCTTCTAATTTTCTGCGAAAGGACGCAGGTGTTGGTTGTTGGTAGAAGGCAGAGACTGAGAAAAAAACATAACGGAAATATAAGCTGTAGTAGGTAGCAATAGCAGATACCTACAAAGAAGCATGAACGTGAAGCCAGGAAAGCTGTAGTTTTTATAAATAAATAAAGTTATAAATCCCTATTTCAAAAACCTCTCTTTGCAACAATCACTGTCAGAAATAGGTCAAAGATAATGGGGACGTTCAAGAATCTATTTTCGTAAGTCTGACAGCTGACTGACTTGATATTTCTCAGTTTTGATTGGCCTAGATCGGTCACATGGGCAGCTGTGTCAGTTGACGTTTATGGAGCGGTAGCCGACGAATCTAGTCAAGAAATTCGTGACTGATTACTAAGTTGACAGTCCGAAAATGTGGCTGACGTAGGAAAAGTGACGTTCCCCACCAATCTAGTTTTTACGTTCAGGTTACATCTACTCCAGACCAATCTAGTCGACTTAAGATAACTAAGTTTTTGAATGTGCCCAATTAGGTACCAAGTACGATTGACACTCTACCTAAAGTTATCTGTCAAAGTTGGAAAGGTTATACGTGACCAGAACATTTGAGTAAGAGAAGTTTGGATTTCTAGTTTCGTAAGTTTGACAGATGACTAATTTGATGGATTTCAGTTTTTATTGACTCAGATTGGTCATTTGATTAGTTTTTGCTGTTGACGTTTATGGAGGGGCAGCCAAGATGACATTTCAATTCAAAATAAACCGCAAGAAAACAACAAGGCTTGTTTTCAGGTAGACTAGTCAACGCATTCGTATACTTAGGCCAGTCAAATCTATGAACATTAACTAGGTTTCCGAACGTCCCCATTGGGTAGCGCTTTAATTTTATGGGCTTTGTTTGTGATCAATATGGGCCAATCAAAATCCGGACAGCTGCATGCTGTCGACTTAGAACATTACAGGTTTCCAAACATTTCTAGACGCACTATTTATTGTTGAGTTGTGTTGGAATGCAGTGACCACCAGCGCTTAGTTACAAAATTAAAAATATAAAAATAGTAAATTCAATACAACAGTATCTAGTTTTACAAATGAACAAAACATTGTATCGCGCACCCTATAAATACCTCATCCACCAGCCACAGCCAGAACCAAACCAATTCCATTTCTACGCAATAACAATTGCGTCATTCTACTGCCGATGCCGATACCGGCGAAATTCAACCGAAGCAACAGCTTTGAGTTTGAGTGGCTTTATTTGGCTTTCACTCAAGTTTTACACAGAAAACCGTACCGTGTGCATGTGTTTGTCGGCGGCGTCATTTCTCATTTGGTTGCCATCGTTTTCAATCAAAACATTTCAGTCATTCAACGGACAACTGTTTGTGTCGTTAGTATTCGTCGTAGAGTTGCGCTCGTTAAATTCACAAAAAGGTGGTTGATTTTATACTTTTTTGCTGTATACCTATGTATTTCGCATTTTTTTTTTTCATTTTGAAAGGTAAACAAGTTCCAACTTTTTTGTTTTGCCTCCACTTTGTTTTGTTATTCGTGTGTGTTTCACGGTCAATTTGTGCGGTTTCCGTTCTTTCTTCTTTACCAGAGAGAGAAAAAAATAAGATCGACATTTCCATCCATTTCAAAATCAAATCCCCGATGATGTCATATTCAGTTAGTGACGTCATGTGATCTAATTCACTTGAATGAAATTTCGGTGAACAAAGGGTGGAAATAGCAATCCAAATCCAATCAATAAATGTGAATGTAATTGCGCGTCTATACATCGGGTACCTATCTGCGACCGGAATGTTATCAGGTGTTGCGGAACGATAACGATTTACACTCAGTTCGGTTGAAACGTGCCCGAAATAAAACATCATTTTCGGTTTAATTATTTGAATTCAAAATAGTGTAGCTCTTTCAAGTCCTTAATTGATCACAAGTTCAGTTTATTAATGTGTCAATTCTATATTTACAGTGAATTAATTAGCCGAAGTGATCGCATTCTATAAAGAAAAGAATCCGAAGAAGGAAACAAAAAAAAAATTGAAAGTTAGCACGTTCGTGAATCGAGCATTTTGGAATAAAATAATATCAAAAGAGCAGGTTCCACGCAGCTCACAGCTACATAAATCATTTGCACTGTGTTTTGTTATTGTTTTAATACAGGTAAGTGGGGGTGATTGTGGGTACTAACTGATTAGATACGAAACGAATACGATTACGATACGAATCACTTCGAAAGTAACCAACCTTCATTACGATCGGCTGACGTTGACTCTGACTCAAACTGAGGCGAGATAGGTATGCCGTCATTTTTGAAAAAGTCCACAATTACAACGAACGCGACCAGTACCTAACTACTCATGGGGATTTGCAATTTAATCGCAAGTGAGGTAGAAAAATACTATACCTAATTTGCCCACACAAATACACAACATTCACCTGTTGTTTGGAGTGTAAAACAACTTGGTGTCGGCTGTCGGTACTATATACATACAGATACAACTGGCATTGAATTGAAGTTGAAGTTCTTCAGTGGAATTATAGCGCGATCATGTTTCATGTGTCGTCGATCGTCGTCGAGATATTTTTGGCGGCGTGAGTCATTCCAATTTGATAGGTTTTAGACACGAAGGGGGATGCAAATTTGTAAAATCAGCAAATTAGCACTTTCTCTTTGTATTGTTGGTTGCTTGCTGTTGCTTTGAAGAGGTTAAAGTTTGCGAGAGTTTGTGTTGTGTTCATTTTTTTTATTGTTTGTGCAGTTGAAAACTTTCCAACACGGAAATCGATCGTAATATCTAATAATGACATTTATTTTCAATTTGATGGTTTTCGCTTGGTAGGCTTAAATACTTACTTGCATAATATCATGGAAGTAGGTAGGTTACTTCCATGATATGTAAGTTCAAGTGCATTATGTAGGTAGATGATAGAGAAGTCTGTACATAGGTAGGTACCTACATACATTTAAATTACGACTGGTTAATGTTGTAATGTTAATCGGAGGAAGTGCATCATAAAGCTGCTAAAACGTGGAGTTAACTGATTTTTTAAACCTGGCACAGAATGTTCACATACATGCACAATATTCTGGGTGAATTGGAAAAGTGAAATAAATACTCATTCCTATTTAAATGCCAGATCAACAAACATTTCTGACAGTTCTCGCTGTCAGAATATTTTTATATTTTGAAATGACTCTTGTTTCAAAATTCAAATGATAATTATTTATGTTCCTTTACTTTGCAAACTTTAATGAATATGTAACATTTTGGCTGTTGCTATTCGCCCGTCATTCGGGACACGGTTGCGTTTACGAAACGTCAAAGTTAAATCGCGTCAAATAGGGGTAGGTCACTCGCTTCACTCCCAAAAACAGCCCTAAACTTCCGTATTTTATTTTTTCGCGGATGTTCCTGTACATATTATGGTCCAACGTATTTCTAAATATAAAAATTTGAATAATACACCATTACTTTTCGTGCCCCAAAGCCAGAAAAACGTTAGTCAGTACAAAAATCACGGGCTTCTTCAAATTTTGTACACAATGGCGTTCCTTGACTGAAAATTTTGTAAAAGGAAGTAACATCAATCGAATAACTTGACATAACTTGATTTTCGGGATATGGTTAATTGTTAAAACGTGTTTCTAATAATCATATTTTATGCCCAGGATAGATTTTACGAGCTCACAACGCAATAACTAAATTTTTTATATGTTATTAACGATTATATTTAAGTAAAGGCCAAAGTCAAAGTTATACGTAACTTTTACGTATGTCAAGCTAGGGCGGGTAAACTGCAATTTATCATTTTTGGACATCATCTGCTGAAATTTAAAACCAATTTAGGTAGGTATTTCATTAAAATTAAAATTTCATGGTTCGATTCGATGAATAAGGACTACACAAGTTTACCAGTTTAAACACCTTCAGATCAGTAAACCGATTAGATATTTGAAAATGGGTCAAAACATCTTGCGTAAATGTTGCCGGTATTTTTCGTCTAAAAAATTAAATAGGTATATAGCGCAACAGGTTCGTTTGTTTGAGTTTTTATATTTTTTTTACAAATGAAAGGGATCTTATTCTATGCTTTATCCTAACGGCTGAATTGAGCAAATTTTCTAGGACAAACGCTATTAGAGATGGCGCAAACTCATACCTCGCCCTCAGTGGCCTAGCAAACTAACAAACTAAACACTAAAAAACCGCAGTGGCACTTCGTACTGTCTCTATCCTATACTGTCTTGACCCGCTTTCCATAACAGCTACTTCTGGAGGAAAACATTTGGCAGCCCTACCACCTACCAGCATTCTTAACACTAAAAAGACGCAGTTCGCAGGAGAGTATGAGTATTTTTTTAAAAGGGTTGCCTTTTACTTTTCATGTGACAGTTCTTCGAAAGGCGCTCAAAATTTAGCAGCTTCTCGTTATTTTTGCGCAATTTTTGATAAACAAGCTGTTCTTAAAAATCATTCCGCGATACTAATATACATTTTTAGTGTCCAGGCTAAAATTTTCGAACTCACAATGGTGAAATTTTCCATACAAAATTGCATATTGTGACCTACAAAATTTATAACGTGAAGGTTAAAAATGATTATTAGTAAGGCACATTGTTTACAATTCGACTACTAGAGTGACAGACGATAGTTATCTGATATATTAAACGATTTAAGTTTTATGTGGTGCAATTCTTGACTCCAAACGATTGCATATTCGACTTGAGTTAAAATTGAAATAAAACAAGCAACATATTGAAAATAAAACAAGGAATTCCACCCAAATGCCAAAGTTTATTACATAAAATTAAATTTGAAATCGGCCACAAAAATCATAATTAATGACTGTTGGGATCGAGGAATCCCGAGCGATTTCCTAATCATTCAGCACTTAGCAATGGCATAATGTATAGTTACACGAATGATCTGCCAATACATTTAAACGGATTTATGTGTTTCTTAAACATATCGACCTTTTCCGCGCTATAAATCACTTGAAAAACAATAAAAGCTAACAGTTTGTATAGTTCGGAACAAATTGAATGTCTGCAACGCGCTAAATACACTTGAAATAAAATACCAAATACACCAAAAGATCACGAAAAACACTAAACACACATTTCACATGATTTCCAAATTATATTCTCTCATCGCAATATGATAGAAAGTAGTTCAGATCTAAAATTATCACTCAGATACTGTGCGTTCTATCTGTGCTGGTTTGCTGTCTTTGCAATGCGACTGGGACTGAGCGATAAAAACTAAAATCGAGTATAATTAATAACTTTTCAAATAACTTAACTACTTTTCGGTTTTTTGTTTGCAACATCCTTTTGTATATGACCGGTTGTTTTCAAAAATCACTTCAGATTTTCTATGTTGCCGATTCGAGTGGAGTCGGCCTGGCTATCGCACAAAACAAATATTTTCGCTTTGGAAATCTTTGAGATACATCGCAGTCGTCGCAGAGATACGTGCTTTTTTGTTTGCTTTTTAAAACAGCGGATGACTTAACCTCGAGTGGAGGTTACATGTGCAGAAGTGAGCACATGCAATATTGCAGTGCATTGCTTTAATGAGTACTCATTTCAACACTGTGTGCAAGTGGGTATCGTCATTTTATAGTTCCTTTTCCTATTATTGTATTCTTAGATGGTGAGTCATTTCCTTGGTTATCGGTAGTACAATGAGTCCGTGGAACTTGAAATCGAGATATTAGCATTTTGCTTATACATAGTTCATTCGATTGGTATTAGTAGTACCAATGTTCTAGTTGGAGTGGAATTTGAATTGATCACGTCTACGATTTTATTATTAGACAAATCACCATAATGTATGATGGATGGATTTCCAATGAAATTAACTAAAAATGTTGCCTCGAAAGGTTATAAGCAATTCAACGAAGCGTTATGACTTATCATAAAACTTTTCACGTGTAATTCGGGTCAAGGTTAGTAGTTTAAGTATCAAAACATAAAATGTTCCAATGCACAAACTGTGAAGGCTTTAGTACACCTGATGATGCTTGAGGTTTGTAATTTAATGGTTTAGGGAAGACAGAGCAAAGCTATGCATTGCAATCCAATTACGCACGTATCAGTGAGTGGTGTCGAGAATCTGCGAATTAAAATATTCGGCCCTTGCGAGGTATCCGTCGGAACGGAAAATTCTCCGATTTTATACGATTCGGAGGTTTTTTGCTTCGAGGTATTCTTCGGAACATCTATTGTGAATATTTCTCCGACATTTTGTAACGCATACCGGCGAATTACGTTGAAGTGCGATGGAGTGCATTTTTTCTTAAATTTTTGACAGATAGGTTCCGATATCCTCCGACAGAAATTGGTTGCGGAATTTGTTTACGAATTGGATTTGAGCATCCGACAGAGTATGCGTTGCGGAGAATTTTCCGTTCCGACGGATACCTCGGTAGGGTCGATTATAAAAGTCCGTACGAAACTGCCAAAAGTCTTAGAAGGAGATGCACTTTCTTCCTTGTTTCTTTTTATCCAAACAACATTTATTTGAACACTATTCACTGCTGTGGACAATGGCTGACTGACGTTCAATGTGTCCAAGGCTCTATATATGCAATCTAACCGAAGCTTTACAAAATACCGAAACAAAAATGTCTGCATAGCATGTACTATGTAGACTCGAATGACACTACTTTCTGTTGCGCCCACATTTGGAGGGGTTTTCTGAAAAACAAACAAATCATTAATTTTGTTTCGAAAACTCACAATCAGTATAATTGATCATTATTGTTTTCAGAATTCGAATTGTCACTGGCGTGAACGAGCTATATGCTCATTGAACTATAAGTTGATTTTACAATCGAAACAAAAATAAAATTCAATCACGAATTGCTCGTTCACGGATGACGCGATTTGACTGCAGCAAATTTGAGTAGTGAACAAGGACAACTACCTACGCCTTTTTTGTGTTTATAACAGACCGCCTTCTGACGTATTAATGTCTTCCTTATGTCGTTTTCCATTGGGCAAAAAGAAGCGTCCGGGAGAGTCCGGAATCGAAAAAATCACTTCTGAAACCGTTCCATTGGCACAAAAAATACTCTTCTGGTGATTCTGAGAAGAGAAATTTGCTTCTCGATTTGAAGTCAGAATCCACTCAAGGAGCACTCACACATGTGTAATTCATGTATTTTACACAAACCAGCTGACAGCAGCCGTAGATTATTTTTTGGCATTTCACCCATACCTTTCTGCATTCAACCAGAAGCAATTTTCTTGTTCCATTGGATTGCAGAATGAGTGAATCCCCGAGTGAAACCAATGGAAAACGACATTAAAGTCTTAAGACTCATGGTTTCACTCGCGTATATCTAACTGATTTAAATCGAACGACTCGCACAAAGTTTTTACTCGTTGCTTGTTCTCATCAAAAAATTACAAAAACTAGTAAAATAACGAGTAACGAATAGGTAGTTCCGATCTTTGCGCGAACAATTAAAAAATATGTTTCTGTTATTTACTGATAAATTCGGCAACACGCAAAACGTTGACAGAAAGATAAAATGTTTGATGTATAATAGACGTACTTTTGAGAATGCTTTTCGTTAAATTTTCTGAATTTGACATGTTTTAAGTGGTTGCGTCAGAAGGGTCTATAGATTTATAGATCTATAAATGCAAACAGTTACCTCACATGTCAGTCTCAGGGTTGAAGGATGCTGCCATTAAAACTATGTATTATTTTTTGATTCGAAACGTCTTCTATTTTGACAAGTTTTGACAGCCAAGCAGAGCATGAGTTGTCAAAAACTGCACTACCGACTAGCGAATTCCTTATTTCTATTCAGAAAATGATCTTTCAACGTTTTAACATTTTGCAAAGCTTTTCTCAATCATAATAGGTCTGTTCCTTTACTTTTAAATCTTACGAATTTTTACGAATTCTTACGCATTTTACTCAATTGTCGTTCCTCAACTCGAAAAATTCGTAAAAGAGAGCGGCTTCGAGAGAGCAAGATATTTCCCCTCTTACTAGTTTTTACTCAACAAATTTCTTTGCGTAAGAATTGAAACAACTGTCAGTCGCCTGAAAATTAACAGCTGATTTGAATTTGTTGTTCTATTTGGCATTTTGTTGGGTGAACTATCTGTCATTTCTCACAGGTTACTACAAAAGCGTTCCTTAACTCTTGCGTAAGTTTTCCTCTTTGAGAGAGAATTCATCCCCTCCACTGTCATTTTGACAGTCTTTTCCATTTTTACTACAAAAGTAAAGGAACAGACCTAATCTCACGAAACCGATAATTATCGCTTACGTCAGAAGCAAGTGGAAAGCCAATGGAAGAAAGTTTATATAATGTTGACCATCTGGCTAATGGAAGAGATCAACTTTCTTGTTGCTGATTATTGTTTGTACGTCATTAACGCATTTGTTTATCGTACGCGTTTTGGATATAACCTCGACACACCATTTGATAAAATTAAAAGTGGCCAGCGCCAGAGTCCAGTAAGTGGCATGCTCTATTTACGCTTGTTGTTAATTTATTAATGGATGCGAGGTGTTTTGTAATTAAAAAAGATCAAGGTTATCATTAATAAAAAAAAGTTGTTATTACTTACCATGTGCGGTAACAAGTGCTGCTCTGATCTAGCTTATCCGCTAATACATATCTAATTATGCGAAGGTTTTTATATATAAAGTAGGGCGTTTTAAAACATTTTGTTGAACTGGCGACTTATACATTGCAGGAACATAAATTGAGGTAAATGGCATTTGGAAAAAGTTTAAAATTGGTGAACTTATTTTTATATATAAAATGTCGACGGCTGAGCGTGTTCAGTGAAAGGTGCCATTCAGCGAGAAAATATTCAAAGACAGATTCATGGAAGACAAGCAGTCAATCTGCCTCAACCTTTTGCTTCATAAAAAGCTGCCAATGGCGTATGTCACAAAAAATGCTTACGTGCTTACCATCTTACAGCCACAAGTCAAAAACGAGTCAGCACCCTGTAGCCAACAAACATAAATGTACATCGTCCTGTGACCAAACAGTTTTGTTTGAATGAAATTACAGAATTTTAAACTGCAAAGACTGTCCAAAATAGAAGATTATTATTCATTTTCTTTTATTTAATCGCAGACAATCTATATTGTATAAATGTTGGGTTAGTCTGGGAGAAAAAAATGCCGTTATGACGCTATACTAACGCGCAGATGCTTTTTGAAAAAAAAAACTGTTTATATTCGATTTTTCGCTGAGGTAAAGATTTTTCAATATTTCACGTCACCACGTCCGTTCAAGTGGGCGAAAGTGTTACAATTTTTGTTTGTGATTTTATTTACACGTCCATTCTAAACAAAATTAATGTTTTTTTGTTTGTATTCGATTTTCTATTTCTCCTTTGCAAAAGAGCAGATGATCTCTGCTTAAAATAAGTCAAAATAAATGCTCATTAAAATTGAATGTGGAATTATAGTCCACACTGTGATTTAACTGTTGTTTGGTGTACATAAGCGCTCTACAATTACTGTGCACAGCTATATGTAACTATATTCATGAATGAGTGGGAAAATAAAAGGGTAATGCGCCGACGACGGCGACGATGCTGTAACGCAAATATAGACGTCAACGACTTGTCTAGAATATTTTGTAATTACATTGGCTTTCATGCCATCGTCGTCATCGCGTCACCCACTGATTATGCTGGTTGCAGGAGGTATGGGAATACAAAAACTCACTAAAAGAAGTACCTGTATATGTATATATCTTGTGAAACCCATTTATTCCGTTCATCCCAATGCGAAATGGACGTTGCTCAATCTTCTTTTGAAATTCAATATGGGTAGACTGTGTATACACGGTGACTCGTTAAGAAACGAAAACGGATTAGTTGAGTAGGCAGACGAATGCAACCAGTCCAACCTAACGCACTAGTGGAAATGAAGTTGTAGTACAGCAGGAGTTGTCACATTCGTATGACGGAATATATGCAAATACTCTGAGGGTTAAGTTGAAGGGGCCATTACTGACATTACCTTCCGCAAGGCGTCTAGCAGTGAGACGAGGGTAAAGGTTGTGTTGCTTTGTGCAAAGCAAAAACGTTATTTTAAGGATCAAGTCATATTGGCTTCTTATGGATTTAAGGATAATGTATGCACCAGCAGGACGCTGTCGCTCAGGTAGAGATGAATTGAGTAGAATAGCAGTGAGGACTTAAGTTTGCTTTTCGCTCCAGGGAACTTAAAAACTAATTAAAGTGGCTTTTGGATGCGTGAACATAAAGTACGTAGTCAAACATTTGAAGGAGGAACTGCAGAGTACCTACCGCCTGAAGTGAAAGAGGTGGAGTGAATTAAAAATTACCACTGGAAATATTAATGCTTCACTAACGTTTCAAGTGGATGCATAGTTGTAATACAGCCTCGGAGCGAGTTTAAGTTTACGAAGTTTATTCAATCAGAACTACAGGCAACTGGTTTGGTTTTTTGTTTTACGATAGCTATACGTTAAACTCAATGCTGGTATATGGTCTTTGTTTATGAAACAGACCAGTGGATCACATCGGGCTATGAAACTTCAATTGATCATTGTAGAACTAAATTTCTATTTTTTTTTTTTTCAGAATTTGGTGGAATAAAACACTTGCCATTGCAATTTTGTTTACCCTCATGTTGTTTTTAAAATATAAAGGGGCGCTAAAAAAGTTTTTTTTAATAAAACAAAAAACGGTTTTTAATATCAATGAAATTCTTTATTCCTGTGAAAGTACGTTCAATGCCATTATGTATGGAACTCGATTTCTTTTGCATGGCCACCACGGGCACGCTTGCAGAAGTCCAGACGCTGAACCCAATTTTCGACGGTTTTCAAGCATAAATCGGCCGATACTGCTGCAATTTCACGTTCGATATTCGTACTAAGTTCGTCAATCATCACGGAAGAAGTACGGCGCAATGACGCCGCCGGCCCATAAACCACACCAAACCGTAATTTTTTCGGGATGCAATGATGACTCATGGAGTACGTGTGGATTGCTGCCTGACCAATACCGCATATTTTGTTTATTGACGAAGCCATTCAGCCAGAAATGAGCCTCATCGCTGAAGATGATTTTTCGATAAAACAATGAGGCCACTGACTCCGAACTTCGGTAGTAAATTTTAATAATTTCGCTTCAAGAAATGCGGCGTCTTTTGCTGTCCCTGTCGCTCTACTTTTGTAGCGTCCCTGTTGAAAACCCTTTATAAGTATCCCGGAGAATGGAGATAGATTGATTATTGCAAACAAATTCAATGAGTATTTCATAAAAAGTATAAGGAAAATAGGAGAAACAATCGAGAACACTGAATACGTTAACTATATAAACCAAACAATAGCACTACATGAACTCAAAACAATTTGTAAAAAGCTAAATAACAAACCGGATTTGGTAAAAAATAAGTCCGCGATAACTGAAGTACATTAGGACAAACAATACTTCATCTAGTAACGAATCTCTTCTTAAAGGAGAGTATCCAAGCCCGTGGAAAGAATCTATGGTGACACCAGTGGAAAAGGTGGCAAAAACAAGTAAGAGTGACGAGTTTAGACCAATTAAATGCGCTTAGAACAATTGAGAAAGTTATCGAGACTGTAACTGTAGTAAAGCAGCAACTGATGAAATACGTTGAGGGCAACAATATTTTATCAATATATCAATCGGGGTTTAGAAAGAATTACTCGTATGAAGCAGCAGTAAATCACGTAGTAAATGAATAGAAAGATGGTGAAAAAAATAAAAAAACGATGGCACTGTTCTTAGATTTTAAGCGAGCTTTCGAGACAATTGGCAGGGAAACTCTTTTAACCCTGGATGGTAGGATAGCTTTTGCATCTGTGGTGAGCACAAAGTTGAAGTCTGTGCTTCTTGCATATTATAACAAAATGAATTATAATTATATATCATTGAAAAAGAGCTAAAAATGCACGACCATATAGATTTTATCTGCAAAAAAATTGGTAAAAAAAGATTCGAAAAGCAATTAGCTATTTGACTGCTGTAACAGTTTACAATACAATATTCATACCACATTTTGAGTTTTGTTTCTCAATATTGTATTCTTGCTGCAACCAGGGTCAGATGGAAAGGCTTCAAAAACTGCAAAACAAGGCTATGAGGAGCATCCTGATATACTCCAGTAAGGTATATGCTAGATGCGCTCATGTGGCTCAACGTTAAATAGCGGTTGGAGCTAAATATGCTTTTGACTGTTTTTAAAATAAAATACGGTGCTGCGCCAAAATATTTACTTAGGGAGGTTAGGCATGTAAGTTAGATTCAACCCTACCAACTCCGAAATGCAAATGACTTTAGGTTGAGAAAGCAAAACTTATCGGGACCAAAAAATACGACTATACAAGGGACTTCAAATATTTAATTCGTTACCAAATTACATTAAATATGATAATAATTTTAGATCATTTAAGATAAAGTGTATTGAATTTGTAAAAGGAAACGCTTAAAAATATGTAAATGCAAAAATGAAAATGTGTACAGAGTATTAAAAATACCTATAGAGAATCATATCATATCAATATCATATATATTTTGGCGCGACAGGTCTATGGGACCCAAGGCATAGCTTCTCGCAACCATTCGCTTTGTGTGGGTTTTCAATTTTTTGGGACGAATGGAAGGGATCTACAATTTTACGCCGAGTCCAAACGGCTAATTGAGAAGCTCATTCATGACAGTTTTACTCTCGGATGTTTGTCAGACGTTCGCGAGAGGTGGCGCAGTGGAAAAAAACCTTAAAACCTTTGGCCCTCTCGGGATTCGAACCTGAGCCCCTCGCTTAGTAGCCCAACACACTACCACTAAGCCACTGCGCCGACCAATATCAATATCATAGTTTTACTTAAAAAAAAAATTTTGTTTTGCTGTCGTTCAATTCCATTAAGTAGCAGACTAAAGTGACATAATTTTTTAACATTTTTAGTCTTCCGATTGTATAGTCCTTCAAAGGAAAACGCATGTGCAGTGTGCACGCCTGTCCTTAGCCAATTGGTGTTTGCTTTAAAAGAGTGGTCTTCAATTTCAAACAGAAGTAATTCGTACTGCGTTTAAAGAGTACTTGGGTGGGAACTTACAACTATGTCCTGAAGTTCAATGACTGCAAATACTACGTCCCAAACTTTGAACCACATATTGTATTCATTAAATTAAAAGGTAGCACACAATTGCTAATTGCTCTTGTTGAAACAAATAATTGACTATTGGTTGTGAAAAATTCAGCAGAGTGCGATCGCACCATAAACTAATGGAAATCTTTGACATAGTGCTAAATATTTACGAAACTTTTGACTTCAAACAAATGTAGATATATATTTCTTCACATGTAACAGGAATATTAACAAACATATTCCTTCGAAAAAAAAAACGGAAATTTTGTTTCTTATCACAAATACCAGTTGACATATGGGGCAACCCTAAGTTCTCCCACTAAACACATGAAAATAATGAAAAAAAAACTCAACACTAACTCAACGATTAGATAAGACTAAAACAATTTGCAGAACATTCTGCTACTTCACACGATTCCAGCAACCACCAGAAACGGAGGGTGCCATTTAACGACATTTTTCGACACTTTAAGGCTGTTTTTTTTTCGCTTTGTTTTTATCGCCATAGTTATTTAAGTAGCAATGCGAACCTTGAAGGCATTTTACTGTACTTCCTTTTATTAAATTCGTCACGAAGAATGAATTTCAAGCTGTCGTCGTTGGTTTCATTAAGCAATAACAGCCCGACACCAAAGTGAGAAATATCCAACCAACGCAACGTAATGTGACATCATCGCAGCACTTTTAGATTATTTGCGCCAAATTAGATTTAATGGTGCGACTTGGAGGGGTTGGTTCTAAACAAATTAAAGTTATATATCCAGGTCCGGCCATGACAAGCTGACATTGAGGAAATTTCGTCAACCTGTTGATAATTCAAATGTCTTGTTTTTTTTTGCCCTAAATTGAGATAATTGTCAAAGTCCAAGGTGCTGGTTGCCCGCACAAAGTCACTGATCAAGTAAGAGCAATGAATTGCGGGTGTCATTTAGTGGCTTGAAGCTTATGGGAAACCACTGACGGTATTGATTTTTATATCGAATATCAAAGCGATTGCCAACTTAAGCATTTAGTGGTTCGATTAACCGCAAACGTGTTTAAAACTGAGTGTGAAATTACTTGTGTTTAAGCTGTGGTTATGTATGTAGGTATGGGTAAGGTAGTTCCACTCGACCGCTATGGGTTTGTTCAACTAAAGTAAAGGGATTATATCGCCTTCTAAAGCCATTGGATAGAGATTGTTTGCACATGACCACTGAATTAAACGAGGGTCTTCAACGACTTGCAATTTTGTTTTATTTATCGTTTAAGCAACATATGAGCGCATAATTTGTATATATCCACCACGGCTTAGAATATTAGGCCGTCATGAGGGCAGCCATTTTGTTCGCTCAAATTATTTAGCAGAAATGGATTAGAAAAAACGATTTTTTGACATGGCTTTGAAGTTTTCAATAGAACAATTTTGAGAGGACATATTTTAAATTGTGCATGTCATACCCTTCGAAGTTCGAAAATTCATTATACCCAGCTAGTGGAAATGCAAATGCTACCTTATTTAACAGCAGGTAACAGTGACCGCTATCAAAAGAAAGATACAAAGTACGAATGCGCGAAAGAGATTTATGATCTTTTGTTCATAGATCAAACTCATAATACCTACCTACACATTTTGATTCTGACTTATCATTCAATTCTGCCAAAACCATCACATTTGTATCATTATATAGTCGATTGGTAAATTTGGAAATAATAACAATAATTGGAGCACTACAAACCTATTTCATTATTAGTTGTTTCAACAAAGTTTTTGTACGGATTTCATGTTTTACTATTTTAAATTCTCCGTATTTGTGAAAGGTAATGAATTCAATAAAATAATTAATTATTCCAAATTTGCTTTCCATTTAAATTCGAATTCAATTGAGAACTGGATTTTTCTTTTAAAGGGAAATTTCACAACTTTCCAATAACTCTATCAATAGGGCAAATAAAGGAATGTTACTTTTTCATAAAGTTTGACATACCCCTAGACATCTAGTGGCCAAAGTGATATTTATCCAATTTATTTGTGCGGGAATGTCAAAAGCTGTTGAACTTTTCCATTTGACAGTTAATTTTCGATTGATATCAATCACCCAGAAATATTTGCGTCCTTTGGTCCATTGTGTATAACTTGCGGCATTTGCTAAAGATGAGGCAAATTAATAGAGGAACAGGTACTGTTCATAAAGTGCTAAAAATTGAAAATACGTAGTTCGAAACGCAAAATCTTACGTTTGACGTATAAAACAAAAAATTGGTTATTGACTATTCTTATGAAATACTAGGTCTGTTCCTTTACTTTTGTAGTAAAAATGGAAAAGACTGTCAAAATTGCCTGTGGAGGGGATGAATTCTCTCTCAAAAAGGGAAATTTACGCAAAAGTTAAGGAACGCTTTTGTAGTAACCTGTGCAAAACACAAATGCGAATATTCCACCCAAATGCTAAATAGAACAATAAATTCAAATCAGCTGTAAATTTTTAGGCGACTGACAGTTGTTTCAATTCTTACGCAAAGAAATTTGTTGAGTAAAAACTAGTAAGAGGGGAAATATCTTGCTCTCTCAAAGCCGCTTTCTTTTAAGAATTTTTCGAGTTGAGGAACGACAATTGAGTAAAATGCGTAAGAATGAGTAAAATTCGTAAGATTTAAAAGTAAATGAACAGACCTATTAAGTTTATATGTGACAACTGATCATAAATCGCGCGTATGAGGCTGTCAGCTGTTAAAATAACATAAAAATCGTTTTGACAGACTTGCTAAAAGCCTGTTCTTTAAAAATATTTATTGTTTGTTCATATTATTATTAAAAAGAACTTGCATAAATAAATCGTACAAAACAATGACGCAAATTTATTTTCAATTAATAGTTTAACTTTGAACTATAGTTGTAGCTTTTATCTAAAAATCTTGCTCTAACTTCTGCTCCATTATAGACATTTTTTAATATGATACTAACTTATTATTATTATTTCACAATAATATTGAAAGGAATGTTGGTCAAACAGCTCTTTATTTTAAGTAATAATTTTTTTTTTTCGTTATTTTGCTTAATTTTTCTTATAACGTCGGATTACTTATTACGCTAACTTCATGTTAATTTAAAGTTGGGTTCGGGTGAGTTCAATTTTATTATGAGGTGATAGTGATAGCGATAAAGTAATATTAAAGCTTACTTTTTCTGACAATAAATTTGAGCCATGTCTTTAAATATTTATATTGGCGTTCTGTATTATATAAAACGGATGGTCACCATAGACAAATGCTTCGAATTGCTCGTCCGCCATGTCGATAATTATAAGACAGACAAGTTGCCGTGTAAAATTTGCGAGTACACCTCTTTTTTTCGAACTTAAATAAATAAACAAATAAATAAATATTTTGGCGCGACAGGTCTGTTGGACCCAAGGCCTAGCTTCTCACAACCATTAGTTTTGTGTGGGTTTTAAATTTTTTGGGACGAATGGGAGGGATCCATAATTTTACGCCGAGTCCAAACGGCTAATTGAGAAGCTCAGTCATGACAGTTTTACTCTCGGATGTTTGTCTGACGTTCGCGAGAGGTGGCGCAGTGGAAAAAAACCTTACGATGTAATTTGGTTCTTTCGGGATTCGAACCTGGAACCCCTCGCTTAGTAGCCCAACACACTACCACTAAGCCACTGCGCCGACTTAATCCACACAATTCGAAAGTGGCGCCGTATTGGCAGTGTGAACTTAGATGCCATTGGAATTTTATATATTTTGAGAATATTAAAAACATTTTAGATGCCTTACTTCGACAACGGCATGATAACGTTGATTTGATTTTAATCAAATATTATGCAAGTCAACGAACAACGTTATCATGAGCTTTTCGCTTAAGTAAATAGTGCAGCTCTACCAACAATCAAACGCCATTGTCAATTGCCTTGTTTACACTTCAGAAAGATAAGATTAGATGACGTATATTATATCTAAATTTCGAAAAGATAAGATTGTATTTAGTTTTTATTGCAACTTATCTTCCTTCCGCTGTTCAATTATAAAAATATTCGATGCGCGAACCCCCTTACAGAAGATTGCATTAAATTAAAAGTGAAAACGCGCATGGCGAACCGCAAAAGTATACCCCAGCTCTTTTCTGTGCTTCTTTCCAATGTAAATTTATTGCGGTCGGGGACTTGAATTTCGCCCCACTAATATCGGGTCGTCTATCAGATCGTTTAACGAAGCGGATTATGTATGTGCATATATGCGATATCCTCGGCCCGGATGACGCGCGTTGGTTGAAATTGCTTTCCATCATTTGTATATACGGCGAGTGTACCTATACCTATGTATAAAGGGACAACACACACATAAATTGTAACAAAAAAACTAAACTCAAGGGAGTTAAGATTGGTTTGTGCCGCCCGCCTTTGCATCAGTTTCTCTGTTGTGGCACAAACTACCAAGGGGAAGTCTGCTTGCAGACTCTTTTGATGTTAGGCGATTGTGGTCTGTCGCTTGTTTTAAGTACATACATACAATGGCTTCCTTAAGAAGGTACTTATAATATTTTTGGATTTGTCATCACACACCGATGTTTCGTTCTAGCGCAACACCTGCATCGCCTCACCTTTGTTGTGTTTCCGATGCACCCGGAAATATTTATCGTCTTGCTTGTTTGCGACGCATGTGTATATGGGAACGTCTGTCTTCCAGTCACTTGAAGCATTTTCCAAACAATTTGCCTAAACTCCGAGGTCAACAGCACAAGCCAGGAAGACTGCAATGGCTACACAAGAATTCTATAGTCCATAGAGCAATGCTCACACAAAGTTTCTGAATAATGCTTTGGGGTTGTTATTCTGCGCACAGAGTTCCGTATTTGACTTTGCTTTCTTTACAAACTGCATGTTGCATGTCAACTACTCCTGAGGCTAGAGTGCGCGGTGTAAGGTTCACTTAAGCATGAGAGCACTCTCACATGCAATCCCATTATAAATCGGAACCCATTACGTACATGAACAGATAGTTGTCATAGGAGCTCAAAGGCTTTGCCTTTATGAAGGATGTATCTAATCCTATGCCATTTCGAGCAACCCACTGTCGCACCCACAACTGCGGAAGAAACTACGATAACAAAAAATCGTTTAAAGAATTTAAAAACGCTTACACAATCATCAAGCTGAATCAGCACACAATTAAGAATTTAAAATTGCATTTCAAATTAGGTCTCTCGTTTTAGATATTTTTATCTCTGTATGCCAAGTGTGTGTATATAAATAAAGACCCTATGCGCCATCAAGCGTAGTGGAAATAATCTATTTATAATCGAACAACTGGAAGTTGCATTCGGAATTATCGCGTGATTGTGGGAGTGACTGACAGCCAGTCAGTCTCAGTCCGCACTGGGTCACTAGGCACACCAGTCAACAGGAGGAAGTTGGTGGGTGTGTTGCAAGTTGCAAGCAAAATGAGGTTAAGTGAAGCATCGCACGGAATTCCTAAGTTGTTGCTTGAATAATAAAATCGCACTACAGTGTTGTTAGCTTCTGACAACGGTACTTATTGTAAAGTCGGGTTTACAATTAAGATTGGGATCAGCTTTGAATAAATGAAGATACATAAATGTTAATGTTTCCAGGAATAAATGGAGCAAGTAAATTGCCGAAGCAGAAGTTGTATCGAAAGGGGATATGTACGAGCAAGGTTCAAATTGAATGCCCGCAACACAATTGCACATTGAAATTGCAAAACAGCCGACGACCTTGTGTCGAAAATGAACGTGAATGAATACAAACAACGTTCCGACATCTATAAAGTCGTTGGCAGTGACATTGTCGATGCGAGATAGTTAGCATTTCAAATTACAACTGAAATTTAAATCCATTAAATAAGTTATAGCACGACTTTTAGCTGTGGATGGCTTTGTCAAGAACTTGTGATATCATAGAATCAGGTATATATCTAGGTATAGCTTCAAGGGCTTTACAGTCAATAAGCCCCATTTTTAAATGCGACTCATGAATGATTCTATTCGACTATTCGACTATTCGCATGAGAGCGAACTTGGAAAAAGACAAATTGCGTACAAATCAATTTAACTGTATTTTGTTCATCTTACATCTAACAATTACAGCAATTTTTCCCCGAATTGAAAAATTATTTCCGCGAACTGTCACACTTTATTCATAATCCGCTAAACAGTCGCGTTCCACGAATAAAAAATTCGCTCGGACTTAACCTTTAAAATTGACACTGATTGGGGGTATCTGCGACCAAAAAAAGTTTTCATGTAAATGAAATTAATTAAGAATTAACTAACTACTCGCTTGTTCGCAGTTTGCAATTTGCTTCTTATGTGAATAGTCCTTAATTATTGTTTTTTAACTTTCTCGTATACGTAGTAAGAGAAAAGTACAGTGCGACCTCAATAAAAGCAACCCTCGATACGTGCAACTCCTCGATAAAAGCAACACCTCTTATGATTGTTGGCTCAGTAATTGCAACTCCTCAAAAAAAGGTGACTCGATAAAGGCAACTATTGTTTCAAGAACTCTTTTTTCGTAAGCTGTTTTTTTCTTATTGTTTATTTTAAACATGAATTAAGTTATCAGTTTTGGTCTGTTAATCAGTGCAAGCCACGTTTTTTCGACTATTATGAAGTGTTTAACTTTTTGTCTCATTTTTGGCGCCTATAAAATTTTTTGACTCGATTATTGCAACAAACTCAATAAAAGCAACTGCCCAAATTTTTATTAGTTTCTTTTATCGAGGTCGCACTGTATTTGTACAAAAAATCGAACTCGAGATTTTAATCATTGCAATATTTGTTACTATTTTGTACGCATTATTTTCCAAAACCAGCTATAAAGATTTTGACTAAAATGCTTATTTACAATAACATAAGTATTGTTAATAAAACCCCGTACTTAGTTTTTCTTAGAAAAATGCAAATAATGCCGTCTTATAAACATTACCGCACTACCAGTTAAAATGTAATCACAACTTCTTGAAACTCTTTTTTAGCAACTATTTCCCACTTCTTCTTTTTTCAACCATATTAATCATGAAGCTTAAAATAATTGCAACCAATTGGAGTTTACACTATCAGAAACCCACATCCATCGAAGTGGAAATTTTAAAACAAACCTCTGAATTTTTACATAATAAATCTATGTCAAATTTGGTATATCACAAACTCTAGTTCGAGTCATAGCTAACTATCAGCATCACCAATCTAACCCAGTAAAAATCAAAAACATGCCCTAACAGATCAGAAACTCCTGCTTCGCTTGTCCTTGTAATCAAAAATCTTGTAAGGTTTAAAGCATAAAAACAGTGCATTTGGCGCTAAAACATTTTAACCAGAACATTAGAAAAATCCTTTTTACTGAGAGTTTAAGCCTCATTTGATACATACATCTGAAATGAATACCTATCTATAAACCAAAAGTGCAATTTATTTATCTAAGTTATCCTCTGTTTTCTTTCATTTCGCTTCTGAATTGTTTACCTAACAATATAATAAAATAAAAATAAATCAATCAAACTGATGATATGAACGAGAAAGTTTCGTGCGATCCAGTCGTGCACTTTATTTTTATATTGTAAGGCATACCTTTCACATACGAATTCTTGTGAATCTTGTGGAAAAGCTACGCTACAAGTTGTCTCAGCAAACGGCTCTGAACATTTTTCGAAGAAGTTTGCTTTTATTTCTTATTTGTAATTTACAATGCACATAGTTTCTGAAACATTTCGGCTTAGTATCCTGCTTACAAGGTCTCAGTCGTTGTATCTACAATTTATGCTAAGCCTTAAATTATCGTGGAAATATTCATTTATTTTCCAACTCCTATTTACACATTGTAAAAAAGGTTTTATGACTTTAAATTCGACATTCGGCCCTAGCGAGGTATCCGTCGGAACGGAAAATTCTCCGCAACGCGTACTCTATCGGAGACTCAAATCCAAATCGTAAACAAATTCCGCAACCAATTTCTGTCGTAGAATATCGGAACCTAGCTGTCAAAAATTAAAGAAAAAAATGCACTTCATCGCACTTCAACGTAATTTGCCGGTATGCGTTACAAAATGTCGGAGAAATATTCCAAATAGATGTTCCGAAGAATACCTCGAAGCAAAAAACCTCCGAATCGTATAAAATCGGAGAATTTTCCGTTCCGACGGATACC
The DNA here is from genome assembly GCA_936431705.1 of Cheilosia pagana. Lineage (NCBI taxonomy): Eukaryota > Metazoa > Arthropoda > Insecta > Diptera > Syrphidae > Cheilosia > Cheilosia pagana. Next base: position 28,244,530 of record OW386168.1, on the reverse strand, counting down.
TCGCTAGGGCCGATTATATCCATATTCCGAGTCGTTTTTCATTTTATTTAATGGTTGATGTAGTAGAAAACGTTCTAGAATTAGCATTCAAGTATACATTCTCTGAACGGAGACCTACTTCGCTTTGCATTATATGGAAACTAAAATGTATTCCATTTTAATGAATACATTACACACACACATAATAACGCGCACTTTCTTCGATTAAAAGTGTAACGCCATCTATTTACAGCTTTTATTATCTCTCTGACTCATCCAGCTATTGTTGTTTCCAAACAAATTCCCTTGTTTATTTTCCAAGCTATGGAAATACTTGTCTCATTAGTCATTCAGTGACATATGCTTCAGTCTAATCGTTTAAGTATTTACAGTTCATATGTAATGCCTTTCTAGTTACACGTAGTCATATGTAAAGATAGTTTCACTCTTTCTAATATGCGCCCATTTATGGCTTAAATGGCCCTTCAATTTGTACTTCCGGCGCTATTGTCAGCAAAGTGTCATCCGCCCCCTAGGCCTTAATCGAAGTGCACTCTCTGTCGCGCCTCATGCCATATCTGCCTTCAGTAATTTTTGAACTCACTTTCCACAATACTCACTTCTGCACACAGCATACAGAAAGTGCAATTGTGTCTGTGTACACATGGACAGCCACGGAGTGCAATCAGGTGAATACAACTTCACGTGTTCCGTATGTCATTGCTTGACTTTGGAGTTTCTATCGATCATGTTACCCGCACCGTGGTTACGTCCCATTGGGACATGGAAAGTATTGAAATGTTACAATACTACTTCCTATACATCCGCTGGAACAATATTGCAAGTGAAGACGGAATGAGTTCAAATCACCAACGTTGCACGCCTCGATGCAGTTGGATGGTTTCCACCCATAAGTCTCGGGGTTGATTTCATCTTGGGCAAGAGTTGGTGTTTTTTTTTTTATTTTCTGGGATAGGTTATGTGAACTCATTTGTTTGCACGAGTGTGGTGTGCTTTTGGGATTTGTGAACCCAACGAGTTGGGGATTATTTTGCTTCCGTTAGGGAGACAACAGTTGGAACACCTTAATTATGAAATTGTTATTTCGATTGAGTGGTGTCGGTGTGTGGTGGTGACTAAAGCCCAGAGAGGGGTGTGTTATACTTTTCCGGTGACTGCTACTTGTTTTAGATTGAAAACAATAAATTAGTTGGTTGATTTCGTGTTTTAACCAAATTATAGAGTAAGTTATCGATGGCCGAAGTTCAAAATTCAAAGAGGTATTTCACACGAAACAGCCATTTTGAACCCAAATACAAGTTACTCTTATGGAACAGTGCTTGTGACGCCGTCGTCACGCCTTCCAGAGTTCCAAACAGAGTCTGTAGGTCTGTCCTCTTTTTCTCAATCTAATTTCATCTTTGTTTGCAGGTTTGTAGCGCATTTCAGAGACTTTTGTACGCACTCCAGTTCCAGTCATTTTATGGATCGACCATTTTCTACTCTTTTTTTTCTCAACATGTGTTGTGACTTTAAACTGACAGCCGCTTTAGTCAACGTTTGTCATATAAATAAGCGCCTTACCAAAAAAGGTCTTCACTCTATCATTATGGTTACGCTTTTCCTAAATAAAATGTTGACAGTACTCATATCATTGACATTCCTGAAACGTCACTTACAAAAAACGATGTCACTGGCAATAAAAATGTTGCGGAAGTGGGGACACGTTCAGTCTGACAGCTGGCTGACTCGATGTACCGCAGTTTTACTTGGCCTAGTTTCGGTTGACGTTTATGAAGGGGTAGCCGACGAATCTAGTCAAGAAATTCGTGACTGAGTACTAAGTTGACAGTTCGCATATGTGGGTGATGTAGGATAAGTGACGTTACCGACCTATCTAGTAATTGCGTTTAGGTTACATATAGCCCAAACCAATCTAGGCGACTTAATGTAACTAGTTTTTTGAATCCGCACAAACAAGTCTGATCTTAATCTGAAGGAAGTAGCAACGCATTCATAGACAATTGTATTGATTATTCGTGAACGCACCCATTATTAGTTTGCCAAAGGAAAACGTCAAAATAGGTTTGCTTTCATGCAGCCAGTAGTCAAATTCAACACTACTTGCAAAATGAATAGCCTAAGTCTTTGACGTTTTGCCAAACGGTCTTTTCGTTGTGAGATTGATTGTAGGCTATTAGATTAGGCTAAGTCCAGCTCATTGCAAGGCTTTGTATGTCTCTAGGGTCAACGATGGGACCCGCCACCATCAAACGTCAAACCGGCCGACATTGCAGTTAACAGATTTAAATATTAATTACTAACTATGCCAAAGTCCGATCAATTAGACTTTGATTCACTTAGTATGTTTGCACTATTTCATCAGCGTGCCAGATTGCATCATCGGTCGTTGAGCCTCACGTCATTGCTCTGCCTGATCCATTGTCACACTGCCGATTGGGAAAATTTTTTGTCATACTTTTTGCAACAAATTTTCTGATTTTTGTTTATTTTGTAAAAGTCTACATAGGATCGGCCAGTGTATTGCGACTTCTATTGCAGATTGGTCATCGTCAGAAACAGATAAGGTGATGTCACTGCGCTTGACATTACATCATTGTCGCCAATTCTTGATTGTCAATTTTTGCTGTTCCGATCGAATCATGATTGAAATCAATTTTCTTTTCAAAACACTCCTCTCATTGTGAGTATATGAATGCGGAGCTTAATTGAATTAAAACGATATTATCAATGCGAAGATACAGTTTGCCTTCGCATATTTGCATTAATTGGTGAAATTGAGTTATTGATCAACGCCACCGTCTCGTTTTTTTATTTAGACTTTTTATCACAAAATTTAAGCATTACGTTTTTTAATGACACTTTCCGAGGGTCAACGACAGTTCGTGTTTTAATTTACAATTTCCGTTCGTCGTTCTCTTCCTGAGAGCAGTTCATATTCATACACCGCCCAGGACGCGTGAGTGGGGCTGAGACTAATCCAATTAACCGAACGATAAATAACTGTCCTGGCTTGGAGTATCAAATGTTGAATGTGCGGCTATAGGGTTGTTGAGTCCGCGCACACCTAGTCACAGGACATATGACATGGACATGAAGTGGAATTGCCTCGGGTCAATGTGATCTATGTGTGTGCTTGATTCTCATGTAACATGGGTCAAGAAGGAACACACCATTTATTTCGGACGAGTAAGTTTTTTAATCATTAGGCGGAAATCCATTTAAGGGGTGACACCGTCTGGCTACGGCAAACACTGTTGGACGGAATTTGTTCTTCTTTGTTTTATAATGAACAATTTTTGGTGGTGCGGCAAAAGTCAATTATACAAGGGTGTCTGTTAGTTATATAATTGCGACCATTTTTTTATATACGCAATTAAATGGAACTTTATGCGTTCACCAAGGTGTGTTTTACATTTTTGTGGAGACATTGTAGGAATGTGCAAGTGAACAGTTAATGGGCGTGTGATTTGTAATTTAAGCTTTTTGCTGTTTAGAATTAAGGTTTGGAGCTAATTAGCACTTGGAATTTATTGGCTGGTTATACTTGTTGTATTTTTGTGGGTAGTTGGCTTAATTTATGGCCTGGAAATAAATACTTGGAGCTAGAGCTTTATGAGGTACCCATCGTTGTTTTCTTCAGGAGGCGTTTTTGTAGATATTCCACCTACAAATTACAGATAGAGGTGAAAGGAAGAAGCTTCGTTTGATTTCCATTGCGATTTGTTTTTTTTTTTAATCTTAGAAACTTTTACGTAGGTTCTTGTAACCATTGAGTCGATTTGTCTCCTATTCTTTACTTCCCTATAACTTAAATTTGACACCGTACCGAAATTCGATAAAAAACAAATGCTCCACTGTTGGTGACACGAGCCGGGGATAATCTGCAGCAAAGCTGATTTTCATGCAAACACTCACTAGGAAACGTCACATTCATAAGAAAAAAGCCATATGACGCTGCTATGTGCCTCTTTTCGTTACCTCGTCTCTTTGTATTTCCAAATCTGTCGCCTTTTCGTTCCACATCCACATCGCGTTCTCTCCGAACTGACTCACTGTCGCGTGTTTCTTTCTCTCGTTTTCTGTAGCTTTTTTTTCATCGGAGTCGCTTTTTCGTTTCATTGGATTGCTTTTTTTCGTTTCATCCTAGTTGAAAATAACAGCCCAAAGTACCTATTAGAAGTTTCACATCAATAAGGCCAGTGAAATCAACCCCGTTGACCGCACACAACTTCATAGCATATCCACAAACCTTGCACCGCTTTTTGTGGTCCATCATGGACCTGAATATCAGAGTTTCGGTTAGCGATGAGAGAACCCGCGTAGCTTCCATACCATGTCATCTTTGTTCGACAGGTTTTCTGGTACCCTTTTGTGTATAGAAAAGGCTTGATGGTCTTTCTTGGTTTTGATGGCATTAAACAAATTAATGAGTTCGTAGAACTGAAGTCCAAAAACATCGCCTTAGGCATCAACTGTATGAAAAACGTGCTCTACATCTTTGCTATGACCGATAGCAAGTTTTACACTGAAAGCTTGAAACACCGCATCGGTCCTTCTTCGCATATCCCACTTAAGATTCACATTTTGAAGGACCGTCCTTCCACATTATATGTCCTGTCGAAGGTTTTTCTTCGTGCACTGAACCCTTATGAATGTATAACCGTGCAAATAGGCCGTTCAAACCATTCCTCTTTCAACTGGGACAACACGCAAGAGCACACCCTACACCGACGCTTGATGCGTCACGAAATTTAACGAACGGCGTTGTATAAAATGTTCTCAAATTTAATAAATCGTCTAACAAGAGCAAATGTTCAACCTCAGTCGCAAAACTGTAATCTCTGTATAACCTCATGAACTATGACAACTGCAACAGGGTGCCATATACCTCAAAGCGCAAATCGCGTTCATGTTCCTCTTCATCAATTTCAATTCGTGCCGGCTGCTTCCCTCCCATGTACTTAAAATTACAAGCAATTACGTTCGCAGTCATTTTACCCAGCTATATTTCATGATTGTAAACGCGCGTTCACCATTCGACAAGAGCTGAAAGGTTGATCGCGCAGAAAGCAACTGTTACTGTTCCCATAAATCAGGCAAAATTTCATTTCGCAAAGCCTTTCTGCACGAATCGCTACCTTGTGTAAAATTATCTCTCTCTCCCCGCTTCTAGGGCCTTCATCGACTGCCGCCCCAAAAATATTCATAACTCGAAGAAGACCTAAAAATTATTGCCATCCGATTGTGCCAGGCACTGTGTCACCCATTTCTGTTTCGTTTCGTGCCCCATGGATTTTTGTTTACTGCATTCCTATAAAACTTCCATCAAATAGTATTCAAATGATTAACACGACCCCGAACATGTCTACGACAAGCCCCATCGTACTGACAAACTATACGAAATATTTTTAGACATCCTCGCAATTCATATTGTACTAACTTTCCCCTTGGTTTTATTTCTTTTTGAATTTCCGCAGGTTATCAAAGTTGGTTGATGTTTTCAAGGTCGAATACCTAGGAAACCAGGCCACAGCAATATACACAGCACCAATACAAAACAACAATGTCGTTTGTAAATATGCCCCCACCACCACCTCCGAAACCAAATAAAATGAACGGCAATCGGTCTGTGAACAGCAGCACAAATAGTCTTTGCGAAATTCAGAACGGCAATGGTCGTAGTCCTTGCCACACGCCGCCCCAAACAGACAGAGAACAAGTCGTGATGACACCAAAAGGTAAAACCGCCAACAGCACAGTGATCCTTATCGAACGGAAGCTGGTCGACGAGATCAGTGACCGTGTTCATGTGGCTGGGGGGGATCACACCGGCATCATCATCAACAAGGACACAGTGAACGGCCAAAAGAGTGCCAGTGTTCAAGCGCAAGCTTCACTCGAATTTCGTGTGTTCCTGGTCAGTGCGAACAGTGGCAATCACTCACAGGAATCAAGAACGTTGCAGTTTTGGTTCCGTGACTGGTTGAAGGATGGCGAGAAGCAGGCGCATATAGCACAAGATTTCTTCAGAGAATTGGTCAGTCCAAAGGAATTCCCTCGGGGTAAGTGAAACCAGATGATTGGGTGGGAGTTATTTTTTTTAACTGAGTATTTTGTCCAGATTACGTTGGCTTCATCAAGAAGATAATGAAACTACTGCAACGTGGCTACGATGAGATACAATCACTTGAGGTCGAACTGAGGATACTCGAGGAAACATCAGCACCTCCATCCAGACCACGTAAGTAGATCATGTGTTTTCATCAACTTTTTGTATATCTTTCTATTGTTTGTATCTCTATTTCTATTTATCGTTATCCCTGTGGAATTTTTGCGCGTTTTTAGCTAGAGATGGTTACATTATCTATTGTTATGGTGATTGTAATAAAAAGTTCGAGGAGGCCCTTTCGGCACAGAAGCAAACAGGTGATGGCGATGACCTCATGAAGGCCATTTGGTTGGATATCTATAACGAAAGCACACTAACAAGAAAATGAAAAAAAAACTAATTGTTTCCCCCCTTTTTTTTTGTTGTTTTTCTTTTTGTGATGTGACTATATTTTGTTTTTTGTTTTACGAAAATTTGTTTGTTTCCAAACTCCAATTGAAGGGATATTGCATGCCAGAGAACAATTACTCAAACCAAAGAGAGTATGCCCTGCGAATGGGTTTTACTTTTGTCCCATTTCCATATTTATGAATTTGTTGATATAATAAAAACAAAAATAATACGTGTCATACTAATGAGAGTGTTTTACTAATTTTTCTACTTGCTTCGATAATTGTATGCGAACATCTAATATCAGCTAGGGTTGTAATTGGATATATTTTTTTTAATTCTTTATCATCTCAGGACAAGTGGGTCACCCAATTTCATTCATAGGTATTGCATCGGAAACAAACAAAAAGTTGCAGATCCTTCTCTGTTCTGAATGAATGGTCTGCATGATTCATTTAAGAGTTCTTAACATGTACAGCTCATCCAATGCACAACTGATCCACTCGTCCTCATCGATGTTAGCATTTCATCAACCGCATAGATGGGTGCAATAAAGTCCCCCTAATGTAGGGTTGATTTCTTGCAGCATGCAATTCGAAAATCAATGCTAATGAAATGCTCAAACATGGATGAACTGTCTGTCGGTTCAAAAGCCAAATCAGTAAACGAGCGTTCGCCAACGGACCGAAGTCGATTTGGCATGCTCGTCCAAGAATGGGACTATCCAGTCCCAGTTGCTTCGACATAACCTGCGTAGTTATTATTTTATCAAAATGCTCTCCCCTGCGGTGACAATTTTGTATCTCTGCGGTTAAGTGTCAAAAATGGCTCTTGTAGGCAATGCCTCTGATTTGTTCTGAGCTGGCGGTCTATTTAATTAGAAAGTTGTGCGCTTGGTTGTTTATTAAAGAGTCGCCTTTACAAAAATGCCAATGCCTATGAGAGTTACTCTTTCGCGATCCCATTTAGTGAAAAAAAAACAGTTCATACTAGCGCCGCACAGTGTGAGAATTCGCTCATCTAGCGGAATTAAATTAATGGCACTTCCAAGTTAAGCATTTTGATAATTCTTTGTTTGTAGGATTGATAATAAATATCTAAAGTATGAAATTGAACTAAAATTTTTTATATATTTTGCCAAATTTTTGATGAACAGAGTTCTGAAAGTACATGTTTTTTTTGTACAAAAGTGGACCCATAGAAAAAAATTAATTACGCTCGCAGAGAAAAGATTTGAGTTAATATTTGCTAACATTTATCAAAAATTATCATAAAATACATACATTAAGTTAAGAAAAATAAAACAGACTCTAAAAGAACTTTCTATTTTCGGTTGGTACACTTAAAAGCTTCAGGAATTCATGTTCAATAACACTTTTTTCCTGTTCGGAGTGCTTAGAGACTTGCTTAGAGAGGGTTTGAAGTTATCAACAGTCTATGAAGAAGATCTGTCATTGTGTCAAACCGCGAATTTTTTCTTGTAAATTATCTTTTTATTTTCTATAAGGTATTTTTATTTTAGCCTCTTGCGCTCTCTCTAAAAATTGACCAATTTGAAGAATACAAGAAGCAACCACTTTTTTGCCATGAAACAATAATTTACGATTACTGGCATATAATCCCGAGAGGGCCAAATTACATCTTAAGCTTTTTTTCCACTGCGCCACCTCTCGCGAACGTCTGACAAACATCCGAGAGTAAAACTGTCATGAATGAGCTTCTCAATTAGCCGTTTGGACTCGGCGTAAAATTGTAGATCCCTTCCATTCGTCCCAAAAATTGAAAACCCACACAAAACGAATGGTTGTGAGAAGCTAGGCCTTGGGTCCCATAGACCTGTCGCGCCAAAATTTGTAATTTAACAAAAAAAAATAATATAAACTTATAATTTACTTTCCAGTTTCTTGACAAAGTTTCTCTGACAAAATTTTCAATAAATAACACCTTAAGCACTCGTATAACAAAATAAAATCAAAACTACCTTCACAAGCCAATTTTCACTGAAATTATAAGCAACTGCAACTTCGAGACCAATTATTTTTGTTTTACATGACTCCCACATAACCATTCATTCATAATCGCTTAGTGAAAGGTTTAAGCTGCAGGCAAAACCGGTTTTTACATCAATTTATGCAAGTCATTTTTTGAATTAAGTTCCGCTAGATGAGCCGTCGGAATGGGGTTCTTGCACTTCCCGTATCGAGCAAATAAATGGTAGCGACATTAAACTAGGATCCATTGGAAGTAATTGAAAGACATATGTATTGTAGATTGGCCGTCTGGAGTTAATGCTCTCTGTGGGTAATGATTTAGTGCAACACACTATCTCCGCGTTTAAGGAGCTCAGCTTAAAGCTCTTTTTTATAGTTAAGTCAACCTCTTTTATACTGGGATGGAACTGGCCTTACATTGACTCTTCTTGCAATGTCACCTCTGTCTGAACTAAGCCTAGATATACGTTACTAAGCAGCAGCTGAAAGTACTTCTTAAAAGCATCTGCCATTCCCTGAACGCTTCGTTGCTTGCCAGGCTTCTTTTGCTCTTCTTTGACGATCATAACTTAAAAAGTTGTTGTTTGGATTTCCTATGATGATCTACTCTTTGATCTGTCAAAATTGCAATAGGACCTGCTTTTGTAAAACATGATTATATATAATAAACGCATTCGAAGGTTGTTTGTTGCTAAGATTTGATCGCCGTAGAATTTTCTAAATAAAAATAGGTTGAAGGTAAAATAAGCTCATCTTTAAGCAATTTTAAATATCAAATTAAATTTGCAGCGAAATATTTAATATCCTACGCCAGCCAGTTTAAGTTTAAAAGTTGTTCAGTTTTGCGCACAGCACATTTTTTCCTGCTCCTGAAGATTTCTTTCCATTCTTGAAAAAGCCTTTCAAATCAAAAAATACAGGAAATATTATCATTTTTCCCGCAGTCAGATTGCCGTCTACCCAACACTTCAAGTGTGGTTTAACATGACAAATTTGCCAACAGCTTCAGATGCATCTTCGCCACTCGTGGTAAAGTGCACTCAAGTACGTAATTGCAGGAGGAAGTTTCATTCCCCCAGGTGCTGGCAGATAGGACGACGCGACGTTTATTTCAATTTTCTCTAATGGTAGCAGACATACAAATGTGTCATTATGTGTCATCTTTATTCAAATTGAAGTAAATTAAAAAAAAATCTTTTAAACCAATTTAAATGTACAAAACAAACTCTCTCTCCCGCAGACATTTATTTCTTACCACACACAATTATTGTCTTTGTCTCAATTTCCAATTGAATTCCATTTGGCTTTGTTACGTATATGAAATATGTATACATTAATGTGAGAGTGAGGGGTTGTGTCTAATGCATCTGAGTTAACTAACCTGAGTTGGGCTCCAGCTCCTCCAAACCGCCGCCGCATCACAAACTAATTTAAATCCTCCATCATGCAGACAGTCCGCAATAATACAGCATTGTCTTGATTTCTTATTTAACTTTCCTCTTTTTGTATTTCCTCGCTCTCTTGTCTCTTATATCTATATTTTGATTGTTTATGTTGTGATGAACTTATTATATATATTTTTGTTGATGGACGTGGTTGTTTGAATATGACTCGAGACAAGTCACCCTTTTGTAAAAAAAGTTATTGCTTTAATTTTGTATAACATTTTTTGTTGTTGCTGTATTTCTTTAGTGTCCATGGAGGAGTCACAATTTGAATCGCCTCCACTGACGCCGGAAAAGGTGCTTGAACTGATTGAGCAGGCCTATCCGAATCCCATAACCCCAGAAGATTTGGCTAAGTATGTTTGAGATGGGCTTGAGTTTTATGAAATGTATATTAACTTTGGTTTTTTTTTTCTGCAGGGATTATGGATGGGAGGAGCAGGATGTTATACAAGTTTTCATATCACTCAAAAATCGTGGCCTAATTAAGTCTATGGAATATAATTCATATACTAGAATCCATCATGAGGATAAGGAAATTAAGGTAAGCTGAACTTGAATAGCTATTCTAAGAGTGGAACAAATCGGAATAGCCTTGTGCATATATATACCATATAGCCCAAAGGGTTCCCAAACTATTTTTTTTTCGTAGACCACTTTCAAAATATTTCCAATACTCGTCAAAAAAATGTGAAACAATTTTTTTTTATGCCAACGTTGATCTCCGTCGAGTCTTCCGTGGACCACTTTGGGAATCATTGATATCGCATATACCTTCACTTAATTGGGTTAACAATCACAGACAAATCAACGCCCAGGCGTAAACGAACTTCAAAGTTGGTGGAGAGCTTCCAAAATTTGCATACTCATAACACATAAGAAAACCCATCTACAATACATTAAAATTCACTATAACTTACAACAATGGAAGTCCAAAGGTACAAGCTATCTAAAAGAATATTCCCAGCACTGTTGAAGCCGTCTACGTTTGCCTCAGAGAGGAATTTACTCAAATTCAAGAAAGCCTCGTGGTCCAAGATTTGCGAAATTTCACGCTCACGCTCCGGAGTTCAGTCAAGCTACTAAAAAACTCGATTCTAACGAGTTGTACTGTTATAATATGAGGTTTATTATGTGCACAGTAACACTACAATCTAACAACATAACTTTTATGACGATCATCTTCCAAGAAAGAAGAGTTTTACCAAAACTATAAAAAAAAATCTTTGATAGTTCTTAATAGAGTCTTTAATGGTACTAAAAGTCTAGGTCCACAGTGTTTTCAGCTTACTGCTCCCTTGAATTCTTAGTTTAAAGAGCCATAGACTTGTAGAGCCGTGTTACACAAAACTTGTAGCTAGAGTCTTCTTTCTGAGGATTGGGAAATCGATGCCGAGATTCCGTTCAGCAAGGACTAGATCTTAGAAATGAGGTGTATACTCTTCACCAAGTTGTCCACCTGACGGGCAGGCCGTCTGATTATGCAGCGTTATTTAAATTCATCATTGATATTATTATCTTCATTTAAGTTTGGTCCGTTAGACGATCTTAAGGGATTAGATTAGGTTAGATTGTGAAGCTGGAGAGCCCTCAAGGGGGCTCTGGCACTGCGGCCTCTTAAAGAAGCCTATTGTGCCCTCCCTGGTAAGGTCCTAGAGCCATATTTTCACTCCGGAGACAGTCAGGAAGAAAAGAATCTTCTCTAGGTATATGTCAGCAAGAGTTACTGAAGTGACGATTTCCACGCCAAGTATTTTTTTCTTAAGGTTGAGTAGAGCCGGACATTCCATGAGTATGTGAAGACAGGATTCATCTCTCTCAAAACATAGTCTGTTGGATCCGAAAAGACTCCAATCCGATGAGGCCGTGCCCACTGATTAATTCTGTCAGTATTCTCAGGTTATTTTAGGTTTAAGTTGGTCAGGAAGCAGGATTTCCTGGGAGAGAATTGCAGTTCTGTCCAGGAGTTTTAAGCCAGATTTCATTGGATTCAATACGTGATAGCTTTTTGATGTAATCTTGAGTGATAGGTCAACCTGGCATTCTAATGCCTTCTTTGCACTGTTGTTGGGCAATTGATGTTGGCTGAATAGGACTACAGTGGCGCAGTGGCTTAGTGGTAGTGTGTTGGGCTACTAAGCGAGGGGCCCCAGGTTCGAATCCCGAAAGGGCCAAATTACATCTTAAGGTTTTTTTCCACTGCGCCACCTCTCGCGAACGTCTGACAAACATCCGAGAGTAAAACTGTCATGAAAGAGCTTCTCAATTAGCCGTTTGGATACGGCGTAAAATTGTAGATCCCTTCCATTCGTCCCAAAAATTGAAAACCCACACAAAACAAATGGTTGTGAGAAGCTAGGCCTTGGGTCCCATAGACCTGTCGCGCCAAAATATTTGTTTACTAGCAGTGGTATCCACTGAAGGAAAATTGTGGGCGATGTTTTAAATAATTGTTTTGAACATTGCTCAGCTTCAAGACAATGCAGGGGGAAGTTTTATATCTTAAATGATTCAGGGGAAAATTTACTAAATACATCTATATGTTTATTTTTTTAATCCGATAAGCCATTGCTGAGCTAGGTCTGTATAAACAGAATTTTCCGTTTTTTTTTGACTATTTTGTAAAAACCAAGTTATATTCCGGCATAAAAAGTATCCTAAGTCCCAACCCAGAACATAAGCAATCACTATGCCAAGTTTCATCAAAATCCGTCCAGTAGTTTCTGCGTGATGCGCGGTCAGGCATATTTTATTCTACAGTTTATTATATGTAGAGAGAGAAGAGAAGAAGAGAAGAGATAGAGAAGAGATTTATTTTTTATAGGACTTCAGGCATCAAGTTTTGTAGGGTACATGAGACAAAGTTGTCTTTCTTATCTATATTATTCATACTAAGGACAATGCTTATATGTTCGAAGAAATAGTCCATGGAAGCATTGCCTTTTTCCTCTAGTAACGAAGATGACTGCCTTTGAAAGGTCTAATATAGTCAGTGGTAAGTGGTTACATTAAGCAAACTTTATTGCCAATTGAGTGCCCTGTATCGGTCCATAGTTTCTCTATGGGCTAAAATAAGAAGTCTCATGACTCCGTGCGAGCGTGGTCATTCACAGAGAGAGATAAACATAATAAGGACAATGTCACATTTAAAATTTCAAATGTTTTACAGTACATTTTTTAGACAAATTTTCTATATTCCCTGCCAAAATGTTGTTTGCCTGAATACACCCGAATTGAGTTGATTTAAATATTATAACAAAGTTTTTAAATTGATTTTACAGGTCGTTAAGCAAATGCCAACAATCGCATCAAACAAACAGCCCACAATTGCCATCATCACTGCCCAGTACTGCGAGAAGTTGGCCGTTGATTCCATGTTGGAGAACAAGGAGACATTTGTTCGTTATACCACAGTTGGTAAGTACCCAGAAACCAACAGTTTGACTATCAGAAACTCTTTACTAAACAAAATTTTAGTTTCGTAATTTACTAATCAATGAAAAACATTTTCTCTCTTTAATCGCTCCCCCCATTGATATAATTTATTCAATATTACTTCACGGCCCCCTGACCTTTAGACCCCTCTGTGAATTCACTTAAGAAAAATAAAAAGAAACGAAAATTTGGTAAGAAGTAAATTTGCAAAAAAGCAAAGCCAACACAAATACACTTAAGTGTGCTCTGGGTGGCAGACATTAATAATTTTGTGCAAAATTGGTGATGGATTTTTTTTTTGTTAACAAAAAAAAATATTAATTTCCAAAATGTTCATTTGTTGTTTTGTTTTTGTTGTTGTCCTTCCTCTTATACATATTGGCACACTATTTTCATTGAGCACCAAGATATTGTTTTCATTAACGACATAGTTACCGATATTTTTATGTTCTTCGTAAATGTTTTTATTTTGTTTGTACCTTCGGATAGATTGTCCTATCCAGTGTTTTTGTTTGTATAAAATTCCTTATTGTCGTTTATTGTTTAAATTTATCTGTAACTATTTTTGACGAGTTTACCATGAAACGCCAAAGCAAGCTCTAGCTATACTTCTACATTTATGAAATTAATCCGTACATAAGATGCAATGGTCGTGAACGGGTATGGTCCGTCAATTGCTATGTAACGACCAACTCTTTGACTCTTCATCAACGAATATTTTATGAATGCACAGGGCAGGGACACGTTATCCACGGCACATAGATGCAGAAGTGACATGCATTTAAGAAAAATGTACGGCTCTGTAAATGCTCAGTGTTGGTGGAAAATGATAAAAAGGGAAAGTAAGCTGAAAGCCTATTTTTGTTTTAACAAAGCCTGTTGAAATTTCTGTGGATAAAATGCAATAAAGAACTGATTATGTAGATCAGTGACGTGGATCAGCTGTATGGATATTAAATGGAAACATACATGCAATGTGGAGATCCGTTCTAAACGACTCAAATACAAGCTGTATTTTTTTTATAAAATAGAAATGAAGTAGAACTTCGGTACGAGTACAAACCACACCAATCAATAAAGAGCATGAAGAGCTACATTCATGTGCATAACACAAAAAAAAAAAAAAAAATAATAGCGCAATAACACAAAAACACTCAAACCAAAATTCATAATTCATAAATTTAAATAAAAAGAACGCAAACATAAACAAAATGGGCACTTTCAAAAACCTAGTTATCTTAAAGCGACTAGACTTGTCTGGACGCAACAACTAGATTGTTCGGTAACGTCACTTTCCTACGCCTGTCACATTTTAGGTCTGTTCCTTTACTTTTAAATCTAACGAATTTTTACGAATTCTTACGCATTTTACTCAATTGTCATTCCTCAACTCGAAAAATTCGTAAAAGAAAGCGGCTTCGAGAGAGCAAGATATTTCCCCTTTTACTAGTTTTTACTCAAGAATTGAACAACTGTCAGTCGGCTGAAAATTGACAGCTGATTTGAATTTGTTATTCTGTTTGGCATGAACTATCTGTCATTTTTCATAGGTTACTACAAAAGCGTTCCTTAACTTTTGCGTAAGTTTTCCTCTTTGAGAGAGAATTTATCCTCTCCACAGGCATTTTGACAGTCTTTTCCATTTTTACTACAAAAGTAAAGGAACAGACCTTTTACGTCTGTTCCCTAACGATAATGCATTCGAACACATTAGTCAAATTTAGTCAAACTTCGTTCCTTTACGCAAAAGTTGGGCAGAAGAGAGCCACAAAGAGACACAAAACATTTCCCCTTCATAAAAAACCTGCAAATAATAGCCCAATGCCCAACAAATTTTTTTGGGCTAGTTTGTTATAACTGACTTTAGCTGTCAAATATCTCAAAAGTCAATTTTAATTGACAGTTTATTTCGTTTTGCTTTGTTAAGTGCTGAAATTTGTTATTAAAAATGGATAAATCCGAAAAAATAAATAAGTGTTAAACTGAATCCGAATGTTTTTAACGTCTGCAAACTGGTATTTTTTTTTAAATGCACTGACGTTATTTTTGAATTTCTCGCATATGTTTTCAACAAACTTTCGTTCCTGTGCTTTTTGGTTTTATTCTCTTTTTCTGAGAGAATAATATATCCCCACTCCTTGATATCTGACATTTTGCCGAAATTGGCCCAAAAAGGAAGGGAACAGACCTATTATGTGAACTGTCAACTTAGTTCTCATATTCAGTCACGAATTTCTTAACTAGATTCGTCGGATACCCCTCGATAAACGTCAAATGAAATTACTATTCATGTCCTCAATCTTAGTTGACAGTGATAGTGGTTTTCGTTTAGAAAAGGGCACCGAACACGAACAGAGCTCAAGGATGTACTGAACCAAGTCTTCTCAGAGCGATTTTATTTATGTACTTAACCCGTTTCAGCCCTAGCTCTCATATTACTAAAGGGTTTTCCAATAAGAGGTGTTATTTTGATATTCAAAGAAAAATGCCTTTTTTCGAGATAAATGATCGGATATTTATTTTATAATAAAGAGGAAGGTATGCCGTTAATAATGAAAAACAACAGCAGCCAAATGGCTTACAATACCATATCCTTTTCATGAAATTTTCCATAACAAAATCGCAAAGTGGCTGCCCTATGTCCTCGATAGACTCACGAATTCCATCTTTGAGGTCTTGAATCGACGCTGGGCTGTTGGCGTAGATCTTATCTTTCACGTGGCCGCAAAGGAAGAATTAGCAAGTGTTAAATCACAAGATCTCGGTGGCTAATTGTGATCACCTCTTCGAGAGATAACACGGTCCGGAAACTTTTCCCGTAAAAGATCAATGGTTTTGTTGCTTGTGTGGCACGTAGCGCCGGCCGTCTTGTTGAAAGTAAATGTTGTCCAGATCAATACCATCCAACTCCGGCCATAATGACGTTTGTGGAATGCCCAATTCCAAAGAACGACGAGGAATGGATAAACCTGGGTTTTCTTCAACACTTTGCTACAGCAGCAATATTCTCAGTTGTTCTTGAGCGACGTGCACGGGTTTTGATCTTCACATCACTAACTTGTCCCAACAGCTCGAATTTGTCCACCAATTTCTGTATTGCGGTCCGACAAGGTGCTTCACGAAGACCCAAAAATGCTTTAGTTTTGTGAACTGTGACTGCAAATTGTTCACAATTTTTGTAGTGAATTTTTATAATTTAAATGCGTTGTTGAAGCGTGTATCGTTCCATTTTTAGTAATGGCGTAGTTTCTACTTGTCAAATGTCAAAAAATAACAGCTTCAAAAGTGACAGCTACCGAAATAGCGGGCTATTCAAAATAACACCTCTTATTGGAAAACCCTTTATAAAAATACAGTATTTGTTAAGTCGCTGCCACGCTTTTTTACATACTTTGTACTCTAATTTTCTGTACCAGTGCTCCCATTTGTGATTAGTGATCACCAACCCAGCTGTCAAAATAAGCTGTGCTCTGATTTTTACTCAGACGTCAGACGGCTCAGTCAGTTTATTCTGAAACTCATAACTCTGATTTGTCTGATCTAAAAATCAAAAAAAACATGAACAGTTTTTTGACAGTGCGGGTGTTAAGGAAATTCAGTAAAAAAACGGAAGCTACCAGTGTCTGGCTTAAAGTTATTTAAGCTGCTAGATAAGGGAGATTTATATATGAATATCGTATAGTACGGCCGGTAATAAGCTTAAGAATAAACTGCCAGGATTTCTAAACCTCTTTGAGTATTTGAATTGTACGGATATAAGGCCCGAAATGTACGATTTCGATTGACCTCTGTTTGTTAAAAAGCAAAAATAAAATAGTACAACCCACCTGACAAAATGTGTACAAGTGTCTCGTCAAGCACTACTCAGGCTCATAATTATTTTTAATCTGACAGAGGATTGCCTCTTATTGATGTGAGGCGCCACTGCTATTTTCATCTAATGGGCTTCCATTGTGAAAAATGTCACGCCCCCTATCCAATATCGCCACATTTTGTGAAGTGAAGTGTAATTTAAACTTTACAAACTTTGCCGTTCTCATATATAGCGGTTTTTAGTATTTTTTTTATAAAAGGTACCACACCAAGTTGCCTAATACCGCCCATATTAAGTCGGGGGCATGTGCAAAACAACGCCCACAGTTTCATCACAGGATTAGGAGACGGACAGATAGACAAACATTCATTTTGGGACACATTTTCAATATTACATCAAACCAACTCCGGTGATCTAATCAAATTCATTTTTTAAATGTCAACCCACTCCGTCCGCAATTGTAAATAGGTTTACACCCCATTTTCATTTAACACTCATTCAATTTGTTTGTCCACTTTGACCCTCTAGTGTAGTTCGTGTTTTTACCCTTAACCCATAAATATAATATTTTATTCTTCTTCTTCAATTCAAAATTCATTTTTTGGTCGACTTTTTCACCACTAAACAGAGCACAACCACCAGCATTAATTAGATTTCAAAAATACGTACTAATCCTTGCTACACTTGTATTTCCTTAGGTGAATCGAACGTCTATACTCTGGGCAATATTGGTGCTCATCGTATTGTCAGCACAAAACTCCCATCGGTGGGTAGTACTCGGGAGGCGATGACTGCCACTGGGAATACAACAACCCGACTTTTGGGCACATTCCAGAAGGTTGATTACGTCTTTATTGTTGGTGTCGCCGGCGGTGTTCCACACTACACAGATTACAGAAAGCATGTCCGGTTGGGTGATGTGGTGATCTCCTATGTCGACAAGAATAGGGCGCTATTGGGAAGGTAAGTCAAAGCTTGTGAATTCGTGCTTCTACACCCTCTTAACCAATTCAATCCGTTTTTACAGAGGTGCAAATAACAGATCCGAAAAGCCATACGTCTACGTCTACAGCAGTGGAGAAGATTTAAAGACCTACTTCCCGCAGAACGATTCCTTACAACAAATCGCCGAAGGTCTGCAAGCGAATATGGAGGGAAAACGTCCGTGGGAGGACTACCTCAAGGATGGTCTAAAGAATCTGTCCATGAAGACTGACAGCGATTTCAATCGACCTGCGGCCAATACAGACAAGCTGTTCATGAACATTGGTAACAATGAGGTAATTGAGGTTGCCCATCCGATAGCCGGTGGTAATGCAGCTGATGGTGTGACACCATCTAGACTGCACTTGGGACCCATTGGCTGTGGCCGGGATTTGGTGCGTAACGACGGCCTGCGTACGAATTTCGTGAAAAACCATGGCCTACTGGCGACAGACGTGGAGATGAGCTCGGTGCTGGACAGTATTATCGGAAACTGCCGAGAGAGCTTTATTCTGGTTAAAGGTAGGCTATTTTTACAAAACGCACTTAAAAGCTTATACTCACAGTGTTTTAATATGCTTCCAGGTATCTCCGATTACAAAGACGGCATGACGACACGTAAATGGCAGAACTATGCGTCGCTGGCTGCCGCTTCTGTGATGAAGTCGATCATCTGCGGTATGGACGCACCCACCAATGTTTAAGATTTAAGTGCATCGTGGTGCCAGCAAAGAAAGAATATTTGTTATCAACTCTATAGGGCGTAGATTTTGCATTTACAGTACGTTTCGTTTCTTTTTTACTATGAGTAACTGAACCAAAAAAAAAACAAAAGGCCTAATTTATTTAAATTAAAGAAGTTTTGTTTTTTAAAGCATTTGAAATGACCGAGTCGAATTCATTTGATTTTGTTGAGTTTTGTTTTTCCTTTTTCTTTTTTATTTTTCTTTTTTGTTTATGTATATAAGTAATTTTAATGTAACTTTTTTATAATACATACATCTCTTAATATATTATTATACAACTTATCATGCACGTGTTTTTTATTATTAGTATATGGGGGAAATTTTGAACGATTTCAATTTTCATTCACGGGTACAAACTCCGCTGTCCATGAGTCTTTGTCTGGGATTAATATCTATTTCAATAGAGGTGCATGTGTAGATAGAACTTGTTGTGAACGAGTAAATGAAAATTCTACTTGTGTTGCACGGCACTTTGATTTCCTTGTTATTGCTGGGACACAATAGGCGTTTTTCTTTTTTAGTTCAGAGCAGAACCTGAACTGTTATACAAAAAGTTCGTGTTTCTTTTTTAGCTCAGAGACTTTAGAGCTCAAAATTGTGTTTCTTTTTTCGTTCAGAGCACGATCAGAGCGCGCTCTATAAGCTCAGAATAAATTGACTGAGCATTCTGAGTAAAAAGGTGATTACACATATACATACAAATTTCAGTCACATTTGACATAAAAAAGAAAACGGGACAATGGCGGACGAACCTGGTTGTTCTGGCACAGAAGGTAAACAGATTAGCTTATCCATTTTAATTATTATTTTACATTTTTTGACTGACATTAGACAGATTGTGCTCAAGTGTGTTTCTTAAACACATCTGAACGATCTGAGCACGCTCGATTCAAAGCACGCTCATAATGCTCGCGCTCAGTTCAGAGCTCAGCTCTGAACCAAAAAAGAAAAACGCCTAATGATACTTAAATAAGTTCGCTTGAACTTCGGTATCACTGTTCTATTTAACGTTTTACCAAAGTGTGCTCAAGTTTATTCCGCCTAAAATGTAGATACTCACGGCTTTAGTAATTTTCAATCAGTCAATAATTTACTTGAAAAGTTAAATTGTTGTTTATACAAACAGCTATGATCTATGAAAGTCGTTTTAGTTATAACTTATATCATGTGAAGCTGGCCGAGACCCAGTTCTGACATGTCTTTAGCTCGATGGAGAGCTGGCTTACAAGTCACAACCATTGAAGTGTTTCTGCCTGAGACACTTCTTCCATCATTTGCGTGTTGCTTTTGGTTATCCAGACAAAACGTTCTAGCTGTTTTTAATGTTGAAATGGTGCCGCGCCCGAATTTAATCCCACTCAAATTTATAATGAAATGGTTTGCGAAATGCTAATGTAAAAACAAAAGACAAGAAACAAACCTACATATATTTAACACTTACACAACATTACCAGCATTTACTGTGGTAAAGCTCTTAAAATTGATTTTTCAAATAATTTGTCACAATGGGTCCGTGCCGTGTACCTTAGGCTTTGCTTCTCTTAACCTTTCGTTATGCATGAGTTTTTATTTTTGAACCGAATATAAAGGACCTACAACTTTATACTGAGAACGAACGGCTGAATTGAGAAGCTATTTGTTGTTGTACTGTCGGATGTCAGACGTTTGCGAGCGGTTGCGCATTGGAAACAGTGGTCGAATTACCGCACCCGTGTTAAGTTAAGTTCTGTTTTTATTGTTTAATTCGTAGCACGTTTGGCTTTACAATTGTTCGTTGGGCGAAACTTATGTAGGCGTCTTGCTAGCTGTCAAAATGATAAGATTTCAACACAAAATAAGTCGCAATAGCACTTTTCCGCTTATAGAATTCAAATGTGCTTATCAAATTTTTTACAACTGAATTACATCTCAGCCGGCAGAGTTAAATATTTTACGATTTATCATATGGGGAACAGGCTTGCCATAGCACTCCATTTCGATTTTGCCAAACAGTTTTTGTTTTAAAATATTTTTTTAATAGGCACCCATCTTTCGCGAGCGCTTCAAACATCTTAGGGTAAAACTGTCATGGGACCCCTTATCAATTTACATCTTCGTAAAAAATCACTAGCTGAAAACTAATATAGCTCTAGGCTCCTATGTTATGTTACCTTAAATTCTGAATTGTTGTTCCCTCTAGAAAATATAAAAAAAGGCTTGTATAGGCTTCCTACAACCATTCCATTGTACCACGAATGCGAGGGACCTACAATTTGATGTCGTATTCGTAAGGTGAATATGGAGAAGCTTTTGCAGTACATTTCTACTTTTAAATGTTTGCCAGTCGTTTGCAAGGGTTGGCGCACCCCAATAGGTACATCGAACCTGAGCCCCTGGGGTCGAATTACAGCATCCATAAGCAAGCTATACGTAACTTAATTTTGTAGCTCTTACATGCAAAACAATTACAAATTCAATCACGTAGTACTCGATCACGGATGCGGTAATTCAACCAATGAGTCAGTCCCAAAACTTTTGCTGTCCAACTGCAGCATCGTTTTTTTTCAAATGTATACTCCATCGTTTCAAGTTACCACGAAACCAATCTTAAGACAAGTTAGAAAGTCTGTGAACTAAGTCCTTGATTAGATATTGACATCAGCCCTAAGTTACAGCCAAGATTTACCCTTCCCAACTTTTGTGACTACGGGCTTTAAATGGAGTAGTAAAGTTATTAAGCAAAGAGCTTTCTTTTAAAAACCGTAACTACTTATATTAAGCGTCAAGAACAAAGACGGCAGCTCCAACTTCTTTATCTATTTTGGGTCCATCTGTGTACCACTACTGAGACTTGTCAGTAATACTAGTTCACAGTCTAGGCCTTCTGTGAATGGAACCTTAAAGTGTTGAATATATGCTTTATTTTGCATATTACATTTGAATATTTTAATGGCGTAGTGGCTTATTGGTTATTGTGTTGGAACTAAGCGAGGGGTCCCCGTTTCGACTCCCGAAAGTACCAAATTACAACTAAAGGTTTTTTTACCACTGCGCCAGCTCTCGCGAACGTCTAAAAACATACGAGAGTATAACTGTCATGAAAGAGCTTCTCAATTAGCCGTTTGGACTTGGCGAAAAATTGTAGATTCGCACAAAACGAATGGTTGTGAGAAGCTAGGCCTAGGGTCTCACAGACCTGTTGCGCCAACTATTTATTGATTTTATTATTTATTATTTTAATGGTTTTATATTTATTAAAGTGCAACTGAGAAATTCTCAACGCAAAAATTACACAAAATTTGCGAATTAATTTTTTTTTAACTGAGCTTTAGAGAGTTAACAAAATATATGGCAAGCCTAGTGCCTTGGCGGCAATCCAGAATTTCAGATGAATGGGTTTAAGTTAGGTACCTACCTTCCATTCAAACGATTCCATGATCTGTCTTATATATTTTTATAACATATTTATCATCTACAGTTTCCAGAGTAAAGGAAAAGTACAAAAATGCAATGTGCTGTGCCGTGCCGCGCTCCGTGCATTTACAACTTCAGTACAACATATGAACTTTTGATACTTTATTTAATACTTAACTCGTAGTCGTACTCGCACTTACTTCATCGTTCGTGTCTTCAGTTTCAGTCTCGTTTCAGTAGTTGACTAGCTGCTGATTGAGGAGGTTGTGTTTTATTTATACGGTTGCTCGTTAGAAAAGTATAATCGCCACGTGGGTTACTTCTTGGCAAGTGAAAAGTGAATTTTTAATAGAAACACAACTTGAAAACATCACCATATAGTACTGACACATATCAGAAGTGCGGAGTTATCTCTTTTTTATCAAAAACGTTCGAGTTCTACGCCTATATTGAATTGGAATACATAACTTAAAGCAAGAGGTATGTCGTGTTCTTGTCTGGGTACATACTTTTTCATTGCTACGCATTCAAATCGCTTTTGTACAAGTTCAGTGACATTCAGATTGTATATACCTACCGTGTACATTGTACAACCAGTTTGTGGTCCATATTTTTGCTTGCAGATTCGTTTATTGAAATTAATCACTTCATTCAGTCACCCCTTATCAGGGCGAAGTTCGAAGTATGGCGTCTTACTCGGTATCGGTATATATGTTTGATAACCGGTTCCGTAAACCTTTACATGCAGTCAATGCTCAACATATTATGAAAACGTGCATTCCTCTAGTCTAGCTCTTGAACATAAGAATAAGACATAACAACAAAACTACTAAGAGAACCAGATAGACACAACAGAACAGATCCAATGAATAATATATTATATACTTTCTATTCCACTTCAACATGAGGAATTGAGCATAAGCATAATTAGCTCTCTTTCGTCGAATACATGCACAGTTTTTGCCGGTCTCAGAGCAGAGTGGATTGTCCGCCAGAGGCCAGACCATTTTTTTTTCACTTTGGTAATCTGCTTTATTTTTGTTTACAGTTGGGTGTTATCAGTGAATCTGCTCTTGTTGTTAAGTTGAAAGTTTGAACACATTGTTTTTGTTTGCCACATGTTGACCTAGATTGTTTGTAGTTAGTCTCATCTCATAATTTTGCTGTATCTTATGTATTCGTTGCGCGCTTAAATAGAGTAGCGTGCTGCTAAGTTATGTACATGTGATCTATTGCTAGATAAGTTGTTTTTGGCTCTCCTTTTTGACCGATTTTAAAAACAAATATGTATTACCTATTTATAAAATTTTAGGCACAGGTGTAGGTATGTAGGTTACGATGGGTAAAGTGGTCTTGTGTTTGGTTTTCTGTTGCCTACCGCAATAGCCCGTGATGAATAGGTATGCTATGCCTCGTATCTTCTAGCAGTGTTGTTAGTTTTCTCTTTTTATTTTAAGAGAACTGTATTGATTTCGCTCAACATTTTGGACGGACTTGTTACACTTAATTCGGGGGGTTCATACAAAGATCCAAGATTGGATTCTGGCAGAAGGCAACAGAATCTTGTTTCCTTATTTTGCCACAGTCTTGTTTAAATAATCCTCTGCGAGTTTAAATAATAAATGGGCTTTTTACTGCGATACAATGGCAGAAAAAAGTTTCCATACACGTCTTAAGTATGTAGGTAGGTATTTCGAATAAAGGGAGCGGAATATGAAACTACAGTCAAACTTATTTTAAACAAACATTCACGGGAACAAAAATTGCTTCGTTATAAAGAAGTTTTATACAAAATTCGTTACATAGAAAATTATTTTGTTTAACACTGTAAGGGTTCCTTTATATTTTCAAACAAAATTGGTACAAAAAGGAACTCATTGTAAAGAAATTTATATATATTTATTTTTTCGTTAAAAACATTTTAAAATGAAAGACTGAATTTTTCTGACACATCTTTTTCTTGTCTCCTCTTTTAAAACACATGTGCACTTGTTCATAAATCCCTACATACCTACATACAGTAGAAGTCGCTTATTACGACGATGGAGGGACCGATTAAATGAGGTCGCTATAACCGGCGGTCGCTATATCCGCCTGCCATACCTGGCTTCCACAAATATTCAGGAATTAACAAAATCACATAAAATGCTAACTTTTTTGTTAAAGACGCGTAAACCACAACTAATTTAAAAGCAGCTTTCACGGCGACACATCAAATAAACTGCCATAATATTTAACAGACAATTTTTTTTTAAATTTTCCCTCATTCCGTTGTTATAACCGACGACTAGGACCAATTTTTTCCGAAGAATTGGTCGTTATATCCAACATTTCGTTATATACGACGAGTCGCCGACGTTATATCCGACGGTAAATTAGCTTAAAGTAGGTATAATGAACCAACCAACTGAATTGAAAGTGGACGTTATAAGGAACTTGTCGTTATAAGTGTATTTGTAAAAGTTGTTCATTTGTGTACTTCAGCATGATAAAAATGTTGATTTTACTTTACTGAATATTTTGACATTAACAGTTTGTTAATCGGTTAAAGGGTGCGTTCACACTGAAAGTTTAAAGTATTCAAGTCGCTAATGAAAGACCGTTTAGTTGTTGACTTTAATAGATTTGTTAACACTAACTTATAGCGATAATTAATATTTTTATCTTTGTATCAACTTAGAATCAAACACAAAAAAATATTTAAATGTTCAGCCTTAAACTTGGGCTTGTCAGTAGACGACTTGCGATCCTGATCTATATGTTTAAACTTATCTACGATTGTAGGCAGAATATATCTATAGGTACGGTTACTGCTTAAATTTTTCGATATTTTAAATACTTACTATCAAATAAGTTAAATACGTTGTGCTCAGGAGTCAGCGATTTATACGGTTGACAAACATCAATCAAATCCACATAAATATAAATAACTAGCGGACCCGACAGACGTTGTCCTGCATGCTTTTTGAAGCCACGTATGATTAATATAATTAGCTTGTAAATCGGGAAATATGCTTTCAATCAAAGCATCTTTCGTATTTTCCAATTTGCAGAAGTTGTCCGGCAATTTGATGCATTGTGTGTCTCCATGCAATGGTATTGCTCCATTTCCAATGTTGAGCAATTGCTCGGAGAATGATAGTGTCAATGGATCGTTTTGTAGTTGAACTCTTACATGTGTTAAGACGTAATGTACAGACATTTCGCCATAGATGATTGTTTTATACATGCGTTAATTTCGTCCGCATATGTAGCGCGTGAAATGACCGGCAATGTCTCTCTAAAATCACCGGACAGCAGCAGTAAAGCATCACCAAAAAAACTGGGTTTATTATTTAGTATAAAACACTTAATATTCATTGAAATGCGACACCGGAAATATCAAAAAGCTACAAAAAGGCGTTTTTTTTTAGAATTTTGTTTTTTAATAATATGTACATCGATTTTTGGGGCACTGTGTTTGTATGTTCCGTATGAACAGTGGAGTGTGATATTGTTACAATTTTTTTTGACTTATATATTCCAAATAAATCAATTTTGTATTTTACTTAATAACTCGCAGTCACGATTCGGTTGCTTTTGAAATACGTATAAGATTTTGAATGTAATTTTTGTATGGGCGGTGCCACGCCCCTTTGTCCAATTTTGACCAATCTTCACAGGAATACTCTTGGGCCAATACCTAAGATTATGTGTAAATTTGAACTCGATCGATTCGGTGGTTTTCAAGATATAAGATTTTGAATGTTATTTTTGTATGGGCGATACCACGCCCCTTTGTCCAATTTTGACCAATCGGCTTCTAAACCATCCAGGGCGCTACCCAAACGCATACAAAAAAAATTATTCAAATCGGTCCAGCCGTTTAGGAGGAGTTCAGTGACATACACACGTACAGTAGAATTATATATATAAAGATATCCAGGTGGTTTCATGAGATTGAAAAAAAAATTATTTTCCGACTTTCGATGACACATTAAATCATTTGTAATAGTTTCCTCTCATCCATGGCAAAGCTTAATTAGAAAATGACGCAAGTTGGTACATTTGCTTAATAAATAAATGGAGAAGGAACTGACTTCCAGCTCAAGTCTAATCGGAATTTTATTAATTTTAGTTTCTTACACCAATGCAAACCGTATAATACATTTTGAGCTGCACCTAAAATCTCTGCTCTATGAAATTAGCTAGACATTGTATTTCATTCGGCAGAATTGCTTTCGCGCAATTTATGTTCAGCAAGAGGGAATTTGGACAACGCGCATAACATAATATACCTACCAGTTTATGTATTTTATTGTGCACTCATCTTCATAAAACAGGCATTATATTGAATTGGATTATTTTATTTTTATATGTGTGTGCATTATTTTACGAGATTCCATTTTTTTTCAAATGAGCGATAATGGCAAGACTGATGGCCGTTGACAGCAATCCGGATCAATCAATTAAGTACATAAATATAATATTTTAACCGTTTTATGGTCGAACTTTTATGTCAAGTACCTACCTAGACCTACCCATATGCATTTTTAAACGCGTAAAAGTCTCATAGGTTGCGTAAATGGCAGAAATTTACCACCTCCTGAAAGAACTGTCAGATTATGTACGGAGAATATTTAACGGGGACCGCATTACTTTCCGCGATCGATGACTTATGTCATTCTCAATTGGGATTTACAGATTTGGCTCTCAGATTTCGGATTTTTCTTTCCCAATGGAACACAAAATGAAATCACTTTTTTTTGCAAATGTTAATAAAAGCACATTTCAACGTTTGACAAATGGATTGGTGTTAACCATGTTCCGACCAACGTGATTTAGCTGAAGTGATTTATAAATCACGATAGGCGTTCACACAGAACTTTTAAGTGTTTAAGTGTGACATTTGAAATTAGTTGGCAAATTTTCAATATCGTACATATAAAAATGCAAAAGAAAAATGGCCTGCAACGATTTAAAATGAGTTCAAATGCTTTGGATATAATTTATATTTACCAGAACAAATCCAAAAACGATATAAACAATTCTTTGACGTTAGGAAAAAGGTATTAAGTCATTTTGGGTTTTTTTATTGGGTTTCACTCAATTTTTGTTGCTCTTTCGTTTGGTATTAACGACTTAAGTCTAGCACAACTGATTCCCATCGTAATAATATTAGTCTTCAGAAATAGGTAGGTCTGGCAGAAAAATGCATATCTGGTTCGGTATTAAACTATTTTCAATTTGGTTTAACGAAAAACTACAGTCAAAGAATTTATATCTGCATTTTTAATTTTAAGGTTCAAAGTACATACTCGTGTATAATATAACCGGTTCCGTAAGCCTTTACGTGCTCATGTCCAACATATAGATAGTTACTCTACTTTTGCTTAATGAAAATGTGCATTCCTCTGGAAAAGCTAACATAACAAAACAACTAAAGGTAAGATTAGACGGTATGCCAAGTGGTCATAAAATGCCAATTTCTGACGGTTCTTCTGTCAAAATATGGTCATACAGTGTAATGGGCATATCCCATATGCCCTAATGACCTAAATGCCACATATGACCAGACTGATTTTGACAGATAAAAATGCCAAAATAGCATATAGTGTAATGGGACAATAAGCACGAATGCCAGCATAAAGCCTATATGCCCATATGCACTTTATTGAAATTTCGTTGTGGCATTTCTGGCATTTTTGATGGAACAAGTTTTTTTTTGTTGTCATCGGTGATTCGTGCAATTGGGATTAATTTTCATTTTCGTTCTCTTTTTTTTTGTAGATTACTGAATCTATGATGTATAACTTTTGTAAATTATTTAATTGTCTTTTCTTTGTAATTTGTTTAAGTTTATTTTGTGGTCTTGTCCTTTTCTAGTAATTGTAGTTATTTATACTTTTTTTCCTTGTGTTGTAAAATTTTGTTTGTGAAGAAATTTGTTTGCTATCTAGGTACCTATTTGGTTTGTGATATAACTAGTTATAATGTATTTTTGTTAATATTCGTTATGTATTTTCATGAGTTTGAATAAATTTTACTTGGTGTATTTATTTTGTTTGTTATTTTACCCTTTTTAAGTTTTTTTTGTGTGTTTCCTTTTCGTTTTTTGATACACACATCTATATGTTTTTGGGGAGCTTAATCGAAGCGGCTAGCGACGCCAGGATTATGGAGGAAGCAATAGCTGACAGGGCGAGGAAGAGACCGACAAAGCGATTAAAGGCGAATGGTCAGACCATCTCATCCGCAAATTGATTTCGGCTGTCGAGATCCGACCCGGACTTAACGATGTCACAAGTCGTACACATCGGATCCCTTTTTTTGCTTTGTTTTTCTTTACAGCATTACCCTACTACAACATTTGGTTATAAACAACAAATGCCTTAAATGACCATCAAGTCAAATATGACCATATTGGTAATTTTGGTCATATAGTCTGATATACAGTTTTGATAATCCTGGCATTTTGGTCATTTGACAGCTAATCTGGTCATTTGCCTGTTGGCATTCATATGCTTAATTGGCATACAGTCTAATCTTAGCTTAAGAGAAATTTATTCTTCCCTTGGCATTTTGTAAGAGCCAGATGTCAGACAGATGTCAGACAGACTGACAATGACATAGCAGAGACAGTAGACAGAGACAGACCCGATGAATGATGTTGTATTATGGACTTTTATATACTTTTTATTTATATGAACATAATGAGCTCTCTTTTGTCGAATACATTCACAGTTTTTGCCGGTCTCAGAGAGGATTGTCGATTTCATTTTGGTAATCTGCTTTATTTTTGTTTACAGTGCTTCTTATCAGTGAATGTGCTGTTGGTGTAATGTTGCATTGCGGCAGCTGACAGTTTGAAGTTTATTGAGGAATTTGTATTGTTGCGTAGAGAGAACGTTTCTAGCTTCCCTGTGGCTATAGATTCTTTCTTCTTTTTTGTTGACACGTGTTGGCCTGGATTGTAGGTAGTTCCTTCACACGTTTGTTGATATTTTGCAAATGTGTCTAAATTATATAGGTAGTACCTACTTACTAAATGTTTTTTTGCTAGACAAATTGTTGCCGCAGAGTTTCTATTTAAAAACAGTTGTTATTCCTCAATGCTTTTCAATTTAGACGACATAAGAATTGTTTTATACTTAAGTAGATACCTACCTAAGTTAAGAACGTCATATTAATGAACTTTGTCAGTTAATAAAATAAATGCCATTGTGCAATTTGCTTAAATTTGATTGTCGCTTTGCGGTCATTCGCTTTGAGCTGTGAAATTTTAGTAAGTCTGACAGCTGACTGACTTGATGCATCTCAGTTTGGATTGGCCTAGATCGGTCACATGGACAGTTGTTTCAGTTGACTTTTATGGAGAAGTAGCCGACGATCTAGTCAAAAAATTCGTGACTAAGTTGACAGTTCGCATATT
Source organism: Cheilosia pagana (assembly GCA_936431705.1). NCBI lineage: Eukaryota > Metazoa > Arthropoda > Insecta > Diptera > Syrphidae > Cheilosia > Cheilosia pagana. Next base: position 28,214,809 of record OW386168.1, on the reverse strand, counting down.
TGGCTGACGTAGAAAAAGTTACGTTCCCGATCAATTTATTTTTCCGTTCTAGTCGACTTAAGAAAACTAAATTTTTGAATGTTCCCATTGTGTTTTTTTTTTCGGTCGTCTCAAAAATGTTTGGATGTACGAAGCTCTTTAAAACGTTTTCTTTTTATTGTGCTTTGTATTTAAAATGTTTCTTCTCGCGTACACTGTGTTACTATTTTTGAGAGTTTTGACAAATGTCTTGAAAGAGCATCAGATAAATAAAGCGATGAATAATGCGTTTCGCATTTAATTCGCGTCTTATTCCCCAGAAGTTCTCCTTCGAAGGTGAGTTCTTCTGTGAATCTCAGTTAGGAGTAAAATAGTTAACTTTTGATGGAAGAAGATCTACAGACTTCCTGGGGAACAATACGCAACTTAACAGGCGTGCGTGGACTATATTTATGCTCACAGGACAAGAATGCGCAAAACATTCGTCGCAGCTACATATATCTAAAAAAAAAATTTCAATGCTGTAAACATTAGTCAGAACTTCTGTTCTGGTTGTGCTTTTCTTCTTAGATACTTTTACTAGAATTTTCTTTTCAACTTATCAACCTTTTGTTCAGCACATACGTCAAGATTCCAACTGAAATCCCTTTTCTTTACTTCGCAGCATAACTAAGCAACGCCATGACACCCGATTGCTACCTAGTTCTTGATGATTCAACTATACTGCCCGGCCGCGCATTCGGTGGTCGTCAACAACGAGATGGTGAAGTTGTCTTTCAGACCGGAATGGTGGGTTATCCCGAATCGATGACTGATCGCTCGTATCGAGGACAAATTCTTGTACTCACCTATCCGCTGGTGGGTAACTACGGTGTTCCCAGCACCGATGAAACGGACCATAATGGTATACTGAAGCACTTCGAATGGACCGATGGAATATCAATATCCGCATTGGTGGTAGGAGAGGTCTGTGAAACGCCCTCGCACTGGCGGGCAAAAGAGACACTATCCAAGTGGATGGAGAAGGAGGGTGTTCCCGGAATCAGTGGCATTGACACGCGTGCACTTACGAAGAAAATTCGAGAGAATGGTTCGATTCTGGGACGCATTGTGTACGAAAAGCCTGAAAATCCTACAGACCTTGTGTTTCAAGATCCAAACGAGAGAAACCTCGTAGCAGAATGCTCCGTAAAGACTCCGATGGTATTTAATGAGACTGGATCACCAAGAATCTGTGCAGTAGATTGTGGCCTAAAGTTGAATCAGATTCGATGCTTTGTGGCCCGCGGAGCTAGAGTCGACTTGGTTCCTTGGAATCACGAATTGAACGCCAAGGACTTCGATGGTTTGTTCTTGAGCAATGGGCCGGGGGATCCGGTTGTGTGCAAGGATACGGTCGCTCAGATCAAGAAGATCGTCGATGAAGGAAAGAAGCCGATTTTCGGAATTTGTTTGGGCCATCAGTTGTTGTCCACTGCGATTGGTTGTAAGACTTATAAGATGAAGTATGGCAATCGTGGACACAATCTCCCGTGCGTTCATCATGGAACGGGTCGTTGCTTCATGACATCACAGAATCACGGCTACGCTGTGGACAGCAAAAGTCTACCAGAAGATTGGGAGCCCTTGTTCACAAATGCCAATGACCAGACAAACGAGGGCATAATCCACAAAGAGAAACCATATTTTTCGGTACAGTTTCACCCGGAACACACAGCGGGACCTGAAGATCTGGAGCTACTGTTTGACGTGTTCTTGGATGCGGTGCGTGATGCTGGCAAGTCAGGGCCCAGCCTTCGCAAGAAGCTGACCGAGAAGTTGTCATATGAGCCCCCAGCGGGTTCCATTCCTGAGGAACGGCCACGCAAGGTGTTGATCCTTGGCTCTGGGGGTCTATCGATTGGACAGGCGGGCGAGTTCGATTACTCGGGATCACAAGCTATCAAGGCGATGAAAGAGGAGAAGATCCAGACGATTCTGATCAACCCCAATATAGCTACAGTGCAGACCTCCAAGGGATTGGCCGACAAGTGCTACTTCCTGCCGCTGACGCCCGAGTATGTGGAGCAAGTGATCAAGGCTGAACGGCCCAATGGAGTCCTACTGACGTTCGGAGGTCAAACAGCTCTCAATTGTGGCGTTGAGCTGGAGAAGGCCGGAGTGTTTTCCAAGTACAAGGTGAAGATCCTCGGTACCCCCATCAAGTCAATCATAGAAACCGAGGACCGAAAGATATTTGCGGATCGTGTGAACGAAATAGGAGAAAAGGTAGCCCCATCTGAAGCAGTCTACTCGGTGGAGGAAGCTCTCGAGGCGGCGGAACGTCTTGGCTATCCAGTGATGGCTCGTGCAGCATTTTCGCTCGGAGGACTAGGATCGGGATTCGCTGACAACAAAGAGGAACTGAGCAACCTGGCCCAGCAAGCATTGGCCCACTCCAGCCAGTTGGTCATCGACAAGTCGCTCAAAGGCTGGAAGGAGGTGGAATACGAGGTGGTTCGTGATGCCTACGACAACTGTATCACTGTGTGCAACATGGAAAACCTGGATCCCCTTGGAATACACACCGGCGAGAGTATAGTGGTGGCACCATCTCAGACCCTCTCCAACAAGGAGTACAACATGCTTCGAACGACAGCTATCAAGGTGATTCGGCATTTTGGCGTCGTTGGCGAGTGCAACATCCAATATGCCCTCAACCCTTTCTCCGAGGAGTACTTCATCATCGAGGTCAATGCAAGGCTATCCAGGAGTTCCGCCTTAGCGAGCAAGGCCACTGGATATCCGCTGGCTTATGTTGCCGCGAAGCTTTCACTCGGCGTCGCCTTGCCAACAATCCGAAACTCGGTAACAGGGGTGACAACTGCGTGTTTCGAACCCAGCTTGGATTACTGTGTCGTGAAGATACCGCGCTGGGACTTGGCCAAGTTCATTCGTGTGAGCAAGAATATCGGAAGTTCAATGAAAAGTGTCGGCGAGGTGATGGCGATTGGGCGCAATTTCGAGGAGGCCTTCCAGAAGGCACTTCGAATGGTCGACGGAGGGGTGAGTGGCTTTGACCCATACCTGCAACTGGTCAAGGATGAGGAACTTACCGAGCCAACGGACAAGCGGCCGTTCGTGTTGGCAGCCGCCCTCAAGGCGAACTATACGATCGATAAGCTGCATGACTTGACCAAAATCGATCGCTGGTTCCTGAGTAAGATGAAGAACATCATCGACTTCTTGTGCGTCCTTGAGGCCAATGGCACAAACCTCACACACGAGCTGATGGTGCAAGCGAAGCAGATTGGTTGCTCGGACAAACAGATCGCGGCCACTACCAAGAGCACGGAATTGGCTGTGCGACGACTGCGCCAGGAGATGGGCATCACACCGTTTGTCAAACAGATTGATACCGTGGCTGGAGAATGGCCTGCTGCCACGAATTACCTCTACTTGACCTATAATGCGATTGAGCATGACCTGGATTTCCCCGGCAACTTCACTATTGTTGTCGGATCGGGGGTGTACCGCATCGGATCCTCGGTCGAGTTCGATTGGTGTGCTGTGGGATGCCTGCGGGAGCTAAGGAATCTCGGAAAGCCCACAATCATGATTAACTACAACCCGGAGACGGTCTCGACAGACTACGACATGTGTGATAGATTGTACTTTGAGGAGATTTCCTTCGAAGTGGTGATGGACATCTACGAGATGGAGAACTGCGAAGGGATCATCCTCTCGATGGGTGGACAACTCCCCAATAACATCGCCATGGACCTGCATCGCCAGCAGGCAAAGGTGCTGGGCACCTCACCCGAGTCCATTGACAGCGCAGAGAACCGTTTCAAGTTCTCCCGCATGTTGGACCGCAAAGGCATACTTCAGCCGCGTTGGAAGGAGCTGACAAACCTGCAATCCGCCATCGCGTTCTGTGAAGAAGTCGGCTATCCGTGCCTGGTGAGGCCGTCCTACGTTCTTTCGGGAGCTGCAATGAATGTGGCCTATACCAATGGAGATCTGGAGACCTACCTGAATGCTGCTTCCCTTGTCAGCAAAGAGCACCCGGTGGTCATCTCGAAATTCCTCACCGAAGCCAAGGAAATCGATGTAGACGCTGTTGCTGCCGATGGAGAAATTCTATGCATGGCAGTCTCGGAGCATGTGGAAAACGCGGGTGTGCATTCAGGTGATGCCACGTTAGTCACTCCGCCGCAGGATTTGAATTCCGAGACCTTGGAGAACATCAAACGCATAACCAGGGATTTGGCCAGCTTACTGGATGTTACTGGTCCATTTAATATGCAACTGATAGCCAAGAACAATGAACTCAAGGTGATAGAGTGCAACGTGAGGGTGTCACGATCGTTCCCGTTTGTCTCCAAGACACTGAATCACGATTTCGTGGCCACAGCTACAAGGGCGATCATCGGAATGACCGTGGATCCCGTGGATGTTCTGCACGGAGTCGGAAAGGTGGGTGTTAAGGTACCGCAGTTTAGTTTTGCACGGTTGGCGGGAGCCGACGTTCAACTGGGCGTTGAAATGGCATCGACTGGAGAGGTTGCCTGCTTCGGCGACAATCGCTACGAAGCTTATCTGAAGGCAATGATGTCGACTGGATTCCAGATCCCGAAGAAGGCTATTCTACTGTCGATTGGAAGTTTCAAAGTGAGTGTTGGTGTTGCCTTTATCGTCCTTAAATTTATTGACTTTTTTTTCCTTTCAGCATAAAATGGAACTGCTGCCATCAATCAGAGATTTGGCCAAAATGGGTTATAAGCTGTACGCATCGATGGGCACAGGAGATTTCTATGCTGAGCATGGTGTTGATGTAAGTGGATTTAAATTGATTGATTATATCACTTAACAGCATCCATAAATATTTTGGGATAACCACTAGGGCCACCAAAATCAAAAAATGTTCTTTCTTAAATTGCTAAGTGCACACCAAAGAATTGAATTTTACTTCCGACTCTGATCTGAAGTCATCCAGCGCCATTTCCGCTGCCTAATTTCGGCATTCAACAGCTTTTGAAGCATTATGTGCCATAATTCTAGGTTAGATATGTATCGCAGGCAGCGGTTTACGTAAGCCTGCAGTCTTCTCGAACTTGACGGTGGATTCGAAAGGTCTTATCTTGGTGCGTACGAAAATTTGACTAGCCTTCTATACTTAGGACAGTTTTCCAAAGGCGCTGTGGGCTTTACTTATCCTGCTATTATTATCCAGATCCGTAACTCCTTTGAACGAAACAAAACTACCTAGATAGTTAAATTCATTGACCATCTCAAACGGCGTCCGTCCCCAATAGGCCGATATGCTGAGCGGCCAGTGCGCGGCTGGCATGCAATCAAATCAAGTCAATCTGATTTGTTGGGTGCAGGATGTTTGGTGTTACTTTTCGGCCAAAAATAACTAAAATAACAGCTTAAAGCATTTAGCCTAAAAATATGTTAAAAAGAAAAAAGTTAGGTAGGTACACTTAAAAAACTTATAACCTAACGCCTGTCCTAAAAATTAGTATAAATGCACTTAGTACTTTTTGCCTCAATAAAATACATGTAGTAGCATTTTTAAAAAAAATCAAATAAATGGGATAGAACCATCCCATGAATTTGAATGAATTTAAGGAATTTATCATTTTTTAAGGTTCTTTCTGCGAATTTTAATATGTCCGAGGGAAGAAGGGCATTTTAAGAGCTATTAAAACATGAGTAGATATTTCTTTTTAAAAGCAACATTTTGCATAACAATTATAAGAACAGAAACGTAAAGAATGTAATTAAATACAATTAATTTGAGATGTTTGTAAATTATATAACGGCGTTTTTTTTATCTTGCCGAAATTACCTATTCCAAAGCTATAAAAAGAGGGCACGTGTACCGTACACGTGATAGAACTTAGACTTATCAGACAGGGCGAAAATGAACTATTTTTGATATTTATAGAAAATTCGTTGTTATATGAATTTTATTAGTTTAAAAATAGGAACTGGCGTAATTATTCTTCACTTGTAGATATCATAAAGTTTACAATATTGATTTTCGAATTATTGTAGCAATTGCTACGTTTTATTAATACCGATTTGAGTAAAAGTTGGCGCCGTTTTTCGAACATGTCAAACAATGAAGGTAACTCAAATCAGTTTTTATTCATTCAAAACGAAGCAAATGCTTTGATTCTGATATTTCTTTTAAGTATAAGCAATTGCTACGTTTTATTCATGCCACTTCACTTTATTGGATATTCAGGGGTATTGTGGAAAATCTTATCTATTTATTCTGTTATTCTGTTATAAATTTCCATACAAAAGTTCGAACTGTCAAAAAATCTTTGAAATAAATAGTTATCGAACAAATTGGGAGAATTTACGCAGCATATTTCCTTTTGTCCGGTCTTAGTTTTTTGTTGTCTTTTTCCAAAAAAGATGTTCAAGTTTTTATTACACAGTTATTTAGTTAGTAATAACTCAAAACTTTAGGTAGGTTTCCACTTGTCGTTTTGAAATCGACAAATGACGTAATTTTACGTAATTTGAAAAAAATGGCAAGTGGAAATAACTAAAAACTATGCTTGTCATTGAATTGACTATCGCGTTTGTCAATGACTGACAAATAATTTACATGACAGGTGAAAATATCTGAGTTGTCAATCAAAATATCACTGCGTCTTTAATTGACCGTTATAACTGATTGACATCACGTTCAAGTATTTGTCAATCAAAAGACACGTTGGACACGAGTTTAAATAAATAATTTTAATTGGAAAAAAATGAATTCTACATGAACACCTAGAACGCCTGATAAAGATGATAAATGGGAAGACTCTGTCTAAAGCCAAGAAAAAAAAATAAGGAAGTCATCATTGGGCGAGAAACAAATTTTGGGGTCCAATCAGGTTCCATTTTTTTTCTTATTTCTAATTCTTCTGGCTGCAGCTCTATCTCGGATCTAATCAGCAGCACAAAAGAAGCCATCAGAGCGATTCGTTTCTTTTTTAACATTTTTGAACTGAATAAAGGAAAATTTTGTTTGTTTTTCTTGATAATTCAATAGAAAATTATATTAGGTTCGTTCGGGTATTTACGTAAAATTATTAAAAATTTGCAAAGATACTGCGCGAATGCGACCACGAACTGAGAAAATTTAAAAAAATTAGAGAGAAATCCATTTCCCCTCTTTTCATTTTTTCGCAATTTTCTACTCGCCGAATTTCGGCTTACTGAAAAATGAAAATATGAAAACTGTCAACTAAATGACAGCTCAAAACTTTGACAAGTCAAATTCTATTTATTTACGTCTTTAACGATGTCGGAGGAAGAAGTTATAGTTAAATGTTCTCCTAGAACATATTAGCGCATTCAAAATTTTAATTTTAATAGATATTTAGCTTTTAAATAATTCAGTGATTTAAAGAGACAGTTGCTCAACAAGTAAACAAGGTATTTCAGAGCCAAATTAAAATGTCAAAATGAGATTTCTTAAACTTTTTGTAAGAAACCGGTCAGGTACTTCTCTTGAAATTGAGAGAATTCTCTGTCGATTTTTGAGATTTGACATTTTTCATTTTTTTATGCTATAAGTACACGAACGAACCTATTATGTACACGTTTCCATTCCCACAAAATTTTTGAGAATATTTTTATTTTCTCACGTCTGTCACAATTCACATTTGACAAAGAGGTGACTGTTCCTCATTGGCAGGGCTAGTAGAAATAACTTTTAGCGAACTGACAATACATATGTCAATGAACTGAAAAATATTTTTTTGTGAATAATTGACTAAAGTGGAAACTAACTGACAATGTTGTGACTCAATGACAAAAACAAAAGCTGTATACTTTGTCAATTAACTGACAAGTGGAAACCCAGCATTACTCTTTTCCGCCTTCATTTTAATGTTTTTTTGCACAATTTGAAAATGATTTGAAAACAAATAATAAAAACAGCTATTTGTTTTGACAGCTTCGTAACAAATTCTAGTTTTCGAAGTTCCAGAAAGCCAGATGCCAAAATACCAATTACAAACGTTTTTTTTTATAATACAGGTCTTTTATAATTCATAACAGGAATTTTATAACAGAATAAAAGTTTTGGCAGAATAGGACTTATTATAATGAATAGCTCTCTTTCTTTTTCCCTCTACGTTATATCTTTCTTCTTCTTCATAAAAGGCTGTGCTGACTTTGGTCCCCTGTATAGACAGATAAATGTAATAGATTTATTCTTTTTAGTACTTTAAGAAAGTAGAAATAAGTAGAGTAGGGAGGGGAGTAGATTTCTTAAATTTGCGAAAAAGTGAAGTATGTCAACTTCGTCTCTCAATCTCAAGGGCTAACCGCTCTTGAAAGCAGATGCAAGGCAGGCTTTCAAATAAATTAAATTAATTTCCATCTATGAATTCCATAAAAGTAACGAGTCACAAAGATAACGTGACTCACACAATGCAAGTTTCAAGTGGTAAATACATTATTAATAATAAAGTATTACTTAAGTTAACAAATTAAGTTTTCATGTGAATAATTTCGGCAGGGCTTTTATTAGCAAGATTTAAATCGTGTCTGTTTAGTATAGGGAACATGCACGCATCGAAAAACTGACATTAGGTCTGTTCCTCTACTATTGTAGTAAAAATGAAAAACACTGTCAAAATGAGAGTGGAGGGGATGAATTCTCGCTCAGAGAGGGAAACTTACGCAAAAGTTAAGGAACGCTTTTGTAAATAGTAACCTGTGAAAAATAAAAGTTCATATCAGCTGTCAATTTTCAGGTGACTGGCAGTTGTTTCAATTCTTACGCAAAGAAATTTGTTGAGTAAAAACTAGTAAGAGGGGAAATATCTTGCTCTCTCGCAGCCGCTCTCTTTTACGAATTTTTCGACTTAGGGAACGACAATTGAGTAAAATGCGTAAGAATTCGTAAAAATTCGTAAGATTTAAAAGTAAAGGAACAAACCTATTCCGCCTTACTAATAATCATTTTTAACCTTCAACTTAGATATTTTGTAGGTCACAATATGGAATTTTGTATGGAAAATTTCGCCATTGTGAGTTCGAAAAATTTAGTCTGGACACTAAAAATGATTATTAGTACCGCGGATTATCAAGTTCTGATTGAAAGGTCGTCTTTGTAGGGTGTCAGTAAATGTAGCGTAACTTATGCGTTGTGTGAATTTGGGTGATTATGTCAGCCCTACTACACCGATATGTAACAACTCATTTGATCTAACAGAACTAACAAATTCAATTATGAAAACGGAACTTGCTGGAGCGCTTTATAGATACCTAATTTGCAAGAGCAAAGTATCGGATTTACCTAGAGACTAGAGAGTACAGACTACAATATCTCTGATAGCATTCCTCCTTAAGTTCTGTGGAAGTAACAAAGATCAACGATTGGTCACAGCGTGACCATCAGCATTCTTTCTTCATAAATCATGACTGTCACAGTCACAGTCACAGGTGTTTGCCTATCATCAAAAGATAAGATGATATCTCGAAAGTCGAAACAATTATAACTACAATTCAATTAATTAAAGTTGTCGTCTCGATGGGTAGAGATTTTATTGGTAGGCAATACTTATTTATCATTTATTTACAATTGAAGTTATATTTACAGAGAAATGTCAACAGACCTTCGCAGTTCGAGGAACTACAACTCGGATGTTTCGGATTCATTGATGCCTTTCACCAGAACAATGCTGTCAGTCTGTTGTTGCAACATCTGTTTGATTAGGGTCCGTTTTGCCTCGAAAGTTGTTGGGACTTGTATCGACGAAGACGTGGAGACTGCACTTGGAAAACGTTTTGTCACGTCATCTGGCATATCGACGACTTTTCCGTTCTCAAAACGAACTATCGTCCTGGGGGTATGTGGTTCGGCATCAACTTGATTAAGCACGGGGTTAACCACTTCTATGTCGGGGATCTCTTTGGAATTGACGCGTTGATGTTTCTGTCGCGTACTCTCGCTAAGTGCACCTGTGGTTGAACTCGATCGAATTTCAAACCGATAGATGGCGGATGGACACTGTCTTTGACTCGGTGATGGATTTGGCGAGTTTTGTCGTCGCTCGATGGCAACTGGTCTAGATGCTCCCCAGTGTCCATTTTCGTATGTATGCGTCTCTGGCGGAGTCTTCGGCTCGTCGTACTCTGTCTCCGAGCCCGACGAATCGCTGTGACGTCGTGTTTTCCTGGGTGACTTGGAAGGCTTGAGAGTCTGTCTACCATGACCGTTGGCCGCAGTCGTAGGATTTCTAATTATGATCTTCTGTGTGTCGATTGCGGGCCACGCTTCATCGTCATCGAAGCGGAAAATCTGCGTTGGCGTTGGAGCTTCATCGGAGAATTTGATTGATCGTCGGAGTTCCCTGGGGCTTTGCACCTCTTCATCAGTTTTCATGGAATCCAGCCTATGGACATCAGCTCTTACCTGCAAGGAAGGCTTAGCTTCGAAGGGATTTGAAAATTTGATCGATCGTCGTGGTTCGCTGTCGAGCTTTGGCGACTCTGACTTTGCTCGCGATACCTGCCGTATGTAGAGATTCCCCTTGGGTTCCTTTACCTCCGGGTCCTTTGTCCGAAACGATTTAACCGGTTCCAAGCTGGTACGGATCGGTAGGGCTGGTGGTGGGATATTGCTCTCCGTGTTGCGGAGTATAGCAATCTGTGATTCGATGGTCTCGATTTGGGAAATGAACTCAATGGCGCCCATGTCACAGCCATAGTTGCTGTAAAATTTGCACAGCCTCTTGGCTTGGTTGAGGTAGATCCGCGCCAAGTAGATTGACCGGCTTTCAGTATCGCCGATGCAGGTCTCTCCCATTGCGATGAGGTTCTCTAGAACTATTTCTAGAATGTTGGTTCTGCGGAGGTTTTCCACGCCCTGGTTGTAGTCCTTCTTCTTCTCAGAGTCTTTGAGGTTTTTCCCGAACACAAACTGTCAAAGGAATAAGATGACTAAAGGGAAATAAAGGGGAATAAAGTCGAACTCACCTCTAGATCGATGGAATCCACGGATCGCCTGCTCTTCTCGTAGTCCAGCTTGCGACGCATTTCGATGTTGTGCTTCAGCATTAGGGTTCGTCTTCTAAGCTGTCCCTTGCCCTTGTCCTTCTGTTGTGAGTAGCCAATCAGTCCTTGGATGTCGGCATCGTCGTCTGCCTGATACGACGGGCCGGAGTCGTCTACAATAGCAATCGGCTTAGCATTGCGCGAGAGTGTCTTCAACTTCAAGTAGTTATTCTCCACCAGGTTGCTATAAATCTTCTTAAAGTCCATCTTCGGAATGAAGTCATCGACAAAGTGGAGATTCCGCAGGGCGACTATCAGATGCATCACCGGGTTCGCCACAATCTCCGCCAAAGCGTCGTGCAGTCTCATCAGAGAGTACTCGGGAATGCTTTCGAAAAGATTCCTTCTCTGAATGAAAAAGTCCGGCAGACTCTTCGCCCGCAGGCGGTTCATGAAACTTTTGATGAAACGAAGGAGCACATCACCAAGATGCTCCTCGGGCCAGGTCACGTAGTTCCTCTCGCATTCCCAAAACAAGTGCATTCGCAGGTGATCGATAGTGAACATTAAAGTGTTGTCCTTCTCCTGTGGCTCAACAAATGTCTTCACCAAAGCCTTCGCTATCATAAAAACTTTTATCTGAGTGTTGGTCAATGTGGTCTCCAAGAATCGCTCCGCCTTGGGAAAGATTATCTTCCACTCGATCTCGCGATAGGGATTCCTCTTTCGTTTGGGCGCATATCCCAGCGGAATGACATGAAAGCCGAAAGTCTCGATGCGCTTTATCATCTCCTGGGTGGGCCATTGGAACTGCTTGCGGGTCAACGGATTGGTGCGAGTAGGTCTTTCGCGTCTCTTGAACTCAAACGCACAATCGGGCCAGTTTTGTGCGTTGTGTGCGACATGGATCGCCGGAATGATCTCGTATGTCTGGGTGTGGATGGACGCCCCACGGTATGTTCCATTTTCAAAGTCTGCTGCGCTTAGGCCAAGCTTGGGTGCGAGCTTTTTTCGCAGCAAATCGCCAAAGTATCGCATAAACTCCTTCGAGTCCAAGTACTTTATCTGCGGCAGTTGGAACTTGCGGTTATTTGACTCATCCGGGTTTTGGGGATCGTCACCATCGAACTCATAGCCTTCTTCCTCCTCCTCCTCGTCCTCATCGTCCTGGATTTCGATGAAGTCTTGTAGGTCGGCTATACACGATTCGGGTAGAACTTTCGTGTCAACCTTCGCTTTCTCGTTTATATTGCTCATTGTCAGTTCTGCCAGAGGATGATGCGAGTTCAGATGAGTTATATAGGCATAGTCGTACTCCGGTCCTGATGTGTAGCCACTGCTGTTCGAGTAACGTACTTCACTCTTACGCTTGCTCGACGATGAGATTGTACTTTCGCTGGCAAAGTAAATATCCTCGTCGGCGAAGTGGGGTTTTTGCGCAGCGACTGTCTTGGGGGTGTTATCGACGGGGCTGTCCCGTAGCTTTAGTCGAACAAAACCTTTCCATTTTATATCTTGCAGAATTGAGGCGTACTCCTCTCTGCATGGTGTTGTTTTGTAAAAGTCCGTTTCCATGTCCACCTTGCAGATGGGCGATAGCGAATCGTAGTTTGCTTCATTTGGCCTGGCAATGTCTATGTTCTCGAAGACGACGTACATAGTTTGAGGCTGCAGAGCCTGCAGTTGGTATTTCTCTAGTCCATGGCTGAAATGGTGAAGTTGTTAGTGAACAAAAGTCTGCGTTTGGGTAAGATTGAACTTACAGTGGTTTGTATTTGACACGTCTCTCCACGGCCGCGTCCAGTGCGTTTGCCATGAGAATCGAATGTTCCTCGAACTTCTGATTGAGATGGTTTTCCTTCTGTTTCCATATGTACTCATATGCTGCAGAGATTTCTCTGAAAATATGCATGGGCAAATTTATTAAATTAGAAGTTGTTGTTCTGACCCTGCATCAAGGTTAGACGTGATACTTGAATTGCAAAGCTTTGTTTTTAAAAGCTGTACTCAAAGAAAAGGAGAAAAATGGCACGAAAATTACGTATGCAAGAAACCTAAGACAAAAGGCTTAATGGTACATTTATATCGTCGCGCATAATAACACGAAAGCAAACTGGGGTGCTCAGTTCTAAATAGTCGCCTGGCGGTAAAAGACAGTACCTACTACCCAACGTGAAAAATGGGTACGTTCAATTATCTAGTTTAGTAAGTCTGACAGCCTTTGACCTAGATCGGTCACAATGGCAGCTGTTTAAATTGACGTTTATGGAGGGGTAGCCGACGAATCTAGTCAAGAAATTCGTGCCTAAAGTACTACGTTGACAGTTCGCATATGTGGCTGACATCTGACATCTAGTCCAGACCAATGTAGTCAATTTAAGAAGACAACTAAGTTTTGCATGTGCCCAATGTGTGACACGTAGGTACCTATTTTGGTCGGCCATATTTGTTTCCGCGATACGAATTATGGGAACGTTCTGCAATTTTGCTTTCCTATAAAACAAAATGACTTCCAAATGGAATACCAATGGGGAATGGGCATTAACTTGTTTATTTCAATGAATAAATTAATTAATGGTTGGTTTAATTAATTTAAATGAGTAATTTAAATGTTTTTAGTTAAATGCAGACATTTTTTATTCTGAACTTGTGTTTTCTTCCATTTTACCTATCGTCCAGGACGCATTTTCAGGTGATTGGTCACATTTAAAAACATAGGTAGTTTTCTCGACTTATTGTTGTAGTCTAGGCTAGATGAAATTTCAGGACAAAAAATGGGTTGGTCTAAACGCCACTTTTTTTACGTCAGCCACATAATACGACGAACTGTTAACGACGTACGTCGTCGGGTACGCCTGCATAGACATCAACTGAAAAACGTTTCATGTGATCGATCTAGGACAATAAAAATTGAGACATATCAAGTCAGCCAGCTGTCAGATTTACTAAACTATAGATCTTGAGATGCTGATTTAATCTTTTATTAGAATTGACTGCCGACAAACGGAGTTCTCTTTCTATTTAGGAAATTGCATGTGCGGTTTTGTAAATGTTCCATAAAACGCTAAATTCGAGTTGAACTGAAGACAAAAGTCTACTTTTTGACTTTCACGTTGATTCGAGGATAAATATGTGTTTAGTAAGAAATTCGATTAAGTTCCCGTTCAGATATAAATCTTCTCGTGCAATCGGTAATAATTTCGTCAGAGTATTTCACATTGTTATTTATATAACAAAAACATTTTCTTCTTCATTCCAACCCTTACTTTCAACCGGATCTCTAACATTTTAGTTGTTTGATGTCGATTAGATGGCGTACTAGATACCGCCTTTCCAATAAAAACACAGTTTAATTCTTATCAACAATTATTCTGATACTAACGAAATAAAACAAAAATTTAATGATATCAATCGAACAGTGATAAATGATGACAAATCATGAACATCAGGAAGTAGGTATATGTGCGAAAAGAACCATATCATTTAAGATACCCCAAGTTATAATTTTTGAGATTTCAAAACAAGAATGCGGTGAAAATTTTCGAAATTTTGACATGAATTTTTTCTATGTACAGAAACATGTAATAATAGATGATGTGAACAGAAAATCGTTATTGAAACAAATGATTTAAATTAAGATTTTTGAAATCTCAAAATTTTGAAGTGTGCTCCTTTCAAACAAATGACAGCGGACTTAAGTACCGGATTCATTGTGACAGTTTTGCACTATTATTTCATCAAACCGTTGGCAGGTGCCCAGAGCTTATTTCTTGTGATTCTTTTGACTTACACATTAATAGCCGTATTTATTAGATTCCCTTACGACCGCGACGCCTCTACGATGTTTGTTAGTTATATATCGCGTTAAAATTTACACAGCCTCTACGAGTACGTGCCTTTTCTGAAATTGTTATTTATACCTAAACATTTTTCCGCAATAACTTTACTTTTGTAAACTATTACAAAAACCTCGAAATCTATTTCTTTTTGCTCTGAACTCGACATGAGATGTTTGTTGGTTTCAATATCGATAACCGAAGGCCTGGCCAAAGGTGAAATCCCAAAAAAAAACTTAAACAAAATGACATTTCAAAAACTAAACGCAACTTTTTGCGTCTAAAGTTACGCAGCCTCAAGGCAACGTTCTTTTTGTTTATAAATCACGTTTTCTTGCATAAGGGCATTGTAGATGATGCCTAAAGTTAAGCAGACTCTACGCTGGGTTTATAAATAAGGCTGTTAAATTCTATTTAAATATAAAAAAAAACCGATGTAACAGACTTTTTAATTTTGTTTGCTCGTTTCTCTTACAATTTTTGTTTTGACATTTAGTTGTTATGGAACTTCATTTGCCACAGTTCAATTGTATTCAACTCGAGATCAATCTCAAATAACCTTACGAATAAAGCGCAATATGTCTTCTTCATTTGATATGACAATAATTTACCATGTTTATGCACTTTTGGAAATAAAAAATCTCTGTACCGGGCGCCATTTTATGTGCCATTAAGACCTCTTCAAACAGAGCGCGTTTTAACTTCGCGTTTTACCGCTCCACTGCCGC
Organism: Cheilosia pagana; assembly: GCA_936431705.1. NCBI lineage: Eukaryota > Metazoa > Arthropoda > Insecta > Diptera > Syrphidae > Cheilosia > Cheilosia pagana. Next base: position 28,199,265 of record OW386168.1, on the reverse strand, counting down.
ATTGTAATATACTGCAACACATATTCCCCATCATACAGAGCGCGTTTTCAACGCTGCGTCGAAGTCACCGCGGCCGGCGGCGAAACGCGGGGTTGTGAAAAATTACAGATTATTTTATGAAGCGGCGCGTTTGAAATATTTTTTCATGATTTTATATCCTAAAAAACGGAAAAATTAATCGAATGTGTTTGAAATTACCCATATTTGTACGTTATGTGTGAGAATCGTATACAAATGCAGTTTTAAAGGCTGAGATATGGAAGGAAATATCAAAAGAATTTCTCTTTTTGTAAATTTCTTGCACTTAAATCCTTTTTCTTTTTCGCCAATTTCGTATCACAGCAAATAAAAGCAATAATTCTTCCTCCGAGCTGCTTAAAATATTTTTAGACAATGAAAACCAAGAGTCATGGACATTAATGGCATCTTTCTGTTTGACGTCCTTTAACGCGGCGGTTAGAACGTTGCGTCAAAATAATCTTACCGCCGCGGCGCCGCGTAAATTCATTCGCGGCGTGAAAACGCAGACCGGTGAATTTTTTTTGGAATGAATTGGTAGCTAAAGGATCACAATTTATGGAAATTCCTCGTTCCGCAGGCGAACATTTGCCTAATTAAGAAATGCACCAATCCATATACAGAAGTGAGTATCATTACTGAACAAAATTTTGGAGGAAGAAAAGTGAATCGACTTTGAATTGTTCAAGTGACAAATTACCGAACCCAAGTAGACCGTCGTGTACCAATTTTTGTAATAATAAGTTCCTCTCTCGGGAGCTCTCAATTTTTATATTTTTATTTAATGCGTACCTACGTATAAAATACGACCGCGGCGTATTCAGAACGAAAACAAACTGTCAAAAACATTCGGAGGGAGTTTATTAAACTGTAGACACGAATTATTTAGTTATATTCTGTTATACTCTGGATTCAGTTAACGTAAACTCTGCCAAAGTGACAGTAAAAATAACTAAAAACAAAAAAAAAATTTCATCTAAAGCACCATGTTTGAAGGTTAGAAAGATGAGAAATGTCATGGCAAGTTACCATTGGTCGCGTTTCCATAATAATTGAATTTAGTCTTTTATGGGAACCAAATTTTAAGGGCTCAATGTTGATGTCGTTTGAAGCGTTGAATGCCTTTTTTTCCTGACGTTTCCTAACATTACCGAGTTTTTTGAAACAGTCAACATTTGACGAAGTCATTCTCCCCAGTGCATACGACTTGTCTTGGAACGTTTTATGCGTGTGTCCCTTTCTTGTTGTCAGTAGATTCCACGCAGAGAATTTCTAAAAGATTCAAAAAAACTTTACTTATGATTTCGGTGTAAGATGTAAATGCGAAGATAGCAAGCATTGGATATCGATATGTATTTGATTTCGTAAGTATGTATCCGACAAAGCTTGAAGTATGTATACGTACATTTCCTATTGTAAATAAACAAGTCTGACGTATTGTTTACTACGAATGCAAACTTAAATTGAAAAATCGCAACAGAATTGCGGTGCTTTTTCATATACTACTCTTATCTGTGTTGCACCTGCCCCTAACGACAAAGACTATAAATCACTGGACTTGCTGTGATTTACATTTGAACATATTTATATACAAACTTACACTGTAATTACCAAGGTCTGTTTGTTCTCTCATTAGTTCATTATCAGTGATTGGCATTCCACCATTATGAGTATATATCCATCTCAAGTGGTAACTAAACACATTCGTCAGCCGCTACCTTAACCAAGACTTACCGTTCAAAATTTCCGAAAAACTGCAACGTAAACGACGCCTGATTCAGGATAAATCCGCACAAGTCATTGTCCAGCTGATATCTTAGGCTCTGTTCCATTTTCAGCTCGTACTCCTGCTGGTTGAGGTCATAAATTGGAGGAGTCTCATTCGCAGTGCGTCCATTTGGTTTCTGTTGCTTTTGATGCTTCAACTGCTTCTTGATGTTTTTTTCTTGGATCTTGCGAAGATTCTTTTGCTCCTTTTTCTTCTTCTTGAGCTTCTGATCGCGAAGGATCTCTTTAAGCTGCAACTCTTGCAGCGGATTGTTTGGAGTTATTGGCTTGGACTTTGAACTTCCCATTGCAATTTTGTTCACAACAGTAAGCGATTGACCATTACATCCGGTCCGCGATATACCCAACAACCGACACGGTCTATTGAGGACTAAGTTAACTATTCTCGGGTACAAGTCGACCCACCGATGTTTGAAGACTGATGTGTCTGTGTGTGCTCTAAAGTGGCGGCAACAAACCGTTTGGTTAACTAATTGATAAAATGATGACACTCTTGATTACAAGCTCGATAACAAGTGCCATTATCGATGAGCGAAGAAGGAGGCGATTGCAGTTCATAGATACGTGAGCTATGATGTTTCATTGAGATTGGTCAACGGGAAGAAGAAGAAGACGATGGGCTGATTGAATTGGTTTCCTGGGTTCTTATCTATTTATATGAAGACCTCTGCGGCACTGGCAATGCTCTTGATTGCACTTTCATTGTCTGATGTTTTTACTTTGAAACTAATTTGGTGTTTGTATATGCAATTCGTATGGGACAGGTGGTTGGCACTGATTGGGGCTTAGAGTTCTTGAGTAATTTATTGCCAGAGGCAATCCCAATAAGCCTTTTTCAATAGCTTCTACAACGGGTATTAACAAGCACTTGGCTTTCGACAATGACCGGAATACATTGATAAGCCTCAACGCAGATTGTGCTATCATTTGTGAATTGAAATAAACGTCTTTTGGCATTTTATCCTGTAAGTTGATTAGCACTACTGTCTCAATTTATGGTCTAAGCTTGGTTGTATAGTTCAACTCAACATGACATGGAGCAAGTTTTCCCTTGTGTCACATAAAAGGCAACTCGAATTCAAGAATTGGCGAATGATAAGATAATGCAAATGTATGTGTATGTTACGTGATAAAACAGAAAACCATAAATGCATCAATTCACATTTGAACATGCTTTTCACATGCGCGGTGACAGTTCCACCAGACGTGTAGTGTTATCAGCCAGAGGTCGCCTAAAACATCATCAAATAAATAAAAAATTGTCCGTTCATAACTTCTGGAAGCCATTTTGTTTTATAGGAAATCAAAATCATTCCGGAGGCCATCGCTATAAAAATATCAACATGCAGAGTTTTCCCATAATTATTACCAAGAAAATAAAAGTACAGGAACGAAAATTTGGCATGACGTTTGTTGAAAACATATGCGAGAAATTCAAAAATAAACGTCAGTGGATTTTAAAAAAATTACCAGTTTGCAGACGTTGGAAAACACTCGAATTCAGTTTAATATATATTTTTTTGCAGATTTTTCCATTTTTAATAAAAAATTCAAGCACTTAACAAAGCAAACTGAAATAAAACTGCCAATTCAAATTGACTTTTGAGAGATTTGACAGCTAAAGTCAGTTATAACAAACTAGCCCAAAGAAATTTGCGTAAAGGAACGAAGTTTGACTAAATTTGGCTAATGTGTTCGAATGCATTATCGTTAGGGAACAGACCTTTTGTAAATGCAGCATAAAACTAGTGTCAACAACTGACACAAATCAACAAAGTTCTGTCAAATGTCAAATAAACCATTGGGCACATTCAAAAACTTAGTTATCTTAATTCGACTAGATTAGTCTGGAATAGATGTAACCTGAACGCAAAAACTAGATTGGTCGGGGACGTCACTTTTCCTACGTCAGCCACACAGGCGAACTGTCAACTTAGTACTTATTCACGGATTTCTTGACTAGATTCGTCGGCTACCCCTCCATAAACGTCAACTAACACAGCTGCCCATGTGACCGATTTAGGCCAATCAAAAGTGAGATACATCAAGTCAGTCAGCTGTCAGACTTACTAAACTAGATACTTGAACTTCCCCATTATCGTCACAAGAAATAAACGTACATAATTGCAGATTGGCTTAAGCTGCCTTACACTCGTGCAATTTTGTTTTATTTTTCTTAGGATGTATGTAATGTCATCTAAACAAATGACGCTGTTGTCAATATCAATGACGTCTTGTGAACAACATCTTATTTTTTTATAAATCTTAAAGTAATAAAAATGCCTTTTCTGTGCTCCTATGTTAAGACACAACTCACACACATAATTCGCTTAATCTCATTTCAGGTCAAGTCGGTGCAATGGACCTTCGACAAACTGGCCCCCGAAGATGCCAGCGGTGAGCTACGACACTTGGCTGAGTTTTTGGCAAACAAGCAATTTGATATGGTGATCAATCTACCGATGCGTGGAGGCGGTGCGAGACGGTAAATTGACTTAATACTCTGTTGGAAAAAAACCTCTTATCAAACCCTTTATGATATTTGCAGCGTTTCATCATTCATGACTCATGGATATCGAACCCGCCGGCTGGCAGTCGACTATTCCATATCTTTGGTAACCGATGTTAAATGCACGAAACTTCTTGTGGAAGCTATGACGCGAATAGGTCGTGCCCCATCGATGAAGACCCATACCGATTGCATGACTTCTAGACGAATGTTGACACTACCCGGTTTCATTGACGTTCACACACATCTTCGGGAGCCGGGTGCAACGCATAAAGAAGACTTTGCGAGTGGTACTGCTGCGGCCCTTGCCGGCGGAGTTACACTTATCTGTGCAATGCCGAACACTACGCCGTCAATAACAGATCGAACCACCTTCAATCTGTTCCAAGAGCTTGCCAGGGTCGGTGCACGTTGCGACTATGCTTTATATGTGGGCGCTTCGGACAGCAATTGGGGTCAAATTTCGGAGTTGGCTCCACAAGCTGCTGGCTTGAAAATGTACCTGAACGATACGTTCAGCACGTTGAAGATGACCGATATGACTGTGTGGGAGAAGCATTTGCAGAACTGGCCAAAACGAAGTCCGATCGTGTGCCACGCAGAGAGGCAGACTATGGCCGCAATCATTTTGTTGGCTCACATGATGGACCGGTGTATTCACATCTGCCATATAGCCCGCAAGGAGGAGATCATGATAATTCGGGCAGCAAAGGACAAGGGTATTAGGGTGACATGTGAAGTGTGCCCACATCATCTATTTCTGTCCACGAAAGACGTCGATATGATTGGAGCTGGACGAGCTGAAGTGAGACCGATTCTCTGTTCACCGGAGGATCAGCAGGCGCTATGGGATAACATTGATTATATTGACGTGTTTGCTACCGACCATGCTCCGCATACGATTGAGGAGAAAAGCTCAGAGAAACCGCCTCCGGGTTTCCCAGGACTAGAGACAATTCTACCACTTCTCCTGGAGGCAGTGAACGAAGGTCGCCTCACAATGGAGGACATAAAGAACAAGTTCTACCGCAATCCCAAGAGAATATTTAACCTCCCCGATCAGCCAAATACCTATGTGGAAGTGGACTTGGACGAGGAGTGGACAATCAAGCAGGAGACAATGCATTCAAAAGCAAAGTGGACACCATTCAATGGGATGAAGGTGAAAGGACGCGTGCATAGGGTAGTCGTTCGTGGTGAAGTGGCATTCATCGATGGAGAGGTACTGGTTTCACCAGGATTCGGCTTGAATGTGAGAACACAGTATGCCAGAAAGTCTCTACTGCATCAATCGATGGAATCCTTGGACTATAACCATTCGACTGAAGCCCTAGATGCGATTTCTAAGGTTGAGGCCCTGAATCGAAACTCCGACCTCGTTACGGATGTGCAGACTAACGAGGCTTTCTCCAAGCTTCTGGCCGAACCAGTGCCGAAACTGGCAGTGCACTTTGCAGGAAATCCCGACTTCTTACGCCCCATATCACCAATTGCTCGCATTCGTTGTGACTCTGCTGGGAACACGACCCTTAAGGAGCTTATCCAGAAAACCAGCAGTGGCACAGCGAATCCCACTGCACACGGACTGCTCGGCAAACACATTCTCTCTGTGGACATGTTCAGCAAAGAGCAGCTGAATGATATCTTCAACTTGGCGCAGATTTTCAAAGGACGAGTCGCTAAGGACCGCCCACTAGAGGATATACTAAGGGGCAAGATAATGGCATCGATATTTTACGAAGTCAGTACGAGGACGTCTTGCAGTTTCGCCGCAGCTATGCAGCGTCTTGGTGGACGAGTGATTTACATGGATCAAACGAGTTCATCTGTTAAAAAGGGCGAAACCCTAGAAGACAGTGTAGCGGTGATGGCGGGCTATTCGGATGTTTTGGTCCTCAGACACCCCGAGCCAGGTGCAGTTAGTGTAAGTTTTCAATCGGTTTTTCACTTGATTGTGGTTGCTTATGATTTTTATCTAACAGAGAGCAGCACAGCACTGCCGCAAGGCTATGATAAACGCCGGGGATGGTGTCGGTGAACATCCTACCCAGGCTCTGCTGGACATCTTCACCATCCGTGAGGAAATCGGCACAGTAAATGGTCTCACGATAACAATGGTTGGTGATTTGAAACACGGCAGGACAGTGCATTCGCTGGCACGCCTCCTGACACTGTACAATGTGACTCTGCAATATGTCAGCCCCGACAACTTGGGCATGCCCGATCACATTGTGCGCTACGTCACTTCGAAGGGTATCAACCAGACGACCATGAGCAGTATTGAGGAGGCACTGTCCACCACAGATGTCTTGTACATGACCAGAATCCAGAAGGAACGCTTCGCGTCAGAGACGGAATACAACAAGGTGAGTTGTGTTCAGGTGATGAGTTTCGCAATAGCGGTAATATTTGCTATGTTTGTCTATTGCAGTGCTGCGGGCAGTTCATTGTGACACCTAAACTCATGACTAAAGCTAACCGACGCATGATTGTTATGCATCCGCTGCCAAGGGTGTTTGAAATAAGCAAAGAGTTTGACTCTGACCCAAGGGCGGCTTATTTCCGACAGGCCGAGTACGGAATGTACATTCGTATGGCTCTCTTGGCAATGGTACTCGGAAGGAACTGAGGGGTCCTTTTTACTATTAAACTTTATTTTTTATACGATTTTTACTTTTACAGCAAACGTTACATTTATAAGTTATTAAAGTTGATTTTATATGAAATGGTGTTTATCAATCTAACAGATGTTTTGGTTAGGACGTGCGCTTTTCAAAACCTACAAACTTTAATTGGTTAAACGAGGCTGGTGGTAATTCCCAGATGGTTTGGAAAACGTTCTCGAAATTAAATCTCCCTCTTGTTATATTATTGTTAGATATTTTCTTCCAGAGCGACAACAACAGATGGATGAGACCAAAAGTAGGGAACGATCGTAACAAAATGTGGAAAGCGTTATTCAAGCTTGAGCTGAAAAGGTCTTATAAAATTGTAGGCCCTTGCACTCGTAAAAAAAATTAAAAAATCTCACTTTGCATGTGTTCCTCTATATGGACTTTCAGCCCCTGATTAATTCTTGAATAAAAAAATTGTAATCATTTTCAAAAACTTTATTTATATAAATTTGAATATATGTATATAGATATGCATACTCGCATGTAATATAAATGCGTCTATTGCCAGTATTCCGTTTTAGTTTCGACTGACGACGAATTTTCTACAAAAAAAGATTAAAGCTACCGTAAATTCAATCCGGTGAAAGTCGAAACTAAAAGCGGTCACTAGCACGGACTTAATGGGTTTGCTAACATTTTCTACAATTTTTTATAGATAAAAATTAAAATTACGTATATACATAACTGAGATTAAACAGGTCAGATTTTAAAGCTAGTTGCTTTGTCTTAAATATGACAAAAAGGTATTTTAGTGCAAAAATACAATTTAAAAATAGAAAAGAAATACTTTGTACGCGCAATTAAAATTCAACTCTATAGTTCCATCGCTTAAACACTGATCAGTCTTTCGTTTTGCCTCACAGGAGGAGAAGCACTCTCAATGCAAATTAAAACTTTTTCAAATCGCCAAAGGATGCGGCATTCTTATCGTTTTTTGGTCCCAGACTCATTTCGCTAGCAACAAATGCAGGATTTAGAGTAGCAAAATTATTCGAAATGACCGATACGGATACAAGTCGAGGACCGGTATCTTCCACACTGATACTCTTGGTGAAAAGTGGAAGAATGGATGATCGTTGGCTACCCATATCGGGAATTTCACTTATTCCCGGCGATGGCAGTGAGCCATCTTGTGGACGTTTTCTGTAACAAACAAAATTATCAATATCTGAATTCGATGGAGATAATTCGACGAATTTACCTTTCTTTGTTCTTGCAGCCGATTAAGGTTATCAGTATGCCTAATATCACAATAGCCGCAAGCATTCCTGACAGGCCGGCCACCAGAGTCATTACTTCGTGAGGTTCACCATCGGATGTGGCTTTGGGAACTATAAATAAACGAAATTAATTAATAATGCATTCGAAATATAGTTTTGGGTCAAGGAATGCATGTATTAAGAAATTGTATCACAGCAAAAATGTGAAATTTAATTTAATTAATTTTATAATTGCCGGTCTCTGAATTTTTGCTAATAACTTTTTAGCTAGTAATTAATATTGAGCTAAAGGTTAACGACTTTAGTCGATTATTACAGTGACATAATATTAAAGTCATATTCAACAAAAACTAAATAAAAGCAAAAAAAAAACGATAGATATATTCGGTAAAAGCTCAACATGGCGCCTTTTGAATTCAGCTATCCATTTATATAAAGACTTGGTGCAATTACAATGAATAGGTAAGCAAAGCTTGATTAATAATATAAAAACCGACCTTAACCGTAGGTCCGTTAGACCGCTTAAAACTCAGGAATGGAACCATAAATTCAATTTAAATGCTCTTCCTCAAATATTATTTATGTTCCCTCGTCAGGTTTGGTTACAAGTGTGAAATTTATTCGTTCCTAAGACTTCTGTATATTTCTTGAAAAATTAATTAACGAATGTTAACATACATCAATAATCGATTGAGTGAAAGATATCTGTGAACAAGTGACTGAGCATGAGCAATGACACTAATGTCGTTTTCCATTGGGCAAAAAGAAGCGTCCGGGAGAGTCCGGAATTGAAAAAATCACTTCTGAAACCGTTCCATTGGCACAAAAAATACTCTTCTGGTGATTCTGAGGAGAGAAATTCGCTTCTCGATTTGAAGTCAGAATCCACTCAAGAAGCACTCACACAAGTGAAATTTATGTATTTTATACAAGCCAGCTGACAGCAGCCGTAGATTATTTTTTGGCATTTCACCAATACATTTCTGCATTCAACCAGAAGCACTTTTCTTGTTCCATTGGAGTTCAGAATGTGTGAATCCCCGAGTGAAACCAATGGAAAACGACATAACTCACAATAATCCGTTCAGTCGTTCGCGCGTCTGACGTTTTGTGTAGAGAACAGGGAATTACGAACGAGTTACGATTACGACGCAATACTCATTCTCATTCGTGCGTTACGTAGTCTAGCTCTAGAGTTTAAGGAAAATAGAACCGGTTTCTATTTTACTCATGCGTATTGCAAAAAAAATATGTGGCGTGGATATAACAAACAACATGTTGGTTTAATTGCAATTTCATTTTCTCATAGAAACTTCAAAAATGTGGAAAGGAAGCGTAAAAATAATATCCGACTTCTATTGCGCTTTTATCTCAACAAACCAAAGAAAATACTGAGACCCCCAACTTCTGCCGATTTGCAGTTATTTGCCTACAAGCAAAATTTGTACGGAGCTGACAAGATTAGGTCCGTTAGTATTGTACATATAAATTCGTATTGACTAATGTCACGAAACTTCAACACACTCGCACCTAATTTTGCAGCGTTCATAGAATTTTATCCGTTAAATATTTTTTTAAGGAACGGCACTAAGTAAAAAGTCGTTAAAATACGTAAAATTTAATAGTTAGACAACAGGCCTATTACGTCAACTAACGATTTACAAAACTGCGGCTCCAAGTTGCACTGCTAGCAACTTTTGCCATTTTCTGGTCCGTCTCTCAATGACGTTTGATGGATAATTTCATTTTTCTATAGTTATTTGTCTTATGTTTTCCATTGGGAGAGTCCGGAATCGAAAAAAAACTCTTCTGATATGAAACCGTTCCATTGGCACGAAAAATACTCTTTTGGTGATTCTGCGAAGAAAAAATCGCTTCTCGATTTGAAGTCAAAATTCACTCAAGAAGCAGGAACACATGAGTGTAATTTGTGTATTTTATACAATCCAACTGACAGCAACCAGTGGCGCAGTGGCATAGTGGTAGTGTATTGGGCTACTAAGCGAGGGGTTCCAGGTTCGAATCCCGAAAGGGCCAAATTACATCTTAAAGTTTTTTTCCACTGCGCCACCTCTCGCGAACGTCTGACAAACATCCGAGAGTAAAACTGTCATGAATGAGCTTCTCAATTAGCCGTTTGGACTCGGTGTAAAATTGTAGATCCCTTACATTCGTCCCAAAAATTGAAAACCCACACAAAACGAATGGTTGTGAGAAGCTAGGCCTTGGGTCCCATAGACCTGTCGCGCCAAAATATTTATTTATTTTTAACTGACAGCAACCGTAGATTTTTTTTAGGCATTTCACCAATACATTTGTGGATTCAACCAGAAGCATTTTTCTTGTTTTATTGGATTTCAGAATGAATGCGAATCCCCGAGTGAAACCAATGCAAAACGACATTACTATCCAATGACATCGTAGCGCCAAACTATTAGTAGACAACGCACTCAAACTATCAAATGATTTTGATCGTGAAATTATTCGCGCAATTGATCCAAATTTACGAAAACGGATCGCCTTTTCTTAAGGCTGGTATGCTGTTCGAGTGAAGTGAAATTTTCACTCCTCTCCAAGAAATTGCTGTGAAATTGAAAGTGAAATTTTCACTTGAAAAGTTCATTTTGACATTTCGCAGTGAAAAATTTGTATGAACAATTTGATTTCACGTGAACTGCGTTCTGCGTACCAGCCTTTAGTATTTAAACTAAACACGCTTCTTATTGAGTGTGAAATGTCAATTCGCGTGATAGAAAAAGGAGAACGCCAATTTTATTGCTTGGGAGTAGTCCGGAGAGTACGCCAGCAAAAGTAAAACTTAAAGTAAAATTTCATAAATGTCTCCGCTTTGATTCGCCTAGATCGGTTACATGAACAGTTTTTGCAGTTGACGTCTATGAAGCGGTAGTCGACGAATCTAGTCAAGAATTTCGTGATTGAGTACTAAGTTGACAGTTCGTCGTATATATAGCGGAAGTTGGAAAGTGATGTTTCTGATTAATCTAGTTTTTACGTTTGGGGTACAGGTACATCTAGTGCCAATGTTACCCCATTTTAAGACATATTTGACTGAATTGAGGTAGATTTTCGTTCGTTTTTGGCACATAAAATCCTTCTCCTTACAGATCTTTTCACAACTCTTCTAAAGTCTGAATACAGAAATTTCATTATATGTAATTGTCGACATTGGTTATAAAAAAGAAAGAGAGTAAAAGCAAATGGTTTATTTATTGTCCTTCAAATCAAATCTAACCGTACATTTATTCCGTATAGGTAACCTTCATGAGCCAACGTGCGTCAACTTCCGCATAAGAGTGAAAACTCAAGTCCACTCACACAGACCTTGATTTATTTCAAATAACGACACCGCAAAAATAAAAAAAAGTGCGTGCACTCTGTGCTGTAAACCGATTCAGCGTGGGAACATAAATATAATTCGTGTCAAGTTGAAGCTCATAAATGGTGCACTTTTCAATCAACCTGATGAGTAAGCGACGGCGGCGGCGGGTGCGAAACTGCGATTTCTTAAAAGTACCTTTAAAGCAAAACACGAATGCGTTTATCGAGATATACCTATAAATAGAGGCGTCGTGCCTCGTGTAGTTGCGTGAGAAACTTATATCGAAGGACATCTGGTTCCGAAATCAGTTACATGCGTTCTAGTTTATAGTTAAATAAACAGGTTTCGCACCCCAGGTATGGTAAAATGGTCCAGGTGCAGTTTTATTCTCTTCCGCTGTTCTACTTCCTGTAGAAAGGAATCGAGGTGGAACCACCGCCGCGCCGGATAAAAGACGCACGATTTCTTGTTTGTTTGGTGCTCGGGGGATTCTCATACAGTATTTTAATTTTGTTCCTTGTTTCGAGTTTATTTAATAACAAATTGCCTAATGAATGCAAACGTGTTCAACTGGCAACTGGCTTCAGAGCTTTTGTGAATGGCGACTGACAGTCTCTGCTTGTGTATAGTATGAAAAGCTTTTCACCCATCGTCAGCATGCAGCATTGAACATTAAATGAACTCGCGGACATTCTTGTTTGCTGAAGTTTACCACTTGTAATTGACAATGAAGATATTGAGTGTTTCTTGACTTAGTTTTACAGGGGCAACAAACGTGTTTTTGTGACATTGAGCACCGATTTTGCAGAAATGCTTTTTGGAGTACCTATACAAAATCAAATTAGAAAAGCCTTGCACTTCAGGTTATATGTCATTTTGACAGTTGGATATGGGGGTACATATTTTCTTTAGCGAGTGTATTGAACTCTGTCACGGAGGGCTTTGATGTTGTGGTTTGTGGATCAACGTGATTACGACAAAAAGAGGGTGAGAGTGATTTGGGATACAGTTAAAAGTCACAGTAGGATGTTTTACTCTATTGAGGTGATTGTCGCTTTTTTCCGATCGTTTTTGAAAGCAATCTAACGAACATTTTACGTGGAAGAATGCCATGTCACATTTACATACCCAAAAAGTGAATATAAACTGTCATACTGTCAGTTTAGGTATCTAGGTATAGGTACCTAATCTAGAGCTATTTGCTTCTAAGCAACCACCAAGTACCTACGCCTACGGACTGAAAAATATTACTTAAGGATCTGGTTGGTTGGTTGGTTTAGGTGGTTGCTTTCCCTCAATCCTGATGAGGGAAAAACGCAAGTAGCGCTTGAGCGCCGTTTTGAAACCACAACTAGTAGAACCTGAAGGTAGAAAGGGTGACGTATGTTATGGTAGCTCATAACCAGCCTGATATGTTAAGAAATTTGATGATGTTGTTGAAATGGATGCCCCGGATGGCAGATAGATCGTCAAAGAAAGGACTACACGAAAGAAGGTGGAACACTGTTTCACTCTTGTTAGTGTCAGCGCAGCTACGACAGTCGGCGTTGTGGGGGATGCCTAGCTTAGGCTGCGTAAGTTCCTAGAGGCCAGTGGCCCGTACTAATCGCAGTAAGTCTAGCGACCTCTGCCCGCGTTCTGGAAAGGATGTTATTTGTTCTGGCTTCGTCGAATGTTGGCCAAATCTTTTTAGAAATGACACAGTTTGTGATGTCACAGCCACTGCAGTGTGGTGAAGGAGGATCTCTCTCTTTACGTGTCCCAGCGGAGGAAAAACTTCCATCGCATAAGACACGCTGAGAGTAGAGCCACGTCTAGCAAGTTCATCGGCTTTCTCATTCCCCTCTATGTTCCTATGGCCGGGAACCCAGATGAGAGTGATTTCAAAACTAAAACCTGCCATGGCCAATATCTCCCTGCAGTCCACAAAAAGTTTAGATGAGGACCTGGCCGAAACCAAGGCCTTAATCGCGGCCTGACTATCAATGAAGATGTTTATTTTTCTATCGGGTGTCGCACGGTTCATAACTATACTACACGCCTCCCCAATAGCCAGAACTTCAGCCTGAAAGACGCTGGCTGTGTTGGGTAGGCGAAAAGACATGGACACATCTAGTACAGATGAGAAAACGCCGCCCCCACTCCACAGTTCATTTTGGAACCATCTGTCAAAATAGGTATATCGAATTCATTTGCGAGCGCGTTCCTTTCCCATTCTGTAGATATACGTCCTATCCCAGCGGGGAGTGAAAGTAGGATATTGGTGTGGCCGTAGGCCCCGTAGGCCCTTTAATCTAGCAGCACCGCATGCTACAATATTTTTAATATACAGATCTACTGGCAAGAGATTAAGAATCACGTTGAGTGCCTCGGTCGGACTAGACCGGAGGGCTCCCGTGATTCCAATTCCAGCTGTTCTTTGGACTCTACTAAGTTTCGTGATATTATAGGCTTTACTTAAGGCGGGCCACCAAACGAGTGATCCATATGTGATGTAAAGATAGACATTGGTTGTTTAAGCGGGGAAGTGTGAAGGTTGGTATTTTGGTTTTGGTGGTATGAAAAGCATCAGTTCAGTTTTACTTGGATTGACGCTAAGACCACAGCTAGTGGCCCAAACGCTAATCTTACATATGCATATGATCTACTCACTTGAGTCCTCAATGATGTATCGTTTTGTGTACGGTGACTTTAAGTAGTTGTCCATGATTAAGACTAGTGCAGTTGTCACTAATGTTCCTTATGGTCCTCAATACGGTCTTTACTTCCTACTTTGGGGCTTCGGGGAATATTGCATCAACAATAAATTCAACTGAAATAGATAAGTCAACAAAGAAAATCTAAATTAATATGTTTTTAGTTAGAATTTGATAAAATATCTATTGCTCATCAAATGAATAGCTAAAGTGGCACTGACTCATAAACTGAATGCCGATTAATTGCACTCTTCTCCGAAGACTTCGAAGAAAAAATTCCTAGACCATGAAAGCTCTGAAGTACTTAGAATATGACGTAATTTAATGTAATTAATAGACAAATTCAAGTATTGAAAATCAACAAACATAACAAACATCTTAATATAGTCATAAATGGTTGGTAGATCTTTAATAGATTGCACCAATGGATTGCACTATAAATTATATAACAGATCGTTATTAAAACTCTCATTTATCACATATGCATCGCTATATAAAATTATATCTTAATAACTGCCTTACAGCAATAGTCTATTGGAATGTTAAATGATCCCATTATTCGCACAGAAGGTTAATAATTTTCACATATTAATTGATGCACTTTATCGAAGGTTGCAACCTTATTGCGCTTTACCAATAACTAATTTATGTTTTGTCTTTAAGTCAAATGGAATATTTTAACTATTCGTGCTAACAAATTTTATTTGAAGCTGTTTATCCGGATTTGAATTGCCAACCAATAAAGGCTCTCAAGTTTTGAAAGAGAGTTTCTCGTTGATCGAAAACATCTTTAATGTTTTTGGAGATCTATCTGCACTGAAAAGTTCTATAACAAAACAGATTTAAATATAGGTAACTTGTCAGCTTAAGAGCTTTATTTTGCTTTATACTTATAGACATATAAGTATGGAGACTTTTTTGCAGCGCAATCGGAGTACCAGTCTTGAAGTTGAAAAGAAAAATATTCGGCTACCATTTCGAAGCGACATTTTTCAGATGCGGCTTGTACATTATCCATTTGGTGATTTCAGTCCTTATTTTTCTATAAATAAATATTTAAAACAATTGATCCGTCAAAATGAAGTTGTGGTAAAATGTATTTTTTATTTATACGCTAGCTTAAGTCTTCTGAAGACTTTTCGTATACTTATGTGACATTGGCCAACAGGGCAACCTAGTGCTCTGCACATGTGTGTATTCTATACAATACTAGGTTTGTTTGACGTGGCCATTAGTGCGTACTGAAAAGTGTCAGCTTTTTTTCACGCCTGTCAAAAACCCTGTAAACCCTATATCGAACGCAAAATATGCTGTCTTAAAGTTTGACATTGAAAAATGAATGACAGCAAGTTTGAGGCACAACTAGGGTGCTCTAGAAGTCATATCAAAAACAGTTTTTTTATGTGAGAGCTACAAAAGAGATATGTGCCACAGAAATTTGTATTCATATTTGAAAGGCTAATTATTTTTTTTGAAAGCATGAATTTCCTGACAAAAATTGTCAAGTTTGGATTAACAAATGTGGGCACCTGCTTCCATTCATGTCAAAAATAATAACTCACAAGAACCTGGGCCTAGGATCCTCCTTTAGGGTTTTGTTGAGCTATTTATCGATTTATTTATTATTATTTTATTTTATTTTATGGACTATAGTTGAGGTAGGTCCATACAACTCCCAAGCTTACCCCGACCGTCTGACGGTGCGACAACATCAAATTTACCAATTTTCAAATACAAATTGAAACCAATTAAACACTGATTGATGGGGTTCGATTTTCACGCATTCACTTCTTAAAAAATAGATAAAAATGGTGATTTTATATTCTCAACACGTACTCATTGATGCGAAGCACATGAAGAGCATTGAATAGTTAAGTTCAAATGATTACCACGTCGAAATTTTGCGAAATTTTACATTAGCTTCGTTCTGGTTTTTGTGAACAGATACGTCGTTGAACTCAATCGCTGTTTATATTATCGAAATTGTGCTGATATGAGTATGCTTGGATATATAGATATACGATATACAAGAATATCTGTGAAAAAAAAATTATTGGCGCGTGATGGTGCTTCAAACTTGAGGGTACTTAAGGAGATACGCCGATTGAGAATAATTGCCACTTATTGGTTATTTGTGTAACGAAGTGAACTTACTAACTAGATATCTGTTGGGAAATTCGGTTTAAACATAGGAAGTAATTTCCACATATGAGTGCATTGGTTAAAAATGGATTGTGTGCAGAGTCAAAGAAAATGCTGCCCCAATTGCAAATCAAACACGAGAAAAGAACGCAGACTTATTATATTGCCTTTGACTTGTTATAATTACATTGTGGGTTTATGTAATTAAATAGCTTTTAAGGTGTGTATGAAAGGGGCGTAGAAATTGGTAAGATTGTCCTCCAATATTTGCCTTAAAGCATTTAAAAACAACTTAGTTGGCAACAGCGCAGTGACCCTTTATTTGCAACCTTAGGAAATGCGAAAATCCAATTAATTAAACTGAACTTTACTCAAATTACGGTCAAAAATGGGCGTAACCTGACATATTTTTTACTGAATATTTTTGGCTGTGAATATCACATGTTTTTCGAAAACGGGTTCAATCCTAGTATTCTGATCGCGCTAAATTTAAGCGCCCCTAATCTCCACTTTGTTTGTCCACACCAATGATAAATATTCGCAAATGGGACACAAACCTGATGTTCACGACAGATTTCAGTAAACTTAACTTTTATTTTACGCGTAATTATAATTATCGAATTTTCAAACACATCGCGCAATATTCGAGTATCTTCAAAACAATGGATACAAAAAAAAATATATTTTTCTGTTGCAGCAAGTAAAAGACGACACTTTCCTTCGTGTCGCGTAAAATCGCAATTTAAAAAAAAAATGAATGCCAGTTTGCAAAAGATGTAAGATTTTTTGAAGCTTTAAAAAAAAGTTTTCTATCATTAATTCAGTGGATCTTTTCCTGCCCTTCAATTTTATTGTTCATCGCATGAAAACGATTTTCTGTTTTTGCGTTATTTTTTATATATGTCACGCAAATGTTCTCTGCGCTTTCCTCCAAAAAATCCATAGTAAACACAACGCAACATTTTACGTCCGTTTCTAATGTCAAAATTTACCTTTGACTTAATGCAACAGACATTTTATTTCGCGAGCTTAATGAGTGGAGACTGTTCATCGGGCCATATATGAAGTTAAGGATTTAATATGCGAACAGTATACTGCTTTGCTAAACTGCTTCGCTTAACTTTCTTTTTGTAGAGTTTTTTTGAATAATAGATACAACTTAACGCGAGGAAACACATTAAGATAATGCTGTCACCAAATGAATGTACCTATATTCATCTAGGACAACGTATTCGCCCATTGGTTAGCTAGGACAGGCTTCTGACCAACAACTTTATTTTTTTCACCGATCAATTAATTTTTTTTCCTACAATAATAGTAAATATTACCATATCAAGCTTTAGGTCTTTTACCATCATTTACAATAAATACTCAGAAAAATTATAAGTTTTAGTTTTCGCCCAACTTGCAAAGAGGAATGCCTAACACGAACGCAAATAATTTTTTAAAATTCCTGAAATAGACCTAAATCTCTCAAGGAAGATTGCTTTTCCATCACGCTGCCTCCAAAAAAGTCAATAAAGACTTCCAATCAAAAACAATTAATGCATGCAGACGAGGATCTTATTTACTTTTACACAATCAAAAATGAAAAACCCTTCAACCTTACCAAATTCTATCAGAACGGTTTGCATGCAAAAAGAACAAGTTATTCACAGTCGCAGACAAAGTTTCCTGCGACTCAGTCATAGACATTATTATTAAGATCCACCAGGTGGAGTCTTCATGTGCAAGGTAAGCCAAAAGCGTAGTGATCCTTCATAAACGGGGGCATTTTACAATTGATTGCTTTGGCTGCGGACGTAGGTCCCTGAAGCAAACACTTCTATGTAAATGATATACAGAAAACTGCTCTCAAAAATCGTACATAAAAGAGCATAAAAAAGATCACCCAGCTTGTATTAAATTAACGACTTTTCTACCTCTTAAAGAGTTTTCCACTGCAACATTTGCGAGTATGACTTTCCGAAAGAGCTTCTCAAGTCAGGCATTCAAACTTGCCAAACTATTTAAGGTCTCTTTGCCCTTTCATTCATCCCTTAAATAAGATAAAAACTCACACAAAGCGAATAGTTGTGAGGCTACTTTTTTATCGAACACCTTTGCAATAAATAAATTATGGGTTCATTATTCATATCAGATAAAATTCAAAACCGTATTTTTCAGCTGATGTTACATGATAGACAAGAAACCCCAACCTACACGATCAGAATAATTTATTG
Organism: Cheilosia pagana; assembly: GCA_936431705.1. NCBI lineage: Eukaryota > Metazoa > Arthropoda > Insecta > Diptera > Syrphidae > Cheilosia > Cheilosia pagana. The sequence continues at coordinate 28,180,655 of OW386168.1, read as the reverse complement.
CCCTACCAAATTATTGAACTTTCAGTGGCGTTTTTTCCTAAATGCAGTTCGCCCTCATTCTGTTGGGTGGTAGTGGGCTCATCAATAGATAAACCACCAAATTTCCTTGAAATGCACTGCTAAATCGCACGTTAATGTGACTTAAAAATGCACAATTAAAGCTGACTGTGATTGACAAACCTAATGCGAGTCTTTGGTAAAAGATTAATAGCAAAGGATTTAATGGTCTTATTTAGTCGAAAACTTTTTTCAATCCAAAAATAAACGTACGCTGTACACTTTCCATTTGCATGTCGAAACGAATTTTAATCAGGATTTGAAAATATTTTTTCCTTAGAAGTAAATGGAATTGCCAGCTATTTGTTATCTTGTATCTAAATTTAAAATTGTTAAAACGAATGGAATAATTTAATGCGGGCTTTGAATGTCCAGTTGAAGTCCAATATACTAACAACTGCGCCGTACGAAAAAGATTAACTATAAAGTTTTATTCTAACAACGGTCAATTTCGACACAAAAAGAGAAATTGTTCAAAAACATGGCATCATAACTTTATAAAAAAAAACGCACATAGGTATAACAAAAGAAAGCAAACTATAACCGAAGTAATCACCTTTACAAATGCAGGATGGTGTGTATTGCACAATTATATTAATTTCCGCTTTTTGTGTAGAAAAGAAAAAAAAAAGCCCGAAGAAGCAGAAAATAGTTTCACAATCCACTGTTTGCATCAATCACAATGACAGTATAGTAATTTGAACGCACCACACATAAAAAAGTCTTCATTAATGGTAAATTAGTTCACAAAAAACACGCTTCAGTTAATAATTCCTTTTTTTTACAACAATCAAACTTTTTTTTTACACTATTTCCCCGACAACGGCAAACCACAAAAATTTATTCGAATTTAAACCGATAACAGACGCGATATGATAATATGCTGCTCCTTGTGTCGCGGTGGATGAAGATCGTTTCAATGGTGTTGCTTTCCATAGAACATCAACTTTTATATAAACGATGAAAAATGATACAAAAAGAAAAACCGTACCATAGCCCGATTAGATACAGATACCGAGAACGAAATTCACTTGCTAATGAGTATGAGTACGAGTACGAGTACCTAGTAGCGAGCGATCTGGCTCTAGTGACGAACCGTACCGGTGGCCTGGCGCTGCACATGTTTATAGTATCTCAATCTCGATTTCAATTTCCACCAGCTGAGAGTCAGTCTCAGCCTGGGGCCGAAGGCAACGAAAAAGCTCAATTGTAGCTTATGTGAAAAAATGCACTGCAATGATCGCGAAGTGGGGGAGGACCGGCACAGAATGAAGCTGGGCTATTGGCGCGCCGCGGCCGGCATGCAGTACAATCGAAACTGATGTGATGACACATGGTCCTGACAATTTACACCTAAACGATACAAATCGGTATCATGGTCAAGTGGCTTTATGTTTTGGAAGTTTCCATAATCACTCGCAATCGGTTTAATTATAAGATCTGACTATGGATGCCGGATGATACGATCGTACGAACTTTGGTCGTTATACGTAATTGAATAAGCGGCCGTTTTGTATTCATATGAACCGTCGCGTCGCGTCGCCGCCAGTGACAATCTGCTTCTATCGTGTTGAGGTGTCAGTTTCAGTTTCAGTTTCAGTCGCCGCCGTAGGAAATTATCAATGTTTCTCATTTTGAAGAGGAAAACAAGACAAAACACTGCTAATCAAGTGGAGTGGCACACAGTAACAACTCTTTGAAGATAAACTGTGAGAATAAGACGAGAGTTTGTGCCGATTTTGGGCATGCCGACGATTGCTACATGCGATGGGTTGGCGTTCGATAAAATATTAACAAAATTCAATTAACATGCGACGCAATTGAAAACGATTTGTGCGAATAATTGAATTGCTGCGGTACACGGCTGTAGTAGAATTCAAAAAAAAACCAGATAAATGTTATTGACTTTGAATTTTTTCGCGCAGCACGTTCCCGATTTTATAAAACGATTAATGTGGGCTTAGAGAGTGAAACATCAAAAATGTAGAAAATTCTCACATAATTTTCTAACGAACGAAGATTTTATTTCGACATGACAGCACGTTTTGGCGCCGCACTAGCTTAGTTATAATTTGAGAAGGCGTTGAAGCGCACAAGGAAGCACATATCATGCACACTACCTGCTCATATAATAACTCATCTCCTTGACTTGTCCCCTGGATTCTGGGAATGATCAAGTAATCATAGATCTACCTAACCATAATAAATACTGTTGTTTTTATTACCCCAGCTGAACCTTTATCCTTGTAAACCAAAAAAAATTCAGCAGAGCGGGAATTTCACCCCTGGTTAGGTTATAATACAGGACCAAAATATTAAAGAAATCCAGCGATTTACACTCGCTGACTTTACTCAATGTGTAAACAACTTAAACAGAAATATTTCTAGGCAATTCAGTAAATTACTCACCCTATTTAAACTGTTCTTTCTGCACGAACCTCACTATTTATTAATTAACTATTTTAATTTAATTTTGAACACACCCAAAACTAGGTATGCGCAGGCGCACTGCACGACTAACGCTTCTTAAATGAACTGCGCTGTGCTTGTGCCTGTCACATGTCACCTGGAGTGGATAGAGTTGCATTAAAGCATAAGTTTAAATAAACAGAGCGAAACAAAGAAAAAGCAATTTTTTTTTTTGCTTCTGAACGCACTCATTTGTCGATTTTACACACATCCATCATAGCTGTCTTAAGTCTAGTAGATTAGTCTGGAATATGATGTAACCTGAACGCAAAAACTAGATTGGCCGGGAACGTCACTTTTCCTACGTCAGCCACATATTGCGAACTGTCAACTATGTTTGTTGTTCCGCTGATCCTTGAGCTGTCAAAATTGGGCAAACATTTAGTAAATAGAGGAAAGAAATGCTGGAGTTGCACTTGATTTTAGCTTTCCTGAAACAGCGTCCTAGACTTCAAGGCTGGTACGCAGTTCACGTGAAATCCAATTTTTCATACAAATTTTTCACTGCGAAATGTCAAAATGAACTTTCTACATGAAAATTTCACCAGGCAGTACGCTGTTCGAGTGAAAAATAGTTGTTCGGAAAGTGATTTGAAGGGGGCATTAGTTAAGCTATTTCACTTGGCTTTTATTGTCCGTCACATTAAATTTTTGACATTTCGGAGTGAAAATTTCACTTTCAATTTCACAGTACTTTTTGGAGAGGAGTTAAAATGTTCACTTCACTCGAACAGCGTACCAGCCTTAAGCATACAACATCTGAATATATGCCAAACTTTGTCAGTGAAAACGTTATTAGCAATGGTCACGTTACACTGTCCGCTAGGTGACTAGAGGCATGTCAAACTTCATTTAAAAAAAATTTACATTTCATCATATGCGCTAGACATCTAGCGCTTTTTGTTAAATAATATCAGAGAAATTTCTCAATCTAGAGCAAAACTGCCCGCTGTATTGAGAGAGAGAGAGAGAGCGAGAGAGAGAGATAAAGAGAAAGAGAGAGAAAGAGAGAGAAAGAGAGAGAGAGATAGAGAGAGAGAGAGAGAGAGAGAGAGAAAAAAAAAACGACCATTCAAAGGAAAATCGTTCAAACGTTGCAAAATTTGCCGCTGGCGCTGGGATATTTTATGCTAGACGTCTAGCGGGCAGAGGAACGCGGCCGATGTCTCATGAATGAACGTCCAGAATATCAAAAGGTGTGTTCGATCTTGAGAATTATGTTTCCTGTAGGTAGATGAAAGAAAATTTTTACAGATGGAACATTTACGCAAATGCAAACATTATGTCGTTTTCCATTGGGCAAAAAGAAGCGTCCGGGAGAGTCCGGAATCGAAAAAATCACTTCTGAAACCGTTCCTTTGGCACAAAAAATACTCTTCTGGTGATTCTGAGAAGAGAAATTCGCTTCTCGATTTGAAGTCAGAATCCACTCAAGGAGCACTCACACATATGTAATTTATGTCTTTTACACAAGTCAGCTGACAGCAGCCGTAGATTATTTTTTGGCATTTCACCAATACATTTCTACATTCAACCAGAAGCATTTTTCTTGTTCCATTGGATTGCAGAATGAGTGAATCCCCGAGTGAAACCAATGGAAAACGACATTAGATGTGACAGATTTTGGTTGGAAAAATATTTTTGAATATATGATTATCAGAGGGTGGTTCGTTTTTCTCATTTTAACTATCAAACTTTAGATTAATACGAACTACGTTACGTATATATTTTTTGTTTGTTACAATTGCACAGTAAGTAGAAATTGACTTGAAAGAACACTACAATTATTTTATAACATGCAATAACTATTTCCTTTAGAACTCAATCTGTGTCATTAAAGCTCGTCTTTCAAATGTTTACACAAATAAATCTGATTAATTGCGACCGCTAGACACGCGACGTCAAATCAAATACTTGATCACTCTGTCTTCTGTCATCTTACCTAATTGGACCAAACTCAAACACCGCATTTGAGAGCAATTTTTATTTGTGGGTTGTTCACTATTTGTACGAACATTAACCACACACGCAGCGAAATAAATTAATTTTTAAATGCCAATTAAAGTTCTCGAACTTGAATTGTCTTTTTGGATACCGCCAATGAAAGTATTTAGAAACACACCGGAGTCACTTCAGGTGCATGCATTTGACACATGATGATTTACTTGTCTCTTAAAACTACATCAAATGCGTGAATTTGCTTTATTTACGTAGCCATTGTGGTTAAAATATTATTTGAACTTGATCATAGATTCCTGGCTGAATTGGAACGATGCCACTATTTGAATGAGATGTTCTTATTACTGCCGTCGCATTTTTTGATCCAAATGCATCAACGTAAACGTATTAAATGCACACAAATTTTTTGCATAAAAATCGTTCAGACCAAATTCAATCACCTACTTATCTTGATCAAAAAAACTAAATTGGTCAGTAATGCCGAACTGTCAATTCAGTTCTCAGTTACAAAATTACTGACTAGATTCGTCGGCTTCGCCTCTACTGAAAAAACTATTCATGTGATCGGTCTAGGCCAATCAAAACCGAGAAAGTCACTCAACTGTCAGTAAGCTAGATAGTTGAACGTCCACAATATTTTACAAACGAACTGTCATCCTCGTTTCATTGCTTTCAGCAATGGCCGCGTTCTAGTGGCCACTTTGTATAAAAAATTTAACGATTCGCTGTCTATATTATTGGTGCAACGCAGCCCCGTATGGCTTAAATCTAATTTAGTAAGTCTGACAGCTGACTGACTTGGTGAATCTCAGTTTTAATTGGACCAGATTGGTCACAGGGGCAACGTTTATGGAAGGGTAGCTGACTAATCAAGTCATGAAATTCGTGAATGAGTACTAAGTTGACAGTTCGCATAATGTGGCTAAAGTAGAAAAAGTGACATTCGCGACCAATCTAGTTTTTGCGTTCAGTTTACATCTAGTCCAGTCCAATCTAGTCGACTTAAGACAACTTTTTGAAAGTGCCCAATTACTGTAAAAAAATCCAAAGCTTTGTGTAGTTCTTTAAGCCAGTTTATACAAATCTTGGGGAAATGTCTGCAGCTAACATTTTTCCTAAGAAACAGAGCTCGTCAACTGCCGATTTTCCGCCTTTTCATTCAGTTGATGATCATTGGTATATGTTCTACTTTGTACGACACACGATAATAAATTAGGTGCAACAAAAAATCCCGCTTGATAAGAAAGCCAATAGATGTGTCATTTTCATTTCACGAGAAATGACTTCTGACTTCTGAATGAATGTATACATTTTGTCGGTACACAAAAACAAATATCAATCGGAAATATGATAGAAAATGTCTGTGTTGATCGGCTTATCTCCTAAAGCCGACACCGACTTCCGATATAGGTTACAATTACAAAGCCCCGTTTATATAATTCTCTTTCAATTTGACGGAAAGTAGATTGCAAAATTCTCATTAGTACTTATACTTACGTCATGTAGGTACTTTCTATAAATGAAAATGTCTATGCAAACGCACAGTCAATGCAATCATTTTGTTTACAAACTCAATAGTGATTGGAAAATCACATAATCAAATAATGTACAAAGCTTAGCCGCCCAGTACAGCGGAAATTTGAGAACAAAAAAAGAATTGGAAATTAGTATTTGCAATTCCAATCAAAGTGTTTGCTTAAAAAAATAAAAATATGTTTGTTCTCTTAATAACAATAGTAAACAAAAAGAAAACAAAACAATTTCCCTACTGAATTAATATTTGAAGTGATTTTCCTTCACTCTGACCGTTTTTATCAAATTTGTCAATGATTCTTTAAAATAAGAACAAAATTTAGCTCAACACAAAAGTTAGGCAACCGAGTAGGTACCACTGTAAAATAATGCAAAAGAACACCCCGACCAAAATTAGAAACAGCGTGACTGTATGCTGGATGCCTGCGCAATGATCATATTGGTATTCCTAGAAAGCAGATCTGTCACTTATATGTCAACAAAAGTTACGGATTAAAGTCAAACCTTCTAAAGCAAAGTAAATGGACAAATGTATTTTCCACATCTAATGTGACAACTGAAAAACGTTTTTCAGTAAATGTCAGGCGATTAAAAAAGATTTATCTGTACCAGTTTGTTCTGTGTTCAATCTCAGATGCGCCTACTATCAAACAAGGTAACTCACCAGCATGCGCAAATAACAAATTCAAAATGCATTTCAAACGTCAATTGATAACGATGCAGTTTAACATTGTTTATGGAATATTTATGCAAGAGACGAGCGCAAACCTATCAACTCCTCAAATAGGTACTCTCTGTGGCAGTAATTTGTACATCGAAATTCTATTGCCAATTAAATCTGCGTTTGCTGTCTAATCGAATTAATTACCCTCAGCGATTATAAAAGTAATTCCATCTTGATAGTGCAAAGTTACTTAATTTGTATTAAGTTACTTATCACTCAATTCTATTGTTTGATGGTGACTATTTAATTTAACTGCACGGCGGCGGAGCTTTAATTTATTTATTTTTCTACTGAATTAGATAATCGCATTGGAAATGTGCTAAGCAATTATAAAACAAATGCGACCGGTGAAAATCGTCTTCGCACGAAGGCTGCGCCATTTTCACACACATACAACACCAATTGTCCATAATACACTTCCTTAAAAATAATTTCCCCTTATCTATACAGGGAAAATCTATACATACATCAGAGTCGAATGATGAATGTGAGTTTCGTTGTCAAACAATTGTGATGAATTTTTCCAACGGATTTTGTATCGTGCAGGTAATCTGTGTGACGTCCCACGCCGATAAGTATATGCAATTTCTGCTACCTTAAACTTCTATAAATTTCCAACCCTTTCGATCAATGTAACAAGTGATTATGACGCTGCTAAGAACGCAATTACGAAGCACAACACCAGCTGAAGGATGATCCTCGTTCAGCTCTCACTTTCACTTGCAACAATATTTGCTTTTCTTATTCAGAGGAACTAGTTTTATTATTTACAATTATCATGATCATCACAATGACGCGTCGCGGTCGCGTAAGTTTAGTGCGCTTGTGATATTGGATTTTTGCAATTCATTATGGAAAAGGGTGAGCAGTAATTGCGATTACCTTAGCACGTATCTATTATTTTATTACTCAGCGAAACCAATTTTGCAGTAGACAATATCTTCGCAACTGACAATTGGATATTCTTTTAATTCAATGATACAAGAAAGAAGAAACGAAAAAAAAATTGAGGTGTCGAAAAGAAAGGAAGGTGTATTTTTAGATCGTTTTCGAGAAAAACACTGCCTCGCATGTGAAGCGCCAAAAGTTTGCAAAGTAAAATGTGTTTTTGTTTATAACAAATTCAATGTGAGCTTCGAATAAAATAATAAAAACAAGAAAAATAGCTGAGCAAAATATTGCGCATACGCCCCCTAGAACTATTTTTAATTTATTATTTTCTTCGATGTTTTGTTTTCGATACACATGCTTAGCGGATTGAAGGCAGATAGGTTCGTTGGCGTTTCATTGAGTATCGATTAGGTCAATGCAAGGGTAGGCAGCTTGATCAGTTTGATGTAGGCAACTGATTATAATGTTTGTAGTTTTCAATTTGAAAAGACATTTTAAAAGAAGAATCATCAGGACGACTTCTTGAAAGTATATATATAAACTCTAAGCCGATGACAGTTTACTGATTCTTACGACAGCCTTCTGCTCCATTTAGTTTTGGATAGATACCTACCAATGGTTGCTATAAAATCTTGACCTAATTTTTTCTTAAATTTACTTCACGCTTTACCACACGATGCTGCTGTGGATTTCAGCGGATATAATATTCTTTTCTTTGTTTTGGGGAGAATATTTCTGTTTTTAACGATTAGTCCTTTAATTGACAAAAATGTCTTCAGCGGCTTACCTGCGCATCCGAAATATCCAATTTTCCATCATTCTGGCGCTTAAATCAGGCCCGATGACATGGGTTATGATTGACCTGCGACACAAGAAAAAGTCTAACGGGGTCAAATCGCACGATCTCGGTGGCCAGTGCACGTCTCCTCCACATTAGCTGACCATGCCCTCGACTTGATAGTGTAGAATTTCTAATGTGGCGCGAGCTTTGTGGCACCTAGCGCCGTACTGTTGAAACCACATGTCGTTGGTGTTCATACCATCCAATTCGGGCCAAAAGAAGTTGGTAATCATCGACCTAAAGCTCGCCAACGTCGTTCTCAAAGAAGCCCAAAATACACACCAAATGATGACTTTTTGGGGATGCATTGGCGGCTCTTATGAGGATTGCTATCGTCCCAAATTTGACAATTTTGTTTTTTGACGAACTCAGAAATGGGCCTCATCGCTAAAGATGACTTTTCGATCAAAATTAGGGTCAGTTTCCACGTGTTTTGGAACGTGTTTTTGAACGCTGTCAGTTCACTGAATTAATGACAGCCAATTTGACAGATTTAGCTTCAACAAAATGGTTGACCAGATTTAATCGTTTTGAGAACATTGACGATAAAGTATACCCAAGTGTTTTTTCCCCATTGAGAATGAGTTTACTTTTCACAGTTTTGAGGTTATAGCGACTCATTTTTGAAATTAATTCTTCTAGCATTTTTTCCGTACATCAAAACTTTCTGTGGAGTGGAAAATAGCGCTACTGAAAGCGAAATGAGTGGTACTATTCCTTTTTAATTTATTTGATCTGACTTGAAGGGACAACAGGTCCGTAAGGGACTCTAGGCCTAGCTTCTAAGAAATATTCGTTTTGTGTGAGTTTTTTTTAAGTTGGGTAGAATATAAACGAAGTTTGACTAAATTTAGCTAATGTGCAATATCGCTCACATTGAAACAGACCTAATTTGTCGGTTGAAATTGTAAGACTTGGCTCATCAGGTGATTGATAGGGTTGCCGCTCTTGTAAAGCGTATTTCCAGTGTAGATTGAATTGAAAAATAAAACAAAAAAAAATCCTTCTAAAAGAAAAGTGCTTTAAAAATTTTAGTTTTTTAATTATAAAAGAAAATGTCCGAATCTAATCAAAGTACCTAAGTGAAAGATTTTTACATGTTCCTCTTTTGACGTCTGCCCTTGATCAATTTGGTGGCTCACAAGTAGGTGTCGCTATGGTTTGCCTAGTAAACCGTAGAGTTTAGAGTAGAGAGCGGATAGTTTATCAGACTTCCTTCCAATAACTAGCGGGGTCCCACAGAGATCTAATTTTGGCACCTTACTGTTTTCTCCAAATATCTATTAGTGATTCTAAATATCTAGATATTAACGATTACATACAGCGATCTTAGTCTATGGTTGTCCAAATTTTTGTATGTGTAACTATTTGCTCAAAACAAAGTTGAATGTTGGTACAATTCAATGTATTTTTGGGCTCTGCTGAAATAAATAGAGCATTGAAATTTTCATACGGACGCCGACAAAATAATCGGCTGCTCCCATTAGCGCATATTTTGATAGTTAAATATATAAAAAGTAAGACCGACTTTCCAATTAAAAGACCAATCTACACCAGCGGCCTGAAAAACAGTCAATAGGGACGTTCAAGTATCTAGTTTTGTAAGTCTGACAGCTGACTGACTTGATGTATCTCAGTTTTGATTGGCCTTGGTCACATGGGCAACTTTGTCAGTTGACATTTATGGAGGGGTGGCCGACAAATCTAGACAAGGAATTCGTGACTGAGTACTAAGTTGACAGTTTGCATATGTGGCTGACGTAGGTGACGTAAGTGACGTTCCCGACCAATCTAGTTTTTGCGTTCAGGTTACATCTACTCCAGCCCAATCTAGTCGACTTAAGAAAACTAAGTTTTTGAATGTGTCCAATTTACAGCTTCATTGTCTTCAGCAGGAGCCCGTTCAGCAAAAGCAAGCGCTGCTGGTCAATATTCCAATTGTAGACTATCGCCCGTTCACTACATTGCCATACAATTCAATGTAACTGTCTTGAAGAAAATTATCCTGTAAATTATACCTACAATACTTGATGTTAAATCCGTTTCAAAAAAGGACAAACGACAGGCCTGACAGAAAACATAAATATTCACCACGAGTGCAATGAATTTGTTAAATCAAGCTTGAAAATATTTGTTTTTGCAAATTCATAGCATTGTAGTGGTCAGAACAGCACACGGCATGCCGACAGATCTCTTGAAAATGATCAACAAACACTTTAAGTATACACATTTGGCGTGTGCCTGTGCATGTACGACGTGCCTTTGTATGTTGCTTTAAACGGAATTTGTTTACTTCGAATAATCTTTTGTTTTAAGCACCGTTTGTAGCGATAAATAAAAATAAATCAGTCAAAAGAATTTGTTTGCAAAACTGCATCTTTTTTATGAATTTTTATATCGACGAATTGCGGTCCGCTTCGCTTCAGAAGAAAATGCAATTACACTACAAGTGTAGTAATGAAGCAAATGCAAATTGCATCATGATGACAAACAGAACAGAACACTAACAATAAAGACTAACCAAAGCCGAACAATGAGACAAAGATGACAGATGCAAGCGCTAATTCCCATTGTTTTATTACACGTGAACAGCTGTTTCAAATAGTGGCTACCTCTACCCAAGCTCTATCGTTTTAGCGTTCTTTAATGGAGCAGACTTGGGCAATTTGCGTTTCTATTTCCTCATATCTGATGATGGTGATGTGAAATAAAATTCATCAAAATAATAAAACGTGCGCACGAGTATTTTGAAACGTGATTTGTGTTTTAAAACCAATTAGTTGGAAACATCAGGAAGAGGGTATTGCTTTGCGACATAGACTTTTTATTTTACTGTGTGTACGCCCTAAAGCCCACAGCGGTATTTTTTGTGCTGCTCATACAAATTACTCCTCACGCAACTTAGTTCGAGCACACGTCATACCTACTTGTAATAAAGCACATGTTGTTTGTTTGTTGTTTGTTGTTATTTTTATTTTATTTTACTGAACAACAAAACAAGATATAGCCACGGCATTAAGTAAAAAATACCGATAGTTCCAGCTAGGAATTCGTCTTTTTTTGTACCTTTAGAGAAGCAACATCCTTTCTGTATAATACTTCGAACGTATGCTGCCATTTTAGGCTGTCAATCGCATGTTCTGAGAACGCTTACTCGCCGCTAAGCCCCTCAAAGCTTTCTCTATGTTCTCGACCGGTGTTTCAAGCTTCTTCCATTGACAGCATGAACGATGGTGACTTTTAAGTATGTAGATTATTACATCTGACAGATTTGGTGTTTATCAGTTTTGATTTGCCTAGATCGGTTACATGTTCAGATGTTTCAGTCAAGAAACTGAGGACTTAGCACTAAATTGACAATTCGTCGTACAAGGTATGCCAAAAGAAGTCATCCGATGTTGTTAGACTCTCATTTTTTTTCTAAATGAAAAACTTCGATTCTGTTTTTTCACTATGTTTATTTGAACCTTTATAATTATTGGTCAATTCTATAAGATGCTATCGGCCAAATGGGCGCCGTCACAATTGATTGCCATACGGGCTCGTTTTTTTTTTGGCATTTTTCATCACTTCGGCGAGAACTTCGGGCGACAGATTCTCGCACTCGTGTCGAATGTTGTCCTCGAGGGCTTCTAGGGCCTCGGGCTTGTTCACGTAAACACGGGACTACAAAAAACCCCACAAAAAAAGTCTGGAACGGTTAAATCAGGCGATCTTGCGGGCCAGTGCAAATCGCCAAAACGAGATATGAGGCGACCCGGGAACGCCGCCTTCAGAATATCGGTTGTGGCTCGCGCAGTGTGTGCCGTAGCTCCGTCCTGTTGGAATCACATGTCCTCTAGTCCTAATTCCTTCAATTGCGGCAGACAAAACTCGGTTAACATGGCCCTATAGCGCGCACTGTCCACTGTTGTCGTTTGACCAGCGGCGTTCTAAAAAAAAATGTCCCGACGACTCCTCCAGCGTGAACAGCGCACCATGCAGTAACTTTGAGCGGGTGTAATGGCTCCTCGTGCATTACTCGTGGATTTTCGGTGCCCCAGAAGCGATAGTTTTGCTTGTTCACGTACCCGCTGAGGTTGAAATGAGCCTCATCGCTCAATAGGGTTTTGGTCGAAAAATCGTCCTCTTCGTCCTCGAGATTGAGGATGGCTTGGGCGTAGGTTACACGCGTTTGGCAGTCGACAGGCAGCAGCTGATGCACGGACTGGACTTTGCGGAACATGCGCAAGTCTTTGACCAAAATTCGCCTTAGGGACGACCGGCTGATGGCTAATCGTCCGGCGACAGCTCGACATCCTCGTCAACAGCGGCGTTATTCTCAGCACAACGGGCGCTCCGTGTGGGCCCGTACTCTTCAAGGTTGGTGGCCAAATGGCGCAGTCGGTGTCGGACGGCAGTGGAATCGGCGACGGAATACGGCTGCGCCAACACTAAAGACGAATTGTTACGCAAAAAAATAGACACGTTTATTCCGCGTTCTTGGGGAGTGTATCGCTTCATGGCTTGTTCACTTGTATTCTACATCTGTCTAGTTCACAATGTCAAAACAGATTTGACATTGGCGGCCATTTGCAAAAAAAAGCATCTTCCAGTATATGTGGCTGACGTTGAATAAGTGATGTTACCAATTAATCAAGTTTTTGCCATCGGGTTACATCCAATCTGGTCGACCTTGACAGTGAAACTGTCAACAGGGTTATGAACTTGCTTGAAGTTCTTGTCCAGACAACTGTGAATCTGCAAGACACTTTAAAAGAGAATCAATGTTTGTGCCAGAAAAATCATTCACAGAATTTTCAAAAAAAAAACAGCACAATAATGAAAAATACATTTATTTAATTTCCCATTCAACAGCACCAGTCTGGCACTTGATCGCGGGCGAAAATCTTTGCCTTAACTGGCCAATTAACTGTAATTGCAAAGCACTTCAAGTGATTATTATCTGACAAGCTAATTTGCCGTGATATGTTCGCGTGGAAAATTCTATAGCTCTGTGAAATAGAGACGCCACCATTGCACACTATAGCTAGTGAATTATGTGTGGGCAACATGTCAATCTGTCGCCTGATTGATATTTTCTATTTTCTAACTTCACATTAAGATGCAAGGAAATTTTCCATGCTCAGTTACTGAGTTCAGATTTAATTTAAGTATACACTACTTAAGTGACGATAAATATTGGTTGTCACTATATACGTGATAGAATTTAAAAGATGCGCATTTTATACTTATTACTGTCAATTTGATTCTCGGGTGGTAATGTCAAAGCTTGTCAATCAAATGCATTGCTATCTTTCCATTGCAAACTTTTCCGTTTTTGGCATTCGCATTCCAACTTCGTATATGCTTCCGAAATGCGAGCTTGCCGCAAAAGTGCCGCAAATAGTCGCCATAAGGAACGCTAGTTGCGCGTTATTTCCGCAGAAAGTTAATGCCGAACAGAGGATCAATGTTCCAACAATACACATAACCGTTGCATAGATATTATAGACGAAACCCTAGAAATAAAAAAGAGTTTATTTATTTCAATAGAAAATATTTTTCTACTCCCACCAAAGGACGAAGAGAGTTTTTCGAATCCATTGCGACCAATACGAAAAATATGAAATCAGGAACAATCAACTGGCTGAAGGTCAGAACAAAGACATCTGCTTGAAATGTAATTTCGCGGGCCCGAATGCAAATACTTTGATTATTGCTTAAGACCAACAAAACGGATAAAAGTTCCAAAATCTGAAAAGTTAATTAAAGAGGTTTAATGAATTTAACCCAACTTGGCAGCTTACCGAGCTAAACATGGGAAAATAACTGACAGCTTTACAAAAACGTTTCGACATTTTGCGCGATTGGCTGGCAATTTACACGACAACTACTGTTAATTTGCATAAATATATCAATTTTTTAAATGTCAAAAAAATGGCTTACCCTGTGCTTAACTTAAAGATGTGTAAATTTGTATTTCCTTTCCTATGAGTGATATCACGTCTTTACTTGTTAAAATACAGTTTCTGACAAAGTACTACAAGCGGAGGTTCGGATTTCAAGTTTGGTAATTCCGACAGCTGACTGAGTTGATGTATTTGAGTTTTTATTGGCCCAGATTGGTCACGTGAATAGTTTTTTTTTGACTACTCAGTTGACATTTCAAAGTGTCAAAACTTTATATCGGCTCCCAAGTTTTACTTCAAGAAAGAATTACAAAAGAAATATACTTTACCTGACACTAGGTGAATTGACAGCAGCAGTTCATCATGACACCTTTTTTGTGAAGTGCTCCCTTTTACTGACACTGCTCGTTTACTGTTTTTAGCGCTGTTATTTTTCAGTAAGAGAGAACTAGGTAACCTTGAATAAAACTTAAAGGATAGACATATAATAAAAAATGAAAATACCTCTTATCGCGAATGTCACACTACTTTATGGAGCATTCTTCTTTACTTTGCTGAAACAGGTGTTAAATAAAATAGGCCTAAATGTTGTGGCTGTTTCATTATGTATGAAGTATGACAGAAGTTATTAATCTTATCATTATACAGTTGACGTATAATCAAGAGTTGACGGCAAAATAAGTCAAGAAAATCCCTCCGAAGCACGCATTTGACAGTTCAAATATCGAAAATTCGTTTTTCAATTGCTCTCCGTTCGGTAGTACGTTATTGAAAGATGACAACTGATATTAGGTGTGACCATCTATTTCAGCAAAATAAAGCAAAGCAAAGTAAATTAAACCTCAGCGCAATAAAACTGATTCAGTCACTTTCTAAAAAAGTGATTTAAACTGGTATAATTTGTGGTATAACTCGTCTTGTAGTTTAATTCATCGATCTACTTAATTCAGCAGGCTGAAAACGAAAAACGCTGAAAGCATTTTACTAACACATCTCAGATATTTTTTCAAATAAGCTCCTGCTGTCACTTTCATTTGGAATAAATCTAAGAAGTGTCTTCTAAGGACTCTAACGGCCGTAAAAAGTGGTTTAATTTATACCGTGGTTTAAATTTTTTTTAAACCATATAAATTTGTAATTCCGTATTATTCACTCGATCTAAACCTTATAAACCTAATTTTTTAAACCTTTTGTCAGATAAACCACTTCGATTTTAAACCGCACTCCGACGACCGGTTTACGTAGTTTTTCTGAAGGTTTAAAACGGTTTCCATAATAGTCACTCAAGTTTTTGACTGAAGTTGAAGAAACGATGATGTCCTCATTAGAAGAGGAAGACGTGCGTCAGGTGGAAGAAGACCCCTGTCCGGTTCTGGAGCCATCCGTGTACCGCATATATAGACAGACGTGCTAAAGTCGACGATTTCGACGACGTCGATTTCCATGAATACTTCCGGCTTCAAAAAAAAGCCTTCTATTTTATTGCCTTTCGTGTAGCCATTTTATAAATTTTATAAACTGTTCCTGTAAAATAAAGGAAAGCCACAACTAAAAATGAATTGAAACACTTCAGAATATTCTTATACCTTCATAATAACAGACATACTTTGCCCGAACTGTCAAATGCGAGGTTTCAAATAGTTTTTAGTACTTAAAATAAACCAATATAAACCAAAAGCTTAAACCAGGTAAACCGAGTGAGTATTGCGTAGGCAGGTTTAAATTTTTCGGGTTTAAAAGCGTATGGTTAAGTCAGGTTTATTTTCTTGGCTTAAAAGCGTTTTAACCTCGTTTTTAAACCGAGTGAATAATACGGCCGTAATTCACTTTGTTTTGCAGAAATAGGTGTTTAATAAAACACACCTGTCATAATTCAGTTTTAAGATTGGATCCAAAAGTCGAAAGGAATTTTTAGTACACTTGGTTTAGTGCGAGTTTTAAAGAAAACGACGGAAACGCTTTCAGCCAGTAGCGCTGAAACGCCCTCTAGTGGTATACAAACACAAAACAAATATTGCATTTAAAAATGACCCCCTTAATTAATAATCACCAGCATCCATCACATTTTTTAGTGGGTTGGCAGGACAGGAGAAACCTTTACGTGCCACACTTAGATCAACGTAGATCCGTTGTGATGATCCATCACATGAGTCCGTTTAATAAACACATCAACACTCTATTAACTTGTACTGCGCATGATACCTCTACTCCTCTTAATCCACCTGAACTTGAAAAAGCGTATATCCATTAATCGCTATTGGGAAAAGCATGCAATTCACGTGCGCAATCATAATAGACATACACCGCATCGAATCGTGACATAATGTGCGACGTCGTGCCCCAAGTATATTGACCGTAGCGGCAAGGCAATACCACCATACCGGTCCCAATACCCGCCAGTATACGATATTACATCACGATTGCGATGCTTAGCCGAGTCAAGACATCACCGGCAAAGTGGCTTTACATACTTGCCATTCGAACAACGTAATATACCGGCAATTTCATTATACGACACTATGGATCTGTCGTCGCTGCAACGGCTATTATTTAATTTCCTGGCGTTTATTGTGCTCATTTAGCGCGAGATAATTAGCACCCAGATGATAATTATATTGGCAAAATTGCAATATTGTTTACCCAAATGTACGTAATAGTTATGACTACGAAATGCAACAGCGCCTAGAAGGGAAGGACGCAGACTTTAGGAATTCTAACTGCATGTTATGAACAAATGCAATTTTGAGTGATCAATTGATTGTTTTTTTCTAGCAATTTCCAGAGAGTGTTCGACTTTTTGAAAGATTCTTAGCGAAGGTCAGGAAGATCGAGTAATAGCTTTCCTATACCGCAGGAATCTACAATCTCTTCAGTAATGAACTATGAACTATGGATTCGAAGTTTCTACAGACTTCCGATCGTGATAGAAGATCGTGAATGTAGTAATTAATTTGCGGGATTTCCAACATTCATAAATATTAAAGATAGGTAGAGTATGGAGAATGAATGATGTTAAAAGCGAATACAACAATGTAGGAAAAGTGTGCCCAAGGTTGTAGGAAATCGTCAGCTTTATTCAGGCATACCTTATAGTTATGAGAAAAGGAAGCTCTCAAGTCACATTTTGTCAGACTTCGTGATGGTTAACAGCATCTTCGGAATCACACTTGTGTTCCTATGTCCTTGGCTTTCATTTGCTTTCAAGGAAGTTGCAATTTTGATTAATATAAAATTTTGTATTAATCGCATTTATATTCAACAATTTTGTAAATAATCTAGCAAAAAGTTCAGATTGCCGTACAAATTGTCGTTGATAAATAGATTCACGAATCTTTTAATTTTTAGACGTAATATTTACCCTACCGAAACATTTAGCCACCAATAATCAAATTAATCAGTAGCTGCCCTTAAAATGACACAAAGGAAGTAGGATTTCAGTTTTCTGTATCGAGTGTAAGAGGTTTTTGAAACACACTTTTATTTTAACTTAAAATAAACTATTTGGGAAAAGTTTGTCAAATATAAGCGGCATACATTACAGACTATATGCTCTCAAACAAACTTTCAGTGCAAATTTTAGTCCTAAACATCAAACGTTTGACATTTTACCATTTATAAAGGGGGGACGTTCGGATTACTAATTTACTGAACTTGAAAGCAGCTGTCACTCTTTTTAGTGGTCTCGATCGATCACGTACCCAATTTCTCGAGTGACGTTGTCGGAGGCTGTCAAATTTCAATAAATACCTGTCATGTGGGCATTTCAATGTGTTAAAGTTTCTTATAGCAATCCGAAATTGGATGGGGCCCAACTATGTAATTCGATTCTATTCGAAAATAGTTCCGATTCTACTTTCAAAGAGAACTGTTCTACTTGTTCCGATTCTACTTTCAAATGGAACACTTCTCTTTGAAAGTAGAATCGGAACAACTTTCGAATAGAATCGAAAGTTAAATCGAATTACATAATTGGCCCCTTTGCTGCTTTCCATTTGACCGTTAGATCCATTTTGATAGATGACTACTCATTAACTCCATGCCGAACTCAATGTAAAAATCCTAAAACAAAAACCGTGAAACTTTCGTTTTAAGGAAAGGTGAATACAAAATAAATAACCAAGGCCGCGCTCCATTAACCGCTAGATGTGTAGCCCATAAAATGCCAAATGTATGAACGTACGCTAGAGGTCTGGCGCGAGCGAAGCAAAATATTACATTTGGTTTTAATTTCGATTCTTTTCACTGCAAAAAAAAACTATTTTCCCAAGAACAATTATAATTTCTCCGTTCCCTATTGTGGTAGAACTCCAGCGCAAATGATAATACGTAATTTTATTTATAAGGAGTTTGACAGTTGGCATGCGGCATCCAGCGGTCAATGGAACAGGGAAAATGCAATTCGTTTAAAAGAAAAAAATATAGAAAACGAAACACACAAGGAGGAGGATTTCTTTGTTCCGAACTACAAAGATTTACTTAGGGGTTAATTTAAAAAACGATTGTTTCTCATTTCATTTCGCAATTTTGTCTATGTATATTAAATGAAAAATGTAATTAAAATCACTGACTACCTTTATTGAACAGTAAAATTCCCATCTTTGGCATTTGCCAAAATACTATGAAAATATAGACGAAATGTATAACCCCAGCTGTAAAGGCTAACGCCGCTGCAGAGTAGAATTTATCTTGAGCTACATTGCCGCAGTAGGTTATTCCATTGTTTAGAGATATCGCAGCCCAAATGCAGATCACTGCACCACAGACATGATACAAAAGTCCCTGTATAGAAAATTGTACAGATTTGTTTTCACAAAATGTATGAGAATTCCTTACAAATGGACGAATCGAACTCCTGAAATCCACGACAACCATTAGGCAGAATACGAGATCAGGTATAACCACGATACTGATGAGTAAAAGAAATGTTTGCGCTTCCACAGCAATTTCACGGGCTTGAATGCAAATACTTTCGTGTTGACTTGTTACACTTGTAATTGCGACAAATTCAAGAACCTAAGGATTTTCGAGTAAGTAGATTTTAGTTTGAATATATATGCAGCCCTTGGATCTTACACAAGAAATGAGTGGCATCAAACCATTGAGAACAGCCTGTGCAATTGTTTCCGCTTTCCGTGGCATTTTACAATTTATTTTATTAATATTAATTTTTTTTTAATATTTGTCAATGGAGAAGACGTTAAAATCATGAGCAACAAAATGTTTTAAACGATAGAAATTCACCGTTTGTGGATAGGCTTTCGATCTACAACCATGAATCGCCATATAGGGGAAGTAAAAATTACCAGTTTGCAGACCTTGAAAAACACTCGTATACAATTTGATATATATTTTTTTTGCCGATGTATCCATTTTCAATAACAAATTTCAGCACTAAATAAACCAAACCGAAATAAACAGACTTTTGAAAGATTTGACAGCTAAAGTCAGTTATAACAAACTAACCCAGGTTTTTATAGAGGGGAAATGTTTTCTTCTCTCTTTGTGGTTCTCTTCTACCCAACTCTAGCGTAAAGGAACGAAGTTTGACTAAATTTGACTAATGTGCTCGAATTCTATCTGATACACTTACAACACTAGAGGTCTGTTTCTTTACTTTTGTAGTAAAAATGGAATATACTGTCAAAATGACAGTGGAGGGGATAAATTCTCTCTCAGAGAGGGAAACTTACGCAAAAGATAAGGAACCCCAAATAGAACAACAAATTTAAATTAGCTGTCAATTTTCAGGCGACTGACAGTTGTTTCAACTCTAACGCAAAGAAATTTGTTGAGTAAAAACTAGTAAGAGCGGACATTTCTTGGTCTCTTGAAGCCGCTATCTTTTACGAAGTTTTCGTGTTCAGGAATTCGTAAAAATTCGTAAGATTTAAAAGTAAAGGACTTCGTGATTTAAAGGACAAGGTGACTTCGATGATATTAAAAATGCTGTCAAAATGACAGCTCCGTTAATAAATTTTTTGTCGTGTTTTGGTGAGTTCTCTGCAGTTTTTCCTTAATATTTTTTATTATAGCGATATTTTAACACAAAACTTATAATTTCCAGGTTTTGTTACAGCTTATTTAGAAAATTTTATTTATGGAATTTGTAGCAATGTGAACCAATCAGACAAGCACTGCATGTCATTATATCCATATCAAATATGTCTTTTATATAGGTTTGGAAAACCACTTACTTTTTTCAATTAGCTTTTTTGTTTAAATTAAAAAAGTATTGTAAAATGATCGCAATAGATTATTTAAGAAATAATAAACATAACAATTGCAATATCTCTTGTAAATAATATTCTATGAATCAAAAGGCTAACAGTATTTCATTTAGTTATTTCACGTGGATTTCGTCAAATAGCCGGCGATTTATCAAACTCGGAGAAAACCATTGCTTACCAAAGTAAACAAAATCAGTGTAATTCAAAGCGAACGAAATGCGAACCGCAGGGTCTGTGGGTTAATTGATAGATCGGATTTTTTTCTCCTTCGTTTGGTAGAAAAAAGTCTTTTAGGACGTTCCAATGATTCGGCCTACAAGCGTGACTTCATTCAATCAACATTATTTACGTAAATAGACAATTAACTTTCAACAACATTGCCACTTCATTCCGGGTCGTATAAATGACAACTTTGTTTTGAACTTTTTGGAATAGGTACATATACCAAAAAATCTACTTCTCTTATGAACTCAACTTAATTCGATTTTCGATTAAAAAATATATGAAAACAACAAAGCACTTAACGTGTGTCTTCGTAACCGACACACAATTAAGTTCAGACAATATTTAAAGCGAATTAATAAACTGATTGTAACTCCCCATTGCATTGGTACCTCTACCGCGCTGTTTGTTAACCATATGCTGAAGTTATTATTATTACATCATGTATACATGTAACAGTATGATTGCAACAAAAGCGCAGCATTACGTGGCCACTTGCAATTACTTTTGACCCACGCTGTATGCCGTATGCCCTTATGCAATGCTTTCGAAATTTACAAGTTATTTACAAGTTCTCTGACTTTCGGTTAGGACTCTATTTATATATTTCTGCGGCAGTATAACACAGTGTAAGTAAGGGTTATAATAATTTATGTTAAAACGTTGCTGCTGTTGTTAAAATAACTGGTTTTATCAATGAATATTAAAAACGGTTTGCAAACTTTTATTACCGATTGATGTTTATAGTTATAGTCCGATTTAAATATTGCCGGCATTTAAATAAGAACTGATTTATATCTTACAAAATGGGTAGGGGAGGTTTGGGTATGATTGTACAACTTAACTTTTGCGTTTATATTTTAAATATTTGCATCTAATGATTGGGCCTACAATTCCAATGTCAATTTGACGCAGTGGCTTAGAGTTAGTGTGTTGGACTACTAAACGAGGGGTCCCCGGTTCGAGTCCCGAAAGAACCAAATTACATCTTAAGGTTTTTTTCCACTGCTCTACCTCTCGCGAACGTCTGACAAACATCCGAGAGTAAAACTATTATGTAGGAGCTTCTCAATTAGCCGTTTGGACTCGGCGTAAAATTTTTAGATCCCTTCCATTCGTCCCAAAAATTGAAAACTCCCACAAAACGAATGGTTGTAGGAATAGGAAGCTAGGCTGGGTCCCGCAGACCTGTCGCGCCAAAATATTTAAAGAGTTAAACAAATACAATTCACATTTCCACAAATAAAACGAAAATGTTTCACTTTCTATCAATGAAATTTGACAATTGAATTTATACATAATTTTGTAAAATTGATCATTTTGTCCAGCATTTTGTGGGCCTCAGCTGAATAGAACCAATCATATTGGCACTTGCCACCCTCATTCTTTTGGCTATTGTTTAGGATGTTGTTTTTACTTCTCATGTCAAAAGTTCACAATTTGTCTTAAAAGACTGTTGTGTGGGCGAATTTTCGGGGCATGATTGCACTATAAATGTTTCGTTATAACTTTTTTTTTCGTTTTGATTTAACACCCCATTGAAAAGTGAGCGTGTTAAAATCGCTATAACCTTGCGAGAGGTTAAGAGCCTCATTCTTTTTTGAAATCACTATGTCTTACTAAAAGCCAGATCTAATAATCTGTAGATAAAAACAAAATGGCAGACTCTGTTGTTCACATTATACGGATTCAGCTGAATTTCAGCCTCATGCTCAGTTATATAAAATGAAAAGAGAAAACCAATTGGCAGGTTTTCGATCAGCAGAATAGTTTTTTTTTGATTCAAACTTAATTCATGTCGTTATTATTATTAATATTTTTGTTGGAAGTACTAAACCATTTTCATAAAAAGCACAACATGTCACTAGCAATATGACAATTGTGTCACGTCTCCCCTATATATGGAAATCTCCACAAATGTATTCAATTAATGATGGTAACTCATGATAAGTTGTTTGTTATTAATTAAATGCACGTGGGAACGAGGAGCAATAATTGCAAACAGACCTAGTTATTAAAAAAATAAACATGTCGTATGTCGTATCTTGGATCTTGCTCTGATAAGGGATAGTACTAATTGTAGAGTTGAAGCTCAAGCTCGACTGTCTTAAAACACTCGAATCTATATGCCTAAAGGGCAAGGTGAGCAATGGAAATTTTCAACTCAAGTTTAAAATAGTTCTAACTGGTTCCTGAATTTTGCTTTTTCTAACAAACATTTCTAGTCAACTGCTGCCAAATACGGGCTTCAAGTTGGTTAAGCGCTTTTTTTACGCATAATCAGAAGACGCGTGCTTAGAGCCCATTTTTGTGGCTAAAAGTTCCACCTGCGTCTTTTTCACTGTTTCCTTCTTAAGAGATCGTTTTACTAGGCTTTTAATGTGAAGGCATTCAAATTACTGGGCATCATGTGCGTTTTGGTTAGTACTAAATGGATTCCTCCGGATATGCGCCTTTTGTTCAAATAATTGACCGTTGATTTCCAAACAAAAGACCGTGAATCTTTTCATTTTGATTTTTTTCAAATACTCTTTACACAGATCACAAAAGTAACAAATGGAAATAACGAATAAAGGCGCTACCCTTTCCGTATATCAATTATTCCTTAAATATCTGTTCCCATCATTACTTAGCAGTTAAAATAGTTTTCTCAGAAACTTCTGTTACAATTTTGATTCAAAACTACAGGTTTTCTGAAATACATATATGTTTAAAAATAATTCTCAAATCCACCACTGTGAGGGCTCGGATATATTACCAAAACAATTCCACAAAGGAAAGAGCAAATCCTGGTTTATTGACCTAGTCTGCGGGGGTGATTCTGAAATCTAAAATTAGCTGCATATGTTTCAAAAATATTTCCAAAACACGACGACCCTAAGACCGGGTGTTGTCGTATGTTATTTTGGTATATTTTTTGCAGATACAAATGCACTCTGGAGACTGGAGACATTGCATTCGAGAAAACTCCTTTATCTATTTTTAGATAACCGCTGCGAGGGGTGTCTTCACGCAGTTCTATTCATTTTTACTACAGAATCTCATTCAGAATTAGTTTTCATTGGAGTAGCATCGGTATTATTGAGCTCGAACCAAATTTGGTGTTTTTCAGTGCTTAATAGAATGGCTTCATTTGGTATCCGCGGACTTAATCAAAATGGTGGAATCAATATTTGCTGCTGCAGAATCTGCACCTGTGTCAACTTTGGTTTTATTACATCAAAATCGGGTTTGTTAAAGCTATTAGAGCTGATTTTTGCTACAATATGTGAAGGCCTCCTTATACGGTATGGAATACCTGCAGCGGATTCGATTGGTCAGGCATTAACGAGTTTTCTCACAACCACAGCGTACTGCTTTACGACGACAGCAATACTTGTGGTGTGTTATTGTTTCTCCGATAAGTCTTACAATCTCATTCGGCAGTCTTTGTTTGTAAGAAGAGCTAGAGCGAATTTTTGCACATATATTTTTAAAGATTGAAATAACTTTTTTGTTATAGGAAACTCTTTTCAATGCGGTGGCATGTAGTATGTACTTTAGTGCTGCTAGTTACATGGGATTTGCTTGTGTAGTATGGTTACATCCACAGTTTCTTATTAGACCGGGATTTTGGGCTTATCCTGCTATGACGGCTGCATATGTGAGTATAACGCATAATTGTTAAGAAATTGAATGTACAAATGCGTCCTTTTATTCAGTATTTAGGATATGCGGCTGCAATGATTCATGGAATAGACGCCTTTCTCGCTTTTAAGCATTTCAGAGGATACCGATAAATTTGTGATATTAAGTATTAAGTAGTAAAACTGGTATTTTGTATGTTCGAAGAGTTGCGATTGTTAAATCATTTTATTACATTCTTTGTGATTAGCTTTACGAAGTAAGTACTCATAGTCCATTCCAAATCACTTGACGTCAATCTCCCTATGAATTTTGCAGAAGAGAATCTTGAAAACAGTATTTATTTATTCATGCTGGTTTTTTACACGCGTTAAAATGACAAAAGCGACACTTTGAGCAGTTCGCGTCCGCAAAAACAAACTGATTCATTGCACATTAGTATTCTGTTCGTATTATGTATATTTTCGCATATAAGTACATAATAAAAGTTTCCAGTCAACCCCCACGAACTGCCGAAAACGAAACTAAGAAAATTAAAATTAAAATATACGACAACACCACGTAAGGTATGCTCTGACTCACCCAAAACTTCATCGGTAATGGCAAGGACATTTTGACCGCAAGTAAACGTGCGAGCGTAAACATAAATCAAATAAATCCAATAAAACTATTATTTCGTTGTAAAGTGAACATTTTTTATTTGTGTTTTAAATTCATATATCAAACGGAGCACTATGTATAAAGGCACATCGGTTTCATAACACAAATACAATACAATGTTAGTAGCCAATCACATCAGTCAGGAGTTAGTATCACAAATAAAAAAAAATGTAACAAAGTAAACTATCTACAAAAGACAATTGGATGTTGAGATAGAGGGACTAGCAAGATGTTTCATCTTAAAATCGTGTATGGATGACCGCCATTCACTCTTCCTTTTTATTTCTAAACGCCGATTTAAGTTTTCTAAAAAAGAATGGTAGTATGATTTACTTTGAGGAAATGGAATAAGATAAGATCACCCACCTCAAGTCCTTATACGCACTGCTCGACTCATATTCCGACTTGAGCATCGCGATTCGCACCCAACGAGGCCGTTTATGGATTATTATGTGAATGAAAAATTTCAGACCAAGCAGAAGATGTTCGAAGATGATAAACGAAAGATTCGGTATAGTCGGGATGAGATTAGCCACAAATTCTCTACAAAGAATACAGTGTTAAAAATAGTAAAACGATGTAAGTCTCTTAACTTACCTGACGGTCGGCTGAAGGTACAATAAACCACAGTTACTGAGAATCGACAGAACCGAGAGTATTTCAAAGGCCGACTGCCAGGCACCGATGTTTTTCGCTCGACGGGCGAACGGCCGTTTGAATATGTTAGACAGCTTAAAAGAATTTACAGTTTAAAAAGTTGTTTTCCATATAAAGTTTATTCAATTTACCTTAAAAACGTCAATGTATAAGGCAAAGACGTTATTGAGGAGAGCACCCATCGCTGCAAACGGAGCCACCGCAGCGAACAGAACAACATATCCAAATTGAATGCACATTTGGAGATAATCCTCATAAGTAGTTTGGTATTCATCTAGGGCAGCTTCATAGATTGTCTGAAAACAATCGAAAAACAATATCAGGCTGTTTTCCATTTGTTTATTTACAGCATGACAGTCACCTGTTCATAACGTGCCCAATCATTTATGTTGGCCCTTGTCTCATCGTCCATTTCTTTGGAAATGTATTTCGCAAATTTCTGCCTTATAACAGCCATCAGCGGAATTCCGATCTCTTGCAGCATACAGAAAACCTAAAAGTGTTAAAACCCCCGTCATTCTCGTCGGGTCTTAAAAGGGCTAATGCGTTGCAACTCACCTGAAAGATAATCAACTGCATCATCAGCTGATACTTTAACTGCTTTAAGTCCTGCAGAATGAATGCGATGTAAAAAAGTGAGAAGAAATTATTGACGATTTCGAAGAGCACCAGTTTATTGACACGGTGACTGTCGTATTGGCTGCGCGTGCGATGATTTTCCATGTCAGTGAGGAACGTTGCGAGCTTTTCGTAAGCCCACGAGAATATTGTTATGAGAATTGATTGAACTATAACTGGGATGTAAAGGAGCAACGAATCGGGTCCTAGAAGACACAGAAATTATGTTAAACATGCGAAAGATAGAAAACAGAAAATTAATCAATGATCTGAATGAAGTCGGCGCTGCGACAAAGGAACAACAAGGCTTAAAAGTTATTAATAAGCAAGGGAGCACAGGCAGGTTGGGGGAAACGCATTTTAATGGGAGTTCAGAAGGCAGGTTCACACATTGTCAGCATAGGCAATTGAAACCCGAAGCTCGAAAATAAAGTCATGACACAAGAACGAAGTCTGTGCGATAGTTGATGCATTACGGTGTGTTCTCCAGCACTGAAAACAAAAGTGCAATTTCCAAAATATTCGTCATTTGTAATGTCGTACTTATGAAAAGACGCTGCTCAAACAAATGTCGCAATACCAATATTTGCACTGTCGTCTGTTAGGATGATGCGGATCGTCGCTAAGTTGCCATTGCGATTGCTTAGTCTAATCTTTTCCATGTCGCTACCCAATTTTTTAGACGAGAGCTCAAAAATAAAGTGCGGAGTTGGAAACAACAATTTATATGGGAATGGAACGGGACGGGAATCATACATGTAAAAAAGACATCTGAAATTAAATTCGATCTTATTAAAATTGGCGCGTTGAGAACTATACGTAACCATTCATCAAGAAACTGGTTCCATTTTAATTGTCAACACCTCAACCATGTACATTTGTGGTAAGTATTACCTTTCGGAAAAGCAAAAGCATTTCTCATTTTCATTATTAGATTTGCAGCTCACACACAATCTACAATAAATAGCTTTAGTTGGTGGCTAGCTCACAAAAGAAAACAGCAATCAGTTGCAAGTTCCGTTCTACATACCAAAATCCTGCAACACTTCGTCTTCGATTTGAAACTGATACAGGGCAAAATAACCAGCACCTATGATGCAAAAGAACACAACTGGGTATGATACGCCATACATTTGCATATATGTCAGTTGCATCGGATATTGAAGTGACATTTTGCCCGTAATTGGATCGGGCTTCATTTCACCGCGGTACGCTGTTCTTGGTATATCTAAGCTGGTCATATTGATCGTACCCCAACGGTACGAAAGGCCAGAGCATTTTCTTTTCCATAACTCTAGAAAGACCTACAACAGCAAATTACGGCGGTAATTGGTGTGAATTTTAACGAGCATATACTTACAGTTGTCCAAATGACATAGAATCCACAAACTACCGGCAAGTTGAGTTCCCATGCGACCTGCACCAATCCGAGCAGACTCGGAAATACCAAAGCTTTCGTGTAGAACTCAATAAATGCAAAATACAGTCCAATGCTACTACCATAGTAGTCGCGAATATCCTCAATTGGCAGTAGCAAGCCAAACTTGTACGAGAATTTATTTAGGAATTCCTATGGAAACAAACGATATGTATTGAGGTTATATGAGTTTGCTGTAATACATTGAAGAAAGGAAGATGGTGTCTTGGAAAGGTAATGGTTATGCGTGTTCTGCTACAAGCTTATAGATTTCTCAAGCAAGATTATCCGTGAATCTATATACCCAAGTCAATTTTATAACCGTAATAAAAACAAATTTACTTACGCACTGCGCTCGTTCACGGATAGCGTGATTGGCCCCACTTTCATATAATCGAAAATAATACCAAACGACGGTTAAAATAATTGCAAATGGTGTGCAGGGACCAATCCCACTGCACAAACTACATAAGTACCTAACTCTATAAGTTAATTCACACACTTTAAGCAATTAAACTTGCAAAACGCATTGCTGTAATTTTTTGTTAACTTATTTTGACAGTCTTCACTTAATTTTACCGCACTGTTCTACTTATTTGCCATTAAACAAATGCTTGGCTAAGGTGCAGACTGCAGATAATCGCTTCGAAAACAAAAACAAATTACCCGCGCAGTGCTCTACTTAGGACGTCTTTTCCCACCTCAAGTTTAAAGTACACATACACAGAGAGCATTTCCAATAAGAAATCAATTATTTCGCATCATGTAATATTTTGTGTTACTCGCGAGTTTCCTTAAACGAAAATTGAGGTCATCGCTCCGGATGCGCACACGTAAGAAGTGTGTTCAACGCCGACATAGCGAGACTACCCTGTCTAGCGTGCTCTTGTAAGATGGAACTTGTTTGGCCGTTTGCCAACTCTATTTCAAAGAGTTGTGTCAAACACCGCCGCACCTCACTTGACGACCCGATTTAAATAGATTTGTTTGTTTTCCAAATTTGGGGAAAATATTATTGACTTACGATATCATGCAAGGGGAAGAAGTGCTCTATAGTCCCGTTGCGTATGTACGACATCAGTGATGGCTTAATTGCATCCTTAATAAGTACCGGCGGCTCACAACTGCGTAAAATGTCACGTTTATTCATACTACCGATCAAGTAGTCCGATACAGTGTAGTAGTTGAATTTCCTCATGCTGCCAGTTACAGTGATCTTGGAGATTTCAGCTACATCCGCAAATCGAAGAAGTTTATCCGTAGATGCCGTCAAATACAGATATTTTTCCGTTTTACTGTAATTACATAAATCCCTCAAATCCCTTACATGAATCATGCATATAAATGAACTTACCTAACCACCTCCAGGGTAGTGAGTATACCAAACTCCTGGATAATCTTCTCGACATCCACGCATTTTGTAACTCTGGCCTTTTCCGAGAATATTATCACAAGATATGTCTGAAAGATATGAATCAGCAAACCAAATTCAAAGAACAAACATTTCAGCGATTACCTTTCTACCATCCTTGATGGGGGCGGTCTTCTTCTCGAGTCGTCTCAACCGAAGATTAATGACTAGTTGCGAGCGCCGAGAATTATTCAGCTAATTCGTTTATACATATTTTAGGTTTTAGTGGTGACAAAACAAATATGAAATTTTCTTACCTTATTTGTGTTGTTGTCGGTGGAGAAGCAATTCTGCCTTTGGAGACTGCACGGATTATTGAGACTCCACTGGCGACGAAATAAACGATTCTCTATAATGTTTTTTGGCGGATTTATCAGGGAACAAAGAGCACCTATATATAGAAGTTATTACAACATGTTTACAAATACGAGAAGAACTAGAGAATTAATTTTATTACCGTTGCACTCTTCAGCCATTACAGACTAGAGAAAGATTTGTGCTAGAAAAAAAATTCTTGAAGATCGCACAGCAGCAGCTGATCCGTTTCTGACAGGTAAACAAATTGCACAAGTTGGAAATGGAACAGAGATGTTAACAATTAGTGGGAGCGTTCGGTCGACATAAGCGCAAGGATAATTCAACATAAAGATAGTACCGAACGTTATTTTGTAAAAATTACATTTTTACGGAGAGAGTTCAAGTTCTTCGGCATTTCACTTTCATTCAGTAGGTAAAAACATTCGGTGGGGCATATTTCTCAAGGTAATAAAATATTAACCCTACCACATTTTTGCAGCCAAATCTACGGTTTCAAAAATTACATGTCAAGCATTGAGGTCTAAGACGATTGCTGATTTACGTCTATAATATAATTAAAGAAAAAAACAGAAACCAACTCTTCCCAATACTTTTTTCTTATACATTCAATGAAACACTAGATTGATTTAAAATCTTGCTCAAAAATTGCATTTTTATTTTGAAATTATTATCAAACATGTTTAACGCCAGGCACTGTGTATAAAAGCACTTCAATTTCATAATAATTTTTTAGTAAACAATCACACAGCTGTTAATTATCCAAAGAATAAGCACGAAAGGAAAATAAACACATCAATCTTCAGATGGACTAGTAAGTTGGACAGTTTGGTTTTCATTTAATAAACGTATATGGTTGAGAAATTCATTTGGCACATCAGGGGCGTAGTTCATTCCTCCTTTTTGTTATTTTTAAAAGCCGATTTAAGTTTTCTGAAAATCAAATGATTAAAATAGCCTTCGCTCAGAAAGATACGTTAATAGAACACACCGTAAATCCTTATAGGCCAAACTGGATTCATAGTCCGACTTTAGCATAGCAATGCGCACCGCACGTGGGCGTTTATGAATTGCTTTGTGAATGACGAATTTGAGACCGATTAGAAGATGCTCGAAAATGATAAACGAGAGATTCGGGATAGTTGGAAAGAGATTAGCAACAAACCCTCTGTCATGGAAATATATAAACATGCAATTAGGCAAGAAGAGATTCAAGTGCTTACTCTTACCTGACTGTTGGCTGAAGGTAAAGCAGTCCGCAGTTGCTGAGTATAGATAGAACGGAGAGTATTTCAAAGCCCGAATGCCAGGCACCGATATTTTTAGCACGACGTGCAAAGGGTCGCTTAAATATGTTGCACAACTAGGAAGGGAGTTTACGTTGAGCTGAAGCTTAGACCTTTAGCAAATTCAAGTTACCTTAAACAGATCGATGTGCAAGGCGAAAATATTATTGAGCAGAGCTCCAATCGACGCAAAAGGTGCCACGGCAGCGAAAAGAACAACGTAGCCGAATTGGATGCACATCTGCAGGTAGTCCTCATAGGTACTTTGGTATTGATCCAGTCCGGCTTCATAGAAAGCCTGAAAGGCCAATGGGGTTCAAGTTTCGATTAGCAATTGGATAAGGAAAATCCTACCTGCTCATAGCGTGCAATGTCTATAATAGTAGACTTCTTGCTTTCGTCCATTTCTTTGGCAATGTATTTTGTGAATTTCTGCCTAATCACTGCCAGCAGAGGTATCCCGATCTCCTGTGCCATGCAGACTACCTAAAGTTGTACAAATTCAAATAGTTTACGCCTCTAAACTATTTTATAAATGTTTCCTTACTTGGAAGATAATCAACTGCATCATTAACTGGTACTTCAACTGTTTTAAGTCGCGCAGTACGAATGCGATGTAAAACAACGAAAAGAAATTGTTGACGATTTCGAAGAGCATCAGCTTGTTAACTCGATGACGATCATATTGACTGCGGGTACGATGATTCTCCATGTCAGTGAGAAAGGTTGCGAGCTTTTCGTAAGCCCAAGAGAATATTGCAATGAGAATTGACTGCACTATCACGGGTATGTAAAGAAGCAACGAGTCTGGGCCTACGACATAAAACAAAAAAAGCTGCAGTTTTGAGCTGAAAACATGGGACGCTACTACTACTCACCAAAATCGTGCAAAACTTCGGCCTCAATTTGAAATTGGTACAAAGCAAAATAACCAGCTGCCAGGATGCAAAGGAACACCACCGGATATGACAGGCAATACATTTGTAAATAGGTGAACCTCATCGGATATTGGAGCGACATTTTGCCCGTAATTGGATCGGGCTTCATTATACCCTGGTAGGCTGTTCTCGGTTTGTCCAAGCTGGTCATATCAATTGTACCCCAACAATATGACAGGCGTGAGCATTTGCGTTGCCACAGCTCAAGGAAGATCTAATCGAAAAAAAATTGTTTTCCTATTGATGATGCTAGTGTCTCAACTTACAGTTGTCCAAATCACATAGAATCCACAAACTACAGACAAATTCAATTGGAAAGCAAACTGCCACAAGCCAAACATACTTGGAAAGATCAGGGCTTTTGTGTAGAATTCAATAAATGCAAAGTACAGTCCGATGCTAGTGCCGTAGTAATCCCGAATGTCTTCAATTGGTTGTTTCGCTCCTAGTTTGTATTGAAATTTATCGAGGTATTCCTGTAATAAAAACAAAATCATGACAAATTGCAAACAAAATTAGATCCCTCTACACTTCGAACGTGGTTTGAGATAATTTATGGATGAATCCACATTCGCTACTGCTAGCTACTTACAAGATCATGCAACGGAAAGAAATGCTCTATAGTTCCATTGCGTATGTAGGACATCAGTGAAGGTTTGATTGCGTCCTTAATCAGAACCGGTGGCTCACTGTTTCGTAGAATATCCTGCTTCGTCATATTCCCAATCAAATAGTCGGATATGCTAAAGTAGTTGAACTTCCTCATGCTGCCGGTAGTGGTCATCTTGCTTAGTTCAGCTTCATCGGCTAGTCGGAGGAGGGTATCAGTTTTTGCCGAAAGATATAAATATTTCTCCGTTTTGCTGCAAATTGATCTTATTTTTTCGAACCATCATGGACTCTTCGAACTTACCTAACTATTTCCAGGGTGGTAATTATACCGAATTCTTGGACAATTTTTTCCACATCTTCACACCTTGAGGTTTTGGCTTTATCAGAGAAAATGATGACCATGTACGTCTACAAATCAAAGATCTTCTCTTAGAACTCACAGAACGCAATCGTGTCCCTTACCTTTCTGTTATTGCTTTCTGAGAAGCTCTTTAGCCTCTCAAGCGCTTTCAACTTCAGACTACGCTGCCTTCGAAATACACTATTCGCTATTATATTTTGTGGTCGATTAATCGGTGAATTTCGAGAGACTGCTGCAATTTTTTTGTTAATCGTAACATATTTATGTAAAAAATTTGTTCTTACCTTACCTTTGATTGTCTCAGCCATTATTGACTGACTTCGTGGGTCTACCTAGTACACGTAGGGGCTGATGAAGATAATTAGTAGGTAAGACAAAGGCGGAGTCTTGATTTTTAAGAAACCAATTTTATTTTAGGTCTATAGCTTTTGTTTTTCTTTCATTTTCGTCCTCTCATGAATTTTTTATTTACTTCAATTTAAAACACTTACCTTACGTTAAGAAATGTAACCCTAGAAGATTTTGATCTAGCATCTAGATAAAACTAGTTTCTAGCCAACTCACCGGTTGTGGTAAAATCAAAATTTTTTGTTTGGCATAATTGGGAAATGGGAACAGCTGATTTCTGAAGGGTAAACAAACGACAAACACAGCTGACCCCCGGCACAGGTATGTTATGATGAAACTTAATATTTGAGATGCGCGAATTGATAACGAATATCGTAATAGATTGGACTGTTTTTTGTAGAAGTACTCGGTATCTAAGCGATTTTTCATATACTAATTAAGTGAATTGCCAACAAGTCGAAAAGGACTTTGGGATTTCAATTTCTATTTAAGTTAGGCTTTTAGCTGTGAAATGCTGTCGCGAAGAACTCAAGGTTCTTGGCACTCAGCACAAGGTATCGCTCTGCTGGGTCCCGGGACATGAAGGCATTCCAGGCAACGAGAAAGCGGACAATTTAGCAAGACAAGTTTCGACAGCTGTTTCAGAACCAGCTGATCCCTCTGTGAATATCCCGCCTTGTGCATTCAAGCTTGAAGCAGGGAGGAAAGCCACAAGAGAGGCGAACGTTAGATGGACTGCACAAGAAACTTGCCGTACTACAAAAACCGCTATGGCAGACATTCAATGAAGCCAGAACCGAGAGTTTCATACGGAAGGACAGGAAATCCCTTTCCACTCTCGTAGGTATCATAACGGGGCACAATACTCTACGGTATCATATGAAGAAAATGCGCCTGACGGGAGAAGGACTTTGTAGAGGCTGCGGTGATGAGGAAGCTATGGAGGACACTATCCACTTCCTAGCCTCTACAGCACACAAGGCACAGATTCCTATAGGGAGACACTTCTTCCGAGACCTAAACGAACTTTCCAGCGCAAGTTAAAGGGATTCATCAAATCCGCAGTATGGTTTTTAATGTAACAGCACAGTAAGTAATTAATTACAACACTTAGCCAGGGTCATAATGGGAATGGGACAAACTCTTTCCCCAACGGACATCACAATGGGTTAGTATTGATCTGAGTGTGGCACAGAGTATCTCCAGCCAGCCCACTAACCTAACCTAACATAGTCTTTCAGCTGATTGACCAGATGTATTTGAGTTTTGAGTTTTGAGTTGACCCAGATTGTTAGACAATTCTGCCTATATACTCAGTTAACATTTTGACAACTGAACTTACCTAGGTACTTAACGCGTTCGTATACCTAGTCTAGACAAATCTAGTTGTTGTTTTACATGAAGTAGTTATCCAAACCTTCCCAATTTTTGTACATGAATCTGTTTAACATAATACACAATACAAGAAAATGTCTTTTAACCTCAATGTCAAATCTTGAAACAACTTGAAACTGACGGCTAAACTCCAAAGCTGCGATCAAAACAACTACTTTGTATTAAACTTGTCTCCCTCTTACTACGGCATCACTGAAACCAGTCTAGTACATATGTGACATAGAAATCCGCATTGTCAAATTGAGCAATCCGAGCAAATTCGCTTTTACGCACAATTTATATGTCATAAAAATTGTCACTACTGTCAGACACAAGTGATGCAAGTGTCTGATTTTCGCCAGAGAAAGTGAATTGATAACAATTTTCCTATTAGCACCCATATCAATTAAAATCGGATATAATAATGTTTATCTCAATTTTTAATAAATGATTTTAACCATACTTTTAAACAGAAGCAACTTATTTAGCTGATATTTTCCTCCACACAACATAATCAATAAGCCTGACCGCAGTCTAAATATAACCTCAAAATTAAAATCAATTGATAAACCAGTGTCTCTAGAAATGTTTCCCCGAAAACTTAAAAAGCCTACATTCACAGCAATTGGAAGTTCCACATAAATTTAAAAAGTAATTTTCTGCTTACCATTGCAATTTGCGTCGTTGAATATAGAAATATCATTCACAATTCAAGTCAACAATTAGCTAAACGATGCTCAAAGCTATTCTGCCTGCTCGATGGGATGGTCGGATTCTTCCGTTTAGGATGTCAACTTCACAAAAGGTACGCACAAATCATATCTTATCAGCTAAAAAATTTGTTATATCATGCTTGCAAGTGAAATTAGTGATGGGTTCATTAAAGCACAAGCTGCCTTGCCCCCACCTAACGTTTATTACACAACTCGCGCATTCCACGCTTTAGTGTCGTTAAGTTTATTTGTACTTTGCTGTAGTCAGTGGGTCATGTGTGCTACCCTACGTCATTTGTTTATGATGCGAGGAAGTGTACTCTCGTTACCACGAAAAATTTGTCTTGTTGCTGTGCTTGGCACGCTGTAATTTTGGACAAACCGTTTCTGATTCGTTTTCTCTTCTCTTTGCAGATAGTAGTTGTCTCTCTGACAGCAGGTGTCGCCCTCCTAGGAGTTTTGGCGCGATTTTTGCGCCGTCGAAAATCTCCCCGCCCACCTAGACGACCTCGAAAGTATGTCGGTCGTCGCACACGCAACAGCATGCGCAGTCCCAACGACCTGATGTCGGTTGCCGGATCTAAAGCATCCGCTCGATCGGGCAGTCCTGTCGGTTCCACCGTAACCTTCTCCGACCGCCTATCGCTGGCATCCGGTTCAATTGACTCTGCCGCTGTTGCAAATCAACAGCTTACAGCACAACAGCTCGGTGTCATGGGAATGGAGGCACTCGACACTGTTATCAATCACTGGGAAGATGCTTTGGCAGCACACTACTCCCCCGGTGGTATTCCAGCAGCCCTAACCACAGCCGAGGAGTCGGAATTCTGCCGGGAAATTCAAAATCTTCTCGATATGGCGTATACGCTTCAAGATCAAAGTGAGTTACTTTTCCTCGACCAGAGATCTGTGCTGTTTCGCGATGAAGCAGCCATCGAAGAAGAGGATGAGGAACAAATGGCATCGGCCCGTAGCCGCAGGTCGACCATGAGCCGCACAGGCTCCGATCCAAATTTCGATTCAGCTGAAAGCTTTGCCTCAGCTCTGGATCAAGTCGCTGATTTAAGGGAATTCGAGGAGTTTACCGAAGCGTTTGCTGAATTCGAACAGTATCCTTTGTATCAAAGTGCTCTTAAACAGTCCGAGGAGCAACCGATTCCCTATCGGCATATCAGAACAGAATTGTTGCACTGCGCTACCGATACCGAGTACTTGGCCAAACTCCATTGCATACGATTGGCGTTTCAGTATCTATTTAAGGTGAGTTGTGCTCTAAGGCGTTTCGGTTTAAGTTTAATGACTGTCTTTTATCTGTTTCAGGACCCTAAGGTGGGACAGTGGGTAGCTGATACCGGCAGACAGATCCTTACGGATCTCCTCTGCCTCGGCGACAAGGATACAAAGGATTTTCTCGTCGGCTATGAAGACATGATCAACTTCGTTCAAGACGAAAATAATTGGGACTACATAGAGAGGGAACTTGAAGCACGCAATGTCAAAGCGATGACCTTCTACGACATTTGCATAGACTACATCATTTTGGATGCCTTCCGGGACCTAGACGCCCCGCCAGCCAGTGTCACAGCTGTGGTACAAAATCGCTTCCTGTCGAATGGATTCAAAGAGACTGTAAGCCCAACATTTGCTGTATGTTCTGTATAACACTAACGAATGCGTCATTTCAGGCTCTGACAACAGCTGTTTGGTCTGTATTAAAGGCAAAACGACGAATGCTTAAATTCCCCAATGGCTTTATGTCACATTTTTATATTATTTCGGAGCAACTGTCGCCGCTGATGGCATGGGGTTTCTTTGGGCCCGATGAAAGTCTTCGAAGTATTTGCCATTACTTCCGCGAGGAGATAATGGGCTTCCTTACCGACATCTTTAACTTCCAGAGAAGTCGCTACACAACCGTCGAAGAGCTGGCGGACGATGTGATGAAGCACATGCGAACGAGAGCAGACAATATTGGAGTCAAGTTCTGCCAGTAGGATAGTAGCAATTGTATAAATAAATGTTCCCTTGTTTGTAATACCCGAGAGCAGCGATTAGAATTATTAGACCAAAACGAACTTTTCCCATTGTGTGTCATTAGGTGCTCAATTTCATTTTTCATTTATGTAGGACGTAGTTGTTGGATTTTAATTTATCTGAAACCGGTACTCCTATAAGCCGATTTCAGTATACACTATACATACATTAAATATTTTTGTACTTTAATTATGTTGACAGGTTACCGGACGTGGAATTTTGCTTAAATACTTTTGCGACAAAGAAACATTGCAATGTATTGGTTTTTTGTTTTTGTTCTCATTCAAAATTCGTACATTTTCCATTTGAAATATACATAAGTTGTTATTTGAAGAAGGCCTTCTTTAAATTTTAAGATTATTACGAATAAAATGATAAGTAATATTATACAGTTTGTCTTTACTTTGAAACGAATGCTTAAAAGACTGTGTCTACGTCCACGAATTGATTAATTGAAGTGAAACCGATGACTATATGCTTGTAGGCTTCTCAACCACGTAAACACAGAAATAACAGAACTTTTAAATGATGACAATGTAATCAGGAGACTGAGACGGATAAAACCTCTTGATCTGTAAGATTTGGCTAGGGCTAGGAAATTAGGTATTAATTTCAAACAAAACAAGCTTAAAAATCCGACAAATGGCGGATTAATCTCTTTAAATTCATTAAATACATCAAAATATAAATTGCTGATTAGTCGTACGACTAGGTGCAATCTTATTCGGGATGGCTAATGTCAGTCCCCCGGGAGTTTTTTTAGGTAAGTTAAAGTCCATCACTATTGCAGAAGCATCCCTCGCGTATAGCTCTGCAATGTCTTTCGATGATTTTTTACTTCCAGCGAATTCCCAACACAAAAAAAAAAAAATATGCTTGTAGTAAAACAGGTTCCACACAAAGGGTACTTTAAAATGGAAGATTCCTGCCGTTGCTAAGGAATAGAGCCATACGAAGAATCAAATTTGTATGTCCGAAAGCCGAAACATCTCCACTACTTCCGGCAAAAATTCAATTCTCAAGCAGCTGAAAGCTGCCGCCCACAAGCCGAATTGGCATTGACATCAATGGAGGCCCTCAATTCACATACACACCAACAAAATCTTCGTCATCTCAAAACTGTCTACAAAAATATAGTGTAAAATAATAGACCGACACTAATTTTTAGTCTCCCTTAATATTTTTATAAAGTAAAAAAGCGGCAAGTAACAAACTCAAAAAAATTATAAAACTAGCAACAATTCCTAAATAGTAGCATATTTCATAAGACTTCAGAACCGAATCGTCCCAGAGATCTAGCTCCGAGCCCATGATGGTTTCTCCAAGATAGATAGTAGCGAAATTTTGAGCTGTTACAATTAGCATAATTCCAAGCAAGGTCGATACTATTATATTCTGTTAAAGAAATTAATCTTATATGACGTTTTTACTCAACTGTGATCCTACATACAAATACAAGGGCGTTACGAATGCCTCGTTTTTCTTTGGACGGAAACACAATCGACTCCAGTCCAAGCAGAATGGTTACACCACCTGTTGCACAACACGCCATTTGAAAATAGAGAACACTCAGCTCTTGGGGATACGATCCGTACAAAGCAAGAAGTGTTATTGCCACAATGCAAATAGTCTGTAGAAAAATACATGTGGCATGAATAATATTTCAGCCAACTAATTAGCGATAACTTACCCCTAAAAAAATTTGGGGTATTCCTAAAATTGTTATTAAATTAAGGCCCATAACTTGTATAGCATTTGACGCGTTCGTATTTTGATTTTGTTCCATTTCGATTTGTTGATTTTAGTTTTGATTAATTTGAAGTCAGAAAAAAGGGAGCCTACACAGTCAAAATTTGTAACTGTCGAGTTCAGCGGGTATTCAACTCTCACAGATAATCCTTTAATTGAGGCGAGAGTTATGGGACCTGCTACAAAAAGTAGACTTTTAAACTTCTTTAACTAACTTTTAACTGTTTTATTGCGCACTTACGGCGATATTAATAGTTATACTTATGTCGTTTTCCATTGGTTTCACTCGGGGATTCACTCATTCTGAAATCCAATGGAACAAGAAAAGTGCTTCTGGTTGAATGCAGAAATGTATTGGTGAACTGCCAAAAAATAGTCTACGGCTGCTGTCAGCTGGCCTGTATAAAATACATAAATTACGCATGTGTGAGTGCTTCTTGAGTGGATTCTGACTTCAAATCGAGAAGCGAATTTCTCTCCTCAGAATCACCAGAAGAGTATTTTTTGTGCCAAAGGAACGGTTTCAGAAGTGATTTTTTCGATTCCGGACTCTCCCGGACGCTTCTTTTTGCCCAATGGAAAACGACATAAGTTGTCTAACGTTGGTCTGGAATAGATGTAACCTGAACGCAAAAACTAGATGGGTCGGGAACGTCACTTTTCCTAATGTCGTTTTCCATTGGGCAAAAAGAAGCGTCCGGGAGAGTCCGGAATCGAAAAAATCACTTCTGAAACCGTTCCTTTGGCACAAAAAATACTCTTCTGGTGATTCTGAGAAGAGAAATTCGCTTCTCGATTTGAAGTCAGAATCCACTCAAGGAGCACTCACACATATGTAATTTATGTATTTTACACAAGTCAGCTGCCAGCAGCCGTAGATTATTTTTTGGCATTTCACCAATACATTTCTACATTCAACCAGAAGCATTTTTCTTGTTCCATTGGATTGCAGAATGAGTGAATCCCCGAGTGAAACCAATGGAAAACGACATAAGTCAGCCACATATTTGAACTGTCAACTTAGTACTCAAGTACTCAGTCACGAATTTCTTGACTATATTCGTTGGCTACCTCTCCATAAACGTCAACTGAAACAGTTGCCCATGTGACAGACCTAGGCCAATCAAAACTGAGATACAGTCAGCCAGCTTTCAGACTTACTAAACTAGAAACTCGAATGTCCCCTGTTCCTCGCATAAAAGTCTCAAACGACAAGAAATATCAAAAATGCTATACTGGAAAGTACTTGATTCTGAATATCACTGATGTAACTTTTTGTTGTTAATCTATTACCAAAAGAAACTGCGGTTATTTTCGATTCAATAGAGTTCATTCCTAGGCACAACACAATACACTTAGAAAAAAGTTCGTTTATTTTTAGCGAAAACAATTACAAAAAGATTTTATATTAATTACATTACAGTATTGCATAAAAAATATTATTATTTTTTTTAGAACACTTTGAAATCTCTTACATGTCTAAATAAATAATAATAAAAAAATATAATCAAAAAAAATAAAAAGAAACAGAAACATGTAAATAATATGAGTTGTAACATAACTATTCGGATGCTGGTGTGAGTTTTCACAAACGACGATTGCTTACAACACGGCTCATATTTTACGCTTAGATTCCACGATACGACTTGTGGGCCAAGAATGCACTAATGAAGTAAAGTATACAGTTGATCAGACCCATAATGGAAGCAGCCAGATAGGCATCGTATTGCTTGTCTCCCTTGTAACGTGAATTATCGTTCAATTTATAAAGGAACA
The DNA here is from genome assembly GCA_936431705.1 of Cheilosia pagana. Taxonomy (NCBI): domain Eukaryota; kingdom Metazoa; phylum Arthropoda; class Insecta; order Diptera; family Syrphidae; genus Cheilosia; species Cheilosia pagana. The sequence continues at coordinate 28,139,948 of OW386168.1, read as the reverse complement.
ACGCAGAGCTTACCAGCAACAAAATACCAGCAACGCTGTGATAAATAAGTTCCTGCAAAAATAAATAAAATAAGAATTTGTTGGTTGCTTAGAAATATTTTTGAGCTTACGTAGATCGTTTTTGAGATAATACCACCAGTACTAAGTGAGGTTAAACAGGATAGTAACAGACAGAATGTTGCTATCATAAATGTCGTGACCATGAGGAAGAAGAACAAAACATTTGTTTGGAAGTAGCCCCTGTTGTCTGCATAGTATGAACATATTCCCACACATACCGCTCCAATTAACTAATAAAAGGATTAGGATTAATATTTGTGTCGGTGTTTTGTAAGTTTAGCCTGAAACTTACGAGTTCGACTAGTTTCAAAATTCCTGGAAATGATTTCAAGTACCCGGTGTTAAGTACAATGTATGAGGTATTGGTGGTACTGGTTGTAGTCCTTGTAATCGTTACTGAGTGAGACATTCTGGCGGCTTAGAGATTCGTCTGAAAATAGAAATAAGAAAAAATTAATAAATTTGGCTAGTTCTTCAGTCAAATTATAATGGGGGAGTTCATGTATCTAGTTTAGTAAGTCTGACAGTTTATTGACTTAATGTATCTCAGTTTTGATTGCCAATTGTTTCATACAACGCATGGCTGCAGTCGGAGTCTCATTGAAAATATAGGTATGTGTCAACATGAGTCAAATGAGCGTTTAAAACAGTGCCCACAGAGGAGTCATAGGGTTATTTGACATTTAGGCGAACAATTTAGTTTGTTGTTATATTGAATAGTTAAGCTTTAAGCTGATAAAAGTTGTGAAGCAATTTTTAGATTTGAATTCAAATTCTTTGACAATTGCACTTACGAAATATTACTCATTTTTAATGGTAGGTAAACTTATATAATTGCTCAAGTTTTTATAATCAAAAGAGGCTCGTTTTCTATCTGAAAGTTAATCATCAAACGCTTCTAAATTTCCATATGCACGTGATCAAAATTAGCAACACATTAATGTACTAGAAGCTGCAAGTCTACAACTTCCTATGAGTATTCTTGAAGATAGACTGTTTAACTTAAACGAATATTAGTCGATTTTGACAGAAAACTTTTCGTTTGTCGCAGAAATTCACGAATTCATCCTGTAAATTTCTCACTATCCACTCTGTGGATTTAAGGTGTGCCAAGCTTATTATTATATTAGCTTGTAAACCCTGGAAACTATTTTACGGTCACACTCATTCAAATTTAACCACGTTTATATGTTGACACATTATATTCTGAAACACGTTCTCTGCCCATGTTAATGGCTTTCACAGAACAGAATATTATGAATGATTATAAAATGACCGCTAACGTATCACGGACAACTTATTAAGGCTAGTTATACGACGAATAACATCAATTTGGTCACAAACAATCACAACCATGAGGAAAGCTCTGCCAAATTCATATGCTAAACGAATAAATAAATTTGTCAACAGTGCTACCCAAAAGCAAATCAAAATGGAGAATATGTATATGTTCCAAAGAAGAATCCAATGACATAAAAAATTACGAACAAAAAAAAAAAACTTCTGTTTCCGCTGAAGTGACATCACATCACTGCAACACGAGAAGTTGTTAGATATCAGTTTATAGCACGTCGCCTTTCAAAGGGAAGACGAAAAAACCGGGCGCTCATAAAATTCCAAAACAGAAGGAAATATTTATGTTTACCCACATTTTTTAGCAATTGCGTAATCAATGTTATAGGATTTTTTTTTCGCAACAAGAAAAAAACAATATTTTTTAGGAAGTTTTAATTCTGAATGAAAATAAATGATGGAGGTCAACGTCATTGAATGCCGTCACCAATTAAAAAATACAAATAGCATTGTTAACGTGGTGCGTTTCGATTCACAGAATTTTCGTGACCACGTCATGCAATAAATTATGAAGCTTCATTTAATTAATAGCTTGATTGATACCTTTGGTGATCAAAAGTCATTCAACAGGGTGTAACTCTGATGTCATTCTGTATGTTCTGACTCATGACATTTCGCTCTCATTTGTCGAGGACGAATTTGTTGACAAATCAAAGCTTCTTTGTATACAAATTAAAAAAAAGAATAAGTGCTTCTTATACCCGCCATAATTCAGAACTATGACTGTTTATGAATATTTTTCCGGAATTAAATATAGAAATGATGTGAATTCGATTGTCAACACATAGGGTTGGTTGGAGATTTCAGCTTCAAATTTAAATTCTTAAAAATGAAGCATTGAAGAAAATTGTTGCTGTCAAGATAAGATTGTCACGGTGTGCAGTGCAGTTCAAATATAGAAAAAGAAAACATGCATTTGACTAATCAATTAATGGCGTTAGAAGTTCTTTGATAAACTGCTTTGGGACACACACATTGTTTAAGTTTATTTTATCTTTGGCTGTTTAATTTAGGTCATAGCACAGAAATTAATGTTTGGCATTCGTGTGACAATGACAGCTAAGCGTTCAAGTGCGTTTCGTAAGCAAATGGGAACGCAGCGAAGAGACTCAGTTAACTTCTCTTTTGTAAGCAGAACGCCTTATGTTAGACGTTGAACCATTTGCGAGGGGCACATGGTTGTAAGTTGACCGACACGCGTTTTCAGTGCAATTGTTCATCTGTCTCTTGTGTAGCAAATAAAATGGGAATCGAAAGACAAATCGACGGTACACGGATAAAAATTATTACGGTATTCACTATTAAACAATTCACTCAGATGCCTATGGACTTTATGCCAATATGTAGATAAGTTAAAACTGAATGCCCCCGCCCAAGATCGATACCCACTACCTATTTAGTGAAAGCCATTGACTATTTCTGGAGCAAATCATTGTCAAATAATATTGAAGCTAACGTGACTAAAAGCACAAGAACTTATAATCATTTTTTCTTCCGCTAAGTTTTATTTTTGGCTTCGGGGCGTATACGTAACATTTTTTTATCAATTGCAACTATATTTGGTAGCAACAGAAAATAATAGTTTTGCAGAAAATAGTAGATATGACATTTATGCCGGTTGGATAACAAGTTGCGCGTTCATGGACTTTATTTTATATTTCATTATTATTTCATTATCTTCACTAAATTTACAAATTTTATTAAATAAGTTTGATTGAAACAATGTTGGCCGTTGTTCCATTTTGTGGAATGGGACCTTACAATGATCTAAGTGTGTCGGCGATAGTCACTTCAACATATATGCGGTATCTAAAAAGCGGACGTTATCAAATGTATTTGAAGTGTTTTTCCACAAAATCGCATATCGTATAAATATTTTACGTGAGTAGAATCTTATGTCGTTTTCCATTGGGACAAAAAATCAATCTTTTTTTTGATCTAGATCACTTTTCATTTTCCATTGGGCAAAAAAAATCAATCTTTTTTCGATTCGGAGCACTTTTTGCAGATCTCGATATTTTTTCAGATCTACACATACTGCCACTATACCAATACACTTTGCACAGCTGTTTTACGTCAGTTTAGGAAGTTTGTTTTCAAAACAATTGTGCAAAGTTTCGTGAAAACCCAAATAAAGACATACTAGCCATGGATAACTGGGACATTAATAAATTATTTTATTAGTCGTCGAATTCTCCAACCGAATCATCTCATTTTACACCAAAACTATTCCATTTTTATCTACAAAAGGGGTAAATTGTTCAAATTGATATCCATATTTGCGATTTTTCCATAAATGAATGCAATTTGAACAGCTGATAATGCTGTCAAATAACGCACTAATACATTTACAAAAGCAGAGCAATTTCGTTGCATGTTCCATTTGCCGGGTAAAATCTGAGATCTGAAAAAGATTTCTGGTGGTCCCAATGGAAAACGACATTAATATCATATAAATAGTTGCATTGTAGTTTCAGCTCGTACACAGCCAACTTTTTAAAATCAAAACAACTTTTGTGTATGCAAAGCTTTTGCGATACTTAAATGCACTATTACCATTACGAATTTTATTCAATAGGCTATGTACTACCTTAATCCAAATTAAGTCAAAAGCGATGTCACAGGTAACTCAAATAATATCAAAGCAATTTCGATTCAACACTACCCGCTGCCTTGACGAATTGCTTTCGCAATGCTAAGCAGAGAATTTAATCAAAATGCGCATAACTTCCCTCTTAACCTCCGTCGTTTCCTCAAACATGAAACATTTTTTTATCAGGTTTTATAAATTTCCTAAAATTCCTTTCTTCTCTCTTAAAAAAAAACCAAAAGTCCAGCATTGCGAGGCCAACAATCCACACCCTATAATTACCAGATAAAAGCAGGATAGTTCCATACTTGAAAAAAAAACGAAAAAAACAACGCAGAATTTTTCCTGTATCCTATGTACACCCAACAGCAATGTGGAAAACATTAAAGCGAACAGTTCGCGATAATAATTCAAAAAATCTAAAAATACCAAGCCGATCGATTTAAAGTCTGTGCATATTTATATTGATATTGAAAGTAAATCCTACTTCTCAAGTGATCTACTTGTGAGCGTAAATGTTTTTTGAACATTTTCCATTTAAAATTCAACTCTTCAGACCCACACCCTAGAACTGTAAATAAACAAGATGTCAACAAATACAACAGAAATAAATAAACTTTTTCGCAAATCGAAACCAAACAACGCGATCGAACTCGAAATGATGAACGATCAAATCAGAATCGAAATCGAAAACCCCTGCTGCTTCCTTCTCCAGTAATGAGGTTTTTTTTAGGTCATGAGAATCCACTTACACTTACACATGCATGCAATCTGTTTTCAATTTCATTACACAAAACGACATAAAAAAAAAAAAAACCGAATCTAGACGCTGCTCTGTTGCTTCGAACAAAAAGAAGCTATTCGCGCGCAAACATCAACAGAATTTAAAAATAACTTCCACAAATGACGTCACTCGGTGTTGTATTGCCAGTCGCTAGTTGATGTTGCAGAAAAGTTCCATTACGATACGAATTCTGATGTTAGAGGTCCGGAAGTAAATGGGAATGGTATAGAGGAGTTTTTTATCTTCTCCGCGATTTACTGTAGAATGATGTAATGGTCGATGGGTTTGATTAGGGTGAGGTCGGGGCCACATCGAACGAAGAAATGGGAATTAAAAGATTATGGTGACAGCTGACCTCGATTGCAATTAATCGGTTTATTTTATTTAGCTATGTTATGGGGGAAAATAAAGGATAACCAAGGAGTCGTCATTTTTAATCACTTCGTACTTTAGGAAGATATAAAACTTCTTTAGCGCAGTTTATAAGGCCAAGTTAGTTCGCGTCATAATAAATGACTCCATGAATAAGTATGTAAATTCCAATGGCGGTGATTAACACTTGATACTATAGGCATAGGGTACCCCTCTGCGCGTTGAACTTGAATTGTTATATCAGACTTAAATGGAAATGATGCCGTAGTCGTTTTCTTGTAACACGCGGGACTTTTACGAATAAAATAAAACAACCTCGTCATTGTTTTGATGTATTTAAAAGCGGATAATGGCTGACCCTATTTAAATTATTTATTTGCTATTTTTTCATTTGTCAAACTGTCAAAACAAACATGCGTTACCCCATCTTCGAAGAAAGAACAACTGTCAGAAATGATCACTGGACTAGTGCATCAGCAGTCTAGTTTTACATTTGATTCAAATACTGTTTTCGTATACCGAAGAGAGTACAGGACATTAAATAGACGGACACATATTTCTTGCACATATAAAACATAAATTAATTTTTTTTCTTTTATTATTTTGAAAGATCTTATTTAGTCACTTAACTTGTTTTAATAAAAATTATAATGTTTTTGGGGCGTTGTAGTTTTATTATATGAACTGTGAGGTATTATTTCATTTTTTTCATCTGCATTCATACAAAAGATAAATTATGGTAAATCCAAAAAAGGAAAGATGGAGAAAGGATATAAAACCATTATTATTATTTTAAGCAGAAATTATTTTGAAGTAGTAGTTGAAAGTTTTCAGTTCTTAAAACTTATTTTGTGTTTACTTTGAACATAGTCAAGACAGCTTTGTGGCGCTGTCAATCTTTTGTTGTGTTCAACAAATTTATTGCCTAGTGTTCACCACAGGTGGCGCATTAAGTTGGGTCTAATCAATTGCAGCAAGAGGTTCACTTCCTGACAGGGGTGAAATAACAATGTATTTCCAAGAGGAACTTATATATAAGTTTTGAAACATCCGTGCATATTTAACACATACATAGTCCAGCAAATCTGGCATCACTATCTTAATGTTGTTATTTAATTGTTGTAGACAATTGGAACATGTTTTACGAACGTGCTGTTAAACAAGTTACAACGGAGCCCTAATGTTAAGTTTCGCATGCGTGACTTAGTTTTTCCTGCACTAAAATATACCAGTAAACTTTGTCAAATATTGAAAGGACATTGCAAAAATGTAGTATTGGTAAATTTAAGAGAAATTTGTCATACTCCTTTGAAGATATACTCCAAAAATCACTCTGGTTAAGTTTCATTCGTAAGTCTGTTCCTATTTGAAGACTCTGTCGAAAAATATTCATTTTCTTTGAGCAATTAACTTTGTTTTACTTGTATAGTTTCTTAAAAAAAAAATAATAGAACACATTACACATCACATCTGCATGTTGCTACTGCACCCCTGCCTGTGTCGCATGGCTGGAGAATTTATTTAACGTGTCCGTGGTTCGTCACGGAAAACAAATATGGTCAGGTCATCAATGCCAATCTGGCTTGATTAACTTGCTTTGCTTTACTTGTTTTACATGGACGCATATGTATCAAGTAAAACAGATAAAGTCAGCGATGCCAGTCTGGCACAACCGATTGAATTTGTTTTCGAGCGATACGTTGATAAATAAGACCAGATAATGAGGGTTGCTACAACAATCACTAAAGCTAAGTACGCTTCTCGAGCTTAACTAAATTTTAACTTCAACTTTTCTCTCCAAAAATCAGTTAAAATCCTAGCTAAATTTTGACATAACGAGCGCTTTGACACAAAAAATAGCTGTTTTTTGAAAATAACTTCGACTTATTTCAAAAACCTGTAAGGCTCCATGCTCCACCAGCATCGCCAAATTTTCCTGAGGCCTTCTCTGTCATTTTCTAGCTCCAGGTACTCCTCGTCGAGGTATTCATTGAAATCAATCATCTTTTTAAACACAACAGAACAACAGATCAGAACGATCTGTCAAAATTTAGCTTCAAAAATATGTCCCGACGTTAAATTTTGACAAATAACTACATGAAATACATTCGGGAACAAAAGTTTCATTTTTAGCTCGAGCTGCATGCCACTCGGCTAAAAGGCTTCGCTCAGCTAAATTTTGGAGAGAATTTTGTATGGGAGCTAAAATTTAGCTCGAGCAATGTACTAAGCTTAACTCTCTAATTATATTTTACACATATTAAAGATTTGATACAAAAACGATCAGAATAGAAAAAAAATTATTAAATTTTACAAAACTACATCAAATAGGGTGTCCCTTTACCTCAAAAGAAAAAAGAGGTCGTATTTGAATAATTCGTTCATAAAACAAGCAAATTTGATCGCGCACTAAACAACCAGGGTTTCAAATAATTAATAACAATAATATTAATATTAATATAAAATTAATAAAAATAAAATTTAAATAACATTTCATTGAGAAAATGCAAATAACTTTGGCTAATAAAAAAAACGAAGCTCATAATAATTTTCAATATAGTTATAACCCATTTCCGACGACAATCGCAATAAATGCAGTATGCAGTCAAGCAGTGACATCATTTGGAAGGAATTCAGCCACCAAATGACGTTCCATAAACAAAAAACTAATTGCTCTTCAAAACATGGCCATCAATTAATTCGCTTACAACAACACCACATCAGATAGTGTGTAAACCAACACCATGTGTACTTTATGTAAACAAAATACGTTCAGACACCGCACACAAAAGTACTACACAAAAAAGCGTCTCCGCCGTGCATGCCTTGAATGCTCCATGTCCCGATATGGATCGAAAGGGAAAGTTAACCAACACTATTCCATCCTAATCAGTATTCCCTACCAATTCGTCTTCTTTAGAGGGTGGCACGAAAAGGAGAAATGCCAAATTGTTGCGCACTTGTTGCACACTCCCTGTGGTTGCTATTGCTTTGCTAGTGCACACGAAAGTAATGTTCAATGTCCATCCACCATTACTAGCAGTGCCAGTCTACCAAGGAATGAGATCATCCAAGTAATTTTAAAAATGGATATTGAAAGAAATCGTATTTTCTCAGAAACAAGAAAAAAAATTTAGAAACAACCACACCCACACAGTTTTTGGTGTTCACTCAGTGTTTTGAAGGAAATTTTGGGTTTTTTTTTTTTTTTTGGAGAGAATGGCGAACTTAAAATAGATTTTATTACAAAATTGCTTGTTGTTTGGAGAGTTTAAATATTTAAATTCTACATTTTAATCGCTATTACCGTTAAGTATGGTTGGAATAAGATCAGCACTGGTAGGAGATAAACGCGTTTCAAGTCAAGTTGTAACGACCAACTATACAGTGATGACCGTTAGGGAATGGGATACCGAAATAGAGTGGAAAACTTAGGTGCGCTATCGCGAACGTCGCAAACGAAACTGAACTAAACTCCAAATTGATATCTATCTGGTGTCGAGCTCGAGGGAAGCGTACCGTCGTAGCTGAACGCACTGCGATGACGCGAGAGCTTTTGGCAATAAAATGACTAATCAAAGAGTCAGCTTTTAGTCGATGCGCTGATGATAAGAGGTGTGTCGTGTGTGCTATGCTTACAGTCTTGAGTTTGGTTGGATACTTTTCTGAATGCAGTGAGTAATTCTTAATTAAATGGAAAAAAGTCGATTTGAGATGGAATTTTAATGAGTTGACATGACTTTGGGTTGGCTTCTGCAGTCATCCTGTTTGTTTGTGCATGTAGTCTTCAGAGTGTAGATCGAAATTTTCTAGATTTTATGCATAGGTAAGGTATTGGTTCAAATTTTTGGAGGTACAGAAATATACATAGGGTAAACTACCCAGTAGTCAGTCTTTTAGTACAAATATTTGTTTTTTGTTGATTTATTTACACGACACCTTACTTAAATACCTTACGTTAATTGATCTAAGTTTCAGTACAAATTTCTGTTATTGAAAAATATGTTTTTTTAATCATTCTTCTTTAAACTCGAATACTAGGTTTATAGACCTAAATATAAATTATTGTTCTTAAATGAAGGATGTACCTTAGTACGGGACTTGATGCTTTTAACAGTTTTCCAATCCAGTAGTCAGACGAACAAAAGCCAGAAGTCAGCTCCAATTCTCATTCTATCCTCTTTTCCTCGGGCTAGAAAAAAAATCAGTAGTTTTCAGATTATCCGGATACCTGATGACCTCCGGATTAGTCAGTACTAACTGCATATAGCGGATCTCTTAACAGAAGGATCAGTTCTCATTTAAAACTAATCGACTTTGTTGGTATGGCACCTGCAAAAGTGAGCTACATCCACTGGTAGAAAAGTGAGTTCAAATGGCTCTACAATTCCTGATTCCCAACAGCCAAATCGCAAAGATGTTTTGAGATTTTTTCAAGAATAATCTCGATCTTTTAAAGCTTGCAAATAGTAGGAACAGAGAAATGTGGCCGGGTGCGTAGTAAGACGTAATCGAAAGAAAAGTAGTCCCAATCAAGTCGAGAACTTGTATCTGGTTGGATAACAGACGGCCCTTCTTCTATTGACGAGAAACTTAAATTATATCCCCAATGTCGTCTCATTTTTTTCATTTAGTTGAAATTATTAAACTTGAGTTCTAAGTGCCGAGAACGGGTGCAGTGCTAAGCTATCGGGAAAAAAGTTAATTTCTGTAAAATCTTTGAGAAATTTCAAATCGCCTTGAATTTGAATTGCATGTTGCATTGCATTGAATTTTTAGAAGAAAAATAAACATGGGATATTTACAACGTCATAAGTTCGCATCAGTAGTTACCTATATAAATAAACTTTCTCGAGGTGGTGTTGAACACTCCCACTCCGCAAAGATTATCTTTCTAATGCGAACTTATGAAGATAAAAACTAACACGCACTTCGAATGACGGTGATGTCACGAATGTTGCAACGCCCTCTTTTTATAGTACATACAGATACTGTCCTGAACCCTTTTATTTATGACTACAGGCTGTATGTCGTCTCCCGAAACCACAATGAAATCTTCATGGCCCCATCAAGTCTCGACACACGGACAATAAAAGACGTTGCCCTTGTTGGTTTTTAAGGAGCAGCTTCTACGTTTGATTACAACAATAATGAAGCAGTGGGTTTCTGTGAATGTTGAATGAGCTTTAGTTTTTGTTTGCGTCCGTTGAAATCCGAAAAAGATGAATGAAAAGGAATTTGTAAACAAGCATTGTGACTTAACTATGTATATGTATAATCATTCATTGTGATGAATCCATATGCGTAAAAATATCAAGGACGTCGCGTCGTTGGGTTCAACATTCTTGTGCATAATTATATTCATTCGTGTCGCGTAGATTTAATATCACAAGGACACAAGTCGTGAAAGTTGACTGACGTAGCGCGTAGGCATTTAGTTCATATACCTACCATAAGGAAAATCAAAGTTTCTTTGATGCAGAGAAGTTGGAGTATAGTCTCCTCTTCCTCCTCGTCAAGACCAGCTTCTGCAGAAGTCGTTTGAAAGTACGCAAAGTCTTGTGGCATGCCTACCTATGATACAGTGTCCTGTGATGACACCTATAGTAGCGCTGATATGCTTCCTATTCAGGGAGATATCTAGAACGTTTTAGATCCAGCTTTGGCCAGATCTGCTTTATCGCTAGACAAGTCGAGCCATCTATGATTTGCACTTTCGATAGCATCCAGCTTTATTATGAGTTTACAAGTAGCATTGGGATACCCACAGAATCCTTAGTTGCAAGCAAAGGTGTTTAGTTCCGTGTTTGGCGAGTTCATCAGTCTTGCAGTTACCTGTGATGTGTGTATGTGCCGGTAGCCAACAGAGGAGAGTGTTGAACTGCTAAGCCATCTCTCTGAGAGACTAACGACAGTTTTGGGCTGTTATATAATTTGTAGAGACTGACTCCATGCACTCGGTTATAAGTTATAAAGAAACCACTAGTTTACGGCCGATATGCGATAGGTAGATATTCAACTTGAATGATTTTGACAGAACTTGCGGTTATAGCGACTATCGGAACAGAGAAACAAATTTCCAAGTTAATTTCCCTTACAACCAATGTTTGTCGGACTTTTGCGAGAGTTTGCTTTTCAAAAAAATATTGGCACAGTACTCGAGAACTTTGTGGACGTTGAAGTGAAAAATAAACATCTCACATCCCATACTTAAATATAGTTGACATTCCTCCTTCACCTTATAATCAGTTTTCGACAGAACCCCGCACTCGGTCTTATAGCATCCGTTGCTAACCCAGCAACAATAGGTCTGTTCCTTTACTTTTGTAGTAAGAATGGAAAAGACTGTCAAAATGGCATTGGTGGGGATAAATTCTCTCACAGAGAGAGTCACTAACGAAAAAGTTAGGGAACGCTTTTGTAGTAAACTATGAATAATGACAGATATGACAGATACTTAATTCAATAAATTTTTATTTCATATTCCCTAATGTCTACTTTTCATTTTCAATACGATGGAATGTTCGAGGTGAACATTCAATATTTATTTTGCCGCCTGTTGATACCATTTTAATGCACAAAAAAATCAAAACAAATGCAATCGAATGTCAAATAGGACAAGAAATTTTAAATCAGCTGTGACTGACAGCTTTTCCACTTCGTACACCAAGAAATTTGTTGAGTAAAAATTCGTAAGATTCTCAGTGGAGGGGTAATATCTTGCTCTCTCGATGACGCTCTCTTTTACGAATTTTTCGAGTTAGGGAACAGGATTTGAGTAAAATTCGTAAGAATTCGTAAAAATTCGTAAGATTCAAAAGTAAAGGAACAGACCTACGGTTGTAATAGGAGCATCACATTTAGCATAATTCAAATAAACTTCACTTGTTACCTATCACTCGTCTTATTTAGATCAAAAATGATTGTTGATTGAAAAGGCTTTGGGCCAGAGTATAATACCAAGTGCAATCAAAGTCGACGTATATCCCAATGTTGCTCGCAAACTTTACGATTTTGACCGTTTTTATCGAATTGATTTTTTTGCTTGGTCCTGAAGAAGGCTCCGAATGCTTCCTTTAGATTTTCAGGGTCTCTGTCTTAGGTTTGGTTTGCGGGCTGGCGAGGAGTACTCCGTGCCACACTCAGGTGTGGTGTAGCCATTGTGATTGCCCACAGAGAAAAATGTTGTGTTGTCACTTACTCATTATAACCCCGTCTATAAATACTACAATCTCTGCGTTACAATCATGGCTTTGTATTCTGGAAGAGATCGGCATTTCAGTGGGTGAGGTGTTCAAGTATATATTGGCAGCCTTGATAAAAGGTTCGCTTTGTGTGTTCGTCTGAATTTCATAAGGCAAGGGACAGATCTTGGTGATGGATCTTCTTATTTCTCTATATGATGTCTTAATGTCGATCAATCAGCCAGTTTGTCCTTACCTGTAATCGCGTTAATCACTCTGCAAGGATTGAGGTCGTGTTCTACGTCTGCGCGCTACCTAAGGCGAGGTCTTCCTGGACTGCGTCGTCCATCTGGGGTGGAGTCGAAGACTTTGCGGGCCGGAGCGTTGTTGTTCATTCGCTCTACATCTCCTACTTATCTAATGCGCCCATTGCTCAGTTTTTTAACTAGGTGGGTGACGCTGTATAGCTCGTAAAGTTTCTCGTTGAATCACCTTTTCCAAAACCCATCCTCATCCTCTTGTTATAAAGTCCAAGCCTCAGGGCCGTACAGCAGGGTTAGGATGTTTTGGGTTTTGTATAGTATAACCTTTGTGTTTCGGGAGAGGGCCTTACCACTCGATTACCCCAAAGAAACAGCGGTTGGCAAGAGTTATCCTTTACTGAAGATATGTTGTTGTCAGATCGTACAGCGGAGCCGAGGTGGTGGCCTTTTAGGAAGCATTTTAATCACGACTGTTACCAATTTGTGCGAACGAACTAATGCTTTTCGAAAAGTCATGAAGATTTACGTTTCATTGTAATAATTCTGCCAATTTAATGACCCAGTCCACGTGTCTTACCCGCTCTCCTCCATTCCGTTTCTAGCACATGTCTCATTCCACCCACTTCAAAAACTTAAACACGTATTATTCAAGGATAAAAATGAATTTTATTGTAATATACTTCAAAACGCACGGAAAATACAATTTCAAGAGAAACCCTTTTCAAAATTAAATATACATTTATGTAATTGAAAACAATAATATGTTAGACTTCTAGTATTGCTTTAACAATAATATGAACATTAATATATTCAAGAGCAGCGGTGTTAAAGCATTCGATTAGTTGACGTTGGTTGAACCAACCCCGGTAAAAATGCTTCCTTCAGAATGGTTTGTTCGCGGTTAGGTATTTTTTTCGTTCTTTTAATGGTGAGGTGAGTGTGTGGAAAAATATTGAAGCATTCTGGCTGCTGTTTAATCTAGACCATCATCGACGAAGTCTGGTTTTTGAGAAGGGGCCTTGGGTGCACTGGGTGTTTCTTCAGGCTGTGAAGTTGGATTTTCACCTGGAGCACCAGCTCCTGGAAATCCACCTGGGAATCCAGAGAAACCTGGGAAGCCAGGAATGCCACCCTTACCCTTGACCATTTCGATAAGCTTGGCAATTTTTGGATTGTTTTTGTATTTTTCGATATTTGCCGGGTTTGTTGTGATGTCTGTTAATGCGGCAGCTATTTCGGGATCACCCAAAGCAGCGAGAACATCCTGCAAATTAAGTCCCCCTGGACCGGCTTCACCTGGTGCCGGTCCCGGTCCTTGCTTGCTTTGATCTCTGGCTTTTTCGTTGGCCTCTTGGGTTCGGCGCACGCGTTCGTGTCGCTTCTTGAGTTCCTTTTCGGTACGTTTGCGTTCTTGCTTGATGCGATGTTGCTCAATTTTCTTGGCATTGGGAGTAACTTCGCGCAACCACTCGTCGGCGTCCTCGTCAAAGTCCAGCTTACAGGCTTGTCGCAAGTCTTTTGCGGCTGCTTCCCAGTTACCCAGTAGCCGGTGAGCACGTCCACGGAATTTGTATGCAGCGGCGGAGTCACAGTTCAATTCCAGGGCTCGGTCACAGTCACGGATGCATGCGTTCGGCTTGTTAAGTCTAAGGAATGCTTGACCTCTCTTGGCGTGGAATAGCGCATTGCCGGGATTCAATTCGATGGCCTTAGTGTACAAGTCAATGGATTCCTGAAATTCTTTTTCTGAGAAGGCGGCTGCGGCTTGGCCACGCAATTCGCTCGACTGTTCGATCTCTTCTTCGGTGGGTTCTTTTGTCTCGTCGCCCATCGGCTGGCTGGCATCGTTGTCGGGTTCAATTACACCTGTTAATTAGATGAGGGTTAGGTTAGTTGATATAAATGAACAGTAGATTCCTACTATTAGGAGAAAATTCATAAAATATGAGACTCATTAGATTTTAGAAGTAGTAATGCGCCTGAGAGCTTTCGGACTTTTATGGTGACATTGATTGGCTCAGGCAATGAAAATCAACTTTTTCGTACAGGGGTCGAACTACCGCACCTGTGAGCGGGTGTCACTGAATTTTCGTGATTTTAAATGCAAAACAATAACAAATTCAGTCACGTAGTACTCGATAACTTATATGGCAGGTATGATTCTATGAATTCTTCTTTATTTGTAGTGGGGGCTTGCTTTGCGCCATCAGTTGCTTGACGCTCAAGTACATATTGAAATTAAAACAATATTGAGTCCCTTGGACTCTTACTAAAACTGGTTTTGTCATTTTGCGTAGCATTTTTTTTCAAAAACAAAAATGTCGGCTTAAGTGCATATATCTACGTCTTTTCTTACACTTTGCTCTAAGATATTTTTACTTTACACACCCAGCTACTTGTTTAAATGCATAAAATTGCGTTCATGATTTTTATTGCTAACTGAACCCAATTGCAGCAAAAAAAAAACTAATTTCTTTTCATCTCAACGCTCACCTTCTAAATCAAGCTCAAGTTCAGATTCTGGCTCCGATTCCATCTCCTCGTCAACATCAACGAATTCTTCCCGTTTGCTTTCTTCTGGCTTTGGTGCTTCAGCTTTCGCGGCACCTCCTCCAAACGGACACCCTCTAAAGAAAGCAAATAATGCATTAGCGCATCGTGCATAAAGCGTAATCAATCGATTGTTCATCAACCCATAGAAATGTGAAAAAAAAACTTACCCTGGGAATTTAAATTCTCCTTCAGGCACTTTACCTCCCAATTTCTCGACGAATTCCTTAACAAAACTCAATTGTGGCAAATTAAGAATTTCCACATTCGAAGAGCAAAGATCAACGAACGTTTTTAATTTTTTAAGATCATCTGGCGACAATGGCAAACCCATTTTCTTATTTATATTTTTTTTTGCTTTTTGTTTTATTCGAAACTAATGAAATGTATGTAGTATTAGTTTTCTGGTTTTGATGGATTCTAGAACAATTTTGCAGATTTTTTTTCTGCGGCTTATCTATTCAATTCACTTTGCTGTTAAATGCGTGCCGGTTTTTAATTTTCAACAAGGAATGAAAATTCTTTAGTTCTGTCAAAATGTTCGCTTGGAGTTTTGCTTTTCAAGGCTGGTTGCACTGTAACGTGAAGTTGGTGGTGGTTTATATTTTGGTTTGTATATTGGCTAGGACTTTTTGGAGGTAAATAATTAATGTTATTATTTTTAAATAGGTAGGTAGGTACACTAAACCAGAAATAAAACATTTTAGATACGACTTCTGGCAAAAAAAAATTAACTTAAAATGGATACTAATAATCATTTTAAGTGTAACTTAATATTTCTAACTTACAATGTCGACATTTTCGATACCAAATTGCATATTATTGTGATCTATAGGTGATGTTTAAAAATGATTATAAAGGACTATTCACATTAGAGCGAACGGCTCTCACTAAATCGTGAGAATTGCTATTTTTTCTAACTCAATTTATTTAGAAAGCGACATTTACAATTACAGCCATTTTCCCACGAATTGAAAAATTCGTGCCGCGAACTCTCTCACTTTGTTCGCAATCCACACAAAACAGCCAACAGTTTTTTAAACCCCTATTATTATTTGAAAGGGGAATTGTTGAACCGCTGCCTTTTATCTATTTTAGCCCCACCTCTGAACTGCGCCAATTACAGAGGTATCAGTCTTCTAAACATTGGCCACAAGATCTTATCTGCCGTTTTATGTGAACGTCTGAAGCCTTTCGTAAACAACCTGATTGGTCCATATCAGTGTGGCTTCAGGCCAGGAAAGTCCACCATAGACCAAATATTCACACTGCGGCAGATCTTGGAGAAAACCCAGGAGCTTCAAATCGATACCCACCACCTTTTCATCGATTTTAAGGCCGCCTATGACAGCATTTAAAGAGACGAACTATACAGAGCAATGTCTAGTTTTGGCATCCCTGCCAAACTCGTCCGTTTGTGCAGGATGACGATGGAGAATGCACGCTGCTCCATCAAGGTAGGTAAAGAACTTACCGAGACCTTCGATGTCAAAAAAGGATTTAGACAAGGCGATGCGCTGTCATGTGACTTCTTCAACATCGTTCTTGAAAGAATTGGCAAAACTCAAACGCCAACAGCAGAGGCACTATCTTTCAAAAGTCCGTCCAATTCCTCGCATACGCCGATGACATTGACATAATTGGCAGAACGCAGCGTGATGTTAATGGCGCGAAGATGGGCTTGGCGGTTAATGAGGGCAAGACGAAGTATATGCTGTCAACTAAAACGGACACCCAACACCGACGGCTCGGACAGAACGTCACAATAGACAGATATAACTTTGAGGTGTTTAAGGACTTTGTCTACCTAGGCTCCGCTATGAACTCAGACAACGACACCAGCGCTGAGGTTAAACGTAGAATTACTCTTGCCAATCGCTGTTTCTTTGGGCTAAGAAGGCAATTGAGTAGCAAAGCCTTCTCTCAAACAACCAAAGTGACCCTTTATAAGACCCTTATCATCCCAGTCCTGCTATATGGCGCAGAGGCATGGACTCTATCAAAAGCGGATGAGGTAACTCTCGGTTGTTTCAAGAGAAAAATACTTCGTGTTATTTTTAGTCCCGTCTGCATTGACGGTGAATGGAGAAGGAGATTCAACGACGAACTGTACAGCGACATCGACCTAGTCAGAAGAGTGAAGGTCCAACGACTGAGGTGGCTGGGTCATGTAGAGCGAATGGACACTAATGCTCCGGCCCGGAAGATCTTCGAATCCACACCCGAGGGAAGGCGCAGTAGAGGAAGACCGCGACTCAGGTGGCGCACGCAAGTGGAAGGGGACCTTAACCAACTTAGCGTGCGAAACTGGAGACAGCTAGCTAAAGATCGCGCTGGCTGGAGACGCTTGTTGGTTGAGGCCCAGGTCCACCCCGGATTGTAGCGCCACCTTAAGTAAGTAAGTAAGCCCCACCTTACGCCTCAAGGAGGTACTTTAGGTACTAAATGGGACTTCCTTCTTCAGATATTTCTACCCAGCTTCTTTTTCTTGAGGTTTGGAATCGTTTTCGGTTGTATTGTCCATTGACATTTCTTGACCTGCCCCTGCCCTGAGAATTATGGCAGGTTCTTCCCATGTTTTCCTTCTCTAATTTCTAAATTATTTTTTGAGTGTGTGACCCCTTATTCTACAGAATGGTTCAGGACCTATGAAAGTTTCAGATGCTAATTTTCTTGCTAAGAAGTCGGCGATTTCATTACCCGCACTCCTATAGGTATAGCTCATTAATTTTTTGTACGCATTGGATAAAGTTCAACTTTTTTTAAAGGTAGCGAGACCTCTTCAATCATTATGCCGTATTCAAACAGAATTTTATAGCTTTATTTAATAGGTAGAGATTCCCAAATAAACCTACCTGTGAACTACATACAACTTCTTCGGGGGAAGTTGAAGCGAATGAAGTGCAAAACGTCAGTGTAATGTCAATTATGACCATAAATTGTATTAAAAGTTCGTTTATGATTATGACAATGATCACGTTGAGATTTTTATAGCGTTGCTCTGTAGGTCTTTTATGTACCTATATAGTGTGGTAAATTATTGTTTCCACTTTGATATTGAGGTGTAAACGATAAATCACTTTCAATTCATTCCTGTATTATATGCTAGTAAACTGGTATGTTAAAAATAAATTTTATTGAAATGACTCACATTAACAAGGATGTACAAGAAATTAGTTTTTAGCTTCATTGTTCATTTAAAACAGAATACAAAGTATATTTTTAAATAATTGTTCGACACCAAAACGTGTCGAGTTCTTGAAACACTTTGAACTTTTATACGTGTCTTTACTATTAAATTTTATTTTGCAAAATAAATATCTACATTATATGCACATTTATTTGTTCATCAGTTTTATTTTATAAATAAATATTAAAAGAAAATCCCTTTGTTAAAAAAAAGCGATAATAATAATTAACTTTAACTTATGAAAAACTGCGACTACTGTATTGAGCCACGCCTGTGTTCGATGTACAGTAAATAGGATCCAGCTGCGTAGGCCAAAAAGTTGAATAAACCAAAAATTCCACCTGCAATATTTGCTCCCCGACCACTTTTATTACTTGCAGACCAAGAGGCTAATTGTACAATGAAGGCAATAAGATAAAGAACCGTTTCAATTGCAGTATTGATGAGTTCCTAGAAAAATTATAACAGTTTTAATTTTTTTAAATTATTATATGAAAATGTTTAAAAGTATAAGTTCTATAAAATTGTATAAAATTGTCTATTTAATGGTAACAGGTTTTATTATTTTTTTCGCCACACCTTCAATTTTCCGGTTGTTATGCGAACTTTGCCCAATTTTTGCATAGGTATACCTACCGAAATTGAATTTGTCCAAAATGCGCCAAACTTAATGGGGACGTTCAAGTATCTAGTTAAGTAAGTCTGACAGCTGACTGACTTCATGTATCTCAGTTTTGATTGGCCTACATCGGTCATATCGGCAGCTGTGTCAGTTGACGTTTATGGAGGGGTAGCCGACGAATCTAATCAAGAATTTCGTGACTGAGTACTAAGTTGACAGTTTGCATAGGTATGTGGCTGACGTAGGAAAAGTGACGTTCCCGACCATTCTAGTTTTTGCGTTCAGGTTACATCCCTTCCAGACCAATCTAGTCGACTTAAGATAACTAAGTTTTTGAATGTGCCCAATTAAAATGTTGGAACGCATTGTAACACTTGAATACACATAAGATGCAATGACACAAAATGTCTTAGTGGCAACTTTCTTTAGTTTTAACATTATTTTAACATTAAATAAATTCTCATTTGCAAACCATTACTATCAGATACTTACTGTCAAAATCCAATTGAAGGGCAATGTCAAACCCTCTCGCACACCCAGCAAGTAAGCAAATGACCATAGAATTGTCGCTATAAACGACACTACCACAACGAACAGGAAAAATGTTGTAGCTCCGATGTACGCAGGTGATGCTAATGCCATGCAAAGAATGCCCAAGACCTGAAAGAAAAACGAATCTTATTAGAAAATTATTAAAAAAAATAAACTGGCAATAAATTTTCAGATGTTAAATGTTGAGCCTAATGCCCAAATAGATCTTAAAACCGCAACTACCAACAAAGTGGGACATTCTTGTCACTGGTTAGGGTTACTCCCACGCTGCACAATTTGCCTATGTGGGGATGCAGAATGTTGAAGCACATGGCGTAGTGTGCAAATGGACAATAATAATAAACTACATATTTTCTGTTTTGTTTATTTCTATGGCTGACTTGTCTGTAATTGAATACAGCCGTTTGTGATGCACCAACCTGTTGTGTTTTGGTGACATAATCACGTTTTGTGCAACAGGTGTGACCACATTATTATTCTTTAATCCCATTGTGGATGGTTCATTCATTTATTCAACAAGTTTGAGATTCATGATTTGTTTGTTTTTTTTAGTGCTGCTATCAAAATAATATTTATAAAAATATTTTTGTGAAATCATAAAAAGTAAATCTGAAAACAACTCCTCCAGATGTTTGCTTAATTTGCAACACCATTTGGGCAGAACACCTACGCAGTGTTATTCTACAGTGGGTTGGAATTCTAAATACCTACGTACTTACTGAAACTGCGGGGTGTGATGTTATTACTTCTTTATTAATTATTTTGCAAAAACTCAAATCAGCATTACAAACTGAATCTAAAAATAGTCTAAGCCCGATTCCTCCTGTGACACGCGATAACTAGATTAGATGAACGTTGTGATAAGATTATTAAAGTGATTGTAGTTCGTTATTGTTGAACAACCAATCAACCAACAATGGATGTATTTTTGTTTTGATAGCAAATAAATAAAAATTTGAGACCTTTGTCTCAAGCAAGCATGATTGAGTCACTCATTTTATGTGCGCTTTTCGCTTCTGATAAATGGCAGCTGTCACAAATTGTGCAGCACACTGATGGAACTTGAATGACGTCGTTTTCCATTGGTTTCACTCGGGGATTCACTCATTCTGAACTCCAATGGAAGAAGAAAACTGCTTCTGGTTGAATCCACATTTGTATTGGTGAAATGCCAAAAAATAGTTTACGGCTGCTGTCAGCTGGCCTGTGTAAAATACACAAATTGCACTTGGGTTAGTGCTTCTTGAGTGGATTCTGACTTCAAATCGAGAAGCGAAATTCTCTTCTCAGTATCACCAGATGAGTAGGTATATTTTGTGCCAACGGTTTCAGAAGTGATTTTTTTCGATGCCGGACTCTCCCTGACGCATCTTTTTGCCCAATAGAAAACGCCAACAACTGAACTAAGGATTTCAGGTTTAAGTTCCAAAAATACGAATTCAATCTATCGCCAGTAAAATGATCTGTTCCACTCGTATAAACCCACAATAAAATACTTCTAATTTTCTACAGTTCCCCATATCATTTTGCCGTCTCACTTCTGCAATGTCACCAACGATTAACTGCATTCTGTGAAAGTTGTTTATGTGTGAACCTTCTCAATGCTATGAAATAAACCGCATGGAAATCGGTATCACTAAGGTATTAAACGGACGAAGTCTATATATATATTTTATTCTATCTCGCTTGATCTTAAATTACCTTTCCTTGGAAATCTGTCTGTATTGACATGCAACCTTTAGGTTAAATTAGCAGCAATATCGGTTACTGTCATAGAAATCTAATTGCTTTTCCCTATTGATTTCTAGGTAAATCTGTGGTTCTTCCTCAGCTTGTATTGAAGAAGGGCAAGAGTTCAGCGCTGAGTTTCGCTGTCATTTTGCTTGCTGTCATTCATTTTCAATGTAAAACTTCGGGGCAGCATATTTTGTGATCAATATAGTAGCCGAATTTTCAGGGTTATGCAGGGTTTCAGATAGGCGGGAAAATTAGCTGACACTTCTCAGTGCGCACTAGTGGGTACTTGTGCTAGCCACGTCGAACAAACCTAATATTGATGGTTGGAGAGAAGCCAGGGGTGGCCTTAGCTATACCACCCACCTTAGGGAGTGTCTTAGCCTCTTGCTCTTATGCGAATACATTTTTTTAAGTTTACAGAAGAAAAAAGTTGCGCGTGGACTTATTCCATAAGTACCCAAGAAAGTGCAAATTTGAAGTTTTGACGTTTTCCTACATTATTACTGATTTTATTGCGATAAAATGTACCGAGGTACCTAGTCTATGACAAAGACAACATGTGAATTGGCAATAATACTAAAGTATTTGTATTTAGTAAGTTAAGCATAATGGGAACGTTCGGATTTCTAGTTTATTTAGTCTGACAGCTGACTGACTTGATGTATTGGTCACGAATTGATAGTTTTTTCTGTTGACGTTTATGGAAGGGTAAGCGACATATCTCTTCAAGAAAATCCTGCTTGACATTTCAAAGTATCAAGAGAACTACAATTCAAGTTGACTAGCCAATGCGTTCGTATACCTAGTCCAGACAAATATAGAAGTTAACGTTTTACATGAACTAGGTTTCCGAACGTCCCCAATTTCTTTTGATGCGTTGTACACTTCTAGTGCTACCTACATATTTTTTCATGCGTGTTTCGAATTCAACAGTGATTTAAAAAGTCAGTACAAAATGTCTTAAACTTCGAGAAAGATATTGCTATGTAAACCGTATGTGCAAAATAAATAGGTAATCATATTGGAGGAGAATAGAAAAGTTAGGGCTGTTTTGGTTCTTGTTACCATTAGAAGTAAACAGTACGGCATCTACTTCAAGTGTCGAAATTCGCATTTTTGCTCCAAATTCAGTTTGCAACAGACGCGACGCCTGGCGATTATGTTAAATTTTACCTACTGTAAAATAGATAAAGCATTGTTCATAAGAGTGCAAAAACAATTGACATCGTTTCAAGTTAAGCCGCTTGTTATCTACCCAAGACCAGACAAATACCTGTCTTATGTAAACGAACCCATTCAACGTTTATTTTTGGCTTCCAAATTCGTTTGTATAATCACTGAGGTAATTACTATTGACTTTTTGATAAATCTATGTATGTTGGGATTTGATTTTCATTATTCGCCGGTCTTATCTTTTTTTTAATGGGATTTTTTTGTCATTTCCATAGCTTCGTCATAAGATTTACCTTGTTTGGACCTTAAACCATTTGTTGTAGTCATGAGGGATTGAGCAAAATCGAAGCATGTGATAAAATTTCTTTTGATGAATAATATTTGTTGGTTAAGGGAATTCACCAAAAAGAAACCAAAGATATGCATTATTATTGATAAGATTAAATTGTGATCAGCACAACACCTGCAAACGGTCTATAAGACCTCATGTGTGAAATAATTGATAAGCGTTTAATTATTTTTTGAAATAAGTTAGCCGCTCTAGTTAAGTACAATGGTGTACAAATAATAATTAGTAATGCATGTTAAACAAGGTCGAACGTACGCTTGGATAAAATGTTCCATTGTTTCCAATAAATTATCTCTTTATTTGATTGGAAAGTGTAATCAAAGTCAAAGCTCTCCCTGGGAAGACATAAATTGGGCGGTAAATTCCGTAATAATAATTTTGTGTGTAAAATTTAATTTGACGCATAATAATAGTTAATAATCATATTTAATTTTCTTACTCTTAACAACATTTAGTCAAATGCTTAGTAAATGCAAATTTTGAAATTTTGCTGATATGGTCAGTTTCAAATTATAATTTCTATTTGCAGGTTAATGCCATGCGACAGTAACAGTAACTACAGCTAATTTTGGTATGAATGAATTGTCACCACGCCTTTTTGATTAACAGTTGCACTATACGATCACAATTTTACACACTCCTCCAACTGCAAGATCAATGACCGGAAACTCGAGGTGCGTTACTGCGTGCCATATATATTGAATATCGACCCACAACCATTCAAACGCCTTGAAATGCATGTGTATCATTAACTAGTGGAACTGGTATATCAGTATGGACGGGACTGGACTGTAACTGAACATCTGCGCAATTTTGGAATGAAAATTTCTATTTGGTAAGTAAAACTAAAACGTTTCCTAGTAAGTCTACAGTTGGTCGAATGGAAAGAAAACACCATTAGACAATATGCGTCGCATTCATTGTTAAAGCCAAACGCTCTTTCCGCCATATGGTGTGCTTTCAGCCATAAAAGATCATCTACAGGGGGAACATAAATTCTCATTTAAACGGGTTATTTATGCATACTCAGAACTATACTCTTGAAATGCACTAGAGTGTGCATTGTCATATAGAGTTAATTGATTTATCCATCTGGTAGGTGGCTGGTCAGGTGTGACCAAGTTGATTGTCGGTGATGGCAAACTCAGAGTTTGCAAATTATTGTGTAGTGTATGTGCACCAATTGTCAATAAACCGATTGTTTAATTAGAAATTATTGTTTACGTTTCTATTGGTATTTTCCTTGTGCATAAGTGGGCTTAAGACATTCAACAATAACTAGGTAGATCGAAGTGCATATGAACAGTTGTTTACGTTGAAATATGGAACTATAGCTGTTATAATGGGTTGAGTGATTCTAAGAATGTATTTCTGACCTCATGCGGCGCTTTTTATTGAAATAGATTTTCCGATAGCATAGTTAGAAGAAACATATTTTCAATTCAGTGATTGGAAGGTATATTTTCTGTTACGCGGAAAATTCTAAATAAAGCAACCCAAGCTTCGTTACAAAGCTATTTCAATGCAACAGTAGGTAGGTACCTACCTATGGTACCTTAAGTGATTTACGAAACATCGGAGACTATTTTGACAGAAAACGAAAAGTTATTGAGCCTCACTCAAACTAGATGACAAATTTAAAAATACTAGTACCGCCCGTGGTCGAAATTCGACCAATTTTGTCTGTAGATAAAGTAACGAAAGCCAACTTGTTTTTTACATAATTTATTTATTATTTATTTTAATTTATTTATATGCTAAATCTTAATTCATATACCTTTCCGCTATGAAAAAATAATGGAAAAGGGCAAAACATGAATGTTCCTTTCCATAACTCTGCAATGCCCCTGAAATAAGATTTTATGATTGCTTACTTTTAGGGGTAATTAAATTGCAAACCTTTATTGGTTAATGAGATTCTCCAACAGGTTACAATCTAAGATGATTAAATTCGTTCGAATGAATGGCAATAAAATGCTTTCGATTACCTGCTGAGCATTTTGTACGGGAAATTCTTAACTTCATTTTACCAGTATTAATGGCGACATATACCTACGATTTTTTGTTTCTGCACATCTATGGCACAGTACCTTTCGAATGATATAAGTTTCATTCTCCTCATTTCATGATAAGTACTTAAAAAGTGCACGGAAACTTTTGATGTTTACGTATGAATATAATGATAAAGGCAATAATGCAAATACCTTTATTCACAGTTGTTTTTGTCAATCCTACAATCATTAACAATTGCATTCTTTTTAGGCTCAAACAGAAATGCAGCTCTTTGCTAATTGTAAAACTTATAAGAAAATATATCTCACTGTTTTTAAGCATTCAATGAATAAAATAAATAAATAAATAAGAATTGGGGTTAATTGGATCATACTTTTCTTTCGATTGTTCATTAGCCAATGTAAATTTTGACGTTAATATTATAAAATCGAAATCATTTTATGGTGTGACCACAGGTACGTTCGATTTAAATTCTAAATTACACTTCTAACTATCATGAGCTCAACACCGGAAATTTTTTATAACTGCGTGTTGAAGATTTAAATTTACTTTGCTTTGCTGAAACACGCCATTAGATTCTTTGAAAAGGACACACAAAATCGTTAAATACGCAGACTTTTATAAATATTCTACTAAATATTCCTTAATTTTAAGACTGCGCTCTCTTCCTATCGCTTGCAAATATGTAATGTTATTCATTTATTTGAATTTTAGTCATACATTCGAAGGAGCTTAACTTTCCAGACAACTACCTAAGATGCTCCCCAAATATACAAATAAATGCCAAATAATAAAGCGTCGTCTTAACTTTCAAAAACAAAAATTAAAATCTATAAACAAGTGTTTCCAATTTACCGACATCAACTTCCAATGAATGAGATGCTTCATCACCGTATTTTCGGTTTGTTTATCGCGCAAATAATATCTATATTTAGTTCTGCATTGTAAAAATTATAGTACATAGAAAAAGTGTTCATTTGTTAAAAAATAATAAATATTTTGCTGACAGTATGACAGCAACTTAAACGACATACTTAAATATCTTCAAATATTTTTGAAACTCTTCAGTTTACGAAACTTTACTGAAGGAAGATCAGTGCCAAATGTGTTAATCTTAATCCCCTAATCATTGATTATAGGTGTCAGCAACAGTAGGCGCACTCCTCAAATATTCATAGACATCGAGGGCGTACTGCCTTAAATTACAATGCTTTTTAGCATGTAGATCGCACATCCCACATACGTTACACCAAAGTGCATCTTTGGTCTATATAATTAAGAGATTATTAATAGCGTTTCGCTTTCAATGACCTATCATCATCTAATCATCTAATAACGAGTTACTGTACGGCGTGGTGGATGGTGGTATAGTGTCATCGCCGTTAATCATATGTGGGATGCATTTATTTACATATGCGCCCACCTTAATGAGTCAGCGAATTTAATCTGAAAAAGAAGTAGGTATTCATGCAGAGAGAAATGTGTTTGAAAATCACCTTTTCACCCCACCGCGAACAGATGCTCAAATGTAAACAAAATAAATATCTTTCTTTCTGTATATATACCTAGCGATTAACAAAAAAGTCTTGCTCAGTAATTCAAATTCTCAGCTATAAAGTAACAAATCATATTCATCTCACAACTCAATCACAAAGCCAATCGATATAAAAAATTGAATTTCTCACACTCTGCAAACTGCAATTGTATTCTTATTGCAGCGCACATGTTGGTTGAGATATTTGAGAGCGCAATTTAGTCTCCAATGAGATTATTAAAACCAGATGCATATACGAGCTGCTACTGAGCTCAAAATAGAATAAAAATTGTTCTGGACCGCACATACAATGTGGTGGGGTAAATTGCGTAATTGCGCGCGATCCAAGTGGTACGAGTATTAACTTAGATACATAGGTACACACACAGTCATTCAGACACAACCAACTGGAATGATGACAAAACATTGCAAACATTTTCTATTTTCTTTTAATATTTAACTCTTTGAAGAATTTGTTGATGCGATATTATAATATATGTTTTCTTTTAAAGATTTATGTAAATGGTTTATAATGAATAGATTTTTTTTTAAATAAATTCTATTTAAATAACAGCGACGTGAATTAATAAATTTGTTTGTAGGTTAGTCATTTTTCGCACGCTTGCTGGATATAAGAGTTTGTTATGAAGAAAATTCGATTCCGCTAAAAAAAATAATATACTTTGCCATTACCAATAAAAAAAATCGAATTTAATGAAAGAAGCAAAAACATATTTCGTTTGTTCATTAACGTTGACACAAGGAAATCATGAACGAAAAATGTCGCTGTTGCTGCGAAATGGGCGAAATGTGGGTAGTTGTAGTAGATCGCTTAGTACAATTTTAGGCTAGGCTTTCCTATAGCCTAGTATCCTGCTCGGGCTAGATTTTATCGTTCCTCTATAGTCTCAACTAAGTTTCAACACACCAAAGAAAAGTTATTATAAGGGATAGGACAAAAACCATAATGTTCATGACAGATGTGAGTAAACGAAATTTAAAACCAATTGATACAAGAAAAATTGAAGAAGATGTTAACATCAAGTATCTATAGTTTAGTAAGTCTGACAGCTGACTGACTGTATCTCAGTTTTGATTGGCCTAGGTCAGTCACATATGCAACTGTTTCAGTTGACGTTTATGGAGTGGTAGCCAACGAATCTAGTCAAGAAATTCGTGACTGAGTTCTAAGTTGACAGTTCGCATATGTGGCTGACGTATAAAAAAGTGACGTTCCCGACCATTCTAGTTTTAGCGTCTCTTCCAGACCAATATTTTCGACTTAAGTAAGTTTTTTAATTTGCCCATTCTTAAGTAGAAGACACGACACTTTCCTTCTTATCACGTAAATCCGCATTTACAAAAAGGGAAACAAACCGATTTACAAAATGGACTCATTAGTAACCACATTCTAACTCTTCAATTATATGCATGGAAGAAATGTAAAAATGTCACTATTTTGATCTCCTGAACCTGTACACTAAATATAGTTACTAATATACATTGCATCTTGAATTATCTCTATATATGACATTTGTTACCTGCTGAAACATTTATAGAACACCTACTTTTTAACATTAGGTTTGTTTAACGTGGCTAGAACAGTGGCCACTAGTGCGCACTAAGAAGTGTCAGCTAATTTTCACACCTGTCAAAAACCCAGTAGGTGCAACCCTGAAAATTCGGTTAGATAACTATATTGAACGCAAAATATGCTGCCCTGAAGGTTGACATTGAAAAATGAATGACAGCAAACAAAATGACAGCAAAACTCAGCACTGAACTCTTGCCCCGACAAGTTAACTGGGGTCAGTTCAGGGCACAACTTGGGCGCCATAGAAGTCATGTCGAATGCAGGTTTCAGTACCAGGGTGAGTTGAGTGCTATATCGAACACATTAAGGGTTAACCCAGTGCGCACTAGTGCCAACGTCAAACAAACCTATTAGGTATGTCTGTTTAATTGAACATATAAATCATGCGCTTTGGGTGTTCCATTTAGTTTTATTTATCAACGAAATTGATATAAGCTGTTAAGGCTGGTACGCTGTTCGAGTGAAATCCCATTTTTCATAAAAATTTTTCACTGCGAAATGTCAAAATGAACTTTTCACATGAAAATTTCACCAGGCAGTACGCTGTTTAAGTGAAAACTAATTGTTCAAAAAGTGATTTGTAGGTGGCGTTAACTACTTGCTATTTCACTTGGGTTTTATTGTCCGTCGCATTAAATTTTTGACGTTTCGGCGTGAAAATTTCACTTTTAATTTCACAGCAATTTTTTGGAGAGGAGTGAACATTTTATTTCACTCGAACAGCGTACCAGCCTTTAGCCTTGTTAATTAAAAAAAAAGTTAAATCAGAACTAGCATAGGTACATGGTTGCATTCGTTATTATTTTGTTAATAGTTGTGCTGACAGACACATGATTTATAACAAATCCCGTTATTTATAATTTATTTGTCGAGTTATCGCCGTCTCGTCGCTTTTTAGTGATAGGTTTCTTTGTATTGACGCGTCAAAAAAGAGTTTCTGCGTCGTTCTAGATTGGGTTGCAACTTTCCCTTCCCAAATAATTACTATATACGGTTACGTTCTATGATGAGACGTCAAGTTCGCTTATATGCGCAACATTGGCCTTTTTAAATCGACCGTGAGTAAAAATGACGCGTGACATAAAATGTATGTGCAGAATTGCATGCGTCTGCGTGTTGTTACTGATGGATCGAAGCCGAACATCTACGTACGACGAAATGATGCCATTATGTGGTAGCGTGGCGAAGACGCAAGCGACGCAAGCGACACAACACACAACAACTCTCCTACTGCACAGTGCACAGCTCTCGGTCAGGTATATGTAACAGGCTGATACCTGCCAGTGTGCTTGACCTAATTTTTATCACAATATTGCAGTTCTGCAACTATTTGCAACTGCGTTACAAGGGGGCTTACATATTGTCAATAACTGGATCTCTCTTGTCGGATAAATGTAAGCCCATCTGTGGATGGAGGTATAAATAATAATAATGGAATTTTGTGTCTGTGAACTGTGACTGTGATGCCAAAGCAACAGAGGTGGCATCCTCATTGAATTAATGACTGCTGTCAGAATGGGTGTGATTTCTAATCAAATTCGTCTGTTTTGAATATCCTCTGATTTTAAATAATTACCTACATAGTTATAAAAATTAAACGGAAGTTTATCGTAGAATCTCATGAAGGAAGGATTAACAATAAAAATAAAAGGTATATAAATTGTTTACTATTACAAAAAGCTCGATCGGAAGCTACCTTCAGTCAAATCATATGATAAAACAGGGACATATCTGCTTAAATTAGCATTAAACTAAGAAATAAACATATTAAGCCTTCACTTTAAAACTTATCGTGTATCCCACTATATAATTTTATACGAAACAAATTGCTATTGTGATACATTCTATTAGAATAACACCAGTTAAGCGGTTTATTATTTTTAAATTACTTACGAAACATGATACAAAATATATGTTTTCATTTCAAAATGAAACCTCGAGTTTTTGGTCACACTTTGTTACAAGATTATCCGGCCAAATTGGCCAAATGCCATTATTTTCGTCAGAGACACCACAAAAAAAAAACGGGGAGAGATTAACGCGATCTTGTGTCTGTTTTTTATTTCATTAGTTTTCAAAGTAAATATTCAAAAGAATCTATTTTAGTCAAGCAGACTTTTCTTCTCTGATATAATACATATACGCGAGAGTGACAAACACCTAAAAAACACGTCATTCTGTCTAATATTTGACATTTTGCTACGTAAGTGCTAATTTTATTTTATTTTTTCGTTGCAAATACATTATTACCTACTGAGCGTTAGCATGATGTCTCTGATTCACTAAATTTGTCTTTTAGGGTTGAATTTCAGAATCAAGAAGTCTGTTGAAAAATTAACACACTCCACAAACAGTTCTTACGTACCTTTTGTGTTTCGTCAATGAACACTTCACAAATCTACGCAATTCAGAAATAACGCTTATCTTTATATGCTAGTGACATACGAAGCCATTTTAAATTCAGTTTTATGCGCAGTACTTCGTTATTACTTAGGGAATATGACAAAAAGAAAAGGAAAGTTCATCTATGAAACGACAGCGACAGATCAAGACAATGAATTTATATTTGCAATTTTATACTCATCTACCGTTCCGTTGACAAAGTGCAGTTAATGAGGACGTTCGGATTTCTAGTTCAGTAAGGGTGACAGTTGACTGACTAGATGTGTTTGTCACGTGATTCATTTTTGCAGTTGAAGTTTATATTGACATTTGAAAGTGTAAAAATTCAAAAATAAACTGCGAGTTTACAACAACAACTCAACTTACCTAGTTAACGCGTTCACATACCTAGTTTAGTTGACGTTTTGCATTAACTAGGTAACCGAACGTCCCCAATGATTTCACTATTCACTATTTCACTATTTGGAAGCCATTTTTTTTTTTTAAATCGGAAGATTTATAGTTAAGGCTGCTACGCTGTTCGAGTGAAATCCAATTTTTCATACAAAATTTTCACAGCGAAATGCCAAAATGAACTTTTCACGTGAAGATTTCACTAGGCAGTGCGCTGTTCGAGTGAAAAATAGTTGTTGAAAAAGTGATTTGTAGGGGGCGTTACTTAAGCAATTTCACTAGGCTTTTATTGTCTGTCGCATTCAATTTTTGACATTTCGGCATGAAAATTTCACTTTCAATTTTACAGCACTTGAAAATTTACAGGAGTGAAAATTTCACTTCACTCGAACAGCGTACCAGCCTTTAGGACAGAATAGTTGGAGAGAAAACAAAATGACAGATTCCTTCAGAATTGAAGGGACCAGCGGCAAGAGGATTACGAGTTGAGGATAACGATGTCAGAAACAAATTTGAGTTACAGCATTTGAATACATCTGCATACAAAAAAACTTTGACATGTTTTCTTTATAAAGGAGGTACTATCTCAGTGTCAGTGGACACAGTTTGAATTATCAAAGGCACAAAAATTAGGTTAAGTTACAATGATTTATATCATTGCCATGACTCCTAATTGAAGGCTATGTTGTGGCTTCGATTTAAACCAATCAGTCAAATAGAGTGATAAATATTAAATGAGTCAACATTGTTCTCCGTTGTCAGTGCAGACGGTTATTCTTTAACTCCTAAATAATTAGCAGGTGCTTTGTTTTATATAGTTATATTTATTTCTATTAAAAACGCGTTTAGCCAAATGAATGTCATAATTATTTATAAAATGGGCTATTTAAAATTTCGAATAGAATTCAAAATTTGCATCAGTGGCAGTCCCGATGAAAAGTTCAACGAAAACCCAGCAACAGTATTGATCTAGATAAATTTGTATAATGCATTCAAGTATTCAGAGGGAAACATATGATTAACTTTGACATTCCACAGGGCACAGGCGCGTATAATTATTTTGAGTAATTACGTAAGTTTTATATTATAAAAACGGTTTGTTGGGTGCCGGTACCCATGGAAATGGGAACAAAGCTCATTAGCTAGCTAATGATTAAGGACAATTAATAAGCCTGACTTTCACAGCTGGATGGTTCTGCACCAGAAGAGGATCAAAACCACATAACTACCTTGAAAGACGAATAACCAAGTCATCATACAAATTTTTCACTGCGAAATGTCAAAATGAACTTTTCACATGAAAATTTCACCAGGCAGTACGCAGTTGAAGTGAAAAATAGTTGTTCAAAAAGTGATTTGTAGGGGGCGTTACTTGCTTTTTCACTTGGCTTTTATTGTCCGTCGCATTAAATTTTTGACACTTCAGCGTGAAAATTTCACTTTCAATTTCACAGCAATTTTTTGGAGAGGAGTGAAAATTTCACTTCACTTGAACAGAGTACCAGCCTTAAGGTACTTGCAATTTCCATCACCAGAAATGTTCTAACATAAGTTGCTGCTGTCAAGTCACTTCGGAAATGTCAAGTAACACGTAGTTGTTCTATTTGTCTACTTTACTTTGCTTTGCTGAGACGGAACTCGGAAGAAACGCCTACAGATGTTGCCGAAAACTACTCCATATTATATTATTCTTACCACAGCCTAACAAACAATCAAACCTAATTGGCAAGAGAAGACGAAAATGAGCAACCTATCCCACATACCTATCAAATAAATAAATTTATGTACCTATAATAAAACTAATATTGTATCTAATATAGGTAACATCATAAATTCTCTCTCTTATAGAATTTTGGGCAGTTTAATATTGCTGGTTTGAACTACATACCTATTTTGAAATTAAGGAAAGGCTGCAATTTAGCCTTGAAACGTATAAACAATATCGCAAAACGTTTATTTACTTAATCATACCAAAAATGCAATACATACACACATGTACCTATTTCCTGTCTAATAGATTATATTTCGCCTTAATTTGACTTTGCATAAGTGAATGCATTCAGAGTAAGTTGCCGTCTTTCTACCCAATCCTCCGTTAGAGAAATTTTCCGGCGACTCTGTGCAACTTCCAGGTTCCAGTTTTTGTGTTAAAATTAATTCCTTGATGGGCGAGAACAAGATCAACTCTTAATTAAACCTGTATTAGCGCCTTCATAATTACAGCAACTAACATGACTATTTGAACGTTTAAAGTGGGCATTCTAAGCATTCTAAAATTAAATTCAGTCTACAAAGAACACAACAAATGTCTGCACATTAATATTGCAATAAATAGACCTTGCGGTGTCTGCAATCCATACATTCGGTAGTTATGCAAAGAATTTGCATTTACACAATGTAAGTAGGTATACCGGATTTTTCTCCTCCTTAGAGCGTATCCCAGCCAAACTATAGGACGCCGAACTGCAACAGATCTGTAGGTACATATATATCTATACGAGATCTTGTTTGAATTTTATGGATTCTCTTCAATGAAGCAAACCTCAGTGGAAATCTGCATAAATAGTAGGTAGGTACGCACAAAGCAAAGAAGTCTGACCCACATATCTACCGTGAATGATGTTGTGCAACCAATTGTAGGTATACGATGCGATTTGTATATGTTTGTTTAGGTTGCAGATGCAGTTATTTATTTAGCAAAAATTATAGTTTAAAATACTATTCGCGGTAAGTCACTGACACGTTACAAGTTTGAAAACTCACACAAAACGAATGGTTGTGAGAAGCTAGGCCTTGGGTCCCACAGACCTGTCGCGCCAAAATATTTATTTATTTTATATAATAATATAAAATGTCATTAAAAAATTTGCAAAACTGATTCAAGCCAGTGAGACAGTTTTACAAACAAACACACCTATTCGGACAAGTTGGGAAATTAAAAAACGCCTGCCTACAGCAAAAACAATAGATTTTCTGTTAGGATTTGTGTTATGTCGTTTTCCATTGGGACCACCAGAAATCTTTTTCAGATCTCAGATTTTACCCGGCAAATGGAACATGCAACGAAATTGCTCTGCTTTTGTAAATGTATTAGTGCGTTATTTGACAACATTATCAGCTGTTCAAATTGCATTCATTTATGGAAAAATCGCAAATATGGATATCAATTTGAACAATTTACCCCTTTTGTAGATAAAAATGGAATAGTTTTGGTGGAAAATGAGATGATTCGGTTGAAGAATTCGACGAGTAATAAAATAATTTATTGATGTCCCAGTTATCCATGGCTTTTATTTCTTTATTTGGGTTTTCACGAAACTTTGCACAATTGTTTTGAAAACAAACTTCCTAAACTGACGTAAAACAGCTGTGCAAAGTGTATTGGTGATAGTGGCAGTATGTGTAGATCTGAAAAAATATCGAGATCTGCAAAAAGTGCTAAGAATCGAAAAAAAAATTGATTTTTTTTGCCCAATGGAAAATGAAAAGTGATCTAGATCAAAAAAAAGATTGATTTTTTGTCCCAATGGAAAACGGCATTAGATAAAGCGGTAAATGATTACCAACGGCTAATTTTCTGACATATCTAAATGTCTCCAAGAGAAGATCACCAAACTCCATAGCTCCAGTCTAAAAACAGACATTTCATAATTTTCTTATACAATAAAACTGCAATGTTTTTGTAAGGTAGGTTGCTGTTTGTCCTTATAAAACCTACATAAAATTTCCGATAATTATTCTGGTATAGACAGAAAGCAAGCCACAATCAAAAACAAAAGGGTAAGCCGATCCGCCACAAGATAGAATTTTAATGCGCTACTTGCATTTGACAATTCTAAAAAGAAGTTCGACTACGTACTATTAAAATAAATACAATTATGTCTATCCAAATATCCGAATATGTATTTTAGTCTTCCAAGCTAAAAATCGGTTCAAAAGTATGTACTATACCCAGGTGTAATAAACTCCTATAAGAATAGTTTCATTTTTAAATAGGTATCAACAACAGTTCTACACTTACTACTAATATGAATAAATAAAATAAATATTTTGGCGCGACAGGTCTGTGGGACCCAAGGCCTAGATTCTCACAACCATTCGTTTTGTGTGGGTTATCAATTTTTGGGACGAATGGAAGGGATCTACAATTTTACGCCGAGCAAAAACGGCTAAATGAGAAGCTCTTTCATGACAGTTTTACTCTCGGATGTTTGTCAGACGTTCGCGAGAGGTGACGCAGTGGAAAAAAAACCTTAAGATGTAATTTGGTACTTTCGGGATTCGATACGAGGACCCCTCGCTTAGTAGCCCAACACACTACCACTAAGCCACTGCGCCGACTACTACTAATATGCATGCTTTAATAATATAAGCAGCACTCACAATCGATTTATAATATATATATGTGCTATAATTTTAAATGAAATGACAAAAAAATCAATACAACTGTCCCCAGGTATTCCTTAAAGAATCAAACGATTTTTAGTGCACAAAATTGACCACAGAAAACGACAAGCCATAAAAACATCACCCACTGAAAGTCACATTTAAATATTTAATCAATATTTCGTGTGACTATTGACAGCTGTCATCCTATTTTTTAAATATTACTTCTCGAACACTTCAGTTCCTCCAATTGTGCGACAAATTGACAAATCTTTTAGGCATATGACCAGAGCTAGACAATCTGTTATCACTTTTTTTTATCTACTGGCGATATCGAGTTTATCACACCTGCAGTCTGATTTCAAAATAAATGATAATCATTAAAAGAAACACTCATTATCACCAGCTAGGCAACAGAAGGACAGAAGAACGATTAGAAAGGTAGGTATTCAAAAGATATGGTATTTGAATACTTAAATCCTTTAAAACGATAGCGCTTTGTCATTTCATGACTCACATGAGTTCACTTATGTTTACTTACAAATTGAACTATTTTAATGATGCCAGGAACCGATTGAAAATATGCAATATTAATTCTTATCCAATTGAGTCCACCTCCCCCGGATGGTGTTGGATTTGTTGGATTACTATTAACTGTTACCACTGTTTCCGTCATTTTGTTTCTATTGATAACTTAATATATTCGGTTTATGTTATTACTCAATTGAAATGCAAATTTCACTTAAAAAAATGTAAATGCGCTTAACCGAAAATGTGTAACGATCACTACAGCGGACGCAACAAGTTTCCGGTGGACGGTCTATAGACGGTGAGCGCGCTTTAACAACTGAAATGAATATGCACCTTTAGGGTAGCCATAGCCACTAGCCAGTTGCCAGTCAGACAGACAGAAAGCTTTTTATACAATGTTTTCTTGTCGCACTCGTTAACGTTATAGTTCGTTTTTCGTGTCGTTCTCATTAGCGTTACTTTACTATCTTAGTAGTTGAATAGAACTTGAAGTAGATAAGATACGTTTACCGATTGTGCATTTGTATTTTTGTATCGGAGACGGAGCGCTCATACGTCATACACCTAGACTAGATAGATACCTTGTCTCACGGTTTATCTGACAGACAAGTGGACAGTGGACAATTGACTTTTGAGCAAAGAGTAAATGTTTTCGAATGGACAGGTACATTGAGTAGCAAAGCTCATTGCATTAATAATAGAAATAGAAAGCATACTTCCAGGATCAATAAATTATGATTTGAATTTAAATTATAAATCAAAATGAAAGGCTACCTTTGTCATTAAAACGATTTTAGGGTACGCAGTTACAACTTTACAAACATAACACGCCTAATCAACAGATG
Organism: Cheilosia pagana; assembly: GCA_936431705.1. Taxonomy (NCBI): domain Eukaryota; kingdom Metazoa; phylum Arthropoda; class Insecta; order Diptera; family Syrphidae; genus Cheilosia; species Cheilosia pagana. The sequence goes on along the minus strand of OW386168.1, from coordinate 28,103,470 downwards.
GAGCATCATGCCCAAGCTTACAATATTTTTAAAGCCATGTTTTTTCTACATGTCACGTGACGTTTGATGTATCCGACAATTATTGTTTAAAAAAAAATACAATATATATCGCTCATTTGCTACAATACCGTCATAACTCAAAAATCTCAATTTTTCAGGAGAGGATTTTTAAGTTTTAAACAGTCATAATTATTGTTAGGGGTCTTTAATAAGTATGAAATAAAAACTGGTTGTAGGGTTAGCATATGTTTATGAAATTAAGGAATGATTTGAGGTTTAATTGCTTCTACCAACAGCTCCTTGAGCTTAAATTTATCCCTACTTTTGATTATGACACTCTTGTAGTGAAAATTGATTTTTTTTTGTGTCTTAAGTAGGTTGTGACGTTATTGATAATAAAAAAAGGCATTATCACTCTGAACTTATTTCTTAGTTTCCATTTTGGCAGTAGTTTCGATTTCTCACATTTGTAAAAAATAAAATCTCAAACACATCTGCTCTATTTTAAATATTTTTAATTGGTCATCACTTCGTAATAAAAAAAAAAAATCACATATTATAAGTATGCAGTCTTAAAATCCATGTAAGTAGCTATGCTAAAAAGGGTTAAATTAAAATATACTACAAATTCTGAAAGAATGCATTGTAGAATTTCGGAATGTGATTTTTTTGTACCAACTCCAAAAGATCTCTCTTTTTGTTTTCGGCAATTTTAGGCTTTGAAGTGAAAGCTCGTGTCAAAACAACTTTGTCACTTCTTTTCTTCTTTTTAACGATGGTCACCTCTTTGAATTCACTCTGCTCATAAGATGTTTTGAAGAAAAGTGATCTTGGTGATTCGCGTTGTACTCGGAGGACTTTTATTTCAGAAATTTTGACTTGTGACATGTTTAGGGGTCCCATTTCATTTGCTAAAGCCTTAATATCAAAAAAATCTTCATGGCATAATTCAATAACCTTAAATGGTTTTCCGGTTTTTTTAGCGGCCCGAATGCAAGCGACAAATGATTCTGGTGTATACATTGGACCACCTTTCAGTTGCCTTTTTACCTGTCGTTCAATCAATGAATGCGCCGAATCTCCCTCATTTTGGGTATGTCCTTTAATGAGATACTTATGTGTTATGCTTTTAATATTTAGGTGACATACTGCGAAGAGATAGACAGCAACAACAAATTTATTTTTATTCTGGCCTGGACAATTGTCAGAATAAAAGATTATGTCTCGATCAGCCTTGTCTTCTAAATATTTGAGAATTGCCGTCATCAGTTCATTCACTCCTCTATTTCCTTCCGACTCATTCCACACAAAACAGTAACATTCATTGGTTTTTAAATCGTAAACCGTAAAGTTTAGTACATTCAATTTTGATTTATAGTAAAACACGGATACATCACCTTTAGGCAACTGCATTACAGCCTGCATGTCGAAAACTGCAACTACAGCCTCAGCCTTCTCTTTATCATATTGCTTTTCTGTTCTCGAAAGTTTCTTTTCGATAAGATGGTGTTCTTGAAGAATGACTTACACACCCTTATCTTTTCGTCATTCCTATGTAAATAAAAGGCATTGTTGTTATCTCTTTTCTTCCTCGTACTATTTTCTCGTACATAACGATATTTTGGCTGAATTAGCATCATGTTATTGGCAATATATTGGCGTTGCTTCGCCAAATTGCCTATTTCCCAAAAGGATGTAAAAATTTGTATACGCTCCTCCTCTGAAAACTTCGTGGAACAATTAATCGTACATTTTGCAGTACAGGGCGGTTTAATCCTTCCTTCATTTCTGACTTTTTCTTCTTTGGTATGCATTTCGTATTCTTTTCCGCTGTTTCTCAACTTTTTTGTGATGTTCCTTTTCCAAGTATTCTCATTTCTCTTACGCTTTACCGCTGTCTTTACTGGACTTAGCAGAATCGCAGATGTGCTGGCGCTGGGTACACAAAGATCGGTAATGTCTGAATTGTGTGCGGGAGTGGGAGTTGGCGGAAATAGTTCATTGTAAATTGCTACCGCTACGTTGCTATCACTGTCGCTTGATAAATTATTTGGTACGTAAGGCTTATCATAAAGTATATCATCGTTATCCTCAGTAGATGAACCGCTTGAGGACTCTGAGCTAGATGAAGAACAAGAACTTGATCTTAGTTCTCTGCTGACGATTCTGTCGGTATTATTAGTTGTAACAGTCTGTGTGGTAACATCTATATCTACATTTTCTAAAAAGAATTTAATTTTAAAAATGTCCGGAGGTTAGATTTTGAAAGGTATCTAATACATAACGAGAATGACATACCACATTCTCCTAAAGGTGTGTTCGTAGACATTAAATTTGAACCCATATTTTCGCCAGACCCCTCGGCCGAGGAAGTTGAGCTCGGCTTAAACAACAAAGTTTTTGGGTTCATAGCCAATTGTAAGATTCTACTCGCTCATGTGTTTTGTTGCATTCTTACATATGCTTAATCTTTAATTCCTTTAATAATATATTAATGTATTATTATCTTATATCTTTATGAAGATAACTAGCTTTTAATAGAAGGATATAATTGGCATAAGTGACGTTTTGAGTTACTTTTCTGGCTAACACTGACATAAGTTAAAATATTTTCTAGCAAAACATAAAACCATTACTACTATTTTCAGCGAGAATGTCATAACAGCACATATTTTCCAAAACGGCTTATTGAAAATACACTAATTCATTTGAAACAACGTCATAACACAAATGTTACATAGTTTATATGATTTTTTTTCAGCAAGATAGTCATATCAAGAATAAAAACAAGAGTCACCAGTACCAATTTTTACAAGTACAACGTATTATCACGAAATAATACAGTATTCAAGAAAAGAAAATAAGGATCAAAGAACTTACCTTTTCTTAAATAAGATCCTAACACTAAATATGACACTTTTCAAAAAAATGTAACGATGTTATCACCACAAAAGCACAGACACAACTGACTTAAGGCAGTGTTGCAGTTAACATTCTTTATGAAAGAGAATGCTGGCATAACGACACAAGTGCTCTCTCTTGGCCAGTTTTTGAAACTGAGAAATGACGTTCTACAGGATAAAAGGTTACTTTATTTACATAACTTCTACATCCATAACTCAAATTTGTTGAAATTTGAGTTGTGACGATATTGCAGCAAATGAGCGATATGTACATAGACAATAAATAAATAACCAAGGGCACAAACTACATATAATTAGTTCGCCAGGTTCCGTTTTATCAGATCGTGAACACACTTTTTCTAATCTTCAGCAACACTGAAGAAATGACAGATCTAGTTTAACATATTTTCGGAATAAACTGTCAAATGGACAGTGGTTAGACTCTAACCACTGAAATTTTAGTCAGTATATTCTGTGCACTTCTGCAACAATACTAGGCCAGTTTCATCGGATCTTGAATAAGGTAGCCCTTGTGTGCTAATGAAAAGATAACAGCGAAATATAAAAACGCCTTATATTAACCAATTATAACTCTCACCAAACTGCAGGAAAATTCGGTACCTACTTCAAGTAGGATTTGACCAATATCATCGAATTAACAGAACCGGCCCAGTATGTGAACGAGTTAAACGAAATCATTTAGCGATTCTATGTATTTCATATTGGTACCCATTGTTTCTTCATTTTATAAGAAATAAAAGTTCACAAAAACAATGCTTTGGTATCACACAAACATTCAAGAAAAAAAGGCGAAAATATGTTTTTATATAATAGTTTTCTATATAGCAACTTAAGGCCTCGTCGAACAGAGCGCGTTTTAACTTCGCTTTTTACCGCCGCGTTGAAATATACTGCAAATGGCGACGTTCAAGTATCTTGTTTAGTAGGTCTGACAGTTGACTGACTTGATGTAGGTATCACAGTTTTGATTGGCCTAGATCGGTCACATGGGCAGCTGCGCCTGCGTCAGTTGACGTTTATGGAGGGGTAGCCGACGAATCTAGTCAAGAAATTCGTGGCTGAGTACTAAGTTGACAGTTCGCATATTTGGCTGACGTAGGAAAAGGGACGTTCCCGACCAATCTAGTTTTTGCGTTCAGGTTACATCTCTTCCAGACCAATCTAGTCGACTTAAGATAACTAAGTTTTTTGAATGTGCCCAATACATATTTCCCGTCATACAGCGCGTTTTCAACGCTGCGTCGAAGTCAATTACAGATTATTTCATCAATGTGTAAGAATCGTATACAAATGCAGTTTTAAAGGTTGAGATATGGGAGGAAATATCAAAAGAATTTCTCTTTTTGGAACATTCGTCCACCTACATCCGTTTTCTTTTTAGGGAATTACATATCACGGCAAAAATAGCAACAATTCTTCCTCCGAGCTGCTTGACATTTTTTTAGACAATGAAAACCAAGAGTCATGGACATTAATGAAATCTTTCTGTTTGACGTCCTCTAACGCGGCGGTTAGAACGTAGGGTCAAAATAATCTTACCGCCGCGTAAATTAATCTCACCGCGCCGGTACTTACTGCAAAGTCACCATAAAAATTATACAAAAAACTTTAAGCCTTGAGAAATCACAGTTATGACAGATCTACTTAACAGTCTCAGAAATGAATTGGAGTTCAGATTCGATCTCCCTTGACGCTTCGAGCATGAACACTGAGATTTAAAGAAAATCTTGTCTTGAGCATTATTGTATATATTTTTTAAAAATGTGTTCACAAATAAAAGGTAGAGACCTATATAGCAGCCATTTTTCTATAGTTTGCTTACAAAAGTCGCATTAAAAAAAAGTATAAAAATATATCCGTATCTAGTTTGTAAATATATGAAATGTGTTCTTACCCTCAACATCCGCTTTCGGCAGTTTCTCAATGCTCTGCCAAAGATGGCGCCACATGTACAACGAAATGTCAAATGAAAAATTTAACAAGAAATGCCAACTTTGAAAAAATGAACTTCCTCTTTTTCGATACGTTCTTGTCGGTGTCAATTTGTTAAAAATTTTCACAAAATAAATCCTAGGTAATCTATGCGAAAATCTATGAAAATTAACTCAGAAACACTTTAATTTGTTGAATAAATGTCTTTTGTAATGGATTATGAAATGATTTCGCGAATATTTTGTCCATAAAAGGCAAAAATAAAGTGATTTTTCGATGCAGTGCAACTCGGTCTGACAGTCGGCTTTTGGTTCAGTGTTTTCGCGCATAATTCGCGGAGTTTTAAACAATTAAATCTCTTCTCTGCATAAGTTGTGATATTTAAGAGTGGTTTTGTTAAATCGACGAGATTTATTTTTTTTCTGCTTATGCAGAGGCAGTCAAGCGAACTTTGTTTATATTCTTACCTACCGACTGTCAAACTTTGTGCCACACATCATCATCGTCCTCAAAGGTATTTCAGTGATATTAACTTGTCTTTTTTTTCTCTTCCTACAGCCATGGTGCGAATGAACGTATTGGCCGATGCCCTTAAATGTATCAACAATGCCGAGAAGCGCGGTAAGCGCCAGGTCCTCCTGCGTCCCTGCTCGAAAGTCATCGTCAAGTTCTTGACTGTGATGATGAAACATGGATACATTGGCGAATTTGAAATTGTCGATGATCACAGATCTGGCAAAATTGTTGTCAACCTTACTGGTAGGTTGAACAAGTGCGGAGTCATCTCGCCGCGTTTCGATGTCCCAATCAATGACATTGAGAAATGGACCAACAATCTGTTGCCCTCACGTCAGTTCGGCTATGTTGTGCTTACCACATCTGGTGGTATCATGGACCACGAAGAGGCCAGGCGAAAACACTTGGGAGGAAAGATCCTTGGATTCTTCTTCTAAAATAATTTTAACAAAAAAAAAGATAATTTTTTTTTTACAAAACGAGAGAAATGTTTTAACTGTGAGGAGAATAAAAAAAATGGATAAAACTTAAAAATAGGTAAATCATGTTTTTCTCAATTTGTTTGTGTACATATTTTAGTGGTGTGGCTACAGCTGTGTTTCTGAGCGCGTTTCATACTTTGCATGGGTGTAAACAACTGCAGCTGTTAGAAAAACCCAAGCCGAAACCTATGCAGATGATGTTTACCGCCTAAAATGCATTTCTACCTGAATTTGGGTAACTTCATACTGTGCACGTACTATGAAAGCGGAATGCAAGTTAAAATTGTAACAATCACGTGGCAATCAGTTAAGGTATTTGGTTTGCTTTATGTGTCGACTGTTTACGGAAAATCTACCAGGATATGCAGGCCATTAACGTAGAGGATTACTGATCATGATCACCCACGAAAACACAAGTATGACCTGGGAGTTTTCTACTTTGTGACATCGTATTCTTAAATCAGTTCAACATTTTGAGCGAAATAACTTTTTCAATATCAAAGCGGATGGAGCATTTTTCTATTTCAACGTGAAATCCGACTATCCGTACCCATTTATTTCATTTACCATTTCATTTGATTTTTTTAGTTTATCGAAGTGGCTATTCGAATTCGGACGATTTGGTACTAATAACTGTTGGATTATAAGATAAATCGGCGAAAATAGGGCTGCAATAGGCAACATTGAGGAGACAAAATCGCAAAAACTCATAACTGATGCCCACATTTTCGTTAGAACACCACTGCACATGATTCAACCAAAATCGATAAGCATATTCAAGGTTTTTGGCTTACCTGCTTTTCTGATTCAGTTTGGGAACTACTTATAACCCACACCAAATGCCGAAACGACCACTAAATAGAGCAAAAGAACCGACCCCAATAAACATTTGAAACTCATTATATTATTAACGCTTAATATAAAGTTATATCACATTTCGCTCAGACGCTTCAGTCGATCCTGGACTGAGCCAATAACTGCATTTGCGAAATCTTGCCACAATTCGGATGTCACCGCAGTAGCGTAATTCTTCAATTGTTCTGTTACTTTCTGGTAGGCCTGGTCGATATCCTCTTTTTTTTGCATAGATGCCTTTATACGTCCAACTAACTTGAGATATATGCTGAAAAATCATTCAAATTGAAAATTAAATCATGTGGAATAACCAACGGAACGGCGTACCTCTCCAGCTGATATTTTTTCTTCTGCTGGTTTTCTATAAGCCACTCCAATTTCCCAAAAACAGAAGACAACTGCTCCTGGGTTGCATTGATAGCGGCTTCATGGTCTGCTATCGATTTCAATATCTCGTCGGCTATTTGGCTGGTACTCTCGAATACATCTTCCTGTGAAATTTGGAGTTGTTTCGTCAGGCGATCTTTTTCTTTGTTGAGTCGTTCCACAAAGCTGGTCAGTAGTTGAGGGTAGCCTAGAGAAGCAGATTTAAACTTGAACTATTTGCGTCATAAGGAGAAATTTTTGAGAAATACCTTTTAGAGGTACACAGTCACCTAAGGATGGTATCTTGGACAGCGGATATTCATCGTTGTCGGTTAAAGTCTTTCGCTTTCTGGCTGTGGACATGATGAATTGGTTCTGAATGATTGTAAAATTTTGCGGCTGTACTGTTGGTATATCTTGGCCAATGTCCGACTGTGCATCTGGTAGGCCCACAGCAGAATCTGGCGTTGCATCGAAACAAGTGGGAGATTGAAGTTGAGATCGTTGCTCCCCGAGATATTTATCGATTAACCACGTGTTGGCAGAGTCCAAATTTCGTTTTGTTTGAATAGGAACACTGGGACGAGTGGACGTGGGACTCATTTGCGGTGTGACTTGGGAGCAATTTATTGCTGCATCTTGAGAAGAGCCTGATGAGCAAATCGACATTGCTTGTAATTCGTGGACTGAAATTGACTTGTTTGCAAAAAGTTCCGTCGGCGTGGGATCTGCAGGTGGGTATTCATCAAGATCCTCATAAATTTCTGACCTTGGAGAATAGTTCTGAGGCGCGTCGACCATACTTCGATGGTGCTCAGTCCACGAGACCTGAAAAATGTAGAGAAGATTATTTGTTAGAAAACTTCTAAAAAGGAAGTGGTATACCTCAAATACGGATGAACCATGGTCAGGTTTGGATGCTTTCGTCTGTGGACCTGAAAGTTGACTTAGTTCCATGTGTACTGGTACTGCGCGAACGATATCGACAACTGTTTTCTCATCATCGGAACTAGATGCCGCTATCTGATCGTTGTCTGACTCCACGACTTGAAAATTGTGGTTTGAACAGGATGACACACTACTGACGGGCGATTTGTTTCCAGCAACAACCGACACAAGCGTGGATGTCTTTTTTAGCTTGTGGCAAGGCGGCCCATTCGACTCGACCATTTTCAGTTGATCGAACGAATTTGCGGTTTGCATGGCCTTTGTAGAAGCTTCCAATTCAGATATGTTTACATTTTTAAGCGCTTTTAAGGATAGTTTCGGTTTTTTCGAAGCCGGCTGTGACATGACCCTCGATGCAGAATTATTCAGTGCATCAGGCACACGCGAACAACTTTCCCCCTTTGTTTTCGAAGAGAGCTCCTTTTGCCTTGTCTTCCACTGTGTATAGGGAACAAAATCTACAGCTGCGCTGTTACGTTTTCTACGCCGTGCTTTTGGTAGTATTATTGGGTCGGCATCCGAGTCGCTGGTTGCATCGGCTTTCTGATTTGAGCGGCGTGTAGCTCGTTCGATGTTTTCGTAAATTGTCTTGGCGTTTTTCAGAATCTGTTCCCTTTGTTGTTCATTGAAGCAGGTGGTTCCTTTTTTACTTTTTAGGAACTGAATAATATTAAAATAGCCTCCATTCTCTACATACTCCAAGTTCGCCTCCGCTGGATCACAGTCAGGTTGGATCAAGTGGTTCAGCCGTTTGACTGTGTTGACTTGCTTCCGTTTGGGACTCATCCCGGTGGTGGTTGATCGCTTCTTTCGATATGTACGTTTGGCCGTTTTAACTAAAGGCGTTACGGCTGCACTAGGGGTATTGACTTTGGTAGTACGACGATTTGTTCGCTGCTGTTCGACCGGCTGTGTTGTTTCTGATTCGATAATGTCAAGCGATTTTGACAACTTCTCGGGTGGTTGATTCTGTTTCGTTTTTTGCCGAATTACTGCGGTCGGCTTTTTGAAGATTATCGAGCCTTGGTTAGCAGTTGATGCGGCTGGTTTGCAGCCTTTCTCTTTACTCGTAACGGGCTGAGATACAGGTTGGTTCGGTTTCTTAAAAACGGACGCATCTTTTTTGTCAGTTGAGACGGCCGTATTGTAGCCACTCTCCATACTAGTTACAACGTTGTTGGGCAACGACAAATGTGGCTTAGACGCTGAAGATTTTTCCGGCAAAACCTGCTTCGTGACAACGCTATTTTTTACAACTGTTTTTGTTAAAAGCTTTTCTTTTTTCAAAACGGTGCCACTTGGGTTTTCTTCGACAACAGACTTGCCTATCGACATATTGCCCTGACTTAGTTGTAAATCTGCCTGCAGTAAATTACTATTATCCAGGAGCTCCTGATCTAAGGGGTCCTCTTCCATTTGACTATCTTCACCTAAGTAATTATCAATAGTGTTCGGAGTAGGTGCCACCTCAGACTCTGAGTTTGTGAAATTTTGGGACCTGCTGAAAAAATTCATTAGATCTTTGTTCGCCTTAAGTCGCTCGATTTCACTTGGCGGCAAAGTGAAAACAGCGATGCGGGCATTCTGAAGTTCTGCAGGTACTTCAGTTCCAGTAAATATTGCTGGCTCAGCGGAAAAGACTATGCAGTTGAACTCGTTGTCACTGAAATTGTACAATGGATTGTAATTGGTTTATGTGTAGTTATTTTAATGACAAACATTTTAAGCGTTTCGATCCTGATTCGTATGAAGAGCTCCTCTGGATTAATGTTTTGCAATTGGCAATACATCGAAACAGTATGAGACGTGTAGTTGAAATCAATCCAAAAATGATCCATATTCTAAATAAAAGAAAATTGGTTAGCTATTCCATTTTTTTAGGTGCAAACGAAGGACTGATTTAAATTCGAACGACAGCAAACGCATTCGTGATGACGGAAAGACAGAAAAGACCGTGTTTCATGCCTGTTTGCATTCCGTAGCGCAGTTGGCAACTTCTAAATCGTCGGCTGATCGCAAAATGATCAAATTGATTAGAACTGATTGTCTGTCAGCCGGCAATTGATGCAACTTTATGCAAATCAAAATGAGTATGAGCTTGTTATGCATAGAAACAAACCACAAAAAAACTGAATATAAAAGAATACTTGCCTGAGGTTTGAATAGCTGAATGCTTCCAAACAATGTAGTATTGCAGTAAACAGAAAATACTGCACAGTTCTGTGTAACTTCCATGTTAAATTTGTTAAGTAGCTGTCTACATAGCTGCGAACAAAAATATTAACGATTGTAATTAATAACATAATAAAACTATGAGTTAACTCCATAACCAGCATGGAGTACGTCGCGGTGTTACAACTACCTTCTCCTAAACCCAACACTCTAAAGTTGACAAACTTTTTTAATTTGGGCAGACAAAAGCTACCAAGGAATCAAAGAAAGGTGCGATGAAGACCGACCTATCCAGCGAGTAACAGCTAAAGAACTTGCCAAAGAAAAGGGTTTGACTTAATCACAGGGGAAATCTTAAAACAATTCCCACGAAAAGGGAATTATAAATGCGCAGATTATAAATGCTGCATTTAAGTTAAGGTATGTGCCAAGCAGTGGCGCAGTGGCTTAGTGGTAGTGTGTTGGGCTACTAAGCGAGGGGTCCCAGGTTTGAATCCCGAAAGGGCCAAATTACATCTTAAGGTTTTTTTCCACTGCGCCACCTCTCGCGAACGTCTGACAAACATTCGAGAGTAAAACTGTCATGAATGAGCTTCTCAATTAGCCGTTTGGACTCGGCGTAAAATTGTAGATCCCTTCCATTCGTCCCAAAAATTGAAAACCCACACAAAACGATGGTTGTGAGAAGCTAGGCCTTGGGTCCCATAGACCTGTCGCGCCAAAATATTTATTTTTATTGTTATGTGCCAAGCATGTGGAAGGTCGCGGAGGTTATAATGATACCAAAACCAGGCAAACGACCTAGCGAAGTAACCTCTTATCGCCCAATATCTATACTGCCAATGTTGTCTAAGGTGTTTGAAAAAAAGCTGGTAAAACGTCTGCAAAAAATAATTGATGAAAAATCGCTGGTAGAAATAAACACTCAACAATTGACCAGGTGCATAGGATCACAGATAAGATCGAAAAAGCATTTGAAGAGAAAAAAGTGTGCTCTACAATATCTAAAGTCTGGCACAAAGGACTGATCCACAAACTACAAAAGCAACTGCCGAAGCAGAGTTCTGGAGTCATAAATATCTGAATCTATTCAGAATTAAACAAGACACAGATTACTCAACCTTGAGAGAAATTAAAGCTGGTGTACCACAAGGCAGGGTTCTAGGTCCAGTGCTATACCTCTTATTCACTAGCGACCTGCCTGTAAGTGTAGAAACCACAGTAGCAACATTTGCAGATGAAACTGCTGTACTTGCTGTGGGAGCAACTGTCGAAATAGCGACAAAAAAGCTTCAAACGGCGATAAACAGTATATCAGAATGGACTAAAAAATGGCAGATTAAATTAAATGACCTAAAGTCAGTTCATATTAACTTTACGTATTAAAACATATCACACATTCCAGTATATATATAAATGACAATGTAGTGGAATACTCAAATAGAGCAAAATATCTAGGCACGACTCTTGACGCTAAACTGCGTTGGAAAGCTTATGTAAAGAAAAAAACAGACGAGTTAAACATGCGATACAGTAAAATGTATTGGCTTATTGGGAGATATTCGCCCCTATCCAACTAAAAAAATAAATAAATAAATATTTTGGCGCTACAGGTCTATGGGACCCAAGGCCTAGCTTCTCACAACCATTCGTTTTGTGTGGGTTTTCAATTTTTGGGGGCGAATGGAAGGGATCTACAATTTTACGCCGAGTCCAAACGGCTAATTGAGAAGCTCATTCATGACAGTTTTACTCTCGGATGTTTGTCAGACGTTCGTGAGAGGTGGCGCAGTGGAAAAAAACCTTAAGATGTAATTTGGCCCTTTCGGGATTCGAACCTGGAACCCCTCGCTTAGTAGCCCAACATACTACCACTAAGCCACTGCGCCGACTACAACAAGTTATTGCTATACAAGCAAATTCTAAAATAAGTGTGGACATGCACATGCCAAACAAATATTCAAAAAATTCAGGTCTTCCAAAATAAAGTACTAAGGAACATAGTCAATGCACCTTGGTACATACGTTACGCTGATCTGCATAGAGATCTAAATATTGAAATGGTTGAAGATGAAATCATAAAAGTTGCTCAAATGCACAGAAGTAGGCTTCTCAACCACGTTTACTAAGAAATAACCGAGTTATTAAATTCAGACAATGCAATTAGGAGATTGAGACGGATAAGACCTCTTGATCTATAAAAGTTGGCAAATATATTTTCCAAAAAGATTCAGAAATTTAACAACCGGCGGATTTTTCTTTAAATTTCTCAAACAATTCCAAAAATAAATTGCCGATTAGTCGAAAGACTAGGTGCAATCCCATTTGGGATGACGAAAGTCATTACCCCATCAGGGAGGGTTTTTAGATGGGTTAAAGTCCCTCACTATTGCAGAAGCATCCCTCGCCGTTTAGCTCTGCAATGTCTTTCGATGATTTTCCCTTCCAGCAAAACCCTATAACAAAAAAAAAAAAATGTTTGGGCATGGCCAGGTTTGGGCTTAAAAGTCGTTAGTGGGGTAGTTTTAGGTCAATTTCTTAAAATTTCTTTCATATGGCACAATCTTCTTGACCTACTTAGATATGCAGCTTACCCTTTCCATAAATTATCGATTCGTGGTCACTTTGTGCTAAACCAAATTTATTAAGCTTATACCCATGCTGACCCAACAGCATATATTATCATAATTGTACTCTCATTCATAATATATGCTGTTTGCAAGTTAGCATGTGCTTACACCCTATCAACTGGATTACTCAAGTGGGTGTTAACTTGATTGCTTATCGATATGGTAATATGCCTCGCATTCTGTTATTTACAACAACACTGAATCAATCCAATACCCTTCTAATATCTGTCTTTGAGTACTTCACGGTATTGTGAACACTGCAAAACATTGTCTACTCGAAAGTGTATTTGATCTAATTGTAAAAGGGATAAAGCCTGTAGCAATATTGTTTCGCGTAGTGCCCTTCTCCTATGAGTAGGTACAAATGTTTAGGTCTGTTCCTTTACTTTTGTAGTAAAAATGGAAAAGACTGTCAAAATGCCTGTGGAGGGGATGAATTCTCTCTCAAAAAGGGAAACTTACGCAAAAGTTAAGGAACGCTTTTGTAGTAACCTGTGCAAAACACAAATGCGAATATTCCAGCCAAATGCTAAATAGAACAACAAATTCAAATCAGCTGTAAATTTTCAGGCGACTGACAGTTGTTTAAATTCTTACGCAAAGAAATTTGTTGAGTAAAAACTAGTAGAGGGGAAATATGTTGCTCTCTCGAAGCCGCTCTCTTTTACGAATTTTTCGAGTTAGGGAAAGACAATTGAGTAAAATGAGTAAGAATTCGTAAGATTTAAAAGTAAAGGAACATACCTTTTGTTTAGGATCAGTTCGATGGAAAAGACGGGCTTAGTGTGCGAAGTTGCAAGTAGCCTCACAAATATGTAGATCTATGTAGACGTAGGGTGGAGTTTGGAACTCTAATAGTTGGCAAATGGTGCCTTATGCTAAAAGAAAAATAAATGTAGTTTTTCCTATTTTGTCTCAAATTTAGGCATTTCCTTCAGTGATTCTATTTTCGACTTTATTGCGCCTAGTCATGACTTTTTTGTCTCCGTCTTTATCTTTACAGCTCGCTCAAAAGCCTGGGTATGGCAAGGAAGTCTTAAAAAGGACACTTCACCTTCATCACCAGATTCCACGCTGCTGCGAATTTCTTTGTCGCAGAAGTTTTGCATAATCGGTTGTTCAGAAAGCTTTTCTTGCCAATTTATTCAATCGTAATACTTTGATGCATTGAAGTTAATAAGCGGCACTTCAAACAGCCTGGGTGTTAAAGAACGAGGCATACTACGCGCTTTTCATATACGCTGATCTGCCAGTTCTCTAATGTGCTTATTGTTATCTGTTTCCATAGCAAGAAGAATGTTTTCAGGAAGCGCAAAATAACCATTCCTCTAAATGACACGATCGATTACGTTCTTATGTTCTTTTGGAGTCCAAAACTGTGTTAAAAAGACGATGGTTTATTTTTGACAGAGAACCAAGATAGCGCTTAGACCTTAACAACAAACGTGGCCAAAGTCATCAAGTTTCCTAAAGGTGTCACTGTTGTTTATATAAATGCATTATGCGGTTGGTCCGTGACATAATCTTGTGCAAGTACTGTGGATCTGTAGTTAAATCTTTAGCCATTTAATGTTTTATCAGGTAATTGTTCACAGGTTTCAAGTACATTACCCAAAGGTCCAGTTTAAGACTTAGGTTACGAAGTACATCCATCAAGATGTTGAAATATATAATATGTATTAAACATATTTTCCATTGAAGTGGTTTTTGAAGTTCTGTCTCAAGTTGTCTTATAACACCGCCGTACTTTCCTGTATTCACATTTGTACCGTCAAAACCGCTAGGCATAAGATGATCTTGAGGAATCTCTTCATCTGATAGAAAACTTTTTATTGCAATTTGCACTCTTTTGGCCGAACTATTCTAAGGAACTACATATCCCATTTATTTGGATCTTGGCTGTTGCAGCAAAGAGATGTGTTCTTCAACAATTGTAGTAGCCATATATTTTCTATTTTGGAAGTTACTATAGCTGCTACTTCTGGAATGGTGGGCTCTTTTGCTTGCAGTTTCTCATTCTAATTTAAGTTGATGTCTCCTCCATTCAAAGTATAGTTATTTCATGTTCCTATTTTCATAAGTATAACGTTTTCTTTTATATCACAAGGATCACCAAATATAGGACATTTAAATATACTTCGCGTTCTTTGCATGTTCTTTTTTTAAGTTTAATATTTTTAAAAGAGACGATAATACGACTGATGCACTCGGAAAACAATAGTGAACTTATATGAAACAGAAAGAGTGGCTAACTAGATATTTAAAAGAGTATCTAATAAAGTTTTATAGCACACCGTCTCACTTGATTACGAAAAGGTCGATTTTTGGCTTTATTTTACGATTTTTTTTTAATCCTGCGATAATCTGGGAAAAACTAAATGTAATATGAAAAAAGGATATATTGTGTTTAGGAATTAAAAACGAATATTCGGAATAAGAAGTTTTATGATGATTTTCCCAATTAAATCATAAATTCAGTCCTATTTTTGGAACCCAAGCTGTTATTAAAAGTTTCAGTGTGTCTGCGCGGGCAGTTATCGTTATCCAAATAGAATAATATTTTGCATACATATATATAAGGCACCTTTTTTCACTATTAAATACCAATAAACAAAAAAAAGTTTTTTTCGCTCCCCCCTTGTAGAGCTCCAGCCCTTTCCACAGCATGCTATCGAGTTTTGATCTGGCTTTTTATACCAAACTAAATAAGCAGTCAAGCGATAGTTGTTTACAATTACAAAAGTGTGCAGTCTGCGTTGGCTTTTAGTGTACAGAAAAGAACGCAAGAAAGAAATGCTGTCTGAATCTACTGCATTCAACTGTGCTGAACACTAAACAGGGGTCGAATCGCGTCGTCCGTGAATTGATTTTACATGTGAAACAAAAAAAAATTCCGTCACGTAATGCTCGTTCACAGTCGACGCGATTCGACCCCAGATTTTTATGCTTGACCGTTTGAGACGTCGAACTTCCCACATTGAACATTCCCCAAGGACTCGTATAAAAGTTAATAAAGTTAAACAAACACTTACCTGATCAAAATTACAAGAATCCAAGGCTATTCCTATAACTGCATTGCGCACATATTCAACGGTGTCAATTTGGACAATCAGCCTTTGCTTTTCTGAATTGCTTACACATTCAAGTAGTTTAACAATTAACTTGACGGATAGTTTCTGAGCATTGTAGTCCCCCACAAAATCAATTGGCGCCCATAACAGAGCACTAAGGAAAAAAACGTATTTGTTTTTTTTTAGAAAACCACTTTCAAAATAAAAGAACAATGTTCAACTTTACATTATATCCGTTTTCATATATGCAATTTGCTTCATAGTTTCCAACGAAACAGAATTAAATAGCGACAAGCACATGGACATGACTTCTTGATGATAGTGAGCGACTTTTGTCTGATATTGGAGCGAAGCAGCGATATACGAAGTGCAGACGGGAACTTTTTCTTCAAATTTTTTTAAAAGCGTCTCATCGTCCCGACTGATTTGGTGTTGTATTCTCTGTAAAAGATTTATACCATATTTTAGAAATGGAATTTATTAAAGGAAAGACGTGTATCAAGGGCAGTAGTGTTTAAACTTTATTACTATGGGCTGAAATAAGTCATTGTAAATAGGGAAAGAAAAAATCAAGGCAAAGCTGTTTGGCTGAGCAGTAGAAATTTTTAATGCATTATGCAGTTTCTATTTTTATACTTACTTTTAAGTTTTTGTTTTCCGTCGACTTGCTAAGTTTGTTTGGAAATTGCACTTATTGCTTTCAATCACGTTTTTAACATGACCTTACATTTGCCAATGCATTTCTCTTTCGATTACTACATTCCGAAAATAAAAATAGTTCACATGCATAGATTCGCTTATATGAGTAGTAAAGATTATTAGGTTATTACAGCAACTTGTTTTTTTTAAATTAGCAATGGCAAAACACTTCCTTACCCGAACAAAATACATTTTGCATATTTTTCAGTTGATAAGAATTTTAGTTTGCAAAACACATTGCAACTGGGAGTCTAGTTGATGTTTTTCAATTTAATTAATGGAATTTAATGGAATGTTTTTATTTCCCAGTCAACTATTCCGATGCGATGGTTTTTCATAGTAACGTTTTGTAGAGGAAAGGTGTTATGTTCGTAATTGATCTGCAGATGTCGTTAACAGGAGTTCGAATGTAACACCGAAACATTTCACATTCATTTGACCAGCTCTCTACCCTTTTCTTTTATTTAAAAAAAAACTAGCGGACACGACAGACGTTGTCCTTACTTAATTATGAATATTGATTTCGAATTGGTATAATAACTAAAAAAATATTTCAGAAACAAAGGGTTTATCAAGTCTAATGCTTTATGATATATTACAATCTTTGTTTGTTTTTTCTGGCGCGTATATAAATAGTTTTGTTGGTATTCCGACACGGGAACAGGTGACATATACCTGGCCATGTGAAAAACATGGATTTTCAAGATGAATGCCACAAACAATTAGCGACTGCCCTTGAGATTTATTTATCGACATTGCAAATGCTAGCCCCACTGGAAGTTATAAACTAAGGAATCCGTGGAATCAAAACGTCTTCGCCTTTGTACTTCTCTTTCAAAATTGTGGCTTCGATGACGTTGTTCATTAATTTCTTCACCGCAAGTCGGGTGCCATTACAAAGACGTGACTAGTTTTTATTACTCAACGTAATGATTACCGATCCGATTTTTAGTTGCAGATTATGACGTGGTAATCCGGGCAATTCCAGCGAATTTAAGAACTCTGTTGAATAGTTGACAGCATCATCTTGGTTAGTAAAGGAATCAATTGATTTGTATGTCATTAATTCACCAGCTATCTTATTTTGAATCTGGAAATTCATTTCGTTGACATCAACTCTTTCGCTCAACCATACATGGCGCAGTGGCTTAGTGGCGGTGTGTTGGGCTACTAAGAGAGGGGTTCCAGGTTCGAATCCCGAAAGGGCCAAATTACATCTTAAGGTTTTTTTTTTCCACTGCGCCACCTCTCGCTAACGTCTGACAAACATCCGAGAGTAAAAACTGTCATGAAAGAGCTTCTCAATTAGCCGTTTGGACTCGGCGTAAAATTGTAGATCCCTTCCATTCGCCCCCAAAAATTGAAAACCCACACAAAACGAATGGTTGTAAGAAGCTAGGCCTTGGGTCCCATAGACCTGTCGCACCAAAATATTTTTTTTTATTTTTTTAGATATGATTATAATACAAAGTTAGGCCGTGAATCACTGAACTTAACAAAGTGTTCCACCAGCAGATTTTTTTTTGCAGTATAATCATGTGGAATGTCGTTCTTTTTATTTCTTCTTAATAGTAATGGAACGAGTAATGGAAATCACTTCTACATGGGTTGTTGTTGCAGCAGTTTCACTTGTCATTAGCCCCTAATTTTAATTCCGAGGAATTGGGCCCATTTCAGTTGGGTGGGTTCATAGCCTTTCTGGGATTTAAAAGGTGTTGTACATCTTGCGGCCCTCCGTTGCTAATTGGGCATTTGCTCTCAGTTTTAGGATCTTGGCGAGTTAATTCTCTGTAGTTAATTCATCACAACATCAGTAACTTCTACAGGGGTGCCTTTTGCTGCATTTCTTTACAGGTCAGGTTAAACAGAAGGTCTCTCATAGTATAACACTACGCGCCATCGGGCGGTTACAATCTACCGGCAAAGAGATTTTTTTTGTGTTCCGAGGACACTAAATGATTTTTTTTTTGCAGGTTCTATGGTAGCTACTAGAAAACAAAATGTAAGTCCACCTAAATGCCAGCAAATATGTTGGGCCCAATTTTTTACAGACTCATATTTGTGCAAACCCGCATTATTATGAATTTCATCATTTGTATGTAGGTTCATCTGACTACTAAAGTACATACAAATTTTTTATTTCCACCCTCTGCGTTACAACACGCACTTAATGACATTCCCCACTGACCTACTTGTGAAATTTATAAGCGATAGATTCGATAACAATTAAAGCAAATTATCAGAAATTCAACAACAGGTTAGATAAAAAATACCAATCTGTGGAGAATAGAGAAAGATTCTTAAATCTGAAAACAAGTTGTGAAATATACAGTATCCACCTGCAATACATGCTACTACTTATCTAATTGATTCTTAGTCATGCAATACAACAGGGAATTCTTATTGCACGATTGCATTCATTATAAATCCGGTAGTTCTCGACAACTCCATGAGAATGGGAGAGAATGACAGAGTACCTACCTACAGAAATATAATTATAGATATAAATTCGTAAAAAATATGATTGAACGTTCAAATCAGAACATAACCCTATGGGAAATAACGAAAATTCAAGACAACAATTCAATAAATGCTCTAAACTATTATTATAACTATTGCTAGCGGTCATTACGTCCAAAGCGATTGACGGCAATTGGCACATAGCATAGCTGAATATAATCAATAACTTAGCATGGCAGTTAATCGATTTAATTTTTATTAGTTCTAACCTAAAGAAATTAGTTCGTGTTATATATGATTGTGAAAGTCTCTAAATGATTTAGAAACAATAGTTATGGTATGACCTTAATCGACTGACCTTGAACATAAATAAATGCCATTATTTTTCTGTGCACATGCATTAGTGCCTGTAATTAATGACTATACGATTTCCGGACAAGCCTTTCTCTAAAAACCGAAATTAAGGACGGTTTGATTTTCTACAATTTATCTTGAATTATTAAAACATTTAATCCTAGTTCGTGAAGAGTCAAGCTCGGTAGATGAATAAGAATAATAATAATATGTAACTGCAAATGTTTAGGTACATATTTCAATAGTGCTGTTAATAGATAAATCAAAAGAAAATAGTTAACAGCTGTCATTGTGATGACTGAATTAACTAATCACGATAATTTACATCAAGGAGAATTAAAAAACGTCAAATGTTTGTACAGAGAGATAGGTGTTATCAGATGAAGTGTGATCATAGATACCCACTCACTCATAGTAACAGATGCAAGCAAATAAAATAACATGTGCAGAAGAAAAGTCATTAAACTAATTCAAACTTTACGACGACATACCCACTTCGTGGGACAACATTTGTCAAAATGTCCTATTTTCGATTACTAATTACTGAATCATTTAGAAATAGACTTTGTATGAATGAACATATAATTTAGGTTACAGTACAGCCCCCTGTGGCGTTACAATTCGATTTGAAATCAATTTGACACTCTTTCGCAGTTTGTGCAGTGTTTGGCACTAATAACTTGTGAAGTGAACTTACAGAGCTGGGGTCGAATTACCGATCCGTGAGCGAGCAATACGTCACTGAATTTTGTAGATTTTACATGCAAAACAATAACAAATTCAGTCACGTATTACTCGATCACGGATGCGGTAAATTCAACCCCTGTTGGTTTCATGAATGGGAGGGTAATGGCAGCTCGTTGTATCTTCAAAGAAAGGTAGGTAGGTATACACTTAAATGACAACACAAGAATATTTATATAAAGTTCAGTGGCAATATAAATTCTGGACGTCGAGTCTGTTAAGCAACGCTTGACTTCCTCATAAATCAATAACATTTATCAAATGGTTTTTTTCTTAAGTGATATCCAATCTCATACGTGGTTGCCTGCGTAAAAACTTAATCTACAAATTGATTCAAAATTGCAAATTAAACATAAAACATGTTTGACCCACTGAAAACAATAACTTGTTCGGGATATAACTACATGACTAGGTATTTGATATGTATTAGCTTCCACTATGAACTTTTCTCTATTTTAATAAACCAATCCGTTAAAGGTAATCGTTTTTGATATACCAATTATATAAAAACCTATTTATTAATAAAATTCAAAATAAGTCTACAATAAAGATTAGAAATCAGGCATGTTGATAATTAACAGAAAACCGATTATTATTTTAGCTAATAGATTCCAGAACATTCCTCTGTGTAGTAATTTTATGAAAGTTTTCGCCGTTGACCTTTGCTCGGCGGCAGCAGCGTGAATTGGCATTTACGCCACACGCCAAACCAAACTGCTATCTACTGTTGTATTAAAAAGTAGTTTACATACATTTTTACTTGGTGAATCCACATTTTATTCAATAAAAAACGTAAAACAAAACAATTTTAAATACATAGTTGTGTGAATGGTTTTTGTAGCTCAGCTACGCTCGCGTTATACGCGTCTCCTCAAACAGAATGAATTAAAAAATATGTGATATTAAATATAGAATAGTTCTCCCGAACTGGTTAGTTGACCGCAGAGAAGTACTCCTTGGACTTGCTTGGGTCGGCGACCATTGATTTGCTGCCTGGCTTCCAGTTGGCTGGGCATACCTCACCATGTTCATCGGTGAATTGGAAAGCCTGAACCAAACGCAATGTCTCATCAACACTGCGGCCAACAGGCAAGTCATTTACGGTGATCTGACGCAAATTCTGTTTGCCATCGATGATGAAAAGTCCACGGAATGGGACGCCGCTTTCCTCATCTAAAACACCGTAGGCACGAGCAATTTTCATTGACTTGTCGGCAAGCAATGGAATGTCCAGTTGACCAAGACCGCCCTGCTTGCGAGTGGTGTTAATCCATGCCAAATGGGTGAAGTGGGAATCGGTCGAGCAGGCAACAACCTCAGCGCCAATGCTGCGGAATTCCTTGACGCGATCGGAGAAAGCGATAATCTCGGTTGGGCACACAAAGGTGAAGTCCAAAGGATAGAAGAACAGAACCACGTATTTTCCCTTGTAATCCTTAAGGGAGATTTCCTTGAACGCACCATTGACGACGGCGGTTCCGGCGAATTCAGGAGCTGGCTTCTGGAGTTGAGGCATCTAATGGGGGGAAAGTGGATAGGTTGCCATTTTACAATACAAGTCCATTACGCAATAAACTATCGAAATAGCAGCGTCATTTTCAATCTTATTCGTTTTTGCCAATGATGTTAGAATAGAAGGGAGAATGTGACCACAAAAAATGTGTTGAAAAAAAACTAGTTTGACGAGTAAAATAACGAATTATGTTCGCTTTGCACAAGGGTTTGATCTTTTTCCTAATCATCATTTGCAAATAAATAATTATTGAAAACATGCAATTTAAAACAGAATCACACCATAGAAATCAACTTACATTGTTCAGATTAATTAAACAGAAGTTTTGAGAAACTTGGAACTTCACCTATATGCACCTTCCACACACAACGACCACAAAACGAATGACAAAACGAAACAGGAAAAAAGCCGACAGCTAGTCAAAAGCAAAGAGAAGCAGACGGACACGGTACACGGAAGAAAATAGAAAACCACAGTAAACGACGAATATGAAAACGAAAAGGGTGAGAAATGAAAAGCAAAGAAGGAGAAGAAGAAGACAATTAAAAAAAAACGGGAATAGCTAAAGCAAAAAAGTACCGGCTGTTTTTTAGATTGCCATGCGGTAGAGAAGAGCAACAGCATCATTGAATTGACGGTGAATGAATATGCTTGCGCGCTCTCGCTCTACATTACAATTTCCATTTGGCGAACAATTGGGAATTTTTGATCTCTAGAAAATTCTTCAAATAGGATTTTTTCTGCGGTTAAGTTAAGGTCGGTTCACACTAGGTTTGCCCCAAAAACAAAACCGGCGAACTTTAGTCAAGTGAAGTTTTATTAACGGCCCTTCTTAAGGCTGGTACGCAGTTCACGTGAAATCCAATTTTTCATTCAAAATTTTCACTGCGAATTGACAAAATGAACTTTCCATGTGAAGATTTCACTAGTCAGTACGCTGTTCGAGTGAAAAATAGTGAATTGATTTGTGATTTGTAGGGGGCGTTACTCAAGCTATTTCACATGGATTTTATTGTCCGTTGCATTAAACTTTTGACATTTCGACTTCATTCTCAATTTTACAGCACTTTTTGGAGAGGTGTGAAAATTTCACTTCACTCGAACATCGTACCAGCCTTTAGGCTAGTGTAAATCCACCACCACATTTTCTATACCCAAAAAAATAAAAATCAATAGGTACAAATGTCGCTTAAGCTCACTTTAGTCCATGAATTGTTACTCTCGGATCAATTGCTATAAAATATGTAAGACTGATCTGGCAGTGCTATCTTTTTTTTTTAAATAATTTCCCTCTACCGTATCAACTTTGACAGTTGTGCATTTGTTATGGAAACAACAAAAACAAACGTGTAGAGGGAAACAGCAATATAAAGTTGTGACTTATTTACTTACCACGTACAACTTCAACCATTTGAGTAAGAGCGGATATGCATAAGGTGTATTTTCTTCCATGTTCCAAACGATGCTTTTGAACCCGACTGCGATGTCACGGAAAAGCCTCAAGTTCTAATCAAAATAGATACAATATGCATTTACGTTAATCACAAATATTTCAATAGTGGAATCGATGATTTATTAACTTACATATTCCTCCTTTGATAGGGAATAGATGGTTCGAATTCCCTTTTTGATTTCTTCAACAATTTCCTGTGACTGGATAATTGCCGAATATATTCTCGAATACGTCATTTTAAGGAGAAACACTTTTGAAGGGGATTAAAAAAGGATACAGTGTTTTTCCTTATATAAAATAAGAAGGAATATTAAGAAATTTACAACACTCCACTTAAACGCTTGACCTCTGCTGACTGACAATTTGTCTGTGGTGAAAATGTAATATTGCACTGCCATTTAAGCTGCAGCTACAAGAACATAATCCATAGGAAGTGCTTTGCTTTGAGGTGTTGAGGAAAACGGAAACGAAACTGTTCGGCCATAACTGTTAAAAGACGGTTTTAATTTCGAAACTTCTATCAAGTGTGAACAAATTAGTTATCAGTTTTCGCAGTGCTAGCTTAATACCAATATAGGTATTTGGGAATTGAGTGGTTTTAGCAAAAGATGTATTGGTGCCACAATTTAATTCTTTGGCAGAGTAAGAAAACACTTTTATAAAAGATAAAACCGAAGTTTGATTTAAAAATCTCTTCTATAGCACGATAGCAACCTTTTCATACGGTACTTGTTTTTGTATGGCCTGCGATTCCAGACGAACAAAATCTTTTTCACGGGAACTTAAGGCTCATTATCCATGACCCACTTTACCTTTACAATTGAGAATGTTTTACTTATAACTTTTAAGTGATTAAGGTATTTAAGGAAAGAACATTGGCAAATCAGTACTGTTAGTGCTACCATTGGGGACGTTCAAGTATCTAGTTTAGTAAGTCTGATAGCTGATTGACTTGATGTATCTCAGTTTTGATTGGCCTAGAACGGTCACATGGGAAGCTGTGTCAGTTGACGTCTATGGAGGGTTAGCCGACGAATCTAGTCAAGAAATTCGTGACTGCAGTCTCATGAGTACTAAGTTCACAGTTCGTATATGTGGCTGACGTAGAAAAAGTGACGTTCCCGACCAATCTAGTTTTCGCGTTCAGGTTACATCTATTCCAGACCAATCTAGTCGACTTAAGACAAATAAGTTTTTGAATGTGCCCATTATTTCAACCACAGAAGAAAAGCACCAAAATGGCTAAGAAAAAGTTCCATTGCTTGGAAAAAGTTTCACTATAAACAAAAAGCTAAAGTGGGCCTTTCAAGCTCTGTACAAATCTAGAGTGGAACTCAATTCGATGAGGCACCGCGCATAGCTTAGGGGTAACCTTCCCTACCCGGAATCAAAATTTCCAAGTTCATTGAAGTTGTGTGTCTTATCTCTCGCTTTCACTTTCAATACCAAACATCGTACGCTTTTAACTGCTACGGGCCTCTTCCATATTGCCATCATCAGACACATTACACATAAACATAATATCCACTTGGATGGTAGACTCATTTCTCGGTGTCGTTACGTTAGTGTTTAGTATTACTCTCCTGCTCTCTATCCGTATCGGTCGTTTTATCCTTGTCCTACGTCACAAGTTTTCCACAAGCGATTCAGGCCATTTTCCTGCAAATTTCTTCGGGGCTCGGAACACAAGTTTTTTCCGGCCAAGTGAAAATGGAGAAAGTGCAAAATTTAATCGAATAGTGCATTCGTGCGAATATTCTATGCTAATTGGATACAAAATTCAACGAACGGATACAGAACGGAGTATTGTGGAAGAATAAAATCAATCCTTGAATATGTTACATACATTCGGTGGGGGTGAGTTTTTCTTTTAACGAGTTTTCCCGATACATAGCTTTTTTTTTTTTCTTGTGTTGCTCAGTGTTTCCTGATGGCGATGGGTGTGGGGGGAATCATATGTTTTGATTGGGATAGGGTAGAAATGGCAAATAGTTATGCGTTTGACCCTTAACCTTAGTCAGGGGATTTGTGGGTGCAGTTTTCGTGTTATATTTTCCGTTTTTCTTAAAATCTAATTTGCACATAGATCGCTTATGCCTCCCTTTTCGTTAAGAGCTTTTTAGGGTAGTCTTTTGTTGTTACTTTTGATTTTACTTTGTCTGACATTTGTGTATGTGCTGAGAGAGAACAAAAACAAAATTAAAAAGCTTCAACTTGCGCGCGTTTTTTTTTTCTTGCAAATTGGGGATGAAATGAGCTTTCACTCGAATGTCGCCTGATGCTCCCAACTTCCCAACTCACATTATGCCAAAAGTAGGATAGGACTACACATTTTGCGGCGCATATGTTTATTTTGTTGTGTTTTTGTCCACCGTTCCCCGGCCGGAATATGTATCGTTGGCATTGTATGTCCTCCGCTCTTGGTTTGTTTATGTAAAATTGTAGAGTCAGAGTGTACTATACGAGTATTTTGTGTATTTGGCTTTGTTGTTGTTTGCACTCAAAGTCAAAGCGCCTGGCGTTGAAGTTAAAGGAGATGAAGTGTGGGTAGGTATATGAAATATGATAGAAGAACCTTGAACGAAACCTTGCACTGCTAACCTTAAATTCAGTCAGTTTGTGTGTGTTTGTTTTTTTTTTATGAAAATATTTACTAACCCCTGAAGAAAGAGGGTTGGTTGGGTTCGGTCTCGGGTTCGGTTGACCTTGTTTGATGGATCGTTTCTTCCTGAAAGCGGAGAGGTTTTACATTAGTTGGACGAGCTAATACTTTCTTGGACAGAGCCATTAGCAATTAATTTAAGATTTGCAATTTTCCTAAACGAGAAGTGAGGGAAGTTTAAATGTAGGCATCTATATGTACCTACATACATATGTGTGTAGGTTTATTGTGCAAAATGTAGGCATAAACATAAAATGTAGTTTGTATGAAAATGATTTGAATTTCTGGAGAGAGGAATGTGCTTATTTTTGTGTGTTTATTTTGTATGAGGAAATTATCAGACAGACAGCTTTTTCTTGGTATTTCCGATTGTGACATTTAGTTTTAGGTCGTTCTTGTTTGTCTTTTTGCTATTCAAGCTCTAAATACCAACCCCCGTATTAATAAACACTGCGTAAAAGTTATCAGTTTGTTACTCAAGAGCAGTGACTAAAGATCGTGGGTAATTACCAATTTTGTGGGTATTTTGCATCTAAAAATAAGCCAAAAGGGCATTTTTGTACCTCTCTGAATAAAAAAAGGGCATTTTAAAAACTCTTATAAAACTGCCAATTGATGAAATGTAGCATGAAATTCGTCATCTAACTAATTTCAATGACGAAGTATTATTTCTCAACCTGCAAAATGTTCTTCAAATAGCATTGAGTCTACCTCTCTCAAATGCAGAGGCAAAGCGAATTTTTTCAGTGATTACAATTAAGAATACAATTAGAATACAATTAGATTACCGACGTAAAATGTAAAAAACAAACCGACTGGGAAAAAATATGATTAACAGCATTTGCATAATAAGATCTTTTTCAATCGAAAGCAATAACTTGTTTCAGTTTTAGTGTAAATGAGAATTATCTTTTTTTACATTGTGCTATTAACGTGTACCTATTCCGCAATTTAATAACTTTTGTTTCTAATTTTTTTTTCATATAACATTATAATCAATACTTAAAAAAGTGATATTTAAAAAAACCATACAATCAACCGAGAATACTGTTTTGTTTTTTTGTGTGTTTTTATGTATGCATATTTCGTGGGGAATTTCGTGAGTTTTTTTTAACGTCGGCGTGGGCGAAAAGGGTATTTTTGATAATCGTCGTGGGCAAATCAGTCCAAGAAGTCTGGTATCACTGCTCAGGAGTTACGTCAAATTTTTTTATGCTATCTGACGTTTACTAACAAACATACTTGTGCACAATTGTTTATTAATACAGGGGTAAATAGTTACCCCCGTATTAATAAAGGCTGTGTAAAAGTTATCAATTTGTTACACAGCAGTTACGTCAAACTTTTGTATACTAACTGACGTCTGCTAGCAAACTAACTTGTGCACATTTGTTTATTAATATGGGGGTTAGACCTTAGGGCCTCGAGTTAAAAGATTCTAGTGGAGAGTGGCAATAGTGTAGCGGATAGAGTCTTTGCTTGCGTTGTGACCCAGGTCCCGCAGGTTCGAACTGCCCGGGGGCCAGCAAAGATCGGTCACCCAAACATAAAAGAGTTTCTCCCTCATCAATACACCAAAAAAGCGGTTTCTGATTGTAGAATCGGCCGGAATTAGCCTGAGTGCTGCAGAATTTGGAATCCCCTTTACACATGAAAAATCTTAGTATTATAGGTACGTACCTACTCAGAGTTCCAGTTTTAGATAATTTTCTGCTTTTGGCTAGGCTTCCTTATAATCGATCAATGACTCGCTGTGTCAACAAAAAAAAAGAAAAAGTATCGAATATCGAGGAAGTTCTCTCGATCAAGGCAGACAATTAAAAGATTTTAGGTCTGTTGCTGTTCCCTTACTTTTTGGGCCAATTTCGGCAAAATGTCAGATATCAAGGAGTGGGGATATATTCTCTCAGAAAAAGAGAATGTAACCAAAAAGTACAGGAATGAAAGTTTGGCAGGACGTTTGTTGAAAACATATGCGAGAAATTCAAAAATAAACGTCAGTAGGTTTAAAAAAAAAACATCACCAGTTTGCAGACGTTGAAAAACACTCCGATTCAACTCAATATTAATTTTTGCGGATTTATCCATTTTTAATAACAAATTTCAGCACTTAACAAAGCAAACCGAAATAAACTGCCAATTCAAATTGACTTTTGAGAGATTTGACAGCTAAAGTCAGTTATAACAAACTAGCCCAAAGAAATTTGTTGGGTTATTTGCAGGTTTTTCATGAAGGCGAAATGTTTTGTTCTCTCTTTGTGGCTCTCTTCTGCCCAACTTTTGTGTAAAGGAACGAAGTTTGACTAAATTTGACTAATGTGTTCGAATGCATTATCGCTAGGGAACAGACCTCGTTGCTGGGGTAGGTATAGGTAGGTGCCTACTTTATTTAGTATAGTTTTATTAAAAAGTTGCTGAAAAGTTTATAACAAAGTGCAAAACACGAATTTGTAATATCTGAAAAGTTAAAATGATAGAGAGGGACTGAGACTGATCAACTTGACATCTAAATCTGCTTTGTTTTCTTCTTTTTTTTGTATGGAGTATAACACGCAGCTATAGTCATCTAGCTCTTAATGCAACGCGGTCGACAAGCGGTTTTTCCTTGTGACCACAGATATATTGAGGAATGTAATTCTGGCAAAATATCAACAAATAGAGCCCGTATTTTAAAGCGGTGTTTACATTGGTCATATGAGGGTGTACGGCAGTACCTAATTAGCCGAGTATGTACAGAGCTCCATTGCACGAATTAAAATTATTCCTACGCCTGAGGTCGGGTCGATTGAAAATACTTTTCTTTAAATTTTCTTGACAATGTGACAGCTCTACTCTAAAGTCCAAGGTACAAATACTTCTTTGAAAGTCTGCAGCAAAACAATCCTCCCATAGAGCACAAAAGAAACAGCTTATCCAAATATGCTGCGCTGCATTTTTTCCAGATAATTTATACACTCAATTTCATCTTCATGTGACTGAACCAACATAAGCAGGACTTAACACCACCCTCCTCATGTGCAGTATCTCAGTTTTTATTTAGATTCCAACAACCGCTGTTGAGATTTCTCCTCCCAAAACGAGCACGCACAAGGACATCGTATTCGGCTTCGCATCCACTATCCGATCCGAGCAGGAAACATACATACATATATACAGAAACACTATAACCAAATTCAAGCAATCCTGTTGATAGAAAAACTACTTTAACTGTTTGCTGATTTCATTGACTTTTTGTGAGCGTTCACGAAGGACCAAAAGAAGAGGAACGCAGCACACATCCTCCTGCACTCTTATCGTTGTCGCTCGTCGTTTGCCATGAAATCGTGATGTCAACATTCCACAAGAGGGAACTATGACAAGGAAATTCTTTCACGTTCGAGGACCACTTTGTGAATTTCCTTTTCGTTTATTAATTAAATATTTTTCTATACCTACGTATGTATATACATACCTATCCTTATTCTACAAGTCAGTTTGAATTCTGAAAAGCTTTTCCAGTTCATTCGATATCGGTTTCCCATGCAGAAAGGATGATTACGCCGGATTTCATTAAATCATACTTTTCGCTACTTGCAGATACCGAATTTAAGGAACGCCTCATCTCCAATGTAAAAAAGGAGGTTAAGCAGTTGATGGAAGAGGCTGTCACCAAGAAGTACATACACGAGGAGAGCAGCTCTGTGACATCATTGTGCGGTGCAGTCGAAGCATGCCTTAGCCAGGGTCTGAAGCGACGAGCTCTAGGTCTGTTTAAGACATCTTCGACTACAGCGCTGCTACAGAAGATAGCGAAGAATTGTCCAGAAGCTGATTATATTAGCCAAAAAGTGCAGGACATTGAGAATGTGGAGCCGAGTAAGCGCTCCTCGTCGAGCAGCGACAGCCTTATTAAGCCACAGATGCTTAAGAAGGGCAGCAGTAGTTCGGTGACAACGATTAATACCATTCCGTCAGCACCAGTTGTTAAGTAAGTATATTTCTGGGGCAATGGGTGACTGTGTTTTGATGTTTGTTCTGTCTTAGGTATCTTTGGATTCGATTGGCACTGTACGAGAAGCGTTTGGTGAAAATAATCGAACACTTGGTGAGCAATGCAAGCAACTATTACGAACGCGATGCCTTGGTGTCTAATCCGGATTATGGATCCATTTTGAGTTCACTATTAGTCGGACCTTGTGCTTTGGAGTTTACACGGGCCAAAACCGCCGACCACTATTGGTCAGATCCACATGCTGATGAATTGGTAAAGAGAATTCAATTATTTCAGTTCAAATCGTGGGCAGATGGCTTTTGTTGTGTGTTGTAGGTACAGCGCCATCGCATAAGTTCGGGCAATCGAACACCACCGACATGTCAGAGACCAATCATAAATTTCAAAAGGAGTCTGCACACCAGCTCTGAGGACTGTAGCAATGGGTCTTTCAAATCGAGCTCGTCAGTGAGTGTGGCGAAGGACTATGTCGAATCTTTGCATCAGAATTCAAGGGCAACTTTGCTCTACGGCAAAAACAATGTCATGGTACTTCCGGTAAGTACAATTGTCCAGTAGTTCTCATCATAAATGTCAACATAAATTCGACTTTTACAATTTAAAATGCTACCCATAAGTGCATACTAAAAAATAAAACTGACAAAGAGATGTGCCTGTCTTCAAGGACTTAGAACTTGCTTACAAACAATGAAGACATATTTTGCTGTGCAAATCATTGAGCATTTAACACTGGACTTTGAAACATAGTTGATTCATAGTACGAGTTAAGTAAAGCAGTTGCTCAGTGGTTAGCTTGCTGTAATACTCTCAGTTTCACAAAAATATCTACATTATTTTCACTGCGCATCCCCTTGCGAACGTATGACAACAATCTGACAGGCCTTGGCAGAAAATTGTGTCCCAAAGTAAACAACGCGCAAAAAACCCATTGGGTTGCCTATTTATTTATTTTATGCAGTATTCTCAGTGACATCAAAATCAATGACAGCCATCATTAATGAAAGCATTCCATAGGTGAAAGGTGACTACGGGAATGTGAATTGGAATACCATTTGAGAGTTCTAGCACAAATGATTATTAAGTGCTTGACGTCTAGCAGTTATGGCAATGGAACGCCGTATATTTTCAACTGTCAAACATTTATGGACCTTATAGTCTAGTCTTAAGTTGACTAGATTGGTCTTGACTAGATGTAACCTGAACGCAAATACTAGATTGGTCGGAACCGTCACATTTTCGAGACTTCAGCAACATATACGAACTGTCAAATTAGTACTCAGTCACAAATTTCTTGACTTGATTCGTCGGCTAACCCTCCATAAACGTCAACTGAAACAGCTGCCGATGTGACCGATCTAGGCCAATCAAAACTGAGATACATCAAGTCAGTCAGGTGTCAGACTTACTAAACTAGATATACTTGAAGGTTCCCATTCTTGTACGTGCACGATATACTGACATTTGACCAATAAATTAACGCTGCACTACTGACAGCCAATTCTTTTGAAAATATTTTAGCTAATGGAAAGTGAACTTATGGAGAATTCACAATGAACAAGAAAGGTGCGACCACCAAAGTCTGTTCTTAGTTCCAGTTAAAGCAAAGTACCGCCAGCGGGGGTCACTGGGGTCAGTTCAGGGCACAACGAGGGCGCCATAAAAGTCGTGTCGAATGCAGGTTTTCAGTACCAGGGCGAGTTGAGTGCTATATCGAACACATTAAGGTTAACCCAGTGCAAACCTACTCACTTCCACTTGGAAAAAATAACTTTGCTTAAATGTCAAAAGTGTCAAATGAAGTGTAGTTGTTCATTGAGAAAAATTTTCATTAAAATAGCCACCTAGTGTGAGAAAAGTCCGAAGTGAGCAAGTTAAGTTAACATTAATATTGTAAGTAAATGTTAAAGAAGAAACCATATTTTGTGCACTTATGAACAAATCAAATAATTTTGGACAAATACTTTTAAAAGCATTTTCTTGTTGATCTGGATCACGTTTTTCAGATCTCTATATATTTTGAAAATAACCGTTTTAGTACCTACTGCCTTTTAACCGTAAAGTCTTAAATGTTGCGTGAAAACAGGGTGAAATATAAATGACAGTGTATATCTTTACAAAACGTAACAAAATTTGAAAACAATTTCCATCTTCATAATATATCTACTATCTGATTTCGTTTGCAGAAAGAAGTGGATGAACCAATGCCCGGTTATTTAAGCCTACACCAAAATGTTCAATCTTTGACGATAAAATGGACACCGAACCAGCTGATGAATGGGTACAACGAAGCTGAGGGTACTGATAAAAGCTCCTATTGGGCTTATGCGCTAAACATTAACGTCGATGACATAGTCTACGTGCATTGCCATCAAAATCGAGGTGAAGATACAGGAGGAACGATTATACTTGTTGGACAAGATGGAGTGCAGCGTCCTCCAATTCATTTCCCTGAAGGCGGTCATATGCAGTCGTTTTTAAGCTGTCTAGAAACGGGTCTCTTGCCGCACGGTCAGCTGGATCCACCTTTATGGTCGCAGCGCGGAATTGGCAAACTTTTTCCTTGGCCAAAACTTGGGCGCCGCCGTATTTTGCCATCGGTAATGGAGTCCACCGAGGAGACTCCCATCGATTATGTCTTCCGAATTGTTAGCAAGAGCAACCACCAGGAGTTTTGTGAGTGAATGCATATTTTAGACGATTTTTTTTTAGTGTCATTTAGCGGGATAAAAAGAGTTTGTTTGCGGTCCTCAAATGACTAAAATATTCCGCAAGTGGTGGATATTTTTGGTTCTAATCATTTCTGTGTGCTTTTGTAGTGGCTTCTCATCCGATTCTTGAAATAGGACGCACAAGTCCTAGGCGTACACAGCTTGGTAGTTGTTCAACTAACGGAAGTAGTGATTGCTCGAGCAAGAGCATATCCATTGATCAGTCGTTGGTGGACTCTCCAAAGGTATTTACTTTGCATTCTTTGCACAGTTAGTACGCCTAATGTCACGCAACATAAATTTAAAATAAACGTAGTGCGTGGCAGGT
The DNA here is from genome assembly GCA_936431705.1 of Cheilosia pagana. Lineage (NCBI taxonomy): Eukaryota > Metazoa > Arthropoda > Insecta > Diptera > Syrphidae > Cheilosia > Cheilosia pagana. Next base: position 28,070,662 of record OW386168.1, on the reverse strand, counting down.
ATAGTCTGAGGTCTGACTTCCGTTCCTTCTACTTTGTAGGTCGTGAACAATCAAACCGCCAGCATAGAGTTGGTCTGCTCGACCATGCGACGCCAAATAATCTCCAGAGCATTTTACGGGTGGCTGGCGTACTGCAGGCATTTGTCCACTGTTCGGACCCATCTCTCGGGATTAGTGAATGGACGAATTACACCAGACTGTGAGTGGTTCGCACAAACCGTGTTGTTCTCGTCTCACATGTGTAATCTCAATTTCAGTGGGAGTTGACGAAGAAGGCTTGACAAGGGCCAAATGGGAAGAGCTCCAAGAAGACGGAGTTATATCCGACGACACAGAGGTCTATCGGCTGGTCTACTTTGGAGGGGTGGAGCACGAGATTCGGAAGGATGTTTGGCCTTATCTCTTGGGACATTACAGGTAAGCCATGATTAGCCTTTGAACACATTGCATGTTTTAAGACTATTCCCTTTTTCTTGAACACAGTTTTGGAACGACGCCAGCAGAACGGCAGAAGCTAGACGAATCTACCAAGCACTACTACGAGACCACAATGAGCGAATGGCTGGCTGTGGAGGCCATAGTCCGGCAGCGGGACAAGGAAAAGAACGCCCAGGCCAAGGCGAAACTCAGTTCTGGAAGTGCCAGTGGGGACAAGTCGAAAACAGAACTCGATGCCGATATCGATAACGATGTATTCGAGGACAACGATGAGATTTCTGAAATGTCTGATCCGGAAGATTACTCCAAGGACGAAGTTGCCGAAAAGGAAAACGTCGATGAGATCGCCCTACTTGAAGGCGACGAACATGATGAGGTTCTTACCATCCAAGAGAACTGTTTCGGTGAAGATGACACCCCAATGCAGGACAACACTATCGAAATTGAAGTTGAAGAGACACAAGACGATGCCGGAGGTATGAACAACCTATCCATACCGAGATCCCCGTCCACATCCTCATACGAGACGGTTGGCAATGAATTTACAGACGCCACTGACGTCCTCAACAATGTGTCAACACACACCGAGCCCCCTCTAAATATTCCAGAATTTCATAGCGTAGATGATATACAGGGCCAGTTGACCGATGCCATTGAGGAGCCGTGCTCATTGGAGAACCAAGTACTCATTGATGGAGACAACGATGACAACGAACCATTATCCGCTCATGCGGCTGTGATTATAACAGATGCCTCAATCGATGTGGCCCACTTTGAGAAGGATTGCAGTCCAGATCGCAAGAAGTCGGGACTTATGTCACCCGTACATGAGGACGTAAACCTACAATCGTTAGACGCATTACAAGAGCCAAAGTCGGCATGTGTTTCGCCAGCAAGCTCGAACGGAGGAGTTTACAGTGTAGGTGATGTTGTGGTGCTGCAATGATTTTGTTTCACAAGTTTTTCCCTATTATTGTCCAACAGTGCGAGCTTTTGGAGAGTTTTGGCTTGAACTTGCATCGCATTGAGAAGGATGTTCAACGATGTGACCGGAATTATTGGTATTTTGCCAATGAAAATCTAGATAAACTCCGTAATGTGATTTCGACGTAAAGTTGGATTGGGTTTGGTATTTTATCAGTAAAAAAAAATGTAATCAATCTATTTTGCAGGTATGTGTGGGAGCACTTGGAAGTGGGCTATATGCAAGGAATGTGCGACTTGGTGGCACCATTGCTAGTCATTTTCGACGATGAGTCCTTAAGCTATGGATGTTTCTGCAAACTTATGGAAAGGATGGTTGAGAACTTTCCCAATGGTGGTGCTATGGATATGCATTTCGCTAACATGAGGTATTTGTATAGTGGATTTATGATTTGAAAGTGTTCGTTAAAGGTTCTTAAATCTTCTAAATTTGTCAATGCTAAAATGCGACAATCGGAACCTTAAAAAAATCAACTTTCTCTCACAAAACGCAGTTGCAGAGAAATAAGTCCACTGACACTGAGGGACTTAGTTCCCGCCTAGTGGGAAATAATACCACTTTCGTGAAGTGGACTTAGTTCCCTTAGTCCCAGCCCATAGAATCTGTGGTATCCGTCGAGTTGACGAATTCGACGAAACGAGCAGTCTCATAGAATCCGTCACACACGTTGACAACCCATAACATTATATCGGCATGGGTTATACTTTATAGTCTCAATGAGCTGCTTTAAAAAAAAAAATTCTGGCAAAAAAAAAACGCACATAAATAGCAAATAACGAATTCATTAAAATAGTTGCTTGCCCGCCACAAAATGTAGTGTCATCTGAATCGCCCCAATCGTAGAAATCGCCAAGGGGAATGTTTCACTCAAATTCAATAGTTGGCATTGTAGAGTACATTCGAAGTGAAAGATTCATCTGTCGGTAAAGTGAATGCGTTTAACTCCATCGTAAAAAACGGTCGAAATGAAACTTTAACATTTCAGATACGCAGCTAATTCATTGCGTATTTTGGCGTTTGGCGTTTTAAATATCCACATATTTTTCTGTCGCAGGATGCTCTTTCCACATTATCAAATATAAGCCTATGCTATCCATTTATTTTTAATGTGATTTCTGTAACCCAAACTCGAATTTGCTTTGCTCTATCAATGCTGTCATTTAATGCAAAACAGCTGATTTACCGCCCAACTTTGTATTGAAAACACCTGTCGATAAGGGAGTCTCGCCGGCGGATTTCACGATGTACATGGGAAGTGAAACTAAATCGAGTATGTGAAGTGAATCTCAAATACGCCGTATTACACGATAGGGGTGATTATTTCTAAACGCCAATGACAGTTGCTCTTCTTTCGATATTTTCACCAATGAAAGTGCTTCCTCTCCTTTACTTTATCCATCACATCCGGCACTTGCCGCAACGGACGTGACAGTTTCAATAAGTTGGGCGCTTAACGAACAATTATTGCGAAATTCACCCCTACATATATTTTGATCACAGCGCTTTCTTTGCGCAGTTGGCACGAGCTGTCAGATGGTTGGCAAATAGCTGTGAAGTTTTAGTACTGTTTTCTTTTTTAACCTTAGGTACTTACGCTGTTTGCGTTAAAAAGTATGTGGTTCGCTTCGCTCGCAAAAAGCACTCTAAACTCCAGTATTTAATTTTCGGGCATGATCCGGTACGTTTTAAGACCCAACTTTTTTCTTAAAACACTATTTTTAATGAAAATAAAAATACCATTACGTGTCGTCAAATATAGAGCCGTGCCCCCAACCCGACAATCGTCAGTCAGTACAAAATGAACGTTCGAATAACCACTTCGTAAAATAAACACCCATAAAAATGTCATCAAAGATAAAATTAAGCAAAGAAATTAAGCCCAGCTGTACGAAGTTCAAAACGTGTCTACAAAATTTAAACTTGTGGTAGTGTGTTGGGCTACTAAGCGAGGGGTTCCAGGTTCGAATCCCGTAAGAGCCAAATTACATCTTAAGGTTTTTTCCACTGCGCCACCTCTCGCGAACGTTTGACAAACATCCGAGAGTAAAACTGTCATAAAAGAGCTTCTCAATTGGCGGTTTGGAGTCGGCGTAAAATTGTAGATCAATTCCATTCGTCCCAAAAATTTAAAACCACACAAAACGAATGGTTGTGAGAAGCTAGGCCTTGGGTCCCACTCCCACAGACTTGTCGCGCCGAAATATTTATTTATTTATTTATTTTATCAATGTCAAATGCCTGATACTTGACAGATGATATAAAATTAGTTTGTTTGTTTCTGTTTTGATTTTGTATTTGGCTGACACAGTTGAAAAGATCATTTTTATTATTCCAAGGAATAGAGAAGGCAAAAAGTTAAATATTGAAATCAAATGTTCAATTCATATCGATCAAAAATGTATTCAGTATTCGTAAAAATGACTTCTACAGATGTGACAAACAAAGAAGCAACAACGAATTCTTATAATTATTAATGGGCTTGAATTATGCAATATGCACCCATCAAAATGTCTCCATTGATAAAATAAAGCAACCAAATTTAACGGAGCGCAGTATTGACAACACTTTTCTCCGACTGTCACTGTACAGAAATGTTCAAATGCAAGTAAATCAACAAAATGGCCGTGGTTGTCCTTTAATTTGACTCCCATATATATATTTTATAAACATTCAAGTCATCGTATGCCGTTTTGTGTGAAAAGCGACTTATAGGCTGGTACGCTGTTCGATTGAAGTGAAGTTTTCACTCGTCTCCAAAAAGTGCTGTGAAATTGAAAGTAAAATCTTCACGCCGAAATGTCAAAAATTTAATGCGACGAACAATAAAAGCCAAGTGAAATAGCTTAAGTAACGCCCCCTTCAAATCTCTTTTTGAACAATTATTTTTAACTCGAACAGTGTACCTACTGCCGGTGAAATTTTCGTGTGGAAAGTTCATTTTGACATTTCGCAGTGAAAAATTTGTATGAAAAATTTAATTTCAAGTGAACTGCGTACTAGCCTTATATCCTTATAAGTTTTCTTCTCAAGGACTGTTACTATAGTAACCACTGGAAAGTTGGTCTTCCGGACAGTTCCGCTTAGTTACCCATTGACTCGAAATGTCACAAACAAAAATATAAAGCCTCAGAAAATGGTAACGCTCATTAGTGATTTTGACAGCTGGCTGACTTGCTGTGTCTCAGTTTTGATTAGTCTTATGGCGTTTTTTATTGAAGATCCGAGAGAAATGCCCCGAAATTTAGAATTGCTCTTTTCAATGAAATTCGTTGCAACACTTTTGCAATAGTGTTAGAAACCATGTGAAATTTGTTTTTTTTTGACACTTTTTTTTGCTTTCTACATTAAATAGGAATGTTAACATGGGCCAAATCAATATATTTCATTTGAAATTTACATTTGCACTCATAATTGGATATTTTCCGATCACGTAGCACAAAATTTGTTTTTAATAGCAGAAAAAACATTTCAATCTGAAGTTTTGCTTCTGTGTGCTGGTGAGTTCAGGGCAATTCTTTAAAATTATTCCGGACACTTCTTTCGTGTTAAGAATTGACCTGGAAGTGCACTTTCTTTTTCAATGAAATATGGAAAAAATGGAAAGAGCACTTCTAGATTTGCTATTTTCAAAGAAAGGGCAGTTCTTTTCTTCAATCAAAAACGCCATAATTTTTGCGTTCAGGGTACATCTAGTCTAGACCAAATTTAATCGACTTCAGATAACTAAATTTCTGAATATGCCCAATAATATATTGTTTCCGCAATTCGTTAAAACTCAGGTTTCGACAAAGTAGGTAGGTACTTTAGTATTTGCATCACCTGAGGGTAAATATTATGTGTGACAGCTTAATCTAAGCGGCAAAAGCACACTAGACTTAGAAACTAAGATTTTGTTGTCTATAAAATAATTAAAATGTTTTATATAACGTTTTTATTTTAGTGGGAATTATAGTTTCATCGAATTTCATCACTTTTTTGTAAACCGATTATTCGATTTTTTTGCCAGATCTCTTATCCAAATTCTCGACTCGGAAATGTACGAACTAATGGACTCACATGGAGACTACACCCACTTCTACTTCTGTTACCGCTGGTTCCTTTTGGACTTCAAACGTGAGCTAGTCTACGATGATGTGTTCTCAACGTGGGAGGTTATCTGGGCGGCCAAACATGTCGCCAGTGCGCACTTTGTCCTGTTTTTGGCATTAGCTTTGCTGGAAACCTATCGAGATATTATTTTGTCAAACAGTATGGACTTTACCGATGTCATCAAGTTCTTCAACGGTGAGCATTAAATTTTCAATCGTCTCGTTTAAAACGTTTCTCCATACTCCTCGCAGAAATGGCCGAACGTCACAATGCAGGCTCTATTCTGCAATTGTCACGCAGTTTGGTACTTCAGCTTCAAACAATCATCGAAAACAAATAAGATCCTTTCAATGGACCACACCCCACGTATAGTAGCAGTAATTTATATCACAAAAGATAAATAAAATTTACACAACAAATATAAATAAATTGTTAGATGTAGATACGTAGCGACACAGTTGATAATGTAAAATTGAATACAATCTATTTGAGAAAAAAAAAATACAAACAAATTTAAACAGTGTGGACGGAATCAAGGATCCCCCCCATGCCACAAGGACTATAACACATATCCAACACATATGTGACTGCAGCCAGATATATTTAAAGGAAAATTTGTTGTTGTTATATTTTATCCCCCGCAAAACACATGATGTTAGTGAACAAAACCGATCTGGCTTGAGTTTTTTCAATGGAGTACCTTCGTCGTATACCTGTGTAGTTTTCAGTTAGAAAAAAAAAAATACTTAGTTTGCTAAAGTTTGTAACAGGAAGAAAAAATTAATAATGACTGTTCTGTGGAGATCCTAAAATGATTTCTAAAATTGTTTGCTTTCCTAGTTTCATGTTGAAAATTACAAAAAAAAAAAACAAAAACAAAATAAACACATAAGTGATAATGGATAAAAAAAATATTGTAGATGTAGAGATTTATACTTAAAAAAAATATAACTAAATATAAAGAGACACATACACAAGTTGTTGATAAAAAGAAAATTATATATTTACATGCAATATTGAAATATTTTTATACTAAGTTTTATTAGTTATTTTTGTTTATTAAAATAATTATTTTCTTACCAAACACCAGCTAATATACATCTAATATTTTTATTTTTATAAAAGAAATAATGAATTTATGTTTTTGAATTGTATAATTAAACGATTTAATGCAGCGTTGATTTTATGTATATGTAGTTTCAGAGAAAATTGTCGCAAAGAATATCTATTTATTTAAAAACAAATATTTTAAAGAACAATTAAATATATACGTTTATAATGAGAATGTGTCTTGTTGATTTTTTTATATGCGAGAGAGACGACTCTAAGCCGGCTTAGAATCGGAAATAATTTATAATTCACAAAATTGTGTGAGTTTTATAGATTACATAGCCTATGGAGGCTGTCCGCTTTTCAGTGTGCAATATCTAAAACATATTTGGCGCCTTGGCGGTAAAGTCAGTTTATCGAGGCTAAAAATCTAAGATAAACATACGCAGACGCTCTCAACTACCTCAACGTGCATACATTCGAAAAAATAAATGGACTAAATGGAATTTTATCTGTTAATGTAGCAACATTTAGAGCTCAAGAGAGTTTAAGTAAGTAAGTTTAGTACACATAAAGAAGTTGCCTAAATACAGTTTAAAATTACCATTGGTTCCAGTATGACTACCTAAACAAAAATCTAACGGAGACCACTACTTGACCTAGGCTTTCAGCTGTCCCAAAATAGAGTCTGGAATGATAAAAATGCACGGTTAGTGTACCTACTGGACTACTAAGCGGGGGATCTCTAATTAATTCTCAGATATTAAGTACACCTCCAGGATCTCACAACTCCTCTAGCCACGGATGGATAAATATAAGAGTGTATAACTCTCGTTTAAAAGCCTAATTCAGTCTTTCGGGACTCGGCATAAAATGAATTTGCTTCTAAACTCAACTAAAGCTATGGCTGGGAGTGCCTTTCCTTAAGGCCAAGATCTTCTGTTTTCCATTTTATAGAGAGTATAAGTGTGTGACAAATCTAAAGGCTTTTATTTCACTTATCGGGCTTATTTTAAAGAGGGACAGATTTTTGGTCTTGTGAAGGAGGAGTTACAATCACGGGCTTAGTCAAATGTAGCAAGGTCACGTCTATATTAGCTCGGTCAGGTCACATCGAGCGAGTATGTAGTAATGGCTGCAGACAATTCCGAACTCCATTTCTGGGGTTTGAAACATCAAACAACACTAATCTTTTGTTTTTAAGACCAAAAACGCATTTTAAGCTTGACACTTATTGCTTCAGTCTGTATCTTATGAAAAACTCTAATTGACACTTTTGTCAATGTCATACTCCTTTAGCCCGGCCTTGAATCAGATCCCGATGGTTGTCAACAGCAAATCCAACATTTTCTCTGCTTCGAGCATTCATTCGCCACCTATATATATTTTTTAAATTCCCTCATTGGCCCTGAAACAGTTTTCACTTTAACTATGGACTGTAAAACTTAACTGAACTTATCGGATTCCCAACTCGTGAAGAGCCTCTGCCTGAGACACTGCAGCCTTCCATCCTCTACTGTCCAGACTAAGCGCTCTGGCATCCGCGATGGCTTGGTTTTTGAAACGGAGGTTCGGTCTTCATTGTCTTCTCGAATTTGGGGCTGAGATTCGAAGATCATCTTAGACGGAGCATTATTGGCCATTCGCTCGATGTGGCCGAGCCAGTGTAGCCGACGTGTCTTGGCTTTTTGGACTACCTCCACATCTTCGCGGTTGTATCTTCTTCTCCATTCGCCCTCCTCGCACATAGGGCCAAAGAAAGAATGTTTCTTTCGAAGGAGCTCAGTATCAGCTCTCCCTTCTTGCCTATGGTCCAGCACTCGGCGCCATAAAGCAGAACTGGCAAGATAAGGATCTTGCAGAGCAAACATTTCGTCCTTCGAGTTAGGAGTTTTAAACCCAGTTGTTTTGCCAAACCGAAGTAGCAACGGTTTCCTAGGGTAATTCTTCGCTGAATCTCTACTATGATATCATTCGTGGAGTACGAGTATATGTTTACTCCGAGGTAGGTGAACTCCTTAACTACCTCGAAATTGTTGCTATCAACAGTGACGTTTTGTCCTAGGCGGTGGACAGTTGTTTGTTTGTTTGTTGATAGCATGTACTTGGTCCTCATTTACTTCAAGGCCAACGGATTTTGCCTGTTCTTCAATCGCAGTGAACCGATAATGTCAACATCGTTCGCATAGCCCAGCAGCTGGACGGGCCTGTTGAAAATAGTGTCTTCCGTGTTGACACCTGCCCTGCGCACTATCTGCTCCAGTACGAGATTGAAAAAGTCGCATAATAGCGCGTGTCCTTGCCGAAATCCGGTTTGAAATAGTTCGAAGGAGCTACTTCCAAACTGCACGCTGCAGCGGGTGTTTTACAGCGTCACGCGACACAGCTGAATCAGTTTTGCCGGGATTCCGAATTCGGCCATCGCCGTAAAGAGCTCCTGACGTTAAAACGGTGGTGAGTTTCGACTTGAAATTCGTTGGTCTTTTCCAGGATTTGCCTCAGTGTGAAGATTTTGTCTATAGTCGATCTGCCGGGCCGGAAGCCACACTGGTACGTGCCGATTAGTGTGTTGCATGCAGAACGTTGGATTCATAGCCTTGTAGAAAAGAGGCTATTAATAATCTTTGTAGCTCGAAATATCTTTAATTTCATTTGTTGTATGTTTGTAAACAAATTCTTTTTATCCCATTTCTGTTTTTTAATCAGTAGTTCAAAACTGGCTTCTGTTCTTTTTAAACCGACCTTGTTTTGTGCAAAGGTTCATAATAATCCCACCAACTATCTTGCCACACAATGAAATATTTAAAAACTTTATCCGAAAAATTGAACACCATTCCCAATCAAAACACTAATTACCAGTTACAAAGATGTATGTCTACCTACATCCCGTACAAATCAACTAACAACGTTTCTAGTTACTTGATGGCACATCTGTCGCTTATCACACTCTAAGGCCCAATGCGTTAGCAAACCAAAACCCTAATTTCCAACATAATTATTTGACTATCAATCACCCTTTCATACGTAGACCCATCTGCCTTTACCCTTGAAGTGCTTACAACGTTTCAAAGGTTCATTAAACTTATAAAGCTGTGTAGCCACTTAAACCCTTCATAAGACAGTAGACAAACAAAAACAACAAAGCTACACCTAATCGTGAATTATGTACTTATTTTAAAATTCAGACATCGCGTCGATTACGGTCGCACACATTAAATCTTCGTTACGGTAGCTCCATTGTGAACAGGCCACAACCACCCCACTGTAATCCAGAAGCGCCACCCCAGACCCCACCATTCTCCAAGCGCCGTACCCTACCACACAGATTGCGACCAACATTTTCTTCAGTCTTTCAGCAGTTTTCCTCGAATCCAGACGTGTATACAGAAAAAGCGACGCGTGTTTTTTCCCTAAGAAGTAACCAATCAATTTCCACCCAAAAAAAGAAAAAATGGAACGCTTTTAAGGGATTTCCCATAGCCCAGTGTACCTCAAAGTGACACCCTTGTGTTTAGTGTTAACCTCAAAGTGAGAAAAACTAGATTGTTCAAAGAAAAACCTCAGTAGAACCCCAAAAAGTTTTTGTGAAAAAAAAAAATTGAATTCCTGTTGTGAATATGGTACAAACCAGCGGTGGAGGTGAGTTAATTCGCAGCGAAAGCGCTGGTCGTATCACTTTTACTCTTCTAACCTATTGCGGACGGAGCGCACTTGCTCTAACACAGAAAGAAAAAAAAACACAGTGCCCCAGTGCCATTGCGTCTTTCATCCCCTCCGACCCTAGAGCCAACTGTTGCAAGGATTTTTGTTTATAATTAAAAAAGACATGGTGGCTCCAAAAAACGGGACACCGAGTATCGCTCAACTCAATTCAGGGGTGGCTTTCCTTACAGCGAACAATCTCTCACACGGGGTGCAAGAAACGCTTATCTTGAAAAATCGATTTAAATTTCGGGAAGGGGCATGTATGTACGTCATCATGCTGCTGGTGGCAGGGTAATCCTACCTCACTGTGAAAAATCTATAGAGGGCTTACCCCTGCCCCTGTCGAAAATGTTGTGCTGGGAGTCGGTTTTTTTTTTGCTTAACCTAACAAGTGGTTGTGGCGTGTGTAGGCACCCTCTCTCACTCTTCACCATATGGAATCGATTTTTGTTTTTGGGGGGGATGCTGCTTTTCGCGAATTGCCTTTGTTTATGCTCAATGTCATAGATACCGCACATATCGATGGAGGCTCATGGGGAGGGTGTATGCGAACCACACCTTAAACCATAACCAAATCAAACTGAGAGTGTTTCAATAAACGTGGTATCTTATCCAGTGCAATCTGTTTGAGACTATAATTTGGGTCTGGTGGGTGGTGGATAGTGTTGTCTGTAGTGTATGCGGATGTATTTGCTTTTCCAATTAAAAGTCTCATTTGTGCTTTATCTGGGATGGCGCCATTTCGACGAGTACGAGGCTCTTGTAGTTGTTTCGCTATAGTAAACAGCGGGGGTGCTTTGTAGTAAATTTCATTTCCAGGTTTATGGTCTTTTATAGTCGTGTTAGTTTGGTGCGCTTTTGCACTTGAAAGCAGTGCGGGGGAGGGTGCAGTAAGTGCGGATAGAGTGCTCTTTCAGTTTAGACGGGCTTTAACATTTAATAAGTTTGTTGATGGTATTAAAGTGCCTTAGATGTGGCAAGGTTTTTTTTTAGAAAACGAGTCCAATATGGATAGAGGTAGGATTCGATGTAGAATGAAGAGACTTCGAAAGGGTTGGATATGTGTTTGACTGGTATATCCGAAGGACCGGACTGCAAAAGACTGAAATGGTATTAGCTTAGGGTGTGCTGTAATTTTGTAGGTTTCTTTTTTGAACTGTTTTGCCATTTGACAGCTGACAAAATAATTAGACAATAATTACGAAACACGGTCCTAGCTGCTTGCAAAATCTATAGGTCTGTTCCTCTACTTTTAAATCTTACAAATTTTTACGAATTCTTACGTATTTTACTCAATTGTCGTTCCTCAACTCGAAAAATTCGTAAAAGAGAGCGGCATCGAGAGAGCAAGTTTTACTTAGTTACTAGTCTTACTAGTTTTTACTCAACAAATTTTTCTCTGCGTAAGAATTGAAACAACTGTCCGTCACCTGCAATGACAGCTGATTTGAATTTGTTGTTCTATTTGTTCACTCTAATTAATGAACTGTCATTTTTCACAGGTTAATACAAAAGCGTTCCTTTACTTTTGCGTAAGTTTCCCGCTCTGAGAGAGAATTCATCTCTTGCACTGTCATTTTGACAGTCTCTTCCATTTTTACTACGAAAGTAAAGGAACAGACCTTATATTCCAGATTGTGTCAGTTTAATAATTTTTGCTTTTGGAAATTATCTACGCTTTGACATAAACTTGTATAAAGATTTCTTGTTGGTAGCAAATCAGTTGGGCGTTTTAAAAATGTTCTTTTCCAGGTTAGCATTTTTGGTCTTTTGTGCGACTGAAAACTTTCTGTCTCTCCTTCAAATGATGATAGAATAAAATTGGTTAGGTTAGAAAATATAAATTTCAATTTATATAACGCGAGGTTATCAATAAGATGGGTTTAGTTTCACTTTTAGGGATATTTAGGGTCTTTTGACAGCTGTGCTTCCATGTAATATTTCCCTTTGCTTTTGCTGCTAGCCCTGCTTTAATGAATAATTCAATAATCCTGGGCTGTGTCTCGAAAGCAATGAGAAATGCACCGAGCATCGATAGCTTCTATTGGCTCGGCTATTGAAGTGGAAGTTGCTATAGCAGCTTTTGGAAAGCCTATGCAGCACAGAAATGAGTTATTTTTTTATTGTCATGCTAAACAGCATAAAGACCGGTTAGGCAATTGATGTCATTGGACTCGCAAAGCTAAATAATAAAAATCGAGCAGCTTCGATTTGCTTTATAGTGTGCCAGATTTGGCATCAGTTTCTTACTTATTACATCTAGACTGTGTCTTTACAAAGAATATCTTAATTTCTATAGTTTATGTGCAGATCCTTACAGAGATAAGCCAACTTTCCTGGCTGCTAAATCAGCCATTACATTTCCGGTCTCTGCCTTAAAACTGCAACCATTTCGGATACGAGAGCGAAGGTTGGAGCCTGCTTTTGATTGAAGAACTTTTTGACTGGTGAACCCTTCACTTCGATGTGGTCATACCAATGTAGCCGACAGTTTTTGACATCTTAGTCTACATACAGAGTTCGAAGTTGTATACCTATTGCCCATTTAATCATCTTGCATAATTATAGGAACAGGACAGTGTCCAAAGTGTCGTTAGGTTTCTTCAGAGTATGGCCTATCCAACGCCACTTCCGTTGCATGATGTCGGCCTATTCTATAGTTCATCGTTCGATATGGTTTGCGGCCACCGGATCTTCAGAATGTACCGCAGACAATGGTGAACGAAGGCTTGCAGCCTGCTTGAGATGTTTGCAGAGCAGTTCCATATTCCTAAAACACAGATTTTCTTTTTGACATGAGATCAATCACCTTATCTGGATCCACATTAATGTCCGAATGAACAGATATCATAGCAAGTGAGCTTAATCTGGCATTCTCCATAATGCTTCGGGACACTCTTTTAATCCTTTTCATAGTTGGAAAACTTCTTTCAACTAGCTGTGGTCACTGGAAGCGTTGCCAAAACCGACAGCAAAAAGTTTATACCTCTAAAGTACGTCTTGTCACATATATCAAGCAATTTCAAAACTTCGGTAGAAGGATCACTCGACGATATTTTTTCGCACTAAAGAATGTACCTATTCAGCTTTTACAGCTGACAACGAAATTACATTATCAAAGTAACATGTTAGCTTTTCCATTTCGTTCACTCACTCAACTACAGCAAAACCTGGGAGCAAAACTTGAAACGATGGTAGAACGTCTTCGTTGACCATGAATCTGTCCGTAAGATTTCGTATTAACGAATCTATGCAAGGAATCAGTATAGACACTCTAAAATAGGCTTCAGTAGAAGAGGTTTCTGGATTGGAACCCATTGTCTGTTTCAATCAAATTCTTGGAGCACTTAATTGAACTTCAAATAGGTTCTCGCAAGTTGGGATTAAAAAGCATCTCTGAAGAAATCGTTGGCATTTTCTTAGGAAATCACTTTTTTGGACCGCTGCCAAAAGTGTTGATGCTCTCGAAGACATCGCCCACGTTCTGTTCGATATAGTCTCCTTAGCTTTTAAAAGTAAATAAAATAGGTAGGTACCTTAATAGTCTCATAAATTCAATAAAAAATTAACGAAAATTATAACGAAGTGTACCTACCTGGATAGTCTCCTTATTTTTATAAATTTGAATCAATGTTATAGAAGGCTTCAGTTTTTAGTTTTTTATTTATCCCCCCCCTGGCTACGTGCCTGATTGGAAGAGTCTCAACTTGATGCGTAGCAATATTTTGCTGGAGTTCCACACAGGAGAAAGGATTATTCTATTGTATTGTAAACATCCAGGTCCGTTCCGCCATCGAGTGCTATGAAACTGCCCAGATAATTAAACTGCTTGACCTCCTCTATGGGTGCCTTGGAATAACTTGATGTGTGCTTTGGCCCGTTGTCATTATTTTTGTCTTATTTGCGTTGATCCTTAAGCCAGCCACTTCCCCATGTAGTTGCAGCAATGACATATTTGATATAACCCAGTCGTGTTGTTTGCCATGAAACATTTATATCGTCAGCATAATCTATGTGGCTAAGTTTGTCAAAACAGACTCCACTGGATACCATGTGTTTTATAACCGCGACAATTTTCTCGGTAATACCTCCCGCAATAAGCGATCTCCAGATGCATTCACGATGAACCCCATCAAACGCCTTCTCAAAATCTTCAAACATGAGGTACAGCGGTGATTGGTACTCGGACGATTGTTCCATTATGATTCGCAAGGTGTTGATGTGGTCGACTCGATCCTGAATTTTATCCTGTCAAAAACAATAGTTGCCATTAATTTCGGAAAAACAGACAGAATGATGATACCGCGCCAGTTATTACTGCTTTTGAGGTTCCCTTTCTTTGGTAACTTCACAATAACTACATCCTTCCATTCCCGTGGGTAAGTTTCACTCTCGATAAGAACATGGTCCTTTAAATTTAAATAAACCCTTTCCAAACCTTTTCACACCGTAAAATGGGAAGCAGAAAATCGATTTCATGAAAAAAGAAATCCCAAACTCCTCTATTTGACAAGGATAGATTTTTGCTAAATATCTATAAAAAAAAATCATCACCCTTTATTCATTTCTTGCAGAATCAGAGTTCAAAGAACGCCTGATATCCAGCGTGAAGAGGGAAGTCAAACAACTGATGGAAGAGGCAGTCACAAAGAAATTCATACACGAGGACAGCAACTCAGTGACAGCTGTATGCGCCGCAGTCGAGGCCTGCCTCAGCCAGGGTCTACGCCGTCGGGCATTGGGCCTTTTCAAGACATCCTCAACAACAGCGCTCTTGCATAAGATAGCGAAAAATTGCCCCGAAGCCGATGTCATAAGTAAAAGAGTGCAGGAGACAGAGAATGCCGATCCCAATAAGAAATCGGCCAGCACAAGTACGGATAGTATTCACAAGGCGCCAATGCTCAAGAAAGGCAGCAGCAACTCTGTGTGTGCTGCAAATCCGCCGCCCAGTCCTTCGGTTAGGTATGTTGAAAATTCCTTAGCACATAGCGCGCACTGACTAATCCATTCCCATTGCAGATTCCTTTGGATACGATTGGCTTTGTTCGAAAAGAAGTTGGCTAAAATCATCGAGCATTTGGCTGCGAATGCAAACAATTACTATGACAAGGACGCCCTGGTTGCTGATCCCGATTATGGATCAATTTTGAGCTCATTGTTGGTTGGACCATGTGCATTGGAGTTCACACGGGCAAAGACCGCCGACCACTATTGGACAGATCCGCATGCTGACGAACTGGTAAACGGATTAAGGTCCTTTGCGGGCAAATTTGTATTTTCTTCTATCTAGGTACAACGTCATCGAATAAGTTCGGGAGCTAGACAACCATCAACTGCACAGAGACCCATTATCAACTTTAAGCGATGCCTTCATGCCAACTCAGAGGACTCAAGCAACAGCTCGTTCAAGTCAAGCTCGTCGGCCTGTGCTGCCAAGGATTATGTAGAGTCTTTGCATCAAAACTCAAGGGCGACTCTTTTGTATGGAAAGAACAATGTCATGGTACTTCCGGTATGTTACATCTACGGTTTCAAGTTCACGCACCGAAAACCAACCTTTCGATTCCTCTTCTGCAGAAGGACGTTGACGAGTCAATGGCTGGCTACCTAAGTCTGCACCAAAACGTCCAGACTCTGACTATAAAGTGGACTCCGAATCAGCTCATGAACGGCTATAACGAATCCGATGTAAGCGATAAAAGCTCCTACTGGGCCTACGCGCTCAACATTAACGTCAGTGAGATAGTTTACGTTCATTGCCATCAACAACGCGGCGAGGATACCGGAGGCACCATCATTCTCGTCAGCCAAGATGGAGTGCAGCGGCCGCCAATCCATTTTCCCGAGGGAGGCCATATGCAGGCGTTCTTGGGCTGCCTGGAAACTGGGCTCCTGCCACATGGCCAGTTGGATCCCCCATTGTGGTCGCAACGGGGAATCGGCAAACTATTCCCTTGGCCCAAGTTCGGCCGCCGACGTATCCTATCTTCATTAATGGAGTCCACTGAGGAGACTCCCATTGACTACGTCTTCCGGATTGTTAGCAAGAGTAACCACGAGGATTTCTGTAAGTATGCCGCCTCAGTTTGTATAAAAAGAGCTAAGAGGAAAAAAATTTCGGTTTAGTGGCTGCACATCCAATTCTTGAGCTGGGACGCACAAGTCCGCGGCGCGCCCAACTGAGCAGTTGTTCGACAAATGGCAGCAGCGACTACTCCAGCAAGAGCATTTCCATTGATCAGGTGTCTATAGACTCACCGCTGATCCAGAGCAATCAGACGGCCAGCATTGAGCAGGTGTGCTCCACCATGCGAAGGCAGATAATATCGAGGGCTTTCTATGGTTGGTTGGCCTATTGCAGGCATTTGTCCACTGTCAGGACACATCTGTCTGGCTTGGTCAATGGGAGGATAACGCCACAATGTAAGTTTCTCGATGGTATAACCAGGTGAACCCAATTAAAGTCTGATTTTTAGTGGGAACTGACGACAAGGGCTTGACCAAGGAACTCTGGGAGGCCTTGAACCCCCTTGGGGTGGTCACAAACGAGCAAGAGGTCTATCGCTTGGTGTATTTCGGTGGCGTGGATCCTGAGCTCCGCAAGGAAGTGTGGCCATACCTCTTAGGGCACCACAGGTAAGCCTTATTTAAGTACAAAACCTTGCACATATAATTGCCTCCTTTTCGACAGCTTTGGGTCGAAGCCCGAGGAACGCGAAAAGCGTGACGAAGAACTCAAGCACTATTACGAGATGACCATGAGTGAGTGGCTAGCTGTCGAGGCTATCGTTCGCCAGAGGGATATGGAAAAAACTGCTAAGGCCGTCGCCAAACTGAGTTCGGGAAGTGCAAGTGGTGAGAAGTCACGAATCGATTTAGACGTTGATATGGACAATGAAGTCTTTGCCGAGCAAGATGTCTCCGACATATCAGACCCTGTTGAGGTGGAACCGAACAGGCTGACCTGTCCAATCACCAGGAATATGAAAAACAGTACAGACTCGGGAAATGTCGACGACGTTGATGGTCCGGATGAGGCGGCGGCCATTGAAAGCGAAGAAGCCGACACTGGCAAGTTGCCCGTTCCCGACTTGAGTGCGCACGGTACCACAATCAAGATAGTGTCAATTGAAGAGGACTGCCTGAGCGATGCCGGCACCGATGACATCAAAGGAGGTATGGTAATCCCAAGTGGTCCCTGTTCGCCCTCCACATCCTCATACGAAACGGTCGGCAATGAGTTTGCTGACGCCACTGACAATGATATCCAAAATATTCTAGACATAACCGAGATTCCAGAATTCCACAGCGTTGATGATATTAAGGGCGAGTTGACGGACGAAGATTGCTCAGCGGAGCGGGACGGTGGTAAAGTGATTAGGTCATCGAAACCGCCTGCTGCCGTGATTGTGACAGATGCCTCAATTGACCTGGTGAATGTCGATGAAGAGGATGAGGATTCTGTAGGTGGAGTCACGTCACCCGTACCCGACGAAACTGGTGTGCCATCAATGGATGCATTGCATGAACCAAAGTCGGCTTGTGTCTCACCAGCCAGCTCAAATGGTGGTGTGTATAGCGTAAGTTTGTTGGCCTGCATTTTTAGCAAGTTAATCGAATTTTGCTCCTCGCTTCAGTGTGAGCTGCTTGAGAACTTCGGCCTGAATTTGCATAGAATCGAGAAGGACGTTCAAAGGTGTGACCGCAACTACTGGTACTTTGCCAACGAGAATCTGGAAAAACTTCGCAATGTGATCTCCACGTAGGACTGGACTGGATTTGTGTAAAAGATTTATGTTTGTGATGATTGCCTTTGATTGCAGATACGTTTGGGAGCACTTGGATGTTGGTTATATGCAGGGCATGTGCGACTTGGTGGCGCCACTTTTGGTTATTTTCGACGATGAGTCGCTGAGTTATAGCTGCTTTTGCAAACTGATGGAGAGAATGATTGAAAACTTTCCCAATGGCGGCGCCATGGATATGCATTTCGCAAATATGAGGTAAGGCGTGGGTTTTTTTGATGACACCGGACAGTGATGTGCTCCAATTTCCAAGTTCCGTCGAGTTTATTTATTTAAAAATCTCTAGAGTGTATTTTAAAACCTGCTAAATGAAGTAGCATCCTTAAGGGCTTCGATAGATCGGTGGTATTTTGGTTGGCAAACCCTAGGCGGTCCTTAAAATTTTGCAGAACATATTTTTGTAGCAGATTTTGAGGATTTCCCTTACGTCAACCTACTTTGGAACCTATACCTGTGGCTATTTCAAAGGACTTCATTCTTCGAGTGTATTTTAAGTTTCATAACTTGTCCAGTGGATTCTTTGTGGATTAGGAGAACCTTGACTCTGTACTTATATTGAAAATACTGTCATCCGAGAAGGCCTAAATGTTGCAGACTTTCCAGTTTTCAGCTTTGAGCAGTCGTATAAATGATTCGAAAACAAATCAATTTTGTGTCTCTGATTATTTTCAGGTCCCTCATCCAAATTTTGGACTCGGAAATGTATGACCTCATGGACTCTCACGGAGACTATACTCACTTCTACTTCTGCTATCGTTGGTTTCTATTGGACTTCAAACGCGAGCTGATCTACGCAGACGTCTTCTCAACATGGGAAGTGATTTGGGCAGCCAAACACGTTGCGAGTACGCACTTTGTCCTATTCCTGGCTCTGGCTCTGCTAGAAACTTACCGGGACATCATACTCTCGAATAGCATGGACTTTACAGATGTTATCAAGTTTTTCAATGGTAAGTTTTGCATTGCCCTGAACGTCTTTTTTACTAAATTGTCCTTTTAGAAATGGCGGAACGTCACAACGCCCAATCTGTGCTCCAACTGGCCAGAAGTTTGGCCCTCCAACTACAAATGATCATTGAAAACAAATGAGGATCACCTATCCACCGCGATCACTCCAAAATGGCCAAATGAACTTAATTGTCTGATATACAAATGATATAACAAACTGTTTACATTTATTTATTTATTTTTTGTCGAAAAATCTCATCTCGACTATGTGGTGTCTGTAAACGTATCCCTATCTACCTGTCTAAAAGAAAATAATCTACAACAACAAAAGAGTATTTCCAACACACATACAAACAAGAATACTTACACTGCATCATGTTCTTAATGCATATTTTTATTCAGCATCAAAAAGCTTTCATATCATTAAAATTGTTTAGAGAGAAGAATTTAAAAACCAAAAAGGATAAAAAAAACTAACTCAATTATATTTACTATACCTAGTCAATATAATTATTTACATATTTACAACTACATCAATACAATCAAAGACAAATTCAATTATTGAAGCAAAAAAAAGAAGAAAACAACACATTTTTGATACTAATTTATATTTATTTATATATATATTTGTGTATGTATTCATATTCTCTTTCCGGTATGTAACACACACACACACACACAACCCCCTGTTGTTAAAGACTGTTGTTTCTATGGCAGACTTTTATATCTCTAAACTCGGCAGAGTCCTAAAGAGGCCAAAACATTTGTACCTATATTTGCTAAAAAGGAAAATAATCATTATTTGTTAATCTTATAGAAAATTATTAAAACAATTATAAATATATATATTATACAAAGTTAACTGCATGCCAAAATAGAGAACTGTAACTGCGTACGAGTGTATGCATTATTAACTTGTTTAAATAAATAAATCATTATATTTTAAAATAGCAAACGGAACTGTTTGACTTCTGTAGCTGAGCTGAAAAAAATTATGATGTTTTATTGGCAAACAATTTGAGAACTGGGGTTTAATATAGACGAGTTTTGACTTTTAACACTCCACTGACGATATACAATACCACTCTTTGAAACCTCCTCAAGGAAGGCGAAGAAAGGGATCGCTGTCTGGCTAGTTCTTTATCGGCCGCGTCATTACAGATGGGGCAGTGTGTATTACGTGGGATGCGTGAAGCGTGATGCGTGGTCACCTATAGGCCACTGGCGATATCTTTTCGTGTTTTACTTAGAAAGTGGGTTGTAGTTTCCGTGCTGCAGTTTGGCCACATCCTTCTAGATATGATGCAGTTCGTAAGCCTCCTCCATCTGAAGTTTTGGCCTTTCCTTTGACCGCTTCGAGCTGCATGTCAACTGGTGGCACCAGTGAATAATGAAGGGCTGAGCCTTGCCTGGCCAGCTCGTCAGCATGTATGTTCCCACTATCCAATAACTTTGCTGTGACCTGGAACCCTAATCAGAGTAACCTTGAACTGTGGCAAGCGAGGCCAGCTCCTTACAGCACCCTCCGTTGATGGTGATGGACGAATTCTCTTGGTAGAGGTCTCGCAGACCAGCACCCGGACTCTCTAAGTCTGTGCTGTGATGTTGGTAATGTCAAGGTCTTAACGTAAAAGATGCAGAAAGACTGTTAAGGCGTCTGAAGGTGTAGACCGTAGAGCGCCTGTGGTATGCCAACGCATGTCTTTGTTGTAAGCTTTACAACCCATACTAAGTGAGGATTGGTTTGGTCGTACGACGGCTGAGTACATCCAGTAGGTCAGTTTTGGTTGCAGGTCCCACCTTTTACCCGTTGTTTGATGTTAAGTTTCCTGCTGAGCTTGGGATCCAGGGTCACTCCTAAGGATAATTGTAGGCCGATTTGGCAAGGAAGTGGGAAGTCGGGTATTTTGGTTTAAGTGGTGAAAAGCATCGGCTCGGCTTTGATCGTTGCTTGTGTTGACACCAAGACTGCACCTCCTTTCGATCTTCCTTTAAGGTAAGCGTGCTGTGCCTTGGATAGTGATATTTCTATCGTACCACGCAGATCGTTGTCTACAAGTCGCTCGAGGTCTTCAAAAGAAAGGAGGTCAGACTGATTGATCTGAAATCTTTCGCGATTTCGTGACCGCGTCTGCCCGCCTTTGAGGTGAAAATAGCTCTCACTTGCCTCCAAGAATGGGATATGTGGTTGTTAAGTAGACAGCTCCTTAAAATAAGTGTGAGTCAAGACATTTTTGTAACATAATAAGCAGAATGCCGGCCAGCTCCGTTGATTTGGAAATATTTTCTACTACAGTGGTTATACCACTCGCTGGATTCGGAGCTTTGTGGGTTGTTACACCCTGTACTGTTATCCTTGCACCCTGGGAAGTATATTTTTTTGTTACCGTGACTTCTTCATTTTTCACTCAATGCTTTGGAAGCGTTATTTATAAAGTAAGGCAGCAAAGAGCCATAGCGACCGTTCCTAATGTTTTATTAAAGAGCGGAGTGCCACAAGGCTCAATTCTTTGACCATTGCATATCTGCTTGTATGTAAACGAACTGCCGACAATCATTAGTCATATTTGCTCATAAATTCCAATCCACTTCGTTCACAAATGAACACCTTCGAATATCTTTAACAAAAGAACAACATTTTGGCAGGCAAATATTATTTTTGTCGATTCTTTCTCATACGAAGGGATTTCAAATTTTTGCACAGGGCTACCCCTGAAAATATTTAAAAATTCTTAAGGCAATGCAGATCAAAGATCTAAACGTCACAACACGATTTGTTCGAATGTGTTATCTCTTCGATCAAATCGAAAATTACAAAAGAAAATAAATTCCATACATTAAATATCACAAAAAATACACCCATTTCGATTTAACGTGTTAGTGAAATAAAATTACGCTCACGCTTATGTATGAACCAAAGTAAATGTATATAGGGTAAAAGGGGGTGCATTTGCCATGGGCGTACATCTGCCAATCGATTTTTTCCCAAACCAGCAAAGTGCAAAATATCGAAAAATTGATTTTCATTGCTCACCTCTTAGTGCAAACTTCCCACAAAGTTTGATAGTTTTTTTGCCTACTGGAACCAAAAATTTAAGGTAACTCGTCATCCTTTAGTTTGAATATTTTTTTTGTTCAATAACTGTTGGTTGCATATATCTGTCGTAAATATGTTTGCTGCACTTTATAAAAGTGGTTGATATAATATTTCCAAAATGGAAAAAAGTTATAAATTATTTATTCAAAAAATAGCATGCGGGAGGGCTTTGCCATTTTTTTTTTTGTGGTGGGGATTTGCCTGGCAAAACCACCGTATGGGGTGCTTTTACCAGTGGCAAACCCACCCTGTGGGTTACTTTTTCGATGGCATTGTCTTCTTTATTTAAACAGTATTAAACGTTGCTAAACGTCTGCATAATTTACAACTTTATAATGTTGAATAGTCTGATTTTTAGGTACCTGGTATACCCTCCCCATCCCCATGGCAAACCATCCCACCTAGGGAGGCTTTGCCAGGACATTCTTCTTTTTTTTTTAAATAATAATAAAAAATTGAAAATATTGACTGATCAAGATGAAATGTACTTTAAAGTGAAAATAATAACGCAAGGTACATATTTAACATCAAAAACAACTAAAACGCGGTAAATGTTATGCGTAAGGTCAAATTTCCTAAATACCGGCAAATGCACCCCCGTCTACCCTACACATGCACGCACCGAAACTCATTATTTGTATGGCATCTATGAGTAAAACTTGTAACAGAGAAACCTAAGAGGTTTTTTGTTGTATTGTATTTATTAATTTAAGTTTTTACAATGCAATCCAACTAGGGTTGCCAGATTTTGCTCAAAGCTCGCCGGGACAAATGACAAAAATATGAGAAAAACCCGGGACTTCCAAATTTATCCCGGGACATAAAATACATATTAAACTGTCATAAACATATCACTGTCGCTTAATGCTGAATTTGATTCGCTCATTATGAAAGTTAAGACCTAAAAAAATTAAAATATAGTTGCGTATATTTGGAAATAAAAGAAAAAAAACTTGCTTTGGAAATCACAGAGAAAAAATTGCAATTTATGTTATTTTTATTGATTTGAACGACAGCTGTCAATTTGCAAAAATGACATTCTAATATACTAGGTGTGTTTGATCGAAAATTTTAACGAGAATTGGTCAAATTACAATGCAGTCACTGTGTTGTAAACAATAAAAGATGTTTGAACTATTTTTTTTAATATGAATCGCAACCCGGGACAAAAGCTGTCCCGGCGGGACACCCGAAATTATGTCGTAAATCCGGGACGTCCCGGGCAAACCGGGACGTCTGGCAACACTAAATCCAACACAAAGTTTTCTATTTTTATAGTTTTTGATTGCACTTTGACTCCATTTGGTTACAATTTTATCGGCAACAGTACCACCTATAGGGCCCAAAACTATCCTATCTCTCAAGTTGGAATCAGAAACCAACCATACGCATTCACAAAGGTTCATTGAAATCAATTGAGCGGTTTTGTAGATTGACAACAGCGCCGCCTGTTGAACAATAATTGAATTGAACTGAAAAACCAAATTTGCACCTATAGCACCACCTGTTTAGAAACAGCTGTCAAAATTTGATGCACACAACGCCATCTATTGGCAATACTAGAACCAGCATTTTAAGTCATGTTTGCTATTGCTAAAAAAAAACAATTGTCACACAAATTTGGTGCAAAAACATTGTCACATAAAATTAAAAAAAAAAAGTGTCACAACGTAACGTAAGATGGCGTCATAAAAACGCTCGAAATGTATGGAAATATGAATTTTCTTTATATTTTTTTTCGGGGATTTTTCAGGAATTTTCTTCGGTATTCTTCTTGTTTTTCCAGAGTCCAGTCCGAATTGGTGCGAACCGTCGAACTCGTTCAACGCGTTTTTGAGTTATAAGCGGAGTAAATAACGTCACTCTCTTTTATATATATAAAAAGATTTCTTAAAAGTCATAAAAAACCAAGCATTTGGCAATACAAAAAAAAAAATAGTGCACTCGGTCGTATACGTAACATTAATCTAAATTCTTCATAATTCTTGTAAGAACTCTTAAAAAGAACTATAGCTACGTGGGAATCCTCTCAAAGCTTAGAAAAAATCAGTTTTGAAATTCCACATCCGTTTCTTCACAAAAGTCGAGAAGTGTACAACCCCAAAATATTTAAATGCAACAATTGAAAAACATCAATCAATGAAAACCAAGTTCAAACTACATTATAGCCGCAGCTTTACAAATAGTCATTTTTACAGAATTTATTAATAATAATTTCCAAGTTCAATAAACGAATCATTAATATGTATTTGTGGGGAAAAGTTGCACCGATAGCAATTCAAGGCATATGTTTGTGTATGCCAAGTCGGCGCGCACAATTCGAAGGCGATCTCAACCAACATAATGAAGGCAGCTAGCTAAAGACCGAGCTCGTTGGACAAAAAATAAACATGCTTGTGCGTCATTGAGAACCAATCAGCTACTTTCCGTCGCGCCGTACAACAAAAATGTGCAATACTGCCTTGCTTAGTTCTGTCTTGTGTCCTCAATACATTTCAAATACATTTAAGCCCAATGTACTTCCTAATTGCCCGCCCTATATAAATCACATGTGATAGTTTTGTATAATGGTAATTACATTATTTTTGTTTAAAGTCTTACTTTAACTATATTAAGTAATTGTTGTCTGAAATTAAAATACCAAGGCTTCAATCTGAAATATTTCGTGGCTACCTTAATATATTTTAATTCGCAGACGTAACCGCTAAACTAAAATGTATAGCCACACACGTAATCAGAATTAATTACAGTCTGAACTAGACGCACCTTTTCTTTTAAAAATTAGACACCGATGACTTTACCCAACAGTGCTTTCGAGAGTTTCACAGCCGAAGCAGTTCCCTTCAATTCCTTGCGAAATGGCGAATTTAGTTGAAAAATACTTTGGTCTAACTCCAGGTACGAGTATCGACTTGGAATTTAAAAAAAAAAACCCTTTGTTGATCAGATTTTTGTGGGTGCATTGAAATTGTGAATTTTATTTTTCAAAGTGTCAATCTAAGTGTTTCTAGTCTGGTGTTAAATTCGAAATAACCCAACTTAGTTCTTAGTAATTCTGAATTAAAGTTAAGGCAATAGAGGTGCTAAAAGTCAGTCAGCTGTATGGTACGGTGCATGAGGATAATTGTCCTGGACTTTATGAGATTTTCGAAAGTTAGGTCCATTGTCTGCAGAGAGTACCTACATAAGTGGTCGATATATTGTTCGTTAACTGGGTTTATTGTGAATTACATTTAGTATTGTGGTGTTACATTTATAGGACATTTTAAAAGCGTTTCAGCACGTAACATAATTGTTTTATCGCGCAAAGAGATTTGTTTCGACAACAGACAACCCTTCCGATTGTGGCTACAAAATGATCGAATATTTGACCCTACGTGTTCAAAAGATGACTGTGAACGGTTCTAAGTTGTGGGAGTTCGTTCGCATAGATTGAAAGTAAAATATGGGGCCGACAGTGGAACTCCTGCAGGTTGCCCAAGCATATGGTGACACTATACATTGTATCGCATGTAGTGTGTAAATTTTCAGCAGTGCCTCGGATAGAAAATTTGCATCTCGCATTTAGTTTCTGTTCACTTTCCCTTCAATATCCGTATGTCTGGCTTACACTATGGAAATCAGTCGAACTTACGCTAATTTATTCCACATGTGCCGCGGGTTTATGGAGCAACTTGTCGAATTATTTTCGAATTGTTTACATTTTATTGATCTAATTGTTTTTTTTTTAACTAAGTACCTAATTCGTTATGGAAATTCGGGGTAAGAGGTGACTTTCGTAAGGTTTGCTTTGAACTTGAAAATGTAGTTCAAATTTGCGCGACAAATTCAAGAAAATTTATTCTTATCTCTGCCACTGCGTAAAATAAATTTTACGAAACTGCAAGGGTCATGTAATCTGAGGCACACTGGAAAATATTGGAATAGGAATCCGATTTATTTTTTTGCAGGAATCGACAAATCATATTAGTAGAAAGAACTTTTTTTAGGATACACGTAATATTTATACGATTTCATTACTTTTCATTGCAGATCCGGATGTTAGGAAGCTGTATTTGATGGGCTCTCCGCTGAATGTGATAATAATCCTAGCAGTGTATACAATTTTTGTGAAAAAAGTCGGACCCTATCTGATGAAAGATCGCAAACCGTTCGAACTGAAAAAAACTATTATAGTTTACAACATTATTCAAGTATTGACTAACGCATACATAGTTTTTTTGGTAAAGTCCTCAAATACCTCGCTATTCAAGCAAACGTTCACTAAAGTAGTATGTATTTCTCTCACTTGCAGGCACTTCCAGTTGTACTATTTAATTCCGAATGGGACGGCGAATCTGGAAGATGTCACAAATTGAACGACAAGATTCCAACAGTAGCGAACAATTTTTTTAAGGGCAGCTACATTTACAGTCTATTGAAAGTATTTGATCTGGCGGATACTGTATTTTTCGTACTTCGAAAACGTTACAACCAAGTGTCGTTTTTGCACTTCTACCATCATCTGCTGGTGTGTTCAGTAACGTTTTTCATTTTCCAGTATATGCCGCGCAATATGCCCGTTGCTTTAATGGGAATTATCAACAGTGGTGTTCATGTGCTTGTGTATTTCTATTATTTGATGTCAGCTATACGGCCAGATTTGAAGGAATCTATTTCGTGGAAGCGACAAATTACCGTCGTACAAATTGTGCAATTTTTGTTCGGAGTTGTATGGTTCTTATACCCTCTGTCCAAGGGAGACGGTTGCGGGTATTCACTTACATTTTCATACTTTCTCCTAGCTCAAGATATTATATTGTTATTGTTGTTTGTTAATTTCTACATAAAATCGTACACGAAGAAATTGAAAACGAAATAAAGTTCTTGTAATTGTTTAACTTAGCTTAGATTTAATAAGAGACAAAATTGTAAAAACTGCTAATGCTGAAAATAAATATTCTATGTAACGAAAATTGTTACAGTGTGTTTTTAGACTACATAGATAAAGCGGTTTTAAAAGACAGATGGAGTTTTTGGAAGATTCCACTGGATCGTGCTAAAATTTTCGATCACTGTTACTCATGCCAAGTAGCAAAGCCCTTTGAAATAGACCTGATCTGTGCTGTGGCGCCACCTATTTATATAAAAACAGGTCTCTTGTCTCCTGTTTGGATATTCGAGGTAGACTATCTCAAGTGGTAATTTCCCCAAATATATTGTTAACCATTTTCAATCAGAATGTTTAATGCAACATTTCTGAGGTTAGCCGGCAGAAAGTTATAGTCTTCCAGAAAAGTTCATACGAGTATTCTATCAATTTGCCCCACTGACGTTTCATTTTATCAGTGTAAATTTTATAATAATTACACATTGGGTTTTTCAAATCTATGGAAAGATGAACCATGTATTTCATACTTACAGTGCTTTATGTAATATCCTGAATTATGTGCCAAAGTATTTGTATATGTATACTTCAGTGGCGTGGGGTAAACATTTTAAAATGGGAAGACGAAGCAAAATTAATCACATACAAATGTAAAAAACCTTACATCTGCGTACCTTGAAACAAAATCACACATTGTACATTTGACACATCATTGACACCTTTTTTTATTCAAGTCATTAAGTCATACACTGCACTGAATTTATAAACCAAAAGACTTCTCTACCTCAGCATGCTAATTATCCACACAATAAGAAAAGAAGTAGAAGAAAATCGAAAAAGTGTGTGCATCATTTTCTAAATATTTAATTCATTTGGAAGGCTTTCATGTATATTTGATTTTAGCTAGATAGTGTTTACTAGTGGAAATAAAAAAAGGGAAGTCGGTAGGAATCGGGTTATATTGACACCACGCCACTGGTATACTTTATCACCATGCACATGAATGGGGTAAGCGGTTATACCCTTAAGATCTTTTTGCTTTTAAAAAAAAATCTAGAGGGGTTATTTTAAAAAAAAATCAAATTCCGCACTTTTTTACCAACAAATTTTATAGGACTAATGATTATGGAAAACCCTCTTAGAAGGGCAGGTGAGCCATATCTAAAAAAATTCAAAGTCTATATACAGATAAACACAATGTCTAATATTCATTAATCCACGGGCTGCGGTCTGGGTTCTGCTTCTGCGTTGTTCAGTGAGTCAGTTGGTCCGTTAGTCAGTAAGGAAAATATATTTTATTAGTAGAATTGCTTGTTTCCCAACAGAAATTTCCTCTTTCACATGATTCACTGTTACTGGCCTTTACAAATCTTAGTTTACAAATCACGTTATTACGGAAGTCAATTTCTCATTTACACTTAGGAGTGAATAATACAATTTTAATTTTTATTGTTAGTGTTCGCTGACAGTTTTAAACGTTTTTTTAGTCGCAAGCAATGCAACCAATGAACAACAACCGCTAGCGAAGTGGTAACCAACAGATCTAGTGGAAATTACTCGGCTGAGTAGGTATATACTCTTTTGACACATTGAACTTTAGGCCTTTGATGTAATAAAATAACTCGATTAAAAACTACTATCCTTTCGAATACACCAAAGTTGGATTTTTGAAAATCGAACAATTGCCATAGGTGTTTGATGTCAATAGCGCCATCTCTTGAGGCGAAACAAAAAGTCAATATATTTATAGCAACTTTTTCTCCATAAAATTGTAACCTTGTAATTTTGAGGTTTGTGCCTGTGATATAGTTAAATTTATGCTGAATGGTTTACGTAGTGAATTTTTAGTTCAACATGCTGCGGAGAAATTGTTGCCACCTTCCAATTAAGTTTAAGCGGTTCATGTATCCACTTCGCAGCTTTGTTCGCCATTCACATTAGCAACATTGGCCTTGTGTTTATTCAATAACGCACAACCCCAATTCCGAAGAAAAGCTGCCATTTGTAGGTGCTCCATCTTCTTCGACCCCTATCCCCATGGTGAATATCCTTATCACAAAACCAAACAGACTGCTATCAAATTCATTTACGGTTAGTCCTTCGACAGCATTCAAGGATTACGGACGTACGTGAATACTTACCATCGTTTTTATTCCTCTCGTGATATTGACAAACAGTTCGTAATTGTCGCATTTCTTTCGATAACGGTTCGAAATGTCCGATGAGCTTATAAACGACATCACTTCCGTGACGGCTCTACTAGACTACAATGGTAAATCGGAGAATTATACAAATCTTATGGCCAACTTCACGGATGACTATGGCACCGCCGCCGTCGCCACTACCGATTTCCAACAGAACTTCAGTGTTAACGGTAGTGCCGCGAAAATACCATGGTTAAGTGGCGGAAATATTCAAATACCATTCTATACCATTATCCTTTTGCTTTCGGTTGTGGGCAATTTACTTGTGATCTCGACACTGGTGCAGAACCGCCGAATGCGTACGATTACCAATCTTTTTCTGCTCAATCTGGCGTTCTCGGATATATTACTCGGTGTGCTCTGTATGCCGGTTACACTGGTTGGCACTCTGCTGAGGCATTTTATTTTCGGAGCATTCCTATGCAAACTGATACCGTTTTTGCAGGGTAAGTGTTTCTGTTTCTGTTGCTGTTTTTTTTTTTGTATTTTTCCCGTGCCAAAACGTTTTTTTGATTTTCCATTTCGATGGCGGATTACTATCTGTATCACCCAAGGATACGTGGTAAAATAGATTTACTGCTGTCTGCGGGTGTGAAAGTACTGCCCCATATGTGGGGTTGTAGCCCGCTCATATCATATTGCGATAAATGGCTGTGTGTTACATAAGAGTGTAATGTGACAGCAAAAGTCCTTGCGGTGCTTCCCCTGAGACGTAATAAAGTTTAAATTAGCTCGACATTCATGTAGGAACTGGTGTTCATTTTTAGTGATTCAGATTGTGTGCGTTGATTGTGTGTGCAATTTGTAGAACCGCACATGAAAAGCGAGCTGTTGCTGATGCTGGCGCTGACGCTGTGGCCTGTTATTGATATGAAAGTGGTTATGATGACGGGTTGACAGGGTGAGTGTTTTTGGTGGTGGAAAATCGGCAATATCAAAAAATAATTTATTTGCTCTATGGTTTTTTTGTTTGTGAATAACTGAACTGTAGTGGGAACTGGGAATTTGAATCGTAGTAGTCCTGTGCTGAATGTGGTCTGGTGTCATAGGGAAAGGGCACTTCTCGCATTTAATCTATTGATTGAGTTTGTATTATTGAAAGGACTTAAAGCGACTTGTGGCTGAAGCTCGATCAGAATAACTGAGCTATTGCGCTTACAAACAACGATAGACATTGATGGAAGTTAAATACGGGCTACTGCTCCATTAGAAAAGGCTTTAACAGTCAAAATACAGAACGAAAATTTACTGAATCCGACAAACCAGAGGTTATAACGTGACATCTTGTCACGCCGAGTCACACATAAATTGTCGAACATTCAAGTTTGCAAAGACAAACACAATTGAAAGATTCTTTTCGAACTAAACCAACTGTCCCAAACACTTAATTTTCCTAACATAGTTTAAGTTACTATATAGAAGTGCTTGCCGAGATGCATTTTTCTACTCCGAGTAATTGCTAATAGCCACAGCCATAGCTGGTCTTATTTATCCTCAACCGTTTCATTAAGTGGGAGCTCCACTCCTTCCTTGGACAGTATGTCGGGCTATAGGTAACCAACCCAACCTGACACGGTTCCGCGAATATAATGCCTTGAGCATTGTGCGGCATTTTTTTACTGGTTGGTTTGTGCCTCCATCGCTTTAAGCGGAGCCTTATGATCAAGTAGAAAACGATATTCTAGAGTGATCTCATCTCAAGTAGCTCCGGAGCTTCGAGTGCGACTAGAACCTCTCCCTGAAACGCATTGCATGTATCCGGAAGTTTAAAGATTATTTGTGGTCCAATTCGGTTAAATGTGAAGGTAGGTATACCGTATACCGGACCGCATCCCCATTTTCAAGTTTTATCGAAATCTAAAATGGCGCTTTCGACATATGAACAGTTCTTAAAAGTAGCGTTTTCAGTGCTTCGAATGAAAAACGAAGGACGCAATAATTAAACTCCAAGTATGCATTTTGGTCAAAATCGTTTCAGCGAGTTCTCATGTAGGTTAACTTAAGAAAACCAAATGTTCAAAATGTGATTTTTTTTTGTCAAAAATTGATTAGGAGAAAAACTGAGTTTGCTATCAAGTTCGAAATGACAACATTTGGAATTGTTACAATCGTATTGACCGTGTTTGAGTTAAGTCCAATTTTCAAAAGTACCGTACCGGATAAGCTTAAATATCAATTTTGATGAAATTGTTAGAGCCGTTTTCAAAAAAAAAACAAACTTACTTAAAATCGTTGTAGCAATGCTAACGTGTAAACAAAAAATGTGGCCTCGAACTGTAAGCTTAGAAACTCTAAATCCGAGCTTGGAAACAAATCCAACTTTCGATTTGTTAACAGACTATGATGCAAAAGCGTGCACCAAAATCTATTATTGCCTAACCAGCCGCATTTTTAAGGAAGAATGGTCTCAGGCAAAGATCCGTATAAAACATTGACACCTTTGGCTGCATTAACATAAACATAGGGCTTGGGTGTACTACATTGCTATAGATTAGATTGGTCGGTAACACCACATTTCCTACGTCAGCGACTTAAGCGAATTGTCAACTTAGTACTCACTCACGAAATTATTGACTAGATTTGTCGGTTACCCCTCCATAAATGTAAACTAAAACAGCTGCTCATGTGACCGATCTAGGACAATCATAACTGAGATACATAAAGTCAGTCAGCTGTCAGGCGTACTAAATTACTGTATGCTTGAACGTCCCTAAAGCTATTTTTAAAAAAAATTGGGCCTCATTGCGATAGTATGAAAATTACTAAGAAAGCTGTTAACAATAAAAGAGCTCTATCTTTAATAACCCTGCCAACTGTCACGATGCCTTTCATTTTCACTTTTCCGCACAAATGTCGCAAATTTCAAATCTTGTGTGTATTTTTGAGCACTCTTTATAACCCTGATACGGAAAAATTCCTTCACTAATATGCATTCGCATTCATCACATTTGAAGTAGCGAATTTTGATGAAAGTTTCGCGGCAGGTATTTCGAATCTGGCGACGTTTTTCCTACCACTCAATCTACAAACGTTGGTTTCAAAGAAATTAATTTTAACGAATGGAAATAAAGTATACGTAACGTATCTCTACCTATGCCCTTCTGCTTTGACATTATGCAAAGCATTACGTGTAGGGATGTAAATTACCCAGAACCATGGTTATGCACTAATGGGTATCTGCTTTACTCTTTCAGTTTCTAATTACCGCAAATGTTAATTAGTATCCCATCAAACTTATTTCTAAAATAGTACAGTGAAGAAATGATGCAACCTGGATCTGTGCGACGCGACGGTTCGGGGCGAAAAACTAAACTGACCACGTCGGTTTCAAGGATTATCGTTCCATCTACCAGCATTGAATGTAAATGGGGTATTGTTCGATGTGGGAGAATGTGGTCGACTATGCAAAGGACAGGTAACTTGCCTGTGCATATGTAGATATTACTTGTACTTGTATTTCCTTATGGAAATTACACGTTTGGATACTTATTTAAGACATCCACTTGCCTTTATTGCTTAAATGATGTTAAGGCTGTACGTATGCGGTCTCTACTTTATTTAATTTGAAGCTATTCGAGACATTCACTCACTGCTCAACAAAATCAATTCGTCAAATTCGTTTTTTGAATTTTTTACAAATTGAAGGATTACCGGCTTAAAAATCGTCTTCCTTTTTCTTAATGTAGAATGTCACAGCAAAATGATAATCCACTCTCTTGCCACACTAAATTATTCAAATGTCGAAAGAAGGGAACAACGAACGAAAACTATAGTTCGAAAATGTGGCCGATTGTGATTAAATAAAACCTAAATGTTGCTCCACAATAAGTCCTTCATTTTGCTGAGAAATCAATACCGATTTGATGAGTACTTGCAAAGTGATACATGAACAAATCCACATTCAAACGTATTGATTTTTAGAGCACAGACACATTTCTCTTCGCATCAGTAGCGCACTCAATGTGCAAGTAACTTTATTATTGCACTAAATTAAGTGAATCACTAGAAGCCACTCCAAGGTGCACTTGCTATACCCTTACAGTGAAGAGTCTGTCAATTGGTAGCTCGAAAATTGTTTTCAGAAGGTACAACTTTTCAGAGAGGAACAAAATCATTTCACATGTGTGTTGGCTCACCAATGTTTCGCAGAAACCCCTTCAGCCAGCGAAAGTGTTGGGAAGAAATTTCGACTGCGCAATTTTCATTTCATCAAATACCAAACTATTTCCCTCTACATAGGTATATCCCTTTTAACTATAAAATGATTTAAAATCACCTCTGACTGTGACAAATTTAAAACAGCACACAAACCGAAATAAAGTTATAAAATGGCAACGCCTTTAATATTTTTCGTGCGCTTTATTGCGACGAAATGCTCAATTTAACTTGAAAAGTTCGAATATTAAATCAGTCCGATTGTACGTGACACTTCTTGACAGTGATTCAAAAGCCGTCATTTTCAATTCTTGTGTATACAAAAATTCACATGCCAAATTACATTTACTCCCAGTATTGAATATATGCAACAGAAAAATAAATTTTATATCGATAAACGAATGTGAAATTTGTCTGTTTGTCAGTTTGATGTCCTGGTGTAGCATTTCAACTCAAATTGTGTTGCTAGGGGGATTTTTAATAATAGATTTATGTTATTTCACATCCGCTATGATTACGCTCGTTAGGATGTTTAAAATTTGATCAACATATTTGGAAATCGCTTTTCGATGACATGAAGAAAACGACGTAGGAATGGGGTGTTCCAAATGAGGATTAAACTGATGAGTATGTAATTTTAAATAACACAAATTGCACGCACACCTGAAAGTAGCATTATTAAACAATATTTTGTAACTCTTTCATGAGTGATGGACTGCGTTTTTAGAGCAGGTTCATTGAGTAAGTTACAGTGTTGGATGCAGCTAACTGGTGTGATTTAAATTAAATTCACCTTAAATTTTCGCAGAAGCCGATTTAGGACAAACCCAAGTAAATGAAATTGGAGTCGTTACGGGCGCCAACATTTTTGCGAGCACAGATTCAGATACGCATCCATTATTCGTTAATAACCTCTTGTAGCATTTATTTACCGTTGAACTGCTTCTTCCATCTTTTGTCAAAATGTGTGGTTATAATGACTCGGGTCGGTGTTTATGTGAAAGAAAAACATTCTTAATTAGCGATAGCGAGGTATTTGTCGGAACGGAATTCGTATAAAATCGGAGAATTTTTTCCTCGAGGTATTCTTCCGAACAGATATTCGGAATATTTTCCCGATATTTTGTAAGTCATACCTATCGGCAAATTGCGTTGAAGTGCGATGAAGTTTATTTTTTTCTTCAATTTTTGACAGCTAGGTTCCGACATCCTCCGACAGAAATTGGTTGCGGAATTTTTTTACGATTTGTAGTGATTAGTGAAGCGTTTTCTTTTCCGAAAGTGGATAGGTACCTCGAATGCAATTTGAGCCTCTGGCGGAGTATGCGTTGCGGAGAATTTTCCGATCCGACGGATACCTCGCTAGGCGGTTGGGGCCGAATACTTAGGAAGATATTAGAATATTCATGTTCGAACACTGAATGTGCAATTTTATTAGAGAAGCTTATTGCTTTTCATTTACATGCCGTTATTGATCTCTTCTTATGATAACAATTCACAAAGTAAGAGCTTTCTTTTTGTGGAAAGAATAAATTGTACAAAAACTGAGAGTAAATTTTTTTTGTACAAATATGTTCTAGGTATTTCATTCTTAAACTTTATAAGGGAATGGCAAAATTTGTATGCATTTGACGGGCCCTTATCTAATTCTGTGTAAAATTATTTTAGGCGTAAAGTTAGGCTTTTATTTTTTATTTTTTAAATAGGTAAAAAGAAAAATAGTTTCCAGATAAGTAAAAATAGATCGGTATTTTTTATAGGGGTTTAAGTGTAGAGTTTTTATAAAAATTAAATCGCACAGCTTAATAGCAAAACACTACCAAATATATTAAAATCTGAGATTTTCATACGTTTTCTTTGGAAATTCAACAATTTGTCCTATCAGTAGCCGAAGTATTAAGGGACATCTCTATCTCTTTTCTTCTCTTCTCTTCTTCTCTACTCTCTTCTTCTTCTCTTCTTCTCTTCTCTTCTCTACATATAATAAAACTGTAGAATGAAAAATGCCTGATCGCGCATCACGCAGAAACTACTGGACGGATTTTGATGAAACTTGGCATAGTATAGCCCGTCCCAAAGTACCTGAAAATATCTTGCGCAGGTCTCTTCACATCAGGGATTTTATTCTCTTAAAGAAAGCAAAACTACTTTTCCAACAAAAACTACAGCTAAAAAAAATGTGTGCGCATTTCATACAACAAGCATACCCTTGCTTGCGAAAACATCTCTCTCGATCGACGATCGAGACATGACTGATTGTCCACACAGAACCGTCGTTGGCGCATGCAATATATACACATTTACCCACCCCAAAGAAAAGGGAAATTTGCTGGGTGTTGCACTTCTCAAATATTTGTGTTTAGTAATGGAAGCCAGAGTTTTGAGAAACTATTAAAAAGGGTTGAAATGGAATTTCCGTTGTACT
The DNA here is from genome assembly GCA_936431705.1 of Cheilosia pagana. Classification (NCBI taxonomy): domain Eukaryota; kingdom Metazoa; phylum Arthropoda; class Insecta; order Diptera; family Syrphidae; genus Cheilosia; species Cheilosia pagana. The sequence continues at coordinate 28,034,891 of OW386168.1, read as the reverse complement.
TTGTGCATGGGCACGCACAATTACTTTTTCCAATATTTCTGCAAAAAAGATAAAGTAGAGAAAAGCATTAACAATTTCATGCGATCAAAAATACCTTAAAAGAGAAAATTTCCCTTAACTAAATTGCTACTGCGCATGTTGGGATCTTTCTTCTTTTTTGGGACGGACTATAATTGCTTATGTTCTGGGTCGGGCTTTAGGATACTTTTTAACCCGGAATATAACTTGGTTTTTACAAAATAGTCAGAAAAACAGATATATGTAAGGAAAATTATGTTTATGCAGACCTAGCTCAGTAATGGCTTATCGGATTGAAAAAAAATTGTAAATTTTCTCCTGAATCATTTAAGAAAGAAAACATCCTCCTGCGTTGTCCTGAAGCTGAGCAATGTTCAAAACAATTATTCAAAACATCGTCCACAATTTGCTTTCAGTGGATACCACTGTCAATAGTCATGCAGCAGTGAGTATCGTTGCAGTAGCGTGTGTGTGATTATTTTGTGCGCGCTCTAACGTGATCATATGTTTTGCACTTCAATGCAGTCGTCTCTTTTTAGCGCATACATTCGATTGAATACGTTTTCAGGTGCTGTTTATTGGGAAAAGTTTAGGAATGGGCTGGGGTTGTGTTCGTGTGTTAATTGTCAAGTTGTTTCATTCGTGTTGCTTCTTTTCGCCGACATTTGAGTTTGATAAGAGGGAACGAATAACAGAATTAAAATTATGTTTTTTTTGTCTTTTTTTTGCTTTATATTGCTTTAAGAAAGGTCCAAAGGAGGGAACCTATTTATAAAAAAAATGGCGGGTGAAGCAAGGCAAGCACGGGTCAGTTAGTGTTTAAATAAATTCCGATAGGATTTATTTTTATTTTAGTTTACCTTAAAGTGGCAACAGTGTCGTTGGTCTATCTGTGTGGTTGTGATAGTTTTTAGAACAAATTTACAATAAAACCGGTTTACTGCTTCACATAAGTGAGAATGATTCTTGGTTTCATGGGTTCCTGGATATAAATAAGTATGTGGAAGTGGACGATGCAACGGATAAACTCGCCAGATGGGGCTTCATTGTCACAATAAATTTGGCAAACAAACGATAGAACAGCACTTACGGTTGCACTAAATACTAAAAGGTTAAATATCCTAACATATATTGATATACAAACCAATTCCGAGTGCTCGTCGCCGTCCGCCGTCCAACTATTGGAAACATGGCTTATAGGATGAACCTCTTTACAAATGACTTCTCCAAAGTTGTAGAGACGAAGAGGAAATAGGAACATTTTCTGTGTCACCAGACAGCCTTTGAAAAACGCCGCTACTCTTGTTTGGGGGCACAATTCCTCGAAGGCTTGGAAGACTACCATCGATACCTCAATATAGGACCTATGAACATTCATCAACAGATCCGAATAGTTTTGTTAGTTGTATGTCCTTCCATGTGTACTAAATAAGGGTAACCGTACGTTGGGCCCCATTGATTTTTTGGCGAAAATTGCATAAAATGCGCAAAGTGTCCTTCTAACCTAACATTACGCACCGGACAAATGACAGATGACACATATGTAACATGCGGAGGACCAACCTCTCGCACCGCCGGGTATAATATTTACAAAAATTGATTAAAACTAGAAAAACTTTTTGTTATCAGTTAATTTAAGGTGCGTAATTTTCTACAGGCGGTGTTTTCAATTACGATGTGCAAAGTTATGACCGCAAAAGCATCGAAAACTACCTACCAAGAATGAAATAAAAGTTCATCAGTTAACTGGTATTGTTTTTGCGTATAACAATAAAAGCATGTAAACCGAGGTCTAAAAACCAAAACAAATTTCGTTGACGCATCCTATATTTTCATTATTAAATGACAATGAATGTTCGTCGAGAAAATTTTTGCTGGCACATTTCCGATTTTATTTATTGTAGGATGTCGTTAATTTTTAATGCCTTAAGGATAAAAGAACTCAGAGTTCAGAGAATGCTTAATTGCAACATAATTGTCGGAAGCTATTACTACTGCGAAACACGGTCTAATGCTAGCAAGTGAAAATATATTTAATGACCCAACCAAGAGTCGTGTACATTATTTATTACCATCATTTTTAGCTTGTTAGTTTTAGGTTCATAAAAAAATTTTATAATAAATAAAAACATTGAATAGCAAATAAATGAAAGGAATTTCGTCCTTCCCTTTAAATATTATGTTTACGTTTATGCATCAACCATGATCATGACAGCAGCTTAAATTCATTCGTGCGTAAAGTGCAATTAATTTGTACCTCAAGACTAAAAATACGTATGCAATACCTACAGCCATACAGGGTGTCCGAGAAAAGAAAACTATTACAGCTCTTTTTTTGACAAAAATTAACATTTCGTTACAGTTGTTGAAAGAGTGAAATTTAGTAGAAATTTATCGGTGATTCTGATTATATTTAAGAACCGAAAAACCTGTTGAGAAAAATTCTATTTAAAATGCTAAATGTGTCATAACATTGATTTTAAGAAATTTAAATTTTTTTCTCTCATGCTTTATTAAATTGACTTTGTTAAGTGCGGACTGTCGTTGCCCTTATTTTAATATGGTGCAGGGAAATAAGTCCTCGGGAACTAAGTCCAGTTTGCAAGGCTATGAAAAATGTTTGACAAAATACTCCTTTCGAAATTCAGTTTGCAAAACTCTGAAAATAATCAAATAAAAAATCGCGCGAAATTTTTAAATTATGTTAATTAAATTGGGTATGTATATATATATTACTCTGACCAGTTAAATGTTTTTTTTGTTAATAAAAATTGCAAAGTTCTTACATGACTCTTTCATTTTACTTTGTTCTTAGTCGACAGTGAGAATTTGCCTCACATTCGAAGGGAAATAAAACAACTCTGAGTTTTCGGAATTTATTTCCCACCTTACACGGGAACTAAGTCCACTTCACGAAAGTGGTATTATTTCCCACTAGTCCCTCAGTGGACTTTGTTCCCGGGGGACTTATTTCCCTTCACCTTTTAATATATTACGTATGACACTTTCAGAGGTGTTAACATTCAATGGTTTATAAGCTGAAAATCAACCTCCGCTTTTTGCGTAACACTGTTGTTTCACCATAACATAAGGAGGCATCATCTTCCGGATGGATTTTCTTACTTTTTACACCCTGTTCATATAAAGATCATTACTCAACATCCCCCTGGGAAAGGCAAACAAAAAACAGTGCTTGAAAGGAACATTTCTGGAGCACCAGACTTACGTTTTACTCCAGTGCCCAGTGGATTCTGGATATTTATTAAAAAAAACCTACTGCTAAGTGCACCTTCATTCCATTCTATCTAATTGCATTTCAGATTAAATGTAAATATGAAAGAAAAAAAAACTAGAGGAGAGTACTTCTCAGAAGCGAATGTGTGATTAACTTTTCAACTTCAGTGGTGGAGAGAAATATTTTTTATTTTCGCTTTCCTAGAAATGGAAATATGCGTATTAAAGTATGTTAGGCGAACGTAGCTCAAGGCCATTTTCGGTTTTTATTTATATTTTTTATACCGGCAGGCGTTTAGGTACCTATTTGGATTGCAATTTACTGAAATGAGGACGAAGACGGATGTAATACTTGCTACTGCCACTGCTGGGCACCGGTAACGAAAACCGCAAATTACAAAAACAGATGTGGTCATTTTGATTAGTTTCCGCTTTCCGAAGTCTGTTGGCAGCAAATAAGCTGCTTTTGAACTTGACACGGTAATGGGTCTTCCTAACATTCGAAATCCAACATGCGTTATACTTGCTATTCAGTTTTCAGTAGATGGTGTTCAAAATGCCTCAATTCGCAGAGATATGACTACCAGTGGCATTGGCACTTCCGTGTTTGTTTCCCTTTTATTCATCAGAACTCGATGTAAGATGAGGTGATGCCGATGCGTTGGCATGCTCGTATTTCAAGGGACAGCCAGAGTCAAGTTAGGAACCATGTCTCTGTGTATTGATTTTATATTTATGTAGCACCCGTGCCTCCTAGTGTTACATTTGGGTGCGTATACACAATACCTTTCCTAGCTTTTCCTCCATGCAAAGTTTTGCTACGACTATAATAATAATGGTGAGGGTCTAGTGCTTGCGACCTTATGGTCTCTTGTGCCCCTTGCTACGACTATACGGTGCTCAAAACAATGGTTTTTCATCACCTTTGACAACCTGTCATCCTAGCGAGCGATAGCGGATTTTGTAAAATCGTAGATTATGGCTGTGAAACGGGTGCATGATATTAAAGCATTTCGCCACTTGCAATGAATATATGACAGCTTCATATAACTGTCCATGTAAGAAAACTGGATACTCTAAATTCACTGCACAATTTCAAACATTTGCCCTTACGCCTTATTAATGGTAACCGCAAACGCAAGGCGAATAGGAAACTGAAGTCACCCAATCAGTTCAGATCAAGTGGAATATCAGATTGAATCATTGGGAGGCGTATAGTGGGAATACATCTTGATTATAATTCCGAAGCATAATAATAGTGACTCCTCCAACTATTACTTGGAGATAATGCGGAGGCAATCCTGGTAAATCCAACGATTCGGTGGTTTTCGAGATATAAGATATTGATTGTTTTTTTTTGTATGGGCGGTGCCACGCCTCTTAGTCCAATTTTGACCAATCTTCACATGAATACTCCTGGGCCAATACCTAAGATTGTGTGTAAATTTGAACTCAATCGATTCGGTAGTGCCACGCCCCTTTGTCCAATTATTTAATATATTAAATAAGATGATAAAAAATTTGTTCAGCGGCAAAATGTTGAAAAAGTGTAGTTTTTATTTACAACAAATGTTTTTATTAACAACAAATCGAGTTTTAGGAATTTTTGATATAATTAATTTTTATTCAATCAAATTTCCAAATTCTTACATTTCTACGTTACATTTAATTTTTACTTTAAATTCTACCAGTGAGTGCTTGACATAAAAGAAAGAATAGAAAGAAAAACGCATTGCTGCACGCCATTTTATCGAGTTGCCCCTTTTGTGGATGGGTGTTTATTTCAGAGTACTTAACGACGCCGATGTGTTCGTTTATTGTGCCGCCACAGAGTGAGTTAATTAAAAATATATATCTGCTTGCACAGACAAATCCCACATGCACGCCGAAATGAAAAATCACAAAAGCTTTTCCAGCATTCAGTTCAATATACCTAGCTACAGAAAGAAACTCTGACATTCGATTTCCACCCATCACAATCAATAGTAGGTATTTAAACCGAATTCATGCGGAAATGCAAATTTAGTAGATAGGTACTTTGTGAATAGAGCCAAATTCGTTTTGGCATTTTGTCCCCATACCAAAAAATTAACGAACAAATAAAGAGTGTTTTTTTTTTAGAAATGGAATAAAACAAAGATGATATTTTTAAAATTGACATGAAATTTACTGTATTCGAAAGATAGTCTTCTGGCGCATTGTAATATGATTTCTGGCATATGGCCGCCACGGCTGGCTCGGACGTAGTCTAATCTGGAGGTCCAATTTACGATGACTTTTTCCAACATTTGTGGCCGTATATTGGCAATAACGCAGCGAATGTTGTCCTCCAGGTGGTCAATCGTTTCGGGCTTATCGGCTTAGACTATAGCGACTTCACATATCCCCACAGAGAATAGTCAAGAGGCGTTAAACCGCACGATCTTGGAGGCCAATTCACCGGTCCGCAAAGTGATACTATGGGGCGACCAAACGTTTCCTTCAATAAAACAATTGTGCTGCACAAGCTGTGCGACATGTTGCGCCGTCTTGTTGAAACCACAGCTCCTACACATCATGGTTGTTCAACTGATGATCGAAAAAGTCAGTAATCATGGGTGTATAGCGGTCAGCATGGCAGATAGACTGATTCGGGTCTTCCTCTACGCTACGCTCTACTACAGCAGCAGTACGAAGTCTCTTTGGATGCGTATTATTATTTAGAGTAAACGCAGTGCGAAAACGTTCCATAGTTAATCGATACGTATTTCGAACAGAACCATGATTTTCAAAATAAATTTGCACAATTTGGAAGCGTTGCTCAGGCGTCAGTCTATTCATGTTGAAATGCCGAACCAAACTTAAAATAAATCACTTGACAGCTGACAAAATGGCCGCCACTTAAAATAGTGTTGCCAACTTAAAGTTTTATAACTCAAAAAAACACGCTTTAGATACATACGTAAAAAATTTCCTTTCACGATAAATTCCATCACTTGAATGGAGTGAACTTTAACAAAGGTTTCCTAAATTTTCATCTTACACGTTACACCTTTTATGCCGCAAATGTAAATCCGTTCACATTTACCTAATATTATTGTTGCAAGACTAACTTTTGGATAGAATAAACTTTATGACAATGTCGACAGGTAAGAGCATGAGCAAAAGAAAATGCTTACAAAATTAATTTATTCGTTCTATTATGATATTATCGAGGGTTTTGTTTGGTTTGATTGAAAATGATGGAAGTTTGGGGAAATCAGAAAAGGGTTGGTTGCTTTTGTTAGTCCGCAGATGGTGTGGTTGGGCGAGTTTTATTGAAATCTCTGAAAGGTCGAGGAGATATTAGGGATTTTGATGTCTTCTGACATAATACTTATGTATAATGAGTCAGCTTATTTTTGTCCCAGCTTTGAATCATTAGCCCGAAGTTATGCAAGTATTTAAGGTTAAGTGAGGTCTAAAATGGTAGGGCAAAAGTGCACGTCACACTTAAAAAAGTGCATCATTTGAAATTTTGTTGGTTGCCGGTTATTTCAATAAAAAAAGCTAGAATCTCTATATTTTAAGGTAAGTGTTTTCTCAAGCATTATTTAAAAAATTGTTTCTCGAACCCTGCCCATATTTTTTCAATTTATTTTAGAGTCCGAGTTCATTAGAGTGGTTTAGTAGAAGTTGTGTGATGGTTCCAATACCAAGAATGTAAGGGTAGGACCCATAAATCTTGCACAAAGGGCGATGATTTTTACATGTGCCACAACTTTCAGAATAAAAGACTTATTTTATAGAATTTTGATTTTTTTTGAAAGTTAATTTTTTTATTTCTTCTTATAATAATTTCAAAGATATAAGATAAACTGAAAACAGTTTAAACTTTTTCTTTTCCGAAAGCGGATACCTCGAATGTAATTTAAGCCTCCGACGGAGTATGCGTTGCGGAGAATTTTCCGTTCCGACGGATACCTCGCTAGGGTCCAATAATTTCATTATTTTGCATAACTATGCTTCTTGATCATTATGTTGCATTATGTTAGGACGAAAATAACAAGGGCTGAGTCCTAGAAAAATTACCACAGCTGTCTGATTTCATCAATTTATTAAAACTGAACGGCATCCTTGTAGGCGCAGTGGCTTGGTGGTTAGTGTGTTGGACTACTAAGCGAGGGGTCCCCGGTTCGATTCCCGAAAGAACCAAATTACATCTTAAGGCTTTTTTCCCCTGCGCCACCTCTCGCGAAGGTCTGACAAACATCCGAGAGTAAAACTGTCATGAATGAGCTTCTCAATTAGCCGTTTGGACTCGGCGTAAAATTGTAGATCCCTTCCATTCGTCCCAAAAATTGTAAACTCACACAAAACGAATGGTAGTGAGAAGCTAGACCTGGGGTCACATAGACCTGTTGCGCCAACTGATTTTTTTTTAACTGCATCCTTTTCTAGGAAAATTATTCATCTTTTAGATGGCATACTTTTAATTTTTGTTATTCTAAGAATCGCAAGAGCAGAAGCCCCAAAAATAAAAAAAGTTGCTTATGTCTACGGTCTCCTATTTTTTTATATGTCTCGGTTTTCTCATCTCATTTTTTGTGTTATAAAAACACCCATGCCACAAATTGATCTTTACATTGTCATTTGTCACTTGCAATAAAAACTGAGCTAGTTGCAAGTAATTTATACTTGCAAGCCGTACCCAGATCTTAGTTCTATTATTTCCCAGTCGCAAATGTTGGACAAACATCCGAAGCAATTCTCTGTGCTGCTTCTCAATTTTGCACTTCGGATTTGGAACACAATTATGGATCCATCAGAGCCCTCTGTTGGATTGTATAATAACTCATAGCTTTGCGAAAACCTATTGCCAATATTTTCCAAATTCCAACTATAGTTCGATTGCATTATTTTGATTGAAAACCATTCAAAGAATGTATGTATAAATTCAATTTGAAATTATAATAAACCCAGTGGACTGTAAGATGTATAGGGCTTTGGGTAAGGCATCCCAATTGAGTATTCCCTCCAATTTGCATGCAGGAACAATTTGTTTTCAATTTTTATGCAAATTAATGATTGTCCTTATTGATTGTGAGTATCCTATAGCAAAGGCATTTATAGTGGCATTTATGCACATGGCCCGATATCACAATGAGATGTATTTCGGAAAAACATTGTGTAATATGTTGGCAAACTTCGCATCACATGATTTGAAAATTAAGCTAGAGGTACGATTTTGGGAGGCTATATCCACATAGATAAGGTTGAACTCTTCAGTTGGGCGCACACAATTTGTTGAGCTATCGTAAATGGGAAATACATTGAAGATTCCTGAGAGATTCGTAGGTACATTTAGAAAGATATTAGAAGGATTATGTTTCAATGGACATTTCGTATTTTCCTAATGGTCAGATCTGAAAATGTATTCTAGGAAAATAGGTCCAAAGAAAAACTGTAATTGGATGAACAAAACTGAGCGCTTTCAGTATCACATATGATAATATTTTTGATTTGAATTTTCTTGCTTTGATGTTATTTGAACAGGGAAGGTTATTTTAATTCGACTACACTTTAAATTGCATAGGGGTGAACACTGAACAATACATCAGCAACTCGTTTGGTATTTCTGTCTGCACATTACGGCCATGTTGAATGTAGCTATGCTAAATGCAGTTCTAAATTCTAAGACGGACGCCTTATTTCAGCGACACTGTACACTTAAAGTCTCCATTTCGCATAGTTTATAGAGGGTTTTTCAATTGGGGCGAGTTGATGTTGGCCTTGGCAGCCTGTGGCGGCCATGTTATTTTGTTGGCGTCTGTCTAATCTTATGTTTATTATTCAGTCACTGATGCCAGTTGCACGATTGAACAGCACGTTCAAATGATAAGACTTTATTATCAAAATGAGTGTTCGCCAGTGCAAAGTGCAAACATTGCGCGCGTTGGGGCATCAGACGCAAAGTCGACCCTCCAATGTTTGGTGTCGCAATCAGAGACAGCCAGTTCAGTAAACAATCAGGCAACACCCTTCAAAGGAACATAATGATAAGCCGAGAACATTACCGCGGTTTGAGCATGAGGCGTCACATTTTGCGAGTTACTATTTGGCGGTGGCTGGTGGCGGCGTTATTGGTCAGTATTTTTTTGAAAATGTATAGTTGGTGAGTGCAACAAAACGATACTAACAGATTTCTTTTGTCCAAAATTAAACGATATGGAGACATACGCACATTATGTGGGACGGGGCTACGTATGCCACACAGCAGACGCCACATTCAGCATGGAACATTTTTTGAGGGTCTTCCTAAATTCGCATGTCTGTTCCAATAATTCGCAATCAACCGCTACCCTTACAGCCAACATAACCAATGCCATCGCTCAAATTCGGCCGGATATATGCGGCAGAGTCATTAAAAATTGGACCACTCAAATAACTTTGTTACATTCCATACATAATGTCATAAAGATTTGAAATAAGAAAGGGATTTCGTTAAATCCTCACACACAGCTTGTTTAATTTCATTTCAACATCGAACCGTCCTTATTGGAAAACCCTGCGCCACGCCTTGTGATTTAATAGTTACTGCTGGTTTATCTTCATTAACAGCCAACCTACCGTCTGAATGAAAGCTATGGCTCCTCGGTCTAAAAAACTGCATCGCCCTTTTTAAGTCCAATGAGGATTTCCGATTTGATAAAATTCATGTAGTTTTCTCTTAAATTGAGTCAAGTACCATATACCACAAACCTTTTTAACGTTTAAATCTCGTAGTACAAGTTTCTGACGGCGTCTGTGTATAAATATATAACCAAATGCTTCTAATACCAGTTTCTTTGACTTGGCGCGCCGAAAATTAAGTAAAGTAGGTACTCCAAAAGACATCCCGAAAGCTACCTCAATAAACGTTCCAAAAATACTCCTATAGAGCTCGAAAAAGGTCTCACAAAATGCCTAAAAAGTGTCTGAAATAATTTCACCGAAAGACGCCCAAAACCTGCATAAAAAAAGTCCAAAAATAACGGTTCGAAAAATGTTCCGCACAAGACACCAAAGAGCTTAAGTTATTCGCTTCTGAACAGGAAAACCGATTAAACATATCATAAAACATGCCATCTTGCAAGGCAACTGTCAAAACCGAAGTCAATTTCGTGCAGTAGGTAGTTTTAAAGTCAATTCCGACCAAGGACTTTACAGTCGGAAAAAATTCACTACCAAAAATTAGCTAAAAATATTTGACACTTAAGTTTAATTCAAACTTTGACATTATCGGCTTAATTTCGACATACAAGCTAAAAGTAGCGGAGTATGTTTCTCGTCCTGATCAAATTAAAAATTAATAACATTGTGTAAACAAATTATTTAAACTCATCCGATAAATTGACAATTGAACCAATTAAATGCACAACAGTCAAGGCTCAAAGGACACAGGAAGCAATTTGTCTCTTGTTGATATTACCGGTATACGCATACTGGTAAACAAAACCGAATAAAAATTGACTTTCAAGTTAACCAACCGAAAAAATATTGCTCACTGCTGTTTCCAAAATGATTATTAGTCGGTTATTCAATATAACCGAGAAATATTATTTTTTTACTTTCGTTTGTGTGCAGCTAGGTCGTCGATTGAACAATAAAAACAGTACTCGGACAAAATCAATTTTCTTTTATATAATAAATGATTCAAATAAGCGAAGCACCATATTGTGTGTGTGGTGTTCCGGGCCTGTGTGTTATTCGGTGCACAAAATTTAGCCAAACGAAGGAAATGTAATTCAAAGTTGGTATATATTTTGTAAATGCTTACAAATTAGTCGCATTATGTAAATTGATTATTATTTTGAGTACAATACGTTTTTCTATTTGCATAGGTATTATTTAAAAGCATCAATTAAATCTTGATGACATGTATTTGAGAACTTTACAGGAAACGTATAAGAGTGAAGATATTGCTGTGGCTGAAGAGTTATGGGTGCATATTAATGAGCTAACAGCAGCGCTGGGGGTGACAAAATTATTGGGGAATTTTTAAATGTAATGATTAATCTCGGTCTTTTCTTTACGAACGAATTCGGCTCATTCATTCTTCTTCCTTTGATATTGCTTTGTGATTTCCTTTTTATCTCCGGCCGGGGTATACTCGTCGGGTCCAGGATTGCCCCCAAAGCGCAAAGAAACACGAACTTTGGAGCGTTGTATTTTGTATACTTTTTTATCCCCTTTTATTACTATTCTTAAACAATTTGGATTTAACAATCTTAAAGGATCTCCCAAACCAACGTGACTTATTCGCAGCGACAGCGATGACGACAATTACGACTTTGAATGCCCTGCCCTGAACGAAGCGTCAGTATGTGTCAGTTACCAGCTCAATCAGTTTTTCAGTATATGCCATCGCAGAAAATGAAACAAAAATGACAGATACGAACAGCTACCTAGGCCGGGGCAACGATAAAAACGCTTCCAACAGCGAATATAAAAAATCACTGCACTTTAATCGCCATCGCACTGACTTGATCGCGTGAGTGTGGGTATTCTATACTGCCATGTTTATATAATTTGACAGGCGAAAGTTTCGCTGCGAATAAGTCGCGTGGGTTTTGGAGAGCCTTTAATCTACTTAGATTTAAGATTGTTAAATCCAAATTGTTCGACCTTAACAAACAAATTACACGTACTCCAACTACGGTGGATAGTAGGAGGCTGTGGTTGATCGGATCTGAAAGCTCAGGCTCACACTACATACCCACAAAAGGAAAAGAAAAAAGGCTGTGGTTGATCGAAATGCTCAAAATATACACCAATAGGGGAAAGGATAGAGTCTGAATCCGGAATGGATAAATGACCAATTCTGAAAGCAGAATGATGCCGTGAAAAGTTAAGAATAGTAGACTTACTTACTTACTTAGGCGGCGCTACAGTCCGGGGGACCTGGGCCTCAACCAATACGCCTCTCCAGTTAGCGCGATCTTTGGCTAATTGCCTCCAGTTGCGCACTCCAAGTTGGTTGAGGTCCCCTTCCACTTGTGCGCGCCACCTAAGGCGAGGTCTTCCTCTACTGCGTTGTCCCTCCGGGTTGGAATCGAAGACTCTTCGGGCCGGAGCGTTGGTGTCCATTCGCTCTACATGTCCCAGCCATCTTAGACGACTGATTCGTATTTTTTTGACCAGGGCGATGTCACTGTGCAGCTCGTAGAGTTCGCTGTTAAATTTCCTTCTCCAAAACCCGTCAACTCAAACGGGACCGAAAATCACTCGAAGAATTTTTCGTTCGAAACGACCAAGAAGATCTTCATCCGCCTTTGTTAAGGTCCATGCTTCTGCACCATATAGCAGGACTAGGATGATGAGGGTCTTATATAGAGTCTCCTTAGTGTTTCTCGACAAGGCCTTATTAATCAGTTGCCTTCTTAGGCCGAAAATAACAGCGGTTGGCAAGTGTGATTCTTCGTTTGATTTCTGAGGTGATATCGTTTTCAGAATTTATAGCGGAGCAGAGGTAGACAAAGTCCCTAACTACCTCAAAATTATAGCTGTCTATCGTGACGTTCTGTCCGATTCGTCGATGTTGTGCGTCCCTTCTTGTTGACAGCATATATTTTGTCTTGCCCTCATTCACCACTAAACCCATTCTTGCCGCTTCCGTACTAATACTTGCAAACGCGCCAGTGACAGCTCGCTGTGTTCTGCCAATAATGTCAATATCGTCCGAGTATGCAAGCAGTTGCACAGACTTTTGGAAAATTGTGCCTCTGGTGTTGGCTTGTGACTTGTGAGTTGCGCACAATTTTCTCAAGAATGATGTTAAAGAAGTCACATGACAGCGCATCACCTTTTTAAATCCTACTATAGAATAGTAGAAGTGTATTGCATAAGGCGTTGAGTGTACTGTCCTTCTGAATTGCCCACGCATGGGTACTCATGACTTCCGCGACGAATGGTGAGTGTGACTTGTACGCGTTATGAACAATCTGCCGTATGCGTTGTTGTTTCGGTTGCTGGGGTTGGTGTTGGTTTCCCTTTGTGGCGGTAAGTGCCAGTGGTTCTTGCAATTAATCAATTTTGACATCAAGATGATAGAGGAACTCAAAAAAAGGGTCTCGCAATTCTGCCCGTCTGTCTAGAGTCTAAACGGTTGAATGGATTAGCTTCAAACTTCGGATTCTCTCATATAACGTTTTTAAACAAGTTTGCTTTCAAAGTTATTGCGTCTTTAATTTTCTATTCGAATCACCCAAAACGCCACTATTAATAGAACTGTTCATATCTCGAGCACGCAAACTTCGACTTGGATAAAACTATTCGATATACAGTGCTTAAGCCTCACGTTGTTAGTTGATATATTCTGTCATCTGAAATGAGTGTGTTAAAGCCAAAAGTGCTTAGTTTTATATTTTGTGTATGGTTTATCTTATCTAGTATTGCTTTTGAGTTTTTACCTATATAACTAATAAATAAAAAGCAAGCAATCAAACTGTTGTTATGAACGAGAAAGTTTCTTGCGACCCAGTTATGCACTTTATGTCTTTTTGACAGTTTAGCATTTTCCGTCTCTGGTAACACCGGGAATGTAGTTGAGTAGAGCTAATTTTTAAAGGCAGGCACGAAATACCTTAAGTCATAAATTTTCAATGCCCCGCTTATCCATTAAATGTCTTGCGGTGTAGGATACTTCCGTGGATCTTCCATTACTTTCGATCTTCCGCCACCAACAAGCCCAATCTCCATTCGAAAAGATTTCGGAATTATTCCAATCATCTCATCCTTTGAAGATGCTGCTAGCAAGAGCCAAAGCGAAGTTGTTCAAACAATCATTTCGCCGAGTCTGATGACAAATTTCTGAAGTAATTTGAATTTACATTTATTTTGAAACTTTAGATGGATAACTCGCGAGCCAGGTATATCAACAACCACTTGTCACAATTGGCCCCAATCGCCATGAAACAATTAACACGCATAATGATACAAATTAAGCAATTACTTTTGTTTGTGAACACGTTCGATAAATACGAAATTAGGGCCTCAAGTTACATGAAGCTGAAACATAATTGACAGCGGCAACATACCTTCACCTGCCATACATCATCCTCATCCTTATGGTATATACAGCACTTCTGGTTGCCAGTGCAACCTCAACCAATTAAATTTTGCGCAAACTAAAAGAAGCACATTTCTACCCATTTGGAGGAGTAGGCTTTACCATAACAAACTTTGGGTACCTACATAAAAGGAAATGCTTTCACCCGCCATTCACGGCAAATATCCTGCTCTCCTTTGTGAGACTGTATCCATACGTGATAGATATATCTATATATTATGAAGTAGCAGGTATTGTCGAAAGGAAGTTCAAAATGTGTTTATATTTCATTCCATTCAGACATCTCGCAGTGACAGCCATTATAACCAACTGTTGAAGTGACTTGCTATAGCTACTCCCTTACCTGTTATCACCGTCATTTCAGGGATTGGAAACACAAACGCGAAAATGACAACAAATGTAAAATTAATTAAATGTCCCTGTCAGATTAACAAATGCTCCCTTTCTTTTGTTTGCTATGTCAGTGTGCAAACAAAATATAGGTAGGTAGGCCCTCAACCAAAGGTGGATTTCTATGGTTATGCATGGGTGACAACAATCAGCTGCGAATACGACGGCATACAAATTTAATTTAAAATTCACAAAAAAAAGAAGACCGAAATCACATTGTGAACGTGACTCTTCACTCTTGCTATCCATTGCTTCTACGCGACTTGTATAGGTGAGTAATTTCATTCAGATAAGTACATTATTTTCCTTTGGAAGCTTCGCAAACAGACTTAGTACAATTTCGGTAGGTCATCGTTAATTTTATCCCTCACTATCACTGGCATAAAGTAAAATCATAAAACGATTTTCACAAGCTTGTCGCATCGCATCTCTCATGCCGGTATAAATTTAGATAGCGATGACATTTTGCGTATCGGAGTTCGGAGTCCTCGAAATGATTTTAATTAAATTCTGAATTTTGTCGGGCGCATAAATATTACGCATTAATATTTTTGTATATACACTTAACGTTACTCTCTTAATTTTGATGGACTTATAATGAACTGAAAATTTTATTTATAGCTATTGTGACCTACAATCAATTTAAGGTGAAGGTTTAAAGGATGTGTCGATTTTATTTCACTTGTATGATTTCAGTAGGGGGCCATAGGTAAACGTATTAGTAACTGTTGCCGAACTTGGTACCACTTATTTGAATGGCACCAGTATATGACTTGGCAGCACTGCGGGAAAGAAAAAAAGAAAGAAGCCGCAACAACTACAACTACTACTACAAATTGATTTGGCTCGTCCTTTTGAATGATGACAGTGTACGAAAAACATATCTTTTGCTTTGAAACGCGAGATGAATATTTATTTCAAATAAATAAAAAAATTCAATTAATTCCAAATGTGAAAATTTCACTTTCAATTTCACAGCACTTTTT
Source organism: Cheilosia pagana (assembly GCA_936431705.1). Taxonomy (NCBI): domain Eukaryota; kingdom Metazoa; phylum Arthropoda; class Insecta; order Diptera; family Syrphidae; genus Cheilosia; species Cheilosia pagana. The sequence goes on along the minus strand of OW386168.1, from coordinate 28,019,195 downwards.
GGAGAGGAGTGAACATTTTACTTCGCTTGAACAGCGTACTAGCCTATAGCATAAGGCGCGTTTTAGTGGGCAGTAAAGGCTGGTACGCTGTTCGAGTGAAATGAAATGTTCACTCCTCTCCAAAAAGTGCTGTAAAGTTGAAAGTGAAATTTTCACGCCGAAATGTCAAAAATTTAATGCGACGGACAATAAAAGGCAAGTGAAATTGCTTAAGTAACGCCCCCTACAAATCACTTTTTGAACAATTTTTTTCACTTCAACAGCGTACTGCCTGGTGAAATTTTCATGTGGAAAGTTCATTTTGACATATCGCATGGAAAAATTTGTATGAAAAATCGGATTTCATTCGAACAGCGTACCAGCCTTAAGAGAAGAAGAAGGTATACACTATACACAAGCCAGAGACACTTCCAGCTCTGTCAAAATTCCCGGTTATAAATAATTTGTCCAGTCAAAAGTTGAAAAGTCTCGGCAAAATATATTTTTAAGTTTTTCATACTTTGAAATGTTTTAAATGTAAAAAGGCATGAATTAGTCTGAGCTCATCCACTTAACGAGACTTGAAATACTTTAAAACTGCAGCTGAAAGTATTCGAGGCAGCTTTTAAAAAGAGGTTGTACTCAGTTGCTCGCAACTATATTTCTGAACTTCAGCACGGGTTTGTAAGTGGTAGATCAACCGCTACAAACTTGGTTATTTTTACTTGAAAATATTGAAAATCGTTTTCAAGTAGATTGCGTATATACTGATTTTTCAAAAGCCTTTGATCGTGTTCAGCACAATGTTCTTTAAGCAAACTTAAACTTTTCGGGATTCATTTCAGTATTTTAAAATGGATCGGCAATTATTTGAATGAAATTCGAAATTTTTTAGGTGTTCCCCAAGGAAGTAATATTAGTCCTCTTTTTCTGCTTTTTATCAATGACTTACCCTTTTTCGTATCAAGCTCAAAATGTTTTTTGTACGCAGATGATCTAAAAATCTACAAGGAAATAAACTGTATGTCAGATGTCTTAGCGTTACAAAGTGATTTAAACTGTTTAAATGACTGGTGTGTTCTTAATGGCATTTATTTTAATATTGTTAAGTGTTCTTGTCTGTAACGCACGCGTTATTGATCTGCTCTCTATAACAATGAATTCAATGTGCTTTAAATGTTTAAATCTAATAACAAACAACGAATTTATTTCTTGTGGTGTATGCGATTTAAACGCACATATAAATTGTTGTTCGATAGATAAAAACGATGTTAAAGTTATAAAAACAAATGCTAGCATTTTCTTTAAGTGTGAAAACTGTATAAATACCCCACTGCTATTATGCATAAAAAAAATTAATGACCTTTCTATTTTCCTTCAAAATAACATCAGTGAAATTAAAAAGATTGGTTTATCATCGGTGGAATCTGTTAAATCTAAAACCGCTTTAATAAGTTCTAAATCTGGTGCAGCGGCTTTGAATATCAGTCGAGACATTCGTGATTCAACTCGCGTTCAAAGAAATACAAAGTTCGTTGAACCCACAAAACAACTACCCATGGATCGTCGCGCTGCTAATTCAGCCTCTCCTCTCACTCGCCCTTCCTCAAAAGCGAGCAAATGCACTCCAACTAATTCCCGTGCTACTGCTAAAACTAGTGCATTGAAGAAAAATAAAAAAGAGAATTTAATGTCATCTTCTTCTCCAAATATTTCTGTTGCTATGTGTGATGTGTTAGCCTCTACAACTGCTTTGATGTCGTCCTCCGCAGACGCGATTACTGTCAACTGCGATGTGGGTTCGGCCGCTCTCGCGATTGCTACTGCCGGTGCTGCTGTTGCTGATGTAAATATCGATTTGCCTATTGTAACGTTAAATGATAATGAGTCATTGGTTGCTGCTGCTGGGATAACTAATGTGCATCGTGTTGATAATGCTGCTGCTGTTGGTGATGGTGATGCTGTTGCTTGCAATAATTTGGCTACCGCTGCCAGTAGTGATAAATTGCATGACGTTGTCTCTGATGATAGTGTTACTGAACCTGTTGTTGTGATTAACAATAACAATGCAAATAGAAATAAAAGCAAACGTCCCGAAGTCATTTTAGGAACAAATATGCAAAACAGTAATCTTCACGTGGTTCGTAAATTGAAATGGTTTCACATCTCAAGTTTTCATCCTGACACCAATGCAGATACAATTATTTCGCATGTTTCATCTAAACTCGAAGTTGCATCCCAATGGATATCATGTTTCAAATTGAGTAAGCTTAAAGACAATCAGCTTCCACTCAAATTTGTGAATTTTAAAATTGGAGTACCAATGCAATATGCAAATATAATTTATGATGGGAGTTTTTGGCCGAATGGGGTAAAGATTCGTTCTTTTTCTCACAATCCAACAAAAAACTAAGCCCTGCTACTGCTGATGATGGTGATATTCGTAAACAACGTTTGACAGTATATTACCACAATGCGAGTGGATGCAGAACGAAGACTTCAGATTTGTTTATTGCGTCATGTCACATGGATTACGACATAATTATAATTACGGAAACATGGCTCTATAAAGATATTCGGTCATCAGAATTATTCGACGAATCAATTTATGATGTTTTTCGTAACGATCGCTGTAAATCTGTTGTGGAGCGTGGTGGTGGAGTACTTGCTGCTGTTCAGTTAACGATCTCCGGTAAAAATATTCCATTGCCGAATTTAGACGCTGATCAAATTTGCTTTTCAGCTGTTGTTGGAAGTACAAGATTTATTTATGTTGTAACTTATATTCCTTCGGGGAGTAGAATAGAGACTTATGAAAAATGTATTGAGAATTTTGAATTTGTAAGCCATTATTGTTCTGAATCTGATATATTATGTGCCCTTGGGGATTTTAATATTGGTGATGTAAATTGGTCTTGGTCTGAGGAGGATAATATGTTAATTCCATATAATGTTAAAAAAGATTACGAATTAGCATTGATTGATTATATGTTTTCGATAAACCTGTGTCAAATTAGTTCAATCTTAAATTCGCAGAATAGATTATTAGATCTTGTTTTCATCAACGTTAATGAAGTCAAAGCTATTGTTTCTAAAGCGCCATTTTCACTTTTAAATAACTCAGTTTACCATAATCAAATTATGTTAGAAATTAATTTATATTCATATGTAAAAGTTAAACCGAGTTCTGTAAGTTCTCTTAATTTTTCTAAATGTAACTTTGTGAGTCTTAATGAGTATCTTAACTCTTTCAACTGGGATTCGAGATTTGAAAGTCTATGTCTACTAGATATGTATAACAACTTGATTTCTCTACTTAGGGCCGGTTTTTCCATGTTTGTTCCATGCTCTGTGAGAAAATGTAGATCAAACCCTCCTTGGTATAACAGAAAACTCTTGCACTTAAGAAACTTAAAAAACAAAGCTTACAAGCAATTTAAAAAATCGCGAAACGGTACGGATAAAACGATTTTTAACAAACTACGGAAGGATTTTACTTGCTTAAATACATTTTTGCATAACATTTTCATTATCAATGTTGAAAACAATTTGAAACGGGATTCGAAGTCGTTTTGGTCTTTTATAAATCAAAAAAGGGGCTCAAAATGTTTGCCTACAGAGATGTTTTATAAAAGCAATGTGTCCAATGACGCTAAGGATTCTGTTGAACTATTTGCACAGTTTTTTAAATCTGTTTTTACTGAATCTTTTATACCTAATTTGCCGGAATCATATTCAGTTCCTAAAATTGATTTTGGCCAACTAGCACTAGAGATTCAGGATATTGAGTCTGCTGTCTGTAGCCTTAAACCAAATCCTAAGCCGGGCGCTGATGGCATTCCTGCAATAATTTTAAAAAAATGTTGCAACTCTATCAGCAAGCCCTTACTTATGATATTTAATCTATCACTAGCATCGGGTGTATTCCTGGATGACTGGAAGGTCTCATTTTTGGCGCCGATCTTTAAATCTGGCTCTAAAAATGACGTAGAAAACTATAGAGGTATTTGTAAACTTTCTGCTATACCAAAGCTATTTGAATGTATAGTTAAAAACAAATTAAATTTTTTTATTAAGGGCAACATATCTGAGTTTCAACATGGTTTTGTTTCGGGTCGTTCGACAACGTCTAATCTGGTCCACTTCACATCTTTTGTTATAAACACAGTTGAAAGCGGATGTCAAGTTGACGCTGTATATACGGATTTTAGTAAAGCATTCGACTCTGTAAACCATGTACTTCTGATAAGAAAGCTAAAGCAATTTGGATTTCATTCTGCTATGCTACAGTGGTTTTCATCATTTTTGATTGGAAGGTTTCAGAAAGTCTGTCTTGATAACAATTACTCAGGATTAATATCTTGTACTTCTGGAGTTCCTCAAGGTAGTCACCTCGGGCCGCTGCTTTTTATAATATTTATTGATGATATTATTCAACAGCTGCAATTTTGCCGCTGTTTAATGTATGCCGACGACCTTAAAATATTTTTAAAAATAAATTGCTTAGATGACTGCTTAAAGGTCCAGACGGACCTGAACAATTTATCAAGTTGGTGCGTCAATAATTGTCTAAAGTTAAACGTTCGAAAATGCTTTGCTATCTCGTTTATAAGATCTCAAACGAAATATTCACATACTTATTGTATTGATCTCATGCCATTAATAAAAGTTGACAAAATTAAAGATCTTGGTGTATTCCTTGATACGAAACTAACCTTTGTAACTCATATCGAGTATATAGTTGCAAAGGCTAGTTCTCTTGTCGGGTTCATCAAAAGAAACTCGAAAGATTTCTCTGATCCTTACACATTAATATCGATCTTCAACACCCTAGTCAGATCAATACTTGAATACGCCGATGTTGTTTGGAATCCAAACTATTTATTACATTCTGACCGTATTGAAAGAGTGCAAAGGCGGTTTACAAAACACGTCTTCTTTAAAATGCGATGGGACTTTCAGCCCTCTTATAAAGCTAGATGTCAACTGTTGGGTTTAATGACACTTAAAGCAAGAAGGAATGCACATGACATAATGTTTGCGAGAGACGTACTGTGTTCACATATCGATAGTTGTACACTTTTGTCCATGTTTCCAATTAATGTTCCGGTGAAGGTTTTAAGGGATAATCACTTCTTTTACCAACTGGGGCATAGAACAAATTATGGTCGGAACGAGCCAATTACTAGATGTCTTAATTCATTCAATGTTGTAAGTAGACATATGGATTTTCATATTTCGAGAGAACGCTTCAAAAGCATTTTATTTACATTGCTTTCAAAATAATGTCAAAAGTAGTTTTATTTCCTAAAATAATTGTTGTTCTATTTTTATTTCTCTTTTTTTTCTTTTTTTTTTCTCGTTTCTATTAAACTTAATGTATTATATATATATAAATTCGTAATCTGTAAGCTAAGCTTGTTGATGAAATGAATAAATAAATAAATAAAATAAATATTAAGAAATGTTCGGTACTTACTTTAAGTAGAAAAAAGTTTCCTATATTTTTTAATTATAGAATACAAAACACAACATTAAGTAGAATTTCAGATCAAAAAGACTTGGGGGTAATTTTTGACACTGAACTTAATTTTTCATTGCATATTGACTACATAACTGGCAGAGCTAATCAAATGCTTGGTTTCATTTTTCGAATTCTAAGGAGTTTATTGATCCATATACGCTTAAGACTCTCTATAATACATTGGCTCGTTCGATATTAGAATACTGCTGTGTTGTTTGGAATCCTTTTTACCGCAATACTGAATCTTGCATAGAGAAAATTCAAAGAAAGTTTACTAGGTACGCTCTAAGAAAGTTCGACTGGAATAATCTTCCAACCTATCTTCCAACCTATAAGGAAAGATGTTCCTTAATTAATTTGAAACCTCTTTCTAAAAGAAGGATATATTATTCCGCAATGCTTGCTAATGACGTCTTAACTTGCCACATTGATTGTTCTTTTTTATTGTCATCATTTAATTTATATGCTCCTTCTCGTGTTCTTCCACTTAGGGAACAACTTTCTTTATGTCACATAGACACAAAACAAATTATGGTCGGAATGATCCTATCACTATGGCTTGCGTAAATTATAATAAATACAAAAACTGTATTGATTTTAATTTGAGTAGGGAACATTGTAAATCTGTGGTTTTAAGTAAATTATAATTTGTAAATCGATAGCTTTCTTGTATAAATTATTGCAAAGTAATCTAAAATAAGTTGTGCTTGTAAGATGAAATAAATAAATGTATAAATAAATGAATTCCACCATAAATAAGCTTGAAGTCAAACCCGGAAGGCTTAAAACTTTTAAATTCGTAAAAATAAATGGAGAAACAAACACTTAAAATATATGCGAACCTTTCGTTTTCTGCAGTTCTTCATTATGAGACTCTTCTAATAAATAAATTAATGCCCCTTTTTTATTGAAGACATAATAAAATTGTAAAACACTCTCTGGCGCCGATTGACATTTTCTCCACATTTTTCTTGGCATTTCACTAAAAATAAGCTTAAAATAAATACTCATACACCCGTGCACATAATTTATTCAGTAGCTTATAGTTACTATTCCAGTGGAAGTAAGAAATCTGAAGCAGACGTGTTGTTTCCAACAATAAGACAATAGCTGTCATTTCACACCTATATGAAAATAATTGTAAATCCCTCTGTACAATAGACAATTGATTTCTATCTTCCTTAAAAGGGTGATACCTGCCTACATCACTTAAAGCCAACTTCAAATTTCAGGCGCATCAAACGATATGAACGAAGAACCACTTTCATCCCGGATAGATTTAAATTCAAAGGGTAAACAAAATAACAAGTATCTATCATTGAACTGTTATATGAAAACCTTTAAGGATATTACATTCACAAGCACAACTTTATTTATCTTTAGGATTTCTCAGCACTGATTAGTTTGTCGAACTGAATCCATTCATTATTGCATCCCTCTGATGTCCAAAATTTGACAAGCATCCATCCCTCCTCAGCAACACTTACCTATGGCAAAAGGTTCGCATTTATAAGACCGCTCAACCCAATAAATCCTAAAATGACAAAAATCAAAGTAAAAATTAATGGGAATCCTGCAGCAGCACTTAACCCTTATCGTTCGTTTTCTATTCTCCTTCTATCGGACGCTCTTCATTTTGATTTAAAATCAATTCCTATATCCGTAAAAAGGAAACATAATTTCCGAAACACCAAGTGTCTCATTATTCATTGGCAACAGAAGAGAAGGGGGGACATTTTCGCACCGTCAGAGTCAATTCTCTTGTAAATTTCAATAACGCGGCAAACTTTCTTGCCACACTTTCCACACAAATTCCATTTATCCATCCATTAGAATAAAAGGGAAATTTCATTTTTCTTGATCCGCAAAACCGTGAAAATACTTTTAACGAAAAGTATTTTTTTTCCCTTATTTATTGTTTTGTTGTCGGCTTAATTGCGGTTGCTGTGGCCTGTGGGATATATCTCGCATTTCTGAAATTTGTTTTCAGATTTCGGCAAACAGATTGCAGACGAAAGAAAAAATCAGACCAAAGTGCCAGATTGCTTGGAGTTCTTTATAAGTATAATTTAGATCAGAAGGAGTAATAAAAAAAGTATAGACATGCCTTTAAAAGTGATTAATTTTGATGTTAAAAAAATGGCTATAATTCTGGACTAGAAATCCAATAGAATTAAGCCCAGTGAGTAGGAGGGAGGTTTTAATAATTTATAATGGCATGCCGCATGTTTTCCAACCCAAATATAAGATCACCAACGAAGGCAAAAATTAATTAAATGATGGATAATAAAACGGATTATTCGATGACGTTAAGCTATTGAATTTTGACATATGGATGGGTAAGAAGTGGGTAAATTCAAAAACCTATTAATCTTATGTCGACTAGATTGGTATGGACTATAGACGCAGGTAGCTTGAACCCAAAACCAAAATCCCACTTCTCCTCCGTCAGCCACATATACAAACTGTCAAATTAGTACGTACTCACGACACGATTTAGACGTCGAAAAGTATTCAAGGCAACCAGCTGTCAGATCTACTTAACTTGTATAGATCTGTTTTTTTTTTTTTTAACTGAATGCATTATTTATTGCATTACTGAAATTGCGTGTTGAAAATATTATACTTTGCTGTGCTTTTCTGAGATAGAACTTAAAAAAAAAACAGGCCTATACTATCCTTTCATAGATGGACTATGAACAGTGTTTCATTCACATATTGCGTTAAACAGCGCGCAGTCCCCATCACTTTGACTTTTAAGCATTTACAAATACGTCTTATTAACAGTTAATTTCAGTTCCGAAAAGTCTTAACCAAACTATGCTCCACACACTCTGCTTTGACCTTTATAAGCTTTCTAGCTGTCACGTTGTTTCTTTTTTCCTCTTTTTTGACACTAACATTTTCGGAAACTAACTACTCTCCTATTCTAAAACTGTAGTTTACTAAAGAAGCGATTTTCTCTTTTCCGAATCACCAGAGGAGTAGTTTTTGTGCCAAAGAAATGGTTCCAGAAAAGATTGAACACGAGAACATCTTTTCCAGTTGACGTTTATAAGGGCTGGACAGACAAATGTAGTCAAATTAAGACGACTGGACTTACCTACCCACAGATTTTATTTTTTCTGGATCACAGAAGCTAATTTCATGGGAAAAATATAATTTGGCATGTATCTATATTTGTCTTAAGTTTTGAGCTTCGGTAAACTATAAAAGATCAATTTGTTATTTCACTAATGGAGTTGGTTCTAGTAATTCAAGTTATGGTTGAGCAGTGTTAAAATATCTTGGGAATTTTTTTCTTTTCATACTTCTGCCTAAACATATTATTGGGATCAAAATGAAACAATTTTAAATAGCACTATTACTAGAATAATCTTCTTCTTTAAAAGCAACAAAAGTAGAAAAGCATTCTTTTTTAAAGGGAAATGGAACGAAAATGTCGAAACCGCTAAATCATTTCAATAATGATGTGATTCATCATATGTACATTTTGGTGATTACTAATTACGTAATTTATACGTGTTTAATTTTTAATTACGTATCTGTCATCGCAAATCCATACACAAAATAGAATCGAACAGACACAAATAAAATCAAACAGACCTGTTATCGACTTCAGCTGTTCATGCAGAAACAAACTGTCAAAAATTTAAATTGAAAATGCAATTGTTTATATTATTTTTGGATTTATTCAGGTAGATATAAATTATATCCAAAGCATTTAAACTCATTTTACATTGTTGCTGGTAATTTAATTTTAATCCAAAGTAGGTACCTAATTAACTTGAAAGGTTATTAGTGTCTAGCCCAGTTGCGTATTCGACTAGGTTAGGTTAGGTTGAGTAGGGTGTGAGATCGTCACAAGGACCAAGCATCATATTGGGCCCATCGCCATCCCTATTGCGTTATTTTGTATAGCCTTACGATTCGGCAAAATGTTTTCATTCGAATTGAGTTCCACATGTACAATGTACATTTCGTGAGAAATATGGGTAATCACAATCACGATTATCCAAAACCCACGCCGAAATGCAACATGGAACGTGAAGAGGAAGCTTGATGGAATGCACATGAGTGTACACGAAGATTATACAAATTTCCCGTAAACGACATGAATATTTACGGACGTAGTTTGGGCGAGGTCACAGGTAAGGAAGGTGCGAAATATGCGTCACAGCTTTGTGTATTTTTCTACCTACACCGAAGGATTTTCAATTTCAACGAATTTTTCCTTTTTGGCTTGTTAAACGCTGGATTTTACTTTCTCTTTATTTATCCAGTTGCACCAAAAAAAGAAGTCTGGTATCCCACTTATGATGCTGCCATTACGCGACTTGGCCCCACTAATAAGTGCTGCCAGAAACAACGTTAATCACTACTTTCTGCCTTCTCCTCTTTTCAAAGAAAATGTAACGACTTTTTTGCCTTTTTTTATCTATTATTTATCTTCTTTAACAGGTTCTTAATGGATGGTACCCGTAATTGGACACAATGGACCCAACTGATGGTCTACGTGAAGCCGTGGCAACCGCCACAAGGGCACCAACTTACCTACCTACCTACCTTGCCTTTTTTTAATGTGCAAAAGTAAACTTAGTCAATAGAAAAATAAATACATTAATTTTAAGTTTTACATTTAATCGCTAAGAATTTTAAATCAATGGTTGCCCGAGTACATATTGTAGACCAGATTATTGAGCAGCATTGACAGCCATTTGAATTTAAGTCAGAAAAATTGTCCTAGTCCAAAAACGTTGTTTGAAAGCGTTGTCAAAAATAATCGCCACCCTAAAATTTAAAATAGCTCGATGCTATTTTATAAAATAAGATACCCAACATAATTTTATCGTAATAAACTATTTGATTTAAAAATGTCTGTGGCAAAAATATAAAAGTTGGTAGAAAAACGTTATTGCCTTTCGCGTTGGCTTATTCCAACTCGTAGGTCCCTTCCATTTGTGCAACAGTTATATATAATATCAACGTATGTAGGCAAACACAAATGATGATAATGAAATATGCTATACATTATTTTCTTTATTGAATACATACACCAAACTACAAGAAGTATACTCTTCTTCCTATACTTGAAAGGTGTGCTAAAATCCTTTCAGGTGGATTGGGTAATTATATGAATTCCTCCGTAGCCTTGACTCTGAATTTTGTGTAGGTATTCCCATCTATTGTATGTATCTAACGAAATTGTAGTATGCAGATGTTCCAAAAGGGAAACATTTGACACAAATAGAGGGCCATATGTAGGTATTTCTATTTTTGTCGTTTGGCAAGTACGAATATTCACAAATTTAATATTATTCTATAGCTGAGTCGTTTTATTTCCGTTACAGTTCATATCGTGTACCTAGACCTACCCCTACAGAATTAAATTAGAAACCCGCATTTCAATTCAAGAGAAAAACAGCTGTTATTAGAAGAGCTTATCAGATACCCAGTTATAAAATTAGATAGGTACAGTTTTTTTAATTAAACGCAACAGGTATTTAATAACCTTTTTGTTCCTTAACCTGATATATTTCGTAGTTCACAATATGCAATTAGTATTGAAATTTCCATTGTGAGTTCGAAAAATGTAGCCTGTGCTTCGAAAGTGCAAATGGGTAAAGTTCGTTATTGTAATAAATTATAATTATTATTACAGTAAAATCGAAAATCATTATAATCTGATTGAGGCAAACAACTAGTCATGTCCTCAGCCTCATTTGTATTTATATTGAATGGCGGAAAAGGGCTACATTACTCATGCAAGGGCAATATCGTAGTTTATTGATAATAGGTAGATTAATGTGCAAAACAAACAAGAATACCTAATCAAGCAGTCATGCGGAACAATTTACGAGTCCAATCCACTATGATTAATAACAGGACCTACCGAGCTGATTTATATTGAATGTGCATATTGATGTGAGATTCGTTGCCATATCTACTACTGGTTATATTCAATGCTTTTTGCGAAATACACTATCTGAAAGCTTTAGGAAAACCTTTAGGTAGTTTTAAAAATATTTGAATAGGCAGCAAAAGGAGGATTTTTATTCGCTCAGTGTCAGCGAACGTTTCTTTTAAGAATTAAATATAATAATTTAAATATTGTGTTACAACAGCCGGCCTAGGAACAATTTTCAGTTTTGTCACTTAATATTTCATACACGGTTTTATACAGGCCAAGTAGTGATATTCGTATTTGTGCTCAACATGTCACCTGTCTCTATAAATTTACGACACCAATAAGCACAAACTGAATTATTATGCCTTCTCACTCCAAATGAAAATAACCTGTTGTGATTTGACAATGAAACTGTCATAGTCATATGGCTCAAATTCATCTCAAGGCGTATCAATGGGGCCGTTCAAGTATCGAGTTTAGTAAGTCTGACAGCCACATATGCGAAATGTCAACTTAGTGCTCAGTCACAAATTTCTTGACTAGATTCATTTACTACCCCTCCATAAACGTCAACTGACACAGCTGCCCATGTGACCGATCTAGGCCAATCAAAACTGAGATACATTAAGTTAGTCAGCTGTCAGACTTACTAAACTAGATACTTGAACGTCCCCATTGCCATAAAAAACGTTTTACACGTTGACAACCGATGGTATTTGACATTTGACAATTTCTCATTTCTTTTTATGTTTTTTTTTTTATATTCAAGATGTCCTGCTTAAATGCTGATATCGAGTGTTAATTGTTAAATAAAAAGTATAGAAGAGAATTTGATCAATATTGTCTTACGTATTTTTTTTATGAGAAGCTGCTTTTAATAGTTAAAAATATTGTTGCATTGCAGATTGAATTCAGTCCTCTTAAATCTGTTTAGCAGCAACATCAGTAAAGAGTGATTTCCTTTCCATTCATGCAGGAATAATTAAATAACAATGTTAACATTACAATCGTAGATAATTATATTCTTTAAACTTGAACACGATTGGATACTTAATTTAATCAGCAAATAATTCGATACAAACAAATGAATCGCCTTTTATTAACTCAGTAATTTTAATTTCTCGCCATCGAGATGTATGAACCGTGTTCAAAAGGTTTTCCTTTTTTTCAACAAAAATATAAATAAAATGTCAGAATTCCGTTTCGATGTTTCATTTTTCATTGTGCTGTCCATCGTTTTGTTTGTATTCATGAACATACCCGTAACAATATCGAAATCGTATGCTTCCTCTATTGTTCGTTTGTTTTTAAACTTTCTCGTTTATTATGTATCTGCTTTATTTTAATTAAAAAATATTCACCTTATCAGATGTTCATAACAATTGTGAGGGCGACTACATCCATTTTGTTCTCCCCAGACACACATACGCTGAATAAATAAGGCGATTTGATAATGTACAGTTTTGTTATTGAGGAAACTAAATAAGGAGCACACATTGTGAAACATTTAAATAAATAAATAAATATTTTGGCGCGACAGGTCTATGGGACCCAAGGCATAGCTTCTCACAACCATTCATTTTGTGTGGGTTTTCAATTTTTGGGACGAATGGAAGTGATCTACAATTTAACGCCGAGTCCAAACGGCTAATTGAGAAGCTCATTCATGACAGTTTTACTCTCGGATGTTTGTCAGACGTTCGCGAGAGGTGGCGCAGTGGAAAAAAACCTTAAGATGGAATTCGTTTTTTTTCGGGGATCGAAACTGGGAACCCGCGCTTACTAGTCCAACACACTAACCACTAAGCAACTACGCCTAGACGTCACTTGCAAAAAAAACTATTCATGTGACAGATCTCCCCCGATCAAAACAGACACAAAAAGTAAGCCAGCTGTCAGACTTACCGTGATACTTGACCGTCCCCTTTCCGCACCTTCAAATCCATTCTAGCTCTAGTTCTAAACACGTCCAATTAACCTGAGGATTGCACGAGACTAGACCCTGTGGCTAATTTTATAGTCACAACTCACAATATAATGGTTAACGTAAACTACTTTTACTTTAAACAAAGAACTGATTATGATTTCAATTCAAAACTCTAGATTTGCCTAGAAGGTAACTATACTAAAACTTCATAAGCGGTATTCATACCTTTACCGAGTCCTGAATGTTTTATAACAATCATACTCCCGATACGAACAAACGTGTCCGCAATACCAAATTGATGTCTTTCGCATACAAAAGCTGGCACGTGCAGAGTTTTTCCCTTATCGCCTGGTCCAACGTAAGTCAATTGTTTTCCCATATTTCCTTCAAAGTCATAAAATCAATGTGACCGCCAGACTTGTCACCATCTTGAAGTCGACCAAAGCGCCAGTGCTGGCGTCACTTCCGAAACCACTTGCCACCCACTCGCTGAGAAAAACGTCTACCTAATGACTTACAAAATTAAGTTAATAATTTCCACCACAAACCCACTGCTATGTAAATTGAATATTTTTTTTTTTGCATCACAGGATACAGCCGCAACTAACACTAACAGCACATGGAGACTATCGTTTTCAGCAGCCCAAGTGGAAAAGTATCAAATTCATTACAGCGTCAGCGTCTTTCCTATAATCAAAAAAAAATTACCTACTTCTCTTTTTTCGCCTTACTTTGAATCTTAATGCGATTGTGATGTAGCATTGATATCATCCGCTCAAACAATTTCAGGATACATTTACTCTTGAACAGTGACATTAAGGACAAATTGTGTTTAGTAAGTTGGAAAACTGCGTGGAGAATATTATGTGTATATACATGTACACATTTATATTATGTTTATGATTTGTTTCGGCACGCAGTGTTATTCGGAGAGCATATTTGCAGCATATTATCCTTAGAACTATGTTAATGTAGTCATCTTGGGTACATAAATCTTTTGTAGATTTAATTAAAATGCCGGTGCCGGCTCGCGAAAGCGGAATGTATAGCAGTGGAGGAGAAACTAGAGAAAACTTGATTTTTGCGAAGCGAGACTTTAATAATACTTTATGATATCTGAGAGAAGACTGTTCGCTTGGGAGATAGTTGGAGGTTCTGTGGATTTATAAATTGAATTAGAATTAGCACTGGTCATTACCGCCGGGAATTATTAAATGCCGCGATACTTAGTGGAAATTTTCAATAGTAATGTACCTACCGTGTTTTCCTGAAATTCGACCATTGGTCTGTAACTTGTGACAGTGTTGGCATAACAGTTGAATAAAATTTAGAAGAATATTTATTTGATAAATAAATGTGCACAAAAAAGCTAGCAGACGTCAGGTAGCATACAAAAATTTGACGTAACTGCTGAGTAATGTGGTGATAACTTTTACGAAGGCTTTACTAATACGGGCGTTAGCTTTTAGAACATAAGATCATTGCTATTCAAAGTTTGTGGAATCACTACTTTTGACAATGTATAACTTTATCGGTTCTACTTTAAATGTCCATTCACAGCGAAGCAGGCGGTTCGCATTTCATTCGCTTCGAGTTTGCATAAATGTGACTTCAAATACATTCGAATCCCTCTAAGTCGAATTTTCGCGGAAGATGAAAATTAGTTCGAGTTAGAGGGATTTCTGGAAAAATTCGAGCTAGAGGAATACCTATTGCAATAGGTCAAGAACCAAAAGAATATGTTCGAGTTAAAGGGATTTCGACTTGGAGGATGACTTTTCATTCAAAATTGAAGGGAATGCAAAAATTGGGTCGAAAAATTCGAGTTTGAGGAAAATTCGAGTTAAAGGAGGTTCGACTTAGAGGGATTCGACTTTGTATATGTGCTTTATTTGCTTTGTATCAGATATACAGGGAACTCCCTCTTAACGGACACCCCTCATTTGTTGACAATCTCCCAAAGGGGACAAAATATAGTGTGATGGTTGGCTGTTATCATTTTACTTAGGTTTTTTTCCTCTTGAGTGGACGATTCTCTTAAGCGGACAGTGGACAGTTTTTTTTCACATTCATTTGGTAAAAACATTCTCTTAAGTGGACGATATGAGATATTATTCTCAATTTTTTTTGTGTGGCGAAAGTATGAAACCTCTGCGCGCCATTGCTATTTTTTACATAGAACACATTGGCGTCCATGGTAGCAGCATTGCAACTGCTCAGAATAACGATTTATTCAAAATGTTTCCAATTTTCTACAACAGATGGCAGACGTAGCATTTAAATAAAATCGCACGAATTGCTAGATGCCATTTGAGTGTTTCTGATTATCTCCACCGTGAACCGAAAGAGCTAGTGCTTATGTTTGCTTCAACGAAAAATTGGCAGTTCATGTATAGTATGTCAATGGGTTGCAATCTCCAACACAGCAAAATTTAAGAGTTTTTTTTTTAAATTAATGTAAGTAAATGCATACAATGTATTAAATTGAATTAAATAACAATAAATGTGTTATCTAAAACTAAGTTTATTTTTTAATTTTCCTCTTGAGCGGACAATGTCTTATGTGGACAAAAACCTTCGGTCCTGTGGCTGTCCACTTAAGAGAGATTTCACTGTACAAACATATTAATTGGACCGAAATCTATTTTCTATTTAGATAATGTCAAACAATATAAATTAAATTGTCATTGGATTTCTCTTCTCTATAGAATTGCCTGTGCTATCACAATTGTTCAAACATGTATATCCATTTCCTGTAGCAATAAAATGCTCTTTATAATTTGTGTGCAAAAGGTCACTTGCGGCACTAATTGAACAAGGCAATGTTTTTTTATTTGTATACAGGAACAGGTAGGTTTATACATGCGAAATATATACATAACTACCCCTACCCCTTCTCGTTCGGTAAACCCGATTGCTTTTTGTAATTCAATGTGGTTAGGTCTGAAATAATATTTATACAGTACCTATCTACCCATGTTTTAATAAATGGAATTTTGTATAGGTATATTTTCAGAATTTTATTACAATGTAATGTAATGTAATGTCATGCACCTAGGTATACCAAAATGTTCCCAGAATATCTGTTAAGTAAAAATTGGTGCGATGATAAAGAAGAATATACATTTTACCGTGTGAATTTAAAATATGAATACTGAAAGCAAAACCGACGTTATTAACAAGTTATCTGAACTGTGATCTCAGTCACAGAAGGTCTGTTCCTTTACTTTTGTAGTAAGAATGGAAAAGACTGTCAAAATGGCAGTGGTGGGGATAAATTCTCTCACAGAGAGAGTCACTAACGAAAAAGTTAGGAAACGCTTTTGTAGTAAACTATGATTAATGACAGATATGACAGATACTTAATTCAATAAATTTTTATTTCATATTCTCTAATGTCTACTTACCATTTTCAATTTTCGATGGAATGTTCGAGGTGAACATTTAATATTGATTTTGCCGCCTGTTGATACCATTTCAATGCACAAAAAATCTAAACAAATGCAATCGAATGTCAAATAGGACGAGAAATTTCAAATCAGCTGTGACTGACAGCTTTTCCACTTCGCACACCAAGAAATTTGTTGAGTAAAAATTCGTAAGATTCTCAGTGGAGGGGTAATATCTTGCTCTCTCGATGACGCTCTCTTTTACGAATTTTTCGAGTTAGGGAACGGCATTTGAGTAAAATTCGTAAGAATTAGTAAAAATTCGTAAGATTCAAAAGTAAAGGAACAGACCTAGAATGAATTTGGATCTAGGTACCTACCTATTATGAAAATGCATTGTACCAGATTTCTTGTAATGTGCCTAGACTTTAATTGCGATTGCTTAATTCTGCCAAATCATTTCAATGTCATTTTTTTCTCCTCTTTACTTAATTTTTTCCTGAAAGTTATTACCTTTTTACGTTTTTCGTCCACAGCACTGGGCTGCGTGCTACCAAATGTCAGTAAAATGTCAGTTTCATACGAGGAAAAATGGGGCAAACATAAGCACTAGCCCTTTTGGTTCAGAGCGGCGAAAGTATGAAACCTCTGCACGCCATTGCTATTTTAACATAGAACGCAGTGCCATCCATTGTAGAAACATTGCAACTATGCAAAATGTCGTTTTATTCAATGTTTTTTGAACGTTCGCACGATTTCCTCGCTGACATTGGAGTGTTTCCGATTGTCATCACCTTGAACCAAAGAAAAATACTATGCATATGGCTAATTTATACATCAATCAAAAAACTCTTCCTTCTTTAGTATAAATACCTCCTATTTTTTACTTAAAGATTCAACAAAAAAAGTCACTGCAAACACATCCAAGTTTCGCTGCACCCATCTGCCAGCACGTGTGTTATTTACCCTATAGACGTTAGTACAAATCTACTACAATTTTTACTGTCAACTGTCAGCTGTCACATTCAAAAGAAGCGCCGTTTTATTCGAAGTTTTTTTGCTCGTCTTCGTTTTTATTTGTCTTGCCTTGATTTAAAAGTAATTAATTGTTGATAAAACAAAAATGGTTTTAAATATAGTAGCTGGTGAATTTAACATAGAAGGTTCCGAAAAACTCTTCCTTATGGAGAAACACCGATTGGCCAGCTTTAAAGCGTGGCCATTTGCAGACGATGCATCTTGCAGTATTCAGAAGGTAGGAGGACTTCCCTTTGTTTTCAATTCACATTTAAATGAATAAATAATGAATTGTACAGATGGCTGAGGCCGGCTTCTTTTGGTGTGGTAACGAACGAGAAATCGACACAGTAGCATGCTTTGTGTGCGACAAAATTTTAGATGGATGGGAAGCGACAGATAACCCATGGACTGAGCACGCCAAACATGCTCCTCAGTGTATGTTTGTTAAATTTGCAAAACCCGAAAAGGATTACACTGTAAGTATTAGGAGTGCCAATGATATTGCTGGAGCTACTCGATTCGCAGTAGGTGTTCATTGATTGATTTGTATTGTTTTAATCTTGTTCCAGGTGGAGGAATTCATCGATCTCTTTGGAAATGTCGTCAAAGGCCATTTGACCAAGGTCGGAAACAATTTGAAAAAACGTATACGGCAATTCGCAGAAAAGAAAATGAATACGTTCTTAAATTCTAATTAATTAAAATCATCATGTACATACCTACATTTTTACCATTTAGTTTCTATCTCATTGTGTTTAATTTATTTAGAAGAGTGTAAACGTCCATGTTAACTATGTATAATCTTTCTTGAAATATAAATCTTTTCTATTGAGTTGGGCTTTGCAGGAGTAATGTGGTGTTTTATTCTCTAACGAGGGTGTAAATAATGGTTGGTTTCGTTAGAAACTCCGCCTCACCGCAATTTTCAGAAGCTTCATAGAAATTTACAATCGTCTTGGACTAAATTACAACCACGCTGCAGTACAACTGAGCATTTACCGTCATTAAAATATTTTTCTCTTAAAAGGAATGTAGGTAAAGGAGTTGAACAAGCTCACGCAATTTTCGGATACATGAACATGACGTTAAGGGAAAATGAAATTGGGATCCTAATACATAGTAATGAACCATTTTTGCATTATTACCGTGTCCCGAATGGGAATAAACTCCAGAATCTTGCTATTTTCTTTGCTTTTGGTTCTATGGTAAATTAGTCTTTGAATATTTGAATGCAAATATTTGTGTGCACGTGAACCAGATCATATCTGGCAATGTACATAACGCGGCTGTTAGACTCCTGCCGCTGTCTGGTCTTGCCTGCGTTTCTTAGATTTAGTTCTTTTCAACCCAAATAATACCCTGAATAGTTCATCACCAAGTTGCCTAACAACCTAATCTACAAACTGACTGTATCCTACCTTTTGATGCCACTGGATGAAGGAGGCCAATCAATAATTACACTGAAAGTTGACGTTGCTTGTTATAGAAGCCTTAATAGCTGTAAATAGCTGTTGCAAAAGCGAAAACAGTTGCAAGCGCGGCATGATTAAAACGTTGTTACATTTGTTTTTCCAGAAATGCGTATTGCAGCCAAAGTCAAGTAGTAATAAAATAGGTTAAGTGAATTTTTGATACTGCTAAAACTACTGCATATTTGTAGGCGGAATAATTTATGATTATAGCAAATATGTTAAACAACGAAAAATATACCCCTAAAGATACGCTGAATTAATCTTTACTTCTCGTTCTTGGCGGAAGTCAGCACTTAGCGATGTCCGACGTCGACGGGTGTTTTATTTCACAAATTCCACGTAATCCCTCGTCTGTTTCGAACAATTGCTTTAGGTTGAGAGGAAAAGGAAATGTCAAAATAGCCGGCACACTGATCGCAATAAAAAAGGGGTCACTGAATTTTAAATGATGAGGTGGGTTGGGTGGTTAGGTACCTACCAAGTTTTCCATTTCAGCAGCTGCCTTCTTCTATTTTGGCCATCGTATCAAACACACTTAAATTAATAACCAAAAATACTGTGGGCCTGTGCACCCTCTCTGTATTGTATAGGTGCCTAGCCACCCTTAACCAACCTTCCCACAGCAGAATAAGGGCTAATGTTTTTACATACTATTCATATAAATAGCTACAAATTACTTGTACTCATCGTTATCATTCAATTTAAAAATGTTTACATACTCACTCAAAATAAGCCTTTCATAATCCCCTTCGCATACAATTATTCTTATGAAAGGGAAAATAAATACACTCTTCAATGAATGAAATCAAGAAAATTGTTGATGATGGAGAGCGCTGCAAGATTTTCTTGACCAATGAAAGATAAATAAACCTTTCAAAGGGATAGGAAAATAATTCGGAAACAACATTCAGCTTGAACGATAAATTGCCGTCTTCAGTCAGTGAGCCCAACAAAGTGGCTCGTTATCTTAACGTTATGCTTTACGCATATGGCTTTTTTTAAGTGAAATGTTTTCAAGTGTTTACCTAAATAAGTAGGCATGACCCACATAAGTCTAATGACAATTGACAATAGCAAATCAAAGATCCCATTCCCATGAATTTTGATGCCGACAAGCTGTCAAACTTTGCAATAGGTCTGTTCCTTTACTTTTGTAGTAAATATGTAAAAGACTGTCAAAATGACAGTGAAGGGGATGAATTCTCTCTCAGAGAGGGAAACTTACGCAAAAGTTAAGGAACGCTTTTGTAGTAACCTGTGAAAAACACAAATGCGAATATTCCACCCAAATGCCAAATAGAACAACAAATTCAAATCAGCTGTCAATTTTCAGGTGACTGACAGTTGTTTCAATTCTTAAAGAAATTTGTTGACTAAAAACTAGTAAGAGGGGAAATATCTTGCTCTCTCGAAGCCGCTCTATTTTACAAATTTTTCGTGTTGAGGAACGGCGATTGAGTAAAATGCGTAAAAATTCGTAAAAATTCATAAGATTTGAAAGTAAGGGAACAGACCTAATGTCATGGTCTTGCTTTTTCCTATTTTAATTTGCGGACCCAAAACCCAATCTGTGGTACGTTTACCATGTATCAAGGACGGCAGGATCTTTCATGCTGGGGTCGAATTACCACACCCGTGAGCGAGCGATACGTCACTGAATTTTGTTGAATTTACATGCAAAACAATAACAAATTCAGTCACGTATTGCTCGATCACGGATGCGGTAATTCGACCCCTGCTTTAATAAAATTTACCCAGCGGTTAACAATTACCTTTGTTCTGCTCTTGTCGAAGACATCTATAACGATTACATTTCCATTCGTTCGATATTCTCCCAAGACGAAGTTTGTCACTGTCTTGACATCAAATTGATTCAGCCTTATTCAGCGCAGTCAGTCTTCTGTGAAGCTAGAATGTTAAGTACCTACCTATAATTTTTAATTAAAGTGTGTGTCCTATAAAAATCCATTTCCATAACTATCCCACTCAGCCCTTTATGTACTTAATGTCTTTGGGAATATTGAAACCCCTCTAATAAGTATAAACCATTTTTTGTTCTATTATCGGTCAAGGACGAAGCGCACTCGTTTATTCTATTATCCCTTTATGGGACACATTGTCATGCAAATTATTCTACAGCCGCCTTTTCAATGTTTTCTCTTTTTGCAGCTACATCTGTTGCTGTGTCCTCATGGACTTTGGTGGCGATATCCTGCGAACGTTACTATGCAATTTGTCATCCATTAAGGTCACGGACTTGGCAGACTATTAATCATGCGTACAGGATTATTGGGTTCATTTGGATGGGCAGTCTCGTATGCATGTCACCCATAGCGGGATTTAGTCAACTTATACCGACAAGCCAAGGTAGGCGACCAACTGGATTAAATTCCCAATTTCCATAATTCTCTTCCAACTGCATTTTAATACTTCCATCTAACACCTCGTCCGTAACAGACTTTAATTATTTGTTTCCATTCATACTCACAGGTCTTCGCAAATGCCGCGAGCACTGGCCAGAGGATGCCATAGTCTACGAGAGGACATATAATATCCTGTTGGATCTAATATTGCTGGTGTTGCCACTGATGGTTCTTTGCGCGGCGTACATCCTTATCACGCGGACGCTCTACATGGGCATGAGGAACGAGAAAATCATTAAGAACTCAAACTCAAACCTGAATATCAGTATCACGGTGTCCTTTCACCGGGATGGCATGGATCAAGAAGAATTTCAAGTCCAGCAGTACGGTAAGTCCTAATGAGATGCTATCCTGATATAGTTTAATGCACATACATATAGTGCGTGGGCGTGTGCGGGTGTGTGCTCTTTTTTTCCGAACGGGAATGGCAGTTTTGGATCTGAATACTCGTATTTTGTCGGTATTTCTTTTGGCATTTAATCGTTAACCTTGGGTTATAATGAATGTGTCCTAAGGAATTTGGAGAGGGATAAAACGAAACTGTATACGGTCGTGTGAAAAATTACACTCGGGTCTCTGTAGCGTGGCCGGGTTAGAAACCACATTCTCGCTGTCACATTAAATGAGAAAATATGTGATATCCTTGGGAACATGAGGCTTTGCCTGAGCGGCGGTAAATGGTGATTTGGTGTTTCTTTTGATTATATCAAGGATGAACTTGATGGACTTTTTGATAGCAGTTAACCAGAAGGAAGTATTTGTATCAGCATATTTGACATCTCGTTTTATGGCTAATTTGGGATTAGGTACATTTGATTTGCTTTTTGTTGGCTCTTTAATGAGGGGCAGTAATTGAGGCGTATAACCGCCGCGTAGAAACGTCACTGAATTATGTATATACCATTAAGATAGCTTTTAAGTGGTTTTGCCGAGCAAGACGTTTCGACTTTCGTGTATGTGAACGTTTATCGCGGTAGTCTTTCTCTGATAATGGTCATTCTTTTCTGTTTTAGTAGAAAAAACAACTCCTAACCTTTAGCAGTCTTCTGAGACTTACGTGTTGCATGACCTAGGCTCTTGTCTTAGGCCGAGTGTCTCATATCATTTTGTTGCACTTGCATTCATCTGTAAAAAATTTTCCCCTTCACTAGTCCTATAGAAAGAGACGCTTTTGCATCGAAGACACAGCTATTTTGGGCTTTAAGCCTTGCTCAACCTTTGAGCAGCTTTAGAGGTATTGCAGGCGCCGAAGATTCAATCGAATTCGACAACCGACTTTAGAGAACTTTATCTGGGCACGTATAACCAGTACATACCTAACAATCAGTTTCATTCATGACCCCTGTCCGCAGAAAGAGACCCAAACAAACTTTTTCCAATGGCGAAGGTACACAACTTTCTCTCCTGCACATGATAGTTCCCCACCTCTTAGTTTAAGGAAGCACTTCCCTTCCAATATTCGATTTCTCTGAACTGAAATATGCTGTTTACAAATTACCAATCTAATGAGACTATACGGAAGCATGCCTCTCTTGAAAAAAATCGGATCACCTACGAGTTGTACGACGTTTCGAATTTTTACAAGAACCAATTTTTTATATAGAACAGATTTATCTCAATATGGTATACCAACATAAGGAATTCCATAAACACGAACTTGTCTATTCCTAAATCCGAAATCCGAACTTGAACTTGTTCAGTTCAGTGAACAGAATTCTGAATTATTCGTGAGTGGGATGCAGTCTATCTGTTGCTACATGTTTCTGCGCTTCGGTAAATGTGAACTCCTTACAATGGTCTGAATCCATCCTCATTCTATACACTTTTAGTACACTTGCAGTTGGAGCTCATGGGGAAAAAAATAAAAGTTCCACATAAAAGCGGACACCACATCCCGCTCATAGCATTTTTCTAGAGAATTTGATAATCCGAGGAATCATCATCATCAGATGCTCTGTTTGAATTTTGCGGCGATGTACTTGACTTATATGCGGGATAGTATGAAGCAAGCTTGTGTACAATGAGATTGATGGCCAAAACTTCTATGCATACATTTCATCAGAAGTTCCGTTTCCCAAGGTGATACTATACTCCCTGCTGGTTTGTGCGGTGGGAGTTATTCCGTAATTACTTTCTAGAGTGAACGTTGATTCATATTTGCTGATGATTCGCAGTAGGTTGGTACTCATTTGAACTTTCATACATGCAAAAACTAATGAGAACTCAAAATGCTCATTGCTGAAGGGTGCAAAAACATAAACTTCAATCGAAAAGTGCGAAGGCGTACATCGAAACTGGAGGTCAATTTCAACTGCAGTTTGTATTGTTGCTTTTTGAGTCTCCGCATCGCTGGTTTCCAAACAAACGAACAGCAAATGGTTGAAAGGGTTCAGCTTTGCATCTCTGCAGCATTGTGTAGTTTTAAATTTAAATTCTGCAAACAAGACGATTCGCATTTTGTTCGCTTCTAGTTCCTGCTTCCTGGAAGAAGATTTCGTTCGCGGCGATTTCAGTTGGGAGTCCCAAGGGATTCACATGTATCCTGTGATGTGGTTGACCTCAGCGTGAGTCGATGGGATTACGGGGATTTGCCAAAACCCACGAGGAATAACAGTAGGCGAACATTTATTGAGTCTATGTGAATGTATGGAAACGATTTGTAAATCTTTTCCTGCAGAATTTTTAATAGCGGGACCGACTAGGAATATTATGATGTCGTAGTCCGTAGAAAGTGTTTTGAACTACTGCGCAAGAGTTTCAATCGTCGGAAAAGATGGGTTTCTTGACAGCGCAAACTATTGAAAAAGTGTGAGAAGCACCCGAAAGAATTACTGTCAATGCATTTATTTCCACTTCCCTGAAGTGATTTTCCTTGAAATCTGAAATTTATAAAATCGTTTCAAATTATTGCGTTTTTTTGGAAAATGTTTTCCAAATTCAGGGTCAAAAAACATTCATTTTGGGCATTTTATAGACCAACCTTCTAAAATGGAATTCCAGAAAGCCATATGTGCTTTTTTTTCAACTTTGAAATTTAAAAATTAATTTAAAATATTTAATATTTTATTTAATAATAATAATTAAATAAATTAAAAATTGGGATGAGATTTTATTAGATACAATGCAAATGAACAATGAGTTATGTATTTTTATCGTTTTAAAAGCTTCCCAAGATTTTAATAAAAATAAAATCTTTTCATATTGCTGTGGCTTCAAAAAGAGCTAGAATTAATATGACAAACTTAACTCATTTGGAGAGCTGAAGCACCTCAAAAAAACAACAAAGATATTATTGTTTAAAATTCATTTTATTGGTATGATTTTTTGTACCTAATCTTTTCGTAACGTTAAAATGCATGCACTCCTATGAGAAATTTGAATTTTCAATGAACAAGAAAATGTTCCTTGAACAAGAAATGGAACCAGATGAACGTCCCATTTGAACGAGCGTGGGTGTTTGGAATATTATCAGAGCCCTGCTAATGCATTGCATGAGCTTAAATGCCGTAATTCTTCATTACTTTCACCCTTTACCTTTAGCATACTAAATGTGGTCGCTGCACAATCACATGCCATCATGCTGAGTGTGGGAGGGATGTTTTTTCATCCCACCCTTTTCGCACCCACCCCCTGCCATAAGAAGTTTCTGCTATGGTGCTATTGTTATCTTTCTTTTTGTTGTAAGTTGTAAGTCATTGGCCAAATCAATCATTGGATCCCTGAACGAATTTTATTTTCACAGATGGTGCTCCACCTCTGACGAAGGGTTAACAATATTCAAAGCTATACACACGCATCGTCATTATGCAGATGTTGTTTGAAGAAACAAGGAAGGGAGATTGTTTCTTAGTGTCGAGCTATTAAAATGTCGTCAATTCAGGTTTTTATTTTTGTACAACATCTTTATGATTCAAATTCCAAACCACAAAAACGAGTTGGATTTTGGTCCTCTCCTGGGTTGCACAATAAACCTGCCAATGCCAACCAATCTATATCCGTGAGGTATTTATATATATCCACTGCCACCCGTATCCTGCCGAATTCGAAAGTTTTCCATTTGATTTGAAATTGGATATACGAAGAAGAACTTTGTTATACTCTTGGAACGGTTTAAAATAACTTTTTCTTCGATTTCTTTGAAAACACCGTAAAAATGTCAACGCTAGGTGCTGACCCATGGATTATATTCTTATACGTGTGTACGTTCATTGTTAGTTTTCAGCATTGAAATGGAACCCATATCTTTTGTAGCATTGTTCATGCAGCCATACAGGATACAGTTCCGGGATGAAAAGTATTTCGCCATACAGTCCGCAGACAAAGAACCTCGTTAGACGTGAGTGAAACTATAAATCGCAGAGGACCTACCTAATTGCGGACAATTGTTCAACTTTCCAAATGAACAAAGTGCTACTTGCTTACAATATTCGACAATCAACCCGAAATGCACTGCAAGTGGATGAGTGTAGCTGGTGTTGGAAGGAGTAAGTAATGAACGTGCTAATCGATTCAATGATGAAATTTAATCGGTTTAATCAGTACAATGAGGATTGGTAGCAGTGCAGCTTAATGGGCGATTGTCACAGGCAATATCAGAAGCGATAAGGTATACAAAACGCATAACACAAACGAATGAAATATGGTTACTTTGATTTAATTTAGCTGGCTGGCTGGTATAGTCAAACTTTTGCAAAATAATAGTTTTGAATTACCTACCTAGACTTTTTCTCCATGAAGTTCTGTATATAAAATTCATTAAATTCATTAAAAATTAATTAACTAACATAAATTAACTGTTTATGTTAAATAAATAGTCAAAACTGTCGTGGAAAATTCACTGGTATCCTTTTTGGCGTAGGAGGCAAAAGGGTGAGTCATAACTCACTCAGAAAAAATTGCGGACGGCTGGTTCGCACGAAACTTGTTTATTTATTACAAAATTTGAGTTTTTTTAAATGTATAAGTAGATAGGTAGGTACATAAAAGTTCTATAAGAAACCCTACTTAAAGCAAAGAAATTGCCAGAAATAGACTAGATACATTCTTGGTTTAACAATAATCATTTTATAAGAGATTTAATTTTAATAAACAACACTTTTATTACCGAAAAGTTTCTGCAAGTTCTCACCGATTTTAGTTAAAATATTTTAAGAGTTTTGTGTACTATAATGTTAGTTTAAATTTTTTGCGATTAAACAAATACATGCGGAAATCCAACTACGGCAATTCATCTTTTATTGCAATTGACGCAATCAGTCCCACAACAAAAGCGCGTAGCCTATTAATATAATGATTATATTTTAAACAAATGCGTATACTTATCGTATAAGTATGCATTGTTACCAAAAATATTCCCTGATTAAATTAACGACCCAAAAAGACTCAGTAAAGCCATATACAAGGTGTTGTTTTCTGAACTTTTCGGGGATGTCTCTATATAAAGTGGATGTTTGTAAGAGTGTGTGCATATATTTGGAAGTACAGGATGTAAGTACATATTTACATATTAACATAGATTTCAGCCGCTAAATTTAGATGCTCTTGGTAAATTTTTCAAATTGATTTCTTTCTTGTACTGATCTCAAAGGTTTTTCTAAGCGAAACGAATTTTCGAGAAAAATGAGGAATAACATTTTCTTTTAAATACGGGGAAAGTCAGGGGTAAAAAAAACCCCTTCATTTATAGAAATATGGAAAACAACCGAAAAAAAGTTTTTGTTTTTCAGTGCACTTATTGCGAAAAAAGTCTTATAACATTTAAAGTTTTTTTTTGAAAAAAAAAGTTTATTAATTAATTTATCACTCAATTTCGTAAAAAAAGGAACACATCGTTTCACTGAAAAAACTCCCATTTTTAGTTGTTCCATCCATTAGAAAAAGTTTTCTGATCCATTCCGGAAAATGGCTTTGGCGTTTAATTTCTATCTAGAAAAATATATCAGATCGATATACACACCTTCGAAATTGAGTAAACAGAATTACATATTTCACTTCTGTTATAAAATCTCTGGCATCTTATTCAGAAAAGTGAATAAACGGTAAACCACTAAACTGTTAGGTAATAAAATGAATCGTATTAAGGAACGGCGTTCATAGCTATAAACAAGCAACCGCTCCTAAAACAAGACCGCAAAAATCTGTCTAAAGGTTTGAAATACATCGAACAGTAAAAAGGTGAAATTGTAGTGGAACGATTTTTTTTCGTTTTTGTAAATACCTATTTAATAAAGGTACCTATATTAAATTGAACTGTGATGCAATTGGTTTGTATTAATAAATTTAATTTAAAAGCCAAAACCTTTTAGAGTTTTTTTTGCATTTTTTCCATTCCAATAAGATAACGAAACACAAACAGCAAAACCATATTTTTTTTTATTTCCACAATTTTGATTTCTATCGGCCGGCGCGTCAATTAGAATCCGTGTGACATTTTTTGGATGTCAAACAAAAAACTAAATGCTGCCAATGTTGGGGAATGCGAAAGAGTTTTCAGTTTTTAAATTTTTAAATGGCAGTCAATTTGATTTGTATGAATAATAAAAAAACAGGAGATGTTTGACACACTTGAAAAATGTTAGGATAGGATATACATTTACAAGGTTATGTATTAGCTACCTTTGGATATCATTTATGTACATGTACATCGAATGTGTACAATTTTCGTAAATAACTGATAAAAGTTTGTTTGAATATTTTAAATTACGTGACATTTGTTAACTTGTCAATTCGAATTTTTATGTAACAATTTTAGAGTAACTAATATTATTACTGTGTAAAAATATTTATACTTAATTAAATGTATGAAACGTATAGGCAACGGTAAATCGGCCGAAGTTGGGGGTCTCAGCATGTATTGTCTACCTATTTTTTTATTATTATTATAAGCTTTTTATTTACTATAATTTAAAATACATAAAATAAATTTATCATAATTTGACAAAGCCTAAACATTAATTACAAAATTAGTTGCGAATAGTATAAGCCTCCCCCATATTTGTCCATAAATCTCTATTTTTTGCGTCATGGTACCAATACCTATTAAATTGGTTTATATCGTCAACCCATCTTGTTCGTGCATGGTCGCCCGGTTGATCTTGTCGCTGGTGGTGTCCATTTTATCAGAAGTTTTGTCCATCTATTATCTGTAATTCTTGATATGTGTCCTGCCCAGTTCCATTTCGTCCTTTTTATTACATCGATGATGTCCGTTTGCCTTCTTATTTCTTCGTTCCGTACTCTTTGTATTAGTCTTATATCGAGAAGTTTCCTCTCCATTTTCGTCTGACAGATTCTTAATTTCTCGGTTAGATTTATTGTTAAGCCCAATGTTTGAAGTCCGTATGTCTGAACTGGTCTTTATTTAGTTTTGCGTTGAGTATCTCCTTCATGTTCCAGAATTGTCGCCATGCTTTTGATATTCGTCTATCTATCTCCTTTTCTTCTTGATTTTTAAATGATTTTAATTGTCCCAAATAAATATAGTCCTTAACATAATCAATATTTACGCCATCGAGTGTAATGTCCTTATAAGCAATAGAAACGTCAAGCAATAAATGCACCGGCCAATTAAATGTGTCAAGAAAAATAGTGTATTGGGAATCATAAGCTTAAGACGAGCAAGTAGGGAATATGAAGATAAACCCTTGGCGCCCTACTCGTGAGGTAAACGCTGTAGAAGATGACCTCCCCTAAAGTGGTATATATTAAAGGTAAAAGTTAAAGGTAAACTCAACCAAATTAAGGTATGTTACAGAAGCAATTTAAAGACAACAATCGCTGTAGATTGGTTGAGCCCCAGCTTGAATGAACAATTTTAGTGATCTGAGTTAGTACAGGTCTCTGCGTCCTTCCGTCACTAGCTCCCTCAATAAACTACCTAAATCAATTCATAATTCATGCTTGCGTGCAATTGCCGGTAACAGCCGACCATTTGATCATTAAATTCAATTTAGTTTTAAATGTAAAAAATGTAAATGCCATGCCCGCCAACGTAAAGGCGTCAAAGTAGCGAATACGTTCAATTATGTCCTTGTTCAATATACAATTTTTTTGCAAGTCTTTTACTGCCGTGACTTCCAAGTTCCAACTGTAGTTCAATCTTACGAAAGGAATCCAATTATGTACCTGGTTTTATTGAATTACTTTCCGGAATGCTCGTATATATAATTACCCCAACTCCCAACTGATTGCTTTACTTTTATTAGTCCATCTGAAACGTTTCGTTTAGCTTATGTCTTTGACGAACCCTCGCAGAGTAAACATGTTAACTATCAGCGTTCGTATTGCAAGTGGTTTATGCCCTACTGTCATTATCCCCTTCGTAGATTGTGAAGCAAGCTAGGTCCTAGGACGAGTTATGCGCGATGGTGTATTATCCTCCTTCGAATAGAAGTCCCCTGCGGACCCGTCTGCATGTCTCTTATTATGGTCATCAAAGTGGACTTAATAAAAAATGTCCCCTATTCAGTTAAGTCACATGTCAGAAGACGAGTGGTCCTCGTGTATGCTTGTGGGAAATCTCGAAACATAATGATAAGTAATGACAGGTCGTTTACCACTCACCCCCGTTATAGTCTTAATAAAACTCGGAGCGAGAGGGAAATTTATATTTATCGATGTTATCGATTCAATTACGGTCAACTGGTGGACGCGTTAAACCGTTTTGCCATTTGCAATGTCATTTCGGTCAGATGAACAATCGCGAAGAAAGCATCCTTTTTTGAATGTTCGGCAAATACTTATATAAACAAAGGCTCCTTCAGAAGATTCCCAAGCTCGTTTAAGCAACTTGTAACCGACAATACAAGTGTGTACCTATATACATAGGAATTGAGGGTATACGGTTCTTGGAGAGGATAAATTTATTTTCAGTTTCATGACACCTAAGCACTTTTGCTTACTCCCCACAGCTACCGTGGGGGATTGCGGCGAAATAAATCGAGAAGTGGTCGGAAAGAATTATTCCTGACAGGTCGTATTTGTTCAAAGGCGTACACACAAAGGAAGGTAAACATTGGGAATTTATGATGAGTAACTTCTTCACTTCCACGGCGAGTTATTCTTTCGTTTTTGGATAAATATCTACGAACGTGATGTTGTTGAAAGGAAGACTCCGCACTGCGAATGTCATGAATCATGACCGTGGTTGCAAAAATATCTCCTTTGGCTCAATAGGTTTAGGTTATTGGTCGATTTTGTTTTTCGTTATTCCACAAAGGTAGAATGGAAGTGCCAGTATATGTATAGATTCTCTAACAGCGGTTGTGAGATAAATATTATATAGGGTTTTTAACTTTTATGTATGTGACTCGTTGTCCTGTAATTTTTTTTTGACAGTTCGTCATTGAATCTTCTCTCGTGCCGGAACAAATGAAGCCGCTGGACCCCAGTTCACCCTACGTGCCACTTTTCTGTTTATTTTTAGCTCGACTATACTTTTTATCCCTGTTTGATCAAAACAAACAGTTTAGGCGGTTGTATGCCTTCATTGTGTGCCATTATGTACGAAAATAGTTTGGCGAAACAATGTGATCCTTGATTATAATTCAGAGACTGTACCGGATGGTCGGTATAAACCCTAAAGCAGTTTGTGTTTGTATTTATAATCAGAAAGCAGTTAACTTTCGGGATGTATTTTGTGTGAGTTAGTTCGCCTCTAGGGGAAAATGTCCAAAGTTTGGAACAATTTTATACATCAACACAAAGCAAAAGCAAATTATTTGCATATACACGCACATGTGCAATGTGAGTGGTTGCCGTCCTGCCACATGTGTCTGGATTTTTTGAATTTAAATAAGTTTCCTGGGTTTATTTTGTCCGTATACAGAAACTGAATCAGGAGCAGATTTGTTTTCGTAACCAGTCACCATTGTTATTGCAGACGGATGAACTTTAATACGTAGATACCTATATCGTATAGGAAATAGGAATATACAGTGAGGGGGAATGTTTTAAAAAAACCGCAACTATCGTTGCCACGCAGTGTATGTTTTGAAATAAATTATCAATCATTTGGTATGCTGTATGCAGGATGTCCCCCTCTTTTAGGCTTTCAATTTAATGCTAAAAATATAAACATAATAGTTTTGTTTAATGAAGTCCATAATAACTGTACTCAATAATAATGGCTGCGTTATTCTTTCGTTTTTGGTCGCTAGGTGGATAGCGACCTATCAAACCCCATATAAATAAATAGATAATTTGCGCTAGAGCCCCAGCGGAAATGTCCCTTTCAGGGATTTTTTTATCTACCGCAAAATTACCCGGTAGATAAAACAGAAATTATAAATTGACCTTTCACTATAATTCTCCTAAAAAAAAACAAATTTGAAAAAAAAAATAAACAAAAGTGTTGTTTCACTGGGCTGAAAATCAAGGCGATCTAGAAGTCTATACGTCTAGCACAAAATAAACAAATTTATCGTGAGAAAATATAACTTTACATTTTAATCCACTATATTTTGAATTTTGTTGATGAATTTCTAATGGCGTTTTCGATTGAAGAAAAGAATTGCCCTTTCTATGAAAAGAGCAGATCTAGAAGTGCTCTTTCTATGTTTTTCATGTTTCATTGAAAAAGAAAGTGCACTTCCAGGTCAATTCTCAACACGAAAGAAGTGTCCGGAATATTTTTAAAGAAATGCCCTGAATTCACAAACACACACAAGCAAAATGTTAGATTGAAATGTTTGTTGTGCTTTAAGAACAAATTTTGTGCAACGTGATCGGAAAATATCCAATTATGAGTGCAAATGTAAATTTCAAATGAAAACGCAAAAAAAGTAGCAAAAGAAAATCAAATTACACAATGATGTGCATATGGTTTCTACCACCACTGCAAAGTTTCTCCAACGAATTTCATTGAAAAGAGCAATTCTGATTCTCTCGAATCTTCAATGAAGAACGCCATAAATTTGTTTATTTCTAATGACATTGACAGCTAATGGCCGGGTTCCACTGCCCGTTAGATGACTAGCGGCATGTCAATCTTTATTTAAAAAAATTGACATTTCACATTTAATGCATTTAGCAATTTTTGTGAAATATCCTTTTAAGGGAATTTTCTCAATCTACTTAATGTAAAACTAAATGCTACATGGGAGAAAAAAAACGACCAGTCAAAGAAAAAACGTTCAAGCTTTTCCAAAATGTCTAGCGCGAGTGTTCCTTCATCTGGTATATTTTGTGCTAGCCGTCTAGCGGGCAGAGGAACCCAGCCAATTTGTTGTCTTCCTTTTTTTCCCAAGTTTTGAAGGTAATCTTGCGCTAGATAAATGATTCTCCAGAAAGCGATATTTCACAATTTGTGCTAGAAATCCAGCTTAACGCGGTCAATTGAACGCGGCCAATATAATAATTCTTGCTGGCATCAGGCACAGTTGAATTATGGCATTTAAGATAAATGTAACCAAAATATTTTAATTTTAATTAAATTATGAACATTTCAATCTTTCAAACGTTTTCTAAATGATTTAGTTCAGTCTTATGTCTGATCAATTTGTGCTTCACTTTAGCGATTGCAATAAGCATTAATTTTTAACGCAACCAGTTTTCGTTAAATATTGAACCGCTTTTAATAAAAACCAAATAGCGGCGAACTAGTTTAAACGACTGTCACACCAAAAGAATAGCATAAATCATTTTAATAAACATTTTTGACAGTTTGACACCTGAACATGACGCTTAAGAAACGAGTAGATAATTAGCTCAAATGCCTCAAGAGGTATCTAGTTTAGAATTAGAATGACTTATGAAGTGACAACAAAATATCAGCTGGCGGGGATTTTTTAATAGATTTTAGAGCAGTCCTCGCACTTATATACGATTTTCTGCGCTGAAACGTAAAATAACTGATTGGTGAAGTAAAAGCTTTTATTTATAAGAAAAAGTTACTACGTTGAACGTATCTAGCGAGTCGACCGTTCACTGGTTGACTAGATGGTTTTTACTAATAGCGCTGTAAAAAATTTAAGAGCTACCATCATATCTTTTATTTTTCCAATCGTGTAATAAGTATTTGTGTTTTTTTCGAAACCATAAAATGAGGATGTTCTGACAACAAACTGATAGAATTGATTGATCACATGAGATTTACGGAGGGGTACTTGGGGAAGCCGACCAGTCCAGTCGAGAAATTCATATTGACATTTCGAATTTCATATAGGCGGCGTTCCAAGTACACGTTGTTAATTTAATTAACAAAAATTTGTTTAGGATTTTAGTAAAAGCAGGGTAACATTGCATTACCTAATGTTAGGCAGATATGTCACTTTTAGTTAGTAATAAAACACAACCGTTTGGACGCAATCACAACGAAAAACATATTTTATACGTGCACATAAAGATGACATGAGTAAAAACAACGTAATCTTAGTAGATAACTAAATAAAAATGTATTGTTCTTCCAGCTAATACTAAACAACCTGGAATGGTAACCGATATTCTACATAAACTAGACATCCGAATGTCCCCATTGCTCTCACTGATTTCAAAACGACTAGTGAGTAAGTTGAGGTGAAGATCTAATTAAAAACAATGAAAACAATTAAAATGCAAATTAATACATGGGAACTCAAAGACTGCATTCCCATCCCAAGCAATTGCATTTTTTGTACAACTCTATATCCTTTCTTCCTCGGTTTTACCAATATTATCCAAAATTAATCCTGTGTAACATAAATAAGGAGTTCTCCCCCAAAATGCGATAATAATCTACTTTTATTCACTATAATCACGATTCACATCATCGGGGGCTATAAAAACAGATGATACCACGTGTCCGTCTCCGTATGTAGTATATCCTTAAGAAAAAATAAAAACTCGTGTTTACTCAAACCTTGGCCAGAATTGACATTTTTTATTGAACCATTCACCGAGATACATCCTGTATCGGTTTCGCTATAGGTATTTGCGGATCGGTTACATTCAGTATCGTGTATCTCTACAGAGTCGTTTCCAGGGGCTGTGCAAAATAAAATAAATCCTATCGTACAGCTCATGGGTGGCGAATGAATTTGTATTGATTTCTATAGGAATTTGTGAGAACTGAGGAAGACATTTTTTGTCGTTGATTTTCCGAATTACTCTCTGCTTACGATATTTTATTGTCGTGATTGTGTTGAGCACAATGTTAAGAATGTGAAACTAATTCAATAAGCCCAACATAGAATGAACACATTTTTCTTATTTCAAAATGGAGATGAACAGCAGGTAGTAGCGAGTGTGTGGGTAATCAAATAATTCAAGGACAATAAATAATTAATCAGCCCGGGGGTGGGGAAAAATTCCTATTTATTCATTTTTCAACGTTGCTCAGTTTGAGACTTTCACCCAAGAGCTGGTGGTTGGTTGATGGTATACTAATTCCGGGAATGTACGTCCCACATAGTGATTTCCATGTCAAAGCAAAAGCAAATGGATGGACGCATTTTTATTGTTGACAATGAGGAAAGACTCTGACAATGTATACGTGTTGATTGATGTACCTATTGGGTGTTGTTTTTGCAAAGCCTATAGGCAGGGATTCAATTTGAATGATCCCTTAAGGGCATGTGGCCAATTTATTTGCATTTTATTATCATGCGATGAGTGTCGGTGTGAATGCAAAATCATTTTTTTTTATATAAATATATTATAGGTAGGCACCTACTTGTTATGTATGTGTACACAATTCATTGCAAGGAACACGGAATGATTAATAATTTGACAGATCTAATTCGGTTCGATACAGAATTTATAGGCGAAATAAAAATACAGCGGCAACACTGTTTTTTGTTTTTGCTGCATCGACCTATGTCCATGGCACAAGAATGCAAGGATGTCCAGATTCCAGAAACTACCAGACTGTCAGCTATCAAATTTTCCAATTGTCAAAGATTTACGTAGGCAAAATGAACGTCATAAGTACATACGCAATTTGTTAGGTGAAACCACTGTGCGCGATGTCAAACGATTTAGTACTTCTTCTATGTTTTCCGATTTTTTTCTTTGTTCCATTCGCAAATGATTCTTACGTTAGCATTCATTTTCATCAAGTATTGCGCAAAATACGTATACCTATCGCCTGCGATTCTCAGATGAACTCACCGGCGAACGAAATCTTCTTTTGACGAACTTAACATGAATATTATGCGAATTGCCAGGTTTGTTGAGATGTTAATTTAAGAAATAAGAATTTTAATATGGGACCCAAGGGCTAGCTTCTCACAACCATTCGTTTTGTGTGGGTTTTCAATTTTTGGGACGAATGGAAGGGATATCTACAATTTTACGCTGAGTCCAAACGGCTAATTGAGAAGCTCTTTCATGACAGTTTTACTCTCGGATGTTTGTCAGACGTTCGCGAGAGGTGGCGCAGTGGAAAAAAAC
The DNA here is from genome assembly GCA_936431705.1 of Cheilosia pagana. Lineage (NCBI taxonomy): Eukaryota > Metazoa > Arthropoda > Insecta > Diptera > Syrphidae > Cheilosia > Cheilosia pagana. Next base: position 27,983,186 of record OW386168.1, on the reverse strand, counting down.
CTTAGGATGTAATTTGGCCCTTTCGGGATTCGAACCTGGGACCCCTCGCTTAGTAGCACACAACACACTACCACTAAGCCACTGCGTCGACGAAGAATTTTAATAAAAATACCGAAAAATACCCAATGCTTTAATACTTTCCCCATAAAGTGAAAATAGGATCCATCGCTGACGTATCGTTTAACGTTACGTATTCGAAGGAAGTATTTGTTAAAACATAAATAAATAAATAAATAGTTTGCGTGGGTTTCTATTTTAGTGAATAATGAAAGGGACCTTCAGTTTTATGCCGAGTCATATTCTCGGATATTATTATCAGGCGTTCGCAACATATTTACAGGGATTGAACCTGAGAACTCACACTCAGCAGTTCAGCACACTTACCACTGAGCCCACATTTTATGATCATTCCACTGACAAACCGTTTTGTGATTGAACTGTTGAACTGGTTTTAAAATATTCCACTTTTCCAATATTCCACAAATTGGAAAAAAAACTCATACCTACACTCATTCAATTAGATCCAAACGTTAAAAAATCTTGCCAAATTAATTTCTCTTTGTTAATTTCATAATTGTGTCAAATGGAGAAAACTAACTCACTGAACGGTTCGTCAAGAAAAAGTTCTAAAAGTGTAAATGTGTGTGTTTCTGTTAAGTTCGTCCATTACCTACATACAGTCAGCTGTTAAAATCAAATACCTGATCGATGCGCATTACCCATAATTGATATTTTCTTATTCCATTCCATGATGCTATTCACAAGCCAGTAACGCCACACCAGAATATCAATTTAATGGAGATTAAGTAGCGCGAAATAGATTCTTAATATAAAATCATCAATTTCACAACATCCTGCAGAGAGATTAAAAATGAAATCCAAATTAATTGGATGAAGCTTTTCCAATTTATTGCTCATTTTAGAAAGTTTTTCAAGTGCTAAAATATGAATTCTTATTCTTAATGTGAGCAATTTAGCCAAATTTACCGCTAAACATGTACATGATAGGTACATACTGACAGATTGCGGTATGGTAGGGCGTTTGTCAGTGCCTGTGCGATGGTTGTAAATCATTTCAGATTGTATACGAGCGACGGCCGGCGGCGGCGGCAGGTAAACTTATATTCCATTAATCTTTGAAGTCTTTGGTGTTGAACTCACATACCTATGAATAATAAAATAATTTCTGATTGAATCTGAAAAGTTATCCAAAGGTAATTTCGGCACTTTGTAACTTTTTGATGCTCCAAGTCGTTTATTCCTACATCCGCATACATAGGGCTGTTTTGATGGGAGTGTATGACAAAGGAACATACTCACGTATGTATAAGCGAGCAGCTTAGCAGACGCACTCACATAAAATATGGAGTAAGGCGCGTGCCAGTAGGAAGACAAACGAGACGATGATAATAGAAAAAATAACTCAAATATTTGTACTGAAAGCAAAAGAAACATTGAGCCATTAAAATGTTATACGGCATGTAATTTAATTTTAAAGTCCTTAAGAGTAAAGATGGGTTTGAATCTCTGTATATTTAGCCTTTTTTTTATAAAAAAAAGGAAAAGAATGCTTGAAGTACCTATGCCTAGACCTACATACATATAGAAATAAAATTTGGACTCTAAGGGGCCAGTTATAGCGATACGTAAAAAGCAACCGAATAAAATTTCTTTTGCTTTTTTGGACCACTTAACGTTAATGCTTGAACTCAATCTTGGTCTTAAAATGTTGCTTATGAATTATGAAGTTAGTTTATCAAAAAAAAAATAGCAAATTATCCTGAGATTTTATAAATTTATAAATTTTTCTGTACGTAAAATTTGGTGTATTTAATGTACATTTAATACAATTTTTATTTTTAATCTACTCTCTTTTTTTTTTCTAATATTTTTTCTTTTAAAGGATTTTGTTTAGTATTTTCCTTCAACTTTACTTAATTTTTTTTTCTTATAGATATGTATATCTATCTATCTTAAATAGGTACAAAATAATATTTCAGCAGAAAGATAAAATCGAAATTATCCAATCTCTGTAAAATGAGCAATAACAATAATCCTGTAACATTCTTTATATACGAATTAAATTCTTTCATTACACCTTAATAGCAATGCTGTCATTTTTGTCTGTATTTTTGTAAGCCGCTGTCTTAGTGGTTTGTGTGTTAGACTACTAAGCGAGGGGTCCACGGTGCGATTCCCGAAAGAACACAAATTTCATCTTAAGGTTTTTTTCCACGGCGCCACACGTCTGACAAACATCCGAGAGTATAGATAACTGCCATGAAAGAACTTCTCAATGAGAATGGTTGTGCTTGTGAGAACTGAGAAGCTAGGCGTAGGGTCACACAAACCTGTTGCGCCAACTAATTTTTTTTTTCTGTACCTACTTTTATTGGGTATTTTAAACAAAAGAAATTCCCATAAAATTACAAGATCATTTTCGCAAAAGGAAAATCTTCCTTCAACCCTTTTTTCAATTGTTGTTTGGGGATGAGTCTCAACTTACTCGTTCATTTCAAATTTTCTCCTTCGCAATATAAGCTCAAGCTAGTGCAAGGATACCTTGTAGTGGAATCATATCATATTACTCAATATAAGAAAAATTCTTTACTACCTTACGCATGACTCATAACTGAGTGATCACTGGTCCTAGTATATCTGGTGTCCTATAGGAAAAACATTACCTATCTTATTTTATATTCGCGCTAGGAATATAAATAAAGTGCACGACTGGATCGCACGAAACTTTCTCGTTCATATCATCAATTTGGTTGGTTTATTCTTTTATTATTGTTTATAGGCTATAAAACAAGATTTTTCAAATTGGTGATGCTGGTAAGTGGGCATGACTCGAAATAGGGTTTGTGATGTATGAATTCAGAGATGTAAGAATTGAAAGATTTGTTTTTGAATTTGCAAGTGTTTGGGGGTAAATGAAGTGCGGGTTTCTGATAGTGTAGACTCCAATTGGTTGGAATTATTTTAAGGTTCATGATTAATATGGTTGAAAAAAGAAGAAGTGGGAAATATTTGCTAAAAAAGAGTTTCTAGTAGTTGTGATTACATTTTAACTGGTAATGCGGTAATGTTTATAAGACGGCATTATTTGCATTTCTCTAAGAAAAACTAAGTACGGCGTTTTATTAAGAATATTTATGTGATCTTAAATAAGCATTTTAGTCAAAATCTTTAAAGCTGGTTTTGGAAAATAATGCGTACAAAATAGTAACAAATATTGCAATGTTTAGTTTGATAATTAATTTGGCTCAACTATTTAGCTAAAAACTGAGTATAAGGTATTATTTAAGATGTTAGTATTACTTGGTTTTTAAACTTTTATCCAAATCGAAAATGGTGTTTTCGAGACATGAACAGTTTTCAAAATCAGCGTTTCCGGTGGTTAGAATCAAAAATGAAGGACACAATAATGTTGGAAACGTCAATTTTACTCCATGTATACATTTTGGTCAAAATCGCTTTATAGTCCGTTGAACGATAATTCAGGCGAAAACTGAGTTTGCCATCATGTTGGGGATAACCGTATTACCTTAAGTATGAATTTTTGTCGAAATAGTTTTAACCGTTTTCGAGATATGACCTTACTACGTGTATTTTTGCGACCTTTCGTATAGAAAAATTGCGTTATTACTAGATACATGATTGGATAGTTCAGAGTTCAGTCCAAAACTATCTTCCTTTCTAAGGTTAGAGGTACCTTGGGGCGGGAGTTCACAACACACATGCTGAGGTATTAAAAGAAAGTTAGGTACTATGTAAAGCATATTTTCCTCTATAGAATTCCAACGACAATAATTACTGTTGAACAAACTTTTATACAAAAACAGTAAAAATTCCATGTCAGTGGCAAGAGTAACCCCAACTTTTGCATGGGACTTGGGACCATGAATGTTATGAAACACCAAAGGAGGAATTTAAAAGCATAGGAAATTGAAATTTGAAGGATGTAGGAAATTGTTACGTTCAATGTGGGTATGCACCTACCAAAACTGTTTACGTGTTGAGCAAATGGGGACTTAAATTTCAGACTCACGTAGGTGGTACTATACAGTCTGAGGAAGAATTTTCTTAGTGATGGAATTATGGCCATCAACTGGAACGAGGATAACGACTAAATATGTTGTGTGTTGATTCCTGGATTCGCATTCATTCAAATACAGAATGATGTAAGAGCCACATCTCATAAATCAGGATCAGGCCATGTAATTGTGTATCGTTCGTAAACAAAGGATAATCATGAATGGGATTTCCTTAGCAGTCCGTAAATCCCTCAAAATACGTGATACTAAAGACAATAGATGGTTTGGTATTATTGTTATAGTGCTCCTTAGATTAAAGGTTAGATGGCGTGATTTTTAATTCGGTTCTGCTTCGGAATGGGCCTGAATATATTTTAAGGATGTTTTATCCACCTTGTCTACTTCAGTGGATTCAGTTATTAGAGGAATGTAATAAAATAGAATGGAATTTTTAAATGTGGGAGATGATGCTAGATAATATTCCTGACTACAGGGTGGTGCAAACTTCTCTTTCTCACAAAATATTTACCTATATCATTCTGTTTCTGTTTTTTTGGTAAAAGAAAACCTTAGAATAAAACTCAAGGTGCCATCTTGCCATATATTGCTCGCGCTTTTGGCTGAACAGTAATTGTACTAGACGGCCAAGTTACTAGAATGACAGAGGCTACGAATACGATGGCAAAAAAAACTGACGTCTTTTGAAGTAAAATAGGAGGTTTGAATATCTATCTATATCTATGTAACCAGCTTAATGAGTTTCTCTTTTGAAAACAGGGATGGGAATGGGAATATAAAACAAATCGAAAGAAATTATGCGAGAGCGAAAAACTGTTTCGCGTAGGTACCTAACTCCTTTTATGTTCCTCTTCTGTTCGCACCTTCGCAGTCGTTAAAAAATAAGTTTTGTTTTGCATAGTTTTAGGATCATTTTCAGAGTTCGAGCGAGTTCGTTTTTCACAGAACCACTCGATTGGATCTTTTTGCACATTTTGCTCCAGGTATTCTAGTAAGATCATTTTTAACTCTTAATAATTTACGTATTTCATTTTATGTAGCAACAACATGGATTTTCTTCTTCTTTTAAAGTTATTATTTCGATTAATTTGTGGATTATTTTGACATAAAGATAAAGAAACCATGAGCAGCATCGCATTATGGAAGACTTTAATGGAGTGTAAAAAATCATCTAATGTTTTTTTTGGATACATTTCTATTAAGACTCTGTTACTTAAAGTCTCTCTTTATTTTTCTCACAATGTTTATTATTTTTTTTCTTTTCCACGAACTCAAGCTCTTATGTTTTTTTTGGGAGCGTATCGGAATCCCGCTTTTCAAAAATCCCGAAAAAAAAGTTTTAAAATCCCGTCTGCTAAAATACTGCTTTCTTAAAATCCTGGGGTCGAATTACCGCACCCGTGAGCGAGCGATACGTCACTGAATTTTGTTGAATTTACATGCAAAACAATAACAAATTCAGTCACGTATTGCTCGATCACGGATGTGGTAATTCAACCCCTGTCTTCTAAAATCCCGCCTGTTCAAAATCCCGAAATTCCGCTAAATCCCGCTAATCCTGTTTTTTTTTATAAAGCATTGTTATTAAAAAAATAGATGTTGGTTATATGCGCTTTTTTATTTTAATTTTTTATTTAAAATTTAATAATATATTTCAAAATATTAAAAATACTCGACCAAAAAGAAAATGCATCGGAATGTTTTTCGTTTTTACTGTATATATAACATTACTTTAGTTTTTTTTTAATTATTGAAGATTGTCATATTTATTACTTAACAATTTATTTTGATATCATTTATTTCTTATTTTGTTACTTCCTCTTAAAAATGATAAATGTTAACATAATCTGCATTTCAAAAAAACACTCATTGCTTAATTTATTTTAAATTTCTTTTTATCCCGATTTTACAATCAAAAGTAGTTGTTTTATTTTAAAAAATCGCGGCGATTAAATGTTGATTGTAAAAGCGGGATAATAAGAAACAAGATTATAAAAAACGAGATTATAAGAGTAGGGATTTAAAAAGCGGGATTATAAAAAGCGAGATTATAAATAGTGGGATTTTAAAAGCTGGATTTTAAGAATCGGGATTATAAAAAGCGGGATATCGAACCCAACGCGTTTTTGCAAAAAGAAAAACGATTATTATGAGCCCTTTTTATTGACATTTAGATTGTTCATAATCATAAAAAAATGTAAATGTTTTGATGAAATTGTGCCTTCTAAAATTTAGTTTGAATTTTTCTATGCCACACATTTTCTGCTTTTCCCTTTTTACCACGGAAGGCTTTTTGTTTGAATAGAAGTGAGAAATCTCACGACTTGCCAATTCTAAACGTATTATAGGTATTTATTCTGTAAAAAAAATAACACAACACCTGAATGAAAAACTATCCGCTGTTAAACTTTTGCAAGAAACGAAAATGAAATGAAACGTTTTTGAAGTTACACAAAGCGAACCCTTTGCAAGCGATGCCGATTAATCCACACCGGAGCCTTGATTCCTCTGAAGTATTTAGAAATGAACGTCGTTCTACCTCACATGCATTTAATTAATCCACACAATCCCATTGAATGTAATTCGCGGATCTCTACCGATAAATCGATTCAAAAGGGATTAACACACCGGCTCACATATATTCACATACTCACAAACGACGATATACCTATTACAGATAATTGTGGTCCCAAAATCCTTCGCAGATGATGATAAACATCCTCTGATTGATGAGCTTAACTCGAACGGCCCTTTATGAAGACCTTGCAGTGCGGTATTTTTTTTGTCACCTCGTAAATCTTTTAAGTACACATGAAATGAAGCTATCCAATTACTACAAAAGCTTTTTGCGTATAAAACCGATTCGTTTTATGGACACCAAAGGAGTAATAAAGAGGTTAAAGGAGTGTTAAATTTTACCATCATCATATTAATGTGACGAGAGAAAGTAAAGTAAAGTTTTCCATCTGGGCCGACGACAGATATTATGAACCTCTTTACAGGACACTACGCTGTAAAATGATGTAACTTTTTACATAAACACGCGAGTAGGTAAACCAAGTAGTTCGAGGACGAGAAGGAGTACTTTGCGCCGTAATTAGATTCACCACATCCTTCCAAACATCTATTTTATTAATAAAGTCTTCACATATAGTTGTCTGCCTTCGATGTTGCTATTGATTGATTATTCACGATGATACAGTATGGTATGGATGATCCTTAACCATTTCTATGTCTAAACTCTGTCAATTAATCAGGCATTCACAGGCCGCTAATGAGGGCACGTAGAAATTCGAAATTCTGCATGGGTTCATTAATAATCCTCTAGGCCATTCGAGAGAGAAGTATTTATTTAGGTATCGATAATACTGTTTGCGGTCCAAATTAGTATGCCGAGGGTAATTTATTTCAATGGCATTAGTCCGATTTCGAACCTCTGGTATATCCATAATTACCCCAGTTGCAAGTTTGTGGCTGCGGAGAGTGTCCAAATGGATGCTTGAGATGCCCTTCAATTATGTTTCAAACAAATCTATTCCAGATAGAGCTAATGTCCACTCGAACTAAGGACTGAGTTGATGAAGTTCTTATATAGATAATAGACATCAGACTACCTATACCTACCCAATTGGCTGGGAAAAACTGAGTCTACGTTTGCCGCTTAGCTGCACCTAAAAAGGCACTTAATCTTTTCTTTGTAGCAGCTTTAAAATTGTATATATAGGAACGAGTCACAATTGTTCTTATGTCCGTGTCAGTCCTCATCGCTCTTCATAGATGGCGTTGATATCTGCAGTAGAATAGTCGAGGGCCTTTGCTATAACTAAGAATCCAAATATTCTCCGTTCAGAGTTAAATGTCCTTCCGCGATACAAATAATCGTTTTTAGTGCCCAGGCTAAATTTTTCTCATAATGGCGAACATTTTTCATACAAAATTGCATGTTATGACCAAAAAAATATTTACTTATTAAGGCGGCGCTGGGCCTCAACCAATACGCCTCTCCAGTTAGCGCGATCTTTGGCTATCTGCCTCCAGTTGCGCACTCCAAGTTGGTTGAGGTCCCCTTCCACTTGTGCGCTCCACCTAAGGCGAGGTCTTCCTCTACTGCGTTGTCCTCTTCTACTGCGTTGAAGGTTAAAAATGATTATTCGCAAGGCGCCTTGTTTTTATTACATTTTCTAGAGCAGTCAACAGAAAATCCATTTTTATCCTAGACTTTTGTCTTGAAATTGTCATGGGATGCCGTAAAAATGACTACATGCTTCTAACTTATGCGGAAGGATAAACAAAACATCCTTCGATCTTATTTCCTTCGTCACATATACGCATTTTACATAAGTTCCTTATACTTAGATTAAAAGAACTTTCCTTCAGTTTTTATTCCACAAAGTGTTTTCCTAATGAGGGTAAGCTTTTAAAAATGCATCAGGGAAGTTAATCCATGTGAACATTGACATATTATATACTGTTCCTTTACAGACAGAATTCTTGATTCCGCTCTTTAAGTCCGTCTATCGTCAGCATCTACGACTGGATTATTTCCCAGGAAACCCTATTATCTACCCTTGTCTGCGAGAAAAAAAAGTTAAAATCGTACAATCAAACAGTTTATTAGATTTAAAAGTTTCCCCGCTCAACCTTAAAACTTTTCCCCTGTATTAGATCATATCGCATACGCAAGGCACTATAAGTTAGTGGCGGTGTAAGGATAAGGAATCATTCATGTGAATTTAAACTTGAATTAGATTATTTATATGGTAGACAGTATTCTTGGAAATGTTTTTTATCAGGCGACTTTGAGTAAAGTGTCGAAATTGCTTTGGGCGATTTTTTTATCTTGTAGGTATCGGACGTAACAGCAACTTGGGACGTTTTTTTTTCTCGAAATATAGCTTCGAGTGTATAGTGGCAATAAGCTTTAAAAAAAATTGATTAAAGCCATAGGTTAGGAATCGGCTTTGATGTCTTATCTTTTCGACACTTGCTGGAGAGTTTTTCTTAAATCTGGAAGAAACGAAACTTGTCGAGAAACTCGTTTAAGGCCCCGACTTTGGATCTTGTTTTAAGGCTTGTAGTTTGATTGGTTTTCAAGTTGCCGACAATAGATATGCAATCTATCCAGGATAGGGATTAGTAAGGTATAGCGGACAGCAGAGTAGAGAACAGCCAACTATTGTCATATGGGAAAATAACAATTCATTGACAAGTACCAAGGGTTGATCTTACCAGTAGAAGAAAGCCATTATTGGCAAACTTGTAAACAGCTTTATTTAAAGTTGAATAGAAGGTATTTTTTTTAAGAAGCAGCAAAGCTGAATTTCTTCGTTAGTTTCAAATTGGCAGGAGTGTTTGTAAAGTCTGTCAAACTAAGATGCCAATTCAGAGTAGGTCCATCTGTTATATGAGGGACATTTTTAAATGAGGTTTAAAGCAGAGCTATAAAGTTTCTTTTAGAAAAAATATTTAATCTGGTGGTTTATCGTCCCAATCTGGCATATTGCCCCTCCTCCTTTCAATCTATCCAATTCTTGTGGTCTTTTCGATGGATTGTGCGCTCAGAGGTCAGAAGATTCTTCTGTTTTGTATTTGCTTTGGGTCTTAAGACCAATAGATCATAAAATCTTCCCCAATTTACAATGACAATCAATTGCTCGTGGTATTTCCATCTAAAAATGACTTCTATCAAATAACAAAGGTTGGAAAAGTCGGAAGAGTCAATGAGGCAGTGAGACAAATTTGGCGAGCGAGATCTTTCGTAGCTTTGAGACTAAAGTCTGATAAACAGCGTTTCACTTGTGAGATAGAGCCAATAGTCTGCAATCGTATTTAAAATGTAATGTCGTTAACCAATCTTCACGATGAATACATATTTTTTGATTCAAACCTAATTCCTGTTGTCTTCAAAGAGCTGTAGCAATTTTGTTCTTGCTTTATTATCCTTATCTTAAATTCTCTGGCTTCTTTTATTCGCCCGTTTGTATTCTTTATCGCACGCCTTGCAAGTTTATATACATTTTCACTCAAACTGCTCCACTGTGACCAATCTACGTTCTACCATAAATTCATAGTCGGCCGTCGGCAGTGATTAGTAACATCTAATGGTGGCCTCTGTTAACCATTATACCTTCTTTATTATGTGGGACACCGGGAATAATGGTCACTGGCATTACGGATATATTTTCCCAGGGTTTTTTTTGTTACGCCTCTAATGTCTAACAATGTTATTTGACAAAAACCATCAGGGGTATAAAATAAATCATCTTTAACTGCAGACAGAAGAAAGAGAAAACACAAAATCGCCAAAAATAGACCGCGTACAGTTGATGAAAATGATTTCAAAGCACAGACCATAATTCAAAATATCTCAATGTCCAGCCACGACTACGTGCCAATGTGTATTCTTTATCCTTCTCAACTGTCGAGTGGGAAATGACCAACCCCCAAATAGCATATAAAATAAATTTTTATTGACTCCCCAAATTGAATTCCCATGAGGATATTGAGTTGCGGTGCATATGTAGTTCACCGATGCCCCATCAATCTATTATCCCTTATACGATACTGGCTTAAAAGACCCGACATTCGATTAAATGTGTCTATAAAAAGTAAGTCCCCAATCATTGGTATTTAAAGACAAACAAGAAAAGCATCTCATTCATTGGTCCAAACTAAAACAAGCTTTCTCTTAAGAGATATGGAGAGGGATCTGGCACCTATTGAAAACAAACTACATCGTTTTAATTAAATCTAAGGAAACAGGTTCCATGGGATGGGCTTTTAGTTAATTTGTTGACTTTGCCCAAGATTACATTGAATGGAAGGGAGATGTTTGCAGTCCCAGCTATAAATACAAACTCAGGAGAGATTAGAGTGAATTAAAATAAACTCGAATTGCTTGCTTCACTATCAGAGGTCAGTTTAATTGAGCAGCCAACTGACTAAAGCAAAGTAAAATAGATAAACCCTCAATCGGTGTTTCGAATCAGCCTAAATGTATGCACACATTTCCGAGTGGTATAGGCTGAGATTATTTGTTGCTTGTCTTAGCATCTGCTGTGGACTCGAGATTATAACGCTTCATTACATTTAGAGGAAATTGAACAGTGCAGTATCGATTATTTTCCATACCACAAAGGCGTGAACTTGAAGTTGAATTCATTTTCATTTAAAATATTGCTCCAAACCAACGTTTATTTGAGAAAACTTGAGAAAACATCCAAAGGTGGGTCTCAAAAGGGTGTAATGTAGGTGCGCCCTGAAGAGACTTTGTTTTATAGAGAAATGTTTAACGAAACAGGCCTAATGTGTTTCCCTTTTCCAAATGTTGCGTTGAATGCACTGCATCACACCATTTTCTTTTCAAATGTTTACTGTTAATACTCTTGCATACTTTGCACACTTTACAACAATTACTATTGCGACTATAACTTGAATTAAAATGTTCAGTTGATTGGCAACTCTTCATGGAACTCTTATGATGATTCTGAGCTTCTAGGTTCTAGGTTCTAGTTGTACATTTTTCCCTCCAATTCAACAGGGTTGCCATTTGCCAATGTACAGAGAATTTAACTTTGGAAAAGATATTCGCTTTGAGGAGGCAAAAATGCGGATATTTCGTGGCACCAGTGAAAAACAAATACCTACCTACCTACAGATAAAGGTATATCCTCTGGGCGAATTTCTTTTTCAGAATAAAACGCTGACAAGACACCGCCCCCCCCCCCCCGCAAATAAATAAAAAATTTCCTTTGTAGAGCTCTACAAATGCATCTGAATAAGTTTTGAAGAAATAACGAACAGAACGTGGGCGATGTCTTCGAAAGCATCAACACTTTTGGCAGCGGTCCAAAAAAGTGACAAATCCTTAGACTTCGTTTCTGCAATCGACTGCACAAAAGATGTTCTGAATTATCTTAAGAACATCAGTGAAAATGCCGACGATTTCTTCAGAGATGCTTTTCAATTCGCATCCCAACCTATTTGAAGTTCAATTAAAAGCTCCAAGTATACTTCATTGAAACAGACAATGCGTTCCAATCCAGAAACCTCTTCTACTGAAGCCTATTTTAAAGTGTCTATACTGATTCCTTGCATAGATTCGTTAATACGAAATCTTACGGACAGATTCATAATCAAATATGACGTTCTACCATCGTTTCAAGCTCTGCTCCCAGGTTTTGCTGTAGTTAGGCGAGTGAACGAAATGGAAAAGCTAACATGTTACTTTGATAATATAATTTTGTTGTCAGCTGTAAAAGCTTATTACATTCTTTGGTGCGAAAAAATATCGTCAAGTGATCCTTCTACCGAAGTTTTGAAATTCCATGATTATGTGACGAGACGTACTTCAGAGGTATAAACTTTTTGCTGTCGGTTTTGGCCACGCTTCCAGTGACCACAGTGCCCCGAAGCGTTATGAAGAATGCCAAATTAAGCTCACTCGCTATGATATCTGTTTATTCGGACATTAATGTGGATCCAGATAAGGTGATTGATAAGTATACGTATACCTATGTTCGTTTAAGTATAGGTATATACGATTTAAAAACTAATAAAAATCAATGAATTGGAATGTTCCTAGATTTGGAAACAAGCCCCCCCCGGAAAAAAAATCCTGGCTACGGCCCAGCATGGGGCTCTCCTGCGTTTATAGCTAAGAAAAGAAAGAAAAGTTTGCAACCATAAAAGACTTTCTTAAATCAAACTCTTACACTATATATCCCTCTTGTCTTGTAGGGCTCCATACCCATTAAGGCTGCAAAATGTATACCAGTAGCTTCCTAAACAAATAAGAAAAGAAATGGTCGACTTAGAAGTGACTCTTCCTGATAAAACACATAAATAGTTTGCCCAACAATTCCGTAAGGGACCCAAGGCCTAAAGAAACTTTATGCGAAGCTCGATAAATAGTTTAAATGAGCATGCATTATCGAAGAGAGTTCTTTTCACTTTTTAAAGTACAGCTCTGTATTCTTTTCTCCTCTTTAAAACGTCAATAATTTCGACACATTATGTAAACTCGATACATTCGCCATACCTCCTCTTGTTGTTTCCTGTCGCTTTTTCGTTTCATCGGATTTCTGAGATGTGAGTTACTGCCCAATAAACTATAGCATCGGAATTTATAAATATTGCTCTTCAAAGAAGTTGTTGGCCCGACATATATACGATCATTATAGGAGACAAGGTGCGGCTTTTCAGAATCGTACATTCGTGTAAGTTTTTGTTTATGTTTTTTTGCAGGGATCGAACCAGAGACCTTTTCTTCCCTAAATGTATTTTATTTTATAATTTTGACAATTATTTGTTTTTTCACTGTTTGGGATATCATGCACAACAGTCTTCTGGCAAGAACTTTCTCCCTTTTCTGTGAGTGCTGTTCTTTAAGGATGAGTTTAATAAGGTTGAAAGAAAAAGTTGTAAGCTCAAAAGTTGTTAGCTAAGAACATCTGACTTTTTATTCTGCATCCTCCATGGCATTTAAAAAAAATTGTCATCCGTAGGTATAATTGACATTAGCTGTGGAGCTACGAGTAGTTCTTACTTTAGGTACCTACCGTTTTACTCTCCCGAATATAACTCTATTCAAATGCTTTGCATGTTTGGCATTGCTTACTTTCAGCGTACGAAACGCACAATCATTGAAAACAAAGTATTTTATTGATTTTCTCTTCCCACAAAAGGCAGGAAAAGAGTAGAACAAACCCCAAACATTACTTCCCACAGTTTTCAATATCATATGCACATAACTTATATTTTAACGATGGTAGGGTCTGTTTTATAATACAAAATTTTTCGAGAGCTAAATTAAAATTGTATTTTCAAGCAAATCATAATAATGTCCAAATTAATTCTCCCCATCATATCATGTGGTAAATTTGTCAATAAATTCTCTTCCAACCTATGTTTTTATAAGTTTTGTTGTTTTTATTCTTCGAGTAGGTTGTACGAAATTAATGTGCTCGTCACAAAGTATTTCATCATCATAATCAGTGCGGATTCTTTGTATTGAAACCATAATTTCAAAGAAATAATTTCTTATGAATTATGTGGCGCTTGTGAACGGAAGTGGTTCTTCTACACGTTTGATTCTTGGAAATGAGTCCCAATTTTAAGAACGAAAATGAATTAGGTTTGTTTCATATTTTCCGAAATGTGCGATTACATGTGACTGGTACGTTTTGCGGGATACAAATCTTTAAAGCCATTATTCCTTTCTTTCGCATAGTTTGGGAAAGATTGCTTTAAGCGGGAAATTATCACCTCAGTCGTTAGGTGAAACCGCGATACAGACGGTGAGAGTATACCGTGGGCACACTTTTTAAATTTACCAACAAATAAATGTAATCAATTTGCAACCCTTTTTTTGGGCCCTTTAGTGGGTAAATATAAATAGATTTCGAGAGATATTCGAATCAGACCACAATTTTTCCCCCTGGGCTGATTCCTATAGTGTTAACGCTAGCATTTGTTTATGGGAAATCTGTTTTATCGACTGGGTCTCGACCCAAAATCCTCATTCTTCTGCCAGCCAACGCCGGACATTGGCACAGTATATGCGCCGCTGTCTCAGATACCTCCAGGCATAGTTTACAGGTATCAATGTATCATCCTCTCTAAGGCCCATCTTCCTTAAGTGATAACCAAAATAACCATGTCCTATAGACAAAGCCACCACCCTTTTCAGAGTTTGTCAACTCATGCTTAAAACGCTTCTTTGAGTGGAGCAGGTCGACTACTTAATTGTAATTCTAGCTTGTCTACATTGTTCTGCGGTTGACCACCTTCCCATGGGCTCTGCCGTGATCCATTTGTGAATCAGCTGTTCTACCATTCCTTTGCCAATTGAAGAGAATGGTTTTGGTCCCAGCAACTTTCCGTTTGACCCCTGTTTTGCAAGGGAGTCCCCTTTTTCGTTGCCTTCAATAACTATGTGTCCTCGTGCTCGTGCCCAGGTCAGTGTTACCTCATTTTTAGATGAACACTTATTGAGCACGACGACATGGTTCCTTAGCGGCCCAACGACAACGTGGTCCGAGGTTTCTGTGGTCCGACGACAGCGTGGTTCCTTAGCGACCCTACGACGGCGTGGCTCCTTAGCGGCCCAACGAAAGCGTGGTTCCTGTGGCCCTACGACGGCGTGGTTCCTTAGCGGCCCAACGACAGCGTGGTTCCTGTGGCCATACGACAACGTGGTTCCTTAGCGGCCCAACGACAGCGTGGTTCCTAAGATGGGGAGGGAAGCAAGTCAGCTGGGATTGCCGACACTGCTTAATTAAGGCCGATTTCCCAGGGGGAAGCTGCCAAAAATTCAGGAACACAGACCGAAGTCACTTCCAAACCCGGAGCCTTATCTGGGTGCACCAGATTGGTACGAATCACACTTCGATAAGTCTCTACGATCCCCGAATGGTACTTTCATTCGGGTACTCATGCTTTTTCCACCACTATGAGAGTGTGACTTCTACGTGACCAATGTAAATTCTTAATGTTGCCCAATTAGTTGGTGCAATAACCGCCAGTGGTATGTCTTTTGCTGGCTGGTCACGGTGAAAACAAAACTGGCCATATAATATGGACAGTGGCGGCCATAAAAGTGTAACGAATGGGACGTTTCGTTACAGTTATTTCCGATCCAAAAAGTATCAAGGTCTGAATTACCAGATTTATCCTCTTCCTACAGTCTTTACTGTTGTTGCTTCCAAAGAAAGAGAGTTATACCATCAAATCAACACCGATTTATTTGTTCTAGGTATTAAACTGTTGTATAAATGCGGCAAAATTACTTCTAACTGCTTAAACAAACCAATTCGGATCAAGATTATCCGCGAACACAATCCATTTACTATAGTACCAAGCTCCACAGTGAAAATAAAGCCCTTTTCGAGACTTCACGCGTAACTCAACAGAAAAGTATTCTATGTGACACCACTTCAAAGATAGGTACTTCAAATAACATCTGTTAACACTCTTCAGCTCTATTGTTGCAGCCCTTAAAAATAGAAAACGTGTTTTTTTTTTGCAAAGCTAAATTGTCACCTCTACCAACCAAAGCCGTCATTATTTATACATAATGTTGTCCTTTGTTACTGGCTTGTCTCCAAGCTGCTAATACGAACCAACAAATATGTGCTGTGCAGTCGCTTTTCCCGGAAATCGTGTGATTCCTTTGAAAGTACAATGACAACTCACAATTATTTGTCCTGGGCCTGGCAACGGAAATCTCATATCTGCTCCCATTTGCTGGGGCACCTGTTTAAAAATGCGCACCAGGCAACGTCAATCGCTCAACATGTGACTAAAATCGCACGTCAACTGTTTAACGTAGGTATGTCTTCCAAACGAGTCTTAATTTCATCTAATGATTGATGTTGCCGCTGCCATACGTTTTTCATTTTCTACACCTATTCCATATCGAGTGAAGAGACCATCAAACAAAACAAATCCAAAGGCTGTGATTTCTCCCCCATTAAGCATTATATCTACAATATTGCTGACATAATGAATTATTATTTCAACTCCAAAGGCGTAATGGATTGGCAGTCGTCTAAATGCATATTGAAAAGGTTCACAAATCATTTTCGATAGTAGGAGCACCTCTGTTTGGAAAAGCATACCTCAAGCTTTGTCTGGAGTTGGAAACTGCGAAACGTTTGTTTGGCAATATAAATAGCCCAGATGGACTGAGCGCAATTTAGCGGAAATTCAAAGGATATTCATCAGCTGCGGATGATTGCGTCACAATTCTATTTAATTCAATAAACACCGACTCTGTGCCAAATAATTTATAAACAGAAACGCCGTGACGATGTGCCTTGACAGTGACATCTAATGAAGAATAGGTAAGTGATACATATATACCCAAAAAAAAATATGTGTCAGAGGACGTTGGCTGGATGATTCCGCTTACTCGCTCAGATGCTTTGATTCAAACTGAAATGGATAGGTTGCGAGGGAGGCGAAATTAAATTCGCTGAAGCGGAACTTTAAATTGTTGAATTTTGGCGAAAGTGGCGGACAACTTTCGTTTCTCTCGGGGAGGCTGGAAATTCCGAAATAAAAAGGGGTCTCTACCAAATTGAGAAATCTAAATTTAAACACAGAAGACTTTTGTGATTCGCAATTTGTTTCTTTTTTTTTTTTGTTTAGCTTGAGGGTGCGATATTTCCATGTTTAATATTTAGAAATTATTATTTCTGGCATAATGTATTCTTGGCTGGGTCGACCTTTTTTGGTGACTCGCTTCAAGGACATCCGAACGTAGTCCGTTGATTGTGCGGGCATTGTGTCGTCTTTCGTCGCTTTTGTTTGCAGGCGTACACCAACGGCTTTGAATATCCTCAGGCAAAGAAATAAGGTGCGAGGTCTTGGGGGGAACACTGACTAAAAACACAAGATCCCACCCAGTTCGAAACGTGCATTTCGGCATAAGAGGCGGTATTAAAGACTTTCGCTATTATATTTATAATCCAAAAAGGAAATAACAGAAAATACATGCTCCACTTGCATATAAACATAAATGGTAACGCATTCAAACAGCTATGACGGTGGCAGTTGGGTAGTTGTAGACCCTTGTCGGTCAGCAGCAAGTTAACATACAATTGCGCTTGCAGTCACTTCGTCCTCGTCCGTTCATACTCAAAGGAGACTTTAATTTTAATTTAAAATCGTATAACGATTATAAAAAAAAAACAATTTAGTAATCTTAAGACTTGTACAAATATTAAAGGTTTTACTTTAAACTTAAACCAAAAGATAGTAAGAATGATTAAGGTACCTATTTATTTTGTGAGTTGATTTGACGCAATTAAGGCGAAATGGTGTTTAGTGTGTTGGACTACTAAGCGAGGAATCCCCGGTTCGATTTCCGAAAGAATCAAATTACATCTTAAGGTTTTTTTCCACTGTCCCACCTGACAAACATCCGAGATAAATTAATATAAATAAATTAATATGTTTACTTTGGAAAGCCTTGTGAAAGGCTTGTGCTGGCTGGTGATTGGCGAAGCCGGAGAAAGGGTATTAATCTTGAACGACAAGGATTATTGTTCAAAGAAATCTAATGCAACAGATGAGGGCAATCTATGTTCCCAGATAGAAACTAATGAACAAAAACAATATAAGCAATATAACGACGAGGCCTAAGAGCTCCATGAAGTAAGCTGCAGAGGCGAACGTTAGATGGACTACACAAGAAACTTGCCATACCACAAAAACACTATGACCGACCTTCAATGAAGCCAGAACCAAGAATCTCATAAGGAAGGATATGAAACCCCTTTCCACCCTCGTAGGCATCATTGGGGCACAATACTCTACGGTACCATATGAAAAAAATGCGCTTGACGGAAAAAGAACTTTGTAGAGGCTGCGGTGGTGAGGAAGCTCTTAAGGACACTACCCATTGTCTATGCCACTGCCCAAGTCTACAGCACACCAGGCACAGATTCCTAGGGAGACACTTCTTTCTAGACCTAGATTCATTTGATTCATCAAATGTTTATGGTATATGGTATGGATGGTACATGCAACAGCACAGTAAGTAATTAATTACAACACTTATAGAGAGAGTTATAATGGGGAAGGGACAACCTTTTTCCCCGACGGGCAACACAATAGGTCAGTATTGACCTGAGTGTGGCACGGAGTATTTCCATCCCACAACCTAAGTCGAAGACCGATCGCTTCCAGTTTGAAGAGGATGATTTTGTGAGAGATTTCATTGAACGCTTTGCTGGAAATCGGTTAAATCAATATTAACTTCTTTACCATTTTCCATTAGGTACATATAATGTGTTAGAGAAAAAATCCGCAAGGTTCGTGGTTGTAGACCTATGGAATGTATTAGCAATGGACAACATTGTATCAAAAACGATGCTTTTGAGTTTAGCGATGGGTCTATAGTTAGAGATGTCGCCCTTACATACCCCTTACCCCCCTTTTAGAAAATGTTAACTTTGTATATATGTTCTGGTTTAGTGGACCGCGTATTCTATAAATGTTGCTCCATTAAGCCTTGTAGCACATCTGGAAAATTCATACAAATTAAGTTAGCAGTTACAACATGATGCGTTAACAAACAGACAAACAACTTAATAACAGGTAGAATAAATGAAGTTTTATATAAATCCATGTACGTATTACATAATGTGGTCAATGACTTCTTGAACTTAACTCTTTGACAATACAAGTTAGTAATCTTCAATTAAGCCCCCTATATGATGTGGGTGTTAGAAGCAATGGAGCAGAAAGCTCCATTAATAGGAACAAGGGAGAGTTACCATTGGATGCCGAGTGTATGAGGGAGAAATACATTGCAGGCAACGCAACGCGTTGCACATTTGACATTTGTTAGTTGCATTTCTTCAATGATCGAATAATCAATGATGAATAATTAAATATTTTTGTGTGATGTGATCGTGATCGGTTTAAATTAAATTACTAGTTAGTTAGTTTTATGACTTTTTATTTATTTAAATGTACATAAATTATGAAAATAATTCAATTCACATTGCAATAATTAATTAGATAATCTAAATTTAAAAGAAAAATCGTGAAATAGAGTACATATTTTTAAAAAAATCCATCTCTGATTCGTTTTCTATAATTAACAGCACTTTTACAGTATCTATATAGCCTATTCTAGTCACAGTCACCACTCAATACAGACATCAGATCCTCCTTTTGAAGTGTTCTCACTCCAAAATACATTATTCTGATTTCGGTTAAAATAGGACACGCCGCAATAAAATGATAGACATCCTCCCTCTCTCCACGGTTGCAGAGTAAACACAGTATTGGGAGATCAGGACGATGTGGCATGTAGTTTAAGTTGATTAATTCACCTCTTAACACGAAAATAGTTCTTATCATCTCAGTTTCATTCCCATCCAGAAAGTAAGTGTTACCATTAAGATTATAGTTGACCATACTATAATATATCCTGTGTAGTATTTGTTTTATAAAAAGGATCCAGATTTGTCCATGATGTTCACAAATATCCTGCTTAGTGCAGTAGCTCCGTCACTAGGGTAAACACTTAAGACACATCCGCAGCGATTGGCTAGTTCTTGCCACTTTTTGATGCAAGGCGCTTTTTTTTGTAGCATATACTTTAAAACCACTTTCGGCAGGCGTTCCTCTTCCATTTCCATGACTTTAACTACATAACCAAATTGTATCTTTAAAGTTTTCAAGATAGTAACAGCAGCTATACAGAGTGCATTGATTTTATTGTCCATATCTCGATGTATACTCCAACATGGCGATATGCCTTCGTCATTTCACATTTCCCATTTCCCATTTCCCATTTTAAGTTTTAACTATTTTCTATTGCGTTTTAGGTGACCACAATCTGAATACGACTAATTTGTAGACGTCGAACACGATTCAAAAAATGCCTCCCACTTTGAAGAAATAAGAGGCAATCAAAGTCAATAAAGGTAAATCCTTTTACAATGAGTAGAGGAAACTTCATTTGACAAAATCAATCCACGTATACGCTCAGGTACATTGTGTGACGCATACCGATGACATTAAGACTAGTTAAAGCAATGGTTGTTGCTTGTTGACTTGATATCAATGGCACCCTCACGCAACTGATAAGTACTGCTCCCATATCAAGCGCCATGTCAGACTAAAATAATGGAGTAACACCACTTTCACCCTGAAGGCAGACACCACCCCATTAAGCTTAACCACTACTGTATTGCTCGATATTGTTTCGCCTTGCATTTATCCAAAAGTTAACATAGCTCTCCTTGTAACCATTTCAGACGAACCACAAAGGAGGAAAGTATATCCTGACACACGTCTAACAAAATATTCCCGTTCACCTAGCGTGAAATCCTTTGATCGTTGCTTTAATGGAAATACCGGCAATGGCGGACGGATTTCTCAAAATCGAACACCGGTTCTGAAGCATGACTCTATCCTGAGAAGGTATGTATGCGTGTATTGGTGGTCCATATAGTGTGAAATTGAAATCAATCCATTTACCCGCAGATCGAACGTAACAAAGAATTTGGAGAGCAAACGTCGTGTTGTGAAAATGTTATTCGTTTTGGTGTTGGAGTTCTTTATTTGCTGGACACCCCTGTATGTGATCAATACAATGACACTATTCAATCCGGCACTTATTTACCAGAATGTCGGATACACCGCGATTAGTTTCTTGCAGTTATTGGCGTACTCGTCGAGTTGTTGCAATCCGATTACGTATTGCTTTATGAATGCTGGATTTCGAAGGGCATTTCTCGACACATTCAAGGGCTTGCATTTGGCCGGAAGGTGCTGGCGAAAACCAACAACGACAAGTGGCGGAGTTCTGGAGAGTCCAAAGATACAGTCGAGGCATTAGGCGTACAGGGTGGTCAGTGTTGTCTCAGCATCGAATAATTGATAGTTTTAGATTACAAAAAACAATTAGTTCTTAGATAAATTTCTATTTTCTAATAAACATTTATGTAAATAATTTCAGTAACAATAATTATAGTGATTAAAGATAATACCTACATTGTTTATTATTATAGATTTCTTCTAGCGCGTTAATTTGTGTGCATAATATGCTTGGAGAGACTTTCGGCTTCTATGTCATCCAACCCAGTTTCTTTTATTTGTTGGACTCTACGACGTCATCCGATCCTAGCTCTTTTGCTGCTCAATCGGACGTCTTTTTAGAGATCTGCGTTAAATGTGGATGGTACCAGTGCCATTTTGAGTGTACTGCTTTTGAGAGTTAGTTTATAAGCCAGAAAAGGCTTTGGTGACCTTTTCTCATACCTTGTATAGGCACCTGACAGCTTTGCAGCTAGCTACCCGATCCACAATTAAATGGAGGCAGTGTCAGAACGAGCGATGAAGTGACAGACATGTCGCTGCTATCACTTTTATACCGCCGTCGTAGATTTTTGGCCAACCTGACAAGCCGTCAAGTGTCTACCCTTTACCGTATCCGACATAATAGACGTTTGGATGAGTGCAAGTTAAAAGATGGGCTCATGTCATCAGTAGACGACCACGACCAAATCTGGGGTCGAATTACCGCAGCTGTGAAGAGCAATACGTCACTGAATTTTGTTGATTTTACATGCAAAACAATAACAAATCCAGTCACATAGTACTCGATCACGGATGCGGTAATTCAACCCCTGTTCTTGACGCACGGTGTTTGCTCGATTCCTGCCGATTTCGCCATTGACTGCATATGACATCCACTCCGCTTCTAAGTCATAATCTCCTCAAGGCTAAAGCCGCGGCCACTCAGAATTGTAAACAAAATGTATCCCAAATGAATAAACAAACATAAACATAAATAAAAACCACGAAAACCATATAATTCGCCGAAGCGGACAATGCAAGAATTAGTTCAGTTTAAAAACAGCGATAACCCCTTTAGTCGAATTCACTTTCTTGGAATCGGTCAATGTAATTGGTCAAGGAAAATCACTTCCATGAATGACTATATACCTACCAGTCACATACAAAAGATACAACCAATCACACGACCAAAATATAAACAGAAACTCCACAATCACCAAATTGATTGCGCAATAATCCAGAAAGTAGTGTTGTTTGCAAATAATGTCGACCAAAGTCGATGATATGGTCATCGGCAAAATAAATGAAAATTATTGCAACCAAGTGGTCCTTGAAAGCCCCGCAGTACCAGCGATGAGTTTACGAGGATTTCAGTGCGAAAATATCCACTGCATGATAATTACCACGTAATCTCCAACGCCAACCGAAATATTGCACACAGATTTATTGCATGGAAAAATATACATACTCGTCGTTCGTATCCCGCAGTTACTTCAAGTAGAAACTATATTTTGGTTACATTATCCACCCGCCCCACCCACTTTTGCTTCGCAGCGTGCAAGCTTATTGTCGGCCATTGACTCCGCAAACCGCGACGCGAGTCGCCGAAAAACCAAAAAACTTTCGAAATTGACCATGATCTGGATTTCCGACCACAGGTTTTCGATTTCGGTATTCACCTACTTAGCGTAGCGCGTCTGCCGTTTGTCTGCAAAAAAAAGGGCGCACACCGCGCACAGTATTTCACATAAAAAATAAAGCAAATAATGAAACGCAACGGCAGCCGATAGCCGAGCCGAGTCGCCGTGGGAATTTCAAAGTGGCTATTTAACACGCGCACAGTGATTTCTTTTCACAGCGATAATGGCTTTTCGGGGTTATTTCCGATTCCAAGTGGACTTCATAAACGAAATGTTATGGATGGAGAGGAATGCTTTCATATTTTTAACGCGATTATGAATGGTATGAAATTGTTAAAAAAAAAATTTTATTTCACAATGACAGCAAAAATGTAGTAAAATAAATATTTTTGTATGTGGGTTTTATGTGGGTTTTCAATTTTTGGGACGAATGGAAGGATCTAAAATTGTACGCCGAGTCCAAACGGCTAATAGAGAAGCTCTTTCATGACAGTTTTACTCTCGGATGTTTGTCAGACGTTCGCGAGAAGTGGCGCAGTGGAAAAAAAAAACTTAAGATGTACCTAATGTAAATATTTTCCCACAAGAAAGGAGATACTCTGAACTGCGTCAACTACAGAGAAATAAGTCTCCTGAATGTCCTGAATCAGTGTGGTTATAGGCCAGGAAAGTCAACCATCGACCAAATTTTCACACTCCGACAGATCTTAGAAAAAACCCAGGAATTTCTGATCGATACACACCATCTATTTATCGACTTTAAGGTCGCCTATGATAGCGTATATAGGGACGAACTATACAAAGCCATGTCAAGTTTTGGCATCCCCGCCAAACTCGTCCGTTTGTGCAACGTCACGATGGACAGACACAACTTCGAAGTAGTTAAAGACTTTGTATACCTGGGCTCCACTATCACTTCGCAAAATGACATCGGCGCAGAGATCAAGCGAAGAATCACTCTTGCCAATCGCTGTTTCTTCGGGCTAAGAAGGCATCTAAGAAGTAAAGCCATTTCTCATAGAACCAAGGAGGTTCTATAGAAGACCTTAATCATCCCGGTCCTGCTGTATGGTGCAGAAGCATGGACCTTGTCAAAAGCGGATGAGAACCTTCTGGGATGCTTTGCGTAACTGGAGGCAGCTAGCGAGGGACCGAGCTGGCTGAAGGGGCTTCTTGGTTGAGGCCGTGGTCCACCCCGGACTGTACGCGCCACCAAAAGTAAGTAAGTAAGATGTAATTTGGTTATTTCGCGATTCGAATCGGGGACCCCAGCCAATTAATAGGTAGTTGACATTAGTGTTTGATTAAAAGTATGTATAGGCCCACTGTATCAATGCGTGCTATTAATATTTAAAAAAGGAAAACCAGGCGATTAGCAGACTCGAAATTGTAATTTGTTTGTTATATCTACCATTTTCCATTGGGCAACAAAATTCACTATTTCAGATTCATAGTGCGATGTTCTAGAAATCAGCTGTTATCAATTTGCCTGCTCCAAATGCCGCCAAAAGCAATCTTTTTCAGAGTCAGAGCTCGATTTTTTGCGGGATTTAGTATTTTCAAAAACTCCACAAACACTTAAATATTATTTATTCATCATAGGTACGTCAAACTTAGAAGTGTTTTCTAAACAACGTAAGCGATAAAACTGTTACAAAATATTCTCTTAAGGCACCAAGTGACAAAGAACAGAAAAAGGAACAGATTCTGATTCTGTTTGCGTTGCTCGATTAGCTACAAAGAACTGAAACAGAAACGTCAAATTGTGATGGACATGTTTGATCACAGTACGATGCGAAACAAACAGCCACCTGACAGATACAAAAAAATCCAAACAAAAAAACCCCGCCCCCACGATAAATTGTAATTTCTGTTGCTGGCAGCAACAAAAACAATCAATACTCTGCTGAAAAGGTAAAATATCTTAAGTCAATTTTCAAAAACATCAGAAAACTTAATTTAAAAAAAGCCTCCAACTTTTAACTGTAAGGCAAGGGCTTTTTAGAAGGGAAATTTTGTCTTCTTTTTTCCTAGCCACGTTTCAAAACAATATTTTAAAATCATCATATCAGCGGGATATTAGACAAAATGCAATTTAAGATGATTTACCTTTAGCGTGTTTGCTCATTAAGAAATCTTAAGTTGAGATAAGATACTTTAGCAGATTTTGTGGAGTATCGATTTCAGTTCTTAAATATACTTAAGATGAAGTGCGCATTACAGTGCTTTTCAGGAAATGCTAATTATATTTTGAACAAAATATCTTAACTGAAATAAGACGTTTTTTTACAAGTAGTATATCATCTTATGGGTATTTAAGATAATTTATTAAATGTTAATACGCATTTTTATCAGTATCAGATTTTCTATAACTCGGCATACAATTCAGATATAAGGACGAGGGTTTGGTACAACTATGCGTATTGAATAGGGGAATCTTTCGCAGTAAACTGTTAAAAATTCATTTAAATCGACTTAAGATAGTTTACCTTTTCAGCAGAGTATAAAGACTTGTTTGCGTTCTGCCCTCAAACAGCCATTTTTCTGTCGCTAAATTCTGTTGCTGAAAAATAAATTTTCTGTTCCCAATTCGGTTTCCGTTGCAAATGTAGGGGATTCTGTTTCTGTTCCTGTTTCTGTTCTTTGTCACTTGGTGCCTTTTACTGGCATTCATTCTGTGAAGGGATTTTTACATTTTAATGTAGAATTCAGTCGGCCGTACTTCTTGGTTTGTATCTCGAATATTGTGTTATAGTGTTATAAAAATAAATAATTATAAAAAAATCCGGAAGGAAACTTTCCAGGCTGTTGAAACTTTTTTTTAAAGCTAATCTCTACAGTCAAGTTGACAAGGACCAGAAGCACTTTTCACTTTTTCACGTTGACGTCACCTTTTATGGAGACTCGATTTTTTGACAACAACCACGTAGGTATACTGATTACTGAATGCTAAGCTGATACATCACTCATCTGCTGTTCGAAAAATTTCCGGTGGATGTCATCGCTGCGAGGCGGCGAAAATGCTTACTTCCATATGTAGATGTCGCTAAGATATTCCGGTTCCCCTTAACACTCATCTATCAAAAGAATTACCAATATGTCCTCGTGAACGTTCTGCACTATAATCAGAATCATCAACGACCGCCCCGCACCAGTGTATTTCAAGCACTTCCACATTCCTCTCGCAGATCCTTCCCAGCTTAACGGAATTCCACTGGAATTTGTAACAGGCTCTCACTTCTTACAGCAACTTGCAATGTGTTTATCGATTGGGTAGAGTAGAACACTTTTTATGTTTGATTGGCCGAAAAATTCATTACTTTTTGGATTTCTTTTCTTTTCTGAATTTTGATTTCTTTTTAGAATTCATCTATACAAGAAGTGCTTTTGAGATTGACAACTAGTGGAATTTGTTTTTCTGGAAATATTTCAACTGCAAAGAAAGTCATTTAATGGGGTGCATCTATTTTTTGTTAATTATTTATCTACAAATGTTTTTAAATCAATTTGGGCACGGGTTTTAAAGATTTAATATAAAAATTAACCAGTGACTGGAAAACGCGTAGAAAAGTGTCGAAGGATACCTACAAATATTCAAAACGGTTACGAAAAGGTTAGCAAAAATGCAATAAATTTCACTTAACACCACAGATGTAAACAAAAGCATGACGTTTAGTAATTGTATGACATAACTCACTGCAATAACGTCAAACTAAAGTTCTGCTCGTCCAGAATACACATGTTTACGGCACACGTAAATTCTGCACTAACTGCAGCACTGCAACATGTCTCTATTTCTAAATTTTCTTCAAAAATCAGACACAAAACACAAAAGAAAATAAATTACATTTTCAAGTTTTTGGCATCATCGGTTTTTGACATTTGCTGATCGTGTTTGTTTTTGTTTTGGGTTTACAAGGATGGAAGAGTACTTCTCTTAACTTTGTTCTGCAAAATTTTATTTTTCCATAACAAAAGAAGTTATTAATTTTATTGAATCTTTCAATTTTCATTTTCTACGTAGATTTAATAGCAAACAAATTTCTAAAAACAGTTTATCTGCCAAGTCGCCGAGTGACAATAGCCATAATAGCTGCTGCAATGTATGTCGAACAATTTTCTGCACATCTGTTTAACTTGTAGCACTGCACTCTGCGCTGCATCCACATGAAATCTGAAATCTGAGAGTGAATCTGAACAAGCCCAATGGAAAACCACATTTAGTTAGAAGTTGAGCAATCCAGTGATGCCAAATTGACTTTACTAAGCGAATTTTAGGTCATATGTTTCAATCAAAGTCTTCCTATCATCTGTCAGTCTCTCTCTCGCGACCATTGCAAACGGAAATCTAGCACTGCCCAGCTGTCAATTTGATCTTTCTATACACAAATTGTAGGTACAAGGTGTTTCGGGCATATATGAGTTCTCCGACGTGCGTTTCCTGTATCCTATATTTCTTTTTATTACATATCCCACGAAGTGAATCGCAGATGTGGTGCAGAATATTTCCAACCTAAGGATAAGGCATTTGTTTCCGCTGGATCGTAGCCAATATACATTATATAAAATAAATATTACTTCGCCGTGCTTCTTTCACTTGCTCTTCGAGAATTCCTAATCTAATTCAAATGGCTGATGGACATATCGCTTATGCGAGCAAAAGGCCAATCTAAACCAGAAAAACTTGAAAAGATCGATCTTCTAATGAAATTTGCCTGCTATAATACACACCGCTCTACCTATCTATACTGAACGTGTTAGAGTTCTTTTTTTGTTCTGTCCTTGCAAGGGTTAGGCTCAAGTAAGAGCTGTTTCGCGCTTACCATATAAATTATTCTGGTCAACTTCTACGCTATTCTAATGCGCAATAGAACTGGCAGCGTCATTAAATGGGATACTTGTACAACCAAGAGAAACGATAGATACAAGTTGGAGATGGGCAGATGGGACAAAATTGATCTAATCCTGTTTCGTGTTTATTTGTTTTTTTTTTGTACCTTCTATCAATAAAACGAAACCTGAATCCTTGTCTATTATCCATGAATGGCACTTGCAGCATCATCTGTGCGGACGCACTAGACAAACAACAAACAACTTACGCGTGTGGATTGCGTTACCTCACTCTGTTTTCGCTTTTCATTGCAAATTGCAAGTGTAACCCATAATAATTGTGCACAAGTAGGTAGCTCTACTCGCATCATCCCATATGAGTAGCCATGTACCTCCTCGTGTTGTGAGTGTAAACCATCATAAGCACATACTTGAGCCAAGATGCCCCTGGAGCGCTATTTAATAGTATAAACAAAGCAAACACATCAGGGAGCGGTTACGTAAGCTTCCCTTAGAAAACACGATCGATTGGCATCTCGATTAGGTAGATTGGTATAGCAAGTGGCTGAAATATGTGCATACAGTGGAATTTTCTTCAGATTTTGTAACAATTACCTACATTTCTTCGACCTAGAATTAGGATTGTCCTGTGTGATTAGGAAGAAGCTAAATTATATTAGACAGTGGACGTTATACTATTATATATATTTTTGAAGGTCACAATGGATATTTTTGTGTGGAGCAAGTTCTAATATTTTGTGTCCAAGTTCAGTATAGTCTTCCAATAGGGACTTCCGAACTTTGACAATATTAGCGGTCATATTAGGTCTGTTCCTTTACTTTTGTAGTAAGAATGGAAAAAACTGTCAAAATGGCAGTGGTGGGGATTAAATCTCTCACAGAGAGAGATACTAACAAAAACGTTAGGAAAAGCTTTTATAGTAAACTATGAATAATGACAGATACTTAATTCAATAAATTTTTATTTCATATTCTCTAATGTCTACTTACCATTTTCAATTTTGGAATTTTCGAGGTGAACATTCAATATTTATGTTGCCGCCTGTTGATACCATTTTAATGCACAAAAAATCAAAACAAATGCAATCGGATGTCAAATATGACAAGAAATTTCAAATCAGCTGTGACTGACAGCTTTTCCACTTCGTACACCAAGAAATTTGTTGAGTAAAAATTCGTAAGATTCTTAAATTTAAATAAAACAACACACTTTGTTTTATTTAAATTTAAAGACAGGAAGTGCTGAATGAAAGTCCATTTATTTATGAAAGCCTTAGGTACATTCCTAAGCTTATTGTTGTCACTGTTGTCTGAATTAGAAGGCTAGACATAGGGTATTGTTTACCTTCTTCATAAACTGTTTTTATGTAAGTCTATACAGAAAATTTTAGAATTTAGAACTTATTTAGTTTTATTTTATTTTCATACATAAAAGCTATACATTTTAATAAGAACTTTTTTGTACAATTTATAAAATGATGCTACTTTGCTGTAAGCAACATTTTGTAATTTTTCAAAGACGTACTTTAAGACTTAAAATTTAAGCGCTTACATGATAGGTCATGTGTTTTTATATGTGGCAGCCATTTCCAAAGTAATTTTGTGGTTGCCATTCCAATAAGAAAAAGGTGCAATATATCACATGCCTAGCAACAGAACTTTTCTGCCAAATGTCAATAATGAAGCAATAATCTCAAGGCTTCGCACGCGTTCTCATTATTTCTCGTGTCATTGTTGTCGGCGCGTTTTTTTTTTGTTGTTTTTTCTTTGTTTTATTTAAGTCTCCCCAGAAACACTTGACTTCAAGGTCTCTGATTCAACTTGTGCATCGATATCATCATAATCATTGCCAGTTCACACAATTTTGTATAGCTACCCACAAAGAGGAGCAACAAATCACAAACGGGCAATCAATAATTATTTAATAAGAAAATTATTCAGTACCAATAAATGTGTGGCATTCCCAAGTGTAAATAATGGCAAACGCGCTCGTTAAATATGCTGTTTAGGTTTAGCTACCCGAAACAGGCTTCTCATTAAATAATACGGCGCGTCGCACTCTTCGGTCATCTTGTTCTAACACACCAAACGAGTCCGCGAAGCTTTGGAGTGCAATTCAGCTCGTGCGCATGAATGCGGATACTGCGATCTGCGGTTGTTTTTGGGAACTTTTGGTATTGCTTTTGACTGGCTTTAAGGCTTATCCCCGCATGTGTGTCTGAAAACAAAATTTGATTAGCACTGAATGCAAGCAAATAGAATTTGAGAAGCGTTTGGATTGTATACACGATACGAGTGTGTAAAATAGCTTATACTGACCTCCAACGGAGTCATTCACATTTTCTCACACCGAAGCGTGTGTGTGCAAAATCTGAATGAAGTGTGTTCGGGTTTTGATGCAAAAATAGATTTCAAGTTCTGACTTTGTTTAGAATTATCATTCGATTGTAGGTATATGAAATATTTAAATTTAGGGTGTTTGCTTATAAACTTAAAAGGTTGGATATTAAACCGGCTTTAACCATATTTACCCGGCTAAAACCGCACTGCTATGTTAATGTTGAAGAGTAGCGCCAAGACCCACTAATTTGGCCTAGAATGGTAGTTCTGTTGAGAAGTCGAAGTCGAATGCACTGAAGTCCTTGAAAGTGTGTTTCAAAATCATTTGAAAAACACACATCTCTGTTTTGTCGCTGGACTAACTGAGGACACATTTGTTGAGCGCACAGGACAAAGACGATAATATCCGCTGTTACGTAGAAAGTGCAGGAAATGGAATGGCTGAAGTTTTTTTTTGAGCTTTAGGTATGTGAGCTTCTGTAAATTAAGAATAGAGGTAGGAATTTGTTTCTAGTAAGGCACATAAATTACCTAAAAATATGTTGCTTACCCTGAGGAGATGTATTTCAATGAGCTTCCTTCGTGTATAAAAATTTGGTATGGAAATGCACCCACACCGATAGATTGTATTCTTTTCAGTTTCATAATCATCATCATCATAAATTTGCCTTTAGATGTCATCACATAATTATAGTACCTATAGCCTTTAATCAGGAAATCTAGGTAATTGTTACAAAATCCTTTTTGCACGAAGAAAAATCAACACACTGCCTGGAGCAAGTAAACATACAACCAGTTTGGAGCATGCACATTGTAGCATATAGGTGGAATGAGGCATCAGCGTGCTGTTCGACTTACAAGTCAAGAGCAGACGCAATATTGGATGAACTTGATACCAATTTCGAAGCAGAGTGGTTGTGGATGCACGACATCTGGTTACAATTGTAACTTTCTGGTTACAATTGTACCTAGAATTTGCAAAAAAACGCCCAATAGGTACAATACGAAATTCAGATTAATATTTCTATACTGAAAGTAATCATGCTTTAGTTGCAGGTGTTCCCAATCCCAATACATAGTAAACACGTAAAAAAACGCGCCAAACACACCTTAAAAATGTGTCAACAAAAACCTTTAAAACACGCCATAAAACGCGTCAAAATCAATCATAGTAAACGCGTAAAAAAGCGCGCTAAACACACCTTAAAAATGTGTCAACAAAAAACTTAAAAAAAAAACCTTTAAAACACATCATAAAAAGCAACAAAAACAATCATAGTAAACGCGTAAAAAACGCGCTGAACACACCTTAAAAATGTGTCAACAAAAACCTTTAAAAAATCCTTCGAAAAAAGCTAAAAATATGTTTAAAACACGTCAAAAACAATCAAGTAAACGCGTAAAAAAACGCGCTTAACACACCTTAAAAATGTGTCAACAAAAACCTTTAAAAAAACCTTTAAAACACATCATAAAAAGCGTCAAAAACAATCATAGTAAACGCGTTAACAAACGCGCTAAACACACCTTAAAAATGTGTCAACGAAAACCTTTAAAAAATCCTTCGAAAAATGCGTCAACGCTCCGGAAAAAGCAAAAAACATATTTAAAACACATTATAAAAAGCGTCAAAAACACGCTAATAAATGCTACAAAAAAAAATTTAAAAACGAACTAAAAAACGCATAAAGGAAGCATAAACCAATCACACTCAAATACGTGTCCAAATAAAAAACTCAAACATTGATCCGCACAGTGTATAAAATATTTACAAAATTACAATTGATACTATTTCAATACGAATTGAACTCGGATCTCAGTTAATTTTTCATCCCTGATGCACACGTCTTATGTAAGCGCTCCTTGTAGGTTGTAGGTAGCTGCCACTCGTAATTATTGTTGTTTGTCATTGCTTGCTGTGTTTACGTGTATTCGTATTTGCTGTGAACGCAAATGGGCGGAAAGGGCATCCTAACATGACGAAACCAGTTGGATGGGATACCCAATCATCTGAACTTCTAATGGTTTTGCCGATACTTAAGAGTTACGAGCATATAAAAAGGCGAAAGTAGTTGCAAACGCGATGTCCTTTAAAATAATAGCTGAAAGGAAGCACTCACTCTTCGAAGCAGCAACTTGTGGCCTTGAAGTGATCTTGTTATCTTGCATATCCGGTTTAAAAGATGTTTGCATTTCTCTATCAATTGCCGGTTGAGAACGAAAAGTTGCCCCTACACATTATACCTACCTACATTCTTTGCTTTTTGGTCATCTAATAGGCAAAGACGACATTCAGTTTCTTGTGTAAGTATGAAATCGAAGCTTACAGAGAGCTGTAAGAGCTGTAACAATAGCCTTCCGATGTCATCATTGTCCGAATTCAGTAATCCCTGTGACATCTACTTTAAACGTTTCAGATCCACCTTTAGACAAGTATCTATATTTCCTCGGCAGACATGTTGTACCACTTGTCCAATCTTTCGACAGCATTCGGTAGTAAATTTAGAGTCATTCGGCCGTAGCGAGGTATCCGTCGGAACGGAAAATTCTCCGATTTTATACGATTCGGAGGATTTTTGATTCGAGGTATTCTTTGGAACATCTATTCGGAATATTTCTCCGACATTTTGTAACGCATATCGGCGAATTACGTTGAAGTGCGATGAAGTGCATTTTTTTTTTCTATTTTTGACAGCTAGGTTCCGATTTCCTCCGACAGAAATTGGTTGCGGAATTTGTTTACGATGTGAATTTGAGCCTCCGACCGAGTATGCGTTGCGGAGAATTTTCCGTTCCGACGGATACCTCGCTAGGGCCGATTGTCGGAATGTAGCACATAAAAGGATGATTGTTCTGGTTGAGCAGTCAAAATCAAATGACTCACCACTCGTGTGGTGGACCATATGGAAAGAAACAAGTGAAAGTGAAGAATCCCAAAAAAATATATGATGAGCCCTATTCGGCAACAGCAACACCTTGTTCTAACTCGTTAAAACCGACTTGAATGATAATGACACCATTTAAATTCCTTCCTTCAGTAAAAGCATAAAATATGCGTCGCAAATTCAAATCCACGAAACCGAAACCGGCAAAAAATTCTTTAGAAATCGAAAACAAAAAAAAGGCCAAGAACTAGCTCCACGGAATGACGCATCTGCAATGTTGACGATCACCATCACCAAGAGCAAGAGCAAGAGGTTCCATCATAATAACAGAGCAACGAACATGGAAGCACAATAACAAAACTCAGAAGAATCTAGAAGGCGACATAGGAACTCTGTGTTAAGGGATATCCATTGTCCATGATGATGATGATATGAATAAACCCGGACGAGTTATTATTTGTTTGTTTAAATTGTTTGTCAGTCTAATTTACATTTTGTTTGTGAATTTGTGAATAGGAATTAGGTTCTAAAAGCCAGGATTTATATTTTCTTTTATGCTGGAAGCTCATATTTGGCGCCAATAAAAGATAATGAAGACGCTTTTATTATTGTTTGTCTATATGGATTGGCGTATTATGCGGAGTGGGCCAGAGATTGAATCCATTAACCAAGCATCGCTTATCGTTAGGGAAATTAAAAATCTAATTAGATGGATAGGTGGATCTCTAAAGATCGAAATGAAGAAGTTATCACTTATGGTGGTTGATGGATGGATAATTGCTTCGGTATTTTTAACAGAGGCATCTTCTTGGTAAGTAACTATATAATGCGAGTTGGCTTCGGACCTATGAAAAGTCACTGCCTAAGTCAGAGTCTTGCGTGAAAATTGACTTAGCCTCACCAGTTATGCTAGAGAACTAGGTAGCCGTATTCTGTTCTGTGCTTACCGAGTACCGACTAATTTTCAGAAGACATTCCCCTTTCCGAATTTATTCCTGCAGTCCCCGAGCACAACTTTAATAACCCCACACATGCTGAATTCAAGAGGTAGTAAAACCTATCCTTAGTATATCTACGATAAGTACTCGCAGCGAAACCTACTCATCGCGGTCATCGGTAAGGTATGTCCTTAAGGCTTAGTAAGAATTCCTTTCTGGGGGTGGACCTATGAAGCGCTATACCTTACTTACTTACTTAAGGTGGCGCTACAGTCCGGGGTGGACTTTGGCCTCAACCGGTGTTCATTATTAAGGGATGTCCTGTTGGTACTGCACTTGTAAATCACACGTTGGTCGCTGTGCGTATTTTCTTCGCTAGCCTGCAATTTTATTTTGTGCAGGTGTAACTCATAAAAATTAAGTCTCCTATTGATCTTCAGACTTTAGACCATTTTTCGCCATATTTTTGAATATGACACGAATGCTCGACGATCGCACCCTCTAAATCCAAGTTTTGTTGCATAACTTTTTAACTGAAGCGTTAAAATTAATCCTCCGCCCAGCAGCTGTCATTATTCTTGGCTGTCAGCTTTTACTTAGCAGTCCGCCGTGCCACCGACCATAAGAAAAATGTGACCACCTTTCTTCTAAAAATCCCAGAAAAATGTCTTCTCATAAGATGAAGAAGTTAGTTACATACGTAGAATGGTCGCGTTCAGAGAATTTTTATTTATAATCTGACAGATGCCTGTAAAAGTATATCTTGACAGATTGCGCCGACGCGGAAATGTGTTGCACCTTGGCCGCCCTAACATTGGGTTGCCGTAAACGTCATTTTAATGTTTTTTTTTTTTTTAAATCGCATTTTAATTTTTGACAGCTTAAAGCATGACAACCCACCGCTGTAATTTTTTCATTTTTTGACACGACATTCACACGGAAGTCCTCTTTCAAAAAAAAAACGAAAGAAGTTATACCAAAACGCTTTAAGTTTTTAAAATATTTAAAAGTTATTAAAAAATCAATATTTTCTTTTAGTCATAGATACCTTCAATTTGTAGGCACATAAGTCAAAACAATGCTGAGCAAACATTTGAACTTTAATGGCGTACGTTGTAGGACAATAGGACGTAGGCCTGTTCGTATAAAGTAATGTGCCATTGACCCGATTCGCTTCGAAGACAACATCAAAACACTCGAAAGAATTTTCCACTTCGCTGGGTGGAATGGCCGCCGCACGCAATTCCTGATCGCTGTTCCTATTGCGCGTAATAAAACATCCGATGTCCCAGCTCCATTTTCAAGCCGGTAGCCGGCGGGCGGCGCGCGGCGCGATCAAATTCAATAACAAAAACAAACCCATCATCGTGGTCGATGGCTTATAATATCGAACAGCAACACGTTAAATGATATAAATTTATAAATGCTCATGCGTAGCGCAATCGCCTCTACGATAATACACCAGCAGAGCAGAGACCCAGCACACTATCAACTGCCGACCTTGAAATCGTTTCGGATTGCCAATATTTTGTTTGCGGATTAATTTGAGCTGATGAATTCTTTCGATTTGGGGTCGACAACAAACAAACTTTCTGCGTTGCGACTTGCGACGATCGAAGAGGACGTGTTGACGACGACGTTGGGTACAGTGACCAGCGAGTTTTTTGCGTGTTCGTATGACTAACACTCGGCGTCAGCGTGCTGTTACTATAGGTACAAACGCATCAATTTATCAATTGAACGATACGTCACCGCTTCCGAACAGGGATATCGTATCGGATATATCCCGATGCGCAGAGGTATTACGTAAAATAGCGCAAACTCTTCGATAACGCGACGAGACGACGCTCAGTGCTCAGTTTTTTTTTCGTTTTTTTTTCTCTCTTTTGTTGTTTTTGTGTTTTTGCACTTATTGCGAGCGATTCATGGCCGAAGAAGGGCGAACCAGCGACAACAAAAACAAGCGATTGCTTCAGTGGCTCAGACCTCAGACTGTGTGCTATTCGTATAATATGTTAATTAGCTTTTCGCGATCGGAAAAAAAGTTGCAGAGATGCGCAGCGTCACGTCAGTGGGGTGTATTGCATAAGACACTCCACCGACTGGTTGTCATAAACGACAAACGGCGCGATGTCGCATTTTAAATTGAATTAAGTCGTTACGGAATTTCATAATATGAAGGTAATTATTGTTGTTCACAAATGGATCTGTATCTGAATATCGCAGATTGGGTGAATGACTTTGGCGGCAGGTTTGTGTACGCATATTCATTGCTTACTCGTTTTAGGCGCTTTTAGATGAAATTCTATTCACCGACGTCGACGTGTGACGCAAAGCTATTATTAAATCGAACACGATCCACGTGGCAGCAGTTAATCTAAATAGATACTAACCGTCAAGGTAAAAATGAGATCATGTAACTTCAACGAGGCACGTGAATATCCAACGTGCTCGCATACTGAGTGGCAATCGAATCACTGATTTTCAAATCTATCTTATAAGATAGACAGGCTATTTATAGACAAGCGCAGGTATTACTTCAACGCACATATATTATCGGTATAGAATACCAAGTTACCTACCAATGTTCTTGGATAGAGATAATTTATCAACGGACTCAACTATCAAAAAAAAATCGTTCCTGCATTGCTTTGTTTTGGTTAAGTGTCCTTTGAACCGGCTAAGCTAAGTTTAGTGCTTATAACAAATGAGGCAAAATGTCTAAGTATTCGTTTTCAGTCTCCAGAGTTGCAAAGTTCATCGTTAGCTGTGTAAAGAAATATTTAGGGTCACGAGGAAGCCCCAATTCATTTGAAATACATCTCAGGTATCTCAGAAACATACGAGAGTGGGAAAGGGCCTTAGGGAACTCTGCAAAAAGGAACATATCGTATGACGAAAACGAACGAAAACGGCGTCGGATAAGACTGACAGTTTTGTTAACGAAATAATCCGAATTTACGTTCTAAAATTATTATTTCAAATAGTTTTTCCAAGCTACTCGCGGAGACTACCAAATTTGACAATCCTATCCATGAAGTGTAGTTCGAGTAATGAAAAATTCTACCAGCAGCTTTAATTGGAAAAGAGAAGCCTTCTTGAGCAATGCATGTTTACTGTGGCACTAAAAATAAACCTGCTTCGATAAAGCCCACCTTTTTCGATCCATCTTTGTATTTTGTGGTAGTGCGTTAACGACTTTCCTTTCGTGGGTTCATTTTGGGCACGCATATTCGGGTGATTTTCGGTTCTTTGGACGAGGAGATTTACCAGCGAACTCTACGAGCTATATAGCGACATCGACCTATTTGAAAAGTACCTACGCATCAGTCATCTAAGGCGGCTGGGACATGTAGAGAAAATGGACACCTCAGCCCCGGCCCGGAGAGTCCTCGGGACAACGCAGTAGAGAAAGACCTCGCTTAAGGCTTGAAAGAGGACCAAATTGGAGTGCGCAACTGGAGGCAGTAAGCCTAAGATCGCGGTTGAGACCCAGGTCCACCTCGGACTGTAGCGTCACCTAAGTTAGTAAGTGTCAGCTGTTTAATTTTAAAGGCTCTTTCGGCAGCCGATTGGGAGACGCCTTCAATCCCGCGAATCGCGGTTGGTGATCTTATTGTCATAGACTTGAGATGTCGTCTGTTATTGTCCATCAGACTATAGGTACTCTCCAGATTTGAATATTGAAAATTTGTCGGGTGTCCGTCATCTAGGGTTGGAAGCCACGGCAATAGACCGCCTTGTATCGAATTAGAAACACTTTTTTGTACCTACGGCGCAATTGATACTAGTGGTCCAAATAACTTTAATTTTAATTAATTAAGATCACATTCGTCAAAGGCCGGGCGTGAGTTTGTTACCAAGTTGTCCTTCTCTCAAAAAAATTTTGAGAAGCGAAAAAAGCAGTTACTCCTCGCTTTCCCTGGCCATTAAAACACATCTTTAAATAGATAAAAAAAACGTCTACAGGACTCGATCCTGTTTAAACTCCATGCAAATACCGACGCGTGACACATCCCGCGCGGCCATCAGATCTTCCACCTTCCAAGTCACCAGACTCCATTACTGACAGATTTGTCTCACCTACAACAATCTCCCAGTGACTTGGATCGGTCATGAGAGTAGGTAGGTACCAGTGCTTCATTGAAATGCTAACGCCTTCAGCAGACGTCAATGCCAGGTGCACGCGTCCACCTAATGCGCCGTATGCAAACAATATTCACATGCGATTTCATCAGCATCACCGCACTGTTTAAATCAATTCGGATATCCAATTCAGAATCGGAGCCCGTCCAATGGGAACCAAGTAAACAACTCGTAGGCATTTCTCATCTTCCTCATAGCACGTAGCGGAAAGTTTCCACAAACAGAAAAAGGACGCATACATTGGACGCCATCGCATTTATTTATCTGATAAAACGGAACACCATTCCAAACGGCACGTAAGCCAAAAGAGCAAAGACTTTCGATTTGCAATACGCAGTAGATACTTTACCACACTGCAATTAATAATGCATATTCGTATCACAAAATTGAACAAAACAAACTGCACTGACAAAAGTCCAGCGTCCAGTGTCCAGCGTGAACTGTCCACCTTCCGGCCCGCGCAGATGTAAGTAATGCAAATGCCAACTGTACTGCCAGCAACTAAAAATAGAACACAAGACCTCTTCAACAATGTATTTGGAAACATCCAGAATCAGAAAATGTTGCTATTTGTGTTGGGATTGGGATTGGGATTTGAGTCATCTACCTACAACGCTGGTCGCATCAACAACAACACCAGAAGGTTATTCACATTTTGCGATGTTCTTCATATACCTACTCATCACCATCGGCATCCAAGTTCCAAGAATGCATGGGCCTCCTAGATCTTTCGGTAAACAAAGCCGCCGCCACCGCAACCCCTATATACGAGACGAGTACCAGCTCAGCTAGAACTACCACCAACAACAAAAACAGTGAAGAGGAGGCATCTATCTGCTCGGCGTTGCTGACCTGCTTCGGTTAGGTTCGTTATGTGTTGACTACGAGTGTGGCAAATACCCGCCAACCCATTACGATGCCATTGACCTTAATTTCTATTGATGGATGCAGCCGAGGTTGATGTGACTTTTGCCTTATTTTTGAACCCACGCTACGGTTCCACGAATTGATACTGTCGCCGACGAAATGTGAGGGCCACTTTCACAATAAATAGAAAACGGGTCAACGAACCGATCACGGTGGTTGAATCCTTACGATCGCTGGAGCGTTACACAAAGTCGAACGGTGTCGCTGACCTTGGCTATGGAATTTTTTCCTTTGGCGCGTTCGATGACTCCGTGGGAAATTGGTTTTCAGTTAGTTTTTGGTTTTTGAAATTTTTGTGGAAAACCACGCACTGTAGGTACTTCTTGTTTCGAAATGAAGTGTCGGCGTCGCTTTGTTTGGGAATCGTTTTCCTACGAAAATATAGACCGGGTTTTGTTGTTGAAATTCCTGGAAATCTTAATTTATTGGTACTACGTCGTTAATGTGGACAATGGCGCGACGATAATACCGACGCACGTATGGGTAGAACAATCCAGAATCTGATAGATGCAACTCAAAGATGCATATAAACGTACCTAGGTAGTCCTTTAAGGGATGATGTTTGGTGGGCAGGGTAATGCGACGATGGACGGAATTTTAGAAAGGTTAACGTCCGATCTCCAAGGTTATACCTAGTTTCTACAAAAAGAAAAGATCAACGAAAAAGGATTCTGCTTTGTTCTGATACTGTACCTATCTACAAATTGAAAATAACAACAACACGTCGTTAATGGTGTTTACCACAGATCGAGATGTGGACTTTAGTACCTACAGTGAATACAGTATGGGTAGGGTACATTTCCACAACAGGGTTCTTTACAGAAGACAGAGGGGTTGATTAATGCTGGATGTCGAAAGTGTCCAAGCCACCACTAAGTTGTCAAATACAGAAGAGTGCGTTTGTGAGTCGAAATTGTTTTGCTGAAAAATATACAAAAAAATTGCAACTGTTGGACATGTTTTTGGAGCCATCGATTTAACATTTAACGCGATTTAGATATATTTTGCACAACCAACATTACAAGATAAATTTGTTTGTTTTTTCATTAAGCTTTGCTGAAAAAAAAATTAAAATTCACTTTGGTAGCGTTGGAAATTGTGTTTTTCTTCTTCATATATGTATAGCTTTGTAAATAATACTTGATTGTGAAGATCACATATGAATCGCGCCGCTGTAACGATTTTAAAAGAAGCGCCCATCGCCCAAACCAAAAAAAAATATATTTAGGACCATCTGCAGTTCAAAAAGAGGTAAACAAATTCATACAATATACCTGCTTATTATAAGAAGTAAAATTTTGTGGATTTTAGAATTACTTTTAAGAGAAACGACAAAAGTGCAGTCCTGTTTTGTAAGAAGTAAAGTGCGCGACTGGGTCACACGAAACTTTCTAGTTTCGCTCTGAATTGGTTACATCATTATTTTTTTAACTTACTAAATCTAGTCTGTCACAATTATGAGGAACCTGAAAATCCAGCTAACTATTTCTATAGTCCAAAAATTTGATTGTTTTTTCAACTGCTTTTCTCAGACAAACTAAAGCCATTCGAAACGTAGTGTTTACGAATTTTTAAAGAACGCTCATTGACGTACTGTCAACTTAGTAAGTGGTTACATTTTAGTGCTTATATTTAAGTTAAAAAATATGACAAAGTCATAACTATTTCCATACCAAGAACAAAATCAGGAAGGATCGAAGGAATTTACCTTTCTATTGGATTTGCTTTGCTTGTTTTTCTTGCCGAAGAATAGTAGATACAAAATGAAAGACAAAAAGAAAAAGAGATAGTTTTCTAACAGAAAATACTTAAAATCCATGTAAGAAAAAATTGAATTCGTTACATAAAATTACATTTTATGTCATGGTCATCCTCAGTCAGCTCGCTTAAGCAAGCCCATCAGGTTAATAGTTCGTGTTCGTTTTCTCTGTAGTTCATCATCATTAACCTAACCAATTTCAGATAATAACCGTCAAAAATCCTAATTAAACATTAAACTTAACCTCAAACTTTAAACCTTAACAAATATACCTTTCGAGTTGTTTCTACGACTTTACAAAAACAAGTATAATAATTTAAAGGGTATTAATTTCATGAGCACCCGTC
Source organism: Cheilosia pagana (assembly GCA_936431705.1). Lineage (NCBI taxonomy): Eukaryota > Metazoa > Arthropoda > Insecta > Diptera > Syrphidae > Cheilosia > Cheilosia pagana. The sequence continues at coordinate 27,941,976 of OW386168.1, read as the reverse complement.
AAAGAAGGGTAGTTGCAGTTCGTCGAGGGAATGATTTGCAAAGACTAGACATTTAGCTAAATTTCGTGTTTTAGACTTGACAGATCTCAATCCAAAGCACTCTACTAATGCCGCATACAGTTTAATAAACGATAGAACTGCGCATTCAGTTAGCAACTTCCCTCCCCAGAAATTCGCTTCAAGACATTTTATTACCCCATACTCGCAGCTCAAGTCTATACGGACCGGACCGCATGGTCATCGTGCGTACACAAAATTCCACAAGCCACAACATAATCGAATCAAAACATAAAAACAATTTTTTTCTATTTTTGCCATCTTACGGTGAATAACCCGCACTCTCGAGGTCACCCAGTAGATAGATACAAATTGATCTATTCTCCGCATCTTCTCAGTGGCAAGGCAACACGAACCACAACGCGTAAATAGGCTGAGGTATTCATCAATTCATCTGGGTCATTGTACACCCGGATCAGCCTTGAAAACCCATGCTCTTACCGCTCATCCCATCCAACAGGCATCATTACAATTCCAAGAACCACGCTAGAATTTTTCGCGAGCCCAAAACTGTTTTCCTTATATGTAAATTCTAATTTACGCAACTTAATTAACAGATATACATTCTGGCGATGCCGATCCACGCTGTTGATGTAAATTAATTCGCAACATTAATATGGTTCGCAAAAAACGTAAGAATTCGAAAAAAACCTGTTTACTATCTACTGGCTTAGCTACATGGACCGGACGGTTCATTCATCGTGATCGCGCGTCAATCTTCCAAGCTGCGTAATTCCAAGCGCTTCGTCGTCGACGGTACAACGTACGAAAGTGATTGTTATGGTTCTCACGACCGTAAAATCTGCAAAACTATCGCTTTCTGGAGCCGCGATGAAGCGCGCAAATCAAAGCCGAGGGCGAAGTCTGAAAGCTGAAGTGTGACCGCCCTGTATTGATTATGTAGGTACTAGAGTCGAGTGCCATTTGCCATAGCGATACGCATTGGACGGACGGACTGTTTTGTATCGAAATTTTGAATAATCAACTGATGGTTTGTGGTAGAACTTGTGTTTGTTTGAACAATCTGTTATGAGGATCGCATTGGCATTAGTCTGGCCGGGAAGGAGGAAGTTAAGTTCAATGACCGACCTTCTAATATCAATTGAGAGGCTCTTATTAGAACTCTTGCGCAAAGCCACTGACCGGCAGTAGTCGTCTAGGCGTGCAGATGAAATGCTATGCGGAATACGTCAGTTTCAGCGCCTGCGCAACTTTATGCCCGCTTGGCGCAGCACATTGTCGTAGAGATGTCGCTTTGGATGATCATGCGTTACATTGCAATTGCTGACGGTTGCGGTTGGGGGCGCATCAGTATTGGTTTTGGATTACACTGTGCGACTAAAAATGTTTGCAATTCGAAGCAACGTACTGAGAGTTGTTCAATTGTTCGCATGCTGTCAACTATTCACAACAAGTATTTATACACATAACTTAAAATGTTATTCCGATTAAGATGTTTTTATGAAAAAGTCATTGAACAACATTTCGCATTTTGTATTTATTTATTTATTAATTTTATTTATTTAATAATTTTCGTGAAGGCTTATATGAGTACAACTTAATATACTCGCATTTCGTTGGTTAATATTTAAACAAAAACATACATTAGAAAATGGGCCAAATTTTCATTCTTAAAATATAAAATTTAAAAACTTGTTACACAATGTTAGAGAAATCCTTCAGATTTCAGCTATTAGATGCGTTCGCATTAAATATTAAGTACCTACCTACAAAAGAAACCAGCTGAGATGAGGCATGCGTTGGATTAAGGAAAAACAAATAAGAATTTTCATAGAAAAAAATTAAAAATAGCTTCGAAGGCCTTTTGAGGGTGTTTTGATTAAAAACATTTACTTCAATAACTGGTAAATAAAACCAATTTTTAATTTCACTCGGTTAAAGTTTTTAATGGCTACTTCCATGCCAAATTAAAATTTGTTTGTAAACAAAATAGCTAGTCTATCTTTATAGATTAGAAAAAAAGAACATTATAGAAGAACTCACAATAATGTTTTTATTTTTATTAAAAGCTGCATGTTGGCAAAATTCGGATGAAACCAAAAAATCAGAAATTTGCACGAGGTAATTCACTTAAATATGATCTCATAAATATAAAAGATATGTAGTCTAAAACTACAATCCAAAATTTACGAAAGAAAAAAAAAACACAAAATGGAAACTTTCCTTTATTTAAAGCATTTGAAGTAAATCATTCGCTGATAGAACTTATTACACCTTCTATGACTGTTGAACCTTCCTTCATGAACAGCAACTGCAACTACTTCCTTGCACAGGCTTTTGATCCTGATAAATGTTGGTACATATTCATAAATTATAATACCGAATATTTGAGTGCCAAATCGAATAAAAGTTACAAAAAAATTAAAAATTAAAAAATAAAAAAAAAAAAAAAAATTAAGAAAATTAAAAAAAAAAAATTAAATTAAATTTTTTTTTTTTACTTTTACAAATTAATTAAAAAAAATTATATCCTTTTTTGGAAAATAGCACTTTTAAAAGAATGGTTTTCTAAACTCCAGTAGAAGCCACAATTATCGGGTGGTCAAGAAAGAAACTAACTTCAACTCCGTAGAATGACCGACGACGAGCAAAAGCAAGAGACGTTTGACTAACTCGAATGTCCTAGGATGAATGACGTTTATTGCGGCTTTTTTTAGCAGGATACCTATATACAAAATTGAAAAGAAGCCTGTAAATCTTGACATATATCTACCAGAAGTCATATACGTAGTATATATCTGTGACGAGTTTAGACGTTATCCATTTTTTTTTGTTGTTTGTTCCACTATGTTCTATGGGAATAGATTTATTCTATTGCTTGGAAATGGTGTACTCCCGTCGGGCCACCGCCGCTGTTCGAATTGATAGCTTTTTTTTTTAAAAGAGCTCTCAAATTTTAAGAGCGAAAGAGAAAACCGAAAGCGCAGCAGAGCCCAGTGCTCAGGGACCATGGGAAAATTCCCTATCTCTTGGGAAATTATTCGATTTTGTTGTTATTCGTTGAAAATTTGAAAAGGACGATAACCACGGTTTTAAATTTTCATATTTCATCTATTTATTCCATTCCGATAGTATAAAACTAACGACACCAGTTTTAAAGTGACGAAGGACATCTTATTGCATTAAAAACTGAAGTGGCTTTAAATCACCGCCAACTTTCTGATTATGAATGTAAAAGGAACAAGCCCAATTTGTTGTTCGCTCTTCTTCAATTAATAAAAACTTGAAACGCATAAAAATATTGATCGCCACTCCTGACAAACAGTATTCACTGCACAATATCAATATCAATATCTGATATTTGAATTTATTTAATTTTTATTTAAGCACTCTGCTCAGAATCTAATGCATTGCCTTCCATATTCCAATTTTTGTCATGAACGCCCTGTAAACATCACGCCAGATTATAAGAATAATCATAAAGTCTGCCTTTGAAGCAAAGATAGCAAAGAAAATCCAAAATTAAATCAAAGGTGGTTGCTTTCCCTGTAACCTGATGGGGGAAAAACACAAGTAGCGCACCTGTGGATAAAGAAGAAGACAATATGTTATGGAAGCGGAAGCTCCGATAACATATTGATGCCGATAGGCCATCATAGAAGGCTAGGGCCAGACACTCACAAAGAAGAAGAAAAACACTGTTTCACTCGTGTTAGTGTACGCGCACGCAGTTAGTGTTATGGGGGATGCCCAGCTCGCCTGCGTGAGTTCCTAAAGGCCAATGGCGGCCCATACTAATTGCAGTTAGTCCATCGACGTCTACACAGGTTACTTATTCTGGCATCATCATGTGTTGGCCAAATCTTTTTTGAAATGACGCATTTCATCAGGTTCAAGTGCCTAGTCACCGTCCTTGTAGTGTAGTGCGCGGGGATTTCTCTCTTTATGCATCCCAGCGGTGGGAAAACTTTCTTCGCATAGGACACGCACGAAGCCACGTCTGGCGAGTTTATCGGCCTTCTTATTTTCCTCTATGTTCCTAGCCGGAAAGGGGAACCCAGACGAGAGTGATTTCAAACCGATGACTCGCCCTGGCCAGTTCACAATAAGTTTGGTCGTATACCTGGTTGACTCAATAGCCTTAATTGCGGCCTGACTGTCGACCAAAATGCCAATTTTTTTTATCGGGTGCCGCTAGATTCATAACTAGTCAATACGACTCCCCAATTGCCAGTACTTCAGCTTGAAAGATGCTGGCTGCGTTGGGAAGTCGAAAAGACCACTACAGTTCATTTTGGAACCATCTGTGAAAATGCATCATATAGAAGCCCTTGTTTTTGAATTCTTATTGAATTCTGTGAGACCCAAGGCCTATGTAGCTTCTCACAACCATTCGTTTTGTGTAGGTTTTTCAATTTTTGGGACGAATGGAAGGGATCTACAATTTAACGCTAGGCTAATTGAGAAGCTCTTTAATGACAGTTTTACTTTCGGGTGTTTGTCAGACGTTCTTGCTCAAATATTTACCTGAAAACTGAGTATAGGGTATTAATCAAGATGTTAGCATTACTTGGTTTTAAAAGATTTATCCACATCGAGTCTGGCGTTATCGGGATATGAACAGTTTTCAAAACGTTTCCGTTGATTAGAATGGAAAATGAAGGACGCAATAATCTTGAAAGCATCAATTTTATAATAGACACCTTGTTCGTGTTATTCGTGATTTAAAGAGTTCCTAGGTTAACACCTGATGATATCTTCCAGTTCACTGCGTACCTATGTATGACCTTTCAAGTTCTCTCGTTCATTCGTTTATTTTTATACTTGCTTCCAAATGCGAAGTACTGTTTTCACGAAAATAGCGGTTACAAGTTTTTAATTAAGGCTGGTACGCAGTTCACGCGAAATCCAATTTTTCATACAAATTTTTCACTGCGAAATGTCAAAATGAACTTTCCAAATGTAAATTTTACCAGGCAGTACGCTGTTGAAGTGAAAAATAGTTGTTCAAAAACTGATTCGTAGGGGGCGTTACTTAAGCTATTTCACTTGGCTTTTATTGTCCGTCGCATTAAATTTTTGACATTTCGGCGTGAAAATTTCACTTTCAATTTCACAGCACTTTTTGGAGAGGAGTGAAAATTTAACTTCACTCGAACAGCGTAGGTACCAGCCTTTAGGAATGAAATTAAGATTTTAAAAGGATCAAACAAACTGGATCTGGCAACCCTGTCGGATCTCACAACGTCCGCCGGTTGCCCGATAGTTTAGTATATGGGAGAAAGTTATGTGCGACACAGTCGCGGATATATATTTCTTCTTTTATTTCTTTAAATAGGTTTCCGCTTAACTTTACCACTCCTAAGCCGCATGACGTCAAGTATTTTGCACTGCGTGAGGTGAATTTTTCGTTTTTTACTCAATCGCATCACAATAGAACTTGTAAACGTCATTATAAATATAACCACCTCTCAAAATATTCATTAAATTAGTTGGCGGCTACCTAATTACCTCAAACTAAAATATTGCAATAAAGTTCGAATGCACTACTAATATCCCAATGCACGTATATGCCTTGTGAACAACTTCTCAACGGTTCATTGAAATTTCTTATCTGTATATTATATTCGCTTTACGCGATTTTTCGGGTGCATCACCGCATTCATCATTTTTCAAAATTCCTTCGAAAATGCTGACTGTTGTGCTATAGGTGAATGAATTGCATCTAACTGAGAAAAATATTATTCACGAAATGCGGTCAATGTCTATTCGATTTGTTTACATGTTATTTTCGAAGCTAGGTATTCTACTCATACGGAAATGTTGCTGAAATATACGGACTCATCAGCTTTTAGATAAGGGATTTGAGTCGCGCTGCAATTTTTTGAGTATAGGTAGACTTGTTTTCGCATTGTGCCAACTCGCAATTTGACACCTTCACCGGAAAATCCCGTCACCTCTTTTTCGTTTCTCTTTTATTTTGACAACTTATATTTTCCCATGAGTTCAAGCACTGACATTAGAGTTCAAGTGTACGTCAGATTTAAAAAGCTGACTTCGCGGCGACTGAAACTGACTGCAGGTTTTCGCTGACGCAGTCAATTGGAATATACGTATGCGAAAATAAATAATTGTTGCACCTGGGTAAAGTATGAAACGCACTGAAATTGGTCATTGACATTTTGTGTGATGATTTCACTTCCAATTGTTTATAGTTGCTGGCGACGAGACAGTTGGTGGTTGGTTTCAAAGCAATTTGCTGAGTTTTTCCTAAAATTTCACGACTAATTTTCACACGATATCTCCAGATTGGAAAGATGCCTGTTATCATGTTTGTATACATAAATTCTTTAACTTTAACGGCATTTTTTCGAGGAATGCCTTTTTGGTGACATCTTCTCATGTATCGACAATTAGCCAAGTTAAGAAATAGTTGCGAAGCAAGTCACTTGATTTGATTAACACAACTGATGGCAGATCAATGACATTCGCGTGTAGATTTAATTCTGTCTTTTTCGTGGCTGCCATTTTACTTAATGTACCTACCTACCTAGAAATAAAAATAAAAGGTGAGAACCTATTAAAGTGGGCAATGACAAAGGTAGCATTTTAAGGCTCTACGACTCGACGGTCAGTAACAGTTGTAAATTCAAGGATCGTCTGTCCGTATTGAGGGTGCAGTATATTCTGTGAAATATGTGGGACAAAATGGCGAGCTCACTTTAGCAATAAAAACACGCAAATCTCTAGTTTACTAAGTCTGACGGCTGGCAGCCTTTCCATGTGCATATTTTTATTGGCCTAAATTGGTCACGTGAAGTTTTTTTTTACTGAGCACTAAGCTGACACTTCGAGCGCAGACTGACTTTGAAAAACTGATGTTGTCAATCTAGTTTAGGCAAAATCTAGTCCAGGCAAATGTAGATGACTAGATTTTGAAATATATCCCCAAGCTTTTTAAAGCTTTACCAACTTCTTGATTTAGTAAGAGATGATTTTAGTATAAATTACAACTTTTGGGAAACCCTTTATTAAAACTTTTTTATAAAGCTTTAATAAAGGGTGTCCCATAGTGTAGAGTATAGTGTTATTTATTGCATAAATATGGCCAAAGGGTTCGATGATGACTCCAACCGTTTTGGATGATTTTATTTCTTAACAATTCCTCTTGGATTTTCTGATAAACGACGCTATCTAAATGAAAATGAGTTCCTTCACTGAAGATGATTCTGTTTACTGTTGTTGTTTCCATTCCATTTTAAAAATATCCTAAGCTTTCAGGTCTGAACACTTGGTAACACTTTTCCGCACAAATTACGCAGAAGTCTTTGAAAAACCTTTATAAAATGCTTAGAGCTTTTGCATATAAAAGCTTTTATAAGCTTTAAGCTTAAAGCAATTTTGGCCACTTATAGTTAGCGCGTCACCTGAAATAATATACTGACGCAACTCGCTTGTAAAATAACGACAACAACCGAAAGTGCGTCCGGAAAAACGTACAAACGTTGCATAAAAGTCAGTGTAGCGAGCGAAAGATGCAACAGAAGGGAGAAGAAGAATATCCTGCTTCGAAAGTATTGATTGGTATTGCAGCCACCCAGATTAGGAAGATCCGATCCAGGAATTCTGTGATGCGATCAAAACAGGATCAGATATAGGTATAAGTAGGCCAAGCATTTGGCTGCTGGCGTTTAGAACGTAATAAAATAATAGACTAATCGCAATAGGTCCAAAAGGTCCCAAAAGCCTGCCTTCTCAAAACCAACCATTTGTTTTGCGTGAATTTTTGTTTTTAACAAATCAAAGGGAAATACAAGTTCGTGCCGAGTCTGGACGCCCAAATTGTGAAGCTTTCTTACTACCGTTTTTTTTTAGATGGCTTTGAACCTACATTTCTATGCATTTCTCAAGACACTTGACACGCAATTGTGCGCGGCACTGTACAAAAATCCTTATCGCCTCAGATTGGCGCATTAATCTAAAATTATCTGTTTAACCTTACACAGTGCAGAAAGTAGTGGTACATCAAAGGCAAAATCGTTTGAATTATGTCTAAAGCTGTGTGCGGCGTGCCTCCAAGCTCCAAAGCGCACGCGACGCAACTGTATGCTTTTCCAAAGAAACTGATAAACACTGCGATTTGCGTCAAACCAACATCATCCAACCGGCAATCATTGCAAGCGAATAAAATATATATATAGGTACGCAACTGAGATTAGAAATTCCTATGCAGGCAGATGAGTTTAATTTGCGGCAAAAATTTTGCCATGATAATGGAAAATGCGTTGTTTTGCGCTGCGAAAATATAGTTTGCGTATACACAAAGTCACAGGTTAATTGGACGATTGCCGAAAAGAGCCCCTAACCGTCGAAAACAAAATGTCCATGCGCCTGCAGACTTCCGAAATATAAATGAGTTGTTTATTAATTCGCCAGCATCTACAAACACTTCCAATTTATTAGCGATTTGCGTCTTTTCTAATTCAGTTTTTGCATTGATTACACACAGATACGCATTTGTTACCACATTGCGCTAATAAATCAATAGAGGCGCGAGCACGGCTGATTTCTTTGTGCAAACAAATTGGCAAATAACAAAAGAGTGATAACAATTCATAGTAATAATAATTAAGACTTGTATTATGCGAGACGTCAAGTGATAAGACAGGCCCTGTACAATTACAGCGAGTACAGCCTTTGATACGCACCTTGAATTCCAATAGAATGCCGCCGTATAGTGTCATTAATGATCTTTAATCTCTTTTGGCTATCGCTGTCAAACGAAGCGCACTTTCTTACGAAATTTATAATATTAATTAGCGGGCAGCTGATATCTGCTAAGGTTAAGTGTTAATGTACTGACAGTCATTTTGAAGTACCACCCTGAAAAAGGTGTCCTGATACTTATGATTATGATTGCCAATTTCAATTTGAAAACAGGATTTTGGCAATGAATACTGTTGTTGGTGTGCATAGCCTTAGGCCTACACGACCCCTCATCCGGGAACGGATGAAGACAAATTGACTTCGCGAAGTGTACTGGATGTGTTACAGAAATATGCGATGGATGTCCCCTAAAACAACGAAAATCCACCAGATTGATCACATTCACATTACAAACCGAGGGGTCAATACCGACTTGAAACACTATCTATTTTACGTTGAAAAGGGTAAGATTAGTTGAAAAATGCTGGCGAGTCCCTGCTGCTCAACAATAAGAGTCATGTCTCGAAACACTCCGCACAAGGACCATGACCGAGAGAAGTCTCTCCAGAAGGATTTAGCTAGGGAAAAAATTTTCAAATTTTTACCAAAAAGTAAAAGAAACATATCAAGGCTAGAAAGCCCGAATCGAAGCCTGCGAAGACAAACTAAGAGTCACTTCCGCAGACAGTTCATCGGCGACTATGACCAAGATTCCCCTATAAGTGCAGCAACATCGATGATGGTAGCCAAGGACTCCAATGAAGTAAGGGAAGTTATAAGCCCAACAAAGCGCTGCTCGATCTGATCGCTTAGTGCTTTCAAAGCTCGAATACACAGTCGGGTCTGCTCGGATAAAAGTGTGCTCAATCTGCGGCATTTACGGAGGCGTGAGTTTCCCTAAAACCCCAAAATTGAATGCAATATTCCGACCGACTGGTTTTTGGGTCGGTAAAGTCCACAGTCGAGCAAATATTCACGCTACACTGATCTTGAAAAAGCCTCAGGTCGTCTTTAGTAAAGAGACAAACCGTATTTCGCCAAAATCTGGCGTTAAAAAAGTCTCTCTGCTCTATGAAGATCGGTAAGAACACCAACTAAACTTTTGAGGTCGCATACGAAATCTGACACATTAGGTACAATCTTTTTAAGAGTCTGCGACTCTGCGTAACTTCTAGAGTCCACCGATGACATTCGACATCATTTTTAAGAACTCGGTCAGCTATCAGTGCGAAGGGCTAAGATGGTTGGTTTTGTGGAGGACACTGCAACTGAAAAGATCCTATGTGCTTCTAAATGGCGTTTTCGCCATCTTCCATGCAGGGACGACATTAGGTCTCAAAACGTGATATGTGGCTGTATATGAGTAATATCGGACCTATGATTGTGGCCATAGTAGGGAAACGCCCTTTTATTCGGATGGCATTCGCTTTCAGTTCTTGTGCTTGGATGGTACATCAATGATCAGCGCCAAGAAACTTTCAAGAGGGACAATGTGATAGTGACAAACCTTCTGCCCACTTTGAAGGCGACCTCAACCATCAGCAACTGGAGGCAGCTGTCCATGGGTACAAGGGGCTTTTTTTGCGAATAAAGGTGGAAACCTTGCATGACCAATGGTCCGACGTCCATTGATAGTGCCGGATTCCAACCGGCTAAAACCGATTTGTTTCCCCCGCGGAACCGTCGTAAGGCATTACTTCGCTGGTGTTCTTATAAAGACTTGTTGCTGGTTGCTCAATTGTTGGAACTATTAGCTTTCCGTTGGCGTTCTAAGATCGCTAAGTATACGTACCGCCACGTTACTTACAATGGTCCAGTTTTCGTCATTCTGAAGCATACAGTTTACGATGATATCGGGAGTGGGCCACTCACCGAATTGGTCGGGAGATCCTCTCGGTTTCGTACCGTTAGCAATGAATAAACACGTGTTCCACGTTTTCATAAACATTTTCGCAATGCCAGCAATTTGGGCTGGTTTCATGTCCGCGTTTAAAAAGATATTCTCTATAACAGCCATGACCAGTCAAGAACTGAGTCAGATAGGGTCGAAGGTGCTAAACTGGGATGTAGGTAAGATAGTTAGAGAAGAGGTAAGTCTGATAAAAGAATATCTTAAACCGATGAGCTTCATAAGATGCATTTCATAAGTTCGTCTCTTAGAGACCCAAGGAAAATTCGCTTCCATAACAAAATCAGGCTTCCTTCCAAGTAAATTTTGCATACTCGACTACCCAACTCTATCATCTATCTTCTTTTACTTTAAATCAACAATCAGCAGGTAGATATCTAAAACTGATAAAAAAAAGTAGCACGTCACACTTCCTCAGTGTGCGCTGCGGAAGTTTCCATCTAAATCAATAAAATAAAAATGCACACGACTCTAGATCGGAAATGGAGATTTATCCAACCACATCAACCTAATGCATTTGATTTACATAAAACAATAATTTGCAGGCGTGTATTATAGGCCAATGACAACATTCAGATAACGTCCCAGATGCATACCAAATCAAAAGACTCTCCCCAGCCGTCCGCATCGGATGTCAATCCAATGAACTCAAAGTGGTCCACGAACTCTGACTTTGAAACTATTAACCAATAGCAGCCACACTATCATCTAAAACCATCTGAAATCCATTTTTAGACTGAAATGAACTGACAGAAGGTCACCCGGTAGATCAGCATTAATTACATACAAAATTAAAATTATCAAATTAAATCACAGCGCCACCACAAACAGTTTAGCGCAGAAACAAAAAAAAAAAGCATAAGAAAAAATCAAAAACAAAAAATAAACCACACAAATGTCTCTCAATAAATATTATGACAACATAAAGCCATAAAAAGAAGCAGCTCATACAATCAGCGTACGCTCGGTGGGTGCGTAAATATTTGCCAAGTATTCATAACAATATTCTGGCAAACATTAAGTAATAAATTCGTAATCGAGGTTTACTGGCGATGGTACCTATCTATATCTATCTACAATACATCTGTTTACACACTCAGATACAGTGCGACGACAAGTGTATCTTTCAAGTGTGCACTGCCGCCGCGGCCGCACCGCTTCGATTGAGTTTTGATAAGCAGCAGCAGCAGCAACAGCAGCAGGTGATAACAAGCACAGCTCGCTCTCTCGCTCTCTGAGCGGCGGCGAGCACATGGTTGGTCGTTGGTAACACTTGCTCTATACAAACACGCACACTACTCTCTGTGTTGAATTTTTCTGAATGAAATTTTTCAGAAGATCGTACACAGTTCGCTTAGTATTGACTGAGGGGAAATTCGAAGCACCTGTATTTCCCCGGTTCTACGATATTACATCCCCCACCACAGTACGGTTCTCTTCGATAGACAAGTGCGTCTTTCTCTTTCTTTCGCTCTCTGTTGAGGAGGGTTACAAGACGCGAATCCATCGGTCGTCTTGACTATCACTGGCGGCCCGGCCCCATCATGACCATACGTCTGACCATTCGATCTTGGCTTGGGCAAGCTCCTTGATCAAGTGCGCTGCGTGTCGTGTCGCGGAAAAATAAACGACTACCACAACAGAGTCGTAATCGGTGCGCGGCTTAGTGAATATTAAAATGTATCTCAATCTGAAGTTGAGTCCAACGCAACCGAAACCGAACCGCGTGTATCTTCAGCGAATAAGAGAGACACAACAGAGAAGACAAAGACAGCATAGTGGAGCCGGAGCGACGGAGCCAGAGCGAGTTTCAATTCTCTGTTTTCAAAAGTGATCTTGCTGTGCGCGCACTACTATGCATATAGACGTGTGTGTGTGTAAGTGTGTGTATTTGCCGATCATTTATCGGGCTCAAAAACTCTCAGCCCAGAGAATTTACCTACGATTTTCATCTTTGGCCGTGTGCGCGGATCGTTTATTTATGCGCCCCCTCTACGATCGCCGTCGATCGTCGCGCGAGCAATGAGTGCGCGCCGGTTGTTATAAAAGTAGCAAGGACATATGGACTGAACATTAGTCGAAATCTATTATTAACGCAGCGCAGTATTGACGCTAGAGCTTAAAATACACGCTACCCTGTTTTAATACAGACTAACTTTATAAATATAAAAATAATTCAAATAGTGCTTAACTAATGATTTTAAATAGTAAATTATTTTTGAATTTTTCAATTTTTGAAATTTCTAACTGAAATTATTAAAACCGCAAATTGTATCTCATAGATACGTTGAAAGGAACATTTTTTTTTTTCATTTTTGAAAAAGTGCCCAAAGGACAATTTGCCAGCAAAATGTTACAAGATTCGTTTTTTATAAAATTACTGATGCGTCAGTTGAAAACAAACAATTTACAACATACACTGTTGGTTTTTCTAAGCATCATCACAGTGATAAGTTTGATTCAGTGGCTAGTGAAGTTATACAAGGAATTGAAGTCCTTGCCGCCAGGACCATGGGGTTTCCCCATTATTGGATATTTAGCCTTTATGGGCAATGAAAAGCATACACGGTTCATGGAGTTGGCCAAACGCTATGGCAGCCTGTTCTCAGCGCGTCTCGGTACCCAATTGACGGTTGTTATGAGTGATTACAAATTGATAAGGGAGTGCTTTCGCCGTGAGGAGTTCACCGGACGTCCGGATACACCATTTATGCAGACGTTGAATGGATTTGGTAAGTTAGAAACTATTTAAAAAATATCAAACACATGCGCTGCTGCTGCACTAGTGACCTAAATTTTATCGAGGCAAATGGGTGTCGACAAAAATTGACAGAGCTAGGCAAAATTTTCTATGCCGCTTGGCTGTTACAAAATTTCCGCAACAACAAGAAAAAAAATGCGTCGGTCGGCAAAAGAAACGCATTTTTCTATTTGCCTTTTTCATTTTCATGCTGTAATTGGTTGTATTTGGCAATTCTTTTTTCGTACGCTCTTCTTTTTGTGTTATGTGTGAAATTTTTCTGTTTACACTGTTGTTGTGGGGAGTTTCTTTTTTTTTTTGCGTTTTGTGATGGAGAAATGTTTGCACATTTATTAGGCCTAAGAGGAGTTTAGGATTTTTTTCTTTTTGTAAATTTCTCCTCACAGTTGACATATGTTAATTTTTTATATTCATACTAATTTAAGTGCAAACATTCGTCTTTCGAGTTATATAAATGAGCCGGGAAGTTAAATTCAATTTGCAATTTAAATAAGGTGTGGGGAAATTTTCGTACAATTATTTAAATTGATTTTTTGAATTTAGAGAAATTTTGCCCGTGTCAATTGTCAGATTATTGCTGTAGAAAATTAGGGAGAAGAATTGTTGGTGCCGTACTTGTAAGACTGTACTAATTTGTGGTGTTTTTTTTCTTTGTTACTGTTTCATTTTAGGTATCGTTAATAGTACTGGGAAATTGTGGAAAGATCAACGTCGTTTCTTGCACGAAAAACTGCGTCACTTGGGAATGACATACATGGGCAATGGCAAACACATGATGGAGAAGAGAATTATGGTGAGTAAGCAATTTTTAACAGAAGACCATTTTTAACTTATTTGTGCAAATTTGGAAAAAACCCTAAAAATTTGATTGTTAAATTTTGACGAACGACAATAGAATGCCATTATTTTGACTTTTTCAATAATAAAATCAAAGATTTCTTCGCATTAGAATGCCAGAAAAAAAAATCAATAATTGTACTAAATTCTTCATAGTGCCAAGAAACTTGAATTAATGTACTAAATTCTCTAAAGCTTGACATCAAAATCATTAAAAACCTGAGAGTCTACAGTACACGATTTATAAAGTTGTGTATCACAAAATTAACAAGACAGAAAATATTATTTTTCTACCAAATTGTGCTTGAAATTAAAATTTGAAAAAATGTACTAAATTCTTCATAAATCGACAATAAAATCATTAAAATTTTAAAATCGCAGCAAGTATAGTAAGACTATCAAACCTTCGTGCGACTGGTTAAAAAAGTCAGAAAATTCATTCATTGCATTAAAATCAGTTATTTAGTTCAGTTTAAAAATATCATTTATTTAGTGACTATTTGGACAACCCAAAAGTAGTTACTTTCGTACTATACGATGTATACGAGAATTTGTCCCTCATAATCTTTCTCAATTACCTACTTATTTAAAATTAAAAAATAAAAAATAAAATAAAGTTATGTAATAAGCCAAAAATTACAACATTTGTTGATTCCGAGCACATTCCAAAGTTTAAAAATAAAATGTTATTACATTAGGAGTTTATTTTAAATTCAAATTGAGATAGAAAACATTTTTTTCTAAAATTTCGATCCATTTTCATCCAATTTCTTGAAAATCTCTCTTTAATTATTTAAAATGCGAGCCCATTTGTGTAGTGGACAGCTTAAATTAAATAGAGATTTAAATTGTAGCCTAATTTTTAAATTCGCAATAAATTCTCAAAAGTTTGACTCCTAGAGTCCCAGGAAAATACAATTTACCGGCATTCCGATCGCACGGGTTCAAATCAGCTTAACATCTTCCTAATTCACACGGCCAAATCTTAACCAGGCAATTTTTTTTAATTCTTTCAGACCGAAGTCCATGAATACATTCATAATTTACAAATCTCCGAGGGCCAGCCGATGGACATGGCTCCGGCAATTTCCGTTGCAGTTAGCAATGTCATCTGTGACATAATGATGTCAGTTCGTTTCTCAATTGATGATCCGAAATTTCGTCGTTTCAATTTTCTCATCGAGGAGGGTATGCGGTTATTTGGTGAAATTCACACAGTCGACTACATTCCCACGGCACAATACTTCCCGGGCGTGTTGAATGCCAAGAACAAGATCGCCCGAAACCGCGAAGAGATGCAAAGATTTTATCGTGATGTCATCGCTGACCACAAGCAGTCCTACGATGCCGAAAACATCCGCGACCTGATCGATGTGTATATCGCAGAAATTGAGAAAGCCAAATTAGAAGGTCGCGACGGGGAGCTATTCGATGGAAAAGATCATGGTGAGTTTGCTATTCTATATACCTATTATTTTTTTTTTTTTGAAAAAGGTCCGCTCTGACCTAGTTTTGAGAATTTTCGCAGAATTCATTCATCATTATGAAACAGGATACTAACGACAGATTATCTGTTCATTTTTTTTTCTCCGAATATAGAAGAACAAATCGTACAAGTCATCATTGATCTATTCTCAGCCGGCATGGAAACGATCAAGACCACATTGCTGTGGATCAATGTTTTTATGCTGCGCAACCCTGAAGAAATGCGTCGAGTTCAAGAAGAGTTGGATCAGGTTGTTGGCCGCCATCGATTGCCATCGATTGAGGATTTGCAATATTTGCCCGTGACTGAGTCGACAATTTTGGAATCAATGCGCCGCTCGAGCATTGTACCATTGGCTACAACACACTCGCCAACAAGGTAAGTGTTGTCCACTAGATGTGTACCTTTTTTACTCCCTCTCTCTCTCTCTCTCGCTCTTTCTGTCTCTAACTGTGTGTGCATGGAAATCTCTTAATCTATATTTGATCACGTGCATATACGCGAGCGCAGTATCCCACCTCCCAGCGTGCGCACTATACTCTATTGCCAATTATCATACCGGCTTTGAGCTGTAGTAG
This sequence comes from Cheilosia pagana, assembly GCA_936431705.1. NCBI lineage: Eukaryota > Metazoa > Arthropoda > Insecta > Diptera > Syrphidae > Cheilosia > Cheilosia pagana. The sequence continues at coordinate 27,925,681 of OW386168.1, read as the reverse complement.
TAACGACGACTGACTTTCGAAATGCGATCCACACAAGAGTTTAATGAACTGCCTTGCCATAGAAGTTGGGATTTCGTTTTTTTTTTTTTGTTCGTATACATGCGAGTGTATGGATGTGTTAAAATCAGGCCAATTATTTCACTTTAACTCGTAAATGGGAAACTGTGCGAGGCGGTGATGTTCGTTAAGAGAAGATTATTATGTAAACTGAACTGAAGTCGCAGTTGTACAGTAATTCACTTGGGCTTTGGATAGTGAAATGCGTGCGTAATTGAACGCGTCAGGGTATTCTTTATGAGCCTCTGAATTCTTGCCAAATATTTGATTGAGTCGGAGCTTAAGGCAGAGTTGATGTAAGAGTACGGCGACCTGTGGAAAGTTTGGAGATCGATTAGGAAATTTTCCATATAAGACTGACTGTCTTCTGTTAGGTTTTAAACCTATTCGAAGAGTTTTCATTACTGATTGAAAGTTGTTTCTTTAGAGTAACAATTAAAAATTAAAGAATTCAAAGTTGTTATTTAGATTTTTAGTTTTAGGGTTATGCAAAATTAGACAAATCGAGGTTAACCTCTTTTTAGAATATCTTTAAACCCTTTTTCAAAATTAATTCCAGCTCTGGTAGAGTACTAAGATCTAGCCCGTTTTTTCCTCCTACTAACATTCCTAAGAGACATTAATCCACATTCGGTGTACCCACCCAAATATCAAAATCGTTGGACATTTTCAGTTAATTCTGGGCTTACCTCAATTGGGACCTGATTTAATAAAAAAATAATTTTCAGACTTAAATTAAAAGCAGAGAACACGTCTTAGTCTAGGTCAACAGAATTTTCATTTTCCACCTCCAACCTTCAAAAACCTCGCACCCACCGCCATGAAACTAATCAAAAATCTTGCCTCTTTTCCATTACAGAGATGTCGAAGTAAACGGCTACAAGATCCCAGCCGGCTCACACGTAATCCCACTGATCAACTCCGTGCACATGGACCCCAATCTCTGGGACAAGCCCGAAGAGTTCAATCCCCGCCGTTTCATCGATAGCGAAGGCAAGGTTCGCAGGCCCGAATATTTCATTCCATTCGGCGTGGGTCGCCGCATGTGCCTGGGCGATGTCCTGGCCCGCATGGAGCTCTTCCTTTTCTTCTCCTCATTCATGCACTGTTTCAACATAAGCCTGCCCGAAGGCCGCCCGCTACCAAGCCTAAAGGGCAATGTCGGCGCCACAATAACACCCGAATCGTTCAGAGTTTGCCTAACGCCGCGACCCTTAACACTTGCCACCCCCGAGCCGCTGCACCAAAGAAATGTCGGCTCATATTGATGTCCATCAATAGAAAGCAAAGCTGCCTTCGTTACCGACGTTTGAGAGAAAACTCATTTTTTTCCCTCACGATCGGGCAGGGTGTTGCGCAACTCCGGTGGGGCTCCTTATTTTTGCAGAGCACGGTCTTGTTCCTACTACTCACACACAAATTCATAACATTCAACTCAACATTTTGACTCATTATACGTAAAAACAAAAAAAAAAAGACGATGAAGAAGAAGGCGAAAAAAGGAATTGCAAAGAAAATCGGAAAAAATTAATAACAACAAAAAAATAATATTCAAAAGAGGAAAATTTTAAAAATTGTATTTTCCCTGCCCATCTACTCAGTGGATGGCTCTGAGAGCTCCAATCGCGTCATGTTTGGCCACAAGGATAAAAATGTCGTCAGCAAACACGCATCAACCACCAACGCCGCTCTGAGCTTAGGGCAACATCGAAGGCGCTTACCAATTTTCTCCACCCCCGCGCTGTGTTCAGTTTAGTTATTAAACAAAAATAAAATTCTGTGGTTCTAGTTTATAAAAAATAAAATATTAATAATTATTGTATATATTTTCATTTTATTATAATTAATATTCTCACTCATTATAAAAAAAAATTTAAAACAAATATCATTTAAATTTCTCAACAAAAAAAAATGATTTTGTGTATTTTTATTTTTAACATTTAAAATTCATACCGAAAAAGAAAACAATCTAAATGTACCTTTTGTTGTTTTTATATAATTCTGAGTGCCAATTGAAAGAGAATCCATTGTACAATACCTTTTTTGTATTTAATTCATTCTTTTTAGTTTTATTACATGAAAACAATTATATTATACTTTAGCTTTAATTATATGTTGTTTTAAATGTTGTTGAATATTGTTTTTCACATAGGTCATAAACAGATCAATGAAATAAACAAAAGACATTATCAATTGAAAAAGAAATATATCGAGTTGTTGTTTTTTTTTCCACTATTCAGAAATGGGCTTGAAAACAAGGCTGTGAGTGGGTGGTGTTAGGGTGATGCCACATTCGCCTTCCATGTTGATGTTTTCAAATGGGGGAAGGGATATTTCAAAGTTAACCAGAGTCAAGCCGGCAAACGAAAAGATCAACATTTTTGCTAATTCTTCACCGGGACACATGCGTTTTCCTGAAAATATAAACAACAACGTTTGTGAGAGTTTTCGAGGTAAAAATGATTGATATATGTCTCACCCGATTGAAATGGTATAAAATGAGGTGGGCTGTAGTATTTCCCTTCGGCGGTGATGAACCTCAGTGGGTTGAACTCCTCCGGATTGGGCCAGAGTTGCGGGTTCATGTGCACGGCCCACAGCAGGGGGATGATCATGGAGTTCTTTTCGATTTTGTACCCATTTATCATAGTGTCCTGCGGCAGGTAATTTATTTTTTAAGAACATTTTACTAACATAAAAAAATAAAACATTCAAATTTCTATAAATTTGAATACAGCTCTAATTAAAAACAGGTCATAAATAACTGGGGCCGATTATTTTTACGAAATGTCACGCTTACTACGCAACCAACGAAAAAGCAATTGATCTCAGTTAAAAATAATCCCGTTATTCACAAAAGCTATAAACTGCTAGTTCTAGAGTCATGAAACCTTTTTGGTGTATTAAAAACTGCGTGAGAGTACACCAAGGGTTTTTAGGATATAACTTTCCATAATAAAAAAAAGTTAAACCCATTTTGACGGGCAATACAAAAAAGGGATTTAATTTTTTTAAGAGCTATAACCACAGCAATAATGACAGAGTTGAGCTATTTTGCGCGGTGATAGAGAAAGGAAAATATTTTTATGTACGATTTTGCTTTTACCCCAATACGGGTCTATTTTTTAAATTTAAGTAAATTGAAATCGAACCGATTGACCTTCAAAAAAGCAACTACATACAAAAATTACTGGTTTAAGAGTTACAGTCAGTTTATTCTCCATAAATGTAATGGAAACTGATACTGAACAAACGAAAGTTCAACCAGAAACATTCCTACAAAAGTTATCTAAAATTTCAGAAACCACATCGTCCAGATGATCATCGTCGTAAGTGAACTGCCCTGCAGAATTATTTGGAGTGTATTGCCGGTATATCTTGGGAGCAGAAAACCAAACTTATCCTTTCAAGTTGATTCAAAAATTGCTCCTAAATGTCGCCTGGAAGATCATCACAAGAAATCTTCTACGCAACCGATCTTAATGTGATCACAACAATCCCCTTAAAATGAGAATCACATCCGCAAAAGATGTTTCGAAAATATAAATGTACCTAAAAAAATCCAAATTATAAAAAAAAGAAATTTGAATGGCTTAAAAATCAACTGTGAAAATTAATGTATCAAACTGATCTAAAAAAAAACATTTCAAATATCCTCTACTACAAAATATAAGTAATTTGAACATTTAAAACCCATTTAGAAACTGCTTAAAATTTCCCTTTTAATACGTCGAAAATCCTACAGCTTTAAAATCAACTAAAAAAACAAATACCTCCGAAATGGAACCTAAAATAAATAAAACTGCTCCAAAAATAACTATAATATTTTTTTTTTTAAGAATCTCGTCAAAATCACCTCAAAAAACTTCCGAAAACTATATCAAATTAGCTTTCATAAATATTTCCAAATCATACTGAATAAGACCAAAATTGTTGTACTTAAAGTGCACATGTAAAAATCGATCAAAAATAAATAGAAATAAATTAGTAAAATAATTTGAGCATTTTTTCAGGACATTTACACTCTCGGATTCGTAACGATGCAATGCATCTATATTTTCCAGCAGAATAACCACGCAACGAAAGAATCGATGTGAAGATTAAAATGAAACCAATTTTTAAAAATAACCAGAATTGCGTGTCCGAAAATTCAACATTTTGCATAGCAAAGCGATTCAAATAGACCATCAGAGTTCGCGTCAAAGTTTCTTACAAAAAAACATTTCAAAAACAGGACAGGAACGCAAAAAAAGTGATTTGAAATTGCTTCGAAAATTGCCCTAATTCCTTGAAAAAAATCCAAAAGTCTTCGTACAAATTGCTCTAAACGCAATTTTATAGAATAGAAACAAAAAAGATATATTTTCAAAGTTGACCCACGCATGTTTGCTCGAAATGGGAGCCGAACAATATACCCCGGCCTATCACAACCGCGCACTATTAAAACAGATGCAGGCGACTTGATGGCGAGCGTCAGACACTAACTCAAGAAAGTATGCGTGAATAGAATGGAACCTCTGTATCACTTGTCCACCCTTTTCAAATTTAAATCTTTTCAGACTTTTTACCCCCTTAGGCATAAAAGAGCGACCAATTGTTTGAATGTTTTATGGTAGTTCGCCTAAAAACAAAAGAGTTGAGGTGCAAACTGTGCTTTCAAGGAATCGCGGAAAGTTGATCGACAACTTGGGCTTAAAAAATTTGCTTGTATCAATTTGTCTCAAAAATAGTCTTAGAAGTGTTAAATTTTTCTCTGAACGACCTGGGAGTGTACCACTTCCTGGAGTGCGAATACATTTAAATTCCCCCAATCCCGGTTCAAACTAGCTTTATTGTATTCAAAATGTGACAGGCACCATTGACTTACCTTCACAGTACCATGTGGCATTCCCAGTGGCACTACAGCTCGAATCCGTTCCACCTCCGACACACACGCCTTCATCAGGTCCACAGTGTCAATATCGTCCAGGCATAGTGTGTTCCTGTCAAATGCGGACAATTCCTAAAAATTGTACAACAAAACAAAGTTTTCCTCTATGGATTACAGGAAAAAAAATCACCCAAATACACCCTCCCATACCGTTCGCAGCATATCCTGATACTTGGGAAACTTGGCCAAATACAACAACAACCATCGGACCGTAGTCAATGTAGTGTCAACACCGGCACCAAACAAATCTGCCAATAAGTGTCGCAATTGATCATCGGTGTACATTTTGACGCTTGCATCTTCGGCAATCAGACGTTTCCGCTTCTCTTGCAAGAAACACTCAAGAATGCTCAGACGTCCGTCGTCATTCTGATCGCATTCCTTGGACATCTCCAGACGCTTGCGGCAATCATCAATTATGCGATCGTAAATTTTATGGGTCTTGCGCTTGCCCTCCAGCAGGAAATTAATTGTCTTCCGATTCGACGGCAGAAATCTGCAGAAGATGGAATAGAGAGTGAATTTCACAGGACTACTGTACCTAGCTGCTATGGCGTTAAGTGCGGTTTCCATTGCGTCATGTCCGGCTGGAGATCCCGCACTGAACACTCAAGTCTGACGTCATACCTGAGGAATGGAATAAAATTAACCACACCCGATACCCCTATGTGCTTGACTCCTTCTTCCTGCAGCTCCTGCAGGTATCGCCAGGTGACATCATGCTTGGGATATGTGATGCCAAAAACGAGATCGTTTACAATGTTGCCCATGGAATGGTGGAGCGCATGCATCGGATTGACTTCTAAGCGCTTCGATGATTCAGCACGTAGCGTCTGTGTGTGCGATTACGAAGAAAGAACAGAAATGGAAAGTGGAATTAGTCAAGGTGAAGAAGTAAAAAGAACCACGAACGTGTTAGACGTTGTGGTGTACACATAATGTATGTATATTGTATATACTAACATTGAGGAAGTCTTGGACGCCGATGCGTATTCTGTTCGTCAGCATTGATCGGGGCGAACCGAATTTCGCCATTCCCATGCGCTTCAGCCAGTCGGTTATTTGGCGACGCTGATCCTTCCACAGAGGGCCCTCCGCACAGACTATACCTGCAAAAATCGCACCAAACCGGTGAGTAATTGCCGTCAGTTTTTTTTTATTTGTTTTCTTACCATTTCCACCCATGATGCCATGAGTAACATAGAGCGGTGCTCGTGCTGTGAATTCGTCTCGTCGTAGGAATTCTCGGATGACCAATGCATCGGTGAGTACGATGGTGTTGATGTTGCCCAAAGAGAGACAGTAAGTGGAGCCGTATTTCCTTGACAGTTGCTCGAGGCTTTTGTATGGAACTTTTGCATTGAGACAGGGAAGATAGCCCAGAATTGGTACTCCCCATGGTCCTGGCGGATAGTTTCTGATTTTTTGGAATTTATAAATAATAAATCCAATCAAACCGAGCAAGATCTGTGCCGAAGAATTAGAAATTTCAATAATTTCGTAAGAGTCATTATTATAATTATTAATAAATTTAAACCAAGTCTAAACTTATCAGACAGCATATCGCTCTTACGAAAGCTAGTTAAGGTTTAAAAAAAATCCATAAATAATAAAAATAGATTCCAGATCGCTTTCTATAACTTAGCCTACGACTGCTAGCTATGTTTGTCGATGTCTTAAAAGCAACTCGCGAGGCTGTTATAAAAGTATCAATTCAAAGGTAGCTTAGCTTTTAGACGAAAATAGATTGCGATGAGATCTCTTTCTAAAATATGTCATACAACGGAGCTGTTTTTTGACCTTTTAAGGGGTGGCTTAAATGCAAAGAACTATGCAGACTACAGTAACCATTTGGACAATATTAGCGACTTTCCAACAAATGTGGTCCACAATCTATGCTGTTAGATTCGTCGTAAATGTGCAGATCCCTTCCATTCGTCCCAAAAATTAAAAACTCACTCAAAACGATGGGTTGTGCGAAGTTAGGCCTAGCGTTCCACAGACCCGTTGCGCCAACTATTTATTTATTTATTTATTTATTATTTTTAATCTATGCTGTTGCCATATCTTATGCTGATGACACAAATGATACACATTTTCACAAGAATTGCTGCCAGACGTGTGAAATAAAAATTCCCACACTGAAATCTTAAAATTCCTATTTTTGTAAAAAAAACGTGTGCAATTTTCCCACTCGCTAAAAACAAACCTAAATCAACAAAATTATAATGTTGAATGATGTAAACAAAAGCGACCACTAACACAAGTTTTTTTTCGAGCATTTCAGTCGGTAAAACCACCGCTTTGCAACCTTAGAGAGCGGGGGAAAAACAAAACTCGTATGAAAACCAACAACAGGTGGAAAGATCTCACTAACTGTGAAATATCACGGAAGCTTTGGCCAGAACCTTTTCAGTTTAACAGGTCATCGCTATCTAGGCTAGTAGGGGCTCTAACTGGTCATTACTTCTTAAGAAACTGCACAATGAAGCTTAATCTCAAAGATGAAGACTTAACATATGTAGAGGCTGCGGAGATGAAGAAGACCACGAGGAAACACCTCACTTCCTTTGTCACTGTCCGAGTCTCAGTCACTTGAGGAACAGAACACTTGAACACAGAACACAGATATTACTTCCAAGACGTACAAGAACTTTCTGATGTCTCACGGTCTGATCTTTACAGGTTTTTGTGGACATCGGGATGGCTGGACAGCGTCTGTTAACCGCAAGGAAAGGAAAGAGGACAACGGATACAACAGCAGCGGTTAACCCCCAAAAAAGGGCATCACAATGGGTCCACGAGGACGTAAGTGTGGTATTGCAGGGTACGCCCTGCTCTAATTACAAATCTACCTAACCTAACCTAACACAAGTTTTGTGTTCCCTAATCAAGATTAGTTAAACCTAAAAAGCCTCACTTTTAAGAAGCGCCAGTCTGATATTAGCTCTTCCAGGGATTATTTTCCAGAATCAAAGCAAGCAAAGGAATTTTTGGAGATTTGTTTGATGGCAATTTGTTTGGCCGAGTTAGAAATTTGCGTTAATAGTTAATTGAGCATCTTCCAGCATATGATACCATCTAATACCTTTGCAATGCTCATTTTTTCAAAGAATTAAAGCTTGTGGTTTTGAATTTCTATTTCCCTTTTTCTTCTTTGCATGCATTGAAAAAAGAACATCCTAGATTCGAATTTATTTTCAAAGCTAGAAAATTAGTTTCCCTTTTGGAAAGTGCCACCATCTGGAATCACTGCTCACCATTTTCATTTGACAGAACTCATTCAAAATGCAGATATAAAAATAGTGCAAGTGACAGGAAAAGACCAAACAGTTGGGACAGACAAGAAAAGAACGAAAAAGCATCGCACTGAGATCGTCTTTAGTCGATTGGTTTTTTTTCCGCAACTATTGATTGGAAGTGGGTAATGTCGAAAAGGATTTATGGCATTGAAGTCTCCTGAAACAATTTTATGTAGAAGATTCAAAGATGAATATCAACATTTAAATATCTGAAATGCATCTGGAGGTACCTATTGTCGAAGCGTTTTAATTCTTGAAGAAAAGAAAAGAAAACAAGCCTTTAACTGATTTATATAACAGAACACTTGTCACTTACGCCACCTAGGCGTCAAACTGTTATCAATCTTGGCAAAGAGTTAAAAAACAGTAACTCACTGTCGATCACTTACTTAACAGTAAGGTTTATGCACGTCTCAAACTCACATTTTCCAAGTATGTGTCTGGAAGCAATTGAGATATTTCTTTAGATTCCAACAAATTGTCTCTTTCCGTTTGGTAATTGTCCCCGACGACTTACGTTTTAGTATCGGAATTATAGAGGCTTCACTTAAGCATCCGACACGAGGAGACATAAATTTACAAATTTACAATAATGATAATTAAATCAAAAAAGGAAAAGACTATTACCCAAGACCCAAGAGGCATAGTGTACCCTCTACAGAAAAGTACAGGACGACAAGTAGAAAGGTAGATCTGGTATACTGGGCTCATTTAATAACAAAAAGTTTTCAATTGATTTTTGGTCCGGCTTACTAGAAGTGTGAATTATACAACCACCCACTCTATGAGCTACAGAGATGTGGATGGATCGACTACTTTTTGTACAAATTGACAATAATACCCCAAGCAAAGATGCAACGGTGTCTGGAGGAAGGGGTATTCCCGAGGTCGTGGAAACTCCAGCACCTGGTTTTACTGCCAAAAGGGAAAAAACCACCAGAGGAACCGTCTTCATACCGGCCAATATGCCTATTAGATACAATGGGGAAAATCTTAGAACGGATCATATACTGCAGACTAATCGAGGTGGCAGAGGATAAAGGAGCTTTGTCAGAGGACCAGTATGGATTCAGAAAATCGCGTTCTACCGTCGATGCCATTAAGGCGGTAGTAGATACAGCGGCTGAAGCAATACGGCGAAAAAGATGGAGAGGTGGGACGAAAAAATATTGCGCGGTTGTGACCCTTGATGTTAAAAATGCCTTCAATTCGGCAAGCTGGTCATGCATTAGGAGATCCTTGGTCAGAATGGAAACGCCGTACTATCTGCTGAATATAGTAGCAAACTACCTTACCGACAGGAAGTTAAGGTACCATACTGACGATGGCGTTAAGTACTACAACATCACCGCGGGAGTACCACAGGGGTCGGTTCTTGGACCACTCCTGTGGAACATAATGTACGACGGGGTTCTCCGACTAACGCTGCCACAAGGAGTTAAGGTTATAGGCTTTGCTGACGATATCGCTGTGGTTACTGTGGCCAAACATATCCACGAGATAGAGTCCGCTACGGATGAAGCAGTAGCCAGGATCAAGAGTTGGCTAGAGTCTGCAGGGCTAGAACTAGCTGACCACAAGACCGAGGCTGTGTTGATAACCAGCCGAAAGACTGTGGAATATGCATCTTTCCGTGTTGGAAACCAACTAATTAGATCAAAGGAGTCACTAATGTACCTAGGAGTAATGCTCGACAACAAGTTAAGCTTTAAAACGCACATCCAGTACGCCAGCAAAAGGGCGTCACAGATGCAAGCAGCTCTTTCCCGGATTATGTCAAACATCGGTGGCCCTGGATACGCCAGAAGGATTCTGTTATCCAGGGTGGTCAGCTCAATACTGATATACGCTGCACCGGTCTGGGCAGGGGCTCTTACAACTAAGGAAACAAGAAGGAAGCTCTCGTCAGCATACAGGCTCTGTGCAATAAGAACAATAAGCGGATTCCGAACAATTTCGGACGAAGCAGCCTGCGTTATTGCGGGAATGATTCCCATCGACATTCTCGCCAACGAAATGCAAAGGATCTACCTTAGGCTAACTGTCAACAGGCAAGAGTTCATCATAAGGAAAATGATAAAAGAAGAAGAAAGGGCAACATCTCTAGCACTGTGGCAAGTCCGGTGAGATAACATGGCAAAAGGCAGATGGACCCACAAACTGATCCTAAACATCGAGGTCTGGACAAGAAGAAAAGGCGGGGACTTCAACTACCACCTCACGCAGTTCCTGTCCGGGCACTGCGGCTATCGAAGTTATCTTCACAGATTCGGCCACGATAGCTCGCCTCTATGCCCCGAATGCCCAGATGAAGAAGAGGATACGGAGCACGTAATGTTCCACTGCAGAAGATTTTCAGGAGGAAGACTGAACTTACCCATTCCACAGCTTCTCATAGAGCGTATGTTTAGCTTAAAAGACGACTGGCTGGAAATATGTTCATACATAACGAACGTACAAAACGAGCTAAGAAGAGCCGAAAGACAAAGAAGGGTCAAAGTGGCAGACGTTGATGATTAAGCATGAGTTGCTAAGTAATACCTAAGTAATACCTAACGGCAGTCCCGCGGGGAGAGTGGTAGAAGAGTACATGGGTGTGGTTTAGTACGTAAGGCGCGAGGCACTGGAGAAACATATCCCGCGAATCGTGCATGCTAGTAGCACGGGCAACTAGTATCTTTCGAAGATTACACATCCTTTGGACGCAACAAAAAAAAAAAAAAAAAACCCCAAGCAAAGAAGCTTCGAATCTCAGCCCATGTAGGTTCGAGACACCAAGAAAGATGCATACTTCATTTAAAAGACCAAGACCATCCGCAATGCATGACAGAGAATTTTCAAATAAATAAATATCCAGTTGGGACGAAAGGTCCATAAGAATCCTTCAGCTGTAAGGAATGAATTGTCCGGACTAGACTAGACTAGAAGTGACTGAAGACTGCAGACAAAGACTCTTTACGAAATCCATCAGTTAAGAAAGTGAGTACAAGTTGTAATAATAAACCAATCCAAAGTGCTTCCATCGCTATTCACTTAAGCTTTCCACTAATAAATCGATCGTCCTCACAGCAACCATCAGCGGGGAAAAGGCCTTGGAATTCAATCCTAAACCCGCAATTGTGAGGCTTTCATCGAAATTAAACCGAATTCCGTTGCTGGTTCGCGCAGAAAATCGGTGCACTCTTTTAATTGAACTCGCTCAGCAACAATAACATTTGAACAAGACAAGTCGCTCATTTGTCGCAAGATGTACCCCCGTGACGACTGGTGTGGTTCACTTTCTGGCAAGGGAAGAACAGAAATGTCTTGCAATAAATACACGGGATTGACAGAAACCATCAAGCGATGGATAGACTCGGCTGGAGAGCATTAATGCAGTTTGTAAATGGCGCCCAGGGCGAGGCTCTTCTGTGGTATATTTCAACTCCCATTATGTACTTTAAAATAATTTTATCAGTTTATTTATTTATACTTAAACAAATTTGCATTCAACCCAAGTATATGGAATGGAATCCATTTGAACAATGTATCCCAACCCTCGCTATCATCACACAATCGCTCAGATATGATGATCGTTGGATCAAAAACGGAATTAGAAAACATACGAGTATAGGTATAAGGAATAACAAAAACCAAAAAGAAGAAAAAAAACAACAATCACAACCTTCTTGCTGGGATTCTGATTCTGATACATAAACATGAGCGACAGTGTATGTCTGCGATGTGTACCTAAGCTCCAATTAAGTATTCTTCGTTCATCATCACTTTACGCTTGGGTCTCATTCGTAATTCGCTGCCTTTTTAAATTTGAAAATGTTCGTTCCACCAAGAGGAAGCGCTTAGTTCAATTTATAGCATTAGTTGCTGATCAAGCGAAAGTAAAAGTGACTTACCAAGGCTAGATACATGTTGATCCTTGTTAACTGCGGCGGTTCTAATGCAAGCACGTTTCAAAATTCTAACCACTGATAAAATGAAATAAAACCACAAGCGTAGAAAGAGGAGAAGGCGCAAACAAAACCAGACACACTCAGGAAGCAGCGACGAAAATATCCATGAAACTGCCCTGTACACAGTTTGCGGAGAACTGAATCAAGAGCATGGACATTGAGTATTAAATAACGAAAATAGAATCGAAATAAAAATACAGGCTGCCGATTCTCGTTAAAAAGGTTCCATCCGAGGAGAGAGCCTTCTTGCTTGTTCTTTGTTGTTTCTATTCTATCGCTTTCGCTGTCCGAAGTCCGACACGTTTTGTTTTGGCGAATATAGCTCGCGCTCCCTTACCTGATCGCTGATCGTCATGTGTCATGTCATCGGATCAGTTCCAGACCCAGGTAGTCTAGTAAATAATGCACGACAGTAATGTAGTTGCGAATAATGTTTGTACTTTGGACACGTACACAAATAACACGCTTGATAATCCTCCTCGGAGACGAATTGCTTATTTCTGTGGAAACGATATACCTACGTAGTAAAGAATAAGGTGGAATAGATATAGATTATTTGGAATTACTGCCTCAGGGGTTTCCAAAATTGAGTGTTTGTGTTGTGTTGAGTGTTTGAACTGAGTTGTCGCGTGAATGGCCGAATCGCTTTTGATGACTTTTCGTACACAGATACCTTTGTTTAGGTGGACCTAGGCCTCAATATATTCGCCTTTACAGATAGCGGGTATTTTCCCAACTAATGTCCTTTTCCTCATATGGGAACAATATAAGGCGAGGACTTCCTACGTGTATGTTGGTGTGCATCTTCGGCAATTGACTTCTGACAAAGTCGGTGATAAATCTCATCTTCCAAATTCCATCAAAGCAAATAGAACCGAAAATAACTCAAAAGCAGCGTTTAACTATCTCCATTTTTCGTCAATGTTGTAAGTCCCGTTCAGTGGACAACATAAACGAGTACTTAAAACTCATTAACCCATTGTCTCAATATTTGCCAAAGTTTCAGTGACCGTTCGCTGTCACCAGAAGCTGCTGGTGTTGGCTTTGGAGTTTTGCAGACTTTTCTGTGGCATGGAGTTTAAGTACAGCTCATCACAAAGGTCTTTTTTCACACCCTCAGGTCCCTCTAAGGCCTTTTTGAACAACCTGACTTTGGAACTGCTAAAGTGTTCATCGTACACCATCAATACGCTGACTAGAAGCTAAAGATTCAAACGGATTCTCAGTTTTAAACATGTCAGAGTAGATCATGTAAGCTATCTATCATCTTGCGCCCTCTTTTTGAGGACCTCATGTTAGACTTCTTTCTCTGACAGCGTCCAAGGTTCTAGTGGCAGGCTGCATCAAATATAACCACACTAAAATCAAAAAATACAATACCACAGGTCCTCTTTCTTTCATTTTAGCAATCGCGCTTATAAGTTTAGCAAGCCGCGTCGAATGATGACTTCTGCGAAAGTTCCAAAGGAATGTACACCACCAAATCAGACCCAAAGTCGACCCACATAATATGCGACTTGCAAGTACTGTTTTTTTTTTAATGGCAGCATACGACCTCGCCAGCCTTCGTCATCTCCTCGGTGTTCGCTTAGTGAAACCATGCAGCCAAGAGCTTCATTGATAATGCCACATTGCCACATCTTATTGTATACCTTGTTTTTGATGTGAAACATCTTATGGCGTGACTTGGGAGTAAAATCGATTCATGAAAGCGGAAATGACCAAGCGGAAGTGCGAGACGGAAATTGGCCTGTCGCCATCGCTATGCCGCCGACTAAAACTCCTTAACCACTCAACCGATTTCAATGAAATTTTGTGGGTGGGTATGGTTGGTTGTAACTTGATGGACAGGATAGTTTTGGACCCGATAGGTGGCGCTGTTGTCGATCTTTTTAACCACTTAACCGATTTCAATGAAATTTTGTGGGTGGGTATGGTTGGTTGTAACTTGATGGACAGGATAGTTTTGGACCCGATAGGTGGCGCTGTTGTCGATCTTTTTAACCACTTAACCGATTTCAATGAAATTTAGTGGGTGGGTATCGTTGGTTGTAACTTGATGGATAGGATAGTTTTGGACCCGATAGGTGGCGCTGTTGTCGATCTTCTTAACCACTCAACCAATTTTAATGAGATTTTGTTGGTTTGTATGGTAGTTGGAAAGATATATTTTTAAAAATTTTCCAACTGAATTCTCAAAGTGAATATTTATACCTATGCGAACGCTGGAGTAACTGAAGAAGCTAGGTTTTACACATACACTAAACTACTGAATCATTTGACGATATGAAAACAAAATGTAAACAAAAACTCTCGACATAGAAATAGAAAACTTTGGATTGGATTGTGTTATGAAAACTTTTTAAATTAATGAGCATAATTATCTTCTGCGCTGAATTAAGATTATAATATTATAAAGATTTGGTTTTTAAATTAAATTTTTTAATGAAATTCAACTACATACAACACAGTTCAATTTAACATCCACATTTAGCGAGAAAAGTTTCACATCTGGCGTGTGGTCACAAGCACGCTCTCTTTTTTTTATAATTAAACTAAACTAAACTAAACTAAACTAAACATTAAATCTGGCAAAAGAAGGATGGAACAAAACTTGCGGTTGCATCATAACTCTAAGTTTGTAACCCACGATTGACAAAGTCCAAGATCCTAACATCACTTGATGGAAACCTAATGCGAATGCTCGTCTTAAAGGATGGGCACCTTTAAAAATGACTTCTGCACAAGTTGCAGAGACAAAGAGGAAATGGAATCTGTGGAACATCTCCTAAGCCGGAAGTCTAGTTTGGGGGCAAGGTTCTTCGAAGGCTTGGAAGATCTAGCAACGATACCTCTATCAGATCAAAGAAGATTCATGAACAGATTCAAATGGTCTCGTTAGTTCCATGTACTATATAAGGGTAATCACAATGGACAAGAGCCTTGATCCTAACCTTACATACAGACTTGTCTACTGGACTTAAATCTTGTGGCGCGTGACTCCTACAGTTTGAAGGAAATGCAGAGGTCGTCAAAGGCTCCGGCAGTGTCCTGCAACCAAACGTCGAACTTTATTTCAAAGTTGGAGATCGAGTCGTACTTCGGCTCCGGTATAGTTATACTACGTACTGGAGTCAAGGTCATAAGTTTCTTAGGTGTACACGCTTATGTCAATCAATTTGGTTTTTCGTGTTTAGGAGACCGAGACAGCCAACTATGTCGTCGGAAGTCAATGCCTCTATGAGTTCTTAAAAATATTCAGGGGCACTGTCATTTTCATCGGTGCATGTGCATATTTGATTTGGTAATTAAAGAACCCTGTGGTACGCTTTGTGTTAACGCGGACTCTTTCCGGGAGGCATTAGCATCTTTACTCTACAATTCTACGCCAATTCCGAAATCTGTTTTTGAGTAGATTCCGCAGGTATCTGCTGATGTGTTTGGCTATTCCTAAAGCTCTACTTAAAGACCATAACTCCATATGTCAGCACATTTTTCGCTACAAATTCCTGCCACGACCGAATTACAAATTATACCCCCGTAATCAATTTCAAATGAGCTTCTTCTACCGACTTGTAACTTTCCGTTCACATACACTACACACACATAAGACACATGTTTTGGAATTTTGTAAAATTTTCCACGCAGCCTCCGAGTACGTTTCGAACACATTTGGCCCTGTGCTAAGTCTCATTGGGCTCATTCGCCCCAAAACTGAAGCGCATTGAGTTTCAATAACAACACTAGCTCAAGCTAATTTTAAACTATACACTTGACCCATTAAATTAACATAAGCCCATCGGGTGTGTTTACGTGCCCTTTTCCACGCGCTTATGTTCCACGACCTTCGACAAATTTTCCATTGTTGTCAAAGCTCAAGTTACACTCACAACGCCCAATGAGCACTTGAACCGGATTTCAAAAGCATTCAGCTCGAAGGCTGAGACCTATTTCCGCTTGCCAGTTAAGAAGATACGTTGAACTCTCGACGTCGATCGACCCTCGAGAAACCTTCTAGGCAGTCATACAGTACTCATACAGCCCTAGTTTGAACATATACCTCTACACGCGCCCCATAAAATTGCACGCAGCTCGCCTAGGTTCATGCGAAGGTATCCATATGTATCTATATGTGAATGCACATGTCCACCACCGTTCAACCACCTTCGAGTCGGTTGCGCGCTGAAATCTGTTTCATTGACCTCAGGCGAGCTAGGCGTAGACGTGCATGCTCTCAGCCATATACTGATGCGCTCCTTCAGTACACGTGCTCTAAGGAGATGTTGACGAGTGTCGATCGTGTTGTTGTAACTGTTGCATTTCTTGGCACAGCCAATAAAAGAATTGAATGCAATGAACCTGAGAATGTCGAACGGGGCGCGATGCCCCACGAAGGTATATAACTCCTGCGCTGCACCAACAGAGCAACAGCTCTGGCGCGCGGAATTCGTTAAAACAACATAAAAAGGGCAATGCATCCGCGGCAGCCTAAAGAAATGGTGGTGGCTGTCCTAGCAGGTCATTGAATGTCGATTATCCGATGGGTTGGCTTCACTAAAAATATAACTCGCGCACATGCCTGTGCCATGTTAAGGACCCGAACAAACGATCAGCCAATGAGAATATGCGCGCTGCAAGGCAATAAAAATGGGATAAACCCTTGTTTGTCTTGCCTTGATAGGTTTATACGAGTAGGTACATGCGCTCTGGCTCTCATGTGTAGCATGAGGTGAATGGCTGTTGCTTCTCGGAATAAAGGATGGAGCGGATGAGTAAATGCTATTTTTAGTAAACTGATTTTATTTCTGTTCTAGATGGACTTTTATCAGGAAAACACTCTCGTGACGCATCCAGGTTGGCAGATGCCAGATGATTGTTGTGTTGAGTTGAAAAGTGCAAGGTAATTGGGTATTCTGTCAGTGAGTCATCGCCTGATGACAAGCTTCTGCATGTGATGTATCCTTGATGTTCCTGTTCAATGAGATTTCACTCAATTTATATGTCTCACATCACAGAAGTGAGCCTCAAGAATTCCAAGAGATGCAAGAAAATTTGTTAATGCTGTCCTAGGGCAAGGGGTCCTCCAAGGCAAAGTTTGTGCAGAGTTGTTGACTCTCAGGGTATGCATGGAAATGTTTGGTCCGGTGCGTGAATTAATACCGTACGCCTGTAACTCTTGCTTGACCTGCTGAATTTTTGTTGTTCGTTGATTTCACTGGAGGTCTAAGATTGTCTTTCACAGTTTTTCGGCATATCCTTCTGATGTACTCTATAGAAACCTATGGCGTTGGGAATTTTCCAGCGGCACAAATCTTTTCCAGTACTGCATCAGTCGTGATCTGAGATTTTAACAAAACTACACTAATTGTGGTTGACGTTTTTCAGACACTACAACAAAAAGTTGTGGTCTAACGTTTTCACAGCACTGCGCCAGTTGCAGTCTCACTTTTTTCCAACACAACACAAGTTGTTGTCGTTTGACATTTTTTGACGACCAAATTCGTTGTTGACTGAGATTTTTTCAAGACTACACTTATTGTGGTCGACGTTTTTCGGACACTACAACTACAAGTTGTGGTCTAACGTTTTCACAGCACTGCGCCAGTTGCAGTCTCACTTTTTTCCAACACAACACAAGTTGTTGTCGTTTGACATTTTTTGACGACCAAATTCGTTGTTGACTGAGATTTTTTCAAGACTACACTTATTGTGGTCGACGTTTTTCAAGCACTACAACTACACCAGTTGTGGTCTGAAGTTTTTACAGTACTGCGCCAGTCGCAGTCTAATTTTTTGTCAACACAAAAAGTTGTTAACGTCTGACGTTTTTTGACAATTAAATTTATTGTAAACTGAGATTTTTTCAAGACTACACTAATTGTGGTCGACGTTTTTTAAGCACTACAACTACACCAGTTGTGATCCAACGATTTGTAGGACTACAACAGCTATAGTGTGAGTTGTAGGCTGACTTTGTACCAACATTTTATCAGAAGTTTTGGCAGTAATAGTCAAGTTGTTGTCAAAGATTTTCCAAAACAGATTGTAGTCGACCGATGCGAATCTTCTCAAGTTTGATAGACTTTTACGGCATCGCGCACCGTTGCGGGCAGTCGGCAGTTAGTCGTCTCTTGTAGGAGAGCACAAAGCAGGGTCCAACAGAGGTGCTTTTTTAATTAACACATAGGACCTACAAAATCTGTCAGTGGCAACGTTCACAGCAAACGCTTCTCCTAGAAACGCTCTTAAGAACCTTCTTTTGTGTTCCACGCAGGAGTAACCTTCCAAAGCTAACACCACTGCTCCTTAGCTTTACAGCTCGAAAATCACGCCAACAACTTGATCGAATTGATCGAACTACCCTCCCGCCGCTGCACTGAGAAAAACAAAACTCCAAACAAATTACTCAATCGGAAAATTCCTTGACATCTTGCATTCGCAAATCCACATCCACTCTGCACAGTGTCGCTCTCCTATATTCACCTGTATTTGCTTCACCCAAGCTGCCAGCATCGCCACACTAAGTTCAATGGCTTCGCACATATAGGCAGTGGTGCCAGATTAATTTTTGCGAAATCTGCATTTTTTGACTTTAAAATCGTCAAAAAATCGTCATTGTCATAAAAACAATAATAATTCTCGATTAGCGTAACTAACAGAAATCGGGGGTAGTTGTAACAAGTGAGGCTGTTGCTATAACCAAGTCAAACACTTTTTGGAGGTAAATTGTTTTGCGATTACTTCTTCAGAAATGATGAAAATTTAGGTGCTGTATCAGGAGCAGGGTATACCAATAACAGAAATGATTATACTAAATAATTACAAATTCATTGCACACATTGTTTTTTTTCCAAGTAGGTACATGGTACATATTAGAACTGAACGTCTTAAAAAGTTGTGTGTCAGCTTCTTTGTGCAATTTTAAGTAGGCATTGCGAAAAAGCATGATTTTCAGTGATTGATAGAAAAAAAATTCTCTCATCATTTGCACATAAGTTGGTAAAACCTAGAGCGGCAAAAATAAATCTAATTATAAAAGCGGAAATGCATGATTGATCACAACACAACACTTGCATTTGCTTAAGACCTAAAAATCTGCAAATGGCTGCCCAAAATCGGCAAATCGTCATTGAGGCTGAAAATCGGCAAAATGACGATAAATCTGCAAATATGGCACCACTGCATATAGGTTTTGAAAGACTAACCGTCGGAGAGCAGCTGAGCTGAGATATATACGAAGTCAACCCCCGCTGCACCATGCCCGGTTAAAAAAGAACCTTGCGCCTGACGTAAGCCAACGAACTGTGCTGCTGCCTTCTGTTTAGTCATTGCCCACGACAAGACCGATCAAGCCAGGTAAACAGCACAAGAAAAATGGAAAAAAAACGTTACGGAACCACGGCGGAACTCGTCGAATAAATTGCCCAATCGGAAAGTGATATCTGCTGTTACAGTTCAAATGCCTCGATGAATGCGAAAAATGCGAATTCGCCACAAGAATAAGCATAATCGAGCGAAAAGATCGAATTTTATCGCTTCTCAACGAATGGGTTAAGAAACTATCAAGGAAAAACGTGCCCCGTGAGCTTCCCCGCGCCGGCCGGCCACATAGCCACCACTCATACGTAAGCGTAAACACAAATAAATGAAAACGAAAACGAGAATGCACCGCGCGCACAGCATTCAAATGTAGGTACCCCATGTTCGCCCCCGCCTCCGCTGCCGCTACCGACTACCCCGGTCCCTGGCATCTGCGTCCACATTGTCGTATAGTCTATTTTGCATGCGGGAGAGTTAAGAACAGAATGCGGTTGGCCACTGCCGCCGCACGAAAATCTCATGGTTCCATACAGTTCTTCGACCTCTGCGAGTGGGTTCGCTGGCATCGATCGATGACGACGACGAATGTCTGCGGCAGCGCTGGCGGACGACGACGAGGCACTCTGATGTAGATGATGATGGCACTTGCGCACATATAAATTGGCTCCATTATGACTCCAAGACTGCAGGGTCTATGATGGCGGCCGGCGGGCGGTACGGCGGTAATAGTGGCGCTCCGTGACCACTGCACCAGTGACAAACCAAGGTGCATTTTACACTTTGCGCAGATGTTATAAATAACGTACCATCTTTATATGCGGGCAAGGATGCGCATTGTTGTATCCATCCTCTTAACCTCTTGGGCTGTAGTCGTAGACGCCTGCTGCACACGGCTACGAAGGGCTTTAAAGTGAACAACCTCTTCAAGTGGATTCTGTTGCGCAGAGTTCGCCCGTCAAAGAAAGGACGAATCTTGCCTGCGGGGGTATATATTTGCTCATTGAATTCTTTTATTATCCGATCAGAAGCCGATTCATCTGAAGACCCTTGCTATATGCACATGACTAGGTTGTAGTGCTTTTATTTTATTTGTTCGCCCTGCGTTCAGAGCGCTGACATGAATGGCTGTTCTTTGTATGGGGTTATTAAACTGGGAGTCTTGGTGAGGTGTCTTTGACCTTTTGCTGCATATTCTCTTTGTGCTCTTCTTTGTATGTAGTTCCTTAGCAGCAGGAGTCGCCTATGTGCCTATTCCATTCGAGTTAAATATGGGGACTTGTGGATTGATATAGCGAGGTGACTGACTGTTGCTGCAGTTTTGTTCAAACCGAATACATATCACCCGTGCCTTTTTCCTTGTCCAGCTAGGAAGAGACTTAGTCCGGCCGATAAATTAGTAGTTTTTTTCATGTTTTTTTTGCAGAATGTCACCTTTGCAAAATTATAACCACATGAAAGAAAGTTGAGACGTTTTTTCCGTCGCCTGCAAGAGCGAGTCACTTTGATGTTCGAAATGGACAAGCTGCAGTTGAATTGAATACACCAACAAGTCTTCTAACCAGACTTACCCACCTTTGTACAGATTTCAGTCAGGAGATCTGGTTTAGTGAAATGAAATTGTGCTGATTAATTGTGTTCTACAAGGTATGGCGCAAAAATTGTCACCCAATTTCGTTGGCTGTCATTTTTTACGAATGAAAAACTTTGGTTCTACTTTTGGATAATGTTTATTTGATGTCTTAAATTTGTTTCCATTAAGTCGATAACAATTCGGGCCCGTTTTATGGCATTTTTCATTACACTTGCCCGAACTTTCGACGATAGGTCCCTGCAATCTTGACGTAGATATATTCTCTTTCAGAACTTCAGGCTTGTTGACATAGACTCGTGACTTCTGAGATGGTTAAATCAGACGATCTTGCCGCCGCCAAGTGCAGATCACTAAAACGAGAGATAAAGTGACCCGGAAATGCAGCCCTCAGAATTTGGGGTGTGGCTCTTGCAGTTGCAGTGTGCAACGTTGCTCCATTCTATATTAGAACCACATGTTCTCAAGAATAAATTCATCCAATTGAGGAAGGAGAAAGTCGTAGAGAGTGGTTCTAAAGAGCTCGCCGTCCACACTCCACGTCCTCTGAGGTCCTCTGCGACATCTTCAGCCTCAGCATCGATATTCTCAGCAGAATTGCTGCTCCGGGGCCGCCCAGACCTGGCAGCATCTCGGACTGTTCCATTCTCTTCTATAGGAAAGCGCCTAAACGTCGCGTCTTAATGTTTTCTCAGTTTGAGTATAGCGATTCATGTCTTGTTGAATTGTAACTATTTAATGAATTGACATTTGCCGCCATTTGCAAAAATTATAGCATCTTTCGATAGGTGATGATTTTTGCGCCACTTTGTAGTTGATAAAAAAGGCACTGACGGTTATTACAATATCTCTTTTCTATCTCTTCTCTTCGCTTCTCTTCTCTTCTCTTCTCTTCTCTTCTCTTCTCTACATATAATAAAACTGTAAAATAAAAAATGCCTGACCGCGCATCACGCAGAAACTACTGGACAGATTTTGATGAAACTTGGCATAGTGATTGCTTATGTTCTGGGTCGGGACTTAGGATACTTTTTATCCCGGAATATAACGTGGTTCTTACAAAATAGTCCATAAACCGGATATATGTAAGGAAAGTTCTATTTATACCATCCTAGCTCAGTAATGACTTATCGGATTGAAAAATTCAAAACATCGCCCACAATTTTCTTTCAGCGGATACCACTGTCAGTAGTCATGCAGCAGTGAGTATCGTTGCAGAGTGTGTGTGGATTATTATGTGCGCGAATTAAAACACTTGTTTCTTACTTTTAAAATTAAACAATATTTATTTGGAACTATGTCCTTTATTATTGAAATACTTTTTACTAATTCTAAAAGGAGCTTAAGGCTACTATGTAGTTACAATAAGACTGTTGATAAATTCATCATACAGTCGTATTTATATACTTTTCTTATCTATCTACAAGGAGACCCAAGCGTACAATCGTCTTGCTTGATAATGAAGAAGAGATAATATTCCAACATTGTATACAAACGATATTATCTCTTTTACATATGTTATCATTGTAGCGTTGTGTGCAAGACTGTACTAGAGACTAAAGATATCATTGAATACAAATAATGTTATCTTTTTTCTCAATATGTTTTGCTATGGATACTTAACTCCCCCCCTTGTTAAACGAAATCGTCCCGATTTTTCGACGCTATTTTTAACATTTCTCTTTCATAAGTTTTGTTATATGCGTCAATCTTTTTTTGTTTTTGACGATCTGTTATACATTGTATAGTTTTTATCATTACGTACGTAAATGCTAGAATAACAATCAGTGTTACAATTGTGTATATAGTTGATAATATCGGTTTTTCTTCAAAAGGAATAATTAGTTTTTTTAAAGTATCTATGTTATCGAATTTGTACATTGTATCTTCTTTAATTATTTGGTCGATGTAAGACTCTGAATTATGATTTCTTAATATAACTTCTTTAATTTGCTTATGCATGTTTTTGTATATTTTATCGTCTAGATTTATAGTATTTTCATAAGTAACTAAGTTTATACCATTAATTGTTTGATTATTTAACTTATGCTTACCGCTTAATAACATAACACCGGATTCAATTTCTAAGTCGTAATCGTATTCTTGTTTAATGTTGCATTTTGAAGTTATATTCTTTAAAAGTGGAATAAGACAATTTTCTTCTTCAAAGTTAATTTCACAAATGTTTTTACTTAGATGATTTTGACAATTTCTTGTTCTTAAATAAGTTTGGTTACATAAGGCAATTGTTTTATCTGTAATGATTTTTCCATGTTTTGAATTTAAAGGTGTTACTTTATACAATTTACATGATTTAATTAGAACTGGATATTTATATATTGTGATGAAGAATTCATCAGTTCTAGCTAATAATATTTTAGAGTACTCAAGTATATTTATTATGGGTACTTGAATTATTTCATGTTGAATAATATTTTTAATGTCATCTAAGTCTAGGCTTTCTGATAAATATTCATTATTTTTTGCTGCATTAATTGTTCTGGTCAATAATAATAATTGTTCGTACACTTGTTCTATTACTAAATGTTCTTTAAGGCTCTGACCTTCGAATTGTTGCAAAATTTGTTCAAATCTAGAATTTATAGTTTTTTGTTTATTATTGTTTTCTATGAGATTATTTATACTCGTTTCTATGTTAACTAAGTCATAATGGTCAGGATTACCAAACACATATTTGAAAGCTGTTCCTAAAAAGTTAATTGATCTAGTATGCCTAGTATGTTCTTGTAATTGGTCTGCTAAATTCTTAATTTTACTTAACCAAATTTTTTCTTCTTGTGTAGGTTGATATTTACTAGTTACGATATTTACGTAAGGTTGAAATATCGAAGTCAGGTTGGTGGCATGTAACAAATAAGTTTGTTCTTTGAATAAATACACGTCATCTGTTTGCGTAAGTATAAACTTCTTGTTTAGTAACTCAGTTATTTGAACGTTTCCTTGCCCTTCTTGACTCTGTACAATTCCTAGTAATGTTAGGAATATTAATATTTTCGTCATCTGAAAAATGATAATTCTTTATGTTATCCTTGTGAATTTTTATTCCTTCTTTAGAGATTACAGTGTCTCCTTTATCTTCTTCTACTATTCTTGTTATGTATCTGGCGTTAGATTTCTTTCTAAGACCTGTGATTCTTACCATTATCTTATCTCCTTTTTTATACTCTCTGTGTCGAGTTCCTTTATTTAGACGTTCGATCACTTTTTTGGATGCTGAGTTTAGTTTATTTATTATAATTTCACTATTGCTATATTTATTTTGATTAAAGAAAATGTCTCTAGGTTTCAAACCGGTAACTGAGTGTATAGAATTATTTAATTCACGCACTGTTCTAAATATTTCTTCGATAAGTCTTGTTTTATTCTGAATTGTGAATATTCTAGACAGTTCAGTTATTGTACCGTTTACACGTTCTACCTGACCGTTCGCTGTCGATCTGTATACTGGAGTTTCTACTTTAGTTATGTTGTATTTCAAACACATTTGGTTCACCATTTCTGTTTTGAATCCCTTCTCGTTATCTGTCATGAGTCGTTCACATTTTGGGAAATAATTAGATAAGACCTCTTCCATAACGTCGTACAGTCTGTTTCGAGTTTCGATTTCCCGAAGGATTGTATATTTAGAATACTTATCTACTGTTACAAGGAAAGTATACTTGTCGTTGAAGTATATGTCCATATGAATGTGTGTTCCCACATGTGTTGGTATTTCTGAATTATTCAGAGGTTCTCTGATAGGTTTTCTTTCATATTTTCCAAATAGACATGCTATGCATTTTTTGTTGAAACTCTTTGCTTGTTTATTTAGATCGGGCCAGTAATATTTCTCTGAGATTTCTTGTATATTGTTACGTAACCCTCGGTGTGCTCTTTCATGAGTTACCCTTACAAGTTTTAGTTGTTCCTCCAAATTTGTCACGTCTTGAAGTTTTCTTGGTGTGAATATAAATCTTACTAGTGGGAATTCTTTTTTTATGTTTTCACCATATTTGTATATGTTTTCAAATTTCGTATGCAAAGCTACAATCTTTTGGGGTTGTATAACTTCTTTCATCTGCCTTAGTAAAGAGTCTTTGTCCTTAAACTTTATTATGAGTCTTATTTTGTTACTAAAATAGATTTGTGTTTCGATATTATTTGTTATATCTTCAATAAGTTCGAACTGTGCAGTGTATGCATTAAAAGGCTGATTCACAGTTTTTATTATATCATTAGAAGAACTTTCAGCTGAATGTGCTGTTTCTATGGTAGAAGTATTTATGCGTTGACGTGATAATGCGTCAGCTACAAGATTTAGGTTTCCTGGTTTATAAACTAATTTTGCTCCAAAGTCTTCAATGATTCCCTTCCAACGTTTCAGCTTTGTGTTGGGATTTTTTTCTGATACAGAATATATAAGGCTCTGGTGATCGGTATATATGGTTAAGTCTGCTATACCATATATGTAGTTTCTGAGTTTTTGTAAGGACCATATGATCGCTAATAGCTCTTTCTCGTTTGTGCTATAGTTCTCTTCTGTCTTACTCAGTGTTCTTGACAAGAAGTGTATAGGTTGCTTATTCTGACTTAGTACGGCTCCAATAGCTATGTTGGATGCATCAGTAGTAAGCTCGAATGGTTTACTATAATCCGGTTGAAAAAGTTCGACTTGTTCTTTCAAATAATTTTTTAAAATTCTAATCGCTTCTAATGCTGAATCATTCAGATTTAACTTAATATTTTTACTTTGTTTTTTGTTTACTTTACCGTTATCTCCTCGTAAATATAATGTCAGGGGCTTGGCTATGCTTGCGTATCCTTTTATAAACTTACGATAGTAACCTGTAAGACCTAAAAATCCTCTCAAATCCTTTACCGTTTGTGGGACTGGAAAATTTTCTATAGCTGCTATTTTCTCAGGGTTCGTAGTGATTCTACCATGTCTGATTATGTGACCTAAGTATTCTACTTCTTCTTGAAAAAACTTACTTTTCTCATCAGATATTTTTAATGTGGCTTTATTGAGTACGTCGAATACTTGACTTATGTGCTGTATATGTTCTTCCTCAGATGAAGAATATATCAATACGTCATCAATGTAAACGTGTACGAATTTACCTACAAAGTCTCTCATACCATCAATGAATATACGAACTGCGTCGTCGTTAGCATTTTTAATTAGTCTGTCGATTATATTCGGCGGATCACCTGACATAGTGATTTTTGATATTATTAAATTGAGATTTTTATTTATCTCGTCGTGGTATTCAGACAGTGTGCTTCTTTTTTGCGTGATGGCTTTCATCATGTCTTGTAGCACGTATAGAGGTTCTTGATTAGAGTACGTATAATCTAATCTGTTACGTATCGCCTCAAAATTAAAAATTGTGTTATAATTAGTTAACACATTCGCGGCTGCACCCTGTATTTTACTTTTCACTATAGTCAATGCTGCTGCGTACTTACTGTGTGTTTTGAAGTTTTTAATGCTGTCCATTAATCTGGATGCTTCTTCGCGCCACGACCGATAATTTGATTGATCGCCGTTGAAAATAGGTAGGCTTTTAAATGCGTCTAACTGTATTTCACTACCATCTGTATATGTGGTTCTTATTTCCTCTAGCACAGGTATGTTTGGTACTATGCCTAATCCAGATTTTACTTCATTTAGTTTTGTTTCTAAATTAGTGTTTATTTGATTTTGGTTAGTTATTATTGCTGCTAACCTTGCATTCTCTGTGCGTGTGTGCTCTAGGGTTTGTGTTACTGTGTTGCACCTGGTTTCTAAAGCTTCTAATCTTGCCATTAATACTGCGAGTTGTTCCATTTTGAACTCGTGTCTGTTGTCGTCGAATTTGTGTGTTTTTTTCCTCCACATATACACTTTCACTGAATTGCTTTGCTGCTTCGTACGAAGAAGCTATATTTGTACCTGCTATGCTAGGTAATTCTTGTAACCGGTAACGCGAGTGTTCTGTTTATACTAGATTTCACTACTTGTTCCCGAGGTCCGCTCGATTGAAGTTAAAAAGTATATTTAACCTCCTGGCAGGATCGCCAATTAAAACACTTGTTTCTTACTTTTAAAATTAAACAATATTTATTTGGAACTATGTCCTTTATTATTGAAATACTTTTTACTAATTCTAAAAGGAGCTTAAGGCTACTATGTAGTTACAATAAGACTGTTGATAAATTCATCATACAGTCGTATTTATATACTTTTCTTATCTATCTACAAGGAGACCCAAGCGTACAATCGTCTTGCTTGATAATGAAGAAGAGATAATATTCCAACATTGTATACAAACGATATTATCTCTTTTACATATGTTATCATTGTAGCGTTGTGTGCAAGACTGTACTAGAGACTAAAGATATCATTGAATACAAATAATGTTATCTTTTTTCTCAATATGTTTTGCTATGGATACTTAACTCGCGCTCTAACCTGATCATATGTTTTGCACTTCAATGGGCAGTAGTCTCTTTTCAGCGCATACATTCAGGTTGAACACATTTTCAGGTGTTGTTCATTGTGATAAGTTTGGAAATGGGCTGGGGTGGGGTTCGTGTGTCAATGTCAAGTTGTTTCATTCGTGTTGCTTCCCTTTCGTCACCATTTGAGGTGGGTAAGAGGGAAGTAACGCGTAAATCTTTTTTGTGTAGACTTTTTAGTAGGAATTAAAGTTATGTTTTTATTGTCTTTGTTTTTGATTTATTTTGCTTTCAAAAAGGTAGGAACAATTTATAAAAAAAATGTTCGATGTAGATTGATAAAAATATTTTTTGTCTTAAAGTGGCAGGCGGGTGAAGCAAGGCGAGCACGGGTCAGCAAGTTAAAAAATAAAGTAAGTTATTTTCTGGGAAACAGACCTATTTCTTTACTTTTAAATCTTACGAATTTACACAAGTTAAGAAAAATATACTACCCCCCCTGAGAATCTTACTTCATATTGCTCAACAAATTTCTTGAAGTAAGAATAATTGGAAAAGCTGTCAGTCACATGACAATTGACAGATGATTTGAAAATTGTTTTGATTTGACATTCCACCATAGCTACAGACTTATGATTCGTTCACAGGACCAATAAAAGTTCCATATCTGACATTTCGTTCGCGATTTCACTTTCAACTGTCAGTACACAGCTCGTCAGAGCTGTGGACGTGATTCACTTTCCTTTGGCAGCTACTGTAGCCTGTAGACATTTTAAACTGGGGCGAATACCACCCAATCGCTTTAAATATGAGAGAGCAAGAAAGACGTCATATTTGACAAATGTTGAGAAAGAATGGATAAAACAAAACGTCAACAAAATACAAAAAATGGCCGCATGAGACACATAACCTATAATAGCATTTTGAACCATTCAATCTCAGATGTGACTGGAACCGTTTTTTGTTTGCTAATTCGTCTACATTACTTTGCTTTGCTGATGTAGAGGCTCAAAAAAAGCACACCTAATAAAGCCAAACAAACCAATACCCATCTGACTTGTCAAATGACTTGCACATTCAAAAACTTAGTTATCTTAAGTCGACTAGATTGGTCTGGAGTAGATGCAACCTGAACGCAAAAACTAGATTGGTCGGGAACGTCACTTTTCCTACGTCAGCCACATATGCGAACTGTCAACTTAGTACTCAGTCACGAATTTCTTGACTAGATTCGTCGGCTAGAACGTCAACTGGCACAGCTGCCCATGTGACCGATATAGGCCAATCAAAACTGAGATACATCAAGTCAGTCAGCTGTCAGACTTACTAAACTAGACACATGAACGTCCCCACTTTTTGTTTCACTTTTCGTATTCTCTTTTAATCAGACTGGTCGTGAATGTTATCATTTCGACATGTCACAAAAAATAAATAAATATTTTGTCGCTTTGGCCTAGCTTCTCACAACCATTCGTTTTGTGTGGATTTTTCAATTTTTGGGACGAATGGAAGGGATCTACAATTTTACGCCGAGTCCAAACGGCTAATTGAGAAGCTCATTCATGACAGTTTTACTCTCGGATGTTTGTCAGACGTTCGCGAGAGGTGGCGCAGTGGAAAAAAAGCTTAAGATGTAATTTGGTTCTTTCGGTATTCTAAACGGGTACCCTCGCTTAGTAGCCCAACACACTACCACTAAGCCACTGCGGCACTATTTCGACATGTCGGTCGCCAGTAGAATTGATTAGTATAGTGATGCATCCCTTTTATATTTTTTCTTTTTAATCCCTTGCACAAATATTCATATCTTTAACTAAGGGAAGACATTTCTAAAAAAAATCGTTCAGAACTCTGTTATAATCAGTTTTTGACAACGCATTAAGTCCCCTGTTGCGAGACTTTGTGAAAAGTTGTTTCACACTCCAATACCAATTCACAATCATTATGAAATTCAAGATATTAATCGACTTTTGGGAAATAAACCCCAGAGGCTTCTCATCTATATTCGATTTCACAAAATGGCATTTTACAAATGAGACCGCATTCAGTTGGTTATCCATTCGAGCGGAATGCACCGATTGCAAACTGCGAAGTGGACACCTGCCAAAGCGAGTGATTTTTTGTTTTTGTTGTTATATATAGGATTTTTCTCTATATCACCACAACTTTTCCCCGATTAGAATAATTAATTTGCATACATGTCTGTTTAAACTAGAATCGTATCGGATTCGGCTCTATTGATATGTGGTCGAGCCGGGGAGAGGTTGCAAGTTGTAACTTATAAAATTGTATACACACCGACACCAGTCAGACAGCGACACAAATCGCACCACACTCGGACTTCTAATGAGCAATCTAATTGAACACGAATGTGGATTGTGCTCGAGCTCGATTTATTAATTGTAATAAAATTGGCACGTTGGTTCACGGGCGTGTTTGACATTTCATTTGGAATTTATGCGCGCGCCCAACGGATGAGGCTGATGGCGTCGGTAATCCACCAAATGTCAGGCTATGTGTGGTTTTGGGCTGGTCTTGAGATAAGACATTTATTCGCATTGACAAGCTGCCAACGGTGAGTCCCCCTAGGCTATTGTTGCCATATGTCGGTCGGATTGCTTGTGAGTGAGTAGTTGTGGTGAGTCGGGTCTATAACATTTTGGAGTTGTCAGGTTGTCACAATTGTGTTTGGGTAGAATGAAATACTATTGCTATTTGTTGATTTAGAACATGCAGTACCGTAGCTTTAGCTGCTTGTCAACTAAAATTTGTAATTAAAAAAAAAACTTTTGAGTACTAGCTGTCATTGAGCTGGATTTCTTATATTTCTTTGATCTACTACACTTTTTCATAATCCACCTTCTTTTTTGTAACACCATTCGCATTCACAATCAGCCATCATATTTTAAGCTGACAAAATAAGCTGTGTTTAGATTTTTACTAAAACTGCTCAGTTGTGAGCTGATAGAGTGCGATCTGATCATGCTTTGAACGAAAAGAGAAACACAAGTTCAGAGATCTGATCTATCTTAACTTGAATAAAAATGCAAACTTTTTTTTGACAGTTCTGAACTAAAAAAGAAAAACCACTATTAACGTAGAGTTAAAAAATGGCAAGCATTAACTTATTATAAATGGTCTGGACTGTCTGTAGCCAACTTCACTTATGTTCCAAAAGAACAAAGCCGCTACTGTCTTACAACGGAAAAAATATTAAACTCCATAAGGCCAAGTCATGTGTCATTCGGGATTCGGCAGTGTTTAAAAATTGTGGAAGAGGAACAATAGTACAAATTACATTACATATTTGCATTTTAAAAATAATTATGATTAGGTGTGTACATTTTTAAGGACTAAAAAATGTTTAAATGTTGCATCAGCATGTGAATTATCACTTATTTGCTGTCAAAGAAGCATCACATCGTTACTATTTAAGCTTCATTTAAGCTAATGTTCTTTGAATCGGTTTCACATAGTAGGTAAAACAAAATTATGTATGTTTGTTAGAAAATAGTTCTTTACAGCAGCATTTATATCTGGTTTAAAAAAAAAAATTCGTTCACACTTCATTTTTTCTTTAAAGCCTTCACGAAAAAATACTTTCGCTAAATTATTGAAAGACTTAATAATTAAAGAAAAACGGGAGAAACATTTATTTTTTTGATTTCGTAGCCAATGAAACTGTCTACACTTTTTATTATACATGAACTCCCATATTAATAAACAAATGTGCACAAGTAAGTTGGCTAGCAGAAGTCAGATAGCATACCAAAAATTTGACATATCTGGAGAGTAATGAGTATATGACATTTACACAGTTTTCATTTCATTTATTTATTTGATTGCTTACACATTAAGATATAAAATTATCTTTTATAGTAGTAAAAGCATTATTACAATAAATGCAATTTTGATACAAGCTACTAAAAGACGTGTTAAAAAAAATTAAAAAAATTGTTTAAGGCAATTCTATTATATAATAAAATAAAGAAAAGAAAAAGCAATATATACATACATCTCCATTCAATTAATTAAAAAAAAGAATAATTAAAAACAAATCAATCGGGAAACTCCAAATAAAGGGACTTGAGTTTAGTCCGAAACTGTTCAGTGCCGCCTAACCTCCGCACATGCCGAGGCAAGGAATTCCATAAGCGGATGGAGTTAGTGAAAAACTGTCGTTCCGACGTTAGACAGAAGACTCGAGGGTGAACAAGTTGTTGGGATCTGTTAGAGGAACTAAAGCTCAATTTACTAAAAAGACAACTTGGCTGATGTGTCTGCACCACATTAGATAACAAGACAAGTGAACGAAAACGAAGTAAATTGTCGAGAGTCATGTTATAAATTCATTTTGAATAGTTTGAAATACTGTCAAAACGATTCAAATTATAAACATAGCGCGCCATATTATTAAATGCGACGTTAAGCTTTCTCCTGCTGGCAAGAGTTGCAGAAAATTTCACAACCATAGCTTAAAATGGAACAACAAGTGTTTTTGCTAACATGATACGTGTTTTTTGAGGGGTAAAATATTGGTTATATTAATATGAGTATCCCATGTTTATGTCCTATTAAATATCATTCCCAGATTTTTGGCCGAATCAATGTACTCTATTCTGGAGCCGCTAAGTGCTATATCTGGAAAATAAGAAAGGTCCAGGGACTTTTTACAGATAACAACACATATAGTTTTACCGGGGTTTAGAAAGAGCCCATTCCCTAGGTCCGATAGGGACCAATCAGCTATCTTCCGTAGATCAGCATTAATCGTATTACCACAGTCTTCAATCAAACCAAGATGACAACTTCGATGTAACTGTACGTTGTCCGCATACATGTGTATTGATGTCGATGTCGATACTAATTTTGGGAGCTCGTTAACATAAAGAGAGAAAAGAAGAGGACCAAGGATAGAACCTTGTGGAACCCCACGATAGGTGAAGAGAAAGTCGGAAGAGTGATTGATGTCTACGTTAATGACCGCAGTAATGCAGCTGTGATTTTTCCTGAATCCAGATTGCATCGATGAAAGCAAGCTTTTTGAGTGAACATGACAGTTAATTTGCTTCTGCATTATCCTCTCAAAGACCTTCGACAAATAAGGAAGAATGGAAATAGGACGGTATTCTTTACTGTTTGGACTTTTTGGAATAGGAACAATCTTCGAATTTTTCCATTGAAAAGGATACACACCTGCTGTTAACATATGATTGAAGATATGGACAAGGGCAGGTAGAATTATAGAAAGAACGATTTTGACAAAATTTGGATATATTTCATCCAAGCCAACCGCATTTAACTTCACTGACAACAAACTAGCAACAACATCTGAACTTGAAATAGAAGAAAATTCAAAAGTGTCTAATAATGCGCTAGAAAAGACGGCTGAACTTATAGGTTATAGGAACTACATTAAGATCAGGATAAGGAAGTGCAACGAAGTTTTTCTTCAGAGTGTTCAAAGCTAAATTATCGTCCAAACAAGGGTTAGTTTTGGCCATTCCTATTGCACGAAGATTTTTCAAAAGCTGTCTACCCGTCAACGAGGGATTTAATTTGGTCTTATAAAATTTCTGCTTAGCAGCCTTTATTTTACCAACTACCTGTTTGCGCCGGGTACGATAGAGGCAGATATGAAAGTCTAATCTGTAGCGCATCCACTTGTTATAAGCCTGATTTCGTAGGTTTATAAGATCCCTAATTTCGTTGTTAAACCAACTATACTGGCCATTCTGAATTGGCTTTACTCTTAATGGAACATTCCTATTAAATAACATACCGATGTTGTAATTAAGGAACTGAATTTGGTCAAAAGGGAAGGATATAAAAAATACAGTGTACGGGGGAATTGTAGTATTAAGAAGTATATTCTCGTATTGGTGTGCACACTCTCTCTCTATTTGTATATATTAATATTACATGTTAGCATAATGAACTGATCGGCATAGCGACCAGTTCCAGCTCAACCGTCATACGAAGAACAATAAAGAGACACTGTTAACATAACACGACATGGCGCAGCCGGTACATAACAATAAATTTGAAAAAAAAAAAAAAAAATAATTTGCATAGTGAAAGAACAAAAGCCCACAAAGTTTAAATAAAAGTGAGATTTTGAAAACAAAAGTTCAAGTGTGAAGAAGAAACATATAAAAAAAAAAAAAAAAAAAAAAAAAAAAACATTGCTGCACGTGGTTTCACGCAATACAAGTAATTAAGTATGGATTTTCCTAAGCCAGAACAATTAAACTTAGATGGAAACCTGCAAGAGAACTGGAAGCGATTTAAAAGCCACTTCGATATTTATTCCACTGCAACGAAGACAAACAAGGAGGATGAATCAATTCAAGTAGCTAGGTTTCTAAGTTGTGCTGGTTCTGAGGCCATAGAGTTGTTCCATACATTCGAACTAACGGAAGAAGAAGAAAAGAAGATCAGCGTGGTAAAGGAGCGTTTCGAAGAGTACTGCAATCCGCGTACAAACGTTGTGTACGAGCGATATCGTTTTTATATGCGAAACCAAAAAGAGGGTGAACCATTTGACCACTTTTTGAAAGAAATTTCGACACTGGTTGATAACTGCAGCTTTGGGGCAGAAAGAAAAAACATGCTCAGGGACAGGATAGTCATCGGAATAGCGGACCGCAACACGCAAACGCAATTGCTAAAGAGTGACGTCACACTAGAGAGAGCTATAGAGACATGCCGAATAGCTGAGATGACAGGCGTACAAAGTAGAATCATGCAGGGTGAAACAGCAGACACAGCGAAACAATCTACAACAGTTCACGCATTAAAGAAGAGCGCGGGAAGTAGAACAGCAGATTATCGAAAATTTAATAAAAAATTTGTAAATTCTAATTATAGATATTGTAAGGAGAATGCACATCAATTTGAGAAAACAGACGAGAACAAGGGTAGAGACAATAAAAAGAAATGCACGTATTGTAATTATTCGCATGGGAAAGGGCAATGTCCAGCATTTGGTAAGAAGTGTGCCGCGTGTGGGAAATTAAATCATTTTGCAGCAGTGTGCCAAAAACGCAAGCAGGTGAGTGATGTTGCTGTGAAATATATGAATGCATGTAATTCTGATGATGATGATGGCGAATTATTTATTGATTCAGTGAATACCTATAGACAGGCTATAAAAAATACTTGCTGGACTGAGAGCTTGGTTGTACAGAACGTTGAGGTCAAATTTAAGTTAGATAGTGGGTCGCAGGTGAACATAATTCCCAAACAAATTTTTGATAAGCTTACGCCCATGCCTAATTTGAGACCATATAGTATTAAATTAGAAGCATATGGAGGATTTAGGCTTTCGGTGATAGGGTCGGTGCAGTGTATAGTTGAACATAAGGGCAAACAATACAAGTTGAGTTTCGTGGTGACTGAAAAAAGTAGTCAGCCGTTACTCGGCATAGATTCCTGTATGGAATTAGGTCTTGTAAAGCGGGTTGACAGTGTAGGTACGACAGATGATAAGAAAAAATTTATACATGCAAACAAGGATATTTTTGAAGGTTTTGGGCATTTTCCAGACAAATGCCACTTGGAACTCCAGAGTACAGCGTTGCCCGTAAACAGGCCTCCCAGGCGCATACCCTTAGGAGTTAGGCAACGGGTTAAAGAGGCACTTGATAAGATGGAGCAAAGGGGTATAATATCGAGATATGAGGGACCGAGTGAATGGTCTCATAATCTGGTTGTAGTCGAAAAAAAGGATGGATCCTTACGCATTTGCTTGGATCCTAAGGATTTGAATGCAGGACTTTTAGAAGAGCACTTTTTGATACCCACAGTTGAAGATTTTAGAGATGAGATGCGAGATTATACGGTTTTTACAGTCTTAGATTTTAAAGAAGGCTTTTGGCAGTTGCAACTTGATGAGAACTCGAAGAAACTAGTTGTTTTTAGTACACCTTTTGGTTCATACATGTTTAATGTATTGCCTTTTGGGGTGAAGGTAGCAGCAGAAAAGTTTCAGAAACTTAATACGAAATATTTTGGGCAGCTTCCAGGAACGTTCGTCTATATAGACGATTTGATTGTAGGTGGCAAGACTCTCGAAGAGCATGATGTAAATCTAGGAAATGTGATTGAAAGGGCAAGGAGCCTTAACATAAAGTTCAACTCTAGTAAAATTCAATATAGAGTTAAAAGTGTGAAATATTTGGGGCATATTTTTTCTGCCACTGGTATGACCCCAGATCCGGAAAGGGTGACTGCTATCAAAGGCATAAAGAATCCGAGCAATCAAAAAGAATTGCAGAAAATTCTAGGTACAATCAACTATCTTCGGGCATTCATTCCGAATTTGGCCAGCCTCACTGCTCCCTTTCGGGAACTATTAAAGAAAAATGTATTATTCGTTTGGAACGACTATTACTCTAAAGTTTTATGTGATGTCAAGCATGCAATTAAGGAAGCAACTACCCTCTACACATTTGATCCTTCTCTTCCTACTGTCATTCAGTCCGATGCTTCCAAGGATGGATTAGGTTGCTGTCTTATACAGCAGGGGAGACCAATTTGCTATGCCTCAAAGAGCTTGACAAGTGCAGAAACGCGCTATGCACAAATAGAGAAGGAGTTGTTGGCGATAGTTTTCGCATGTAAAAAATTTCATGGCTACATTTATGGTAGACCAGTTGTGGTTCATACAGACCACAAACCATTAATTTCCATTTTGAGTAAGTCACTGGGAACCAATTATTCAGCCCGTTTGCAACGGATGAAGATTAAGCTCACGATGTACGACTTAGATGTTAGAATTTGCTGTCAAGCAATATGAATATCATATACCCCGTATTATTTTCCGGCATATATAAATCTTTCAATAGAAATAACATTTAAACCGAGCTGTCATTTTTGGCATTTCTGAATTATAATAACAGAGCATCCTTTTCAAATAGGGCTTTAAGCTCGGAGACTTCATTTCAGTCCGAAAGCCAAAGTGGCTTCTTCTACAGTGGGACTTTTCAACTCCTACATGAACTTCATCTAATAAAGCTAAAGCAAAACCCAACAACTAGTTTTTGGCCTCACACACAATGCCTTCCAATTGACTTGGCTAACCTTTGTCGAAGTTGCTTTGAACATCAAACTCATAATCGATCTGAAAGAAAACCATTAACTAACCACAATGGTGTGTGCTCAGTTACATATTGTTCAATGACGATAGTCGCAGAGCAAAGAAACGCGTTCCACACCTCTGACCACCGCCCATTTCATTGACAATAACTGTGTAATCCTTGAAAAGTCTGTATTGATATCACTCCGACTAATCCTTGGCATGGGTGCAAGTGCATTCGAGCAATTCTTGCACGGCCACATACGACTTTGGCGCTCGTGCAAAGCTGCTGACGCTAACTGCGACCATATATACGATCCACAACTAACCGACCATGTAACCGCAACCCAGAGATTCAGATTACAATTGAAAGCCGACGCAAATGCTTTCATACAAATTGCCGCACAAAACGCGCAAGCCTTCACAAAGCCACCAGAAGGACAAACGCGAAAACCAATGCAAAGGCGACATTTGTGTATTTGAAGTTAATGACAGTGAATACAGAAAGACAAACATTTATTATGACATTAGACTAAATGCAGTCAAAATCATAGACGCATTTATGCCCAGCTTAGACGCAACATAAATCTACAAACTCTGCAGCTTCTGAATCACTGGCCGTGTACTCACTTATGCAGTCACCGCGTATACGCTTGTAGGTGTATACGGCACGGGGTTAACGAACTAAGTGTTTATGGCTCATAAAAAATATGTTGGCCATAATGCGAATCGTTTCGTTGCTCAAGCCACTCTGCGACCAACTGCCAGCACAGGTAAAAGTATTTTTACGGTCTGCATCTGCATACCGAGCGTCGTCAGCGTCACCGCAGTCCGCCAACGTCAAGCTGCAACACCAAACGAGAACACTGCGCATTTTTATTTTATTACTCCTCTCGCGCCAGCCGTGCTGCAGATAAATTCTAAATAGATTAAGAGTGCGATTATAAGATTAATGAGCTGCTAGCATCAAACAGACACACACCAGCAACAGTAGACAAGTCCGCTGCAACTGCAAGGTGGCAGAGGTGCGCATGCGCAACATAATAAAAGCAGTTTACGTCGATTTAAATATTACGGGATGTAATTGCATTTGCAACATGGCTGTAATCCTTTTTCGAGCTTCGTTTTTGGGAGTGTAGACTATAAAATAATTTGGGACGGTTAGGTGGCGATTTTTTTTCCTCGGAGAGAAATCGCATTCTCTAGTGTCCAAAAATTGGTGTTGCGAAATTTTCATTTTACCACCGCCACTCTAGAGGTGTGGACATTACAAGCTTACTTACATATTGGGTGTGGGCCGTTTTAAGAAATTTTATTTGGGAACTCACTCACGTAGTGGTGTATGCGGTGAGCCCTTTTGCAATGTGTTACATGAGCAGATTAGTCCACATTCGCAGGCACAATATAAATGTCCTATCGGTGTTTAGCAATTTCTGCAACTGATAGGCATACGTAATTTGTTGCTAAACAAAACAAATGCGACAGCTCATTGCAAAAAAAAAAGGGAAATTTAACGAATAGGTAGACTTTTGCATGTGGCCGCGAACTTGATTACGACCATTGGTCTACATAAACGAAATTTTTGAACCTCCGATTCGCTGGGCAAGCGGATAAAGAGTTATGGAACATCCTTTCAAGGGGAAGTTGTAGTTACAGAACTTGTGGTTACAGAACTTGGGCATGGAAGGATGAGAGGGATAATGAGCTGTGATCTGACCACATGCCCGCCAGAGCGTAAACTAAGGATGATTGCCCCAATACGATCAAGGGGTAGAGCTTTATGCACCATCAAGGGTCGCCATGCTTCCCGATATTCTGTACACCTATCGGTTAAACCGATTTTCACATTCAGACGAAATGTTGTAGGGTGTTTTAAAAGTTGGTTCTTTAAGTTTTTAGAAAACTCAAATGCTGTCGTTACCTCTGCAGGAGACGTTTGCGGAATGAACAGGTTTGTTGGTAGAAAAGAGCCCAGTGCTCTAAATCGCCCAGCGGTTACGAAGTCACCTGGAAATAGAAGGAAAGCTGTATACAGAGTCCTGAAGTGTAGGGATCAGTGTTTAGGTTCCCTTTCGATCTCCTACTCCTACCCACCCTCACAATGAGGCACGTCTATCTACACAAGTTCTATAGGTTTGAATAAGATTTACCTATGATTAAATCCGTTTCAAAGACCAAGCCATCGCGGATGCCAGAGCGCTTGGTCTGGACAACTGAAAGCAACGTGCCCGGAATCGTAGAGGGTGGAAGGCTGCAGTGTGTCAGACAGAGACTATTCACGGGTTGGGAGCCCGATAAGTAAGTAAGTAAGTATGATTAAATCTCCTGGAGTTGAAATTCGAATTGAGTGACGGATCTCTCCTAAAAGCCATTCGATCGCTTAAAACGAAACGTGCAAGAAATATTGCGGCAGTAATTTTTCACATGGGGTTTGGACTTTGCCAATGGTGCGATTTGTATCCTTCTCCGCAATATATAGCGCAGCTATGGCGGATAATATCTCAGATATCTCTGCCGCTGTGAATGTAAACATAAACGACCAGAGTTTCGAACAGAAATCCAATAATGCCGCAGGATTAATGCAAAAATCATATTTTACAAGCTGTGTAAATATTTAAAAACCCAGTCTAAGTTGTACAGGGTGTTTTTTTAGAGGTTGGTTTTTCGAATAGAGATAAAACTGACATTTTGAGGTCAAAACCGGCAACTCTAATGTCATTTATGTTCAGTTTGGTTTGCCATTTCATCATGAATAGGTTAACAAATGAACAACGCTTGCAAGTCGTGCAAATTTATTTCGAAAATAATGGTTCAGTTCGCGAAGTTTACATCGCAAAATTTTGTTCAGTAATCAGGCTGATTTTTGGTTGAATGGCTACGTCAACAAGCAAAATTGCCGCATTAGGAGTGAAGAGAATCCACATGAGACCCTTGAGACGAAATTACATCCAACAAAACTGACTGTTTGGTGTGCTCTATAGGCTGGTAGAGTCATTGGGCCATACTTCTTCCGAAATGATGCTGGAGAGTCGACTCAGTTGCCGTTAATGGAGACCGGTATAGAGCCACGTTAACCGACTATTTTGTTCCCGAATTGGATGGCATGAATGTCATGCGCACGTCACAATCGATTTTTTGAAGGAAACATTCGATGAGCGGATAATTTCGCTGAATGGACCTGTCAATTGGCCACCAAGATCGTGTGATTTGACACTATTGGATTATTTTCTTTGGGGATATGTGAAGTCCCTCGCCTACGCCAACAAACCAGAAACATTAGGGGACTTGGAAGCCAACATTCGTGGCGTGTATTGCCGACATACAGCCCCAAATGCTCGAAAAAGTGGTTAAAAATTGGACCTCTAGACTTGGCTTTATTCGAACCAGCTGCGGCGGCCACATGCCCGAAATCATATTCAAACATTAATGGCATAAAATTATCCTTTCAATAAAGCCAAATTGATGGACATTAAACCGATTTTCTTGTGTTTTATTTCAATTCGAAGTTCTATACCTCTAAAAAAAACACCCTTTACAAGGTAATGCCGTTTTCGGAAACAGCTAAAAATGCTAAAATTTAATTTAATCTATTCTGAATTTGATATATTTTTGCCTAGAAATATTTTTAAGGATAGGTAGATTAATTTTTCTTGTCACCAATTAAATTATTACCAAAAATAAGTTATATAAATTTTTGTATATCTATTGGAAATCTGTTGATCATCCTTTCCACCACACAGAATACCCAAAGGATCGACCTCCCGCCGTACTGCCTGTAACCGACTTCTCACGATCCAAACTCTACTGTAATTTCGTTTGTAACAGTGCAGCGCAGCGCCATTGCTCAAACCGGAAACACTCAAAACAATTAGCCACTAAATTGCTCGCACTACATATTGGGCCATACCTTTAGTACCATAAGATATACATATTCAGATAAAATCCGAAAGTACCCCAGGCCAGATACACCGATGCTCAAGCAAACAAATGAAAACTTCAAAACTCCCCTCATCACCGCACCGTGTCGTCACTATACAAAGAGTGAGCAAATAAATGAAAAATCCGCGTCCATTAAGGAAGACAAATTTTTAAGTAAAGATCAACAGCCTCGAGTAGCAGCCATATAGTAGATATTTGTGCCCCAGTATCCATATGTCCAGCTGCAAGCAACATATAGTCACAACCGCATATAGTCTGAGTCTGAGTCTCAGAAGTGGGCCCCAAAAAGCTGAATGGCCGACTTGCAATGCAGCGCCAGTCCCACCAGCGAGTATTGACTGGGGAAACTTGCTGCACTACAACGCAGCGAGTGTGGCCGCAACCACACCACAACACGAGTATAATATGAGCCCAGCGTTCATTGACCGCACGCAAAATTTGTTGTTTACAAAGCTGACGAGAGAGCCAGTGGACAAAAGAAATGAAAAAAAAACAACCCGATCCCGCAACAGAAAATTATTCAAAACCTTCAACAACTTTCGAAGCTATTATGTTTCGTATGGAATCATGCTGCTGACATATGCATAAGTACCCGTCCCATGAGACACTTTAGTGCTGGGGCCCCCAAAGTAGGTGATGTTTGCCCAATTTTGGTTCACAGAAATCTGCACGATGCATCGCTGAGTAGGTAATGCAAACAAAGTTTTTGACTGGCCCCAATTTCCCTACACTATGACAAGGCACGTTTCATGGGTGTTTTTTTCTTAGTTTTGATTGATCTTTAGTTCTTATTGATTGGAGTGGTTTTCTTAAGTGTCACAATTTAGGCAGAAATTTGCCCACTTTGGAACAATCTGTAGGTACATCTCGATCTCTATTTAATACTGAACAGTTTTTGATTTCTTCCTAGGAACTAATTTAAGCTAAGTTTTCATTTTTATATCACTCTTCTCAACTTAATATAAAGCTTACCTATAGAAAACAGTTTTTAACTCTTGAGTAGTTCAAAAATTTACTGTGGAGAAGAAGTGCGCAGTGTATGTATGGCAAGGGCAACGCGTTATAGTTTTTGAAAAGATTTATCGATAATTTTCCATTTGTGATAGTGGAAAATGATTGATTTAAAATTACTACATTTTTCGAGTTGCCATTGCGACACAAATACAATTCATCCGAGTTAAGCTTCAAGTAAGTAAACTTCTGTTACTGTCTTTATTGATGTTAAGTTCATGGAATTTTGTATTTCAACATTCGATTAGCATTCATCGAATACAGTCTAAGTGGTTGTTTCTTTTTACGTTTCTGTTTTCTTCGTATTGCAATGGCAACGCAACAACGGAGTAACTTGGAGTTGATACTTTACAAATGCACACACGAGACACGAGGCAAACGAAGTGTGGTGCATTTTTGCTATTGTTGTTTTGTTTTCTCTTCTTCTACGCTGCTTCTGCCAAGCGAAATTTCCCGGAGTAATTTCCGAGAGTGAATCGGGTTTTGCGTTACTTACTTTACAAAGTGTTGCCAGTGCTCTCTCTTCATTTTTCCCACATAGGGTGGTCATCAGTGTTGCCGAAAGTACTCCCATAGGAGTATTGTACTACATACTTTCAAAACCTCCGTACTCCTCATTTCATATTCGTACTCCTATTTTTTAAGACCCAAAATATCTAACACTTGCAGCAAACCTTAAATAATTTGAATTTACTTCAAATTTAATACAAAAATTTCACTCTTTCTATTTTGTTTTTGATTTTCGTTGGTTTTATGCAATTTTTGAAGACCAGTAAATGTCTGTACTACTATTTTTTTAAAAGTACTCCCCATTTTTGGCTGCAGTACTCCCTTTAAATATTTTCTCCGGCAACACTGGTGGTCATTTTTAAATTCGCTCAAATTTTCTGAAAAAAAAATCAACTCTTTAACTAAAATTTGTTTTTTTCTTGTTTGCATAATTTACTGGAAAATGTTGGACAATTATTGTGTTGGTAATCACGGTGAAATATAGATATTTTGATGAAATTTCGCCACAAATTTGTAGTTTAAATGTTTTTTGGTCAGATTCCAGAAATTTCCACGATTTTGCTATTTTCCCTTTTCCCCACGGAAGGCTTTTCGGACATCGAAATTCCCTCAAAAAGGGAGAAATCGCACGATAAAGCAACACTTTACAGTGATTTATTCTTTCATTTCAAATATGTATTTGTAAAATCCAGTATTAAATGGATACAACCTGATGACAAGTCCTGTCATTAACATAAACATTATAACATCAAAATTGACATTAGATGTCAAATAGGATTAGGAGCCCGAAAAAATCTGTAAGCCCATAAATGTAGCTCTAAAAATCCTTCTGTCAAATGTCGTTGGTACCCTTAAATAACTTCTTTAATGATACTTTTATTTATAGAACTTTTTCTTTTCTTGTAATTTGTTTTGGTTCACTCCGTTTTTTAATGAATTTTCGCATTATTCACAAACCTTTGCCAAATGTTCACACAAACCACTGCCCGCCAACTGACATATTCATTTGCATTACTTTTTTAGTCTCATAAAATAAAAACATATCCACATTTCATGAGTAATTAATCGCGGAGAGTAAATTGCGTGTAAAAGAGACTGGATAAGTCTACCAAGTACAATTATCCACTCCAGCATCATTTCGCTGTGGAGCAGCATACTCCAAAATGTCAAAGTGTTACTTTTGTTTGAGATTTTACGTTTGGCACCATCAAACTTTCTGTCATTCTACTAAGTGCATATTTTCCTGTTCGTTTTAGAACATACGCCAAAGGCCACATGCATCCCAATATGATTTCCTGTTGCTTTCAAAAGCAGAGAGAAAACAAACGTTTTAAAATTTTTTTACAATTTTCTTTTGTAGCTCAGCCCCTGGGCGGAGCAAATGGATAAATTTGATATACCTCAAAAGGTCTGTTCCTTTACTTTTGTAGTAAAAATGGAAAAGACTGTCAAAATGCCTGTGGAGGGGATGAATTTTCTCTCAAAAAGGGAAACGTACGCAAAAGTTAAGGAACGCTTTTGTAGTAACCTGTGAAAAATGACAGTTGCGAATATTCCACCCAAATGCTAAATAGAACAACCAATTCAAATCAGCTGTAAATTTTCAGGCAACTGACAGATGTTTCAATTCTTACGCAAAGAAATTTGTTGAGTAAAAACTAGTAAGAGGGGAAATATCTTGCTCTCTCGAAGCCGCTCTCTTTTACGAATTTTTCGAGTTAGGGAACGACAATTGAGTAAAATGCGTAAGAATTCGTAAAAATTCGTAGCTAGTTATACTAATTTCGGTTTATGAAAACATGTCGAATGTGTTAAAGTCATAAATAGAAATAGTGGACAGAAATATTATTTTTTAGTACATTGAAAGCGCAATGAGCGACTTATATTACCGATAGATTCACCGAAATCCTTTGAAAAACATTTGAAAATACAAATTGAACAAAACGGTCAAGCACGCTCTACCTCATGAATATGTAAATCAGGAAAGTCTTGAAACATCAAACGTATCCTTGATAAAGGCAATCGGCTGTGTTTCAAATGCCATTGGCTAGAAACGTTTATGTTCCCAATCGAGTTCAACATCTGTCTGTGTCTAAATGCCAACTAATGTCGTTTACCCTGACGTCATATTCTATAATTTGAATCATGCAAAATAACATCGGCGCCAGTGCATGGCTTTGCTATCGATAGCACGTCACATGAACAACAATTTGGAATCGTTCCAATCATTTTGACAGAAAAATCCCCTAAGCGAAAGAAATAAATTCCCCTCCCAAAGGAAAATCCACATTGCATATGCCAATTTCAAATGCAACGGTCACTCAATCGATCAAACAACGTAATTAAAAAATTTACCACTAACGACGTCCGCGCATAAAAAGGTGTCGATGCAAGTTCCCCTCTCGATTAGTAGCCA
Source organism: Cheilosia pagana (assembly GCA_936431705.1). Lineage (NCBI taxonomy): Eukaryota > Metazoa > Arthropoda > Insecta > Diptera > Syrphidae > Cheilosia > Cheilosia pagana. The sequence goes on along the minus strand of OW386168.1, from coordinate 27,881,138 downwards.
CAAATGGTCAGTGTTTGGGAAGCAGTAGGCAGCTGCGGAGGCGTCCGAGCAATGGTATTAGTGATCAGCGAATGCAATTGCGCGCGAGGCTAAATGCACTTCGACTTGGTAAATGAATTACCGCTTGCGCGCCAATTGTGGTAGAGGCAGTTACACTTGCAGTTGTAGTGTCGTTCACATAGTATTGGTCGGTCATTGGCCGCACCTTGTGTGCCAACATTGAGCCGTGTTACATGTGCAACCTGATTTCGATTCAATGAAATTTCAAGAATTTGTATTCCATTAGACGACCCACCACCTCCACACATCAGCCACCTCGACCCCCTCTGACAGCAATCACTGTTGTCAGTCAGTCCATATAAATGCCGATGCCAGTTGCAGTGTGAAGTGACCGCACTGGGTGTGCAGCAGGAGCACGTATGATGTGATGCGCCCCCCTACCACAGGCGAGTTATGTAACCAAACGGAATTTGCCATCTTTTCCTCTGGTTTTGTGTTACAATGAACTCGCGCGACATCTTTTATGACACCGTGTTATCGAAGTGTATGCGAAGCCGTCATCGTGATCGCGCGTGCATTGCCATCAACCGACTGCAGCCGCAGCAGCAGCAACCACACTGCATATATGAAGAGTGACAGGATGGCAGACGATTTGATTTGTGTGCGTATATTTTTTTCGTGACGCAAATGTCAAACGCAAGGGGGCGTCGTAGTCTCTCTGTCACATAAGTAAGCACCTCCGTCGCGTCGCTCTCTTATGTCCACCAGTGCAGCAAATTTTATTGGTCGTTATGTCTTCCCCGCGGCCGTGACGGGGGAGCCGTGCCAAGCCTGCATACGCCAAGTCAATGAACTCCGTGGAACAAGTCAAACGGCATCGTAAGTGCTGCCTCTATTTATTTATTTATATTTTTCGGGGAATGTAGGTAACCCAGTGCAAGAGCATATTCCAGTGGGTGTGTGTGTGCCGCTGTTGCGGCTGAATAGCGATAGTCGAGACTAGGTGACTCTCTGTGCGGTGTGAATGCCATAATAGTAGCATCGTCGTCGTCATCGGAGAATGGAGTTAGATTGGCACACTGGCCGGATGACTGAATGAACGACTTGCGGCAACCATCACACCAACGACTGGCTTTTCTGCAGATTGTTAGATGGCTTATGTGCGAGTGCGAGTTGCTGAATAGTAAAAAAAAATCCCCTTCCCAAAGTAAGTACCTATCTATGAAGAATGTCAAAGCAATTTGCGCGCGCTCTCAAGTTGTGCGCGCAAAATTCTAATAGCGAGATGCCGAGTGACCAAGCGTCGCCGCTCCATAGCGACTGGGTTTATAAATGCATCGTACATCTTTAATGGGAACTGAATTTTAGAAGGAGGAGGGTGCAGCAAGGTAGCGTGAAACAAATTTGACAGCTGAAAGCTCATTTGTGTTCGTTTTATCATGGGTAGGGTATAGACTTGGAACACATAGGACATGTGCACAGTTGCTTTTAAAACTACTTTAGACTTTATATTGTTTTACGAAGATTTAAGTCTCACAGATTTAAGATTTCGGTCTGACAGAATCATATGTTTATGATATCAGTTCGACAACACATCGGCCTAACGATCTTATATTTAGGGCAGCTAATCTATTTAAAAAACTCGACGGCTTGAAAAAGTGTTGATAAGGCATACAGCACCAAACCCATTCGCATCTAATGACTTCCGCAGTACCTTTGCTGAAATTGACAAAGTCGACAGAAGTTGCTGGACGTTATTTTAATTCTATAAACTCAATTTGAAGTTTTTGTTTTTAATCTATATGCAAAATTTTGTGTTGATATTTCTTTGTTTATTTTTTTTTTTTAAATGTTAAATGTTGTTTTAGGTATAGTTATTACAAGAGTGAAAATACGGTACATATTTGACGATGGAATACTTGAATGGTTATTATTAAATACATCTTGTAAATCATTTCTAATCTTCGCCTTTAATATTTCGTAGATTAGTTCACAATAACTCTTTATTTCATTGAAATCTCGCAATTGCGCGCTTGTTGTTTTAACTATATAATTTGTAGTCCACTTTGTAGTTGCTGAGCCGTATCTAGGGTTTAGTATTTTATAATCTCGGCGTTAAATTTATGGAAGATCACAATTGCGAAATTTGTATTGAAAATAAACCTATTGTGAACTGTTAAGTGTTATTTTATTCGATGTGGTGGATGTGGGTTGGATCATCAGCAGACGGACCACCACATCACGGTGTTCACCGAGACTTATGAAATCGCAATTAAAAAATGATTGTGAACTATAAATAAATAAATATTGATCTATCATGATTGGGAAATAGTTTTTGATTCGGAAAGCTATTGTGAACTGCTCAAACTTAAAGTCAAAATGCAAAACTTTGCACTCCTAAAAAAAAGACTACAAAAAAGTGACAGAAGAGAAGTAGCTCCTATTCCCTATACCACTAGCGGAAATACGGGGCAATTTAATTTTTTATTCAAAATATGTAGCAATTTATTTTTTTATTCAAAATATATATAGTTTTTTTTTTATTCAAAATATATAGTATTTTGAATAAAAAAATAAATTGCCCCGTTTTATAGTTGGAAATAATATTATTATTCGACTGACGTTTCTGCCCTACTTGAGCATTTTTTAATCAACGTCAAACTTATAGTTCTAAAAAATTAATCTCGAAATGCTTAATATAAAGAGCAAATAAATCCGGAAAAGAAAGAACATCCCACCAAAAACCACCAGAAAAAGGAAGCAGCAAAAAGAGAACATAAACCAAAGAAGAAGAAAATATATACTTACCCACAAAGACCTTCGCTCAACATTGCGCACCGATGGCATCGGCGCGCGGTTCCCGCATGTAAACATCAGAAACGCAAAGTTCGTAAACCTTTGAAAGTGAAAGTATTATCGGACGTAGACCTACATATACACGCAAAGCGAACGCATACCGGACCGGCCAACATCCATGTAACCGACTCTGAGTGAGTGCGAGTGCTACAAAAACTACAGTTATTATTGCGGCCTGATATGAATGCTACTACTCCACGGTCCACGCTACTCCGGTATATGGCGTTCGCATTTTTATTTTTATACCGGTTGGGGGGCCGCTGCTAGTAGCCCACAACCGAGTTCCCTGCCCACACCCCGCGCACTTCACGTTAAGACCATATTTTCGTGTTTCTTTCTCTTAGCCATTATGTTTGATTGTGTGCTTGTGCTGAGTGCTGTGCTTCTTGGAGCTGTTCTTTCTCTTTCTTGGGAATTTATTTGTAGAGGTTAGGAGACGGTACTCGGATTCGGATCGGTGAGGAGTATATTTACTCCATGTCCGTATGCGTATGACAACGCCATACTCGGGTCGGGGAAGGACTGGCCGAACGAGCTGTCATAATTACTGTCGACATTAACGAGATTACGATCTGTTTTTTTTTTTAGTGTTATTGTCGTATATCGGCTTGCAAGCCACAAAGGATTGAAGATTTTGGTAAGGCAAGAGGCAATGTAGTTGAATGAAATTGATCTTTCTTTAATTTGTTTTCCTTATGCTATGGAAATTTTTATAAAAAAAAAAAATGTCAAGAGATCAAAGAATTTTGACTGATAAGATGGGGGAGTTCAGGACCAACTATCTTTAGTTTAAAATAAGTAAAACTTCTCTCAAACCAGGCCTTGCAGTAGTAAAATTTTCGGATAATTTCATTTCCATGGTAAAAGCTAGTAAGTGTTTTAAGAGTTATTTGGTAAAATTCATATGTGACAAAACCAGCCCCCCAAGATGTAGTGCAAGGCAGTTTACCGGATCCCAATTGTAACTTGGTAGCACCCCCAAGCGGAAAAGTAGTGAACATCATGGCATTTGATATGCTTTCTTCTTCCAGCTGTCAAAATGTATAGCCCTGTATTTTGTTAGTACAAATTCCAAAGTGTGGTAAATTAAATAATTGTTTTAAGTCAATTTTCCACTGCGCCACCTCTCGCGAACGTCTGAAGACATCCGAGAGTAAAAACTGTCATGAAAGAGCTTCTCAATTAGCCGTTTGGACTCGGCGTAAAATTGTAGATCGCTTCCATTCGTCCCAAAAATTGAAAACCCACACAAAACGAATGGCTGTGTATTTATTTATTTTTATTTTTATTTTTTATTATTTATTATTTATTATTTATATTTATTTTTATGATTTATTTTTTTTAAGTCAATTTGTAGAAGAAAATGATTAAAAACTGCGTTTCCTTCATCCACGTCAGAATCTCTATCAAGGATTTCCACAAAAAACGTTTGGCAACGCATCATCATCATCGGTTCCCTCCTAATCCCAAAAAAATAGAAATAGATACACGCATAAGTAGGCGACATCTGTTGTAAGGAAATTTCTCCAAAAGCCCTCTTTTGACAAATAAAAGATGTCAAGAAAGATGTCCATTCAACAACAGGAAAATGTTTTCTAATCACAGCTCTTAAGCTGATCGCAGTTTTGTTTGATGGGTGTGTTCGCAACCCCATCTGTGATTATCGCTTGAGATTTACATTGAAATTTGTAATAAATATGATTCATTTCAATAAAGAGCAAATCCGAGGGACACGGAAGCATTTTGGTGAAGATCAAGTCAGATTTGTCTGAGGAAAACTAAAGGCTACTTTTCACGAAATAAAAAGATCTAGCAACTGACTTTTGCTTGTACATATAATTTGAACGGAACTCTCTTAATAACTTTCTCTAACAGCTTCCTATACCATTTCGAAGGAAACTAATCCTGTCTTTGACCTCTTTAGGGAAGGACCTACATCCCTAAATCGATTGGCGAAGATCCAAATCGCGCCTAACTGTCAACGTCCTCAACTGGTCCACCAGCAACTGACTAACATTCTTCAGACATACAAGTTGACCAAAAATAAATTTGTTTAAAATTCTTTCCGACCTCCAACAAAATTTCTGAGTTTCTTCCGAAAAGAAAAAACACTGAACCTATACCAAAAGTCAAAAATGTAATTTGTGTGTCACATTTAAATTGTACACGCAACAACTGTATGTACACAAACACTAACCTATCCCAGCGCGGCGAGGGCATTGGCTTTCACCAGGGACAATTTGAATGCTTGTTGGTTTTTATTCTTCGTTGTCGTTGGATACTTATTTATCGATGGCTTTGGCATTCCCCTTACCATCGACAAGGAATACGCCTTAAGCACACTGCACACCACCAGATGTGTAATTATGTCGAATGCAATGCAATAAAAATAAACTCGCTCGCAGCACGTAATGCTGCCAAAAATACGCTGTAAATGTAAGCGGAGCATACAAATAAAATAACGCATCCTGGCGCATTTTGGCGCTTTCATCTGGTATTGCAAAAAATTCCCAACAAAAAAAAAACAAAAACAAAACAAAGTGTATCACGAGACTTTAGTGCAGGCGATTTCGAAAATCTCGTGCAGTTAAAAGTGGTTGCATCAGATTTCATATGCAATGCCGCTGATTCGCGCTACACCGCGTCAGATGACTGTGAAATTCTCGACGCGCCATTAAAATGCAGTTCAGCGATTTTTGGATTTTTTCCCTCTTTCGTAAGTTTTGTTTTCTTTTCGAATGCGTTTTGCGGTTGGCGCTCTGTCGTTTTGTCTCGTAAGTTATTATCGAAGTGAAAAAGAAAAGAATCATAACATCGATAACCTACTGCTGTCCACTGGAAAAGTACTCGGCAGCTGCAAATCGTCGTTGTCTGTCGTTTTATTGAGCATTTCCCTCCTCGTATTGTTGCACAAATTTCGGGGATTGTTGCAATTCATGACACAACTGCAGGTTCAATCTTCAATCTGTATATTATGTAGTGTAAAAATTCCGCAGACATCTGCATAGTTTCACTAGATTGGGCTAAAAAGATTAAGCCCTACTGCAGCGACGAGTAAATCGGTAACCCAGTTGGGAGTTACTGACTTACGGCACAGTGTACAGAATGACATGTGGCTTACACATAAAGAAAAGGGAAACATAAGTAGACATTATTGACAAGCTTACAACGTATGCAAACTGCTGGCAACAATGTAGTTGATCAGTAGAACTTGATGTCCCTTTGTAGCGCACCAGTTGTATGACAGCACAACAGTACAGGACAGTAACTGTTGTTAAAAGAGAGAGAGAGAAAAAAAATAAACGCAATAACAAATTACGCCTGTGATATTTTTATACCCCAAGCAACAGTTGCGACATTACACGAGGTGGAAATTTTCAACCCACATAGATGGAATTTGAGTTATTTATTATAACGAGTGAGAAGTGAGGTATCGAAATTTGTTATTCGTTTGAAAGGGCTATCGATTCCATTATTATATGGAATACAATGGCGTTGAAATGTCTGCAGCGGCTTCCCTGGCTGACGCGCGCATCCAAACTGCGTACCATTTCATTTTCCATAACTCTGGCGCGTAAATCAGGCTAAATTTGACCGATGGTATGGGTTATGTTGGCTTTCTGGCCTATTCGCATAGACGTGCGACCCAACTCGGTGGTCAGTTCACATCACCTCCATGTAAAATGACCATGCCCTCGAATCGCTCGTGCAGAATTTCCTGTCCTGTTTAAACCACATGTCGTTGGTGTCCGCATATCATCCAGTTCAGGCCAAAATAAGTTAGTAATGATCGACCTATAGACAGTAATGGAAGATCGACCGTCGTTCTCAAAGAAATATGGACCGATGACATCGCGGTTGGGTGTGTATGAATCATGCAGACTTTGATTGGCATTAACTTGGCAATGTCCAGTGTTTCGACTTTATCAAACACATCAATTGTGCTTATTTACCTCCAAGTGGTAGCCGCCAGGTACTGGTCCTGTCCATCCGGACTCGACTTGCTGAACTTATAAGCGCGAGTGTTGAACACGAAGAAAATAGCAACACTATAATGCTCTGTCGGAATTGACTGTCTGCTCGAGCCTCAGAAGTCTAACATGAGCACCTCAGAAAGAGGACGAACGGCGGATGAATTCACGTGATTGAATCAACGGTGGCGTCAACAACAGTCAATATGACAGATACCTTAATGAGCTACTTTGACGTATTTGGAGCTGAGGTCATTAAGGATTTTTTAATACTAGTCAGGGTGTTGAAATAGAGATGGTGGCGGAGGAGCCCTTAATGGGTCAACGGCAGCTTTCGAATCCCCGAAGCGGGTTACTGAATACTGACTCCGAAATATCCGGCCAAGGGGTTAAACAAAGGGCCTGGCCCTCCAAGTTGGGGGTTGTTTGTCGGGGTAACTTCCCTACCACGGAAAAGAAAATTAGTTCCGAAACAACTACAAGCCTTGGATATGGATGATCAACAACGCACCAGCCCGACGAGTCTTCGAATGTGGCGCGCACAATTGGAGAACGACCTCAACCAACTTGGTGTGCGTAACTGCAGGCAGCTAGCGAGGGACCGAGCTGGCTGGAGGGGATTGTTAGTTGAGGCCGTGATCCACCCCGGACTGTAAGCGCCACCAAAAGTAAAGTAAAGACATGGCGCTAGCTCAAAATCCACACCAAACAGTGACATTTTCGGGATGCATTTCACACTCTTGGACCTTATGTGCATTGGTATCAATGAGGGGTCAGTTTCTAACTGCTTTTGGCTGAACAACATTATCACTTGCACGTGTTGTTGACGTCCGTCAATGGGGATTTTACAAACCAGACTCAAAAAGCTTATTTGACAGATGTGCCCTGCACAGCCTGCATTACATATGGCCGCTATCACCTGTCAAAGTTCGATATCCCTATTGGAATACCTTTTACGTAATAACTTTCTTCACAAAGGACACAGTCATGTGATTTTGTATTCAATTTCAAGGTGAATCCTACCTCCTGCCATAAGTTTGGCTTAACCGTGGCAGATAATTGTGTAGGACGTCTGCTTTTATGGGGAAACTAAAAAAGGACCAATTAAGGCCTCAGTTTTAGGGACACATTCATCCAAATATATTCTAATCTATTACCGCTGGTCAAATTAGGCGGTATATGATTGCAGCCTCACTTCCACGAATGAAATCATCGCCACCTCAGGCAAGTACTTTCTAAATAAAAATCATTTCATCAGTGCATCATATTCAACTTTCTTACAGTGTCCACATATTTGACAAAGAGCTCTCGTAAGCCTATACGAAACGACCAGGCCGCCACGACTCGCTCACGTTCTCACAGTTACATAAGCACTCTTTTCTTTTCTATTACACGTTTAACACATCAGCTGACGTGCAGCCAAAAACCGATCATTACTTGAAAAGAGGGCCGGCCCAAATGCCCGGATATGAATACGCAACATAATAGCAGGGCGTCGTATATAAATGGTACTCGAAACATGCGTAGCGTATGTGCACCATCATCGCAGATGATTGCGTGGCTTAATATTCAAACGTGAAATTCCCACTCGCAACACAGTTGCCTTCAATTTGCATTTCATTAACACGCACGGGTCCAGTACACGTGTTTGTGGTGTCAAAGCACCGTAGGCCTAAAAACTAAGTCAAACTGTTACATGATCGAGTCGGCCGAAGTACCTACCCAATGTGATCTCGTAATTGATGGACGACGAGACGTGTCTTATGCAAACACACCAATACAATTGGGTGGAATTGTTAATTAGGCGCGATAAGCGCTGTTTTAGGATCCTCCTCATCATTGGCTTAAGGTTTTTGATTTCACTTCAACCTTCCAGTTTCAGTTAAAGTCATACAGTTGGTGTGATTCATTAAGAGCGCCTCTCTGACAGTCTGTCTGTGATGTAACGAAAGAAACTTTATCGTTGAGTACTAAAACACCGTTTGACAGGCAATTTAATGAATTAACGCACACGAAAAACGTGGGGTGTGCCGCACTGGGCCAAGTTTCTTTTTTTTCTGCTTTTGTAGACAAAGCCTACATCCAAGTAGGTGCTAGCTTATGTATACGTGTGTATTTATGAAATTATAAGTTTTCCGGTTCCAATTGCTACTGCAGCCAGCGCCAGATGTCGTAGTGGTGCGATACAAGTGTATGAGCAAAAGTCAATGAACTTATTTGCCATCTGAGATTGAAAAGTTGCTTGGAGGTTGGACTCGCTGGAGCGGGCGGTGTGCGGTGGCGGTTGGGCTCGCTGTATAGCTTCGGTCGCTTCGTGTATAGTGCATTATGTTATGTTGGTGGTGGCGATTGCCAGCCGCCATACTTGGCTAGCGGGGCCTAATGTGATGTTTGATCACAAGTGTCAATTAATTGAGTGCAATGTGCGAGGCCTTTCACCCGAAATTCAACAATCAACTGGTGCATCTATATAATGTGTAAAACATGATGGGGTTTGAGTATCTTTTGGCGAAATTTTTATGCGAAAGATAAATATTTGCTGATTTTCTTATCTGGCTGGGCCTGCTGGTGAAAATGTATAAGCAAAGACGACCGAAGGGTCTTAAAAGTGTTGACGGTGAAAGTTCGCACTACTTCCCGAATGATTGTGTATATAAATGTTGTAAGCCAAAATGGCGGCGATGGTTGTTTCGATTTAAATGTGTATTGGGTTGATGTTTGCAACTTATCTTGTAACTACTCAGGTTGTATCTTGTCAGCGCAAATGAGTATGCTTCCAATTAACAGATTTAACGAATGGAATTTGTCAAATTAATGCTGTTTTGCTGGTGGTGGTGGTGGATGAAATCAACGTAGGGGAGAGCAAATACCAACAAAAGGCAACAGTATATTACGCGTGAGCTATACGAATTGAGGGATACCCAATTTCAGTCGGGCACCGAAAACTATTAGAAAGTTGGTTATGGGATAAAGGATGAATCACAGTCCTAATCCTGCCTCACATATTATGGATAAGTCGGCCGGGTCGCTAACTACTGCCACGGCAATTTTTAAAGCCTACCTTGGTCAGAGCAAGTACATGTGGCAAATGAAAAACGTCTAAAAGGAGTAAATAAGTAGATAACAAGTAACGAGTGATTAGGTAACAAGTAAATAAGTAACGAATAAATATGTACGGAGCAAGTTATTCACAAGTAAAGTTTTGAAACGACTCGATAAGTAACGAGTATACATTGAATAAGTAACGAGTAATTAATTATTAAAGAGTAATTAAGAAGAGACTTAACTTCTAAAACGAGTGGATAAGTTATGAACAAATGTGTAACGATTAAATAAGTAATGAGTAAATTTGTTAAACAAGTTTATAAGTAGCGAGTCCATGAGAGCCATCCAGCCTATCAAGACGGATTGACGTATGTACTGAATAAATTTATTTAAGTAGAGAACGAAAAAGTAAGTTAAAAGTCGTATTACATGCAGACGTTCAAGGAAGCTGGTGGACGGTCCAAGACTTAGTACTGCTTCGAATTTGTTAAGTCTCGTCACTGTGCTAGAAGCTCGGCCTTATGTATGTACAAGTGGACGACACGGCTATCCCAGGCTTCCTTCATTAACCGATTGATGAATGGCTCATTAAGGACTCTATACTTGCCTTCGAATGATCCTAACCTACCTGTAACGTGCCACACACAGACACATACTACCATCTGATCTCAAAACTACACAATTTCGCACACTACAAGCATACAACCAGCCAAAGGTCCCAACCGAAATTTGCTCGCAAAGAAGAATCCACTTCCAGGACAATTAAACACTTAATTTAAGTGAATTTCAACATTTCATACCAGCCGCGGAAAGGTCTTATCATCAGTATAACAGCAGCCGCTTTAATAGTGCGCCCACTTCGCAAAACAGGAAGGAATTGGGACCAAAGTTATAATCTCTATTTTGAGTGCACTGTCGATGCCGACCAATGTGAGGAGAAAACCATTCCACCTCCAACCAGCAAAAGAAGCGAACAAATTTCCGATTATGTCCGCGCGATTGCGATACGAGGGACTCGTACATCGTATGGGCACGATCAAAAATTCCACAGATACATTTGGTCGTTGTCTCGCTTTTTATTGTTATTATTATGACCCGCTGCATAAATGTAGGTGCATTTCGTTTTATTATATATACAGCAAACTCTTTGGAATTGGGCAGTACAATAACCTTTTCGCTGCACCGCGCCCCGGCCGATCAAAGAGAAAGCATGATCGTGGACAGTACCCGCAGATTGTCGGGCGGGCAGTTCATACTGCACATACACGCCACGAGAAGGTAAAACAAAAAATAGCATAACCGAGTGTGCCGTAATCGGGCGGGGGCTTTTCTCCTTCAACGTAATGTAAACAACATTTCGAAATGAAGTCTGGCTCGGGCTTTGGCCGGTACGCCACTGTGCGGAGGTTTCCGCTAAAGATAAGAGAATAGGAAATACCTTGGGTCAGTGAAATGGTGCTGGGCGTTTCTGGTCCGTTTCGTATATCTAGATGGACACGGTGGAATTAATGGCCGGTTAATTGATTACGAGTGCATGACACATGAGTACTCAGGTGGGATGGCTGTGCAATTTTTCGTTTTGGAAAGGAGCGCGGTTATCATAGTTCAGGTATCCCCACTCGGAAGTTCGTTGAACTTTCGATCAGGTTATGCACTCTGACAACATTGTATACGGCTGCCCTCTGATAATAATCCTTCCGGAAGCGCTAACATCTCTGCAATTGTCTTAAAATCCATTTTTATTTATATCTTCGACTGTATTCGACTATATAATTTAATCGGCTCAACAAAAAATATTTGCTTATTCAACGCTGGTGACGACAACGTCCTTCAAAGTGGCACTATACCTGTTTAGGATTTCCTCACTTTGGCTGTCGAGTTTATTCAACTTGACGACGAGCAGCGACGACGCGACGTCAACTTAATTTCTATGCGAGTCACAAAGAAGATCACAACGGTGATGATCTTACAGAAGGTGAAGCGCAGACGAGAAGAGTTTCTTAGTTTTACTGCTGGGACAGCTTGAGAGTGTCGCCGTGTCGCTTTGAAGGTGTTAACAAGGAAGTGACATTTAATGTTGACCGCGCGATGACACTTAATTAGGGTACTGTTCCAGTAAATCAAGTCAGCTGACAAGTTGAGGATCACCGCGATCGCGAGGCACTTTGTGTGGTGTATTCCTGTTCGAGTTCACAGATAAGGACTTAACATGACACTTAACTGATTGATCAAGTTAATAATTGCTTACTTCTTTCGATCGAGCTGGTTGGGGCAATGGCCAGTGAACAGTGGACTTAAGTGAAACGCTTACGGGAATGCTCAGTTGCAGATGGTTAATTAGCCAAGGTCAGGTTGTAATCCAACTTGGGCATGGTGACATGGAAAAATACCACAGCTTTAAGCAGAAATTGTTTTGTCGGCTTATGGGGTTGTGCGCCTTGTGCATGTAATGCATCTGCTTCCGGGTATTGTCCATAGAGCGTCGATTGAACTTTGGCAAGTGAGGAGTTGCAACTTAGTTTGAGAATCAGCAATGACAGATCTGTCCTAGTAATTTGAACGCTTTTTTGCTCATTGCAAGGGCAATAGGTTCTGATTTGAGTTGCCATTTGCTTTTACCTTTGTAAAAAGATGACAAATCGGCATCAATACCAGAAACACCGACGGCGGTTCTAATCAGTTACTGCCAAGAACAAGAACAATGAGTGTAGCAGCAGAGATGGGATTTGACAAAGGATACAGAATTGCACCTAATAACGAAGCATGGATCAATGAAATTCTACAGACCTTACAAATTAAAGACGTTCGGATACCTAGTTTAGTAAGTCTGACAACTGACTGACTAGATGTGTTTGAGTTTTTATTGGCCCAGATTGGTCACGTGATTAGTTGTTGCAGTTGACGTTTATGGAGGAGTAGGCAATTAACAACTGAAACACATCAAGACAGCCAGCTGTCAGACTCAGGGTAGCCAACCCATATTTCGAACTATATGTAGTTCGATAGCCCAATTTGAAATTTTTTGTAGCCCAAATAGTAGCCCAATTCCAATGAAAATGTCAAAGCCAATGAGTGAATTCAGTGAATAAAAAGTAGTGCCAATTTGTGCAATGCGTTAAGGGTATGTTTAGGCGGAAAACTTGAACTTTTCCATTATAAGCTTAAGCTAATTGTAACAGTTATTCACTATTTCCGAAAAACACTATTGAAACATTGTTTTGGTAAACACGCAATGACATAAAAAATATCAAAAACAGTTTTGTTTGTTCTGCTTTTTTTACATCTCGAGCTGTGGCGAGTGTGTTCACAAACCAAACTCTTAATGGAAACCCTGGTTGATTACTTAGACTATTTTTTAATCTCGTTTTTATGATATTACAATCATTTATAGATAAGATAAATCTGGAAATCTATACAAGTGATGCCAGATCGGGGGATTTATCCCTTTTTGCGGGATTTTCTCACTTCAAATAAGCTAAAAGGGTCAAAGGGATTTTTCAAAACTTACAGTACAAAATTAAGAGATTTTACTTTTTGGTCAATTTTTATTGTTCTAATTAATAAATTTATATCGAAATATATCAACGCTTTCATTTCTTTATTTCTCTAAACTGTTTCATTAACTCACATATCTGTGGTGATAATCTCAACTCATCCACTAATGAGATTAAATATCAAATATGAAACCAGAATTTGACAACTTTCGTCGTGAATTTTTCCGTGGGGTTTTTTTTAATCAGTAAAGTGGTTTTGACACATTTTGCGTTTCAAACATTTGTCCAACTTTAAAACAAACAGCATCAGTAAGTATCTACACCGTTTTGCAATCACGATAAAACCATAAACAAAGTTCAAGGCGCAAAAAAATTTCGTGGGATAAAAGTGGGATTTTTTACATTTTGTCGTGGGATAACCTGCTTCCAAAATCTGGTATCACTATACAAGAGTAAAGAGAATTTATTTAGATCTAGGTGTTAATCTCCGTCGAAGCTGTAGCATTAGGCATTACGTCGGCCTACAAAATGACTTTTACGTCCACCAACAGGCTATCTAAATGCCAATTTAAAAATAAAATGCTCGAGTGGATCACACGAAACTATCTGGTTCATTTCAAGTTTGTTTGAGCCTTTTTTATCATTTCATTAGATTAGTAGGAGTCTTAAGTCTCCGAAGCAGTTTCCGACCATACTGGAATGAAAGAGTAAGTAAGTTGAGTGGCGATTCTCAATCGTTTAGACATATTCGATTGGTATTGAAAGAAGGGTGTTATGGAAGCCATTTGATAAATAGAGGGTTTTCCAATAAGAGGTGTTATTTTGATATTCAAAGAAAAATGTAATTTTTTGAGATAAATGATCGGATATTTGTTTCATAATAAAGAGGAAGGTATGCCGTTAATAATGAAAAACAACATCAGCCAAAAGGCCACAATGACCACGCTTACAGGACCACATCCTTTTCATGAAATTTTCCATAACAAAATCGCAAAGTGGCTGCCCTATGTCCTCGATAGACTCATATCTTTCACGTTGCCCCAAAGGGAGAAGTCGCAAGGTGTTATATCACAAGATCTCGGTGGCCAATTGTGATCACCTCTTCGAGAGATAACACGGTCCGGAAACTTTTCCCGTAAAATATCAATGGTTTCGTTGCTTGTGTGGCACGTAGCGCCGTCTTGTTGAAAGTAAACGTTTTCCAGATCAATACCATCCAACTCTGGCCATAAAAAATCATTACTCATCTCTCGATATCACAATCCATTCACCGTAACTGTTGATCCAACCTCATTTTCGAAAAAGTAAGGTCCATTGACCCCGCCGGACCATAAACCGCACCAAACAGTCACACGTTGAGGATGGCGAGGCTTCTCAATAATAACTCATGGGTTTTGCAAGCCTCAAATACGACAATTTTACTTGTTGACGTAGCCACCGAGGTGGAAATGGGCCTCATCAGTCAAGATGATTTTTCGATGGAATTCCGGATCATTTTCATGCATTTCAAGGACCATGCAAAGACACGACGTTTTTGATGTTCGGCCGGCCTGAGTTCTTGTGTTAACTGAATTTAATAAGCCTTAAGACCCAAGTCTTTATGCAAAATACGGTGTAGGTAATGACGTTTGTGGAATGCCCAATTCCAAAAAACGACGAGGAATGGACAACCTGGGTTTTCTTGAACACTTTGGGCTACAGCAGCAATATTTTCAGTTGTTCTTGAGCGACGTGCACGGGTTTTATTCTTCACATCACTAACTTGTCCCAGCAGCTCGAATTTTTCCACCAATTTCTGTATTGCGGTCCGACAAGGTGCTTCATGACGACCCACTGTGACTGCAAAATTTTCACCATTTTTGGAGTGATTTTTTATAATTTCAATGCGTTGTTGAAGCTTGTATCATTCCATTTTTAGTAATGGCGTAGTTTCTACTTGTCAAATGTCAAAAAATAACAGCTTCAAAAGTGGCAGCTACCGAAATAGCGGGCTATTCAAAATAACACCTCTTATTGGATGTAATGTTTCGTAAACAAGATGGTAACAAATATTTTAGAGCTTGGTTCGAAACGTATTCACTTTTAAGAAGCAAAATATATAGTTGAGAATACTGACGCTATACCTACCCACGCTTGAAAAATGTGGAAAATGAGCGCATTCAGTCTTCCTGAAGGAAAGCCTTATTTTGGCTTTCCCTTTACAAAATAAAATATCGTTCTTAATTTTTAAGGCTTGCACAAAATCCTAATGTTGTGTTTAGGGGGGGTTATCCCTCACGACCAGTCAACTAATCGCTGAGCCACTGCACTTAATTGAGCAAGAAAAAACTACAGAAAAATACAAATGGTTGCATTCAGAATATGCTGTCAGTTATTAACGCAGCAGACAAAGGCCAGATAGTTAACTATTTAATTTAGCACCCTAAATGTTAAATTTGGCACGCCTACCTAAATATGATGGATCGGAGGTGCTACTTCAACAATTTTACTATAAAACTTGGACGAACCTCAGCTTTAGAATGGCCATTCAAAAATGTAGCAATTTCTTCTGCAATTTTAGCAAAACACACAACACAACAGATAGTTTTCTATTTGCTCGACTGATAGCCAACTGATCGACTGAAAGAATCCCTGTTCAGGAAAAACCCTATCCCTAGACGTTTGTTCCTGTTTTAATTAAAATTTCCAATATTTTTCAAGTAAAATGATAAATGTTACGTATACGCCTCCTAGCACCCCACAGTGTGAACTTTCAAATTTTATTTCACAAAACCCTCTGCATCTGCATAAATGCTAATGCTAATGGCTACCAGCCATTCACGTCTGCAGACCATATGTAATACAAACAATCAAAAAACAATAATTTCGCTATTTAAATTCATTAAAACCGAAATTAGCATCCAATAGACTCGCAGACAATGTTGCAAACGAAATTTTGATTATTAGCGCCCAAATGGATTTACCATACAAAATGCATATTATGGTAAAAAGGTCACGTTTGAGACGTTTTAACTGCCACAGACGAAACTAACAGCCGAAATTTCCACATTTTAATGTTAAGCGTCGAGTTTTGTGGTTGCGGGTCTTTTACCAAAATCGCCATCGCCATAGGTTCATCGCCTTCTTTCGTAAAACCAGATGCAAATTGGTTGATTTCCATGCCAAAAACCCCGTCAGAAAAAAAAAAAA
The DNA here is from genome assembly GCA_936431705.1 of Cheilosia pagana. Classification (NCBI taxonomy): domain Eukaryota; kingdom Metazoa; phylum Arthropoda; class Insecta; order Diptera; family Syrphidae; genus Cheilosia; species Cheilosia pagana. The sequence goes on along the minus strand of OW386168.1, from coordinate 27,864,583 downwards.
AAACATTAACTAAATGCTAAAGACTACCATTAATCACGGATTGGGTTGGAAATTTATGCGGCCAGAGCTTTTGGGGAGGAGTGGTCGTCGATTGTAGGCCTATGTGTCAATTTCGTCTATCGACTTATTCAAATCTCGTGTGCATAATCATAGATATACGAGACAAAGAAACCTTAGAAATTGTACTGGAAATTCCAATGAGGAAAGGCACTCACACTCAGCCGCATATGGACAGCTCACACGACCAAGTGATCGTCACACCTCCTCCGAAAAGAATGGTCAGTGTCGGTGTTAAAAATTTGAAAATGTCGCCACTGCCATAGTCGCTGTAGATCATTGATCTCTGTGCGGTGTGAAATTTGCATTGCATGGCTATTGTTACATAGCACCACCACTACAGTTATGTGCGTCCGAATCAGTATGCCGGGCCGGACAATGGACTACTGTTTGTACTTAACGTCATTGTTAGATGTTACCAAATTTGTATGCTGCGCCTTGTTGGTAGGTTGGCATGGCTCAAGAGCCTTTAAGCTATTTTTAGATTTGTTTGCTGGTCGTTGTTGTCTCGCCAGCATGACATTGTCTCACATTTTTGTGTGTGTGTGTTTGTCTGACTGGATATGGGTGTGTGCGACGTCGTCGGGCAGTGGACCTCGTTTTCTTCAGCTGATGACTGGAGAAAGTCTGGACGGTTTTTTCTCCATTTCGGGGTTCGTTCAACTCTTTGTGGTCTCAAGTCCGGTGTTTGCTAAAACTTCGTTGTCTGTTATTGTTGATACACACGATATATGCCTACATCATAATGGGGATTGCGTGAAAGCGGTGACGGTTATGGCAGACGAATGGATGAGTGGAGCCTCGGGGCGGAATTCGAAATGTGACTACTAACATAGTGCCACAGTCACCGAGATTTTTGATTGTTTCTTCTGCATAGAATTAATTGATATTTGACTTGGATTCTGACTGATGGTTTGGGGGGCGGGGGGAATGAGTCAGAGATCGCTCCATGCAAAGGCAATTGAATGGAGTCAATGACCACGATGTTGGAAAATGTGATGGACGAGCGCTCTGCAAGTAGGTGAAGTGCGATCGCAAAAAGAGTGCTTCTCGTGAGTTATTGGAAATATAAAAGCCCTGCTAAAAAGTTTTGTCAACTTCTAGGGAGGAAATATTACTAAACAATTTGACATTGAAATAAAAGGACCTTTCATTTTGAGACACGAGTTGGCGACAGATTGGCATTGTGCAAGACATGGATCTAAGCTGGCTGCGCCCGGTCAACTCTGACTCTAATGGGACGTCGAAGTTTGAATAAATAAGAAAGACGCACTGGTTTTGAAATTGCAATATTGGTATGGCTCTTGAACTCCAAATTAAGCTCGAAAGAATGAAGAAAAGACTAAACGCAGCAAAATGTGCCCTCAGGCTAAGAGAGAACAGAATTTGGAAGCCCAAATCATTAGCTCACTCGCGCAGACTTTGACTTATTTGATCAGAGTGGATTTATGCCACTCTTGGACCACAAGAAACCAAAGTATGACTTTGACAAGAAATTCAAAGTCTGTCTACCGGACAGGAAGGAGTGACTATCCGAGTACTGTCATAAAAGGCATAACCATCTTTACAGATGGCTCAAAGATAGAAAACAGAACTGGAGTAAGAGTCTCCTCGAAATAACTAGGCAGAGAACTACGAGCAATGGAAATCACCCTCTACGTAGTAGTAGCCAAGTAGCTTTTAAATCGAACAGTCTGGTAAACTCAAGATCTGTAAGTCAGTGCGTTTCGGTATTAAGAGCGATAAACCATCAATTAATACGGCTTTGCTGAGTTGCTGGACATGTTGGTGTTGAAGGGAAAGAGGTAGCGGATAAGCTGGACGGATGTGGCTCTGAAATGGACATACTTTTAGCTGACATACAAGTACTACCCAGCTTTCCATGCAGCCAAGAGATTCATTGATAATGCCACATTAAATAACTCGTAGTTTGTTGCCAAGAATTTATACTAAAAAGTCAAAGATCCTTACATCTCTTGATAGAAACCAAATGCGAATGTTCATCAGGTTAATAACTGGACACTGCATCATTAGAAGTGTCGCTAAAAGGACGGGCACCTTCACGAATGACTTCTGCACAAGGTACAGAGACGAAAAGGAAAAAGAATCTGTGGAACATCTCCTAAGCCGGTACGGTACTCTTGTTTGGGAGCAAGTTTCCTCAAAGGCTTAGAAGATCTAGCAACGATACATCAAGAAGATTGATGTGTAGATCTTTAATGTCCCTTACTTAAGGTTTTGGATAATCTTTTGCCTGCCAAAGAAAATCCGCATTTTCCCCAAGTGGGGACATTTGTGCTCGAACAAGCCAGTAAGACTTTATTTGAAAACGTTTCAACACTCGCAACCATTTTCAGATAATCCTATGGAAGACTTTAGTGCCCACCAGCAGACTTGAACTCACATTTAAATCGAGGTTATAATAAAGACTGTAACCAGTTTTGTTTACTCGATTTTTGTACTTATTTTGATGATTTTAAGTTCAATGTCAGTTAGACTTGCCAAATGTGTTTGTCATATCAACGGGCCTAACCATTTCAGCCTTAATCTTAAATATTTTGTATTTTCTTACGGTACTATCGGCAATAATACGCACCACAAAATACACCAAAGATGATGAAGTACATTATTTATTAAAAAAAATATCGTTATCTTCGAACAGTTCATCCAACTGGTATACCCAACCGATCAGTAATAACTCATGCTAATTCTCCATATCAATTAGCGGGCTAAATTAATACAATTCATACTAATTCTAGACTCATTTAGATAGAACGGCCAATGTCCACTTTGCAATGATAACAACAATAGTATCAATGGTTCACGCGTCGTTTAGCGGCTCGACATCCCTCAGCTGCAATCAATTAATGCAAGCAGCTGAAGGTCATGCTTCTGGCTATCAGTGGTCAAATGTACACCAAGTGTAAATAAATATTTGTTCCCATTCCTGTTCCGGTGCAATGAACGGTCTACTTGTGATAATATAATATTTCTGTCTGAAGAGATAAGACTGCAGCGTCAGCATCAGCACCTTAAGGCAAATAATATGGCTCACCGGTGCTGGGCAAATACGCGGTTAGAATTACAAACTGCAGAAGGGATTACTTCGACAGGACGATGTTCAGTAGCTAATAGCCAAAAAAGGATCCTACATTTTTGCTAACATGGATAAGTAGCGTCAGTGATCAGAGAATGTTTCTGGGCCCAAGAAATGCGTTCGTTTCCTAAGTTTATATGTCAAGCCATCAGTTTTTTCTGAGCCGGGTCTAACTGGTTTAAGCGCAGACTTTTAAAAACGAATATGTCGGCTAGAGTTACAGTTCTGAGGGTTTAAAGTAAATGGGCTTTTAGGCAATAAGTTCGACAATTTCCACTCGTCTATTACTTTCCTCTTACCGTCTTCAAATGTCGACTAAAAGGAATCAACAAACGAATGAAACAACGCGACACACGATTATCTTCAGTCCACGCAAAAATGAGCTGATGTCTAGAACTCTTCAGATTGAGTGAACACGAAGTGTAAGCGGTATCAAAAAATTGTATGCGGCGTGGATAAACGACAGTTGCATCCGCTGTCTTTTGAGTTAGCCGATTGCAATGAGTTTAATACTAAATGTTGTTCGATGTTAAGCTCTGTGATTTTGTTAAAAATCTTAGCGGCTTAAGTGGGTAGTCTTACCGTGAAACTAGTTCACATCCACGCACAAACTATTTTATTATGCGCATGAATATTAAAGGCAGGTAGTACCAGTAGGCAGTTTGAACTCAAAACGAATGAAAAAATATGTATCTGCATGTGGATTTGGAAAGGTTTGTGACAAAGTGTCGACCTCTTGATCCCGGCTTGGTTCATGCAGCAGTTCCAGAAGTAGGTGCAATTTGAAAACCACTTTAAAGTTTGAAAAAATTGTGAATCCCACCAAAATGACAGATCGGGCATGTCACACGCCGATATGCAATGAAAAGTCTGGATTAAAACAGTGATATCTGGAGTGTAAATAAGACCGACTAGACTCCTTTTTGACAATGAATACATCGACGCACTCAGTCCCCCTCCCTTAAATATGGTACTTGGAAAGTTTTTTGTTCACTCATTTGAATCATTGCAACATTTGCCAAAAAAAAAAAAAAAAAACTATTTAAATCAACCTAAGCTCAGTTAAGAGTTTGAAAGGGACCACCCCACCCCTCTATAACATCCCTGATGATCGCCAATCACAGATATTGTTCAAGGTTAACCCACTCAACGGGCGGCCATAAATATCGGTCGCGTAAACAATATAGCAAAATATTGTCTTGTCAGTAGGACAGGGCCCACTATTGACCTTATCAGCATGACAGTATCGCGGTCAGGAAACTGAATCTATATAAGAAAGTACACATGGCCTTGCCATCGGATCTGAGCCAACGAACTCGAGTAAATGCATCGCCAGCGATAAAAGTCGATTAAATTTGACCCAATGATGCGGCGAGAGTAGGTATAAAATACACAAATCGCTGCGCTTTGGCTTTCTTAGCCGAATTCCATTGCGGCTTGGCTACATAATGTTCATGTTAACTTGAACACAAAGTAAAAGCACAACCAATGCTGCGGCTGCTGCTGCTTTTTCTGATGATGTTAAATGGAATCATGAAGAATGAGAATTTGGATGTTTGTCCATTTGTCGGTGGGTAACCCAAATTCAGCTGGCACACATAAACATGGACAAATCGCCAGTTATACTACAAAGTATATCTCTTGAGATACTATAACAGCTCGAGCGGGATGATTGTGTTTCTGTTTACAAACATTGTGCACGCTGAACGATGGCAAACGGCGATAAGGACCGCTTCTAGAGATGCCGTTGCCAATATCGGTATGGTACTGTGGATGGCGTATACTGGGGGATACGTTTATTCAATGCAGCAAAAAAGTCAATGAAGCAGACATTGTTGCAAGAAATGAATTGATAGCGTACAAGTACAAGTATCGCGGTCTTGTAGTCAACAAAGTATTTCTAGATATGTCCACTCGTATGAGTCATTGTGTCTGTTTTGTGCGTTCACCCAATTATTTTCGCGACGATAATGCATACGAATGTATGCCGACAGGAGTTGGTTGCACGGCGAAAGGTCTTAGGTAAATGTATATCCTGCATGTGACTTAGTATGGGATTGAGCTAATAGCTCAAATTGTGTCTCACATCTGAGGCCCTCATTGCGAGTTGTCTTCTTATGTATTGTTGCGAAACGAAACAACCACCCACAGTAAGCACTTTGCCTACAGCTGGAAACCCAATCGGAGTTACTCCTTAGATGTCTACTGGTCGTGCACAGGCACACAACAAGTTGTCATCTTCAAAAACAAAAGGGCTCAGCAACTTGGCTATCGTTGTAAATGCATATGCTTAACTTCCTCCTGCCTCAGTATATGGCTAGGTCTATCAATATAAGACAGGAGTTGTAGGATATCCTTCGCTCGATTTGATCTAAACTCCAATGTAGTACCAAATGCCACCTTTCCTTCATCCAGATATAGCCCTCAGCGTGCAGCTTATCTAGTTTTTTTTTAAAGCTTTTTCTTTGCATGTGGATTGTGGCTATAACCAGGCATCACATTAAATTTGCTCCCCAAACCCGTATGAACATTTCAGAGAAGGTTAGAAGGTAGAAGGTTAGTGATGCCCTTGTTTAGGGGTTGTCCGATGTTGTTGGCGATGAGATTTCTTTCCAATTGCAGCTACTTGACCTTGTCCAGCCATCCCGATGTATTTATGAACCTGTAAAATAAAGTAACTTCCAAGCGTTCTATTTCTCAAGTAACAGAGACTAGGGAAGTGACGTGTGTCCTCATGAGCATCCTCGTTTCAGCATCAACTGCATTTATCGTCATCTATGCGATTTAATTTCGTTGTATGGTTTCTTAGAAAGTTGTGACCTGTAAGGGCCCCTATCAGTTTGTATAGCGCCGTTCTATAGCTTTCGTTAAATTTCGCAGGTAGTTAATCCTTTCCACCTATTGTTGGCTTTCATATGGGTCTTATTTTCCACTCTCTCTCGGAGATTGCAGGGGAGTGGTTTGATCAACTCAAGCGCCCGCTCTTGATCCATTACAGATCCAATTCTGGCCAGTTCATCAGCCATTTCGTTGACGGTTTTGTTCCTTTGTTCAGGAACCCAGCAAAAATGTGTGGTATGCTGAGTGCAGGAACCTTAAGCTCTAGCTTTGACTTTATTTCAATAGCAGAAAATGCTTTTATAGCCTCCTGACTGTCGATGAATATTGTAATATCGTCCTTTGTTATTGCCAAAATTGACACCATATGGTCAGCTTCGGCGATTGCCAGAACTTCTGCTTGGAAGTCTGATTGTCCAATTCCTCGCAGAAAACGCCGGCACCAGTTCCACAGTCCATTTTCGATCCATCCGTGTAGATGGAGATTGATTTCCTTTTTGTGGGTTCATCTGTGTCCCATTCGTCTCTGCTGGGAGAATGGTATATCAAAGTCCATGTGGGGAGACGTGTAGTCAGAGGTGACAGTATTCGCCATGTAAATATCCAGAATATGCGCGTGTCCCGGTCATTAACGTTTCCAGCTCTTGGTTTGGGTAATCCTTAGGGCACTTTTGGCTGCATGAATAGGTCTATTGATAACAAGTTTTTGGATTGCCTCTATTCCAGCAGTACGTGTTGTCCTTATTGCGCTTGTTGTTCCTATATCTGTTAGTCTTTGCATTTTAGTCATAAGATTAAGATTGGATGACTTGTTCGTGGCTTGTCACTAAACTTAGCTGTCATATGTCAGTATATTTTAGAGAAACAAAGGACCACGAATGGAGCACCATTTAGCTTAGATTTTATTGCAATCGGCCAACTCGTTCTCATTCAAGCAAACTTTGTCAGTCTGCAATATAAGATAAGCGATGCATACGCAAGATGAGTGGTCCTGCCATCGTCCTTTTTAAGGGATTAGCTCCATGTTTTTCTCCTCTTGGGCAGTTGAAAACCTAAGAAAGTTTTGTGGTAGGATGGATCTCGCTCTCATACGGAATAGCTATTGCTAACCATTCAAACATACTTTCGTATTGCTGGTCATTGCGGATGCACTAAATGCCTGTTAAGTCATCACGAATGAGCAGAATGATCTCTAAATTATGCGCCAAATGAGCGCAACTTGCAACAATTACACAAAACATGCAAATCAAAAATCTCCTTCGTTATAGAAAATGCATTTCTTTCAAAGGTTTCTCTTTTACAAATACCAAACAGCAAGATCGTTTTTTGCTCGAAAAAAGGTCAATCCGAATGATTAATCATTTGACACAATTTTCACCACATATAAATACAAGTTTTTCCCTCTTGCTCTGGGTGACTGCTTGAGCCCATAAGAGCCGATTCTAATCTAAGACGCAGTATCATGTACAAAATCTGGAAATCTCTTCCTCTTGTCAGAGCTGACGCACAAATGCAATGTCATTGTCAGACAGATGGGCAGATAGGCAGATAGACAGATTTATATATTATTCAAATTAGCTTCAACTAGGTGAAGTGTCATTGAACCCTTTCGTTTGTTTTTATTCGACACCGAGCGCCGCGCCGGTTCTTGTGCGAAGAGCATTACTCTCGACTCGCAATTCTCTTTTTCAGGTGGCCAAGTTTGTCGCTCGCTCAAGTACACTGAGTGTATATCTGTCACATGAGTACTTTGGTGGTGTGCCGCTGCTGCAGGCACATTGCATATATACATATTTATATTTATATATATCTGGCCAATAAATTCCACATGTAGATACTTGTACTCTGCACACAGTTCCCAAATCAAGAACACAACGCAGTAAGCCGCCCATCGGTGCTACTATTCGTATTCGTATGGCAAACTTTCCCGAAATTATTCTATCGCGTCTCTGTGTTGGTGCGGCAGTTTCATTTCGGATTATCATTATGATTTTTATTCCACTTACGTGGGCACGGATGTGCAATGTGAAATCGCTTTCTGTATGCAGATGCGATTGGACCCCAAAAGATGACGATGCCATTGAGCAGCTCGCCAACAACAAATCGTTGACATAGTAAATATGAATTGCGATCGCGATCTCACTGACGGTTTCAGCTTACACCATAGAGCAATGGATAAAGTAGAGCGCTTCCGGAATACACTATAGCTCCAAAGCGATATAGATTTGCATTAGGTGGCGCGATGAAGGTGGCTAGGCCGTGAACGCTGCCGGTCTGACAGCGTAGTCGACCACAGAACGCGATGCAATGTTAATGAGACTATTGGTATAACAAGCCGGCAATGTAGATGTGACATCTGGTGGATGCTGCCGACGAGGGGAATTTGTTGTTAAACAAACTAATGACACGATAGACTGACATTCGTATACTTTGCAGCATTTTAGCATGGCGGGGGTCTTAATTTGCACCCAGGCGGTGTGGTTATTCCTTCCTTTTATGTAGGGGTTTACCTCGGGGATGTCACCGAGCCCCGATTTCACGATGCAACGCCATACTCTCGGAACTCGGAAGAAGTGAAAGCCTTAGAATAACTCGCGCCGCAACCAAATGGACTTTTACTGCAATTTCATACATTTTCGTTTGTGCTAAAGGTAGGTCATGCTTTCGCTATTCTGACGAGAGATGTAGAAAAACCAAACACACAGAGGCAAAATGCGCGCACATCTGTGCGATTCATAGATACGGGTATACGGGTGTATAAGGTATATCTCCGAAGATGATGGCTGCGATTAACATTGAGGAAGGAAACCATATGCACAAACGTACGCGAGCATTAAATCGAACTTGCACTTTGTGCTGCGGGTTGGTTGGCGAATATAGAAAAAGTCGAAGGAAAACGATCTTTGGGTGATTAGCGGAAGATCGAATTCAATGCCAAGCGACCTCCCAGTCCAGAGTAGGCCATGGGAATGGGAAGTATAGAGCCCTATATCGCGGGTATAGGCAAACCGTTGCTGCCTTCACTTTGGAGTGGCAAACTTTTGTAACACTTTAGAAAGTTTTGTTTGTTTGTTTGTTTTTCGTTGACTTGCCTTAACGCTTTTACCTCTGTATGGGTTTAGTACAAAAACTGAAACACACTTCAAATTGAGTGTTAAATAATTTGAGGTCGACGACTTGTGGTGAACTTTCGGTTTGAGGTTGGTGCATAATCTGCAAGATTTCTGTGTTATGACGAGGTCGCACCACTGTACCATGCCACAGCCGGATTTAGTATTTTGTTTGGATATAGTTTTTTTACGAGCATGACACTGGTTTGAGTAGATTTGGAGAAATTCAATTGTGCGGCAGTTCAGATGACAGTTCGTCTATTTCTGTCGGTAGATGTCGCTCGAAGCAGTGCGTAGTTGAGTTTCTATATTTGCAGGGACTTTCTACTCGATGGATTGAGTCAGTTCGTAAACAAATTTTGTTTCAAAGTATAGAAACAGTTCGAAATCTCTTCTGTAACCGTATGGAGATTGTTTTCGATTTTTTAGAGTCAGTGGCGCAGGGTCGGGTTTTTCAGTATAATACATTTATTATATTTTGACCGTTGTACCTATTTTGGGTCATTGCAATTTATTCCAGCGACCCCTGCCGTTTACTAGATTTGTAGCATAAAAACCAAGTCCTCCTGGAAATTGGCCAATTCAGATCAGGCCACGTACCACCCAGTATCTGTCTTCGAGGAAAGATGCTTAGCTTAAAGGGATGCAAACGTCTTCAACAGTTTAGTTCTCTCATTTATCTCATGGGAATTGCAACCCAAAAAAGATTGATCTTGGAACGGCATAGCTTGTCCGGGTCATTGACCTCTACGAAAAGCGTGAATGTTTTCAGGAGCATAGTCTGGCTCTCCACAAAGAGAGCTTGAACGTCGTTTAATTTAGAAGTAACTTAAGAGCTCTCTTTCATCGAACAGTCAAATTTTGAACCATCTGTGAAGATATTAAATTTTAACTCTTTCGTAATAGTGACGATCTTACAGCACGAGATGGTTAGAGGGGTGTATAAAGAAAGCCGATATTACGCCCTCTTGTGGCGTAGATGTAAAGCCTCAACACGTCATTCAGAATTTATATTCCAAAGTTCACTTAAAATATCCAAAAGATGTAAAGTTATACATTTCGTCATATATTACAGCGTATCTGTCACTTTTTGAGCTCAAAAAAAATTGTTAGTGCCAAAAGAATTTGTAAATTAGCACGTTAAATGTAAAAAATTAATTCTCAGTTTTATTTATGCATAAAAAAAATCTGCATAAAAAATTGGCATCACTGAGTACAAAAGGGAATACTACGAATATAAAAACAGTAAATATTGGAAGTTGTTTGTTTTCGAAATCACTAACACAGTAATGGAATCCGCAAATTGAGGGAAAAGCCACGGAATACCAAGGAGCAGATATATCTATGAGTGCGGCGTTTTTAAACCATCGGACTGGTTATTTCAATCGGACTTTGACAGTTCTAAGGACAAGTCATACTATTATTATCATTGTGTAAAATTGTCTTTAACGTTTATTAAACGGCGGAAACCAACCGAGCAAATATTCGTGCATTTTTATATTTTACATGAACAATTCGCTAATTATATTGACAGTTAGCGACAAGAGCGACTTTATTCCAGCAAGAAATATTGGATATATTTAAAATTCTAATAATATTAAGACGACTAGATTGATCTGGACTTTATGGTTGCCTGAAAGAAAAAACTAGATTGGTCGGTAACGTCAGTTTTCCTATGTCAGTCACATGTGCAAACTGTCAACTTAGTAGTCAGTCTCGAATTTCTTGACTAAATTCGTGGACTACACCTCCATAAACGTCAACTAAGAAATGTGTTCACGTGACCGACCTAGGCCAATCAAAACTGAGACACATCATATCAGCCAGCTGTCAGACTTTCTAAACTAGGTACCTGGACGTCACTATTATAAGTTCAATGAATTCCCTCGAAAATCCGCAAACTGTCAAAAATGCAGACGGTTTCTTTTGACTGGGCTATTCTTAAAGAGAACAAGAAATCTATATTCAAAGAATTAAGCAAATTTATTTTTTAATCCATATGACACTCGTTTGTAACAAAGTAGATACTAATTAACTAATAACCGCTATAAATCTCATGATTCATTTAACAATCTAACAATAAGAATCGGGATGAATATAAAATTGAGAATAGTGCACTGCACATACGCGCCAAGCAGCATTGCCAGATGTGTGCATAGGCGAGTAAATTCAACAGCAAAAGAGACGCCATGTCGACTCCACTTTAAGAGTAAGCCTCAGCGCCATACGCGACGCCCATACCCCACATACCCCATACGCGATACGCCATACCATCGCAGCAAATGCAAAGTGATTTGCTAAAGAGAAATTTCCCACATCGCCACACGATGCAAAGCAAGAGCGCCAGTGAAACAATTGCATAGCGAACTGCGAGCGAACACCGAACATTCGTATCGTTTATCGTATCTGTGTTCTGTATAGTTTTGAACTTGTGTAAGTGTATGCAATCGCATCAGAGAAGCGAAGAAGAGAAACAACAAAATGAAGGAAAAAACAGCAGCATTTGATTACATTCAGCGGTCGTTGAACCCACAATCAATGCCCCACCATTTGACCCATATATTATGAAAGTGGAACACTAGGTGACAGCTGATCGCGCGCTCGCCGTATCTGTGTATAGTGTATGGCAGAGGCTTTGCATTTGTGGTTTTGTATGGGATCGCATATGGCAATGGTGAAGATTGCGTTCGTGCTAGTATGGGTCGATGGTATAGTGTGGCGGTCGTCGGAAGCGCAAAAGGAAATCAGCGAAAGAAATAAAAACGAGTACTATGTGCTGTTGTCGCCGTTGATTCATGTGCAATTGTGTGTTTATTTTTATTTTTATTATTTGTTCCTGCGGGGCGGGCAGAGCAGAGGGAGTGGGTGCATGAACAATTTCTACGATAAAGTACCTCTTGCTGTGCCTGCCTTTGAAACGATAGAGGGCAGTGACAGCAAAGTGGAAGTGAGAGATTGTCGATTACAGTATGTGGACATGCGGGAGCGGACGTGTTGATGCTCTGAGCAGAAGGTAAACATAATGCCAATTATCTTTACTGGCATGGTTTTGGTGGGTGTTCAAATAATGACCATTGGTAGTCGTGTGAAGACGATCACACTTCCGATGGGTGGAGTCCCAAAGTTCACCGCATAGGAACAGAACTCTGGCAATTTGCATACGATTACTGTCATTGGAATTCAAGACGCGCATACCTACTTAGCCAATCGGACCAGACTGTGGGTATCTATATGTCGTGTATGATGGTTTTCGATAACACTTCTTCGTCATGACTGACAGTTTAGAACTGGATTGTGAAATTTTCACTTTTCGAGGTTAGTGAACTGTAAAGGGTTATGGAATTAAGTCACGTTTCGTCTGGTCAACGACACCGATTGAAAAAAACGGACTAGGCAGACAGAGTTTGGAAGTTATATTGTGTCAATGACATTCATGCTAATATCTGCCAAGATATGCGTGAAAAACTACCTTGGGCGTGTAGGTAGGTAAATACTTAAAAAGCCGAGGGCAATGGCGAAAGTTCTCGATTGAACTCTTTCGTTTTTGTCGATTGTTATGTGGTATCGACATGAAACTATAATAGATCAGCCACGATCACCCATTGCCCTCTTTTAGGAGGTCAGTTTTGGATACGTGATTTGTATGTATTGTTTTTTGTATTGAATAAGTCGCATAAGACTCGGAAGTGTATAGTCTTTTTGCATTAACCACAAAAAGAATAAGACTGCGAATAGTTAATAAATAAGAAAGGAGAGAAACCCTTTAGCGGTATAAAAACAACGATGAGAGAGAAATCATATTAAGTTGCATAGTAGTAATGTAAAGATTGAACTTTATGGAAATCATATTGAAAATTCATTAAAGTCTTATCAGAAGAATTTTACGATTTTCGTAAACTTGAAAACAAATACATTCGGCTCAATAAATCAAAGTCGTCGCAGAAATATCGAAACTGATTGCTGACCGCTGACGTATCCGCAGAGATACCGACTGATCCTTGTAAACAAGTCAGCGACAGATGGACAGATGACCAAAGATCGAAAAAACAAAAGAGATTGAATATCATTACAGCAAACAGATAAATAGGAAATTATTTTTTAAAAGCGCTTTGGAAATTTTTATTCATTTAAAAATTTTTGTACTTCAGCGAAATGTGTAATACAGTGCGACCTCAATAAAAGCAACCCTCGATAGGTTCAACTCCTCGATAAAAGCAACACCTCTTATGATTGTTGACTCAGTAATTGCAACTCCTCAAAAAAAGGTGACTCGATAAAGGCAAGAACTCATTTTTCGTTAGCTGTTTCTTTTCTTATTGTTTATTTTAAACATGAATTAAGTTATCAGTTTTGGTCTGTTAATCAGTGCAAGCCACGTCTCATTTTTGGCGCCTATACAATTTTTTGACTCGATTATTGCAACAAACTCAATAAAAGCAACTGCCCAAATTTCTATTAGTTGCTTTTATTGAGGTCGCACTGTATTTATGCATTGTCAACATGTTCTATTAAATAAGGTTTAAATTGTTTAATCCGAGTTAATAATACGAAATTAAAAATTTGTAGGTCTAAATGAAAACATTACTATATATATACTCCTATGTGAGATCGTAATTATGTTGCTTAGCTTCAGGACAGTGCAGGATGATGTTTTATATCTAAAATGATTTACTAAATTCACCTGTTTATTTTATTTTTCAATCCGATAAGCCATTACTAAGCTAAGACTTTATAAAAAGACTAAGTCTTATTGTATACCTTGTTTTTTTATAAATAAACTAAATAAACTAAATAAACTAAATAAAATAACTAAAATTTTCCTTACAGATATACATAAGAAATCACTATGTCAAGTTTCACCTAAATCCGTCAAGTAATTTCCAAAATTTTATCAGATCGAGAACACACTTTTACAAATGACATCGGGCGAACTGTCAAAAGTACAATTCAAAAGCGAAAAAGCTGTTTGTTTGCCATGTGGGAATTGCGTAAAATAATAATCCTCGGATAATTTTGTAACACTATCGTGGTGAAAACGATTTTTCGGTTTCAAAAAAATATTTTAGTCCGGCATAATGAATTTTCTTGTGGATTGTTTTTTAACGTTTTATTTTCTTGGGATTTGGTTGAGTTAAAAAATTGTCAATTCATTAGAAATATCTCTGTTTTAAAATTGGACGACTTTTCCCTTTCAACGCACTCACAGGTCACAGATGTGGAGAATTTCTCTTAGGTACTCGTTATTTTGTAAATTTGTTTTTATTCTGTAATTTTTAATCAATCATTATTATTACCACGGTTGCATCGGTGTTGGCACAGTGGCTTAGTGGTAGTGTGTTGGGCTACTAAGCGAGGGGCTCAGGTTCGAATCCCGAGAGGGCCAAATTACATCTTAAGGTTTTTTTCCACTGCGCCACCTCTCGCGAATGTCTGACAAACATCCGAGAGTAAAACTGTCATGAATGAGCTTCTCAATTAGCCGTTTGGACTCGGCGTAAAATTGTAGATCCCTTCCATTCGTCCCAAAAATTGAAAGCCCACACAAAGCGAATGGTTGCGAGAAGCTAGGCCTTGGGTCCCATAGACCTGTCGCGCCAAAATATTTATTTATTTATTTGCATCGGTGTTGTCACCTAGGCTTTCAAAAGTTTAGTATAGATTAAAAGAAAAAAGTCTGTTCGACTCTTACGGCCATATTATTCACTCCGGATGTAACTCAGGTTTAAGTAAATTTTACACCCAACCATTAATCCGCATTTTTTAAATCCGACAATTTAAACCTTTACTAAAAAACATCCATTAAACCCAATGGATTAAAGATGTATTTAAATCGGCTCCCTGAAATTACGCCAAAGGAAATTACGCCAAAAAATGAAAATGGAAAAAAAGCCCAAAAATCTCCATACAAAGTTGTGGTGGTTTTTCCTAGGAAAAAACGCCCAAATATTTTGGCTCAAATGCCGCGGATTTTGTCCTTTTTTCCATAAATGTTTTTGGCATTTTTTCCATTAAAGGAAAATAGAAAAAAGCCCAAAAAAATATTTTGGAAAAAACACCAGAAAAGTTTTTGGTCTTTTTTCCAAATTAAAAAGGAAAATACGGCAAATATTTTTTTTTTAGAAAAAACCGCCATAAAGTTGCACTCTTTGGCTTACTTTTTATATTATTTTGCCGTTAAATTTCAAGAGCATTGATGTAACACGTGCGATCACGCGTGATCAGTATATAAGTTAGTGGCAAGAAAACAGGCAAAAAGGTCAGAGCTTGAAAACGTTATTTTATGTGTAGTGCGTCAAGCGCTTCAGCCAAATATTGTAATGTTGCCATGCAAACACATGAAGGTATGTTCCGAGTGTAACATTAAAGTACAAGCCCAGTCAGTGGCTGATGAAGAAGACCATTATAAATGTCCTTGTTGTCGTGAAATTGTCGCAGATATCCTTCAGGTGTTTATATAACTAACAGTTCAATTGTATTCACAAATAAAAAAATAAAAAAGTGATTATAGTACATGTTTTATTATAAATGTTTCAGGTTACAAATTGCAAAGACCTTGGTGGCCGCGGCGGCGCGGAACGGCGCGACGCAACGCGGAACAACGCGACACAATAAATTCTGGAAATTATGCCAGAAATAAAACAGCTTTTTTGGTCTTATTTCCAAATCAAATTTGGAAATTATGCCAAAACAAATTTTTTCTGGCGTTATTTCCATTTTATTTTTTGGGCAGTTTTTCCAAAAACATGGCCTAATTTCCTGTCATTCTGGCGAATTTTCCATTTTAGTTTTTGGCGTTTTTGCCAAAATTATTACGCCCCAATTATTTTGGTCTTTTTTCCAAAACATTTTTTGGCGTAATTTCTTTTGGCGTAATTTCAGGGAGCCATTTAAATCCGGATTTAAAGCACTTTTAACCGTTTTAATCCGTTTTAAACGTACGTAATGTCAAATTTCACAAATAATGACATTGGTTTTTTGTTGTTTTACAAATTTTTATGGAAATTCTCCGCATTTGAGCAAAGTTCGCCATTAAATGCAAATAAAGCCCCTGTGGAACAAAGTGCCGATGATGTGGCCCACGCCGATACAGGCGACATGTTCGAAAATTATGAAAGTCTCCGTTGCAGTTCGGCAATATCACAAATGAAATCCATTTTATTCAGCGTCGTATTAGGATTTTTTTTATTTTATTTTACTTTTTTATTTCCTGCCTCCTGCGAGCAAAGAAATGTCAAAAATGAATATACAAAAACAGTAAATATTATGAAATTGACTTTTAACCCGAGTTAAAGTACTTAAACTGGTGCCCATGTTCTGTAATTATCGCATCGATCTATCTATCACTAAAACGATATGAATTGAAACAAAATGCTGTAATATCACTTGACGCGTTCTGCAATTGTGTGAATCGAAAACTATATCACATGGAATATTTCGATTTGAAACCCCTGGAAATATGTGATATAATTAGGTTCTGTAACTATCAAGAGCGATAAAATATTCACTTCAGTTGTCGAATTTTATCACGAAACACAAAGCTTGCGGTTATAAAGAAATAAAACAAAAAATTCAAATGGCTGAAAATCTAAATTTTTTGTAGAGGGGTTCAAAAATCTTCAAGATTCAAAAGCAAACGATTGTGGAATTCATGACTGCTAATTTGTAATTTGCCAACACAAAAAACAAGGCTAATTGGGAAAAGCTATCTTGTAAGCTCAATTCAATGGGCACTAGCAATAAATCTGTACATTCTTTGAATGGTAACCCTTACGGTTTAAGTAGCAATTTTCTACGTCTTGCTTAGGTCTCTTAATCCGAACGTGCGTACAATCTACTGCTCCAATAATCCCTGGGAATCCAGTCATTACATAAAATGTTTGCTTTATCTCATTGCATTCCTGAGGGGTTGGAAACTTGATGTATTTGAACATTATTTTGTTTTTTTTTTTTAAATCAGCTACTTCCGAAACCACTCGAGAAACCATAGTCCTACTAATAGCCGCAGAAAAATCTTGGCCCACATCTCTCTGAATGGATCCAGTTGCAAAAAAATGTAATGCAGCACACACCCGAATCGGGATTGGAATAAATATATTCCCAGAATACTTTTTGCATAGAGTTAGAGAATTCCAATATTTTCCAGATACGATAAACAGCGGAATGTTTTGTTCCTAAGTTTTCGATGCGAAAAGTTATCGCATGAGTTACAGAAAATGGGCACTGGTCTCCGTAGTGCAGTCTAAATTAAATCGGATTAAATGCTTTCAAGTTTAAAAAAAACTGGGTTTATGTTTGCGTTTAACGACTGAATATTATGGACTTGGGTTTAATTTTTGGGTTAAACTCATTTAAATCCTGGCGTCACCTTTAACCCGGATTAAAGGGAGTGAATAATATGGCCGTAAAAATGGGTAGTATATTTAAAGTTTAACATGAAGTTATTGCATGCCGTGTAAAGCTGAGGATTTAGTTATGAAACAGTTCATGACCACATAGATTAACAACTGGCATTCATTTTCTTACTGACATATGGAAAACTACAAGGACTGTAAAGACAAATAGCTATTTATCAGAAGAATAGCAAAAGCTGATCGAATTTTGGCAGAGTTTAAAAATCAGAAATTGTGGAAGAAGTAACGAATCTTTTCGTTCGATGGGAACGATGTAGCCAACTGATGCAGTCGAAATTGCTTTGAATCATTTTCATATCCTTATCAAGGCTTGATTCGCTAACTACAAAATAAACAGCTGTAAGTGTGAGCTTGTTTGGACTATGCCTAACTCAAGTCCAATTAAATCTTCAGTCACGTCATCACGTCAAAAATAAGGCAAAGGGTTACACCTGGCAATAAAGAGTAATTTAGGATAAAGGACATGATCTGTGCAGCAGAATCATTGCCTTGGTTCACGTTGTTGGGCTTTAGAACAGGCTTGTTTTGGAAGTCTAAAGCTTCGGCAGTATACTGGAAGCAATTGACTACGGATCGGGCGAAATATGGGGCCACTTTTGAAGAAGGAAGAAAAAACGCCACACTTCACTGCAATTTCCATCTCACTTACTTTTAATCGTTACAAAGTTGCAACGAATTCCGATCTCGAAATGGCAAAAACTACAAGATGCTGTGTAAAACGAAATGCCAAATGCTTCCAGCGGATGGCATATAGCCAGAGAAGAACCAGTGAAAGTACATCCGCGCACGGAAATAGTAAAACGCCAGTCGCACCACGAGATGCTTTGCCTCCATAGAATACCGCGAAAACTCTGGACACGGTATGGTGGTGCGGTAAAGCCAACCAGCACAAGCACTCTCCGAATGGCCTGCCCACCCTGCCTCCTTCTCCTTCTCCTGACATTGTACTCTAGGTACTTATACTGCGGTCGTTACTTACTCTATACACGTATTCGTTTTTTTTTTTTTTGTGCGCCTTGTTGTTGATTATTTATAGCCAGTTTCCAGTGTGTTTATCATTTTTCACTGCTATGGGCTTTGCTATTTTCTGTTTTTGTTATCACATTTCGCTTCTTTCTGCCGCCTCTCTCCGGCATTGCACTTTATTGCACTTGAATTGCAGATAAAAACTGCATGTTCCATATTTGAAGTTCAAGTTTATAGCGCGCGTGAGCGAATGGAGAAGGAGCGCTAGCTAAATATTTGTTGCGTCTAATTGCTGTTGCATGCGTTGAGAGCTATATCATCTGCGGTGCAACAATGCGACGGGGATAACGATGCAGTCATACAGTCATTACCCTAACCACAAAATGGTGAACAGAGGGCGGACAACTCCAGTCATTTGAATGAGACTGTTCGGTCAGGGTTGTGGTCGTTACTGCGCCATCAAACTGGGTCAAGTTCGTGTAGGCCACACGACAGCATCGAAGGAGGAAGCACAATACTTTGCGCGGTCTCACACCAAATGCCCGCACACATTCGTCCGTATATGGCGTGCGGTATTGCTGCTATGGTGTCATGCGATAGTATAAGCCAAAAGCCAACGGGTGACACATTGTGTGGGCCACAGCGTCTATTGTGTACGGCGCAGTGGTGTGTTGCATCCTGTAGGAAGGAGTTATTATTGCCGCTGCAACATTCATCCATCTGACTTTCTCCAAACGGCCAGTCGCGAATAGAGAGAGAGAACGCCAAGACACCAGGGACGACATGCAATTGGCACAAATTACAACAGATGAGATAAGAGATCTGCGCAAACAGCGTTAAACTAGATACAAGGGGGAATCCGTTGGAGGATGGATGCATGCAACAAGGAATTGGCAATAGTTCCGGGTCGCATAATTCGTTTGTCGACAACGAACGACCGACATGGTCGTAGTCGTTTGGATGGATAGCTGGAGAATCCAGTCTTCATTGCTAGAGTTGATGGCTATATGCAATGTTGGTTTGGAATTGTGTGTCACATGGAAATCAGTGGTCTATGCCGACAGAAGATTGCGGAGGCGGTTATTTGGGACCTTTTTTTTTTTGTCATATAGAATGTGACACAATTGACGATGAGATAGCCTTTTTCGGTAAATGGTGTCAGAACAATTATTATTAGAGTGACAATATGCAATTGTAGGTTTTTTTGAAAGTCGTACTCAATGGAAGTCATAGACCCGCTAGAGAGATTTGTTGATGACAGCAGATAGAAAAGTCATTCATGGAACTTGGTGGTTCGTGGAGAGTCGCTGTGTATGTAGTTGAACACAGTTTGTTGCACTTCGTGGGGGAAATCGGCATGCAAAGCAGATGGCGAGTTGAGAGAAAAGATAATCATTTGTGTCGGCACGGAGTTGGGGAGTTAATTTTTGGCTGACAACAGTTGCGCTAGGGAAGGGCTGCACTGTCCGATCTGAACTACTTCTTTGTTATCCGATATCGACGAATTCTGAAAAAGCCAGGAGCTGTTGCACTCAGAACCAAGTGAGAACCATTACACTGTAATGCATACAGTTCATACAGTGAAAAGCGATCAAACTGAAAAGGAAAACTAGAAAGGGTGGATGTGAACATCAAACCATTTATGTTTGTAGGTGGATTTGTTCTTGAATCACAAATAAATTAACCGCCCAATCCGAATGAATGAATCCGAACATGATCAAGGGGCATAAAATGCCACACTATTTAGTTTTTATTCCATTGAAACGGACATCTCATTCTACTTCATTCAAACCTAACAGTTTTAGCTGTCACAGGTGTCTCTTATTGGAAAATGTTTGTCCTTAAGTCCTTGTTGTAATCGTGTTGTTTTCATTCATTCATTCATTTTCAGTTATCTATGCGCACTACGTCGTATATAAAATATACATATAATATCATAAAGCTTAAAGCTGAATGGGCATAAGGTTAAGAAGGCCCTTCGACCACATTTCGACAGAAACTTTTCTTCGGAAATTCTTTAAATATTTTGGAAGCAACTTCGGACTTGACAAATCTTATCTGGAATCTGTTGCCTAAGTAAAGATGTCAAAAGACTAACAACAACAAATTGAGCCAGAGGAACAGCTACATTACCGGGTTTTAAGGGTTTTTTTTATGGATTTCCGCAATGGATTTTTAAATGGATTTCTTCTTATCTATGTAATCGTACGCAGAGTGTGAAATTTAATAACTGTTTGTCAAAAAATATTGTCGTCTATTCTGGTGTCCCCCAAGGCAGTCACTTTGGTCCACTCCTGTTCCTGTTATGTATTAACGATCCATGTCCTCTTATTACATATTCAAAGGTTTTGCTGTTTGCGCATGACTGTAAGCTGATCTATTCATATAGCAACCCACAAGGTTATATTTTCCTACAGCATGATACTGACCGCATGCAGGACTGGTGTAAGGAGAACTATATGCAGCTTAATCTTAAGAAATGTAAAAGCATGACCTTCACGAGACGCCAAAATTCAATTGTCCCAAATTTATTTTATTAATGAGGAAGTTGTTGAAAGTGTGGATTGCTTTAATGATCTTGGTGTGGTCTTTGATAAAAAGCGCACCATCAATCTTCATTTCGATTCAATTGTAAGCAAGGCAAGAGGCCGATTGGGACTTATAAAACGTTTCTCAATGGAATTTAAAGATCCCTATGTAACCAAAACTCTATACTGTTCTCTCGTCCGACCTGTTTTGGAATACTGTAGTCCTGTTTGGTGTCCGTCCTACGAATCTGGAATCGCAAGAATTGAAAGTATTCAAAAGCAGTTTCTTCTTTTCACATTACGTGATTTGCCTTGGAACCCCGAAAGTCGTCTTTCATCCTACATAAGTCGGTTAAAGTTGCTGAATCTTGAAACTTTGGAAGAACGCAGAGAGACATCAAATGTTATATTCCTGTTTTGCGTTCTAACTGGTAACGTGAGCTCGACATATGTTCTCAATTCCATAAACATCAATACTAGACCGAGGACAACAAGGAACCCAGTTTTCTTATACCAAAGGGCATCTCGGTGTAACTATGGGAGTAATGGCCCCATTAATAACCTAACGAGAGATTTTAATAAGTAGGTACAATAATGTGATTGATTTCAATCTCTCTAAATTTAATTTAAAAGAAATATTGAAAGAAATGTAAACAGTATGTTTTATTAATAAGCTTTTTATAATCTGTTCATTTGTGATTAACTGTGACATTAGTTTTGTAATTAAATAGTTAAATAAATAAATAAATAAATAAATAGTAGTCCAACTCAAAATAGGAGTTTTATTGAACATCCACCTAAGCAAATCAAAGTAAAGTCAACTCGTCATTATGCAATTACGTCCGAGACATTCACGCTAGGTATTTATCCCAAGTGGAAGTGACTAGGACTAGCAGCTTATTGTCTTATACAAGACATTTTAAGATGTGTTCATTGCCAAGGTAGAAAACTGCTTTCAGCGCCACTCACTTTCAGGGCACAGAATTCAGCAGATCGAATATATACCAGTTAATACCACGTTTATCACAACTGTGACTGGGGCGGTTTTATTGCACATTTGTCTACTCTATAAATTGCTGAGACCTTCAAGTTCGACACTCAAATGGTGTGAGAAAATAACAGCTAAAAATCTAACAACCTACATATAAAGTTAGCTCTCTTACTACCAAAAAGATTATTAATGTCAATTGAGACATCACTTTTCCAAAGACTCTTTGAATGCGGGAAATATAAATAACAGGAGAAAACTATGGCACAGTAGCTTAGAGTTAGTGTGTTGGACTACTAAGAGAGGGGTTTCCGGTTCAAATTCCCAAAGAACCAAATTACATCTTAAGGTTTTTTTCCACTGCGCCACCTCTCACGAACGTCTGACAAACATCCGAAAGTAAAACTGTCTTGAAAGAGCTTCTCAATTAGCCGTTGGGACTTGGCGTAAAATTGTAGATCCCTTCCATTCGTCCCAAAAATTGAAAACTCACACAAAACGAATGGTTGTGAGAAGCTAGGCTTTGGGTCTCATAGACCAGTCGCGCCAAAATATTTATTTTTTTTGGAGAAAACTGTTAAATTAATTTTCTTTTCAATACACCAGATTTTTTAATTGCAAGGTTTATTTTTATTGGCGGCCATATTGGTTTTAATGACGTTAGTTAGTTGGCACCTGACAGCCATTAAGAGAGTGGGCACATTCAAAAACTTAGTTATCTTAAGTCGACTAGATTGGTCTGGAGTAGATGTAACCTGAACGCAAAAACTAGATTGGTCGGGAACGTCACTTTTCCTACGTCAGCCACATATGTGAACTGTCAACTTAGTGCTCAGTCACGAATAAACGTCATCTGGCACAGCTGCCCATGTGACCGATCTAGGCCAATCAAAACTGAGATACATCAAGTCAGTCAACTGTCAGACTTACTAAACCAGATACTTGAACATCCCCAGTGTTCGATAATAATTTACAATGAAGCAGCAACGTCTCTATAAAGTTTTGAATTTAGTAAACGAATTTATTACTTCGTCGATAAGCAGCACCCTGTATAATGAAGGTTAGCTTATTAAAATAAATATACTTAACAAATTCTTTCAGAAATATACCCAAAATAGAAAGTTGACTTTTAAAAAGCGATTTTCAAAGGACAGAGACCACTTCATGCGATATCTTATCCCGGCATGGCAATCGAAAACAATAAATATACCTACAGTCTCTGCAAAAAGTTATACTTTATTTTATTATTGGAGTATATGAATTTTGAGCGCACATATGAATTGTACAGAATCCGTAGAATTACGACGGCTTAAGCTGTTGTCAAAAATGAATTAACGAACATTTATTTTAAGTCTTTCTAAGCAAAAGAAACATCTATTGAAGGTGAGTTGTAAGTTATGACATTTTTAAGATTAGTAAACAATATTGAGAATTTTACTTTAAATTCAGTTTCCACACTGACTTGGTCTGCCACCAACATCGAATGTCCTCCTCCAAGTGCTCCTAGGACCCTCATAACATTGTGCAATGAATTTTCACTAAAACTTCACGCAGCTCCTCACTTCGAGCAACCACTGTCCGGCCGCCTTGTCAATGTGAACCCATATACCAAGGCCAATGGCACAGGCCAACGAAAGAAAGTCAACGATAATTGCATTCGCAAATAGACATAAGCCCATAGAAGAAGACGACTTGCATTAAATTACCCATCCATCATCCGAGAGAGTCAGCTATTTACCTTTCAACGTCACAACACCTTAGAAAATGCTGATCGACCGGCAAGGCGGCAACTATAAACCGCACCAACCCAACCAGTAGCGCCAAACTAAGAAGACACGCGAAAGTTCTGCACTCGAAGCGCATAATCTCTCGCGCTTACGGAAACAAGAAAGATGAGTTTCCTTCCGGAATCAATTAATCGTTTGCACTGGCGCAGTGCCATTTGCCAATGGCTACGAGTACACCGCACGACCATCATCGGCCATATACTTTTCTTCCACTTATGTCCGATGGTGGTAATTTGTTGCATCGCAACTCTTGGGATTTCCTAGAATTTCTAGGTTAGTCGGGGAAAGTGATACATAGCCACATGGATGGATGGTTTGGGTTTCTATTTCTGGCCCAAGGAGGGAGAGAGGGAGAGAGTCAGACTCCCACCAGCGCACAGCCAGCGTCAGTGCAACAGTTCAATGGTCCAAATTTCACAAATGGTCCTCTTGGCCGAGGCGATTGACCACGAGGACCGGGGAGGCCGCCCAGCATAACTTGTGTATGGTGTGGACCACTTGGACCGGCTGAAAATCCGAAAGCGGATATTGGATTGTATTTATGCATGCGCGCAGTAGGCGAATTTTCGAGGGCGCAAATGTAGGTTAGTGAAATAACGCCAGTTAGCGGCCAACGGCAGCACGAAGAAATTGAATGTTTGGACTTTGGAGCACCGAGCATGGCTTGTGTGCGAGTCGGAGAGTGCTGGTCGGTATCAAAAGGTTAAAGACACTCTCGGTGGCGGTGGCGGTGGCTGATGCATCGTATCAGGAAGTAGGTGAAGGTATTTTGATGATGCCGCAGAGTCGTGTATCTTTTTTTGTTTGCTCGATGAATCATTTGCTGCACTTAGAATGGAATACATTGTGCTGACTCCAATCAGAAGGTCTGTGTGCAATCTAAGCTTTCTATCTGTAATTCTACGAGTATACAAACGATTAGGGTGTTCCACGGCGAGAATCGTTTGGTGCGCGAAAGACGCTCCATCATACTCCATGCCTCGGTATACGTATGCACACCGTGTTCTAACCCAAATTCGCGTCGTCAACGTGAATGCCTCTCTTTCATTATTCTTTGATTTGGATATTGATAAGCTGTCTGGCGCAGTGATCCGCACAAATAATCGGCTGCGGCTCAGCGCTGTGCCGTTCTGTGTGTGAATATCATTGACACAGAAAAATAGGTGTCCGGCGCGCCCGTTTGGCCCGAGGCTATAAAAGACCCTGCCTAATGGCAGAGGTCTTTATTATTCCCTCAAGTGTGCGGGCGGTGTGTTAAGCTATCTATAGTTGGGCGAGGAACCCCACATCAGTGAAAGAGGAGGAGGAACACAGCAACGCGATGACAACGACAATGACTGTCATTCGCGGATATATTCTGGGTGTGATTGCTCTGCCATCAGTTGTTATGTTGTGCACGGCTATGGTGAATTGGAATCCTGCGATACCGCCAGCGCCTCGGTATGGACCAAATATGAAGATGTTGAAAGCGAACAGTAAGTAGGTGGAGCGGCATCCAGAGGTTTGTGTGATAGTTGCGAATAAATTGTTATTAAGGAGTGTAATGTGTGTCTGTGTGTTTGATGGGAATAATCTAGGTCCAGAGTTTAACCATTGGACGGAGGAGCGTGAGACGAATCTATGGGAGCACAGCGGATTATTCGAGGGCGACATTATGCTTTATAATGACAGCAAGCGGAATGGCCTACTCAACGAGAGCTATTATTGGCCGGCAGCAACGGTGCCGTTCTACATAGACAGCAAGGATTTCGGTGAGTGACGAAATCTGTGTTTTTGCCTTTTGATTACGTGGTGTGTGCCTCGAAAGAGGCTTAGTGCACAGTACAGTACAGGAAACTGAGACAACTAACTTTGAGGAGAATGGGGGCGTTCAAGTATCTAGTTTAGTAAGTCTGTCAGATGACTGACTT
The DNA here is from genome assembly GCA_936431705.1 of Cheilosia pagana. Lineage (NCBI taxonomy): Eukaryota > Metazoa > Arthropoda > Insecta > Diptera > Syrphidae > Cheilosia > Cheilosia pagana. The sequence goes on along the minus strand of OW386168.1, from coordinate 27,838,891 downwards.
TATGAATCTCATTTTTAAAGTGACCCTGATCGGTGTCGTGAACGGCTGTTCAGTTGACGTTCATGGAGGGGTAGCCGACGAAATAAATCAATTAAATCAAGAAATTCGTGACTGAGTTGACAGTTCGTTGACGTAGGAAAAGTGACGTTACCGATCAATATAGTTTTTCAGGTAACATCCAATCCAGACTAATCTAGACGACTTAAGACTAGATTGAGGGATAGCCGACAAATCTAGTCAAGAAAATCCTGTCTGTATACTCAGTTGAAGTGTCAAACTCAAAAATAAACCGCGAGAATACAACAAAAACTTAACTTACCTAGTTCACGCGTTCCTAAACCTAGTCCAGACGAATCTAGTTGATGTTTTACACAAACTAGAGGTCTGTTCCTTAACTTTTAAATCTTACGAATTTTTACGTATTCTTACGCATTTTACTCAATTGCCGTTCCTCAACTCGAAAAATACGTAAAAGAGAGCGGCTTCGAGAGAGCAAGATATTTCCCCTCTTACTAGGTATACATATTTGCGAAAGAATTGAAACAACTGTCAGTCGCCTGAAAATTGACAGCTGATTTGAATTTGTTGTTCTATTTAGCATTTGGGTGGAGTATTCGCGTCTGTCATTTTTCACAGGTTACTACAAAAGCGTTCCTTAATTTTTGCGTAAGTTTTCCTCTCTGAGAGGGAATTCATCCCATCCACCGTCATTTTGACAGTCTTTTCCATTTTACTACAAAAGTAAAGGAACAGACCTTAGGTATCCAAACTTCCTGAATTTCATGCCAGACAGTACTCGGTTGACATTCATAGCAAATGTCATACTTCCAGTACGAAAAACAATAAAATGTTCGTACGGGAACAGTTTTTAGTAAAATTTTGCAAAATGTAGCATAAAACAAAATAATTCATTGGGCCGGTACTACAATACAACCAAGGCAACTCAAATGATAACAAATGATATCATGTATATAAAACTTCTTAGTTCATTTCATCCTTCCCCCACAGATGGCATTGAGATTGGCACAATTCTCAGAGCATTCGAAGAATACCACAAGAAAACGTGCATTCGCTTTCGGCCATACCAGCTGGGTGACACTAATTTCATAATTTTCAAAGGCAACTATTCGGGGTGTTGGTCCAGCGTGGGCATGAGAAAGGGTGGACAAGTTCTCAATCTAAGTACACCGAAATGTGTAACGCACGGTATTGTTATTCATGAACTTCTTCACGCCGTTGGATTCTATCACCAGCAGAGTGCTACAGATCGAGATGAATATGTGAAGATTCAATGGGAAAATATCCTTGAAAAGCACGAACACAATTTCAATAAATACAAGTCTGATCATATCACGGATTTTGATGTTGGCTACGACTATGGAAGCATTATGCATTACAGCGAGAAGGCGTTTTCCAAAAATGGGATTCCCACTATTGTACCATTGGTGAGTGTCTTTTCTGTATTTTTACCCAACTGGTTTTAATTAAGACAGCTTTTTTTAATTTAGAAAGAAGGCGTTAAACTGGGACAGCGGAAGGGTCTCTCTCCGAAGGATGTAGCAAAACTAAGTGAAATGTACGAGGACAAGTGTGATTCGTCTGAGGAAACTGATGATTTTCTACAAGAACTTATTAAGTTTTTCCAACAGTTTTTGGGGAAATAAAAAGTAACTTTAATATTCACGAATGAATAAAAATAAATCCCACCTAGCTTTACGAACTAGATCGCTCCCAGTGAACGCATACGTGTAGGACACACTCATTAAGTGTTTCCTTGGGATACCCCTTCATATCTTGGGAACCATTCCAAATGAAAACCTAAACATACCTATATGAAAACGATCATTGGAAAACATCTTCTCTGTTACATTTACTGTTTAGTCTTGGTATTTATTTGTTAAAATAATATTAATGTCATGTAAAATAAAAATTCGAATCGTTTGTCTCGAGCCTTTAAATATCTGTATCAGCTCGGAACTACGTTGCATTCCTCTTCGGAGGAACATGTCATTCAAAATCAAATCCTAAGAATAAAATGCGAATTGTTTGAGCTCGTCCAACATACACTGGGCCTCCTGTGAAAGAAAACACTTTGAAAACTTAGCAAACCCCCGGTGGCCAGTCACTCACCACTCGAACGTCGTCGCTACTGTCGTCTACAAGTGCCTCGATGCTCTCTCTGACTTCGGGCGACCAAATATTCTGAAGACCTCGCAGGCTAAAACGTCCCAGCAGACGAAACAGCATACACAGGCGCATGCGAAGTAGTTCATCCTCATTCTGCAGCAAGCCGATGAGATCAAGTTTCGGGCTGAAGATTATTTTCTCCACCAAATCTGCGTTCTCGGGTAGCTCGCGGAGAACACAGCACAGTAGCGCTATCACGTTGCTTGTGATTCGGACGGCATTAGAGTTTGTGAAATCTAAGGATCAGGGTTAGTTGGATAGGAGTAAGTGAAACTTGAGCTTATTTGCATACCGTGGCTTAGGAAATTGATCAGCAATTCATCAGCTGACAGAATGACGACAGCGTCGCAGAATTGCGACAGAAACTGCTCCTTTAGGTGGACTAAGTGGCAAATCAGTTCGTACAGACGGGACGCAGTTAGGATTTCTTCTTTTGTGAGTTCAGACACCGAACGGATCAAAGTTCTGCCGCTCGAGTAGGGCTGCAGGGATGTGTTAGAGTCGCTCATGCCCTTCGCGCTGATAAGTAGCTTCGATGCGTACATAAGGTTGGGAACCAGTTTCACCTCCGTGTATACCTGGAAAGGACAATTATGCCCGAACTTTGTATGTGGGAAGTACGTACGGTCTTAATGTGATCCATGACACTGGAAGGACCGCCCAGCACTAGTGGCAAGCTCAGCAACTGCGCCACGCTCTCCACCACCTTCGGCGTTGCATTTGTATTACGCAGCGGAGCTACAATAATGCTGACCTGTGGACGAAACCAGTTTACTTACATAGCTGGTACAGCTTTCCACTAAACCTACCAAATTCTGTTGCTTCAGGGAATCCAACTCGCCATCTAGGACTTCCTGAATGGACCTGTGAAGAAAAGCCAACCACTCCTCGTTCTCAATCACTGGACTTTGTGATTCGTCACAAGAGTCCCACCCCGGCAGCAGGCATGGTGGGGTGTTTCTGGAAATGAATGAAATTACTCTTTAACCCGAAAGTCGAACACTCACCAGCTTACTCATTCTGTTTCTCATCGGCCGACTGCGTGCTGGACTTCAGTGGTTTGTCCTTTTTCTCGCCAGTCTTTCGCTCGATATCAACACTGTTTCCCAATCGTAGTGAGAAGTTATCCAAGTTCTGGCTGAGCTTTCGTTTCTCCAGATCCTTGTTGCGCGAGCTGCCCTTCTCTGGGGCATTTAGCAGCATGGATTTTTTTACATTCAGCGAAAGGTTTGCCTTCGACTTCACTGCGTCATTGGAACTGGACTGCTCAGGCTTAAAGTTGTCATTAAGGTGGTTGACGATCATATTCGAGTTGCCGCTGACAAAACAAACTTTTGATGATGCAGCTGCTGCACGCTTGTGGGTATCCGACGTTTTTGGTGGTGATGATTCCATTTTGTATGGCACATCCGAGAAGGGAACTGTTACCCTGCCACCACCGTCTTCGATGTCGGTTTCCAGATTTTCAATGTCGCTTTGCAGAATTGCGTTGACACTGTCGCGTGAGGATGTGAGATTGTCGGTGCACTGCGAATCACCCTGGATTGTGAGCGATTTTATATTTCTACTTAGTTCTGCGTCGGTGATACTGCGAAAAATTCAATTCAATGTTGAACAACAGTGGATAAACCTGTACTCACTCATCATCTGAACAATTGGCAATGCTTTTCTTATTTGTTCGCGACGACTTCTTCGGATTAATGAAAGGTGAGTTATCAGCGGCGATTCCCGATATAAAAAGCTTTCCCTCCACGAATGGATGACACAATATTTGCGCCCATGATATGCGCAAAGATGGATCCTTCTCCAGCAGTCCCTGTAAGAAAACACATTGTGCATTCGTTTGCTATGCATCTACCCTGAACCTTACCTGTAAAAAGGACCGACAATCACTGGTCAGAAAGCTAGGCCACTTCACCTCCTCGTGCTTGATGAGCTTCACCAAGTGCAGTATGGACGTTGTGCAGAATGGCGGCTGCCCAGCCATTGTTTCATAGGAAATACATCCAAGCGACCATAGATCAGCTTGATGGTCGTATGGTCGCTCCGCGAGCAACTCCGGTGCCATATACAGCGGAGTGCCTTTGATGGAGGTGAGCACATGTGTGCCCATTGTCATGTTGCGTGCCAGCCCAAAATCACACAATTTAACGTGAAGCTCAGCGTTTAGCAGGACATTTTGCGGTTTAAGGTCGCGATGGAGAATTCTGTTCGAGTGCAAGTAGTATAGAGCGGAGACCAAGTGGCAAATAAGTTTTTGTGATTGCTCCTCTGAGAGGGCACCATTTTTGGCCAAATACCGGTGCAAGTCGATCAACGAGAATTCCGTAACAACGACTAAATCATTTTTTGTCTCGAAGGACTCAAACATTTCAATGACATTTGGATGCTTCAGCTTTGCTTGGATATCACATTCTCGGCGGAGATTTTTTAGTTCTTTATTAGATCTGCCACGCTGTGTATGAGAATGAAACTGTTTAGAGGATGTTGTGAGGTTTTATGAACCTTTTACCTTTGATATTATTTTAATGGCGACAATTTGATCATCGACTTTTCGATTAGCTTTGTAAACACGTCCGAATGAACCTTCTCCAACCAAAGAGATTACAGTATACCTGTTCATGGGTGCTAAACGTTTTTGTTTAACAATAGTAGAGTGAATTTGTGTAATTAATTAATTATCCTTTAATGTATTTGAATGTTGAACTTGTTGCTCGCAGAAATATAAACAAAAACAAAACAAATGAAACAGGTTATGTCAAATTTTATGTCAGCTGACTTACGATATGGAAATGGGTGTGTGCAGTGCAAACATCGTATTGGATGCAAAATGACCAGCCTCGTTTATACTTCTTTTGCAATCATCTGAAAAAAAAGTTCAATAAATATAATAGGCCCTAGCGAGCTATCCGTCGGAAGGGAAAATTCTCCGATTTAATACGATTCGGAAGATTTTTGCTTTGAGGTATTCTTCGGAACATCTATTCGGAATATTTCTCCAACATTTTGTAACGCATATCCGCGAATTACGTTGAAGTGCGATGAGTTGCATTTTTTTCTTCAATTTTTGACAGATAAGTTTCGATATCCTCCGACAGAAATTGGTTGCGGTATTTGTTTACGTTTTACTTTTGCTTTATTTTCAAATTTTGAACAGGCAGGATTTTCTTGACTAGCCCTCCATAAACGTCAACTGCAAAAACTAACCTAGTGACTAAACTGGTCTGTTTAAACTTCCATTTTAGATTGATTTAATTCTGTATCAGGCATCGAAATGCACTCTAGGGAATCTTAATGCGGTGGTAAGTGGTTACATCCTTTTTGATATTTTCTCTCTTGTATTTACCCATCAGAAGAACCGCTGTATCTGTTTCTAAACGAGTATCGCAATACATTTTTTTTTTGTTATTTATTTAAAATGTCAGTTGTTTTTACAGCGAAAACTCAAATCAACAGTTTTATTTGAGCAAATCATATCAACGAATTATCTGCTTCCCACTATGGAAAGTACAATCGAAATTCTTCAAAATAAGCTTTCTAAATGTCGCAATATAATCTACGCCGGCTATACAAGTACCAAATCAAGTGGTATCCCATGGCTGAACACATTCTGCGCTGAGTTTGGAAACTTTGCAAATGGTTTGCATAAATTCCTCGTATTCGACTGCGCCAACCAGAAAGACGATGTTATTGAGACAATGTTCCTCTGTCTAACACAAATAACAACTTGCATCAGACACATGGAGAAAACTATTAAGGCGGAGGAGTGTGGTGGCTTCGCAATCTCAGCGTCGCGTCAACATTTCCTCGATCGTATACTTTGGTGCATGGATCGCATCAAAACTACAATCACTTCGGTGGCCAGTCAATCCACAATAGAAGAGGAAACAAGTTTTGTTACACTGATGGACAAGGTGCTGGAGGATATTGCTCCATTCAGTTCGTTTAAGGAGGGCACGATTTGTTCCAATGTCGCTGAGGAAAGTGCTGAGGCGATGTTTGCTAGCAAACAAATCCGGTCGACAGTGGATATGATCCTCAGCCATACACTGGCATTTGCAAATGTTACCCTTAAGAACGACAAGAAGATAATCAGTGTATTGTGCCAGAAACTCATTCGCGACTGCATGGCATTTCAGGACGAATGCTCTCTGTCCGACGACAAGCCTAAGATCAATGAGAGCGACCGCAAGCTTAAGGCAATGTCCTTGGAGAATTCGCTTTACCAACTGGAGGATTTCATCAATGAGAGTTTGCTTCGGCTTGTGTACATAACGTTCTTGGACTATAACAAGTTTTCGGTGCAGAACATTCGCTCCGCTGTTCGCAGCAACGCTGACGACTCAGCGCTCGACGAAGCTATAGCCGATTTCGATGTGAACGTCGACAGAACGACGCAAATTGGCATATTTGCAATCGCATTTGCTCCGAACGTAAAGGTCAAGACCACAGTTCGAAGCTGCTTGGCCTCCTTAGAGTCGATGGACTCTTGTATCATTCCTTCTCTTCAATCGAACTGTGATATCTACTCGGAAATTCTCGAGCAGCATTTCAACGAAGAAGTGGATAAATTTAAGTCGGCCATTCAGGAGATCATCGACAGCAACGCGTTTTGCACAAGTTACCTGGAAATGCTTTCGGTAACAATCAACGACAATGGCAAACAGTTAAATAAGGACCAACTCACTGACGCTCTCGACATGGGCACCGTACTCAAGGAGCACCTTTTGCTGAACTACAACTACTTGGAGTTCCATGTGGACTCCGACAAACGACTGAGTTATGACAAGTTCATCCTCATGCTGCAGGAATGTCAAGCGATTTTGGCCTGCCTCAACCAAGTCGAACCCGAACGCGTGCTTAAGCGCTTTAAGATTCTTCGATCGGTGCTGTCCAAACTGAGAGATTCCCTAGCGGATTCGAAGAAGTCGCAGAAGAAGCCGCTGACAGACGTCTTTATCACGTCCGAGGAAATGTGCGAGTCGGAGAAACTCCTCGAGTCTGTTGGTATCTCACCATCGACCAGCAGCATTCTTTATCGAAATGAAGGAAGTTACCGACAATCGGCTTGTGCAGGTTCTTTGAAGGGAAACTATTCCAGATTAAACATGGCCACTTTGAACTCTGGCGAGCAGACAGAGGAGATGATGTTGGATCGACCGAAGAGTATACGACGGAAGGAGAGCCTCCGAACTACGATGTTTAAGCGGCAGAAGATCAACGAGACTGAGAATGTGTACAAAATGTATAAGGAGCATTCGACTGCGCTTCACATTACAGAGATCTTCGATCAAGTCACTGCCCTATCGACAGGACAATCATCCGTTGTAGCGACAAAGTAGATTTATGTGTATTTTATGTGTAGGAAACACTTCCTATCGAAATTATGAAAAAAGTTCTTTACTGTGTTCGGCATTATGTTTTCGTTTGTTCAAATGGCGTCCGGTTAACAAGAATTATATTTTATTTCAAAAATAAGTTCAATAAAGTTTGAATGCAGTCAAAAGATTCTTTAGTTTGTTTAAATGATCAGCGTTATACGCTTCGTCCATCACCTCATGATGCAGTAAGTAAAAACTCGTTCGACATAAACGAGGATTTCGAAAACAACTTCTTATGAAGACACAATTTGCCTTAAGTTATTGCCATGGTATTTTTTGGACAACTATTTTTTTAAATAATACTACAAAAACTATTATCGTTGTGCCTTTAGTTACAACAACTAAACTTGATAAAAATCTTTTTAAAAAATAACGAATTTCTACATCTACGATATCACAAATGACAACATTCAGTTGACACATCCACGTAACGATAAGAAAGAGATAGATTCACCAGAGCTTGTTTTGACATCATGCACATATCAATAGAACAAAATATTTTAGCACACCTTCATAGGACAAAAGCAATTAAATTGTGAGTTAAAAACTACCCAAAACCCTTAAAAAATACTGAAGCATCACATTCGCACTCTAATCACACAGCTAGCCGTAAGTGTAACCACTTTTGTTCAAGTGGAAACGTTCGTTTCGTTGTTACTTTTGCATTCATATGAATTGTTTACATCGAACGTTTCTGCAACGTGGACGAATCAGAGCAGGGCACCCGCACTATAGTCAAAGCTCAGAGGTGACGGCAGCCGGTTTTCCACTGGAAAGTTCTGTATATCTTCAAATTCAATTCCCTTCCCTGATCCCTGAACATAGTTCTTAACGAATCTCAATGGGTTTAACAATTAATTTCCAGTAAAGTCTTTTTTACTATTTTAGTGAGTTATAGCAATATTACCCTCACGCCACAACGCACGCACCATGAGCCTATCGGACATTTCCAAATTCTTTACAGAGAAGTCATTGGATGAGATCGTTGTAAAAGCGGGTGGCACCAAGCACACGTCGTACAAATTTGGACAAGGATTTAAGAAAGGCGACTCTTATCTAAGCAAAGTCTTCCGGCTGTGCGTCTATGGAACGAACGAGGAAAATGGGTAAGTGAAGTTTTCTTAATCGTATTTATTCGTTGCGCAATGTTTTTCTTTGATATGCCTATAGTTCCAAGCAGGAAGTCAACTTGATCATCAAATCTATGCCAGATAACCTGTCGCGCAGGAAGCTATTCCGTTCAGCTGATTTTTTCCGCAATGAGATAAACTTTTATACCAAGATCATACCTGCGTTTGAGGCATTCCAAGCGAAAAAGTCACCGGTCAACCCTTTCACTGAGTATCCAAAGTGTTTTTTGACCCACTGTGATGGAGAGAATGATTTTATTGCTCTGGAGGATGTCAGTTTCCTGGGATATGGATCCCCAAATAGGTAGCTGACAGAAATTGTTTTTCTCAAATCTTAAGTAAATTCGTTTGGCTTTGATCTTATAACAGACAGAACTACATCACCCTAGATGAGTGTCTTTTAACAATGAGAACTCTCGGGCGCTACCATGGAATCGCCTTGGCATTTGCAGATCAGGACCCAAAGGGCTTTGAAGCTGCTGCCAATCAGTTAGAAGAAACTTACTACGCTGAGAGGTTGCGTGGCTGGTACACTGGGTTCTTGCACCTAGCATCAGCTGTCGCTCAAGATGCTGTTTCCAAGTCGTATCCAGGAACGAAATACGAGACGATAGCCGAAAAGTTCCTACAGGAAAGCCTCTACGATGACCTTATCAAGCTTGTTTCAACAAAGAGTACGTTTTTCAAAATCCTCTCTATATTAGTATCAGCACCATCTATTTTCTAGGTAAATACTCGGTTATTGGCCACGGAGACTGCTGGACGCCAAATTTCCTAACCAAATACCGTACGGACGGGTCTCCTGATTCGATCACAATCATCGATTTCCAGCTGGTTAGGTGTGCCTCGCTAGCATTAGACGTTTCCTTCTTTATCTACTCTTGCACCAGTCAGAAATTGAGGGAAGAACACTACGACGATCTATTAAAGGTATTCTGCCTATATTTCGTGAAATAATAAATTCGCTACTTGCTCTTTAGGAATATCACGCCAGTGCAAGCGGTTTAATTAAAGATCTCGGTGGAGACCCGGAAAAAGTTCTTTCATACAAAGGTCTATTAGAGGAGCTAAAAACGTTTGGACGATTCGGATGCGGCATGGGCATTGAATCGCTACCAATGTCGCTGATTGATGATGAAGAAGTCGCCGATTTGGATGCAATTGAAGAGACTGCTGTACTCACGGATGTTTGGAATATTACCCCATTCAAGGAGGAAGCAAAAAGACAACGGATTGCTGATATTTTTAAACATGCCATTGACATGGGATATATTCAGTGATGCATCGTAATTTTATTTGAATTCGTATCTAGCCGATGTGTATGGCAAAAGACAGATAAATTTAAATACAATTTTTACACAATGTTCACCACACATAGTATTTGTAGTGTAGACAAATAAAATATAGTAGCTTCTATTTATATTACTTGTTCCGGTAATTGTACTAGATTTTGGCCTAAAACTATAGGCTATGACTATGACTTTACTTTGTGGTAGATGTTAGTCGTTTTGACGCGATTGGCGCTGACCAATTTGGTAGCATTCGGTCATGTAAATATGTTGTCATCGCTTTCAGTTTGGAGAAGCTGCATCGTTTCTGACTAAAACAGAATTCAATTATCAAAAAGCTAAGTATACAGAAGGATCGGTGTTCGGTATCGCTTTTGCTATTAAAATCGACAAAGGGTATTCCCTTCCGAGCATTATAGAAATAAATACCGACGCTATCGGATTTAGTTTGTACTTCACCGTGGTGATAATGCGGTGACTCTTCTGATCTACTGAGCAAGTATATACGCTTGAAAATTCACAATTGCGTTGTTTTTCTTTCGTAATCATATATTTTCTGTGGTTCTTATTAAAATATATGTTCGTGGCTTATTGGCACGAAAAATTGCAGTTTATTTAAAAGCTAAGTGACTCGTGGATCGTAGTATGTTGGATGAATGGGCGGAGGATCGTACGCCCGAAAATGTAAACCGCACCCGACCTCTTATGAAAGTCTGGCAAATACACAGGAATAGGTTAACCGCAAGTGGCCGCTGAAAAAAAGGCTTAATTAAACCTCAACACAAGCGAAACAATGATGCGGGGGTGCGAGGGAGGGAGGGTTTGGACCGGAATCCGTTTAAATAAAAGGAAACAGGAAAGGAAGATATACTGCGCAGGAAAAATGCATTTTATTCGGACAGTCTATTTCAGCAAAGCAGATTGAAGTACATAGAATCTTCAGTGCCCAATATCAATTACAGGAATTACTTGACACTTTTCAAATTGGACACGTTGAAAGTCGACTAGACTGGTCTGGACTGGACTGTACGTATGTACCTTGAACTAAATTTTTAGGTAACGCCACTTTTCCTTCAACAGCCGCATTCACGAACAGTCAACTAAGGTACTCAGTCCAAGGGCACGGGGGCAGGTATATACTCCAGCGAGTTCGACCTTCAAATGGCCCTGAAGCTTCCGGACACATGCAGTGTGTTTCAGGCAGTGGTTCTGGCCGTGCTTAAGGCCGCGGAAGCACTTGAGATGAAATCAATATCCAATAAGAATATCGCCATCTTCATTGATAGTCAGGCTGTGCTTAAAGCACTAGAATCACAAACCATCAAATCTGAGCTAGTCAGGAATTGTCCCATAGTGCTCAAGGCATTGTGCTCGCAGAACCGTGTCAGACTGTGTTGGGTACCTGGGCATTGTGATATTGACCGTAACGAAAAGGCAGACATTCTGGCCATGGAAGGAGCTGGGCTCCCACTTGATGCGACGATCGAAGGTATAAGACCACCCAGGGCTGTGGCCAGGAGAATTATTTTTGAAAAAGTCTTCAATAAAGCAAACACAAGGTGGTCACAATAAGAAGGGCATAAGGTTTCAAAGGCACTGTGGCCTGTTTTAAATCGGAGGAAGTCTGAACAATTAATCAATTTCAGCAGAACAAAGTTGAGAACAACCATAGGAATACTCTCTGGGCACTGCCTTCTCAGGAATCATGCCATGAGACTAGGCTTAGCTAATACGGATACATACAGGTACTGTGAGGACCTACAGGTCACGGAAGATATCTCACACCTTCTTTGCGAATGTCAAGCAATTGCTCGGAGTAGAAGAAAGCATCTCGGCATGTTCTTCTTTAATAATTTGGAAGAGGTTGGTTCCTAAAAGAGTTTTGAGACCATACTCAAATTCTGTAGGGAAATCGAAATCGTAATGGTTCCCAGGGGATGGCGATGGGCCCGATATGGTGCCTTATCTATTGTGATGATCTCACAACCCCCATCAACCTAACCTAACCTAACCTAACCTAAGGTACTCAGTCACGAAATTCTTGGCTAGATTTGTCGGCTACCTCGCCGTAGGGTTAACTGGAAAAAAAACTGTTCATGTGATGGATCTAGGGTCTAGGCCAATAAAACCGAGCGTTTTTAACTTCTGCAGATATAGGAAAAATGTAACCAAAAAGGGTACTGAGGTTTATAAAGAGCCTCAACAACTCCCTAGGTTAAATAATAGGTAAAGGGTTTTTCAACAGGGCCGCTACAAAAGTAGAGCAACAGGGACAGCAAACGACGCCGAATTTCTTGCAGCTCTTTTGACATTTCTCTTCAGTAAGGTTTGCCATTTCATGATGGAAAGATATACCAGCCAACAACGAGTCGAAATTATTACAATTTACTACGGAAATTCGGAGTCAGTTGTCAGTTAAGAGCGCTACGTCCAATTTATGGTCGTCATAATCGTCCTAGCAGATCAACAATTGAGCGTCTAGTGGAAAAATTTGAATCCACAGGCACAGTACAAAATATTCCCGTGCCAGTGAGACAAAGAAGTGCCCGTAGTGTCGAGAATATTGCTGCCGCTCAGGCTTCAGTTGAAGAAAGCCCAAATGTATCTCTCACACGTCGTTCTCAAGCGTTGGGCATCTCTGTGTTGTCGTTGTTGCGAATTTTGCGAAAAGATCTTGGCCTACATCCTTACAAGATTAAATTAACGCAAGAACTGAAGCCGCTTGACCACCAGAAGTGTCGTATGTTCGTGAATTGGGCTGAGCAACATTTTCATCGAAAAATTATCTTCAGCGATGAGGCTCATTTCTGGCTGAATGGCTTCGTCAATAAACAAAATATGCGGTATTGGTCAGGCAGCAATCCACACGTACTCCATGAGTCATCATTGCATCCCGAAAAAATTGCGGTTTGGTGTGGTTTATGGGCTGGCGGCGTCATTGGGCCGTACTTCTTCCGTAATGATCAAGACCGGCACGTTACTGTGAATGGGAATCGCTACCGGTCAATGATAATCGAATATTTTTGGATGATATGGACTTGGAGGTCATGTGGTTCCAACAGGACGGCGCCACAAGCCACACATCGAATGTCACAATCAATTTATTGGAAACCAAGTTTGGAGAACGTGTTATCTCACGAAATGGTTCAAGTCGCTTGGCCGCCTCGGTCGTGCGATTTGACGCCGTTAGACTATTTCCTGTGGGGCTACGTCAAGTCTATGGTCTATGCCAACAAGCCAGCGACGATTGATGAACTTCGTACCAATATCGAATGTGAAATTGCAGCAGTATCGGCCGATTTATGTTTGAAAACCGTCGAAAATTGGGTTCAGCGTCTGGACTTCTGCAAGCGTGCCCGTGGTGGCCATGCAAAAGAAATCGAGTTCCATACATAATGGCATCGAACGTACTTTCACAGGAATAAAGAATTTCATTGATATCCAAAACCGTTTTTGTTTTATTTAAAAAAAACTTGTAGCGCCCTTATTGAAAAACCCTTTATCTAGATATCTTCTGGTCGCAGCGTACAGGGTCTATTACTTACATTACATTACTAAACTAAAAATCCGAACGTCCTAAATGTTTATGAGTAACATTTTGTAGGTAGGTACATGTCTAACTTCGGATGCACTTGTTTCAATTTGAAGATCACGACCCTGCGACCATAATGCAAGTATATGTCCGATCGCATTGATACGTATACATCATTTCTAAATTGCTTAATGCTTTTCTTTATGTAAAGTTTCACTTGTGTGACTAGTGCAACTTCTATTACCGACGTTTTTCTCAAATATCCTTATTAGTAGCATCAACATATCTTTCAAACACTTTACATCACTTTTGAACAAACAACCACGCCAGACAGCGAGTGGTAATAACGCTAAAACTCTAAAGAGACAATTGAAAAACTTCAAGAATTGACTTTAATGAGACACACTTTACCTACCTACCTACTTTTAGAAAAATATGGACTGGCAAGCTAAACAAACAATCAATAAAGCATGTGAAAAGCCAACAAAATTGGAAATTTGTAAAGCCATTTATGGAAGCCATATATAGGTTAGGTCTTAAATGTCTCTCAAATAGACGCAGCCGAACTCAACAAAGTACATAGATACAAATATCAACACAAAAGAGATGTGCACCTGATGGGACTAAGTAAAGTAAAGATCAATCCCGATAAACTAGCTACATTTGTTTTAAATTTAAATCAATAAAAGTAAGAACGTTGCGTTGCGCGACATATTACAAAAAAAAATATCCTTTATTAAATAAACAAGTGTCTGCTCATCTTGTTTCTTTATCCGATAATTAATCGGATTTGTCATACCGCATATGCCTTTATTTTTACCAACTCAGTACATAAATGGCATCGCCGCATCGCGTCGCGTCTCTTCGATTCAAATAATTGCAATCAAATCTACCCGGCCACCTCGCGTTCACAGAATAAACAGTCTCTTCATCAGCGTATTTTAGCGTCCGTTATGTGCGCGTTGTGTTTATTTTCTATTATTAGACCAACTTATCAATAATTCCCTTCCAAATGCCCGGTCGCACTAATAACTCTTTTGTGTGGCTCATATCCTAATGTGTTCTAAAACGGTCACTCGACGTCGAATGCCTTTTGTCATGTTATGCTGCACTTATCTCAATTTAATTTATAGAAAGTAAACAACAATCAAGTGAACCACAAAACAAAAATATACAAAACGCGAAATAATACAATAAAACCCATAGGAGCAACAAAAAAAATAAACATTGCTACATTAAATCTGCTTCTTTTGGAACTACTGGGAAGTGGGGAACTGGGGACTTTCTATTCTAAGTCAGCTCCACGATCATCAGTTAGCGATTGCCATCCGACGCGGACGGCCAATTCAACCGGTCGTCAATAAAACAGTACTTATTACCCGCACTTGTATCATACTTCATACCGCGCCTTCAGTAACTGTGCGTGTTTCGGGAACATAAACTGAATTTAAATTCAATAATTGAGTTTACCATTTTTTTTGTTGGCGAATGTATCCGGCAAACCATCGCTATCTACCATGCTAATGAACGTCCACTAAAACAATCACTAGGCTAAACAAAAAAAACAGACAAACGAACGAAATTCCCTGTTTTGCTGCGTCTTATCAAATGTGACCCGCAGTTGCAAATTGTGGAGCTAGTTACCAGGAACCGATAGTATAACAGACTGCTGGCGTGGAATAGTGATTAGTCCCCAGGCTGTGTGGGCTGCAATTTCGAGATAAGTTTTCTGCGGTACGTACATAAACTGGCGGCCGACACGTAGGAGTGGGTTTTAGTTTTGATTTTGAACTTGCTGTTTTTGTATGTTCTTGCTATTGACCTGTTAACATTAGTCGTTCGTGTTACATTGTGATGTTAACTGCACCGTATCGCAGAGCGTGATCAATGGACTATAAACCAATCTAGTACATAGCAACATACAGCGAAGTTGATGAGCGCATACAATTTGCTCTCCGGATATAATTACAAGTAGTGTATGACGGTATACAAAAAAAAATAAATAAAAACATAGCGCAACGACAGTAATAAAGAATATTGCGCGGGTGTTATAGGTAGCATTTGCTCGTTCATGCATTTGGCGCTAAAACGTTTTAATTGGTATGTATCGTGCGCTGCCGTTCATACTTCAGAATGATTATGAATATTTAGAAATAATGTCTTTGCAATTGAAAGTGCATAATGGCAAACAATTATGGTGCATGGCCAGCAGATGTGTATTCCAAGTAATTGGTGAGCTCAGTTTGAATGAAAAACTAATGCTGCGCCTACCACTATATTTTTAACTACCTACATTAGTGCTTTAAAGAAACGCATAAAGCTACACGTTTTGAATATCAATTTCGGTTTGAATTTCTACACTGAACATGGACGTTTACGATAATATTCGCTGTGAGTTGACAGATCCCGTTCATTTCAGTTTATAAAGCTGTCAAATCAGACTCTGCTTTAGTGTGTTTGGAGCAAGTTTCGTTGGAGTAAAGCAAATCGTTTAAAAATATCCTCGACTATTTTTTTTTGAGTAAGCAATGAATAAAAAATAAAAAAATATTTTGACGACAGGTCTGTGGGACCCTAGGGGTAGCTTCTCACAGCCATTCGTTTTTTGTGAGTTTTAAATTTTTGGGAAGAATGGAAGGGATCTACGATTTTACGCCGAGTCCAAACGGCTAATTGAGAAGCTCTTTCAAGACAGTTTTACTCTCGGATGTTTGTCAGACGTTCACGAGAGGTGGGGCACTGGAAAAAAGCCTTAAGATGTAATTTGGTTCTTTCGGGATTCGAACCGGGGACCCCTCGCTTAGTAGTCCAACACACTAAACACTAAGCCACTGCGCCGACTGCGCAATGAATCTAGATCTAAATTCGTTTTTTTAAATGAAAACTAAAAAACGAAGGGGGAGAGGATATACTTTTCATTTTTTCTCCCTAAAGTCCCTAGTCCCGTATGGCGCTGCAGCACTTTTTAATCTTCATCTTATGTCACACTTTCTGGCACGCATCGCAGGGACCTCACTCTAAGTGGGAACTGGGAACAAGGCATCGAATGCCGAACGTTGGCGGCTTATCTTCTCGTTGGCCATTCGAGCTCGAGTGCAAAATCGTGGATACAACTATTCAATTAACAATATAAGCATGTTGACATCGAACTCTGGATATCAATCATTGGCCTCGCAATCTCAGTGACAGACCTCATTCAATTCAAATAAAAAACAGTCACATACCTACTATCAATATACCAACTACATAATGATTTTTTTACAGATTATTTGTGCGAAGATATTATAAACACTTAAATAAATAAATTCCAAGAACCAATAAAATCAATTGCGGAATGCGCTTCGTATCAGCGTTCACCCTTTGGGTGATTGCACTATTTCTTATAAGCGAGTGCAACGCCGACGATAAGTGAGTTAAATAAGTCAACTGATTAATGAACATCGTAATTATTTAAATACTCTTTCAGAAAACTATGGAAGTGCACAAACTCCCAGTTTTGTGAACTAGACTCGACCGAAGATTCTGATACTCCACGTTTCGAGAGCCAAAATGACTGCCGAATGTCTTGCGGAAAATACGGAGCGATTTGGCCATTACCCACTCAAGAATGTACTTTATCCCATGATCGAATTTATTTCGATCCATGGAAAGTAAGGTAAATATTCAGATTTGCATAATGCATAATGGAAACACATTTAAATACTCACCCTATATCATCAAGATCTGTATATACTCGAAAATAACAATATAAACAAAAAACACGGTCGAATAGAAAGGAGAAAAACAAATCATCGGTTGTGCCACAGCGCTTTTTTTTAGAACCCGAGCTTTATTGACATCGCACACATTTAAACCTCAAAAGTAACATCGACGTCCGACCTGACCTATGCGCTGGTGGTAATAGTTTAAAAAATCTTTTTTAATGTAATTTTTGTTGCTGTGCTGTGGTTGTTCTTAATCCGTTTCACACAAGACACAACATTCGTAGGTGAAATTGGTCTTGCTTTAAAATTTTCGATCTGTTTCTTTTTCGCAAACACAATACACAACACACAAGTACGAAATACATTTTTGAAGCCTTTCATGGGACTTTTTGTAACAATAATTAGCTTGACAGTTGACACTTAAAAGAATTTAAAAACCTTAAAAATAATCTGTTATACATCTTGGTACATTTATTTATCATCATGTGTAATTGCGGCACACCAAATTCAAAATGAAATGTCTTTCCTTTCAGATTCCATGTAGGGGCACCGAATACCCATACGGCGCAATTTGTACGCGAAACTAATCGCATCTTCATCAGCAATGCGCTCAAGGAATGCATACGAAACTGTACGTTGACAAACAGCAAGGAGATATTGGTGAAAACCACTATCAACTCTACCAGCTTGGATTTAGACTGGCAGACTGATGAATCATACACTTTGAATATAAGAACTGCAGGTATGTTTTCATTGACAGAAACTACAAAATAATCGTGCTAAATGACAGCCTTGTCGTTTAGATATGGCAACATTCATAGACATCAAGGCCAATACAGTGTATGGAGCAAGACATTGCCTCGAGACGCTTAGCAACTTGATAACTGGCGGAAAAGAGTAAGTTAAACCAATTTCTGACATTGAATTTAGTTCGGTTTGACTGAATTACATTCGCATTTAATTGATGATTGGCAATACGTCAAACTCATGTCAAAATCGACTTCTTAAATATAAATAGGCGAATGCCAATATACTGCGTGTAATTTCCTATTCAATACTTAATTTGTGTATAAACCAGGTCACTATAAATTAACATGGCATCTACAATAAATGGCTAGAGCACACTTTCTTTTCCAATGAAACATGGAAAACATCAAAAGAGTAATTCTAGATTTGCTCTTTTCATAGAAAGGGCAATTCTTTTCTTCAATCGAAAACGTCAGTGTTTTTTGAGTTTGACAAAAGTATGACGTTTCGCTAGTTATTTGACTGTCAATGGAACTCGTGAATTTTACTGTAGCATTTTTTCGTCACAGTTCCCGCATTTTGTTGACTACTACATAAATAGCGGAACGTCAAACTTTGTTATAAACACAAATTGACGTCTTACCGTTGGCATTAGAGCCGTGATAAATGTAGGTACCTACGCCTTAACTGGCCACTACCACTACTCGATCAGTAATAATGGGTACATTCAAAAAACTCAGTTGTCTTAAGTCGACTGAATTGATCACATTTCCTTCGTCAACCACATGCGAACTGTCAACTTAGTACTTAGTTACGATGTTACCCATCTAGGCCAATCAAAATTGAGATATATCAAGTCAGTCAGCTGACAGACTTACTAAACTAAATACTTGAACGTCATCAATGTCAGAGACGTCTGGTGATTTGTCAATCGCTAGTACTTATACAGTTTACTTAACTTTACTTTACTGAGAAAAATACAACTCTCCTGTGTCGTCACCCTGCAGACAAAGTGTAACTTTTAAAAACCCACTATCCCACTAACCATACATTTATACAAAATACCCCCACCTAAAAGGAACAATTTAAAAATAAAGAAAAATAGTGCGACGCTAATGGGCAAATCTCTTACTTTCTCTTTCTTACTTGTTAACTATCACGCCTACAAGTTTGACTTCTGTTTGTGCGAGATTATTTTCAAGGCGGCCTTCTTAGTTGACCCCCACTATCACGCCTACAAGTTTGATTTCTGTTTGTGCGAGATTATTTTCAAGGCGGCCTTCTTAGTTGACCCCCACTTTAAGGGGCTTATTCTTTTATATTTATATATATAAGTTTTCATAACTCCAGAGTTTGCAGTCGCAAAATGCTTTAACACGCCGTACGTATGACTGCCGTAAACGTAAGTGTCAAATTCAAAGTCTAAATGATATTGGGGACGTACTAATTTTGACAGCCGTCGTCGTATGTGTCAAATTTTATTGGCCTCCCTAAACCACGTAAAAACTTTGACGTTTATGCACGCAGGTGTTGTTGCAAATAGCTAACGTTTTGACGTTAACTACCAATCTAGTAGATATTCACGTTCAGGCGATAATACCTAGTTCAGACAAACCTACTCGACTTTATTTTTAAAAATGAAACAAAGGGTTTGGGACTTGGGAGGGATTCTCAAAATGAGAAGAACTTGAACTGATAAATTGCATCTCCCCAGAAACGGCTTAATTATGGTAGCTGGTGCTCGCATTCGCGACCGTCCTATATTTCCACATCGAGGTATTTTGTTGGACTGCTCGAGGAACTACATTCCAGTCAGATTCATCAAATCAACTCTAGATGCAATGGCCACATCCAAGTTGAACGTCTTTCACTGGCATGTTACCGATTCGCAGAGTTTTCCCTTGGAGATCACCAGAATCCCAGAGTTGCAAAGGTACGTATATGGAAACGTTAGTGCTGATGGACTTTTTCACTTCATCGACTATTTTCAGATTTGGGGCTTATTCGCCAGAGCACGTTTACAGCCGAACAGATACGCTTAATATCATAAAGTACGCAAAAATACGCGGCATTCGTGTAATCGTCGAATTCGATGGACCTTCGCATGCCGGCAATGGCTGGCAGTGGGGACCAATGGCAGGGCTGGGTAACCTAACTGTTTGCATGAATCAAAAGCCATGGCGGTCGTTTTGCTATCAACCACCCTGTGGCCAACTGAATCCAGTTAACGAGAACGTCTATGGTTTGGTGAAGGAAATCTTTGAGGACATCGCCGAATTTAGCTCATCAGAGGAAACCATTCATATGGGCGGCGATGAAGTCTTTATTCCATGCTGGAATGAAACAAAAGAAATTGTCGATCAAATGCTCAAAACGGGCTATGATAGAAGTTTGAAAAGTTTTTTGAAACTATGGGCTGAGTTTCATGCGAAAAATCTCGAATCCTGGGATGAAGTCAACCAGAGGCAACATCCAAATATTAAAGTTCCCAAATCGGTGATCCTATGGTCGAGTCATTTGACAGATCCCGATGTTATTGGTGGACATTTGCCAAAGGAGCGGTATATTATTCAGACATGGGTCGACTCATCGACAACACTAAATAAGGACCTGATGGCGATGGGTTATCGTATAATTGTGTCGACCAAGGATGCTTGGTATTTGGACCACGGCTTTTGGGGTCAAACGAAGTACTACAACTGGAAGAAGGTTTATGGCAATCAGCTTGTTCGCGATCCCAATATGCTGGGTGGGGAGGTGTGCATGTGGAGTGAATATGTGGACGATAATTCGCTAGGTAAGAACTTGCGCTTGGGGTGGTGCGGAGTGCCGGCTTTATAATAGTTTTTTCTTCCATAGATGGTCGCGTTTGGCCTCGAGCTGGAGCAGCGGCCGAAAGACTGTGGTCCGATCCGCAGATATCGGCTATGACAGTGGAACCCCGATTTTACCGTTACAGAGATAGATTGATTGCACGGGGCGTTAGGCCAGACGCAGTCACACCCAAGTGGTGCGTTCTGCACGAGGGTGATTGCTATTAGAAGGCAGATGGGTTTATAGAAAAAACCCATCTGCCGCCATTTTTTGGTATTTTTTTTAACGATTTGTATTGTTCTTAAGAGAATAAAATCTATATTATGAGAACGGCTGGGCCGATTTGGTTCAAATTTTTCTGTTGTTCGTATTTAGCAGGAGAATATTGTTACGAAAGAAAATTTTGGAAAAACCCTCCGGAAAAGTCGGGAAATTGGAAAAATCGAAAATTGAGCTTTTGTATGAAATTATTTGTGGAATTGTTCCGGAATGGCTTTTCGAATGGAAAAATCAAAAATTCTTAGTGGAAAATTTGGGAAATTCCGGAAAAACACGAAAAATTTGAATTTTTTTTTCGATGAGTTTTTGCACTTTATCGCAAGATTTCATGATTTATAGCTTTTGGTGAACATTAGAGGCCCTACAGGGAATCAAATTCCTGCGTACTGTAGATGGTGTGATGTGCGCCACTTTTCAGGAGGTTTACCAATGTTTAAATTTGCTTGAAAACGATACACATTGGAATTCAACGCTCGCCGATGCAACTTTTTCTACGCCAGTGAATCAAATTTGTACATTGTGTTCGACCATCATAGCGACACTTCGTTCCTCGAATCCGACCGCGAGGTGGCTGACGATATTTTGCACAGACAACTTCGAATTTCGATCTTGAAATTAGCGACGAGATGCGCAACGAAGAGTAAGTTCTGATCGAAGATATGTGAGGCAGTCTGTTATCGAAATTGGGAATAAAATAAGTATAAATATTTTGTCGCGACAGGTCTATGGGACCCAAGGCCTAGCTTCTCACAACCATTCGTTTTGTGTGGGTTTTCAATTTTTGGGACGAATGGAAGGGATCTACAATTTTACGCCGAGTCCAAACGGCTAATTGTGAAGCTCATTCATGACAGTTTTACTCTCGGATGTTGGTCAGATGTTCGCGAGAGGTGGCGCAGTGGAAAAAAACCTTAAGATGCAATTTGGCCCTTTCGGGATTCGAACCTGAGACCCCTCGCTTAGTAGCCTAACACACTACCACTACCACGATGCATTGAATCGCGAATTGCAACGGGGAAGACTATGATCGAGATGAGCTGGCCAAAAGAGTCCAAACCGGTGCCGATGGCACATAAACGAGCTTTGGAGGCAGTTGACCGATCAATGAAGGATTTACGAGGTGATTTGGTGGGGCTATGATATTGCTCTCCGAAATCGTCTTTTTTGTGACAACTTCTGACACTTGGCAATGCCCAAATTCCTGTTAATATTTTGGCTGGATTGATATCGTTCTCTGCAAAACTTTGGGAGTTCACATCATAAAAGTGTTCCCCGCTATTACACAAAATTATAAAAATATCGGTTGGATTAGTGAACGGACAATACTAGCAGCGAAGCATAAATAAGGACATCGATATCTTGAATTTGATTATTCGAAGTCAAATCGCTGAAGAATTGCATTTGTACAAATCCGTTGACCGCGTGCCCGATGAGCATGAAACGACCAACTATCCGATGGAATTTTTGAACTCGCTTGATGTGCCAGGAACTCCGCCGCATAATTTACAGCTGAAGGTGGGATCGATTATAATTATGTTGCGGAATTTAAATCATCCGAAATTGTGCAACGGTACGCGGTTGTCCGCAAGAAACTGATATTAACAATTTGGTTCTCAAAGGAGAGGAAGTCCTTATCCCACGAATTTCGTTTATTCCAACTGATCTTCCATTCCAGTTTAAGCTGATTCAGTTTCCCGTTCGATTGGCTTTTGCGATGACAATTAATCGCGAGGCCAATCGTTGGAAGTCTATGGGATTAATCTCGAATTTCCCTGTTTTTTGCATGGTCAGATGTACGTTGCCTGTTCATGTGTTGGCAAACCGTTTTCGTTGTTTGTTTTTGCCCCGGAAAACACATGAAGAAACATTGTTTATCTTTTATCATATCGTTAAATTGAAATTTTAGCTGTGTTTTATTATCACTCTGGAGTTTATCTGAAGGCGCTAAATTGGGGCGAAACGAAGTTCGCCGGGTCCGCTAGTTTATTATAAAATAAAATAATATATATGTGTTCTATTTCACCGTTGCTATAAGTAAAACACTTGCCAACAGAAATGTATTTAATTAATTTTTCTTTATTTCATTGTACTTGTGTTATACAGCTTTGTGTGTCCGCGTTGGCTGCTCTAGCAAGACTGCCGAAACTGTCAAAACTGAAACTACTCCTAAGCTACTAATGGGGTGCGTTCAGTGTAACGACACTTTTAGCTTGTATGTTACACGCTTCTTATTTTAAAACTAATATATCTTTTTTTACTTACTAACTACGTCACCATAGCGGATGGGCGGACGAGAAACACGTGAGCTACGGCGTGGCTGACCAGCCGGAGGCCCATCATCGACTGACTCTGAATCATCAGAGGTGGCAGTGTCCCTGCCGTTATCAGGATCACCGCACTTAGTTTCATCAGATGGCTCTGCTGTATGCTTTTCAACAGTAATTGGCGCTCCACCCCCACTAACTAATCTTCTCTCTCCCTGTGCATTTGGTTGAGCATCGCTATTTTTGATTTGATACCCATCGTCGTCAACTTCGCGTTTACTATTTACTGTGACCGCTAAATACCGTCGGTTACGTCTAAAGATCTGACCCGTTGACGTGTCTAAGACTAAGAATGAGTGATCATTTACTTTACTGACAATTTTTCCATAACACCATTTTGTATTCTTCTTAAAGATAACTCTCTGATTTACTTCAAGTTTGGACAGGGGACGCGATTGACGATCATAATAAAGCTTTGACCGTTGACGTTTTTTAACTAACTTTTCTGTGATTATTGGTTCTAACAGCTGTTCGCGTAGTAAAAGTTTGCTGCTAATGGGTGCCTTTGTTTTAATTCTACGTCCGAAGAACAATTGGGCTGGCGACAAAGACATGGAAGCCAAAGGAGAGACGTTATACTCCAGCAAGCGATTACTATACTCATGTGGGTGACCTTCATCCAAGCACCTTTTCAGCAAATTCTTTGCGATTGCAACACCTTTCTCCGCCAGTCCATTGCTCTGTGGGTAACCCGGGCTCGAAAATGTCAATGTAATGTTAGCCTTTTCAGCAAATTGATAAAATTGCCGACAATTAAAAGGACTATTGTCAGACCGGATTTCCGAGGGATACCCATATCTGCTAAATATATTTTCCAGCAATTTGATAACTGTGGTCATCGATTTGTCTAGCAATTTGTCGGATACAAGCCAGTTCGAGTACGCATCCATTATTGCCAAATAGTACTTGCCGCCTAACTCAAATATGTCAATCCCAATAGACTGCCATGGGTATTCAGGAATGTTGTGAGGAGTGAGTGGCTCTTTTGAATTCGCACGAGTATATTTTTCACAAATAAGGCACTTTTTAACTGACATCACTATGTCCTCGGCCATTTTTGGCCAGTAAAATAGTCCTCGAGCTCTCAGAAGCGATTTCTGGATGCCCAAATGAGGTTCATGAACCATTTCAAGGATTTCTTTTCTGAGCGATTGCGGTATAACTAATTTGTCTCCGAAAAACAGTAAGCCTTCTTCGAACTTTAGGTCATCCCGAATCTTATGATACTGCTTAGCCTCGCCACTCAATTGTTTATACTCCGGCCAGCTTCCTTCTAAATATCCCATAATTGTCGCCAACACGCTGTCATTCTGTGTTGCCCGTACATAGATCATCTGATTATGATCTGACATGCATACTCGTTTTCGAACTGCATGTATGACTGCCTGCAACTCGTTATCATCTTCTTCTGCTTGTTTAATGGCTGCTCGTGATAAGCAATCAGCTACTGGGATTTTCTTCCCCGGAACGTACTTGATTTCGACAAAAGGATACTTAAGTAGCCTGAGAAACAATCGTTGTAGTCGAGCTGAGACATCATCAATCTCCCTTTTCATTAGCGTCTCAAGTGGTCGATGATCGGATTGTACTTTTACCTCGCGGCCGTAAACAAAATAGTGGAATCTCTCACAGGCGAACGTAACAGCCAGCAATTCCTTCTCTATTTGGGCCCATTTTTGTTCGCTTTTCGTAAGGCTACGAGAAGCATATGCGATCGGTTGGTCTTCCTGCAGAAGTACTGATCCCAATCCGTCCTTTGATGCGTCGGTCTGAATGACTACTGGCACTGCTGGGTCAAAGATTCTCAATACGGGCCCTTCAGTCAGGTCTTTTTTTAATGCGCGCATTTCCCGCTCATGTTCACTATTAAAATGCCACTCAACATCTACCCGTGTAAGTTCACGAAGCTTTGCTGTTCGCTGTGGGCGGGAGGGAGTCACACAAAGTGAGCAAAGCATTCGCCCTACGGTGATAAAATGCCAGTAGGTGTCAGTGCAAGTGATTAACGGCGGAGCCAGAGGGTAAAACCCGTTCTCTTATATCAAGTGTGTGAAACAGTTTTGGTAAGTCCATACAGGTAGCCTAGGCCTAGATTCTCACAATCATTTGTTCGGGATGCGTTTTTATTTCATGGACGAATGAAAGGGCTTCAAATGTATGCCAAGTCCAAACGGCTTTTATCCGACGTTCGCGAGAAGTGGCGCTGTTAAAAGAGCTGAACCTGAGACCCCCGATTGCTGCACTGATCCACTTCGCCCTTCTTCCAAAGGTTACATTCTTAGAAATTTTGTACCACAAGAGCAATGACACAAAATTATCTGACCTTCAATCGCAACTATGCCGTGACAAGCAACTGCCAGCCCCGTTAAATTGAAGGCTGTGCAGATTTCACAAATGCTTCCATATCAGAAGCAGCCTACAATTTCATTTACTTAACTTCATGTTTCACTTGACAATGACCACATTTACAGTTGGAACCCTTTTAATGCATTCATTTAATTAATTTTCACCGGCAGAATGAAAATTCGTAAAAAGGGCATTGTTAAGAGGTCCCCATGCATGCATATAATACGCCCACTCAACCTTAGCTCACCCTTTTACTTTGATTTCCAATCTGTGCTGTGCACTCGGATTGCTATATGTCGGTGGCGGACGGCCGGCGGGGCGATATAACAAAACGGCATCAACATCACAATCACAATCGAAATAAAATAACACCGGATAGTCGTTTTGTGTCGCTTTTTTGTATGTTTTCCGCTGATTTAATCATCGCTCCCTTACAACTTTTGAATTTAATCAACTTCAACTTGCCGGCACAGCACCACCCATAGCTTGAACATCTAAACACACGTTAACATCATCATTACTAAAAAATGAAAATAAAAACACAGCCATCCAACTGCTAACCATAAAATATGCATTACACACCCCACCCTGGCCGACACTGACACACACACACACGTTCTGTACCAAATGTTGTAAAATAAAGTTCTTTTGTTGGAGAACAAAAGTCAGTTCTTGTTTGTTTTTTTTTCTCTCCACAGATAAATGGGATATCCTTTTTGGGTGGGCACAACAAAAAATACAAATAAACAAGGATCTCTGAATGATTGCTGGAACATGACTGGCGCAAACAAAAACACACGGCACAAGATCTGCTTTTGCACCAACAGAATTTCTTGGTCTAGAGGAGGGGCCGGGGGTCTGCAGAACTGCAGATTGGAAAAAGTAATAAATATAAAAATATTAATTCAGAAATTCCATTGTTTTTCTTCAAACACACATGCACATATCGCACCCGCACATCACTCCTTGACGCATATTATATGGTGGCAATCCAACACATCGTCCTTTGTCTTTATGCGGGTGGGTGGCAGATGGATTAGACTTGGCTTGTGGGTTGATTTAGTTTGGGTTCATATCATTGGTGGGGGGGTGGATCGGTTGGGAGGCGTTTTATATTCATCACATATTTCAATTAAAATTTTCATTTCACCAGAGAATAGGTTTTCCATTACAAAAAATCTATTCTTTCATTCAACTCAACTATATGAGTACATGTGTGTGCATTTATGTATTATATATGGAAATATATGATGGCTGAATCCGTTGCGGATGACTTGGTGAGCTTGGAACCAAACCACAGCCACTGGCAGAGACAATGAGATGTGAGCATAATTATGCTTCAAATAACATGAACATGATTTGATGATTGCTTTTAATATCCGATAGTGTGTATAGGGTACACTAAAGTTGGTTGATACTTTCAAACGGGGATGGCCGTTTCATAGTTAAAGCCGCATTCGAGACTGCACAAAGAATTCAAGACTTACGTAAGCAAATATCAAGAAGTACCTAGGCAAATCTTACTGGAGACAGAGAAGGAGATGAGCTGCCGCGACAATTTCAAACTCCAATAAATCCTTCTTGGTGCGATTTACTTAATGTCCTGGACTTGATATTATCCCTTCGCTTTAAAATCGACGATTGGAGAGGTTTGCAGTCACAGTAATGAGAAATCGCAATGGATTCATCGTTGCAAGGCTTATTTTTTTTCTGTCCGCTTATAGCTAACGTGGCCCAGAAAACGACTTCTAGGGATGTCTTAAACATGACTTACTTACAGAAGTTCAGGCGAAAGTTGCTGGTCTAAGATCATTCCAGACGCATCAGAGTGTAAAACATTATATACCAACTAACTTGTCAAGGTAACCTGTCCAATAAAAAGGAGCATTATCGCAATGCAAATAAGAACTCTTCAAAGGGGGAAACAAAAGAGCAGGAAACTTGTAAGCTTCTGCAAAGCTTTTTGTGAGTAGGTATAATAGGTTTTCGCCAAACGCATTTTTACTCAAATCAAATGAAGTCTCCTCTTCCAGAAACCTGGGAAAATAAATATAGTCAACTGGTGTTCAATTGGTCGCAATTTACGCAAACAAATATTTTTAAGTAGTTCTCCGAAACTTCAACAGTAAGTACCGACGAAAAGTATTAATTTTACAGGCGATTTAAAATATTTTCTAATATAAACCTGTTTTTGTTTTACACAGTCGAGGTATTTCATCAGCTTCCTCAGAAAAACGTTGTAGCAAATACTTCTCTGTCGTTCCGCTCCAACAGAGAAAACGACACACAATGCTTTTGATGTTACCCCACCACACAAAAGCTGATATTTTTCAATTTGATTAAATTTATTTATTTTGAATATTGTCCCGACTTAAAAGAGATATACCCTGAACTATTTCAATTCTTTTTTTACGAAGAATTATTTTAGTAATAGCAAATTATACATGTTTAATAAAAATTAAATTTAAGTTCTGAAATTTGTTCTTCCTATATTTTGGACTTTATTAAGTCAGTCAGCTGTCCGGCTTACATTTTAGGAAGAATAAATGCGATGAATTAAATGCCAAAATTCGCTTGTTCAAAGTTCAAACAAACAATTGCTCCAAAATTCAGAATTGCTCTTTTTAATAAATTTCGTTGAAGCATTTTTGCTATAGAGGAAGACACCAATAATGCACATCATAGACAAACCATACTGAGACTGAGACCCCCAAGCATTGACTTATTATGGACTGCAAGTAGCCAACTTCACGTATGTTCCAAAACAGCAGACGCGCTCCTATTTCGCTGCGGAAAACTAAGTAAGCTACATATTATGAGCTCTATAGCTCCATATTTTCAACGTAAATGCCATTCGGAAATTATTCGCATTCGGTAGTGTAATAAATATATATAATAATAATAATAATTCGGTAATTTCAAAAAAGGACTCTGTAAAGAAAACAAAGCGGAAACGTTTAAGTTCTTCAACAAATTTGTTTTTCTATTTCAAAATAAAAAACATTGCGGAATTTGTTTGAAATCACTTTTTGAAGATTTCAATCTTTTGAATAGATGACGCTCTTTTGTTTACATGATGGAAACGAACTTTGTTTTTGAAAATTTGTCTTGCATATTTAGTATGTCTATGCCCCCAAGCCCCAACTCGCAATCCTCTTGCCGCTGGCCCCCTCATTTTTTTTTCGAAAATCTGGCAGCTTGTCTTCCTATTGGTGTTATGTCAATCAGAATCGGTGTGACATACAAAAAATAAAAAAATTGCTACCAACCGTTGTGGAATGTGATAGAGTTCGGGAATACTACCTTTTAACAACAATGAATTCTATTTGTTATTAATTTAATATTGTTAAAAGGTGGTTATTAATATAAGACTATATCTACAGGAGATATTTTACATATT
Source organism: Cheilosia pagana (assembly GCA_936431705.1). Taxonomy (NCBI): domain Eukaryota; kingdom Metazoa; phylum Arthropoda; class Insecta; order Diptera; family Syrphidae; genus Cheilosia; species Cheilosia pagana. The sequence continues at coordinate 27,809,758 of OW386168.1, read as the reverse complement.
TGAAACAAATTAGGAGATTCGTGGTTACGTATTTACCACTTTTTGATATCATTAACATTGACTGTATGTTTACATTTTTCTTAAATAACTGATGAAGGTTGATTCAAAATGTTACTATTTTCTTACATCAATAATGCATTGTTAATTTTTTATAAACATTCTAGGCAAATGTACACTTATTCCTAAAAACAAATATACTATCCACATGTAACGAATAATCTCAAACTCAACGGTTAAAATTCTATGAACGCTTTACCCGCAGTAAAGTTGCAAGATTATGTGCGAATGTATTGGGGAGCCGCAATGTTTGAAGTGTAGGTAACAAAACTAACGCACCTAATCTTGTCAGCTCCGTAAAACTTTAGATTGTAGGCAAATAACTGTTAATCGGCCGAAGTTGGAGTTCTCAGAACCTATTGCCGCTGATGCACATCATTATCTGAGATTTGTTTTTCTGTTGCTACTTTTTTGTTGTTTTTTACAATAAATGTGAATGTTTAAATGAGCCAAATCAACATTATATCAATTCAAATTTTCATTTGCATTCATAATTTCTAATCACATAGCTCTTTTCAATAAAATTCGTTGAAGCATTTTTGTTATAGTTTCTGTTGCTACTTTTTTCTTGTTTTCTACATTATATATGAATTTTCCAATAAGCCAATTTCATAATTTGTTTCTTATAGAATAACAAACATTTCAATCTGACATTTTGCAATTCTTTTAAAATATTCCGATCACTTCTGCAAGTGCACTGTCTTTTTTAATGAAACATGGAAAACATAGAAACAGCATTTCTAGATTTTCTCTTTTCATAGAAAGGGCGATTCTTTTCTTCAATCGAAAACGCCATTAAATTACGTACCTTATGATGATAAATCAAACAATCATGAATTGGAAATATGGACCAATTCTTTAAAGTTTAGATATTATTTTGCCAATCTTGACAATTGATAAGTTTTTCTGGACAAATTTCATTTGTGTTAAGAAGATGTATGTTCCGAGAGTTTTCATTGCCAGTAGGGTAACTATTAAATTAATGAAAACCTTGTTTCAGTGTGCCGTATGTGTTCGCCCTCCATGGACACACAAACAAATGAATTAAACGCTTTCACGTATAGCAATTTGTTTCCTTGCCCTAGGTTATGTGGAGTTTAAAAACAGAAAGAAAAAAAACATACATATTCGGAATCATATGAGATTATATAATACGTTCAGTCAGTGCATTATTAATTTGAAATTATTCAAAAACGTCGCACATCCTACCGACACCGATTCTTCTCGGTGAATCAGTTTGTCTGTATATGGAAACACGCGAGAAGAAATTACTTTCATCAACAATAACCGTTGCACATGCACAACGTGTAAATTACGATAGTCATTACGACAATTAACAGAAGCGACCTCTTCCAGTCTGACTAAGTCGCACCAAAAGCCTACATCTAATGACAATCATTTATCCATTAGAATAATGCATAAATAAACCACTCAGTCGTTAGTTCATATAGGTATACGAAAAATGAGAATAAGCCCCCACAATGGCAAATCTGGAAATTATTTACAAAAGTTCAACAGAGCAAATATTTACGCATATTAAATTTTGTCACATTAAGTTGCATTGTTCCATTAACAGATTTGCTCTTAACACAGCACAACGAGTACCTATACCTATACCTATCTCCTGACGACCGGTGCACTGTGCGATTTTCCTTTCATGACCGAATGGCTTTGAATTTCTAATTTCCCCCTTGCACTGTCGTTCGACTGAAAAGGATATTCGCAATCGCAATATTCTTAAAGCATCCAGTTCCCAGACACACGAACAAGGCAAGGATAGTTGCAAAAAAAAAATACACAAGCGCCGAGGTGGTGACATGTGTAAACTGCAGTGCTTAACAAAAAAGTCGAAGAAACGATTGCAAGTATTCGAGGTAGGGGTTGGGTGGATGGATGATGCTCGTAGATTATGGTAGAATGTACTTGTACAGTGTACCTAGTTTCAGTATAAAAGGACAAGCAAAACACACAAATAATAGAATGATGATTAGGAACAGGGGTAAATAATAACAATAAAAACAGTTTTCAATAGGAAAAAGAGGAGAAAAACAAAGCAAAGTCTTCGAGCGGGTATTTTTACCCAGCTTTGACGTGACGTATAAAGTCAGTTCAGAGTTGTAGCGTGGTAGGTAGGTATAGGCATTAAGTAAGGGAGATTCGTGCAACCTGCGGGAGTGAACGCCGAGGAAAAAAATTGTATAAATCAGCTACCACAACTCTGTTTTATCAAAGTAAATTAAAATTTTTAATTACAGTCGGCTGCTGTTGATGATGATGATGGTTTGTGCCATTGTTGATTCGTGCCTGCCCCCACCAGGCCCCAGCCAGGACTCAGGTCGGGAAATTAAGTATATTTTTGTTTTTCATTCTCACAGTGTAGGTAGAGACTTCTACAATTATACATGCAGCTGGACTATGTACTGCATCGATGTGCGTCCTTTCTGGTGCATTAATGAATTAAATTCAATAAAAAGAAAAACAGCGACCACATTCCGTGCCCCGTCCTTCGACGGAGGTTGGCTCCTTCCTGAAGCTGAAGAACTTGCTGCTGCAGTTCAGAGCTGGCCCCTATAGAATGAACAGGATATTTTAATGAGTTTTCGCAATGCATTTGTATTGAATTAACTTTAGCTGTTTGCTGGCGGTGGTATATAGATGTGCAGTCGAGAGCGGCATGCATTTGGATAGGCACTCTGCCTGAATCTGGACCATTACGAGATGATAAAAACAAAAATGAATGTGGTAAGACCAGATGCAGTTCATTTTTCCTGAAACGAGTTTGTGTTGTACATTAATTTTAATTTACTTATACTCCCGTTTGATGTAATGACTAATAACGATCTGTATTCAGAGACTGTCTGTTTTAAGCCGCCGTGGATCCAGACTCCAGAGATCTGCAGCACCAGCATTTTTTGAGCTTCTACCTCAGCTTTTGCCTCAGCAAAGCAAAATAGACGAATCCGCAAAAAAAATACCGTTCCAGTCACATTTGATATAAAAGGTTGTGTGTGTTGACCTTTAGTTTGCAGTTTACTTGCAATTTCCAGCCACATTATCAAAAATATACCAACATAAGCTGCACTTCTACTTGGAAAAAACCACATAGTGTAAATCTTGGAAATATCAAACAGGACGTTGTTGTTGTAATGGCGTGCAGAAAATCTTACTTTTCGTTACTTTGCTGAGATAAAAGACAAAAAAATAAACCGCTTCTTTAATACTTATATTGTTTGGCTAATCATATGTACCCTACGGCGTTTTTGACTGAAGAAAAATTGCCGTTTCTATGAAAAGAACAAATCCAGAAGTGCTCTGTCTATGTTTTCCATGTTTCATTGAAAAAGAAAGTGCACTTCCAGAAGTGACTGGAATATTTTCAAAGAATTACCCTGAACTCACAAATCAAAATGTCAGATTAAAATGATTTTGAGCTATGTGATTAGAAATTATGAAATTATGAGTGCAAATGTAAACTTTAATGGCGTTTTTCATTGAAGATCCGAGAGAATTGCCCCGAAATTCAGAATTGCTCTTTTCAATGAAATTCGTAGGAGCACTTTTGCAACAGTGGTAGATACCATATGCCCATCAATGTGAAGTTTGGTTTTCTTTTGCTACTTTTTCTGCTTTTTGCATTAAATATGAAATGACATTTCACTTCCACTTCTTTCGTGTTGAGAATTGACCTGGAAGTGCACTTTCTTTTTCAATGAAACATGGAAAACATAGAAAGAGCACTTCTAGATTTGCTCTTTTCATAGAAAGGGCAATTCTTCTCTTCAATCGAAAACGCCATAATTGAAATAAGTCAAACTTCTTTATAACGATCTTTTCCCTTTCCCCTTTAAAAATATCCCATATGAATAAGGTTCTTTATAACGAAATTTCCTATAGCGAAATTCTCTTTATAAGGCCCAAAGACAATATGCTTTTTGATAACGAAATGCTAAATTTGAAAAGAACGCTTACTTTGATTTTTTGTTCCTAATTTTGAAAGGGAGTGTTTGATGTATGAACAATAGTGCACATGTTTTTTAAAAGGGAATACAAGAAAAACAATTTTGTGTTTCATTTTGAAATGTTTTTAACGAAAAAATTAAAATATATAAACTTCTTCATAATGAGTTCTTTTTTGTACCAGTTTTCTTTGAAAATATAAAGGAACACTTACAGTGTTAAACTTCTTATTTATTTATTTATTTATCTCATGCACATCAACTGGAAAAATTAACTGCTCTCGCTAGATTACTTAATACAAAATTGTAATACTTAAATACTACCACCAAACAGAGAACCAAAGCCCACAATTGATGTATGTATGTATTTACATTATGGTGTCTACCACTATAGCAAAAATGGTTCAAAGAATTTTATTGAAAAGAGCAATTCTGAATTTTGGGGGCACTTCTCTCAGATTTTCAGTGAAAAACGCCATTAAATGTTTCACTGTTTCACTGTGTTAGTTAAAATAGTTAATAGTTGGCCAGCAAATAAATTTTAAGTATAAGTTCAAAAAGCGGAAAGACAGCAAAACACCATTTTGTGATTGTAAGATTTTTTATCTATTTATTTAAATCGATTTTATGTCATTTTTATAGCTGCATTCTGCCGCTACCATTGGATATAACCTCAAGAACTATATTCTTTACAAATTCATATAAACTTTTAAGTTGATTCAAGGGAATCTTGGCGAAAGCATCAGCTTAAATCGATGCAATCAGTATACCTACATTTATCCTGAAAGCAAAACCAAATATGATCGAGTACGTTACTTTTGTTACATAAAAGTAATAAAATCGACAAGGCAAATTTGTGTGTGGCTAAATATGTCGGGACTCGGGACTCATCCATCTACTTCGACTGGAAAAACTGTTTACGTCTTGAATGCTAATAGATACCTAGCGCGGTACTAATAATCCTCTTTATGGTGTCAAGGCTAAATTCTACAAACTACTTAACGAAGTTTTCCATATAAAAGTGTCTATTGTGACCTATAACATATTTAAAGTAAAAATAAGAGGAGTTTATTAGTATTATTTTATTATTGTTGACTTGATTTATCGGCGACCCCTAACCAGAACAAAACTGTTCTCGTGACCATTCAGCTAGCTGTCAGATTTACTAAACTAGATTCTTGAATGCCCCAATGAGTTGATACTGATTTAGAATTTTCACGGACTACGCTCTAGGCATGTCCAAACGTTTTCAATAATACAGAGGATAAAATGCAAAGTATATGTGGTTAAATTTGTACAACACAGGACTAGGTACGTCAACGTCATGCGTTCTCTTTTGCCCATGGCTTTCGCTACGGTCAAAAACTAAAACCAAATGCTGTTCACTTGTACTTCCTTTAATCGTGGGTACGTGCTACCATATTCTACCAACCTATACAAAAGCGGGAAACAAAAAACCCAAATACACAGATTTTTGTTAATTTTCGTGAATAAAACTGTGATTTGTGAACTGAACTCATCCATGCACTGCACATGCCAACTGATTTCACAAATACCACCCACTCCTCCTCTACATATGTGGGTGCACTCTTTTGGTCTGTTCCAGTCCTCGATTGACCGCAAAAAGCCGTTCATTTCAATCGCGTCCATAATGAAAAGTTTTCGTATGCAGGTAAGGTATACCATATTGAACACAAACTCAAAGTAGCGCGGGGAAATCAATTTTTCAAATTGCATCCATCAATTTGGGGATGAGTGCGCCGCCACTTTCAATCAGATTTCAGCAATTGGATTCCTAATAAATTTAAATTTATATTCATTACTTATCGCTGGCGATGAGTAGGTACATATGTGTGGGTTATAAATAGTACGGGTGTATCCTTTTGAATTTCGCGCATCATATAATTGCATTGCAATAAAGGATGAAACTTTCAGTGTGCACTCTCTGAGTGACTGAGTTAAAATATTAATCTCCAATTTTAGTGATATATTATACAAAATGAAAGATGAACTCGATGGGTGTATGGGTGAGTGTAGCCAATCATCATTTTGATGCCAGCAATGATGAGATTTATTCGTCCAACCACGAAGGCTATTCCATATGACTGCGTTCGAATTTGAACGTGAATTATGATTATACTTCACATATTATTTGGGTTGTGGTTGCAAATTTGTTGTTGGTATTATATATAGGAGCTGGAGCTAAATTCCTGGTAAAAACTGTATATGAACCTTGCTACGGACTAATTAAAATGTGATCATTTGTACTGAGAACAATGTGTGTACAGTTGAAACAGTGAATAACGAAGCGGCGAGTTTCATGGAATTTTAATTACGTACACTTTGCTTTATTATTTTTTAGTAAATATTCAAAATGTTATGTACTGGTAGGTACTAATTGTTTACAACTTTATGAAGCAAATATAATCACATATGAAACAAATAAATTAGATCCCTAAAACAACCAAACAGAATCTTTGCTACAATTCAAATGAGTGTTCAATTATTATTATTATTAGTATACATCTCTTCTCTTCTCTATCTCTTCTCTTCTGCTCTATCTCTTCTTCTCTTTTCTAGATATAATAAAACTGTAGAATAAAAAATGCCTGACCACGCATCACGCAGAAACTACTGGACGGATTTTGATGAAACTTGGCATAGTGATTGCTTATTTTCTGGGTCGGGCTTTAGGATAACTTTTATTCCGGAATATAACTCGGTTCTTACAAAATAGTAAAAAAAAAAAAAACGATATATGTAAGGAACATTCTATTTATACAGACCTAGCTTAGTAATGGCTTATCGGATTGAAAAATAAAATAAAGTGCACGACTGGATCGCACGAAACTTTCTCTTTCATATCATCAGTTTGGTTTGTTTATTTTCCTTTTATTATCGTTTATAGGCTATAAAACCAGATTTTTCAAATTGGTGATGCTTGTAGGTGGCTAAGACTCGAAGTAGGATTTGTGATTTAAGAATTCAGAGATTTGTTTTTGAATTTGCACGTGTTTGGGGGTAAATGAAGTGCGGGTTTCTGATAGTGTAGACTCCAATTGGTTGGAATTATTTTAAGGTTCATGATTAATATGGTTGAAAAAGAAGAAGTGGGAAATATTTGCTAAAAAGGAGTTTCTAGTGGTAGTGCGGTAATGTTTATAAGACGGCATTATTTGCATTTTTCTAAGAAAAACTAAGTACGGAGTTTTATTAAGAATACTTATGTTATCGTAAATAAGCATTTTAGTCAAAATCTTTAAAGCTAATTTTGGAAAATAATGCGTACAAAATAGTAACAAATATGGAAATTTTGAGTTTGAAAAATAATCTTGCTCAACTATTTAGCTTAAAACTGAGTATAGGGTATTGTTTAGGATGTTAGTATTACGTGATTTTTAAAGTCTTATCCAAATCGAAAATCGCGTTTCGAGATTTGAGCAGCTTTCAAAATCAGCGTTTCTGGTGGTTAGAATCGAAAATGAAGGACGCAATAATGTTGAAAACGTCAATTCTACTCCAAGTATGCATTTTGGTCAAAATCGCTTTAACCGTTTTCATCTAGGTAAAACAAAAAAAAACAAATTCTCAAAATATGCCTTTTTCCAAAAATCCATTATAGAAAATTTAGAGAAAAACTGCGTTTGCTATCATGTTAGGAATGACCATATTACATAAAGACCTAATTTTTGTTGCAATCGTATTGACCGTTTTCGAGATAAGGCCACTTTTCAAAAGTACCGTTATTCGACTTTTTAGCCAAAAACTGGGTATGCAGCCATGTTAACCCCATATATGGTAGTGCAAGTATATATTTTGATTAAAATCGTTAGAGCCGTTTTCAAGTAAACCATAATTAAATAAAGTCTTAAAAAACAAAATTTTTCCAAAATAGTCCGTTGAACGATAATTTAGGGAAAAATTGAGTTTGCCATCATGTTGGGAATGACCGTATTACCTTAAATATGAAATTTTGTCGAAATAGTTTTAACCGTTTTTGAGATATGACCAATTTTCAATATTACCGTTATTCGATTTTTCTGCGAAAAAACTGAGTATGCAGCCATCTTAGTTACTTAAGCCCAAATATCAATTTTGGTTGAAATCGTTAGAGCCGTTTTCGAAAAACTCAAAATTGCTGAATACCGTTAGAACGGCAACTCTTAACGTGCCAAAAAAAAAAGTGGCCCCGAACTGTAAGCCCACCAACTCCAAATCCGAAGTTTTAAAGAAATCCGTCCAGCCGTTTGCGCTGTAGAGCTCGGGAAGGACGGACAGACGGACAGAATTGCGAGACCCACTTTTTCGAGTTCCTCTATCATCGTAATGTTAGATTTGATTAAAATCTCGAGTTCGATTTTTTGTACGATTACAATACCTTTCTCTTACTACGTATACGAGAAAGTTAAAAATAATAATAATTAGATATAAAACATCCTGCTATGTTGTCCTGAAGCTGAGCAATGTTTAAAACAATTATTCAAAACATCGCCCACAATTTTCTTTTAGTGGATACCACTGTCAGCAGTCATGCAGCAGTAGTGTGTGCGCGATTATTATGTGTGCTCTCTAGCGTGATCATATATTTTGCACTTCAATGGGTAGTCGTCTGGTCGTCTCTTTTCAGCACACACCTTCAAGTTGAACACATTTTCGGGTTTTGTTCATTGTGATAAGTTTGGAAATGGGCTGGTGGGATTCGTGTGCCACGTTGTTTCATTCGTGTTGCTTCCTTTTCGCCGACATTTGAGGTGGATAAGAGGGAACATATAACAAAACTTTGCGAAAATCTTTTTTGTATACACTTTTTAGTAGGAATTAAAATTATGTTTTTGATACTTTTTGAAAGAAATTTGACAGTTGGTGCTTTTGCTTTTATTATATCTATGTTTTCTGATATTTAACACGGATAACTGAACTTGCATTCGCAATGTCAACCAATATTATATTGGCTGGAAGACAATGAAAGACGTGAATCTTAGGCAAAGGTAGAAAGTAAATAAGATTTCATACAAATAACAATTGATAGGGTTAGGGGTTAGCTTTAATGTGGACTCTTACCTTTCGAACTTCAGAGAACCGTTTGGCATGATAAAAATCTGGTCTGAAATTGCGTATTTCTTGTTTCATTAAGCTCTACCTACAGTACTGTCTGTCACGACTCACGATTTTCTGCACACCTACTTATATTCTATGGCTGGTAAAAAATGTGAAAAATCAGCTGAGAGCTGTTTTGTTTAGAAATTCGATTTGGAATTATGTTTCTCAGGTGTGTTCTTCGATATTTTGCAAAAGCTTTGTGTTGATGCGTTAAAAATCCCCTTTGCCGTTGCGGCAAAGTGTTTAACAGACAGGTTGATAGAATATGTACATAAAGGTAATATACTCGGCACAATTATTTTGGTAACGTAAAGACATTCCGCGGTACTAATAATCATTTTTAGTGTCCGGGCTAAATTTTTCGAACTCACAATGGCGAAATTTTCCATACAAAATTGCATATTGTGACCTACAAAATACATAAGTTGAAGGTTAAAAATGATCATTAGTAAGGCGGATTGTTTACAGTTGATTTTCTCAGTTTCTCTCGTCGGTTCTATTTATTTATTCGTTTAGCTAAATAAATAAATTTTATGTTGTGTAAGTAATTGGAAAAAAATATAATGGGGAAGCTAATTTCCATTCGTTCCCAAAAGTTGGTGTGTCAAAGAAAACAGAAAATTAATGTGAAAAGTGCCCGAGTTTGCTCAAAACATATTAAAGTGATTATGTTCCTTTTAATCCTAATAAATAATATGGACTATACTGGAAAATCTATATGGTACTAATAAAGCAGACAGTTGCAGTTATCCGCCATGTTTGCTTGTTCACATTACCGACACCTGCGCAATATACTAGCGTAGATTTGTGTACTGTGACACAGCAGTTTATGGAAGGTGACTCATAGACAGCGCAAGTGTCGGATGCGACGGATAAAGTAGGTTTACTTTCTACCTCCTACTTTGTGTGCGTCGCACGTATTGACAGTTGGCACAGCGTTAGATGAAGCACTTTCATTGGTGGAAATATCGAAAGAAGAGCAACTGTCATTGGCGTTCAGATGAGAGAACATTAAAAAAAATATTTTGTGGTGGGCAAACAATTATTTTAAAGAACTCGTTGTTCACTATTGTTACCTATATTGTGTTTTCAGTGCAATTCATATTGCAACCCCAAAATCCCGATTTCTTCTAGAAACATGTTCGAAGTGCAGCTCATTAATGATAGAGTAAAACCCATCCCTATATGATGTATCATCAGTTGTCAACGTGTGTAACAGATTCTATGGGACTGCTCGTTCCGTCGAACGCTTCGACGCGACGCCGACGGATACTTCGGATTTTATGTAGATATCTATAAATGATTAAATAAGTATAAGTATAAAATTAATTCTCAATCTCTCCTAGAACAACAAATAAAATGCGCGACTGGGACGCACGAAACTTTCTCGTTCATCAAAAGTTTGGTTGAGCTGTTTTTGTCAATTGGTGGGTATGTAAAAAGAAAGTACAGAACCAACCGTACATAAAGGACAGTGTTAATTAAGACCCACTTATCGCTTATTCATCTGATAGGTATGTCAGTATATATTAATTAACAATGTGAGTTTTTTCTTAAGTCTAAGCACCAGTAAGTATAAGAGGCATATTTTGAGTCGACGCATTTTTTCACTCCTTTTTGAAGTGGTTTTTGAAGCTGGTCTTTTGGCCATTTTTGACTCGTTTTGACGCGTTTTTTTGAAGGGTCTATTGGCCAGTTTTTTGACTCGTTTTTGAATCATTTTGAGACGTTTTTTGAAGTGTTTTTTTTTTAAGCATTTTGGCGTCATTTATAAAATACAAACTTATATGTTACCTTAAATAAATATTTCGATCCAAATCGAAAGAACGGTTTTCATAAAACTATTTTTGATGAAGCTATAAACGACAAGTTTGCTACTTATGAAATTTGGTGACTTGAATCTTTTTAATGAACTTTGTAAGTCTTTCAAGTTTAAAGTTTTTTGAAGGGTCGAAAACAGCCTGAGTTGGTTCCTGTAAAGCTGGGGTACTATCAATTTTGTCAATTGTTTGAATTCATCTTCGTCTGGTACCTTTCATTTTGTATTCTCGTATTTTATTTATATATTCAAGGTGGGCCAAAAGAGATCACCCTTTTGAAAGATTGCCCTTATTTTTGAAAAATGGCCGCTAATGTCAAATCTGTTTTGACATTTGTGGACTAGACAGATGTAGAATACAAGTGAACAAGCAATGGAGCGATACACTCCCCAAGAACGCAGAATAATCGTGTCTATTTTTTTCCGTGACAGTTCGTCTGTAGTGTTGGCGCAGCGCGAATTCCATCGCCGATTCTACGGTTGTCCGACCCCGACTTCGCAAACACTGCGCCGTTTGGCCACTAACCTTGAAGAGTATGGGACCACACGAGACGTTGCCAAGAGTGGCCGGCCCCGGAGCGCCCGTTGTGCCGAGAATATCGCCGCTGTTGACGAGGATGTCGAGCTATCGCCGGAAACAGCTCATTTCCACCTCAGCGGGTAAGTACCCAGCCTAGGGAAATTGTTTGTTTTTCCTTTTCAATCGGAAACGAAACACCAATCAATCACAGTTATCAAAAATATGCATGAAAAAAAAAACTCAAATTCTCACAAACAAAGTAAATAATTCCCAATTTCCCATATCTATATAAAATATATCCTTTAGCAGTTCCTTTGAACAAAAAGAATACTAATTACACAGGCCCTCAACCGAACCGGACTAAATAGTAATCCGAACAAGAGAACATGCACACAACAGTCCCATATACCCAGGCGTTAATTAAGATCCATTATCCTTGCAGCCATGTTGTATTCTCCACCACACCCGTACATGCATTCATACGAAAGTAGCTATTAGTTTAAAAAGAAAAAAAAAAAACAAATGAAACCAGAATCCTCCTTCAACATTCCACCTTGATGCCGAAAGGGAAAGGATGTGGGACGGTGCAGGAGGCAGGACTGAATGCATCAGCAACGGTTGGTAATTTCCAAGCTTATATACCATAATAACATAAAACAATATAACAATAACACGAAACACCATCATCAACCGGAACAACATTAATAAAAACCTGCAGCGCATCTCACTGCTGAAGCACATCCTTCCTTGCCTCAGGGATGAGGCGAAACATTATTTTATACATTTTGTTCGTTGCTGTTGTGTTTGTTGTTGCTGTTTTGTTTATAAATAAACAAAAGTACAATGTATAGCAGAGGATAAATTAAAAATTTTAATTATCCTCAAACAAAAAGCACCAGCAGTAGATAGCACCGCGCACAGTAGCACAGCGGAGACGAACGAACGAACGGACGGACAGACGAACAACGGCTGTACAACAACTTCAAGGAGTGAAATAAAATTCCCTTTGTACCGTCATCATCACATCCTGCTCCTCCTTCGCAGCAGCAGCAGCAGCAGCGCCACAGTGACTCCAACGTATATAGCTCTGGTGTATATCATTATTTATGATTATTGTTATTATTATTTTGTAAATGACAAAAGCGACGAAATAACTGCAAGCACATCCCTCATCATCCCTTTTTAACTTAATTCCGAAAGTCCCCAAGTTATTGTATAGAAGTGAGATGTTGTCCTCGCAATGCTAAATTATATAGCCGTCATCGTTGTTGTCGGTTTGTCTTTTGGTGGTATACGGTATACCTACCTACAGCAGGCCTGGAGCTGGGTGCAGACCCAGACCATTGCATCACCTAGATCCGAGGAGCAATTCCTTTTATTTTTCCCACGCCAACGGAACACAAATTGGGATTTGGTCCTTTTTCTTATTTCTGTAATCAACAAAAGGACGCAAGACAACAACACGAAGGAGACAAATTTCAAATCAAAATTACATCACCATCGGCACATAAAGGAATGGATTTGAAAGATACAATGCGCGCAACAAAACACCGACAAGAAAAGAAATAAGTTACATCCTTACTATACTCGTAATATCCCCATCAAGGAGGTAGAAGAAGAAAATGAAACCATTTCGCCGCCATTGCTAAGACAACGGCCATCAAAATTTGCAGCCAACCAAAGTATGGCACATCGCCATCAACCCCGCCAGCGTTAAGTTCCAGTATTACAATAAACAAACCACCCCACTGTGTGTATTGTGCTCGTGGGGGGGCTGGTGGGGTTGAAAGCGAAAATTTCATAAATATAAATTTGTGTAAGCCATTGTTTTGCAAACGGTTTGGGGGGGGGAGGGTTCATATAACACCCATCTGGGGATACAATGATCCCTTTCGGTGGTGCTCTACAGCTTGAGGGGGTGGTTATCCAATCAGAAACGCCGGGCATGTTTCGCTTGGCATGAAATATTCTGTTCTTGTTATTGTTTGGTTGATGGTTTTGTTGTTGCATGCGGAGTGACAGGTTTATGTGATTAAATGCATACGCAAAGCGCAAGATAGAGTGCGTTGCGTTAGTTAATTTTCGTGGATTAGTTATATAGATAACAACTGCGATGTGTCACGTAGGGTATTTTTATAGGTATAGCAAACCATGCACTAAGTGTTGCACAGTTCTAGGTACAGTTGTGTCTAAAAGTGAAAAGATGCTGAGCTATCAAAATGCGAACCACCATGTTTGCGAACGGTATTCCTATACGACCAGAAAGTTTGGATTGGCGCTCTGATTTAAAGTACCCCAACAATCAAGGCTTCACCTCAAACAAGGATTAAAAGCAACAGCTTACATGTTGTTTAGAGTAGAGTATTGGAGCAATGTGAAAAACGTCTTTATAAAATTGCATGCGCCCTCTATTTGATTATTTGAAACAAACGCAATGAAACTTTCAAAATGAAATAAAACGTCTAAAATAAAACATAACCTATTTATTAATTCTGTTCGTATAGAGAAAGTTAGCTTTTTTTTAACAAAAACACACACCACAATTAGAGACGTTTTAAGACTAGGGAAAATTTCATCTTTTTGATTTAAAGAAGATTGGTTCCATGGGATTTGTGATTGCATTGTCATCTGCGTTTTAAAGTTTCCATCAATGGATGGGGATGTTCAAGAATCTAGCTAAGTAAGGGCGAGTTCATAATTGCAACATAGCTGCACATGCCATGCAAAAAATATTGATTCAATGCAATTATGAACAGAAACATTGCTGCAAGTTTGCAGTAGTTTTGCGTTTCCAAAAAAGAGTTCATATAATGCAGTAGGCAGTAAAAACAAAAACAGACATTTTTAATTTATCTTTCTTTTTTCAGCGACACATGGTTGTTATTTATAAAAACTTTAATAATGTCAATTAGAAGAATCATTTTAGGACTGATTCTTAATCACTTAAATGGATCTAATTTTGAAAGTGTTCAGGCAAAAATTTCTAAAATATATAGAAGCAAAATTCAAAGAAAAAGGAAGATTCTTTTGATAAAAATGAACAGGATTTCAAGAAACATTCCAAAAACTGAGAGTTTTTTTAAAACCATAGGAGAATTTCCAGATGAAGTTTTCAGAAACCATTTCCGTAAAAACTTTTCCCCAAAGAACAGATTTTTTCGGCCTGCTATAAATTCGGACTTGATGCTTAAACCATAATGCCATTCCTATAAAACACAAATAATATATTTTAACATTTTAATAAAAAAAAACCTTCGTTTATTTTGGATATATCTATTTAATTTTTATTTATTTTACTTATCTACATATTTGTTCCTGCCATCTTCCTGCAACTCGGCAACAAAATAAAATTCAACGCAGACTTGATCGCAATTTGACTGTCATTTTACTTTTATTAACGCAAAAAAAAACTGCCGCCATGCAAAAATAATGCAGGTTTTTTACATTAATAACGCAAAAATTGCAGTACTGCCACATTTTTACTTTTATGAACTCAGCCTAAATCTGACAAGCCGGCTGTCACTTGGTGTGTTTCAGTTTATGTTAAACTAGAGTTGTTCCTTGTACAGTTTTTTTTTGCTGACGTTTGCGAGTAGGTAAATACTTAATTCAAATTCAATTCGTCTATGTGGCTGACGTTGGATAGTTTAAGAGTATAGAATCTTGTAGTTGTAGGTACAGACCAATCTAGTCGACTTAAGAATACTAGATTTTTGAATGTGCACAATGTACTTTCCCTAAATAAGTAGTTTCAAACAACGTCAGTGTCAAATAAAAAGAATAAAAAACCGAGTGACAGCTAGTTGAAAATTGACAGATGGAGCTATGAAATATATCTCTTTTAGATGCGGCTTTGAAATTGGGGGGGGGGGTTCTTGTTTTTGCGTTGCAAGAGTAGAAACAATTTTTTGAAAACTGCCAGAATGAACTGCTTTTCGCTACGGATTCAGTTTGTTTTTTGAAAGTACATAGTAGATGGTGTTTCTAGTGTATTTGTCAAATCATCTGTAAATTTCATCTGTAAACCATTAACATTTTTATTCAACTTGTCACTGTCCAGTGGAGTCTTTCCCATTATGTGGAAATCGTCATTTATCATGCCTCTAAATACAAATGGTAACAAACATCACATGGAAAATTATAGAGGAATCGCAAAACTGTCATGTATACCTAAACTCTTTGAGAAAATAATTTGTATAACTACTTCCAATTTCATTGCTCCAAAAATGTTTGCTGATGAGCAACATGGTTTTTGTCCCAAAAAATCAACTGTTTCTAATTAAATAGAGTTTACTTCGCATGTCAACGAAAGCATGATGAATGGGTTACAAACAGATTTTTTTTATGCTGATTTTTGTAAAGCATTCGACAAAGTTAATCATGTTATCCTGTTAAAAAAAAACTTGAATTTTATGGATTTCCGCAATGGATTTTGAAATGGATTTCTTCATATCTATGTAATCGTACGCAGAGTGCGAAATTTAATAACTGTTTGTCTAAAAATATTGTCGTCTATTCTGGTGTCCCTCAAGGCAGTCACTTTGGTCCACTTCTGTTCCTGTTATGTATTAACGATCTATGTCCTCTTATTACATATTCAAAGATTTTGCTATTTGCGGATGACTCTAAGCTGATCTATTCATATAGCAACCTACAAGGTTATATTTTCCTACAGCATGATATTGAGTGCATGCAGAACTGGTGTAAAGGAGAACTATATGCCGCTTAATCTTAAGAAGGGTAAAAGCATGAACTTCACGAGACGCCAAAATTCAATTGCCCCAATTTATTTTATTAATGAAGAAGCTGTTGAAAGTGTGGATTGCTTTAATGATCTTGGTGTGGTCTTTGACAAAAAGCTCACCTTCAATCTTCATTTGAATTCCATTGTAAGCAAGGCAAGAAGCCGATTGGGACTTATAAAACGTTTCTCAAAGGAATTTAAGGATCCCTATGTAACCAAAACTCTATACTGTTCTCTCGTCCGACCTGTTTTGGAATACTGTAGTCCTGTTTGGTGTCCGTCCTACAAATCTGGAATCCCAAGAATTGAAAGTATTCTTCTTTTCGCATTACGTGATTTGCCTTGGAACCCCGAAAGTAATCTTCCATCCTACATAAGTCGGTTAAAGTTGCTGAATCTTCAAACTTTGAAAAAACGCAGAGAGACATCAAATGTTATATTCCTGTTTTGCGTTCTAACTGGTTCTAACATCAATACTAGACCGAGGACAACAAGGAGCCCAGTTTTTTTTATACCAAAGGACATCTCGGTGTAACTATGGGAGTAATGGCCCCATCAATTACCTAACGAGAGATTTTAATAAGTACAATAATGTGATTGATTTCAATCTCTCTAAATTCAATTTAAAAAAAAATATTGAAAGAAATGTAAACAGTATGCTCTTTTAATAAGCTTTTTATAATCTGTTCATTTGTGATTAACTGTGACATTAGTTTTTGTAGTTAAATAAATAAATCTAAAAAAGTGAGGTTATTTCGTATATGCGATCCTTATTTGTGTTATTGCATTAAAACATTTCAATGGGTAAAACATCATTTGTCTAATATAATACGAAGTTCAGTTTTCACTAACTTGTGCTGTTCTGATCTGTTCCTTTCTTTTTTTTTTTCCTAAAGAACCTTTACGGTCTGAAAGACTTACTTTTAAATGAAACCATTTCACCATCAATTTTACTTTGATATTTGATGTAAAACAGTAGGAACCAATATACGAAATTGAGTTACCAAACAACAAACAAATGGCCTACGTTGGGCGCCAATTAAAGAAAAATGTATTCAAAAGTTATTTATATACTACGTGTCAATATATTATGATTTATTTTATTTAGACGGACATTTACTGGACATTTACTTTATTTACATCTCTCCTTAGAAAGCTTGCAGACACTGCAGCTTTGACACAGCATAAAGTTCAACAACACATAGACTAATCGCTGGCCCGATCACATAATATAGGGACCTGTTGCGCCATCAAACAACTGACTATTCCCCATCCGTGGACACATTTTCAATCATAACTGTCAGAGTAATTATTTACTCCTTGGAATCAAATCATAGATTCGCTGTGTAGCAGACCACCCACTCAATGTTCACTTCCATTGCATCTTTCCTCTAATTCGAAACAATACCAAGTGCAGAAATGAGAATACAAAATTAAAAAAAAAAACAACAACAAAAAACGACGAAAATGAGAAAGGAAACAGGGTAAAATAAAAACTACAAGGCAACAAGGAATGAAATCACAGAAATCCTATAACAATAAGCAAACAGAATTTCAGCAAGCCCCCCTCGGCATACGGGTATGTAGCACGCGCGGCCCCAAACCCATCAGCGAGTGGGTGCGCTCTTTTCTGTCATTGGGCGATTGCCATAGCCCAGGATGACAACAACGCCAGGCATTATGAAGGATCATGAAGGCAAAAATTAATCAAAACATTGCATAAAGGAAAATAATCATAATCATAATAATAAAGTAAGGACGAGCTTGCTTTTTGTTTCCCGAGGAAAATGAAATCACAGAACGACTATGAACACACACACACACACAACAAGAAAAGAGCTGGAATCCTTGCTGTAGTATAGGATAAGAAAGGAATAGCTAGTCGGAGGTGGCGGCGCGAGGAGGCAAAAGGAAAATATTTTTAAACATCATAATAACATCATATAAAACGGTGTACAACAATAATGGAATATGCTGCAAGGAGTCCTATAGGTATATCATCCACCATTCACATCTTCCACTACAACAAAGGACACACAAATGAATGACATGAATAGCATCCAGGCTCATAGTCTCGTAGTCGTCTTCATCATCATCATTATCATCATCAACATCAACTAGGAGGCAACGTGTAAACATAATGTGTCAGCTCCTCCAACAGCGCATACAGCCCTCCGAGCAACATGCATCTGCGACAGGTCCTTGTTCGGCGTTGTTGTACCTGCAGTTTAGCATAGTACACCGAACACCATCATCACCGCCACCAACCAACTGCACATGGGGCAAAATTTAATGAAAAAATTATGTGATGCGACACTCAGGCGTGGGTGGAGCGTGGAGGGCCGGGGGCTCTGAGTAACAATGGCGTCAAGAGTTTAATTACGAAATATGTTTTAATTTTACATTGTCAGAGCTGCTGTGTACTCCGGCACTGCACACTGTGTGTAAGGATAAGGATGTATAATGTCGGCTCGGCATGGCAGGGGCGGGTGAAGTTAGGTGTGGTGCCACCTACTATATGTGTTCATTTGCACATGACAGGACTCTGTGAAAATGCAGGGAAAAATAATTTCATTTTTTTTGCTGTTTCTCTCCTTGGTTCTTTTTTTTCTTGTTTTTTTTTTTGTTGCCTCATTCATGTGCTAATGTAGGTGATGATGAGATTTTACGGAGGCAAAGAGGGATTTTTGTTCATAATTTTAAATGTGACATTGGGACCATGCAATTAGCATTATGGGAATTTTTAATTTCGGCAGCCAACTGCAACATCAGCGTCAGCTGTTCAGATAGGCATGTGCATTAAGCCTAATTAAGTAAGTGCTTTAATTTTGGGAAATGTATTTGTATATGTGTTCTGCTATCCGTTTCCTTTTGCAAGTCGAAACAGTCAAGAAGGGCTACTCTGTTACAGGCAGATGAAGGAAATACATCAACTCCGCAGCCGAGGCTGATAAAATGCCAGTTATAGCTGTCTAATTGTCATGTTCTATCCATTTGGCGATAAAATCTGTCACAATTGAGTGGAAGGTTATCAGGGAGCGAAAAGTGTATCTGCTTAAAAATACGTTTTAACAGTTTGCGCTACTTTAAGCCACTTCAAGCAAACGAAACTATGTATATTTCACTTGCAGTTAAAATCTACAATTGTTATTAATTTATAGAAACTTATTTTTATTATTTATTATTAATGGGTGCATTTATTGTTTCCTTTTTTTCTTTTTACCGGAAATATAATTTTTATACTACCTATCCACCTTGCAAAGTGCTGTCATTGAATTTGATTGACAGCTCAATTCGTCTCTTCCTGATATTTCACAATCAGTGTAAGAGCCGCTTGTCAACTAGTGGTCTATGGAACGCGGCAAATTCTAGAATTCAATATCAACTTGGTATTTGTAGTAATTTTCGAGGAAATGTCAAAAGCTTTAACAAAACAACTGTCAGTATGAATTTTCTGAAGACTGAAGACAATTGTGGTTGCGTTTTAGTTGAACTTGTGTCTACAGTTTGTGTATTTGGTACTCGAAATATTTGGGACTTAAATATAGTTTGTACGCTGTTCAAGCTTCAATTAATCTTTCATACAAAAATATCTCCAGAGATAAAATTAAGCAAAGCAGGTAAGCTATGAGCAGTTCGCAGTTCAAGCAAAATGTCAATGAAAGAAGAGGAGGTTGCGCAATATAATTTGCATGTTTATGCATTAAAGTATTATTTGCAACAACATATTAACTTTAAGTTGATATGCTGAACAAAATAATAATTCCTTAAAAATTATTGGAAAAAAATAATTTGGCTGCATTTTCCAAGTTACTTACAAAAAAAAAATGGTCCAAGTTAATCTTCTGTCCCGGTTATATGTGTTAAGTTAATTTTGACATTTATCAATTAATTGGTTTGAGTGGACATATTTTTAAAACTAGAAGTCAGCACGATTTTAAACATGGTTTGCTTCACACATAATAAACAATGCGCCGAAATAGTGAAATTGAAAATAATCTTTCAGATGTGTTAACTTTACGTCGAAAATATCATGGCGGCCAACAGCACCGTCTGACAGAACTGTTTCTCGTTTTTTTTTATTTATTTTTTTATTAAAAGGGGATTCCAAATCCTGGAGCACTCAGACCAGATCCCCGTCCATTGTACTCCAAGCAGAAACCCCTTTTTGGTGTAGTGGGGAAGAAACTCTGATATTATTCATTTCTTTATATGTGTGGGTGGCGAGTATTGCTGTCCCCCGGTGGTGTTCGAACCTGTGCCGACCGGGTCACAAGCAATGACTCTACCCACTGCACCATTGCCACCTTTTTCTCGTTTGATGTCGGATTTTGTTGAGCACGGGACAGCGGACAGTGGGCGATCGGTCTGGCTTTGTCCCGCCTGAGGCATTTCTCCATGCAGACATGAAAGGCTTAGTGCAGACAAGAGATGGTGTGCCGGTAATTTACCACAGTCACCGCGGCGCGAGGGATAAGCGGCTCATCCACGACGGGTACGCCGCCAATGCTCAGGAGTACCGCAATTGCGGATCGGGACATTGTAGATACTGAAAAGCAATTCACCGAATTTGGTGGCTTGAGGAAGGGGTGAGGGTGGATACGCTCTCCCGGACTGGTGCGCTACTTATGTAGCATCCTCCTTAGTTTTAAGCTAGTATTAAGTTATTTAGGTTAGATTAGGGGGTCTGTGGGAGGGGCCGGGCTCGTCAATATGATGAGTGCCTCCGGGACTTGACCGACGCTTATGGCCTCGCTCGAGTCCCTTGAGCTTATAATACGGCCAAACAATCAGTCGGCGACATTGACTGGCCACCCAGATTTCCACATTTAACCGCCGGAGTTCTTTTGTTGGAGGTTATTTAAAAATAGACTACGACAGATCACTGACGATCTCAAGCCGAAATCATCACAAATCCGCTCGAGATGCTCGAAAGAATGACGGAAAACGCAGCAAAAAGAGCACAATTTGAGTTGGTCAATAAAGGGAGTCATACTTGATTTAAGTTGTATTCAAAAACCAGCTCAAATAAATTATAAATAACCAAGTTAAATGGAAATCGGTTGTTTTCTTACTCAATATTGAGAAAGTTTACGTTTTTACTTATTCATAAGCTTCAAATTTGTAGACTATAGACATGGGTTTGACGTGCACACTGCACATATGATCAAAGTTGGCACCACTATCCTAAAAAATGCGAAAACCTCTTACTAAGAGCATACCTATTTAAATCTACTTTGAAGACGCATAATTCACAAATACAGATTATCCCTCTAAACTGCCGATAACTACTGCCTTTCCCTTTATCGCCGACCATTTTAATGCATTCCCATTAACAAAAATGTCACCTAATTAATATGATTTACCTTGACTCGGCAACTCCATTGTGACACATCAGCCACTTGCATTGCCGGTGCATATATGCGTTCAAAAGTACAACCCCTAAGTAATTGCATTACATCATTACCCACGCAAATTTGCTAATAATCCTTCCGACATTAACGCTGTGCTACTACTATTCTGCGTTCCCTACTGCCAACGCGTCCTTAGTATGACATTCCATCACTGTTCCCACGTGTCCCAATGAATTTCGCAGCCATTGTTGGTTTATTTATTATTATCATCGTGGAAATTTTATTTACGCAAGAGAAAAACGAACACAAAACAGGACGAAGAACAATTCATATTTCATAATAGGATGCATTATGATTGGCTTCGAATGCCCCGCCTCCCTTGTTGTAACACGATAAATATAATTTTTTTTTAGCGCAAGCGCCAGGATCACCTACCGACAAAAAACAGATTAATGCGCGCCGAGTGTGTGTGCTGTATATTAATCTCTCGCCGGGTATAGTGCAAAACAAGAACAACCAACAACGGCAACCAAGTTTATTTCATCCATCCCCTATTTTGTTTATCATATGCAGAAGCTCCCTCCATCATCAGGCAGTAAGAAGGGATATATTAAAAAATAAGGACGAGGGTGCAAGAATCTAATAAAATTGCATACACTCTCGTATGCAGTGCAGTGAGAATGAGAATGAATTGTTTCACTGTGTATGGGTGGATGTTGTGGGTGGGTGGGTGCCTGGCTGTGTGAGTTTTTCTCCTAGAAGGGGATGATTTCGTTTTGCCATTGTGTGCAGTAATTTTAACGAGATGAAGCCTAGGATCATAATGGCATGGTCCTTTTTTCTCTCCCTCAAGTATACATGCGGCATTAATCGCATTGTTGTGTGCCCATCAACTCCCACTGATGGAGAGCAATGCAACACGGGTTCTTACTGCACTGATGATATAGAAATGCCAATGACGAAGCAGCATTGCCAGGCATATATAAAATAGTAAAAGGTGCAAACTGATCTAAACGAAATGTGTAGGTATAGATAGTGGACCATAAGTCTTTGGAAAATGAAGCTGCGCTAAAAACTGTCACAAGTTAGCCTGTAACCTAAGAGCTTTTCCAAAATTAAAAATTATTAACCTTCAAGTAGAGGCTACCAGCTTCATCAGCATCAAAGTAATCTTTATCAAAGAACGCATGGAAATTATACTCCTAATGCTTTCGACGGACATTCAGAACTTGAATTTTAATTTATTGCCGCTTGGCTGTCAATGAAAAGGAGTGATATCAGCCAGTAGTCGTATCAGCTAAGTGAACAAAGTAGGTCTGTTCCTTTACTTTTAAATCATACGAATTTTTACGAATTGTTACGCATTTTACTCAATTGTCGTTCCTCAACTCGAAAAATTCGTAAAAGAGAGCGGCTTCGAGAGATATTCCCCCTCTTACTAGTTTTTACTCAACAAATTTCTTTGCGTAAGAATTAAAACAAATGTCAGTCGCCTGAAAATTGACAGCTGATTTGAATTTGTAGTTCTATTTGGCATTAACTATCTGTCATTTTTCATATGTTACTACAAAAGCGTTCCTTAACTTTTGCGTAAGTTTTCCTCTCTGAGAGAGAATTCACCCCCTGCACTGTCATTTTGACAGTCTTTTCCATTTTTACTACAAAAGTAAAGGAACAGACCTAGTGCTGCCCATGCAAATCTAAACTAAAACTGTCATCATTTGTGCCGGCCCCGCAAGAAGTTAAAACTGCACTGTATGGTGGAAATATTTTAAAAAATAATAATAACTAATCAATTGACCAATTTTATTTCATCAAACTACCTTCTTCAACCGCAATACATAACTAAATCCTTCATGAATGGGGTCATTTTGTATACAGTTCTTCCACGATTCTGGTAACATCGCACTCCAATTGGAATACGATTCATAACTCTGCTAGTGTGTGTGAGAAAATTGTAAACAAATTATTATTTGTCAGTGCGCATTCTGTTAAAAGAATGCCAACAAACTAGCACAAACACATACACACACATCTCTGGCATTCGTTGGGGTGGTTTCACTTCACGTGCTACTGGTTAAATGGTTATGGGGAGTAGGTAGGCTAGGCATATTGGGGATGAAAACGTTTAAATTTTGATTTGCCGCTGAGTGCCACAGAAAGAGCACACACACATATAATGCTGCTGCTGCTGCTGGCAAGGATATACTGCAGGATGCCATCAGCCGCCATAGGAAGTGAAATGAGCAACAACAACACACTTCAAGTGGGAACATTTTCATCGAGTAATATTATTTCGTTTGTTATACGGCCTCGTACAATAACTCTTGGTCGTCGTCGGCGTTCTCGTACTTTTGTTTCCAGTCGCATTCGTGTGGCATAGTGTGAAAGGATGACGTTTTTGAATGAGAACGGCCAGTTAAAAACATATCGTCCTGAGTTCTCATAGAACAGTTCTTGTTCGGTCGCGAATGCAATAACATCGGCTAAGCAAATAAAATCGTTACATAGTTAAAAAAAATAAATAAATAAATGAATTTAAATTAACAAAAAAAACTACGTATTTTCAAATAACTTGCAATGGCAAATTTTTAAATTGTGCTACGAGGAGTTATTAACAAAAAAGCAAAACACAATTTTAAACAATTCATATCAATGGCTGGACCATTTTTATCGCCTTTACCTGGGGATTTATTAACCGAATACATGTTTGGTAGAAGGCGCCAACGAAGAAATCGCACAACATTCACACCGCAACAACTGCAGGAATTGGAGGCACTGTTCCAAAAGACACACTATCCCGATGTGTTTCTACGCGAGGAAGTCGCACTCCGAATTAGTTTGAGTGAGGCACGAGTCCAGGTATTTACATTAGGTATAGTAATAGAATTTGTGTACGATTTGTCGTAAAAAATTAACATAGAAGTTCGATTGATTGATGAGTTATTTATCTGTTCCCGTACGCTATGCATTTTACAAAAGCTAACTAAGTTTTATAAACACGTGGAAACTGGGAAGGGAGAAATTACTGTCAAATGGACCAAATAACATTTGTGCGTGTTCCTGCGCTGGCAACTGTCAATTTATTTTAAATTATATTACAAACTGTGGTCGTACGTGGTACTTACTTTTGCCACTAGCAGAGAAAGTCTTTCCCGCTGTTCCTAGTCTGCAACTTTATTGGTCAAAGTAATGTAAAACACCTACAAAACGCAAGAACATTTCACTAATCCAAGTGGGTTGGTTTTTCACGATTAAGAAAATCACAAAATCTCGTCAAAAAAAGTAACTTAAGTAGTTGCTACTAAACAGAACAAACTGCAGCAAATTTTCTGAAATTACCAAACCAGCTATACAGCCAACTTTGAAGTTCGTATTTCCAAATTGACGCGATAACTGATTCATTACTAGCTATACTGAGTAGTCGTTGAGGCGCCTTCATATGTTTTGTTTGTCTAAATGATAAGTGGCGATCAAACCAACGCCTGCCTGCCAGGTGAACCTACCACTATAGATCTGTTCCTTTACTTTTAAATCTCACGAATTTTTACCAACTCTTACGAGTTACGTATTTTTACTTAATGCCGTTTCTCAACTCGGAAAATTCTTTAAAGAGAGCGGCTTCGAGAGAGTAAGATATTAATACTCCCTTAACTCCACTGTCCATATCCATACTGAGATCTGAGAATGTTACTAATTTTCACTCAACCAATTTCTTGCAGTAAGAATTAAAAAAGCTGTCAGTCACATGACAATTGGCAGATTATTTCAAATATTTGTTGCCCTATTTGGACACGCGGGCATATGTTTTGATTTTTTGCGTATTAAAATGGCATCAACTGACAAAAGGCGAGTTTTTTGGGCTTTAATCTCAGCAAAACAAAGTAAAATAGGATTTTTAGCTAGCAATATTTTTCAAAATCCTACTTTACATTGCTTCATCTTTAATGCAGTGTGCAGTGTCGGTTTTTTCCTCTTCTCGAATGCTTGCGTAGTTTAGTCAGTATAAACTCTTCCACTCTTACTCAGACTCATCAAAAAGAAGTCAGATTATTTGTTAATAATTTAGCAACTTCTTCGCACTTATCATGCATTTTAATTTTAGAATTATCTGTCATTTTTCATAATTTACTGCTAAAGCGTTCCCTAACTTATTCGTAAATGTATCTTTCTGAGACAGAATTTATCCCCATCGTTGTTATTTTGACAGTCTTTTCCGTTCTTACTGCAAAAGTAGGTACATTGGAACAAACCTTACACCAAGGCTACCGTCAAAAGCGAGTAGTTAAGTGTGGAAGAAATATTATTTAGTCATGAACTCATGTCATCGTCCAATGGGGATTTTCGGATACCTACCTAGTCCGTGTAAAACGTCAACTAGATTTGTCTGGATTAGATATATATGTACATACGCGTGAACTAGGTAAGTTGAGTTGTTGTTGTTAACGCAAGGTTTAATTTTAAATTCTGACACTTCTAAGTGTCAACTGATTACACAGGAAGGATTTTCTTGACTAGATTTGTCGGCTTCCATTCCATAAACGTCAACTGCAAAAACTAATCCCGTTAGCAATTTGGGCCAATAAAAAATCAAACACATCTAGTTAGTCAGCTCTCAGACTTACTAAACTAGGTATTTTAAGAAACCGCCAGGCTAAATAAATCCATAATAATTCCAATAAATCAATCTATTTCGGCCTAAAATTATTTAAGGTGAAGGTTAAAGATGATTATTATGTATTAGTAACGGAATATTACCTTCGCGTTATAATAGCCGAAATCTTTAGACGCCGTTTCGTGTCCGTTGTCATGCGTAATCCCACTTGGGGCATTTTACATTAACAGCTTTAGGCGTTAAACACTTGCCTCCTTTTACGATATAAGTTTTATAAACGTGGTTTGAAAATACCTCTTTAATTTTTCGTTCCACTCAATCTCCACAATTGGTGACTCCGCCGTTATTGGCATCAATGCCGCGTGAACTTAACCTATGCTAGACCTTTCGAAGCTATTCCTCGTATTGTCTGCTACCGTATTATGGCACACAAATGAGGTCTTTTAAGCTTCAAAGTAGATATGGCGCTTTTAGACAAAGAAAGGTGCAGTGCAATAAAGCGGTCAGCCGCTGATCAGAAATCATCACCTCTAATAAAAGAAAAAAATTCCACCTTTTTTAGATATTGTGGTCTGTTTCGAAATGTTGTGTTTTTGTAAAACGGAGTTTATAGGAAACTGCTGAAGCTATCGGTTAGTATCACAGGGAACTTGTCACAATCATCATCTTGTATTTCTTACGTACCTGTAACAAGAAAAGGT
Organism: Cheilosia pagana; assembly: GCA_936431705.1. Classification (NCBI taxonomy): domain Eukaryota; kingdom Metazoa; phylum Arthropoda; class Insecta; order Diptera; family Syrphidae; genus Cheilosia; species Cheilosia pagana. The sequence continues at coordinate 27,782,892 of OW386168.1, read as the reverse complement.
TGGTAGAACGATTATCCTCAAATTTATTTTGCCTCAAAAATCTTTGCTTTGATTTCTTTATTGGTGTATTTAATGCAACCATTAGATTAGATTACGGCGGAAAGTCGTAGAGTAATATAATATATCCCAGATCACTGTCTGTCCTCCATTAAGAGCTCATCCATGATGCCGCAGTTTGTTAGAAAGGCGGCTAAATATTTGGGTGAGCTGGCAGCTATATCGACTGCTTCGAGGTAAAATTTACCTAAGTAACGTTGACGTGTCTTGATTATCGGCTTTTAAATATAATTAAGCGCTATCAATTGAGTGTGAAAAGGCTTTCGCACTCCAGAGTGTGCTGCATTTCATATATATAATCATACAGCATAGGTACACAGTTGAAAAAAAAATGTCAGCCCCAACCGAATTCAACCGATATCTTGTTGCTATATCCTGAACTATGTTTATTGTCCTTTGTGAAAGGCAGGAAAATAGCCTTACTAACAGTTATTTTTAAACTCCTCTTTAAACGTGTCGGCAATATGAGTTCGTAATGTGGATTGACAGTAACATTTTTTATTGGCACATCACAATAAAAGCAATGAATTCATCAGAAATGTTTAAGACCGTTAACCACGAAGTTCGATAGTAGGTACCGCAGCTTTCACTTTAAGGAACTCGTAGGATGCTCTATATAGGTATTTTCACAAAACAATATTATAAATTATTCTGCAACCACGCAGCTTTCTTCTTTTGTACATACTAATGAATAATTTTTTTCCTAGAACGGCTGACAGACCAAATGTGTTCTCCATTATAAAAGTTAATTGAAAAGGATTCGCTAAAGATGTTTATTATCGAAAATTTATTTCAAAGCGGATGTTGAGTTTTTTGCGGTGATCAATGAAATGACACACAAGTGCACTGCCAGCGAACTGTCATTATAACCCGTAGCGCTTTGTAACAACAGATTCAACTTTGGGCAAAGAAAGTGAGCACATTCAAAAACTTAGTTGTCTTAAGTCGACTATATTGGTCTAGAGTAGATGGGGACGTTCAAGTATCTAGTTTAGTAAGTCTGACAGCTGACTGACTTAATAGGTCTGTTCCTTTACTTTTAAATCTTACGAATTTTTACGAATTCTTACGCATTTTACTCAATTGTCGTTCCCTAACTCGAAAAATTCGTAAAAGAGAGCGGCTTCGTGAGAGCAAGATATTTCCCCTCTTACTAGTTTTTACTCAACAAATTTCTTTGCGTAAGAATTGAAACATCTGTCAGTTGCCTGAAAATTTACAGCTGATTTGAATTGGTTGTTCTATTTAGCATTTGGGTGGAATATTCGCAACTGTCATTTTTCACAGGTTACTACAAAAGCGTTCCTTAACTTTTGCGTAAGTTTCCCTTTTTGAGAGAGAATTCATCCCCTCCACAGGCATTTTGATAGTCTTTTCCATTTTTACTACAGAAGTAAAGGAACAGACCTAATGTATCTCAGTTTTAATTGGCCTAGATCGGTCACATGGGCAACTGGAGGGGTAGCCGACGAATCTAGTCAAGAGATTCGTGACTGAGTACTTAGTTGACAGTTCACATATGTGGCTGACGTAGAAAAAGTTACGTTCCCGAAAAATCTAATTTTTGCGTTCAGGTAGGTCAGTCTGTGGACATATGTGACATATGATTGAAACCATTAAATTTGTCTACTTTCACTTTGAAAATAAACTCATTTCAAATGTTTATAACATTTACTCAGTTTATTCTCAATTTGATCGACAAAATCACCAACTTTTTTGTTTGTTTTTACCCATTCATGTTTATTTTTTAATTAAATTGCATAGAATCGTTTTGCACTAGATAGAGGAATTTCCCTTTAAAGGAGTTTCTTATTAACACTTCAAATAAGATCCAATTCCAAAATAACAATGAAGTCATGCGTAGTTAATCGTTTCAATAGTATATTTGCTACGGAAGTCATTCAATCTTTTGGATACTTAAATAAATAGTTAAGTTTCACCAATCCGCCGTGTTAGTTAGTTAGTTCTTCTTTTCCTCACAGGCTTTTACACATAAATTCACGTTCATATGCTTTTTGACACAAAGACGTCGTAGCTTTCGTAGCTTGTGTACTTTCGTCGTAAGGTTTCTGCGTTATGTTTTAGTTTTTGAGTTTGAACTGCTTCTATAATGTCAATGAAAAATCCAGTGTCATCACGATTTAATTAAATCTACAGACCTTGTCGATGGCGTATACGTACTATTTTTGTCAGAAATGTATGCAGGTGATTACGAAAATTATGTATTGTGGGTTGTTTTTGGATTCTTCCACACTTAAATAATAATAAAAGGTATATGCATTGGAAAATGACTGAAACTCCTATACTTACAGTTTCCATATTTTATTTTAACTTACTGCGTTTATGTTGGCTACAAATGCTCAAATCTTCGCAAAAAAAAAGATTTTTGTTAACCTGGCAAATGACAGCAACATAGATCTCAACATAGATGCAAATATCATTTGCAACATCACAAGAAAATAGATTTAAATTCTTCATTTTTATTTGCAGGTTTGGTTCCAAAACAGACGAGCCAAATGGCGAAAACAAGCTCGCCTGCAATTGCTGCAGGATGCATGGAGAATGCGTTGCCTTAGCCTTGGATCACCGCCAATTATGGTTGGAGGTAAACTTTTTCAATTCCCATCATAACGTAGGCAACAAAAAAAACTTTAAAAATTCCCCTAGGTGGACGTGGCGCCAATAATAATTCAAACGAATCAACAAGTGCCACACAACAGCAAACGCCAGAGAATCTCTCTAATTCGGAAAAATCAAATCTACCCCCACAACCACCGCCACCCAATTCAACAGGGCCCCCGGATAATATGTCTGCCGCCGCTGCTGCTGCTGCAGAAGCTCAACAGCATCACTTTACAATGATGCATCCCGCCTTTCAGAATCAACATAGAACAATAGACCGGAATCCGGAGGCAGTCGTCGCTGGCAGTATCATGGGGGATGTCGGTGGCTGCGAAAAAACCTACACCGAATTGAAAATGTATAAAGAACGAAATGGTCATGCATCTCTTGATGCGATGCGAAATCACAGCATAAATGGAATGGGCTGCGAGCCACGTGCCGGCAGCTTGAGTAACTGTTCCGATACGGATGGCTCGGATTCCGAAGAAATTGACCTCACATCAGGAACGTGCATTGATTTTTCAAATAACAACAAAACGAACGGCTTGCATTAGGCGTGTGATTGGTTGTGCGATATACAAATTCTGCAGTGAACCCGATAACACTTGTGTATAGAGAACATAATTTTAAATTATTTATTTTAATCGCAAGACTATATTATTTTATTGTATAGATTTATAATAAAGATATTATTTTTCTTGAGTTTTACTTATGTAAAAGCAGAAAGGGTTTTTCTTAAGTCTGATTCTCGATTTGACGGTACACATGATTAATTATCTGTCGCCAATTGGATATTGAGACGCAGGCAAATGTGTTTTCGCAAATTCAATTTGTGGGTATTTATCCAGTTATCATGCGAAGATCAGCTCATATTTGATGGTTTCGCTTGCAAGTCTTGTAATATTTGTAATATCTGTCTCAAAAATGATAAGAATCTGGATGGAAAGTTGATTTAAAGGTTTAAAGCACATTTCCCCTTATTTACATTTTTTTATTTAATAAATTTATAGAAAACATAACGCAACAATATCATGTCTAACTTATTTGACAAACATACAACAGGTACCAGAACTGGTCTAACAGTGACATCATCCGTTTGAACACACGTCGGCTATGGCAGTGTCAAACTTTGTTTTATCTACTTCGTTAATAAATCGTCGCATCCCCCTCAGCAAGTAATGCATACTCGGATGTCCGAAAATATCTTTCAGAATATGCAGCAGGTCGGTTAGACTGCTGTCTTTCTTATACGACATTAGGGCCTTGACGAATTTGCTGTAGTTCTCAGCGCTGAGACAACTTCTGATCTGCAAGACAAAACGTTTCATAGGGCTCACACTGGAAGATGTGTTCTTACTAATTTCAAAACATCAACATGATGTGTGGGCAGTTCGGGACTGGATTCCTCTTTCAGTATTGTCGTTTGGCTAAAGGAATATTGCGACAGCAGGCCGGGACTACTACACGCGCTACTAGTACCAGTAGCACCGCTACTCAAACTTCCAGAGACAGACCTTTGATTTACAAGTTTCAGGCGTTTCTTTTTCGCATCATTGGATGTTATTGTGTGGTTGGGAGAGGTACGCTCACGCTTATGAATTGCAACCAGTTTTGAGTTATCCGGTGGGCAAGCATTAAAGTCAACAGTCTGAAAGGAATACAATAAATATCAGCCGATTGGAGGCGTCTTTTTGTTACCGAAATATCAGCGTCAAGCCGACTGACGAAATCCATTGCCGAAGGCGCAGCTGCTGATCGCGCTTTGCCGGCTGCCATTGAGTAATCCTCTGGAGACCAGCTCGATATGGAATTCGTCTTCTCGATCATTCTACAAATAAATTAGATATGAGAAGAAGAATAGGATGATATACGATGTAAGCACATACACAGGTCGAAATTGGGCTGCGCTGAATATGTTCTTCGAGTCCAAAACTGCGGATGGATTGGAGAATTGCTTCAGCTTGAGGGGTGGTTGCTCTATGCTATCGCTTACCAGCTTTTCAAGAGACCTCGCTGAGGGCTTTGGAAGCTGCAAACACGTTCGTTATACACACGTTCTTTTAATTTATGAGCTAAATTTACTTACAGTCTTCTCGGCGTTTCGAAAGAACCTTGATAGTTCACCTATGACTGGACCAAAGTTTTGGTGCTGTTGGGCGCCCCGTAGATGTTCCCGAATCCACGCGGAGAGCTGATTTATTTGTCCAGCTTGGTTAAAACGAGAGTCACATAATAAAATAGCACCGTAGTCGTTTCGATGTCTGATAACACGACCAATGGCTTGATTAACGGCTCTCGTTGCTTCCAGAGCGTACCATGATTGACCGCTGAGCAGCTTCATGCACAAAAAGAAAATTAATTATTGCGAACGATAACAATCCTTCCCCTTTAACTCACCTGGTTCTCCGTCGTCCGATTATCGTCCAAATATCGTTTCTTGAGTATAACTCGTGGGTCCTTTAAAGGTGGAAATGGCAAACCGGTTATTATCACCGCTCGCCCGTTCGCATCGGCAAAATCAAGGCCCTCAGAGACCTTACCACGACAAACTGCCATAAAAATGGCGCCTTTCGTGTTCGGGTCACGAATTTTGTCGTAGAATTCAAACATTGCGGTATTAAACGCCTCCTTGGTGCGTGGTTCGACGAAAATCGGTTTGTGTCGAGCTATTTGCGACCAAATGCCGCTCGCTTGCCAGCTGTCAATGCATTTATTCATAAGCGGGTAAGAGGGGAAGAAGACGAGCAGACCGTCCGGTATTATGGGGCAGAATGAGCATATGGTGCGGCCTAAGGAATTCACATATTTCGGATTGTCTCTATAGGAGAAGAGAAACAACATTTACAACAAATAACGTGCGCATAGAAAGGTCTGTACTCACCTGTTCTGATAGTTTGATACGAGCAGTTCTTTGTCTGGCCCGTGGGAGATAATTTTTACACAAACTTGTGACTTGCTAACAATGTGCGGGTTCTCAAGACACTGCGATATAGGGATTGACAGTTCGGCAATTAGTGGTTTCAGAGGGGCCAATGTGCCACTGGTTAGAATCACACTGCGCACGTTTTTGTTAAGGAGTTGCTCCATTCTGTTCAATGTGAAAAATTCGGAAATGGAATTATGTATATTCAAACGAAGTCAGGAAATAACGGCCTTATTTGCCGATCTAAACTTGAAAGTGGGGTAATACCATTAAACCCAACAGCACACTGGAACCAATCAATCTTCTACAAGATGCTAGATAAAAAAAATAGATTCACAAACTCACCCGAAGCCAGGATTAAAACACCAGTAGTTGATGATTTTCGCCACCTTACTGCTACTTGTCGATCCTTTGGCAGTTAGCCAACCGTCGCCTTTGGGTTGCTTTTGCTGTTTTAGTTCCTCCATCTGAACATGAACTTTAAAGCTCCTGTGGATCTTAGTAAGGTTCTCGTCCTTGTTGAAGAAGACGATTGTCAGCAGTTCCTGCAGTACTTGAAATCCAGCTCCTTTTCGGAACATTGTATTCTCGGAAGCCATCGCCAGGAATTGAAGCAATTTGTCGAGAAGAGCGACTACCATGTGAGAAGTCGCTTTGGTTATCTACAAGAGAACAGATATATGTAAACAGGTAGCCAACAAACTGCAACTTCAACTTACATTAGCCATTTCGAGAAGTTCGAACATGAACGACGGTGGGTATGTCTGTCCATCTTGCTTGTTTTGGACCTCTATGTTGTCCACAGCTTTTTCCAAGTCCATTAGCATCTCCTTAAGCAGTGCCAAATCGTCCAGTGTAAAATCTTTCGGCTCATCAGACACATCTCCAAGAGCATCTTGGCTCATGGCTTTCATAATGTGCGTCACATCATCAATCCCCAAGGCAATATCAGACGACTTGATCTGAACCGAGGCAGATTCCTCGCATAGTTTTTCGACATTGTGCGCCTCGTCAAGGATTACAATAGTGTTGCTCAGTTCCACTTTGTTGGCCTTACGGGCTTTCGGATCTAGCAAATAGTTGTATGGCATGAATGTGATATCAGCATCGTTGACCAGTTCTTTGGACGAATAATAGGGACACATTTTCAACTTCTGTCCGATGGTCACTAGGTCTTCAATGTCCATGACTGGTTGCATGCGAAACTCCGGGCTGTCTTTCTTCGATTCCACACGCGAGTGAAAGCTACAAGTTCTTGTTTGTACACGAAGCTTGCACATTTGTATTTTGTTTGAGTTTCCAACCTCTCGAGCGACTTCTGGATGAATGCAAAGTTGGTCACGAGAACCTAGCACCACGGCTCGCATGAAGGAGTATGATGTTCGCTTTAGTTCTTGCATGGCCTGTGTCAACTGAGAGTGTGTACGGGAAGCGTAGATAATTTTAGGAACACCCCATGTACCCTGTTTGCCCAATGGATCATTTAGCTGAGCCAAGAGTTCATCGGCCGCCAACGCATTAGCCTGTGTGTTAGCCTGTTGATTTTTCTGCATCTGTGGTTAAAAGAGCAATGTCGAATTTTTAAGGAAGTGAGCTATTATCGAGTGACTTACATCTGTTTTTTTGGTGAGAACCCATGCCAGAGAAGAGCACAATAGACTGAGTGTCTTACCAGTTCCTGTTGGGGATTCCAAGACCGCATTTGTACCTGTCTTCAATGATTCGATTACTTTTTCCATGAAAGCCGTCTGCACATCGTAAGGTTCAAATGGAAAATTCACTGGAATGCCATTTATCATGTATTCTGGCATTTTAATTGCGGCTTTTCGACACTAAGATCAATTCAAAAGTAAATATAAATTATAAATTAAATAAATTGTGAAATTTGGTAAACAAAACTTGAATCGTGCTGTCAGACAGTTTAGCGCTAAAAAAAGGGAGGTTTATATTTTGACACATACCAGATATGTTTGATTTGCATTTCGGTTACAGCCCGATCGGAGAAAGAACTACTCTTTTATACCCACTTTTTTAGCCATCTTTTTTACGTGGTAAGAATTATGGGAGAATTATGGGAATTTGCTTTCCTCTAAAACAAAATGGGTTACGGAAGCTATGAATAGACGAAAATTTTTTTATTTGGTGTAATTGATTTATAATTTGTTATTAAGGTTACGGAAACCAATTACCACTCTCCTTTGAAATCCTCCAGAACTTGTATATTTTTTTTTCGTAAAGCCTGGTACGCTGTTCCAGTGAAATCCAATTTTTCATACAAAATTTTCACTGAGAAATGTCAAAATGAACTTTCCACAGGAAAATTTCACCAGGCAGTACGCTGTTGAAGTGAAAAATAATTGTTCAAAAAGTGATTTGTAGGTGGCGTTACTTGCTATTTCACTTGGCTTTTATTGTCCGTCGCATTAAATTTTTGACATTTCGGCGTGAAAATTTCACTTTCAATTTCACAGCAATTTCTTGGAGAGGAGTGAAAATTTCACTTCACTTGAACAGCGTACCAGCCTTAAGATAACATAATTATGGGTAGAACATCCATGACACGAGCATTTAACTAGATTAAATAAAATCCTATTTATTTGTTAAATGTTTTTACTTTATTCACAATTTTGCATGAAAACGGCATCGACAAACTGGTTACGTTGACTTGTTTTTTACCAAAATCCTTTAACACTCAATTTGATCCAATAACTTGCTTTTTTCGTTTTCATACCAATCTATATTTTTTAGTTGTTCATGCCTTTCTGGTTCAGAAGAAAAAGCGGACGGACTGATCGTCTATACCTATAGATAATATAGAAAAATAAAATATCTTTGATGAACGGGTAAAGTTTTTCCTTGAGGAGCTTTGAATGCAGCCCATTTTGTGTTCGTAGAACATACCGCTGAACTCATAAATTTCATCATCCAAAAAATACCTGAATGCATCCATTTACAAAGGAAAACCAAAATTAACTAAAAAGCAGAATCAAATAAAATGGCACATTATACAAATTTCATAACAATTGCAAAACTTGTTTACATTTGAAATAATTAAAATCTACAAACCGCACAATGTTCACTGATAAAGCTTTCGAGCTAATTAAGGAATTGGAAAGATCGTCGCAAACCATTTCTCCGTTCGATGTAAGTTCAGCTTTGACATTTTTTCGAAAAAAAAAATTGTAAAGAGCTAATTTCCTTTCGTTTCAGGATGATGGAGTGCGACAAGTGTTGGAGGAAATTAAAGCAATATTCGAAGAAAATTGTACCCAAGCGTCCGTTTTATAAGATTTTTATATATCTTCGGTATTAAATATAATTTGTTGCTTTCTTGCAGTGCCAACTATTCTACCTCCGGGGATCGGACTCTGTGGCCTTTGTTGAATTTTCGCCACGCGGCTCTACAACGCAACAAACGTTGCCTGTTGGCGTACCTGTATCAACGACTCCAGCGAATTAAAACACTTCGATGGGAATTTGGTCCGATTATTCCTGCTGACATTAAAGAAGCCCTTGGTGAACCAGAAGTGAATTTTTTCAATTCCTACTCAAAGTCCCTGGCTACGTATATGCGATCAATTGGCGATGGCGAGGGATTGGACTTGACAGGTGACCTCAGACCGCCAAAGTCTATTTACATTGAGGTTCGCTGTGTTGAGGACTATGGGAAGTTCGAATTGGAAGACGGTGAAGTGATTTTGTTGCGAAAGAATAGTCAGCACTACCTGCCGCGGTCGCAGGTGGAGGCGCTTATCAGGCAGGGGATTCTTCAGCATATAGTATGAAGCTGTTTTATATTATGTTATAGTAAGACTGCATGTTCTGTTGAATTGATTTCTTTGTAATACATTTTCTACAAAATCTGCAATAGCGCGTTTTTCACTTGTTTTTAACTGCACACACTAAAGTGGTGGCATAATGGGAATGGGAAGTATGATAACAGTTGCAGTGTTGCCAACTTCAATATGGCTAGTTCGTATGCAACAAATTGGAGGTATCCAAATCTGACATTAAGCCTAGCATAGTTTCTTGAAATATAAGTCCTGTTTTTTGAGTTTCTATTTCAGCAGGCAAATACAACAACTACGTCTTACAATAATTGACAAGAAGGACGTAGTTGTTGTAAATGCGTGCTGAAAACCCTGCTTTCCTAAGATAGAAGTTAAAAAAAACAGGCCTATAGTGCTGCAATTATACATGCATTATACTGTACGGAACGGACTATACTTTCCTCTTTATGTTCGGTATGTTCGGTTCACCTGACTCTTGAACAACAACCCATCAGAGTGGAAGTAGGGTATTGACAATTTAAACTTAGTACGCTGCTAGAACTAAACTAGATTTAAAATTCTAGTTAAATTTTGACATAGAGAGCGCTGTGGATAAGTGTCACAAAAAACAGCTGTTTCTTTGAAAATAACTTCCTTGATCCAAAATTCAGCAAGGCTCCATATAGATGGATTTTGCTCCAACAGCATCGCCAACTTTTTCTGAGGACTTCTCTGTCATTCCAATGAAAGACTAACCCCAGGTACTCCTAGTGCAGTCCAGGTATTCTTTACAATCACTCATCTTTTTAAATACAACAGAACAACAGAGCAGATCGCTAAATTTTGACAGATAGGTACATGAAGAACATTAGGAAACAAAAGTTTGATTTTTGGATCAAGCTGCGTACCCTCGGCTAAATTCACTTACAGTTTTTGGAGTGAAGCTAAAATTTAGCTTGAGCAGCGTACTAAGCTTTAAGATAAAATTAACATATCTTTCAAATAACCATTTGAATTTTAACATTAAGCCAGTTTTTTGAGCTTCTATCTCAGCAAAGCACAGCAAAGTATGATTGGGAACATGCAAAAACTTAGTTATCTTAAGACTTTAGCGAAAAACTGGGTAAGCAGCCATGTTAACCCTACGAACCTTAGCGAAATTATACATTCTGGAATAGCTGTAACCTGAACGCAATAACTAGATTGGTCGGGAACGTCACTTTTCCTACGGCAGCCACATATGCGACTGTCAACTTAGTACTCAGTCACGAATTTCTTGACTAGATTCGTCGACTACCCCTCCATAAGCGCCAGCTGACACAACTGCCTATGTGACCGATCTAGGCCAATCAAAACTGAGATACATCAAGTCAGTCAGCTGTCAGACTTACTAAACTACATACTTGAACGTCCCCATTTTCAGCACCAAGTACAACAACTTCGCCCTACTTGACTTGACATTTGGCAAGATCGACGTAGTTCTAGTAATTGCGTGCTGAAAATCCTACTTTGCTGTGCTCTTCTGAGAAAGATGCTAAAAAACGGGCCTATAGTAAATTAGATACGTCACCAGAATTCTCAAATTAACCGAACATTTTTCGCTTTTTAAAAAAATAGAATGTGGTAGCTAGATAAACTTAAAAAACAAACTCAACTGCTCTTCACGTATGCCAGTAAAATGGTCTTTTATAATATTATTCCCTCACAATTCATACCAAATATGGAGAGAATGTCACTATAACTTACTTGCACTTAAGCCAGACATACGTTCTGAATTTATTGCTTTTTTAATTCGTTTTCGTTCATGGACTGCGTGATGACTGTTGATTAGATTGTATAGGTAGGTACCTAACCAAATACAATTTAAATCATCAACGCCCCAAACAACCACCTAAAAGCTGAAAAAAAAGTCTGGAGAAAACAAAATTAAGCTACTGGCAATACTGTGCTATTAATATCCATTTAATCTGTTTTTCTTTTTCCTCTCGCATTCACATGACAACCCCAATCCATATAACCAGCTCATCGCAAGCACCTCGATGTCGTGCTGTGATATTCTTTGACGAAAATTGGTATGTTCCTTCTTTCTTCCCCCGATTCAATTCCTATCCTCTTCTTCTATTTTTCAATGATGGCGTTGCGAGCCTACTTTCTCACTTCAACCAATTACGTACTGGGCCTAATCTGACAGTTCGTCTCTGGCTTTTGAATAGGAAGGTTGTAAAATAGTGAAAATTCAAGTGTTCTCGGTGAAAAACAGTGTCGTTATTTACAAAAAAAAAAGTTGTGTGTGTTGCCTCCTCAACAAATAGTCAGCACACTGACTGATTGGTTTTGTCAATTGAATTGTGGAGCCAAATTCAAGCCTTAGTCGACGGGCATATGCAGTTTATGACAATTCGGCTCTTTGGCACATTTAAATCGAAGTAGAACGTTAACTTTTGGGGTAAAAAATCATCCACTCGCAATTGCATTGTTGTAGTGCCATCAGATTCTAAAAAAGTTTTTTTTCTTTCTCGTACTCAATTTTGACAGGAGGCGAGAGAGAGTGGAGCAGAATACACCAGCATTTTGGCATATAGCCGTGTTTGGAATCATTTTGGTGGGGACGTTGGGTAAGTGTCATTTTTTGGTGTTGTGAATGGTGCCATCTTGGGTGCACTAGATGCACCAACTCCCAATATAACTGTTGAATTTAAATTATTTATTTATTTTGTTGATAAATCAATGATGTTCTGTTTTTTCTTTTTATATTAAAAAATCTTATTTTCGTCTATTCGAAGACAGAAGAGGAAGTGAGTGAAGCGTTTGGAAAAGTCGCTTAATAGGTGGAGAGCAAAAGAATAAATCGACTCGAGTGTTCTCGCATATTGAATTACAAAAACAATTATTACAGTCTGAAATGAAAGTACAGAAACCACGGTGTTTCGTTTTCAAAAATGAAATTCAAAAATGTTCGTAAAAATTAACGGGAGGGAACAGAATGTCAGTTTTACTGGCGTTTCCGTGCTAAAAATCGTTTTTTAAACAAATCTTTAGCACTTATAAAGTAAAAGTGCAATTATGACGTTGCATTTGTAAAAATGGTTCGGTTTTTCTCTCGGACTGCATAAAATATCTTGTCAGTTTGAACAAAAAGCACCTTTCGTTGATCGTAGTTTATAAGCATCAACCAAAGAAGACCCTTAAAACATCTTGATCCCTAGGTGACTGCCTTCAGTATGTTAACTTAGGTCATCGGTTTGTTGTCCGACTCGGCTTTTGTCTCCAAATGGTAATTCTTCTTCAAGAAGGGCTGTAATGACCCGCGTATATATTGGCAAATGAATTTTTAATACGACCGACATAGTTTTGCCAACTGGAGTCATTCATGCTTCATACTTCAGTCTTGGATTTTATTTTCTCATTCCGCCGAAGCTCTTGCACTTTTATGCGCATGACAGTTTAACGAGATGGTTCCACTTTTTTTTTCTACGCACGTGTCCTCACCAAACAATTAGGTCTACCGCTTTAAGATGTTTGCAGATAGGTGTTACTTCGGACCTTAATTTATTTTACTAAGTCACATGACAGCGAAGTGTTTTCTCTTTTGACTAGTCCAACTTGAGCATTTTAGATCTTTAAATGTAGGTACATATATGCATTGCCCACTAAAATATTCCCTTATCACCTGCATTGTAGGTATGGATGCCTTTTTGCAAACAGAAACCAAACTGCGCGAAACTGACCGAAATCGGTATTTTTGTACGCGTGTGCAACTAAATATGTATAGCGTTTCGATTGGGGGTAGGTGGCGTTAATCAGATATAAATCTATACGCCATAGAGCTTTCATTAAGGGAAAGAAAGTCTGACATTATATTCTTAGTACTGCAAAGGACTGCAACAAGGAAGTCGTTTTAGAATAAGATTAACCAGTTAATTCAATGTCAAAAGTACGACTACATCTAACCTTATTGGAAATATGTACATGATCCAGTACCTCAATCAAACAACATGATTTAGCAAGGAGTTTCCGTAACGGAGTTCATTTAATAAGTTAGAATCTATTCAAATACGCTGTACTTTTACAAAGCTCTTGCGACAATATATAGCTCATTCATTTGTTTATCTTGAACGGGGCACAAATAGATAACATCAGTAGTATTTTCAGAAAAGCAACATAGTTTTAATCGACATTAAGTGTGCAGCACACAATATCATAATAACTGATTGGAATTGAGTTCCCAACGTAGATTTAATGTGGCACGTCCGCTTAAACTGGACTACCGTAAACCTCCTCCAAATCTTGTCTTCCAAGCTCATTCGTTAAGTCGTTCCCCTTGTTGTTTCTTCTCCTGTATTTGATCGCACAAAGTGGAAGTTTGTTTGCGCACATAACTCTCAAAAACCAAGCGATTTCATGCAGTATAATGGCATATCAAGAAAGCAATGAACGTAGTATGCGTTTTTCCCTTCACTCACATCATGTCTCATTTATCCAACCGATCAAGGCTGAAAATAAATATTTTTCGCAACATTTGTTTGTGTAAATACAATTTTTGGGACAAACAGAAAGGAGACACAATATTTTATGTCACATTTAAACGGCAAAATTGAGAAGCTTCCTGAGGAAAGTTAAACTTCCGGAAGTTTGTCAAAGGTAAAAGGCCTTCAGATGAGATTTTCGTTCTGTCGGTGGTTGAACCTATGGCTGACTGCAACTACATTTCGCCGACTTTTCCAAACAATTTCCGCGCCTTTCGATCGCCACACAAAACAAAACAATACAAAACACACATTTTCCAATAATCAAAAATGAATTTCTTTTTTTTATTTTCTTTTCCATGCTTTTGCCACATCTAATTCTTCACAGGAAGGAGATAGGAGATCAGCAGTTCGCAGAGTTTTGTGTTGAAAATTTCCTTCTCTTTGTTTCGGCCTATCAATGACCACGAGAATAACCTGATCCGGTGGAGAGAGTCAGAGAGAGAGAGAGTGTGTGTTCGCAGAAGGACAAGTGAAGAGAATTTTAAAGAATGACAATTATATTATTTCTGGTCGACACATCGTCGTCCATGTGTCAGAAGGCCTACGTAAATGGAGTACAGAAAAGCTACTTGGACATAGCGAAGGGAGCAGTAGAGACGTTTCTAAAGTTTCGCCAACGCACACAAGATTGCCTTGGCGATCGGTATATGCTGTTGACCTTTGAAGAACCACCAGCAAACGTAAAAGCCGGATGGAAAGAGAATCATGCTACATTTATGAATGAGCTTAAGAACCTGCAAAGCAACGGACTCACCTCGATGGGTGAGTCGCTGAAGAACGCCTTCGATCTGTTGAATCTTAATCGTATGCAATCGGGAATCGATACCTATGGACAGGGGCGTTGTCCATTCTACCTGGAACCATCTGTGATAATCGTAATCACCGATGGTGGGAGGTATTCGTTTCGTAATGGTGTCCACCAGGATATAATTTTGCCGCTGAATACACAAATTCCGGGAACAAAATTCACCAAGGAACCATTTCGATGGGATCAAAGACTGTTCTCCTTAGTTCTAAGAATGGCGGGGAATAAGATCGACGAACGAGTGGATGGTAAGGTGCCGCACGATGACTCGCCCATAGAGAGGATGTGCGAGGTGACTGGAGGACGGTCATATCGCGTCAAGTCGCATTATGTATTGAATCAATGCATCGAAAGTCTAGTGCAGAAGGTGCAACCTGGAGTTGTGCTGCACTTCGAGCCGATGCTTCTGAAAGACCTCAAAGATGGCGAAGTACAGGACATTGCATTTCAGACGACCAAGAAGATGATCTACGTACAAAAGCATATTTCACAAAAGACATTTCCAGTTGGATTCTGGCCGCTACCAGAGCCGTATTGGCCCGATCCGAAGGCACTGACGCTGCCACCCAGAGATGCTCATCCAAAGCTGAGAATCATAACTCCCTGCATCGATGAGCCGCAAATGGTGCGGAGTTTTCCCGTCGACAAGTACGAGGTTGAGGCCAGTCCGCTGACTTTACAGATTCTGTCGAAGCGCGAGATGAACAAGTGTTGGCCAGTGATCATATCGAATGGAATGCATGGTTTCGAGGTGCCATTTGGATACCTCAAGGCGAGTCCAAATTTTTCGCAAGTCCACCTGTATGTATTGGCGTACAATTATCCGGCGTTATTGCCGCTGTTACACGATTTAATCCACAAGTACAACATGAGTCCACCAAATGATCTGATGTACAAGTTTAATTCGTATGTTCGTTCGATACCGCCCTACTACTGCCCGTTCTTGCGCCGAGCCCTGCTAAACATCAGCGTTCCATATCCGCTGTTGCAGTTCTTACTGCCAGAGAACGCCGACAACTACCTGAGTCCGAATATAGCCAACCAGCTGAAGCACATCAAGAATACAGCAAAGCAGGACCAGGAGAATTTGTGTCAAAAAGTTCTGAAGCAGTTGCGACAACCTAGACCGCCCTACTGGCAGATTGAGCGAGCGCGCTTGAACGTAGGCCAACCTCTGCGAAGAGACTTAGTGAGGAACCCCCTTCTGCGAGACACATTCAGCAAGTTGCACAGTGAAATCGAACCGATTGAGAACTATACAATTGTGGTACCGTCGATGATAAGGCAAGCGCCGGCGAAAAACTATCGCAATCCCTTTGATATACCACGCAGAGATTTGATAGACGAAATATCAAAAATGCGCGACAACTTCTTACGGTCGTCGTCGGCCAATGGCATTGGCCTCGTAAACAAGGACTCTGGTCATTGTCTGCCAATCTCGGAGATGGGCAACTACCAGGAGTATCTGAAGAACAAAGATAATCCATTACGCGAAATTGAGCCAACAAACGTGAGGCAACACATGTTCGGCAATCCCTACAAAAAGGACAAACATATGGTAATGGTGGACGAGGCAGATCTGGGCGAGGTAGCGCCCATGAAGTCACCGAATGCTCCTAATGCACAGCCAAAGAAACAGCAGGAATTGGGCAGTAGATCGAGAAAACGAAAAGCGGGACCAATTCGCCGGGATTTTGTGTTTCGACGGACATCGAAAGATTCACGACCAAGCACCCCAATTTCATCGTCGTCGTCATGCATTGACTCGGATACGGAGGACAGTATGTCAGACACATCATCAGTGACTTCATCGGAGGATGGAGACGCCGATAGATTAGGCCAATTTGAGTTTAACGAACCACCCGATGACTTTAACATCAATGGAGATGTGAGAAACTTCATCAACGGAGTAACCGACGACTTGGAAGACACTGTTTCAGTGGGAACAGTATCTCCCACAATAGCTCATCTATCGCCGCCAATCATTCTAAATCACAATAATAGCACTAGCATTAGTGGCAATACCAGTCCGAGCGCGATAGTTGTCGGCAGCACCAGTAGCGCGGCTATTGCAGCGGCGAGTATTAGTACCAACGGAATTCTAAACAATAGTATTCACCTAACAAATCCATACAACTCGCCGCTTTACGTCGAAGCTCGACCGATAGTTCTACATCATCATACAATGCCCCTGGGTGCAATGTCACCGCATCCCCATCTAACGCACCATAATAATCCATTTACAGCGGCGCCAATTGTGGCGGCGATTGGTGCTACACCTGCGCCAGCAGCAACACCACCATCACAACCGCAACAACCAGCGCCTACAACAAACGGACACAACGACATCAGTAGCGATGCCCAGGAGATCTCGAGAATTCTTCAGCAATGTCACAATGGCGGCACCGGTGGAATTGTGACGGTCCCGCCAACACACTCTGCAGTAATTCCCGCCATAGTGGTGGAAACGATGAAGCATGAAATAACCGCGGATTCGGTTGGCAACGACTGCGATGTCAGTATAAAAATGGAAATCGACCCTGGACCTGGTATCAGTGCATCCGTCGCCTACTCGCACCTTGATCAGTTCAAAAACGACAGAACTCCGTCACCAGCGACAACAGCTGAGCCAATACTAACCAGCGAACAGCGTGATGCCATTCGAAGTCATAATATCGATCTGCGGGCAACCATATTCCGAGACATTCGCCGACCCGGCAGAAACTATTCGCAACTCTTGGAGAATCTTAATCTTATCAAAGGCGATGTCGACACAAAATCAAAATTCATTCAAATGTGCGTCACCGAGTCGTTGCGCTTTCGACGTCGTCTAATGGCCAACAGCATACAAGAGTGGTGGGAGAAACGGACCAACAGCAGTAGTAGTTACCCCCTACAGAACACCACAAATTCAAGCTAACAGCCTGGCTACTAAGCGACGACATACATTTTGCTTTTGTTTTTCTTTCAGATCATTATATTTGCTTTAGTAGTACATATACTAGTTATCGTAATAGTAGTTGTAGACGTCGTAGTAGTATATATAATGTAGTAAGAAAGAGTAGTCAGATTATCATTTTTTGTTTGTTTTCTTTTTTAAACAATCGAAACAGAAACCTTTCAAGAACTTCGTTAATTTTGTAAATATCGTTAAAATCGAGAAAGAATAGAGTTCTATGCGTACATACATCATTTAAAAAAAAAAATACAACTAAAATACAATTTGTCTGTCATTATTTCTAATTTAAAAAAAAATAGTACGAACATTTTTGAGTTTGAATTAATTCGTTTTATTGTCAGTTTAGGTCGGTTACTTCTCCTTCTACGGATTGTTGTTTTTTTACTAAATCATTGGTGGACCACTGCTCGATCAGTGGTTGCGGTCCTTTGTAAATTGTATCTATATTTTTGAGATTCCCATCATCAACTTCAATCCTCAACGAACGCCTTGGTTATTAAAAGTAATATTCGCAAACTTCCCCTTTGAAGCAAAGCGAAGTGTGCTTTTAAAATTTGCAAAAGAAAAATGAAGGTGTATACGCCGGTATTACAGGTATAGTCCGTTCCAAATCTTTTGGCTTGACATCAGATTTCATAGGAAACATATGTTGCTTTAAACCACGTAGAACCGGAGATCGTTAAAGTAGTGACATACAGAAATGCAAAATACTTCGCTAGTGATTCTACAAGAACCGTTCAATGTGCCTTTATAGGCAACAACTCGTATAACGGACGTCTTTGCATATGACCAGAAAAATGCCTTTAAATGAAATTGTGCGCACTTCCGCTTAGCCCTTTTCCTATACGATCACTTTCAAAAATATATCCTGTAGGAAAATACTTACGATTTGATAACGAACGTATTTCTGCTCGTTGTGTGTCCATTTTTCGTTTTTAATATGGATTGAAACAAACAAAATAGGTCTGTTCCTTTACTTTTAAATCTTACGAATTTTTACAAATTCTTACGCATTTTACTGAATTGTAGTTCTCTTGTCATAAAAGAGAGCGGCTTCAAGAGAGCAAGATATTTCCCCTCTTACTAGTTTTTACTCAAAAAATTTAATTGCGTAAGAATTGAAGCAACTGTCAGTCGTATGAAAATTGACAGCTGATTTGAATTTGTTGTTTTATTTGTTCACTCCAATTTATGAACTATCTGTCATGTCATTTTTCACAGGTTAAGGCTGGTACGCTGTTCGAGTGAAATCCAATTTTTCATAATCTTTTTTCACTGCGAAATGTCAAAATGAACTTTTCACATGAAAATTTCACCAGTTGAAGTGAAAAATAATTGTTCAAAAAGTGATTTGTAGGAATCATTACTTGCTATTTTACATGGCTTTTATTGTCCGTCGCATTTAATTTTTGACATTTCGGCGTGAAAATTTCACTTTCAATTTCACAGCACTTTTTGGAGAGGAGTGAAAATTTCATTACACTCGAACAGCGACCAGCCTTTACTACAAAAGTGTTCCTTTACATAAGTTTCCCTCTCTGAGAGAGAATTCATCCCCTCCACTGTCATTTTGACAGCCTTTTCCATTTTTACTACAAAAGTAAAGGAACAGCCGACCCAATGAATACAACTTTGACGTTAACTCTGGCAAACTTTCCACAAAAATTTCCATCAACATAATATAGGTACTCCCGCTTTTCACTTCCCTCATTTTGTAGTTATTAGGTTTGTTTGACGTGGGCACTAGTGCGCAGTGGGTTAAAGTGGGTTAATGTGTTCGATAAAGCACCGAACTCGTCCTGGTACTGAAAACCTGTATTCGACATGACTTCTTTTGCGCCCTAGTTGTGCCCTAAACTGACCCTAGTTAATTTGTCGGGGCAAGAATTCAGTGCTGAGTTTCGCTGTCATTTTGCTTGCTGTCATTCATTTAGCAGAATTTTCAGGGTTATGCAGGGTTTTGGACAAGCGTGAAAATTAGCTGACACTTCTCAGTGCGCACTAGTGGGTACTAGTGCTAGCCACGTCAAACAAACCTTTTGTTAGTATGAAAAGAAATAAGAAAGGCAAACGAAACATTTGAAAACAAAATTCAAATTTTAGAGCAAAGAGGAGAGAAAATTATTCTCTTTGTTTGCTTACATTTTCCAAGTCAAATTTAAAATACGTGAATTATCGAATTCCAAAGAGTGGGTGGGATATTCCTCTGTGCGAAAATTAAAATATAGTATGGTAAACTTCAAAGGCAAAACAGAATTTAAAAACATATCACCGTTTTTCGATAGCGAAGTTTTTTTCCGGGAGAGTCCTGAATCGAAAAAATGCCATTGGCATAAAAAATTCTCTTCTGGTGATTTTGGGAAGAGAATTTCGCTTTTCGATTTGAAGTGCAAAACAGAATACACTCAAGAACACAAGTGTAATTTGTGTATTTTACAGAGACAGCAGCCGTAGATTTTTTTGGCATTTCACCAATACATTCCTGGTTCAACCAGAAGCAGTTTTCTTGTTCCATTGGATTTCAGAATGAGTTAATCCCCGAAGTAATCACTTACAATTAACTGCAATTTTTTTTCGGGACGACCTGTCTGTGACAATGATAAATATTACTGTGTATATTTGAGCTTTAAAGTGCCCCTGAATTCCGATTTTTGCCCTTTGAAAATGTTCTGTTATGTCAAAATGACAATCACTACAATGAATGCTGGTAAATAAAGCAATTAAATTGCGTGTCAATGATATGATTTGCTGACACATTTGGCTCCATAAATTTGTCTAATGAATTTTGGGCCGCATTGCCGACTGTGATTGAAATATGTACATTTTTCTTAACTTTGGGAATTAGAGGTCCCAAATCTAACCTGCAATATACTTATTGCAGGGTATGGTTTCTTTCGGGTGAGAATCTAATTAATAATAATTATAATAATGTAGAAAGTGGTAACCAAATTTTGACACAACAAATTTTCGTATTATAAATTATTCACCTAAATGACATTTACGAAAATAAATTTCTCCCGCAAAGCCCGGCAAAAACAATGCAAGGAAACATTAACATCAAAAATGTAACCAGCATTTTATTGAGCAGTCTTAGTTTTTGACAGTTTGACTGACGTAACTACTGCCCTATAATTCAAATTCAATTCTGTAAGTATGATCTTTTCTCCCACCCCCTTTCCATTCATTAAATTAAAGGTAAAAAAAACGCTTACTATTAATTTTGTATATCTTTCTATTTATTTGTTGTTTTATTGTTATGAAAATATGAGAAAAAAAATAATTAAAACAAAATAAAAAATTGTTATTTGTTTTAACAAACAAAACTTTTACCAGGCAAAAGTTTAACTAAAATGAGAATACATATACAGCAAATTATGATGAAACAAAAATTTTGTTTACAAAAATTATAGAAAAAAAGTGATTATGTTATTTTATTTTTTGTATACAAATTTCGAAGACAATTAATTGTACAGAGTGATGTTTAAGAAAAACATTATAACACACATAGGACCCTAGTATTTAAGATAGGTAAAAAATAATATTTTCTATAATAGGTATAGAAATTATTTTACAAGATTGTTTTTAATGTAAAAAAAGAAAAATAATGACCCATCTAGGATAATCTAATTTTATTATTGAAACATGCCGGGAGCAAAATACAAAAAAAAACGACTCTAGAAAGTTAGAACATATAGAAATGTGTATGCAAGAGGAAACGGTATATATGTATGTAGTCTAAACGTTAAAAAAAAAAAAAAAATTGTGTGATAGGTTATGAAATGAAAAAATGAGAAAAAATATATATAAACATAAAACAAAAATCACATAAAATGTTCATGTTCTATGTCGTGTCCCCAAATCCCTCTAATTGGTTTTCGAAAGGATAAAAAAAAAACTTTTACAAATAAAAACAAAAAACGTTTTAGGAAATTATTATGGACGACAATAGTGTGCAGTTTGTTATTTGGTAATAGATGTCGCAAGTTACATCACCGGCACATAAGCACATGCCGGATAGAAGGTGGATGTTTTTTTTAATGCGTATGCTTTATGTATGGTGCAGCGATACGACGAGGAAAGACAGCCTCCTACACATATTAACCCACGTCTATGCTCACTCCCTTGTTCTACCCTTGGATGAATTTTATTTTTACAGGTGAAGAACTCAATGCTATTGGAGATGATGCTTGTTATGCAGTTGCTGGAAAAGGATGTTTCGATTTATAAGGGTAAGCTGTAAGGAGATGATGAAAAAGTCGAGCGCAATTTGCGACTTGAAAATAAATATTTAATTTCGAAGTAAAGCCTGGTACACTGTTCGAGTGAAATCCAAATTTTCATACAAATTTTTCACTGCGAAATGTCAAAATGAACTTTGAATAATTGTTCAAAAAGTGACTTGTAGGGGGCGTTACTTGCTATTTCACTTGGCTTTTATTGTTTCACTTTCAATTTCACAGCAATTTCTTGGAGAGGAGTGAAAATTTCACTTCACTTGAACCATAATGAATTCGAACACATTAGTCAAATTAAGGCAAAGAGAGAAAAAAATATTTCCCCTCCATAAAAAACCTGCAAATAGTAGCCCAAGAAATTTCTTCGGGCTAGTTTGTTATAACTGGAAACTGGCTTTAGCTGTCAAATATCTCAAAAGTCAATTTGAATTAGCTGTTTATTTCGGTTTTGTTTATTGAGTTTTGAAAATTGTAATTTAAAATTGATAAATCGGCAAGAAAAATAAATAGTAAACTGTATCCAAGTGTTTTTTAACGTCTGCAAATTGGTTTCAACAAACGTCATGCCAAACTTTCGTTCCTGTACTTTTTGGTTATACATTCTCTTTTTCTGAGAGAATATTATCCCCACTCCTTGATATCTGACATTTTGCCGAAATTGGCCCAAAAAGTAAGGGAACAGACCTATTATTATTATCCGTAAATAGATAGTCTGTCTATACCTATACAATCAAAGTGATTGCAGGACAAAGCGTATAAATGTAGTCGCAGTCGGAGCACAAATTCAAATTTGTTATACGATTAGTTAGTCATCCAAATCGATCGATCATCCCGGAGACTTACTGACGTCACAAAAATTTAGTCTTCCGATCGTTATAAGTGGTCACATTCAAAGACTTAGTTGTCTTAAGTACCCAGTAGTAGTTAGTACTCAGTCACGAATTTCTTGACTAGATTCGTCGGCTACCCCTCCATAAACGTCAACTGATACAGCTGCCCATGTGACCGATGTAGGCCAATCAAAACTGAGACACATGAAGTCAGTCAGCTGTCAGACTTACTAAACTAGATACTTGAACGTCCCCAATCTGTCAGCTAGCCATCCATTTGCACTCATGGATGTCATTTATTATAAGGTTTGTTAGACGTGACTATCACAGTGCCCATAAGCCTGAAACTTCGGCTTCTATATCGAACGCATAATATGCTGCCCAGAAGTTTGACAATAAAAAATTAACGACAGAAATCGATATGACCGCGAAACTCAGCAATGAATTCGTGCCCCGACAAATTAACTCGGGCCAGTTGGGGGCAAAACTAGGGTGCCCTAGAAGTCATATCAAACACAGGTTTTCAGTACAAGGGCGACTTCAATGCTATATCGAACACACGTCAAACAGACCCAGAGTTATGACATGTAAATCTGCATCGAAAGATGATAACTGCCAACTATTTAAAATTTTCAAACGGCTTTACTTTATTTTTCCATCTAGAACTGTCATAGATAGCCGCCCACTTAATAAGCAACAAGTTGTTGAGTCAAATGTCGTAATATGACTGAATTTTAAAGTAAAGTAACTGGATTTGAAAATAAAAAAACCAATGCCTAAATTCCAAAATCTGGTTATAAACGTCAACTGTTCACGTGACCGAACTAGGTCAGTCAAAACTGAGACACATTAAGTCAGCCAGCTGTCAGACTTTCTTAACAAGATCCAGTATCATGACTAGATTTGTCGGCTAACCCTCTATAAACGTCTTGACCGATTTCGACCAGTCAAAATTGAGACTTAAGTAACTCAGTCAGCTGTCAGACTGCAATTCTACACTTGTATTTACTTTAAGGTAGAGCACGTTCTTCAATTTACTTCAAAAGATTCAAACTCAAATACCATCTTAAGGCTGGTACGCTGTTCGAGTGAAGTGAAGTTTTCACTCCTCTTGAGAAAGTGCTGTAAAATTGAAAGTGAAATTTTCACGCCGAAATGTCAGAAATTTAATGCGACGAACAATAAAAGCCAAGTGAAATAGCTTCAGTAACGCCCCCTACAAATCACTTTTTGAAAAACTATTTTTCACTTGAACAGCGTAGGTACTGCCTGGTGAAATTTTCACGTGGAAAGTTCATTTTGACATTTCGCAGTGAAAAATTTGTATGCAAAATTGAATTTTACTCGAACAGCGTACCAGCCTTTAAACTATACTAAAACTCAAAACGTATTTGAAAAGAAGATTTCCATAACTTTTGTTTTTACAAGTTTACGGTTTAAATGCGAGTATTTCCACGGAAGGGAAACTGATCCCACCTGTCTGAGATACATTAATGGATTCATTTTCAAATAGGCGGTGTACGCTCAACGCTAAAATTAAATCAATTACAATGCTGGCATAAAACTTAATTATTATTAATATAATTATTATGCTTTATTTTTCGTTGTCATCACAACGCTAATTAATGTCAGGTTCTGATACCGAAAATATCCGACTTTTTACTGGGGACAATGAATAACGTAATAAGTTGCTATAGGTACGGATTTCGTTTCCACTTGCAGTATAAATAAATCTATGCTTACACCACGTCGCCACCCTTATCTGTAAGGTTTTTATACAGGCAGGAAGTTGTATAGGAATTAAAAAGTTTTAAACATACATTCTGTTACAGTGGTAGTTACAGTGGGTAATTTACTGAATTCCGAAATATGAATTTAGTTTAGTTTAAAAACGAAGCAGCGAGCAGTTCTATTTTAAATGTCTAAATTTTAAAGATTTGTAATAGGTTCATAAATATGAAAAGCCAACAGAGAAAATCTGCATCTCTGAAAAACAACTCGAATTATAACGATTCTGTGACAGAACCTCAATAAATACAAATAAATGTGGGCCCAGTGGTAGTGTTAGTGAGCTTCGATCACCGGGAAAAAAAAAACAAATATACAGTATATTTTTAGTATTTTAATATATGGTTGATTAAGGTGGTTATGCTTTCCCTCCATCCTGATGAGGGAAAAACACAAGTAGCGCTTAAGTAGCGGACATTCGCAAAGAAGGTGGAACACTGTTTCACTCTTGTTAGTGTCAGGCAGCTATACGACAGTGGGTGTTGTGGGGGTTGCCAAGCTTGGCTGCTTGAGTTCCTAGAGGCCAGTGGCCCGTACTAATCGGCGTAAGTCTAGCGACATCTGCACGCGTTCTGGAAAGGAGGTTATTTGTTCAGGCTTCGTCGAATGTTGGCCCAATATTTCTAGAAATTACACAATTTTTGATGTTCACCCATCCAGTCACGGCCCCTGCAATGTAGTGAAGGAGGATTTCTCTCTTTACATAAAATATATAGTGTCCAGATTGAATTTTTCGAAATCACAGTAGCGAACTTTTCGGTACAAAATTGCATATTGTGACGAACAAAATATATAATGCGAAGGCTTAAAATTATTAGTAAGTCCCAAAGAGTATAACTGTCAAAGAAAGCATTTTCAATTGAGGCCCTGTCAAACGATATAAACTGGTATAGGTCCGTCCCAAGAAAATAGAAGTCACAAGAACGGGAACGACTGGGTCGAAGAAGCGATGACTTTGGGGTCATATGGGTACCTATTGCGCCATCTATTTAATTTTTTTTTACCAATTTCTTCTTCTTCTTTACTTATCCGCTGTAAAACAATTGCGCCTCTAGAAAATATTTTCACACCGTAATGTAGGTATGTGAACAACGGACATAGTGAGTACGTTCGGATACCTAGTTTAGTAAGTCTGACAGCTGACTGATTAGATGTGTTTGAGTTTTCAGTGGCCCAAATTGGTCACGTGATTAGCTTTTGCAGTTGACGTTTTTGGAGGGATAGCCAACAAATCTAATCAAGAAAATCCTGCCTGCGTACTCAGTTGACATTTTAAAGTGACAAAATTCAAAAATAAAACGCGATAATACAACAACAACTCAATTTACTTAGTAAAAGCATTCGTATACCTAGTCCAGACGAATCTAGTTGATGTTTTACACAAACTAGGTATCCGAACGTCCCCAGTATTGCTTCTATTAAGTCGACGCCTAGGGTTTCCCCAAATGATTTAAAAAGTCCGATAGAGGTCGTTAGAAATTCGGATACCAAGTTTATGTAAAACTTCAATAGAGTTTTCGGGACTAGGTATGCGGAAACGCGTTGACTGTTCAACTCGAAATGTTGTTATATTCTCGCAGTTTATTTTGAATTTATTTTAAACTGTCAACTGAGTATGCAGGCAGGATTTTCTTGATTAGATTTGTCCACTACCTCTCGATAACATGTCAACTGAAAAACCTATTCAAGTGATCAATATGGGCCCATTAAAACTGAAATACATCAAGATTTACTAAACTAAAAATCCGAACGTCGTCCCTATAGATGGCTTGTGAACGTCACGCCCGATTTCTGACAGTGTAGTTGCATCAGAGCCAACAATTGATTTTAATTTATCACAAAACATATTTTACAGCGACGAAAATGATAACTTTATAATTGTGCACTTAACCGGCAATTTATTATCCGCTTTCTATCTTTAGAAGCATTTTCAAATAACTTTCCAACAAATCGTAAACAAATTAAATTTAAAAGAAAATCTTATTCACAAATAGAAATTTAAGTGAACAGCTGGGAACCTGAGAGCCGTGGGAATTCAATCATTCCTGCTTAAAATAAAATAACTCTACACGAAACTATTTTTTACCAAAATAAATGCACAATTTGTACTCGTTCAAACATAATAATTTCCATCTCAATACACGAGTACCTATCTGAAGTCTATTAATAAGTTAATAAACAAAAAACAAACAAATTAATACAAATCATTCCTACGCACTCATTCAGAAATGCCAATGCGGGGTCTAGCTCTGGTCTTATGACGTTTTCACTAGGTATATGTTCAAATTCAAATGTCTCCAAATATGTAACCAAGTAAGTAGGTATACTGATTGCGGCTTTAGTGGGCGGTTCTTACTCATTTGACGTGGGTTAATTAAAGTGGAAGTGTCTGGAATTCACTAGAGAAATTAAAACATTAGTAACAGTTTCAGAGCATCACGTATAGTTGAGTCACTTATGAGATGGTGGACTTATGGAGAGAGAGGTCGTAATTGATGTGAAATTACATATTTAGGTATTGCGAGTTTGATAATCAGCTCAAGTAGGTACCTATACCTTCTCACTTGATATCAGTCTGATAATGCTTTTGGAGAAACATAATTTATTTGTGCACAGTATTCTTGTTGTTCTTAGTTCATTCTCTAAAATGAATAGAGTCTGCTAATATTTTAACATTTAGAGCAAGAAGAACGGGTGTTTTTGTGAGACGTGTAATAGTCCTCAACTATTCATTAACATGATTTGTGGCCTAATTATCGGTGATCATGGGTAAATTGGCAATATGACATGAGATTACCGCTCTAGAGTGAACCAATCGGTGAGAAAAACTGAGCTATTGTCTACAACCTAGCACCTCTGTTCTAAATATAGCTTTTAACGACACTTTTAAATGGTCTAGTTGGCAAATGTGACTACATAGTAAAAATGTTGCCTCATTTTGGGGCCTGGTATGTCCAAAGATTAAAGGATGCAATTCGGGTTATCTGAACAGTACCTACCTAGGCAGTTAAAGCCAGAGTCAAACCATACTCAGACTGAGACCTCCAACTTGCAATCCTCTTGTCGTTTTTTTTTTTTTAAATCTGACTGTTTGGCTTCCGGTGTTATGTCAATCAGAATCGGTGTGACATACAAAAAATGAAAAAATGCTACCAATCGTGGTGGAATGTGATAGAGTTCGGGAATACCACCTCTTAACAAAAATTAATATATTGTTAAAAGGTGGTTATCAATAAGACAATATCTACAGGAGATATTTTACATATATATGATCGTGGTTACTTACTTTACCACTTTTCGATATCACTAGCATCGGCTGTATGTGTACTGTGTACATTTTTCTTAAATAACTGATGAAAGTTGGCTCAAAATGTTACTATTTTCTTACATCAATAATGCATTGTTAATTTTTTATAAACATTCAAAGCAAATGTACACTTATTTCTAAAAAAAAAATACTATCCACATGTAATGAATAATCTCGAACTCAACGGTTAATATTCTACGAACGCTTTGAAGTTACGTGACATTTGTCAATACGAATTTCCATGTAGGAAACAAAACTAACGCACCTAATCTTGTCAGCTCCGTAAAACTTTAGCTTATAGGCAAATAACTGTAAATCGGCCGAAGTTGGGGGTCTCATTGTTGTCTCCGGTTAAAGCCAAGTTTCACGTTTTTGTTTCCCGCTGTACAAAAACTTTAGACTGATTTAAAGCCAACAAATAGGTGTCAACGTCAAGGTGCAGACTTCAAAACGAAGGACCTTATCAACAGTTTGAAGGTATAATGGAGAAGAATTTTAAGAAGGAAAAGCGTTTGTTGCGATTGACATTTTATAAGAGAAGTCATTTACATTTTATGCCTTTTGATTTTGAATTGTTGCTTTCCAATTAGCTTCACTTTGACAACCAGTTGGTATCTTTTATCTCTGTATTTTTATAAGTAGTTTAATATGTTATGCATAATTATACCCATAATATACGTATGTAGGTACCTATCTGTCTACCAATCTTCTTTTTTCTTACGAAACATTTTTTTACACCACTGTAAAGTGTTTTTTTTTTACATGATTAAATGCAATCCTCTTGATGTACCTATTTAAAAATATTCTTGTTTAAATATGAAAAGGTATGTACCTATACAGATATTGATAAAGCCGTTACAAATCTTATCTTTGAAGGTTGGTAAGATACCTCTGTGAAGCAATAGGTATAGATATTAATTGCATTGCAATGCATACCTGCCTATATTAAAATGTAAATAAAAAAATAAAACGATAATACCTGTGATTAAAACAGAGGAATATTGCTGCAAAATGTGATGTTACATTTATGTTTCTCATGCCTAGGTAGAATTACAAATTATTGACATGTAACGCCGGCATTAGTAACATACCTTTATGAACGATTAAATTCGTCACTTGCGTGGGAAATGCCATTTATTTTCATAAATGATTTCATAAATTCCTACAATTCCCATCGAACAGAATTTCCATAAATAGAACTGTCTACTCAGAATCTGAATTGAAAACAGAACTTAGAAGCAGGCACAGTTTATTATTGTTGGTAAATGCAGGTTAACATCATTCGGCTTTCGTCCATTATTCATCACATTCATCAAGGATCACTATCATTTTACTTTTTACTATAATGTCAGAGGTATCTAGTATAGGAACAGTAGCCGAGCAGCGTTTTTCTGGTGAAAGACAAAAAAACAACATCCAAACAAATCAAAGAAAACATGGAATAATTGAACAGAAACAGAGAGCCAAAAACACAAACGTCTGATCTCTGTCTCTGTTGTCTGTTCTGTTTACATCGAGTGAAAAAGACTGCAAATTGAGTAGGTTTAAAATTAAGATGGAGTGATTCATTATTTTCTAACACTAGACAGAGTTGCTCTCAGATGATTATGCGAAAAAGTACATTATTGGTCAAAGTTATTAATTAGTGAATAATAAATAAATGGGTCTTTGAATGAATCACTCAAAATTAGAACAAAAATAAGACGTATAGAGGTACTTACTTCACTTTTACGCATTCTTTATTCGTCACCTGGAACTAATATAAAGAAAATTTAAGGATCTGACGAATTGTCGAGAAAAGGCTCTTTCGGCGGTGATAATGTCAGTCTGCACAACGCTTAACAACTCATTCACGCGGACGCAACAGGTAAAGCAAGTCATAGGTGGAAACATCTAGGATACTGCGACGTTGCTAGGCTTACTTGGCCAACCCTGGACACTAAAAGAACCAAGGCGCTTCTGCGACTCAACAGATCTAGTATCTCGCTAGTCGCTAATGTCATTACCGGGCATTGTATTCTGGGCAAACACGCGTGTAGACTTGGACTGCCATACAATGACTTTTGCAGAAGCTGCACGGACGAGGAGGAAGATGAGTCTGTCACCCACTTCCTCTGCAGCTGCCCCGCTCTATCCGGTTTAAGGAGGGCTTACTTAGGTAATTACTTCCTCAATGATCTAAGTGATCTAAGCTTAATCAGCGCTGCAAACATTCTTAGCTTCATCAATGGTAGCAAATGGTTTACATGAGTAACCGGTTAAGGAACCGCCAACACCAGTGGTATCCACAATGGGCCGACTTACGGCCTAAGTGCTTCTCTCACCGCTCACCGAGAGCCACTTTAACATACATACATAAGGATCTAAACAGTGATCCTCTAGAATGAATAACCTTCCCTAGGAATAAAAGGAACGATGACAATGCATGGAAACCGAGATCAGGGGCAACCCCCAACTTCGGTCGATTTACAGTTATTTGTCTACAGAGCTGACAAGATTAGGAGCGTTAGCATTGGGCACATACAAAAACTTGGTTGCTTTAAGACGACTATTTTGGTCTGGAATATATGTAATCTAAACTCAAAAACTTGATTGGTCGGAAATGTCACTTTTCTGACCGATCTACCCAATCAAAATTGACATACATCAAATCAGTCAAAGTTGGGGCGGGTTTCATTTTGGTTTGTCTCTGACTGAGATGCCACTACCATTAGCTTTTTTAGAGACATTTTCAATATCAATAAGTTCTGTTTAATTAAACGTCTAATTCTGTAATGAAATAAACTTCAATAATGCTATCCCGAGTCACTTCTTTTGAGCCTGTGGTCTTTAGCCTGAAAGTCTGCAAGGATTTGTGATAAAATGACAAAACTTAAATAATTTTTGTATATATGCGATATTTGTTTATGATTGGGCTTGCGTTCAGGTTACATCTAGTCCAGGCCAATCTAGTCGACTTAAATAACTGGGTTTAAGAATGTGTCCACTTTTTCTAACAGCAGTGAAGCAAATGTCATTTTTCGTATACTGTCAAAGGGACAAGGGCACACCTTTACTCTGTTGTATTCTTCTGTTGCAATGGGTCAGGGTGTAGATAAAATGCAAAAGAAAACCGAAAAATTTGACAGTACCTAGGTAGGTATATTTATGTCGTTTTCCATTGGGCAAAAAGAAGCGTCCGGGAGAGTCCGGAATCGAAAAAATCACTTCTGAAACCGTTCCATTGGCACAAAAAATACTCTTCTGGTGATTCTGAGAAGAGAAATTCGCTTCTCGATTTGAAGTCAGAATCCACTCAAGGAGCACTCACACATGTGTAATTCATGTATTTTACACAAGCCAGCTGACAGCAGCCGTAGATTATTTTTTGGCGTTTTACCAATACATTTCTGCATTCAACCAGAAGCAGTTTTCTTGTTCCATTGGATTGCAGAATGAGTGAATCCCCGAGTGAAACCAATGGAAAACGACATTATTGTTGAACGAACAAATTTTGCATTTTCGCAATGATACTAGACCAATTGCATCGTGAGTACCTCTAAAATATAATATATAAAAAATCATCTATGTACTTTCTTTATACAAAAATATTATATGCAAGAAGTACTTTTTTCTTCACATCAAAATAGATGGCTTTCTTATCAATGACGAAACGGAAACATCAAAACATCTGCCAGCCTTAAAGTAAAAATGTGCCTACCCAAAACATGATGAGAATCCCATTAAGTCAATGCCTTTTTCAGAAACAATATTGTAAAATCTAAGGCAACTCATCGTAGATTCTTGAGAATTGTTTTTTGTTATGACAACATAATCATTGAAACCATACCGTAGGTAAACAGTTCTATCTTTTTCTACATGTAGGCGTTCTGCCCACTATTTACAAGTGAGGTCACACCATTAAACATCCAAATGTGCTCTCCACATAGCTAATCATCTGTCAAATGAAAATCTACTCAAAATGTCACCGCCACCAAGTACAGTACGAAACAAGTTTTTATCTTTCTTGAATATTCTCTCAAATGAATCAGAGTTTTAAATAAAACCACTCAAGAGAGCGTCCAACAATTCAGTCTCAAAGAAAACGTCAATTTGGAAAGGAAAATTTGCTCCGTTCAGTTAAATAGAATTTCGCGTTCACCGTGTGAAGAAGTGTTTTCAAAATCCTACCGTGATATTATATTTTTAAACAATAAACACAAAATAGTTGTGCTGTGGCATTAGTGTGAAATTAAACTTATTTATTTAAACAAATAAACCAACAACAAAGCAGAAATGGCCGAAGCAAACAAGAGGAATATTCCCATCAAATTGGGCGATTTCAGTGTGATTGATACAGAATTCTCAAGCATTCGGGAGCGATTCGATTCTGAAATGCGCAAAATGGAAGAAGAAATGGCCAAATTCCGATCCGAGTTGATGAATCGTGAAGCAAACTTCTTTGAGTCGACAAGGTATGTTGTGTAGTTATTATTGTTTATTTTACCTACCCAAAAGCCGGTCTCTGATTGGAGTAAGAAAATTCAAAAAGCACAACGTAGCAGTGCCTATAGCATTCGTTTCGGATAGCTAGATGTACAAACGAATTTTTTATCAGGACAATGAACATTGTTACTAAAATAGAAATGTTTGTTAGCCGAAAACCTCATAGTAACGGAGAGGTATCGATTAACGCTCACTGATTGATGACGCGGCTACAAAAAATGTCGAAATCCTAAAAATAGTGCAGCGTTTGGTGAGGCCAAGTAGTAGGTAGTGTGCGGCATAGAAGCGCCAGCGATATATACCTACTTTATATCTTCGCCTCGTTGCTTAGCTTTGTTTCATGTTGTATGTTGCAGTATTGGGGAACAGTGGTGGTGGGTGTATTTACTACTGAGAAAGATTAGACCCTAAGCCTGCAGTGTTTTGATTACAGGAGGTAGGGCAATATGATTCTGGACATTTTCCTCATAAACTAGAATAAATTATTGATTTCTGTGACAGACAAAGTAACCTGTAGATTACGGATCTTATAAGTTCAAGGCTATGACCATATTGCTAAGTTTGTAATGAGTTGTTTGCGGCGAGGAGCGCTTCATGACGGTTAAAATTCGTAAACCTACCTACCTATTTCCTTATATTGATTTACTTACTTATTCACTTTGATATTGTTGCAATACCCAAAGTCTGTGTAAAACTGAGTTTTCTTTTTTACTATGTGTGCAAATTGCTTAGAAATTCTACAGAACAACAGTCAAAAACAATCCGTTATAAAATACAAAAATGTTCTCCGTTATTAAAAGCGCCCGCAAATGTTTAAGCAGCTGCCCCTTTTTGTAACTCTTTACAATTCGCAACTTAACATTTTGTTCATCGCTCTGACGAGCAAAGGCAATTTCACAAATTGCGCGCGTTATCGTTTAGCTGAACAAAGTCTATATATACAAAGATAACAAATAAATATGAATCGAACAATCACTTTCTTATGACAGAAACTAAGGAACAATTCGATTGTATTCGTATTTTCGAAAACCAAATAAGCGCCAGTTACCTACTAGAAGACGATATTAAAAGAATAGATAAGCTTATCGCATTTACTGCTGAATTGAATGGTGTCGGACGGAATGGTCTGCACCTGTACAAACCCTCTCCAAACAATGAAAATCAGAACAGATATGATGGGCTTTTCTGGTTCGATCATTGTGTTCCACTTTAGATTTCACTTTGCAAAACGTTCATTGTTTGAAAGTCTGTTCTTATCAGCTTTTAAGTTGATATCAGTGAAAGTCTGTGGTGGTTTTACCTATCTATCGGGATGCGCGGAAACACATACACAAGGTCGCTATAGAAAGCGGCTCGTCCCAGATATATTTACCTATTTTACCTATGATGGGCAAAGCGATAAATTAGCGCAACTTTTGAGCAGTCAATCTTTTTATAGTTATATATCTGATCAGTAAAGTCTTCCAACGTCCTAATTTTACGTATAAGTTCACAGCAGGATTGCTCTTGTCTCTGGGTATAGTCTCTAGTTGCCCACGCCAAATTAGTTGAAGTTATAATAAAACTGTCATCACCTGAGGGTGTTTGCGGTAGTAGAAGATAGTATAGATTTACTGAGAGCCCTTAAAAAATCGTTAATTTTTGGAATGCCCCGGGTGGTCTCTAACAATACATCACGACTCACAATTCACAACTAACAAGTGACTGCCCACTTAGGGTAATTTGATGAATATTGGGCGTTCAAGAGGCCATCTGTAAACATCGAGCAACATCGAGGTGTTGTAGTCTCCTCACATCAGTTGCTTGCTCGAAGCTGGTCGTCATCGTTAGGAGTGATGTCAATACCTGTATCCCCTACGTTTATAACCGGTCCTTCGTGGGTGTTTTTTTTTGTGTTCTGCTCTTAGTTCTTTAATTAGTAGAATCAACATTACGTCATTGTAATGTCATGAATTGCCCGTTTATGCTGTAATTCGATTCGGCCCTCAGGTGCCTCTGTGTGACAAATAGGAACTCAAACTTATCACACACGTTTAGTTTGATTTCGCCTGTTTCTTCAGTAAATTGTCTATGCCTCCATTTATCTTGTTTTTCTCCTCGTCATAATAAACTTGGCAAATAAATCTCGTCTTTCACAAATAGAGCGCTCAGCCAAAAACTGTGTGCACAATCCATTTGCTGGAAACGTCTTAAATGTAAACATCATAATATTTGTTTATACGAAACCCGCTTGCGTATTTTTGCATATGCACCATCTGTTAGTCAGCTTTGGCACAGCAGCGTAGTATCATTAAAAAATAAACCCAGCGAGGCGTTGAAACACAAAAATGTACATCGCCCACAATGACTAATTAAAATGCACAGCGCCATTAAATTTGCTTCCACCCCTATAGATCTAGATCGCTATAAAACATAAATTTAACGATATAGGTGTCTCAAAGAATATTTGTGTCGTCTCCACAAAGGAATTCTGTTCGTTTTCTGGTAAAAATTCAAGCGAAGAAGCTTAATTCCAGATGAGAGAACAAGTATTTCTAAAAAAAATAATAATAATTCTAACTAACGATGACTTATGAAATGAGGGGCGACGTGTTTACTGGTGATGTCATTAGATTCGAAGTATAAAGGCTGCCCGATGAGTGCACAGTGTACACTTTGGCATATCATTAATAACAATTTAAAAAAAATATATACAATCGATTTGGTATTGAAAAACACTTGTCAGTTTGAGAGGTTTTCTCGAAAATTACGACAATACTTGAAATTTATTTTACTATATTATGTATGTATAGTATATGGCATGGGTGTGGAAGGATATGGTTTAGGTACACGAAAGGAACTTTGCCACTTCCGAATGACTTCCATTTTACGCTCAATCACGAATAAAAAAAAGAAGAAAGGTGACGTAACCCGCTTTGTTGTGGCCCATAGTCGTAAAAAGTGTGTGTTAATGTAGGTCAGCAGTTTGCTGGAGTAAAAGTGACGAATTGCTACTTTATAAAACTGGGGGTGGATCAGATATATATACATTTATGTACCTACCTACATACTCGCGTATGCCTTTTGCAATGGAGCGTGTTAAACACAATAACGAGGGAGTTTCATTCACGACTTGAAGTTTCTTATCGGACTGATTTAATCTTTGGAGAGAGACTGTGCAATTGAAAATAAATACGTTTTTTTAGTATGTAAATCTAAGTGCCAATTGTTTGCCTTACTCGGTTGTTTGAGGAAAACTTTCACTAAGTGTTGGTGGTATTTTTGCTTAGTTGATAATGGGTATATATGGTTTGAAGATGGCAGTTGTATGAAATGTGCAGAGGGAAGTTAACCTTCTTAGGGCATTGAGATGAGGTATCTTGAAACGCCGAATACAATGTGGAAAGGAAATGCCCTCTTGCCTTTTGTATGTGATAATGCTGTAATTAAATCGTTTAAATATGCCCAATCGTTTAAATATCCCAAATTAATTTCGCACCCAATCAATTTTAGACAGTTTCTGGAATGATTTTTCATTCATTTCGTTTATGCTAAATGGATAACTGGGGTTGAATTACCGCATCCGTGATCGAGCATGTTAAATCAACAAAATTCAGTGACGTATCGCTCGCTCACGGGTGCGGGAGTTCGACCCCTGCTTTAACAATCTCGCCTGATGGGCTTTCCTACTGTCACAACAAACAATTTCATCACCCCACGTAAACAAACTCCGCACTTGTCATACGTAGGTACCCACATTTGTTTATGCGTATCACAAAAATCGTGCTTATACAAAACACTTCATTTTACTTTGATAGTTCAAATGGTACCTACTCAACACAGCCTAGTCTCGACGCAAATGTGAACATAATGTCAGGCTGATTAGATAATCAAGTGGTTTCTTGGCAGATTTATGACATTAGGAACTGATTTGATTATTCATCGTGATGTTTGTTTTCTCATATGGTTGTGTAGGTATAATGAAAGCTTTCGGTTTTCACAGATAGTCTTCAATAAGCAGATTCTGAATTATTTGGCCATTGAACTCTTGACTTTGTTAACACTTAAGTCCTTAAGTACCCATATAAACCTGCCTGCGATAACAATGAATTCGCGAAAATATTTTTTCGCGCGCATTTTTCCAAATTCTCTTGGTCAATATTGAAGTCGACACCTTATTTGTATTCATCAGACACGTTAACAGAGTATCGTTGACTTAAAGCTACATAAATCACGAAAGAACGCGACGTAAAGAACCTCTTTGGCAGATCATTGACTTCTTGTCATCAACGGAACTCGCCTAATGAGGTAAACAATTTAAGCTCCTCTACGGTTTTGACTTGATTCACATCGTTAAGGTGACGTGATTGCTTTATTGTGTTAAGTTTTAAATCCCACTTAACATGATTCAATTAGTAATTGCGCAATTACACAATTACAATCGAATAATTGAATGCAGCTGTCAATCAAAGTCGTTGAATGTTCTCTTCTAGATCACTCAGAGAAACATCGGTTGGTACATAAATGTGCGATGCAATTATTTTGCCGGCCATAAATGAATAACGAAATTAATTTCGCATTCATCGAGCGTGACATCAATTATTCATGTCATCACATTTTTTTCTTTTTAGATTTTTTCTAAAGTGCGGTACATTTCTTGAACGCTCTGATGATGTCTTTGTTTTTGAGAGCGATGATCTACTAGGGATGAAACGATACCCTCAAGGTATCGAGTACTTGTACTCGGTACTAGTATCGAAAAAAAGTATCGAAACCTACTCGGGTATCGGATGAAAAGTATCGATACCTACTCGCATCGAATTAGAATTTACGACTTTAAGCCTAGTATGCAGTTCACGTGAAATCAATTTTTTTATACAAAATTTTCACTGCGAATTGTTAAAATGAAGTTTCCACGTGAAGATAGGCAGTACGCTGTTCGAGTGAAAAATAGTTGTTCAAAAAGTGGTGTTACTTAAGCTATTTCACTTGGCTTTTATTGTCCGTCGCATTAAATTTTTGACATTTCAGCGTGAAAATTTCACTCTCAATTTCACAGCACTTTTTGAAGATGAGTGAAAATTTCACTTCACTCGAACAGCGTCCCAGCCTTTACGTGGGAACTGGGAAGAGAAAGACTAAACACATTCCTAGAGAGTTAATTTCATTTTGTAAAAGATTTCATAAAGACTGTAAGAGTGTGCGTAAAGAGATATAAAACGCATGGTGTATGTGTTTTATTAATGCTAGTGCAAGAATTTTTATGTGTGTGCGAAAAATGTATGATTATTGTTTTGTGCGAAGAGGAAATTGCATGAATATTGAGTATGTGTGTGAAACGAGGTTGGGTCTTGGGTGTTAAGTCAAAGTCCGATACTTTCATTCGATGCAAGTACTTTTAAACGATACTTACTTGGTATCGCAACCAAAAGTATCGATTCCCAAAATACTTGGTATCGAATCAAAAGTATCGAGTATGTACTTGCATTTACTTTTATCGATTCATCCCTATGATCTACATTCAGAATTATTTGTTGTTCAATTTGATGAAGGAACTTAAACCATCGTCCGATCGATCTGTCTAAAAACGCTTATGATTTCCTCTTTGAGTTGCGATTACGACAAAGTTTCTGCTTTTTTTTTACGACAGAGCGTTGTCTATATCTAACCTATCGAATCGAATGGATGGTTCACTCTCCTACTGACATTACCTGTCATCAAATTCGGATACTTCACCTTCAAACTCACATTTGTGACAGCCGTGTAAATGGGTATGTTCGATAATCCAACTCAGTTTGACAACAGGCGGTTGTCGAATGTCTGCATTTTTATTGGCCTAAGTTGAGCACGTGATCAGTTTTTCGTCACTATTGATATCTCGCAACTTTTTACTGAGAGCTAAGGCGTCAGCCAACAAAGAACATGATTGACATTTGGTTGTTCGAATGTTGACAGGACGGTCGAAAAAACTAGTTCTTGTAAGCATATTATCTGGTGTGTGCCTTGGAGACCCTTTCCTATCTGTTTTGCCACATCTTTACCTTATTAGGCATAGTTGTGCGTCAAAATCCTTTAAAAAGCGATTGAATAGCAGTGTAAATATCGGCTGTCATTTGGCGTAAAGTTACGATTGACATCTGTTCTTAATTGCATCGCATTGGTCGCGTTCCTCTGCCCGCTGGACACCTAGCACAAAATATCCAAATTTTGCAAACGTTCGAAGGATTTGCCTTTGATTTATTTTTTTTTAATGCAGCGCGTAGTTTTGCGCTAGGTTGAGAAATTTCCCTGAAAGGGATGTTTCACAGAAAGTGCTAGATGTCTAGCGCCTATGGTGATATGTCAATTTTTTTTTATATGAAGTTTGACATGCCGCTGTTCATCTAGCGGGCAGTGGAACGCGGCCATTGTGGTGGTGGCGCTTGTGGCACAACATTTTATGATAACTGGCAGGTAGATGAGGCACGGTGTCTGTGTGAGTCATTGAAAACGAGTCGCTTCATATATGCACGATCTCAGTATTAAAGATATTTCGGTATATGTAATTTGTTTTTCGGTTACTTGACTGTAATTGCAGTTCCGAAGTCTAGTTTAGTAAGTCTGACAGCTGGCTGATTTGATGTATCTCAAATGGCGACGAATCTTTTCAAAAAATTCGTGCCTGAGTTATAAGTTGACACTTTGCATATGTGGCTCTCGTCTAATCGACTTAACTAGATTTTTGAATGGGCTCATCTTCATTGAAATAATCTCCTCCGCATCTGACTTGACGTCGTAGATCTGTGACACACGCGTATACGTCATTTTCAAGTTATTTCTGTCAGATTTTTATTGCGTGTGTGGTTTTTTATTAATATTGCGGACTTTCAATTTAATTTATTCCAACGATGACAAACCAGAAATCACAGCTGTTCTGAGCATGCTGCTTGACTTTTTGTCAGTCAATTCGTTTGCTCCGATTGTTGTCTATTAGTTGTTCCTACCAATAACTTACCCACTTGCATTTTAAAATGTAGTTGCGCAAAAATTTATTGATTTCGAAAAAAAAGTAGGCGCAGACAGACAGAAAAACCCACTAACAAATTCATTCGCGACACCTAGTGCACCAACGCATCAATTCATCAAACATCGGCTTAATCTGTTGGCTGACTTCATGCAAGGTCGCTGTCACGATACAAGTCTACAACGTCAACGTCATGCAGAATAATAAAAATAAACCAACAACTTTATACAGTCCGGCTGACTGATAATTTCATGGGTGTTTGTGTGCGATCACTTTTAGCACGCGATCGTTAAACAACAAAAACAACAAGAACAGAGTAGAGAATGTAAAATTATAGCAATGACATCATCGGTGAGAATATAACACCGTGGGTTGCGCGCAGATAAACAAAATTGCACAGTTCCCTGCTATCGCTTCCCATAGAGTTTGAACTTCTATACACAGATAGCCAACTTCTTAGGTTATGAATGAATTGGAATGAAAAGAAGTAGATGAGGAAAGGAAAATGCCACGAATGGCAATGTCACATTTGTGGGACAACCGGTATATGCTGGCCAAGTTGTGGGCTAAATTATCCAATTAATCGCCAGCTGTCAATTGTTTGCTAGATATGAAATGGCCGCGCATAAATCAATATTTCTGTTTCTAATTGAAAACTTCCTTAAAAAGTCAACACACACATTTGCTGAGAGAGAGAGAGTGAAGTTTGTTTGCATATGGGTCGCGAGACGAGAGTAGTTGCTCATGCTCGGATTCAGATGACGTGGGCCACTCTTGGCTATAGCCCCACTCCGCAAACAGAATGGCATGTCATTGGCATGTGGGTTATGAAGCTATTAATAAAGTGTTACAAATTAGAAAAGTATTAGCTGCGGCTTGCTGTGTTAGGTTGGTTAGGTTAATGGGTATCGTATAATGGCTGCAGTGGGCAATAATAACGTGATGTTTATATTTGCTTTGATGAGGTCAAGACGACAGAGATTTGTATGGCCTTTTTCGTCTCTGTTTACGATATGTGGTATTTGATCAGTTTTAAAATTACTAAATGTGTGCATGCATATTACTTGTTTGCAATTAGCTGTCACCTTCTCTATATCGTTGGGAAAAGAGATGAGAAGTTGAATTTGGTTTGGTGTCTTTTAAATCGGTGTCAAAGAAGTGAAGGAAATGGGGGTCTCTTTTTCTCTTTTCCAGTCATTGCCCGCGTTCCACTGCCCGCTAGATGAACAGCGGCATGTCAAACTTCATATAAAAAAAAATTGACATATCACCATAGGCGCTAGACATCTAGCACTTTTTGTAAAATATCCCTTTCAGGGAAATTTCTCAATCTACCGCAAAACTAATCGCTGCATTGAAAGAATGAGAGAAAAAATCAACCAGTCAAAGGCAAATCGTTCAAACGTTTGCAAATTGTCGCTGCCACTGCGCAAGCGTTCCTTCATCTGTAATATTTTGTGCTAGATGTCCAGCGGGCAGAGGAACGCGACCATTGTTAGATGATAGGTAAAGGGTTTTGTCCGTTCTTGTAAGATGCAATGAGTGACAGCTCAAATGTCACATATTGGGTAGATTCAAAAACTTAGTTGTCTTAAGTCGACTTAGGTCGGGAGTAGATGTAACCTGAACGCAAAAACTAGATTGGTCGGGAACGTCACTGTCAACTTAGTACACAGTCACGAATTTCTTGACTAGATTCGTCGCCCACCCCTCCATAAACGTCAACTGACACAGCTCCCAAGTTACCGATCATGGCCAATCAAAACTGAGCTACATCAAGTCAGTCAGCTGTCAGAATTACTAAACTAGATACTTGAACGTCCCCATTGTAGGTTTATAACATTTGTTTATACGAATTCCCCAAAGCAATACTAGCGCATCAAATTATTTGATAGACAACAAATTTAAGCGGACTACTACCTACTGTCACTGAAGTTAATAGCTTCAGTTAATTATGTCTTCATAAAAATCATTATCGTTCCAATATTAATCTTGTACAAAAATTGTACAAACAAACAATTTACATATATAGAATAATACGCAAATATACCAGAAATACCTATATGGAAAATTAATACGAAAAAAAAAAACAGAACAAAACTGACAGCCACATAAATAGTGCAACCATGTTCAGAAGTCAAAAGATTATTCCCTTCAATCAAATTCGATCTTGAAAATTTAGATTTAGTTGACCTAAAGGAGGAAGAAATAAACGATTGATGGGAATTTGGAAATATTAATAAAAACTCTGACATTTTGACAACAGTCCCACTAAGTTTCACGTATTTAATCAAATTTCAATACCCGTACATTATTGCTGCCCGCCGCAGTGTGGATGACATTCTGAACCAATTGTATATTAATTTAAGAAATAAATCAAGTAAAGTGGACGATCAGTGCGACTTAAATGATTTATGCGTTTTGATGAAAGGCTAGCCTGCCGGAGTTATTAAAAGACTTGAGCTTGAATGGAAGGCAATACAGCACTGTGGTACATGTGAGAAAAATAACATTACTTAATGGACTAGAGCAAAATTCAATTAAGATTTAAAGATGTAGAGATGCACGTGGGTGTGGTGAACTTTATTAATTGCGAAAAATATTTGAGGCAGGCCTTGCACTTGTGAGTCACTTGAGTTGTTTTTATGTGGGTTGCATGGTTGAGCTATGTAGGTATATGCAATTCTGGCGATTGAAGAACTTGAGAGAATTTTTCTGATAAGAGGGTTAGCGACTGCTTTGACATTTAAGACTGCAGATGATTCCATCAGAATACGGAAGTGATGTCTGTCATTTTCTTTCAGGTATATTTTGCTCCGAGAGTGCCTCCATCAATTTTTGCACGGAAAAACATTTAGAAATAACGACGATGCCGATGGCGGCTCCAGTTCAAGCTTCTTAACTCGTAAAAAAGGAACCAGTCCAAATCAATTTATTCAAAAGTACGCTCAAAATTTGTCAAACAAAAATTCACCTTCACGTTTACCGGTTGTGGACAGATTTTTTCTTGTTATTTGAAATCAATGCCAACAGAATTCGTGGGAATTTCTGAAGCGGCATCTAGTATCTACTGTCAAAAAGCCGAGCCGCATCAACGAACGAACGAAGGGTTTACTGTATTTTCAGTTAGTTACTGTCAACTTCGACTTCATTGAGTCAGTGCAGTCACATCTGATGGAGGTTTCTGTTGCCTAGTTTAATAAATCTGACGGCTGGCTGACAAGATGTATTTAAGTTTTTTCTGGCCCAGTGGCTTAGTGGTTAGTGTGTTGGACTACTACGCGAGGGGTCCCCGGTTCGATTCCCGAAAGAGCCAAATTACATCTTAAGGTTTTTTTCCACTGCGCCACCTCTTGCGAACGTCTGACAAACATCCGAGAGTTAAATTGTCTTGAAAGAGCTTCTCAATTAGCCGTTTGGACTCGGCATAAAATTGTAGATCACTTCCATTCGTCCCAAAAATTAAAAAAAAGCTCACACAAACGAATGGATGTGAGAATCTAGGCCTAGGGTCCAACAGACCTGTTGCGCCAACTATTTATTTAGATTTTTCAGTTGACGTTTATAGAAAGGTAGCCTCCTTAAACTTTAACTAGTCAAAAAAATACTGCCTCCAGACTTAGTTGACATTTCGAAGTGTCAAAAATAATCCAAGAGAATACAACAACAAGTCAGGCAATTTGACGCGTTCGTAAACCTAGTTGTCGCATTTGCTTTTGCTGTTTCCACTTCAGTGCTGCCAAATAGAAGAAGTCACAAATAGAAAATTGCAATAGAGAAATCAGAACCAATAAAATTCAAAACAGAGTTATGGTGAGCTAATAATTATTAAAAAAGTGTCGATCAAATCAAAGTGGCGAGCTGAGGTACGTCTGCAGCCACTTAACTTAA
This sequence comes from Cheilosia pagana, assembly GCA_936431705.1. Taxonomy (NCBI): domain Eukaryota; kingdom Metazoa; phylum Arthropoda; class Insecta; order Diptera; family Syrphidae; genus Cheilosia; species Cheilosia pagana. The sequence goes on along the minus strand of OW386168.1, from coordinate 27,739,709 downwards.
TATAGCCAAATTTTATGGAGATTTTAGAACAAAAAGTGAGAATAATTTCACTAGATTCAATTTAAATATTTGCCGGAAATTGCATTTTTATATCACACGCCATAACTTGAAAACCATAGAAGAAGGAAACCTTCGTTGTGCTTGAAATTTTCTTACTCCGCAAGTCTATATAAAATTTAAATAACATTAATAATAAACTTTCTTATTTCTTTCCTTACACGCTGCTATATAAATTTTCGATAACAAAATAATAAATTCAACAAAAATAAATCTGCTTGATCCTGTGCTATGAAAAAAAAAATCTTCCCCCTTATAAAAAAAAACAATCTACTAAAATACACAATAAAAAAATACAGTTCTTCAAAAAAGACAACAACTACCAGGTATTTTTCAATGTTAAAAAAAAAACATTTTTAAACACAAAAAGTAAAACATTCTCTTTTTATTTTGAACGTTTCGTAAAATTTCTTTTTTGTTGCACACTCATCTCACACGTCCGTTTAGTGATTCCTCTTTTTTTTTTTGCGTTCGTTTTTGTTCTAATTTTGTATCTTTAGCACCTGAGATGATGTTTCTACTTCCATAGTCATTTTGCACATTGTAACTAATTTTCATCTTCTTTAAGGCGAAACGTACCTTATAGTTTAAAAAGATCCCGCCACACGCTGAGATAGTTTCTTTTTTTCTTTCTTGATGAAAATAGCTCAAAGCCAGAACTTGATAGTGCTGCGCCGCCGGCACCAACCGGCATGCGGTGTTCTTGCCTAGCCTGGCATACATACACACAGTGTGTGCCCTCAAAATGAGGTCAACAACGAAATACACATATTTTCGTTGAATCTTGTTGTAGGTTTATCTTGAAGATTCTTAGAGATATTCTTGTCGATTCTAGTATTTCGTTGCCAGATGTCTATCTGTGTTGAGTGTTGGCTATTTATAGGATTTATGAACAAAATTTTGCTGCTCCTGACGGGCTGAGTGCGTTTGTTTCAATTCAATATGAAAGATATGCGAGGCTGCGGATATTCCATTTGTGATTGCATGACGCAAATGGCACAAATTGCATTCAAAATTGTTGGCAACAAAATGTGTATAGTCATGGTCGTTTGTTTGTCAGTTTGCAGCACTAGTTTTGCCTGAACAACTCATGGTTGAAAAAAAAAGGTGAAATTCTCCCATCACACGACATGCTTTTTGCTTACTGGTGTCTCCCCTCGATTACCCGGAAAGACCTTTTTTATGATGTGAAAAATGAAACCTCACTATGGCTAGCGTAATCTTTTCTGAGAAGTTCATTTGCTTTTATAGTATAGTGGATGGAGTTGGGTGTGTGTCATTGGGTGTCTAGTGTCTAGTCGTTAAAGGCAAATGCGTTGAAACAATTTAGTACTCTTCGTGAGCATTAGAACGCACAATTATTGCGGAAATAAGTATAATTGGGGTGAAAGACCCCGGTGTCAAATAAATATGGGAGAGTTCTGCGCAAATGTTATAGCATAGGTTTCTCCTGTAAATTGCTGATGTGAGGCTGAAAAGAATATCCAACTTTTAATGCAGCGCAAGAGTTGCATCCAAGAGGCGAAAATAACAATGTCCTTCTAAAATGTGTCATACACGGTGCAATCATAACAATAAATTATGAATAACATTACCAAGTACCGGACATATCCGATTTTGTTCACTTTAGGGTCTAGATATTTATCTTGACTTCGAAACAATGGATCCTGTGGTCAACTATCTATCTATCAGGCCATTTTATGCGTCCTCATTTTCGGGGAGGGCGGCCTTAAACACTATTGTATCATTTTTGGACATCATCCTGTAAAAAAAGGACCCAAAGTATTTCTTTAAAACCTATCCCTCTGTAATAATGAAATATCCATGAATGGGTTGGCAATCGTGGCAGTTCCAGCACAACGAGTTTTTGACAAATTATATTTTTTGCTATATCAAGAATACCCCTAATTAATAATCAGACTCGCTTATGTGACATTTGAATATTTTTGAATTCAGTTTCTACTTTTTACGTAGCCTGATTAACGAAACTATCCAACGGACTACCACGTACCTACTCCAAAAGTTGAGCCATAGAGACCAACCAATTTTTCAAGGGTTTTTGACACCCCCTCCATCTTAATTGTCACATCCTACGCCTATGAATTGTTATCTTCGAAAGCAGGATGTTTTCCAGATGTTTAGTTTCCCAAGAGCTGCGCGGACTAAGTATGTGTGTCGGAAAATAGCAATCTTTCGAAGAACCTAAACAGATCGACACGACGTTTTCCAACGCTGTATATCCACATCCTGTTGTCAGTTGAATTTTGTTTACAGCAGCTGTAAAAGTAAACAGAAATAGTTCTCTTCCATTGAAGAACTCCATTTGTATACCACCATCTGTCAGGATATCCGTTGCAATGAAAGCCACTCCTTGCATTCATCCCTTGAAGTTGTGCCTGCAAGGATTCACTTTACCCTTGATATTTATACAAAAAATGCAATTGCCCGTTGGAAATTCAATACAAAAATAAAACACGAATTTAAACAAAGGAATACACCCGCTGGCTGCACAGTGGTATTTATGGAAAGTTAAAACATTATCTGTTGGCATATTTATTTATAACATGCGTTATAAAGAAAAAAAACATTAAATTTAATTATCATAAATTTTCCTTCGAGTATTGGCATTGAAATTTTGGCAAATTTGCTGATTCGCGTTAATGCGCTCATTAAGCGATTTTCTTTCTAAAAATAGAAGAACTTTTAGCTCATCCCATCATAGCTTTATGGCATTTGCGTGTACGAGTATTGGCACAAAGTACACTTTTGGATTGAATTTCATACAACGAATCCTGGGGAATCGCACGTGTATGATGTAGTTGCAGGAGGTATTGTAATTTAACAAATAGATTATGACTTCATTTATGAGTATACCCAACTGGTTGTAAATCTACGGTTTCTCGTGCACAACTGCACGATATTTCATGATTCTTCGTTGTGGTTTTTTAATAACGTGTCGCGCAGCTTTTACAAATTATGAATTCCTTTTATCGGATTTGAAAAACAATTTTAGAATTAGAAATACCTCAGTTGCATTACAACCTGCATTATTAAATAGAGAAACATATAATGAACTTTGCATACCTAGTTTGATGGACGGAAATGGTAAAACTTTATGTTAATCATTTAGGCACGCATACATCTGGTATTATTAATTCTAGCGAAAGTCTGACAAACATTCTGGAGTACCTATAACTTCTCAATTAGCCGTTTGGAAAATTCTAGATCCCTTCCATTTGTCCCAAAAAATGAAAAAAACTCGCACAAAACGATTAGTTGTGAGAAGCTAGGCCTCCAAGTTGGTTCAGGTCCCCTTCCACTTGTGCGCGCCACCTAAGGCGAGGTCTTCCTCTACTGCGTTGTCCCTCTGGGTTGGAATCGAAGACTCTTCGGGCCGAAGCGTTGGTGTTCATTCGCTCTACATGCCCCAGCCATCTTAGACGACTGATGCGTATTTTTTTGACCAGGGCGTTGTCGCTGTACAGCTCGTAGAGTTCGCTGTTAAATCTTCTCCTCCAAAGCCCGTCAACGCAAACGGGACCAAAAATCACTCGAAGAATCTTGCGTTCGAAACGGCCAAGAAGATCTTCATCCGCCTTTGTTAGGGTCCATGCTTCTGCGCCATAGAGCAGGACTGGGATGATGAGGGTCTTATATAGAATCGACTTAGTGTTTCTTGACAAGGCCTTACTAGTCAATTGCCGTCTTAGTCCAAAGAAACAGCGATTGGCAAGTGTAATTCTTCGTTTGATTTCTGCTGTGGTGTCATTATCAGAGTTTATAGCGGAGCCGAGGTAGACAAAGTCCCTAACTACCTCAAAATTATAGCTGTCTACTGTGACGTTCTGTCCGATTCGTCGATGTTGCGTGTCCCTTCTTGTTGACAGCATATATTTTGCCTTGCCCTCGTTTACCACTAAACCCATTTTTGCCGCTTCCGTACTGATACTTGCAAACGCGCCAGTGACAGCTCGCTGTGTTCTGCCAATAATGTCAATATCGTCCGCGTATGCAAGCAGTTGCACAGACTTATGGAAAATTGTGCCTCTGGTGTTGGCTTGTGAGCACAATTTTCTCAAGAATGATGTTAAAGAAGTCACATGACAGCGCATCACCTTGTCTAAATCCTTTTCTGACATCAAAGGTCTCGGTGAGATTGTTTCCGACCTTAATGGAGTAGCGAGCGTTCTCCATCGTCATTCTGCACAATCTGACGAGTTTGGCAGGGATGCCAAAACTAGACATGGCTCTGTATAGCTCGTCTCTATAAATGCTGTCATATGCGGCCTTAAAATCGATGAACAGATGGTGGGTATCGATTTGGACTTCTTCGGTTTTCTCCAGGATCTGCCGTAGTGTGAATATTTGGTCGGCTGTGGACTTACCGGGCCCAAAACCGCACTGATAGGGTTCAATCAGTTCGTTGACAAATGGCTTCAGGCGTTCACACAGTACAGCAGAGAGGATCTTATAAGCGATATTAAGGAGACTGATACTGATACCTCTATAGTTGGCGCAGTTTAGAGGGTCTCCTTTCTTATAGATCCGATCTCCGTTGTGTGAATTTTATCTATTTTTACAGTCGCAAACTGTTGGGAAAACTAACTTCCGAAGGACCAAGGACTGCCACAACACTGACAACTAAATTCTAAATTGCAACGCTAAATATCTGAAAACACCTCCATCCACCTTCTAACAACATGTACGTTCATATACGCAAAAGAGTCTCGATACCGACTATGTTACTTGCAAATGAAATTAACATCACCCCGCGAAGCAGTTAATTCAATTCAAGTTCATACCTATTTATTTTTTACCAGTTTTTTTTCTATTTATTTGTTGTGAACTAATTTCCACAATCAATTAACACTATGGGCTCACCCACATCCACCTAACCGCAACGACAACTACACACCATTGGCATTGCCATTGCCATTTACATTAAATGCAATGCAACAATCACTTACATTAATTTTTCTCTAATCAAAAATTGTCTTCCATCTTTCAGCTCGACCACAACTAATGCAGCAGTGCCTCAGGCCAGGCCAAAACAGAATTACATTTCCGATATTAGCTCACCCTTAATTCAGGTAATGTGTAGGAAATTGAAATCTTATTGCAGTTTGCCAATTGAACTGAATAATTTATTTTCTTTGTATTTTTCTCTTCTTTTTTGTTTCATTTCCATTTGCGATGATTAATTTATTCACACTGCTGTGGGACAATTGCCAACACATTCTGGCCGAAAACAAAACAATTTTTATATATTGTGATCTGTGTTGTTGCCTTACCTGTAGGAGGATGGCGACAGCAAAGTGCTGAAGCTGAGATTTGATGTCAGCCAATACGCCCCCGAAGAAATCGTTGTCAAGACTGTTGATCAAAAGTTGTTGGTGAGTCAAGTTGTCAAATTAAAACAGAAAGTATTATTCTAGTGTGTATGCGTTAATTTTTTTGTTGATGATTTTATTTTATGGTCGTAAATGAAAATTTATTTATTTTAGCTGTCCTTGTCAATGTTTTAAATGTTATTAGTCATTTGGAAGATTTCTAGAAAAAAAACTACAATGAAACAATTGTTTTAATGTCGAGCAAGAGTGTAGGCAATGCAATTTTTGGAAGCTTTATATGTTTTTTTTCACCCACGGACAACTAACAAAGTCCACAAAACCTTGAAACAATGACATATTCCCTGGATTAAAGGACTAAAAGACTGAAATAGTGTAACGAGTAGGTGGACGTGTGATGACGCATTTGGATATTGATTTACGTACACGCTGTTTGTCAAAATTATTTTAAAATTAGCTTCTGACTAGAAGGGGATGCGATGCAACAGCCTTAGCAAAACTGTGTATCTCAAATGTGCTGACGCAGAAGGTCAACTTGAACCTCATCACATGTCAATGATGGGAGGATGAATAATCAGCATGCCACTATTTTTCACAATAAGTGATGGATCGTCTCAAAGTTATTTGTAGTCATGGCCTTTGGCAATCCGACAAACTGGATTGCTCATATCTGAGAGAGAAACGGAACCAAGTTTATTATTTGTTCAGTGGAGTTGGAAAAGTCTTGCAAATTACTGCGGGTTAGCTTTTTATCCAGATTCTAGTATGCATCTACCTCTACAGGATACGAAATTGTCTTTTCTAGAATTTTATACGCCCAAGGTAGACCTAAAGCGGCCCTAGGAGTACGCAAGGTGACCCACTTCTCCTAGCGGCGTACAGTGGACTTAGGTTAGGTTAGGAACAGCATTCGATGATAAAAATCACATTTTCCGGACAAGAGCTAGATTCTGTCCTAAGATAGACGTGTTGTTTCAGCTATCAGTCAAACTTACGTATGGAACGATGCAAACAGGTTAAAATCACTTAGCTTAGTTAAGACTTGCTCCAAACCAGCCCGAAGGTATGCAATCATTCGTGAAAAAGTTGTATAAACTGGAGAATTTTTTGTGTGAGCGCTTGTGGCCTAGGTGCTGAACCCAACATCACTTTTTCGGCAATGAACGTGTTCCTTTAGTAATTTATGACAAGAGAACAACAACTAGAGCTCCTAGTAAATAGTCGGTTTTTTTGGGATCATAAATATTCATAATCAAATATCTTTAAGTACCTAGATGTTTTAATATAGAAATTTTGTCAGTTTGTTCTGATGGAAAGCCATTTCAACTGTTCTTCTTCAAGTGTATAACATTTTTATATCAATAAATAGCTAACCAGTTTGACTCTTGCCGACAGTCAATAATTATGCTACGAGAAGCAAATAAAGTACAGTAGAGCTAGTTCATCCATAGACACATAAACCAGCTAATCTGCCGAAAAAGATCAATTTTGGAATAATTCATTTCGAGATAGACCCCTCATAAAGAATACCTTCCCGAGTGTGAACCGCGCTATTGTTTTACGTGGCTAACCGACTACACTTCACAAACTCTTACTCGACAAGCACCACTTATGTGTGAAAATAAATTTTCATTTCATGCATTTTCCCCCTATTGCCTGTGGCATTTAGAAAATAATGTTTACCTTCGCACAACCCTCAGCCACTTGACTTGATCCATTTACCTACAAAAGAACCATTATCTTGACTGGGGCCTTGCACAATGAAATACAAAACTTTACAACCTCTCTCCCACGCATGCAATCACCATAACTTGTTAGCTTCCTCATGTGAATGCACTCCCACTTGTTTTATAATGCATTTCATGCTTCTTTTTCGTTTCAGGTGCACGCTAAACATGAAGAGAAATCAGACACAAAGAGCGTTTACAGGGAATACAACCGGGAGTTCCTATTGCCAAAGGGTGTCAATCCCGAATCGATTCGTTCGTCCCTCAGCAAGGATGGTGTACTTACTGTTGATGCCCCACTACCAGCTCTGACCGGTGGTGAAACGATGATTCCTATTGCACACAAATGAGCGCAAATCTAAGCAATAAGATCCCGCCAACAAAACCCTTTCCCCCCTCAAACACGAAAATCCCATTAAACAAATTTAATTAATTAAATATTTTTTTTTTTTATTTACAAAATCCAAATGAAGAATTTTAAAATCGTTTTTCTTTTTCTTAACAATTTATTATTTTTTTCAATTTTGTCCGAGTGTTTTATAATAGGTCCACAAATACAATGATAATTAAATGACTTACTTAAACAAGTTTATATGTCCCAGAAAATATGGTATTTTATACTTAATGTTTCTCCTTTTATTATTATTTTTTTTTTTATAATAAAATTCACTGTTCCCCTTTTTATATTGTAATAATAATAATAATAAAAAAAAACTAAATGGAAAACCAAGCAACTTGTTTTCATCTTAAAGTGTAGATACAGAAAATCAGTTTGGCTTAAATTAAGAAATTTATTTTAGCTATTGTGTGACATTTTAGGTTAGCTGGCGTTTTGGCGGATAACATAAATAGGTACTGAATATGGCACCTGATCTTGGCAGCTACTTAATGACACAAACAACAATTAAGTGAAGACGAGATCTGTGCTAGATTTTTGCTACAAAAAAGTTCAGGGCTATCTTTTTTGTTCCATGGAAATTATACCTCCTATCGGGAATCTCCATCGGAATTAATTTCCCCCCGCAATTTTCGAAGACATGTTCGAATGAATTGACAGCTGTCAATTCAGCTCATATTTGGGAATATTTTGCAAACATTTGTTGTAAAACACTTAATTTCGTTAATTTGAGCAATTGCAAGGACGCGAATTGGATTTATATGTATTTTAGTAAAGAAAGTGTTCGATTCGGTAAAATAGAAAACAAAATATAAAGCTAACAAAATGCACAGCGCAGTGATTAGAATTTATATTGTTGGCTGAGGAAAAAATTTAACAAGAAAAAATTAAGTGAAGCTGAACAGAAGAACGTTAAGAGATAAATCCAATCTCTTAAGAGTTACTACAGGCGTTGTAAGTAAAAATTTAATAGCGTTGCAATGCAGTTATTACATGTTCGTTCCTTATTTAGATTTAACCAGTTCAAGTATCTACTGGATTTTCTTTCTGAGAATCTGTCAACAATCAAAAAAAAACATGTAATACTTATATACGGACTCAATAAAATGTGATATTTGTAAAGGCAACATATAATTAAATAATATGGACTAGTAACACGAATTGTTGGGTTGTTTAGTGATTCCGTCATCAGAAACTTCTAATGGTTCGTTGAGCAGTAAAAGTGTATCAAAGTTATTGGGAAACACTTAATATATCCTCTTAAGCTGTGTGGAAATTATCTGGAAGTAAAAATCATATTTAATGCTGGTAAAACGTCTGCAAAAAATTATTGATGAAAAATCGCTGGTGCCAAGGCACCAGTTTGGATTAAGAAATAAACACTCTACAATTGACCAGGTACATAGGATCACAGGTAAGATCGAAAAAGAATTTGAAAAGGAAAAAAGTGTGCTCTACAATATTTCTTGATATAGCACAAGCTTTCGATTAAGTCTGGCACAAAGGACTGATCCGAAGCAGTATTCGACAATTCTGGAGTCATACATATCTGATAGATTCTTCAGAATTAAACAAGACGCAAATTACTTAACCTTAAGAGAAATTAAAGCTGGTGTACCACAAGGCAGTGTTCTAGGTCCAGTGCTATACCTCTTATTCACTAGCGACCTGCCTGTAAGTGTTGAAACCACTGTAGCAACATTTGCAGATCACACTGCTCTACTTGCTGTGAGAGAAACTGTCGAAATAGCGACAAAAAAGCTTCAAACGGCGATAAACAGTATTATTAGAATGGACTAAAAAATGGCAGATTAAATTAAATGACCTAAAGTCAGTTCATATTAATTTTACGTATAAAAACGTATCACACATTTCAGTATATAGTATAAATGACAATGTAGTGGAATACTTAAATACAGCAAAATATCTAGGCATGACTATTGACGCTAAACTGCGCTGGAAAGCTCATGTAAAGAAAAAAACAGACGAGTTAAACATGCGATACAGTAAAATGTATTGGCTTATTGGAGATATTCACCCCTATCCAACTACAACAAGTAATTGCTATACAACCAAATTCTAAAACCAGTATGGACCTATGGGCAACCAAAAAATGCAGGTCTTCCAAAATTAAGTACTAAGGAACATAGTCAATGCACCTTGGTACATACGTAACGCTGATCTACATAGAGATCTAAATATTGAAATGGTTGAAGATGAAGTCAGAAAAGTTGCTCAAATGCACAGAAGCAGGCCTCTCAACCACGTTAACTTAGAAATAACCAAATTATAAAATTCAGACAATGCAATTAGGAGATTGAGATGGATAAGACGAATTTTTCTTGAAATTTTTCAAACAATTCCAAAAATAAATTGCCGATTAGTCGAACGACTAGGTGCAATCCCATTTGGGATGACGAAAGTCATTACCCCAGGGAGGGTGTTTAGATGGCTAAAAGTCCCTCGCACTATTGCAGAAGCATCCCTCGCGTTTTAGCTCTGCAATGTCTTTCGATGATTTTTCCTTCTAGCGAAACCCTTACAAAAAAAAGAAAAAAAAAAAAAATATGTTTAATGCTCACTCTTTCGAAATACAGGGATCGGTTGGGTGTTTTTGATGGTTGTGATCTACGGCGAGCATCCTCACTGTAACCATTTCACTTCTATTGCCTTTTTAGGCCCAAGTTCTTCCTCCTTTCAAAGAGATGATAGTTTCTATTATAGGTGCTAATTTGCTTTGAGATTGACGTTAGAGTCTGCTTATAATGAAATCGAAGGACTATCAGAAAGGTTGTGGTGTAGTTATTTGTAAAAGTTATACACGCGAAAATACGAAGCCTATCACCTTCTGTAGAAATTTCGCCTGGAAGTTTGAATCCAGTTCGGATGAGGATCACTGCTTCAATGAATTGAAAAAAGAGTCCTTATTAACATCCAAAACTGTTGTAGCGCTTCTTGGTATAGTATAGAGCAATTGAAATACATATATATATAACGTCTTTAAGGAGAGTAGATATGTATGTTAAACTTGGCGTGCCATCAAATGCAGTCCTCAGCTCAGATGGACAAAGAAAACAGTAACAAAACGAAAATGCTGTTCAACGATCATAGGGCATCTTATAGAGGTTTAAATACTTGGTTTAGGCCTGTGGCTCCAGCTCCAAATTTATTAAAGCCCTGAAACTTTAGCCAATGTTAAGAAAAAATAGTTAATACCAAAAAAATTGCGATACGATATATATATTTTATTTAAATGTTAAAAAGCGCTGAATACGGATTAGTTTAGTCTGCTTTCAAAAACTGTGTTCAATCTCTAACCATGATAATATTGACCAGTACTTTGTCCGTAATAACTGTTTGCTATTGGGAGTGTCCTGTATCCAAGAATATTGCCCACACCATATGAATTATACGCACTTGTCAAAACAGGATATTGTTGTTGTAAGTAAGGAACTGAACGGATTCCATTTCCATTGTACAAATCGTTTTGAATATTTGAATAGGTGTACTGTGACACTGGAGGATAGGCTTGAACAGCAACAGCGATGCAAGCGACGAGGACAATGATGAACTATAAAATTATTTTATTAGAACCGAAGTTGCAACGAAAAACAACGAACACTCACTTTCATGTTTACCGTGGTGTCTTAGCCAACTCTTGCTCTGGATTCAGGAATGAACTGATGAAGAATTCAAAACTTAACACGGTTTTTATTTGATTTTTGAATATAGTAGTGTGTGTACCTATACTGTTCTAAGTAGCAACGCATTTGTAAGTGACAAATTGGGCGCTCCAAACGAAAATTGGGTGAATTTAGTGCATTGAACTTTCTTACAATAAATTAAACTCTTATCGCGACACTTGCATTTAATGTATGTTCTCTAAAACAATTCACTCAGCATCAGCAGTGGCATGAATTAGGGGCCAGTTATAGCGATCAGTAAAATGCAACCGAAAAAATGTTCTTTTTCTTTTTTGGACCACCTAAAGGTAATGCTTGAACTCGATCTTGGTCTTAAAATGTTGCTTATGAATTATAAAGTTAGTTTATCAAAAAAAAAATAAGTGGATAATGTTTAAATTTTCTACAAAAAGAATTAACAAATTTTTCTGTACGAAAAACTTTTTCTGATCAACTTCTCAGTTAATTCCACGCAAAAAAGCCAAGTCATTCCACTGATATGTTTCAATTTTTTACTGTTCCATCTGTCAGGATTTTTTTTTCTGATGGAATTTAACAGTGGTGGTTGATTTGTTTGTTGTATATTGTGAAGTGTGGGTGTTTAGCAGCGAAAAGCGACTCAGTCATTTATTTAAAATAAAGTAGAATTCAAACATTTGGTATGTTTTCGCGAAATAAAAAAAATAATGCTTCACAAAATGAATTTTTCTGAAAGACTTTTTTCTGTTTGCTATGACCGCCGAAACGAAAAAAAACCTCATTTTCATACTGTTCCAACTTTTTCGGTTGCTTTTTACTGATCGCTATAACTGGCCCCTTAGTCATAAATTACAAAGCGATGCAATAAATCTCAGAAAGTAGCTAAAAGAAAAAGGTGCAAAACTACATCGAGAAACAATAATTAATGTACAAAATTGTAGGAACAGCAATGTTTAATGTATTGCATACATTTAGGCACTCCGTATACCAACCAACTTTAGTTTGGTTAACATTTTGCTGACACTGCTTAAATGCTAGTTGGTTAGGTAGGTACTTGCTGATGACAAAACCAGAAGTCTGCCTCCTTTTTGATGATGACAGTCATGAACGTAAGAAGTATACCCAAACAAAATAATGAATATTTTAAATTTCATTTTATGAACTAAAAAAATTTGTAAAACTTTTTGATTTTAATGTGAATAAATATTTCATACTAGCGGACCCGGCGAACTTTGTCCCACTTTAACGCCTTCAGATAAACTCCAGAGTGATAATAAAACACAGATAGTTAATATTTCAATTTAGCGATATGATAAACAATGTTTTTTGATGTGTTTTCCGGGGCAAAAACAAACAACGAATACGGTTTGCTGCGGTTTGCCAACACGCGAATAGCCAACAATAGCCGAAACATCAACAGCAACCTGGCCATTGCCAAGTGCCAGCAGTTGTCTCGAGAATTCGGGAATGCGATTTTTGTATTCGTGGTAAATTTCAACTTCTTGATATGCCTCCACAAAAAAGACGATTTCAGGCATGCATTGAGTTCATCGGCAGAAGTAGATTTCGGTTTTCGGGATGACGGTAAGCGTTTGATTAAAATCTCCGGAGAGCAATGTCATAGCCCCACCAAATCGTCTCGAATCACCTCGTAAATCCTTAATTGTTCGGTCAACTGTCTCCAAAGCTCGTTTATGCGCCATCGTGCATTCATCAGAAATGATAAATCAGCAGTTTCAAAGCGGAATGTGCAGTTCGACCGCCTTCCAACAGTGTGGCAGCAATGCCAGAGGATGCAACAGGCAATGCAATCTGAGATCTTGACCGAATTGTTGCTAGAATCAACGAAATGACGAATGTCTTGCCTGTGCCACCGGGAACATCGAGAAAGTAAATGCCTACCGTTTCATCGTCAACAACCCTCATCAGCGAATCGTACACGTTCTTCTGCTCGGCATTCAACAGCGGCACATTTGTTTGCGAACTCTGTGCAAAATGTCGTCAGCCACCTCATTCGAGGTATGAATTGTCGCTATGATGATCGCAATCGCAAGCAATGTACAAATTTGATTCACTGGCGTACAAAAAGTTGCATTGGTGGGAGTTGAGTTCCAATGTGTATCGTTTTCGAGCATGCGACAAAATGCAAAAAATCTTCGAAAAACAAAATTAAAATTTTTCGTGTTTTTGCGGAATTTTCCACTAAGAATTTTATATTTTTCCATTCGAAAAGCCATTCCGGAACAATTGCACAAAAATTTCCATACAAAAAAATCAAATTTAGATTTTTCCAAATTCCCGACTTTTCCGGAGAGTTTTTCAAAATTTTCTTTCGTAACAATATTCTAATTGTAATTACGAACAGCTGAAAAAAATTGAGCCAAATCGTCCCAGCCGTTCTCAATTGATAAATCACTAATCATAACAATCTGTGATTCTTATAAAATTTAAAATATTTTTTTTTGTATTTGAATTGTCACTAGTCACTACTCGATTTCTATCCAGTTTATTTTTTTCAAAGTGCGCTTCCCCATGAAAAACGAAATGTGTGCCTACAATGCTACCTGTTGAGAATTTTCCGACTTTTCTTATTTTTTAAACCATCCCTGATGCAAACAAAACAAAAATCATTCAAATCGGTTGAGCCGTTCTCGAGTTTAAGCGAGACTAACGAACAGCAATTCATTTTTATATATAGGTAGAAGATTTCTGTTGTATTTATGTAATAATTATTTTAAGTTGCCGGGTTAAGGCGAACGTCACGATAATGGCGGACATTTGCATATAAAAATCGTGTCCTACAGAATATTTCATTTCATTTCATTTCATTTATTCAATCTACGATTTATAATCCACAGATTTCGAAAACAATATAATCAGTTATATAATAAATATTTTAGGGTAGCGTTCAAAATTAGTAATCCCCGGTGTAGATATTTTAATGTAAACCCTTAAAGATTTTGCTTGAAATAATTACCTACAATGAAATGAAAAGGATCTTATAAAGGATACGTTTCACATTTCGGTGAACACGGTTCCACCCTAGAATGAGTTTTTTGTAAAAATTAAATACATGTGTACTTTCCAAACATTTCATTCTCAAAATACAGGACTACAAATTAAATGTTCTATAATTATCATAAAGAATCTAATTAAGGCATCGATTTAGGGTCATTGCATTGTGTTATTATTTTTATAGCTTAATGCGACTGCTCGTGATCGTGAAGAGCTCGAATGAGCTGATGCAACAATTTGCTATGGAAGAGGATAAAATACCAGATTTGATGTAAGTTCAACTGAATGGTATAAAACAGATCAAACTCTCTAGATCGATATCAGTTTATCATTGAATACCCATCAGTAATCAACTTAACACAAACAATCAACATGAAGGTAAATATTTCAAAGTAGTACTCGTACTGGCTATGCCTTTAATGTTATTAACTTATTTTCAATTCAGGTCGTCATCGTTCTTGCTCTCTTCTTAGTCGCTGTCAGCGTCAATTCCGTCAATGGCAATGCTCTACCAGGAGGAATTCTTGTTCCATCTCCCCAAGTAGTAGTGCAAAACCCGCTACTGCTTACCCAAACTCAACCAAGAGTATTGATTCAGCCAATCGTCGCGCAAAGAACAGCTACCATTGTTCAAAAACCAGGTGGTGTTTATGGAAAGTAGAGTTGGCATGAATGTACGAAAAAAACTAAGAACAACTCTGCAAACAATAGTAAACCAATAAAATTAGTTAAGTAATGAGCATTTAAAATTCGGTTTTTGTATTATTTATTTTAACAAATTAGAGGTTTATATCTCCGTGGACAGAGTGGTGAACCGACACGCTTTATCTCCATACCCATGACATGAGCCATCAATGACGCATACCGAATGCTTTTACAGTGAAGATTCGTTATCAACATCCCTTTGATGGCTACCAAACTTTCGATGTATACAAATTTGTTACAGCAAAAACATTTAAATACCGAAATTTATGTATGGATTCCCGCAGGCTTTGCCAACCAGAGCATAAATCTATTGGATAGCTATTGGAAATTCTATCTTCTTTTATGTGCAAAATAGAGCTACTCCATCTACGAATAAAAGCTTGAACTTAGTTCAAACAATTCTGACCATTAGCAATTAACTCTTTTAATTAAAGGAACATCGATTTATGATTTAACTGTTTCTAAATTCTAATGGCGTTTTCGATTGAAGAAAAGAATTGCCCTTTCTATCAAAAGAGCTTTCTAAAGGGTTTTCCAATTTATAAAGGGTTATTTTGATATTTAAAGGAAAATGCCATGTTTTGAGATAAATTATCGGATATTTATTTCATAATAAAGAGGATGGTATGCCGCTAATAATGAAAAACAGCATCAGCCAAATGGCCGTCACGATCACTCTTACAGGACTATATCCTTTTCATGAAATTTTCCATAACAAAATCGCAAAGTGGCTGCCCTATGTCCTCGATAGACTCGCGAATTCCATCTTTGAGGTCCTGAATCGACGCTGGGCTGATGGCCTAGACCTTATCTTTCACGTGGTCCCAAAGGAAGAAGTCGCAAGGTGTTAAATCACAAGATCTTGGTGGCCAATTGTGATCACCTCTTCGAGAGATAACACGGTTCGGAAACTTTTCCCGTAAAAGATCAATGGTTTCGTTGCTTGTGTGGCACGTAGCGCCGTCTTGTTGAAAGTAAACGTTGACTAGATCAATACCATCCAACTCAACGGTGTAATGACGTTTGTGGAATGCCCAATTCCAAAGAACGAGGAATGGAAAAGTGCATTGCAAAAAACAACTCCTTGAGCTGTTCCATTCCATTGTTGAAAACTGACAGTGCTTGGTAGATCTCTTGTTTCGCGAGAAGAGTTAACTTTTTTCAATTAAATTTCGCGAGGTTATCTTTTTGGTTTAAATGTCAACACACATGGCAGTGTTTGGTTCAGATATTGTTAAACAGCGCATAATACTAGTATGTAGGTACTTTATTCTTTCAGCTTTTGTAAACATATTTGCTTAACTTTAATTTTAATTCTTTAATCATGCTCCCAGCCATACAATAACACCGGATCAAACAAAAGGGTCCTAGTTGACAGGACCTATCTATTTTGGTGCTTCAATATTTGGTTGAAATTAAGACACTTAATCTCTAATTCAATGATAAACTGATATCGATCTTGAGAGTCTGATCTGTTTCTTATCATTTTGGATAGTTTTCTGATCCCCTCAAAGTGCCGTTCTGTTAATTGAACATATTCATGTATTGTACATGTGTTGCATCAGAAAAATCGGGTTCTATACTCATGGAAAAATAAAAAGAACGTAGAGCAATGACCCTTAATCGATGTTCACACTTAAAATAAATTATTTAGAAGCTTTAATAAAAAAATATTATATTAAATTTGGTTAACAAAGTTTGACTTATGACTAATTTCAATACGACGCTAAACACACAATGCCGATCATATTTTAAAGGTAGCTTAGCTAAACAAGTTATTGTTGTCTAATGAAGTGAATTGCATGTGGGACTACACCAATCGGGATGGCGTTTTAATTTTCCGTTCATAGCAAAGATTCAAACTGCAAAAAGAGGGTATTATGGAAAAACTGCTCAATAAAAGTCATGGCTCTATTACCCGAAATCACTCAAGTTCACAAAATTGCATCAATTTTTAAATTTGTCTACCAGTTGTGATATGACAGAATTGGGCTTGTAACTCTGTGCCATAGATCAATTTGAAGTAAGCTGATTTTGGACGATCATGCAATTTTGCCTATTTAGAAAGGCATTCAAATCGAAAAGGGCTTTATCGCTCTTATCAAGTTGTGAACAATATCCCGATCTTTCTCTTTGCCTCAACAAAATGGCGTAATTAATCCTATACTGGTAGTCTAACACTTTGACAGCTTTAACTGGACTATGGGACTCTCAAAACTCTCCAGGACAAGTTGAATATTTCCATTCATGTTTACAGTGGTCTTCCTTTGGCAGGGAGATTTTTTACTGGTCCTTTCTCTAGAGAAACTGCAACCAGATGTTGCGACTATTTTTGCCCATTGTTCTATTTTGTATTGATCCATATTAAATACGGAAAGCGTTATTTTCATCTAAGGAATTCATCAATTGCTGCATTAAAAGAGACACTCTGCAATCATCAAGACCTTCTCCGTCAAGATGACAAGATGAATGACAAAAATATATTAATTATCGTATACTGCTTAATTAAATTATTTTTATCTGTACCTAGGGTCATTGTTACTTGCAAAGAACCTGACTTGTCGGATGCAAACGCGTTTACTATTACTTGCAGTGTTGTATATCTCCAAACTCCAATTCAGTATAAAAGAGAGAGAGATCTCCAAGATCGATATCAGTTCATCATTGAGAACACATCGCTTATCAACGGAAAACAAACACAATCAAAATGAAGGTAAGCATAGCTACTCAGTTCTGGAATGGAATACCGTCTATAATAACAATTTCAATTTAGGTCATCATTGTTTTTGCACTATTCTTGGCCGCTGTCAACGCTAATGTCATACTAGGAGCACAATTGCCGTTACCCGGTGGACCACGGTTATTACAACAACAATTGGTTAAACCCGTTGTGGTAAAACAACCATTATTGGTTAATAAACCACCAGTGTTATTACAACAACCAGTGTTGGTTCAGAAAATCCAGCCACAGATTCAACCCGTCATTATTCCAAGCATACTACCCCGCAGACAGTAGGCAGGACATTAATGAACAAGATCGATTAAAACTGAAATCAAAAATGAATCCGAACAAAAGCAGTCCAATAAAATAACATAGTTAAGTAAAGAGCATTAAAACAAATTGTTTTATTTTAATAAGCATGCACAGAGTATGTACTACAAGCGCCAAACTATTGCAACATGTTGACCAACTTAGATCGCTAAACTGTTTCTTCTAACATTAACACAGAAACCGATACATTAAGCAATCGATTGATAACACAATATGTCCCTAGCTTATAAAGTTTGTCGCTGTCCTCTGTGGAGCACATAACTATCAATTGCTCATTTTCGGTAGGAATGTACCTGAACCATAACCTAGCCCTCTCTCCAGCTTCAGTATATCATTATTTCGATGGTGAAAAACCTGGCGTACCTAATTATCTCATTGACGTTACCTTAATCTGTGAAATGTGGTCAACACAGTTAACTTAATGGGTATAAAAATGCCTCTGGCATTACATTGCTTAAATCATCACATGCAGATAAGTAGCGTTATGGAGAGTTTCACATAATCCCTTATGGCCATTAACGAGGTTCATTTCTGTGCAGTGTGTCTGTGCATACCTAATAATGTTCCTACTCTTATTGGGTACCTTACCAACTGGGACAGTTCACTACATGTACTTAGTAACTGTCTGAGCAGAGAGCATTATCACATATCACACATCAGAAGGTAGTTTTGTAATCATATATTGCAATGAATTACAAATTTGTAATCACATTGCAAACGAAAGAGTGACGAATGGCAATCAGTTAAAATTTGCATGCTGGTGGATTTCAGCTAATTTGGCAAAGCTATGCACTCGTCTTTGACTCAAACTGTGCTTCTTGTAATCAAATCGAATATAACACACACCAGAATGCCAAAACAACAAAAGTGCAAAAATTGTTACCATTTTGGTGAAGTTGGTATAATTTAAAAATCTTATATTTGTTTTTATTTATTATTTCAAATAAAATTTAGCTTAACCTCTATTTTGAATATTAAAAAAAAATGCTAGAAACTGTTCCCATTTGTAAGTGAGAATAGTCAATAATTGATATCGAATTGAATATTATTTACAAAGTCGATTTAAACATCAGAAAATTATTGAACGTCTTAGCCGAAGGTCCAAGTAGTTAGAGCTGTAAAAAAACATATTCAATTTTAATTTATTTACTTTTTAATAAATAATAATAATATCGAACGAGTAGCCACCAAAAAGCACGATTTTGTTTCCAACTAAATTATATTCTTATATTTGAAATGCGAAGAACTCGAATGTGCAGAAAGATGCTAGATGAGTTGAGTAGGTACAAAATTTGAGAATAAATTTATTAGTTTTTGGTAATTTTATTATTAAGGGGCGGACTGCGCTTACAAGACTATACATTTGTTTCACAAAGGAATTGTGATCGTAAATGAAGAATCTGTTGCAACATGAAAAATATCTGTACAGACAAAACTCACCCTAGATAGATTAGATTACATTAGATTGTGAAGCGGGGGGCCCTCAAGGGGGCTCTGGCATTGCGGCCTCTTAAAGAAGAATACGGATTTCTTTCAAACTTCGGATTTGGAGTTTTGTGATCTTACATTTCGGGGTCACTTTTTTTTTGCACGTTAACCCTATTATTAACGGTACTTTCCTATAACGGTTTTAAACAAGTTAGTTTTTTTCGAAAACGGCTCTAACGATTTCAACCAAAATTGATATTTGGGCTAAGGTTGTTGAGGTTAACATGGCTGCAACGGTCAAAACTATTTCGACAAAAATTCATATTTAAGGTAATACGGTCATTCCCAACATGATGGCAAACTCAGTTTTTCCCTTAATTATCGTTCAACGGACTTTTTGTTGGAAAAATGTAGTTTTTTAAGAGTTTAGTTAATTATGGTTTACTTGAAAACGGCTTTAACGATTTTAACCAAAATGTATACTTGCACTACCCTATGTGGGGTTTACATGGCTGCATACCCAGTTTTTGGATAAAAAGTCGAATAACGGTACTTTTGAAAAGTGTCCTTATCTCGAAAACGGTCAATGCAATACAAACGGCAACAAAAATTAATTTTTTATGTAATATGGTCATTCCTAACATGATAGTGAACTCAGTTTTTCTCTAAATTGTCTATAAAAGATTTTTGAAAAAAGGCATATTTTGAGAATTTGGTTTTCTTTTGTTTTACCTACATGCAAACAGCTAAAGCGATTTTGACGAAAATGCATACTTGGAGTAAAATTGACGTTTTCAACATTATTGCGTCCTTTATTTTCAATTAATGCCGTGTTTTAAGAATTACCGTACTACCAGTTAAAATGTAATCACAGCTAGTACTAGAAACTCCTTTTTAGCAAACATTTCCCACTTCTTCCTCTTTCAACAATATTAATCATTAACCTTAAAATAATTCCAACCAATTGTAGTCTACACTATCAGAAACCCGCACCTCATTTACCCCCAAACACGTGTAAATTCAAAAACAAATCTCTGAATTCTTTCATCACAAACCCAACTTCGAGTCATGGCCACCTACCAGCATCACCAATTTGAAAAATCGGATTTTATAGCCTATAAACAATAATAAAATAAAAATAAACCAACCAAACTGATGATATGAACGAGAAAGTTTCGTGCGATCCAGTCGTGCACTTTATTTTCCTAAGGTTGCGTAGAGCCGGACATTCCATGAGTATGTGAAGTGAGGATTCATCACTCTCAAGACATAGTCTACGTGTTGGATCCGGAGAGACTCCAATGCGGTATAGGTGTTTTTTCATGAGGCCGTGGCCACTGAATTTTCCTGCTAGTATTCTTAGGTTATTTTTGTCTAAGTTGATCAGGAAGTAGGATTTCTTGTGAGAGTATATTTGGGGAAAATTGTCCGGTGCAGTTCTGCTCAGGAGTTTTAAGCCAGACTTCATTAGATTCAATACGTGATAGCTTTTTGATGTATCCCCTGAAATAGATTTTGCTGACTCCACAGAAGGGATGAGGTCCGATAAGCGGAATTATAGCGCCGATTTTAGCGAGTGAGTCAGCATCTTCGTTACCATCAGCAAAGCCCTTATGGGCTGGAATCCAGTGGAGAATGACAGGTTTTTTTTTGGAAAGTTCATAGATGGCTGTGAATGTTTCCAAGACAAACTTCGATTTCATTACAGATGAGTCCAGAGCCTTGAGAACTGCTGTGCGGATGCTGTTTGTTGTTCTTTTTCTGTTAATTTTTTTAAAATTATATTTGGCTTGAAAGGATGTAAACCGATGTTTTTGAGTTAGAGGTAAGTACATTAGAAAATTGTCACCGGGTTGCGGGTGGATTCATTAAGCAATGACACTATTCGCAAAACATGTTTCTGACATTAATGAACTTTTTGCGTTGTCAGTAGCGTTGACAGTAGTTATATTTATTTTTGTTTGTCCTTAAAGTGATTCGCATCCAGTTCTCCCGCATTAAAACATTCGTCCATTTTCTAAAAACCATTTGGTGTGAATAAACTTTTTACTTCAATTAGTTTCCTATTGCGTTTATTTTGAATTGAAAAGAGACGTTCTGTTAACTGACAGTCAAAAAAGTTACCGGTAAGTTAGAACTGATACTGTTGTTATTCTAAACGGGTCCCATTTTCATTCCGATTTGCGTTTATATAAAAATTTATTCCAAAGCTTATTTCAGTCTCGTCTGTAGCTGTATGACACCCTGAATCCTTTTTTAAATGTTATGTAGACAATTCCGAGACATAGTCACGCAAAGGTGCGCGTGAGTTTGTAAAGGTCAAGTTAAATCTATCTTTACATTGCAAGGATAAAAAAAAACACACAAGTATTACACAAAAGTAATCACATTTATTCACATAACAAGGTGACATAACATTAAACAAAAAGAAAAAAAACGCCCGTTTCGATGCAAAAATATTTACATTTAAAATGTCTTGCAAAAAACAGACGTTGGTTAGTAGATATGAAGTAAAACTCGACAAGTTTTAAGCACACTTTTGACAGCTACTCTTACAACTAGGAAAACTATTTACACTCCGCTTTCATTTGACTGAAACTGGAGAACATTGGCTTATGCCCATCCTCCAGATGGTTGCCATCCTCCTCCGCCGCCACCTCCTCCACCCGATTGCCACCCGCCTCCACCACCGCTGCCGCCACCACCTCCTCCTCCTCCGCCGCTGCCAAGCTTAATGATTTTGATTATTTTTGTGGAACCACCACCGCCGCCGCCACTGCCGCCACCTGATGACCATCCACCGCCACCGCCGCCGCCTCCTCCTGATGACCAGTCCCCACCTCCTCCTCCACCTCCACCTCCACCGGATGACCATCCACCACCACCGCCTCCGCCGCCGCCACCACTTCCTCCGCCAAGATTTATGATCTTGATAATTTTGACCTCTCCACCACCGCCGCCTGAGCTACCGCCGCCGCCGGACCATCCACCTCCTCCGCCACCACCGCCTCCAGACGACCAATCACTTCCTCCGCCACCACCTCCTCCTCCGCCGCCACCACCACCATCTTCAGAAATGATTTTGACAATTTGGACGCTTCCTCCGCCGCCGCCGCCACTGCTACCACTTGAAGACCACCCGCCGCCGCTACCGCCTCCTCCTCCTCCACCGGATGACCAACCTCCTCCACCGCCACCTCCTCCACCACTGGATGACCAACCTCCTCCACCGGGCTTACCAGCGACGCTGGCCACTCCAAGGACTACCAGACAAACAAAAGCCTATAAAAATGCAAAACAAAAGCGTTAGTCCCACACATCTGTATATCTGACGTAATCCACTCCTTAACGTACTTTCATTGCAGCAAGTGAACTATTCGTGAACTACTCCTCGGGTATAATATTCCTTGGGTTGCTACTAAACTTGTCTACTGATGGCTTTTCGGGCATAGTCCAATTCTTTTATACCTTCAAACGGGAAACTCTGAAGGAAATTTCTGCACACTATCGTACATTGGTGGTGGAAGGCTGGCTGGCTGGCGGCGGTGGCGGTAGTGGTGGTGGAAGGTTGTTGACGATGACTCTGCCTGCACTTGTAGTGGCTGTTATGATGACGCTAGAGATGGGTCTTCTCACATCTACATTGCATGCATTACGCGACCATGTACGGTCTTCGATGGTTGGCAGTTGGCACATCGAAAATGAAAGTACACAACGAACCCATTTCGCTTTCCAAACTGTCTATGTGCCTGCAAAGAGACAGAGGGATACGTCTATTTCGCCGGGGTCGAGGAAGCAACTTCTGCTTGGACAAACAATGTTGTTTTTCTGGGATAGACATCGACACACGGCCGGGGCGCTGCGGGTACAGTTGTTCACCCATATTCAAGTGGATACACCAACAATTGGCATAGAAACATGCACACATGCGCGCAGATTGCGCTTCGGTCAGGAGGAGGAGGTGGAGGATCATTAGGCGCGGGTATCTCCCCGCCAAAATGTGTTACGAAACGCAAGTGGATCTTCAGGTTGTTGTTGGTTGAAGACGACGACAACGACGAGCAAGAAAATGATGCACGGCGAAGTGCTTCCGCGGTATGTATGGTTTTCATCTCATAGTCGATTTTGAATAAACGAGAGGCCACCAGCACCATCAGGCGTGCGGGAGCAGGTGCACGGGCGAGTGTGAGAAGCGCGACAGGCACAGGTATAATGGAAAAGTTGCCATTGGATTGTTTCTTCTTCACCTGATGCTGTTTTTTGTTTAGCGCACAATGAATTATGCGGTTATGTTCGTGTATGTTTAAACTTAATTGAGTCGCGAATTATGGTGATTGATGGGACCAGCTCGGAGTGACAAGCGCTTAGGCGATATTAATCACTTCCTTAATCAATTGGTAATTGTTGGGTTGGGTTGCAGATCATTTTGAGCTTCTTTTGAGGTCCCAAAGAGAGGAGTATGCAACGGGAGGACATGCGGGCCACTAGTGTTAGTATGATCTAGAGACAAATGGCGGCTTTAGCTGGATTACCTACCTACTACTTTTGTAGCTCTGGTGTTTTATCAAATCTGGGGACTCTGGTATCGCCAATCCATTGAAGAATGTATCTTTCGAAGGAGCCCAGTACCGTCTGTTTCTTGCTTCATCGCGCCCAGCACTCAGCGCTGTAGAAGTAGAATTGGTATAGTTAAAGACTTCCATAGAGAATGCAGTTCGACCGTCGAGTTTTGAGCTCTCATAACCTTAAATTCTACTAGAAGAATCTATACATTTCTCAGAGCGTTACTCTTCTTCAGAACAATTCCACAAAAATTGATGGTGTGATGTATTTCATTGCAGAGAAAATTTGACTTGGAGGTTTGTCTTTTTACTGCAATATTTTTTCTGTTAAAATTGTATAACCCAAAAATTATCGCATTGCCCTAACAAACCAAACACAAATATTACAGCTGCACAATCTACGCTCTCATAAATATAAAAGTCCACTACTCCATTCTAACAATAAATCCTGTCACAAATTGCAATGCGGGTAATCAGACTGTCACCAGAAGTTCAACATTTTTCGAACACAGCGCTTTAACAATTTGGCATATGAAAAAATAGTCAATGGATTGAAAGAAACTGGCAGTAATAAAGCAAGTTCCGTTCGAGGCAGTCCTGGACTTTACAAACGTGTCATATAAAATGGGGACATTCAAGAAACTAGTAGTAGGTAAGTAAAGTAAGACTTGATGTGATCGGTCCTAGATCGGTCACGTGAGCACTTTTTTCCAGTTGACGTTTTTTAAGGGGGAACCGACAGATATAGTCAAGAGTTTCATGACTAAGCATTCGGCACATCTAGTCCAGATTTCGTCGACTTAAGATATGTAGATTTTTAGATATTCCCAATATTTCTTACTGAGATGTAAGCCGGTAACTAGTTATTTCACTTCACCACAACATTAGGGTGGTGACAGCAGTTTAACTCTACCACGCGGCCATTTTATTTCTGCATTCTCATTACGAGTCAGACTGTAGATGGAGTTCTTGACAAATTTTAATGTGTTATTTGTGGAAACTGAAATATGTAGCTAGATTAAATTTAACAGTGTGCGATGTTGAACTCGACGTTACTACACTGTAAGAATTTACACGATTTTTAAGACAGAGCTAGAGTCTTCCAATTAGAGAAAACAGATGAGCAACCCATTCTCGTCTACAATTAATTGCTGATCTGTATAATGGCTTATTTACTAGATGAGAGCTTCAAAACGCCTTTAAACCGAAAATTCATCGCAAACAATGTCCACGATTTTTTTTTGCCAAGGGGGTGAGAAAGAACGCTAATGCACACGAGAAACAGTTCCACTCTGTTTTAAGTAGTGTGTGACTTCCGTCCCACTACTCCTCACTAAAAAAACCTCTTAACCCCTTTTCCACTTGACACCATCCACTCCGGAACCGCTTGCGCATTACTTCAGAGTGGTGTCGTTTTCTTTCCCCTCGGGGGACCAGCTTTTTCACTTTGTTTATTCAATTTGCGGGTTTATTATTTCTTCCCGGTGTGGCTTTCGAAAGAGCATACACGCTTCCAGTTTTGGATTTTGGTCACTGGTGCACATCTTTTCGAAGATGTTAGCCGGTGTAATGGCTCCGACTAGTGATTCAAGGGAGTTTCTTTCAGCTATTCATCTGGTGCAGGCGAAGAACGTATGGTTCGTGTCGTCGAGTTCTGAGTCGCCGTACTGGCGTGCTAAGCTCCCTGTTTTCCCCATTTTATGGAAATAAGCGTTGAAAAAGCCATGTCCAGTAAGGAGCTAGGTAATAATTTAATGGGTAGTAATTTACTTCGCCGTGTTTACGCTCGTTCCACATTGTCATGTTTTCGACCAGTCTCGCCGTCCAGCGTCGTCTAATTTCCGAATCCCATCGTTCTTGCCACCGCTGTCTAGTCAGCTGTTTCGCTTCTTCCGCAGCCGCCTTAGAGCCAATTTCCGCTTTTCTATAGTGGTTGAACAACAGGATGTTGACTTCACAGTTCCGTCAAATTTGTGTATACTTACTTACGTCTGCTAGCAAACTAACTTGTGTACATTTGTTTATTAATATGGGGGTAAGTTTTCAACGGTTTTAACATTTAATTTAGGTAGGTATTTCTAAATTTGGTTTTAATTAAATTTATTTCAGAAAACTTCCTCTCTTCATGGTTGTTTCAGACTGAAACATTTTATTTAATTTGTTCACCAAATTTAAAATGAATGATAAAAAAGGAGATATGCCTTAAATATCGTTCAAACCTTCTAGGGCTCTTTCCATATTATTTTCCCTTATTTCTTCAAATGAAAAAAGAAAAATTTCAGCGATGAAGGTTCAAAATACGGGAAATCGAAAAATCCCAGTGGATTGTTAATCAAGCGGAGCATTGGAGTAGATTTTAAATTTTTTTCCAAAATCAGAGTAGATCTAACGCAATTGCAAAAAGTCTTGCTGATTGAGGAAAATTCCCAATAAAGAAACCCGGAAGAAGGCAAAAATATCTACCGAAACGTCGGGAATAACTAATGAACTAGTTTTATTCAAACACCATTTCTCCAAATAACACGGTTATTGTTACATACAACTCTTGACAGCTCTTATATTGTGAAGTTTTCCATTAAAAATTATGATATATTTGAACGGGAATACATTTTTAAGGCGTAACAGCAATGACTAGCTATAGGTTATGTCATCTATGACTATTAAACGAACGCCTTTAGCCACTTACATAATAGGTACGTCAAACAGTATCTTCAATATAATTTCCTCTTTTATATTTACTTGAAAAATAACGTTTATAATACTTTAAAAGTACGCGTGACATTAATACATGGATTATGGATAAAAGAAGCCCATCCATTTTTTTGATCATTTTTGCATTGAGGTTATTCGGATTCCAAGTTAAGTAAGTGTGACAGCTGACTGACTAGATGACATTTTTGATTTTTATTTGGTTTAGTTTATTCAGTTGACGTTTATGAAGTGGTATCCGCGACAGTGGCAGTGGCTTAGTGGTAGTGTGTTGGGCTACTAAGCGAGGGGCTCAGGTTCGAATCCCGAGAGAGCCAAATTACATCTTAAGGTTTTTTTCCACTGCGCCTCCTCTCGCGAACGTCTGACAAACATCCGAGAGTAAAACTGTCATGAATGAGCTTCTCAATTAGCCGTTTGGACTCGGCGTAAAATTGTAGATCCCTTCCATTCGTCCCAAAAATTGAAAACCCACACAAAGCGAATGGTTGCGAGAAGCTAGGCCTTGGGTCCCATAGACCTGTCGCGCCAAAATATTTATTTATCCGCGACAAATCTAGTCAAGAAAATCAGTTGACATTTTGAAGTTTCAAAATTTAAAAATAAATCGCGAGAATACAACAACAAAACAACTTACCTAGTTAACGCGTTCGTATAAACCTACTCGATACAAATCTAGTTGACGTTTTACATGAACTAGGTAGCCGAACGTCCCCCTTTAAAATAAACACGTCAAATGCACAGTTTTATGTGTCAACAATTTGATTCCCCTACTGCGCTTATCAAAAATGCAGTAAATTTGGAAGTAAAGTTGTTATTATAGGTAATCATTTAAATTACATGCATATTAGGTTCAACGTTTAAGTCATGTATACCAAAATATGTATTCCCAATCATTGAGAAACAAATGGGTCTTCTCACAAAAATATGATTTATTCAAATGTTTGCTATTGTGCGCACAACTGCAACGACTCAATTCGACGCCATTTGCATGTGTGTTTCCCGTCCAAAAATATTTTTATTACATTCGCCCCACACTCGACGCATGTTACGTCAAAGGAAATTATCAATGACTGGCCTTGAAACTTTCAACTCACCGATCAAGGTCATGCGGGTATTTCCAATGCACCCATTACAACACTAAGACCAGATTTAAATAATCTTTTCTTCATTCCCTCATTTGTTAACGCGTCTTCATCTTTCCCATTTAAAACACAGCGACAACAAAAAAATGTTCCCCCAACTTCACACACAACATTAATTTCCCGCGATCGAAATTCGATTTCGAAAGTCCATTCGCCCATCCATCATAAGATCGAATGGCGTTTGGTGGTTGCTTGGTAGCTAATTAATTAACAATTCAATTACTTAGCTAACTGTGATTAATATATGCAAAACATTTGGGTCATCTGCGTACAAAGTCATTTAGAGATTCATCACATGACAGATTGTTATCGAAATTTCGCAACACTGACAAGCGGCATCGAAAGTGAAAGAGATGAGGTTTTTTTAGTTCAAACTTTTGTGGTTTATATTTGTATGCAAATTTGACGCATATTTTGCCAACATAATCTTAAAATATATAACAACAGGATGGATGTGTAACAATAATCACATAAATTGAGCCTAACGTAGCCTCTGCTTTGAAGTGATGTCGACTTAAGAAAAAATATGATCATTGGTTCTTAGCTATGCTAAAATCTTAGGTCTACGGTAGAATTCTTAGCTAATGTTTTCGATAGGCCTCCTTTGAGCGGCGCGACACTCGAACTTTTGACTCTGTGGCCTTGGGCGGTGGCGGTAGGTAGGCGTTCTGTGCTGGTAGTGTCACTTCTTTGTGATCAGCAAAGATTTTGATGGTTTGGCGGATGCCCTCAGGGTTGGAGCCTTTGCCGACTATGTGCACTATTTTGTGATCGCCCATTGGGTCCTCGTTGGAGGGGCCAAGAATTTTGATGGTCTTCACGCCATCCTGGTCGGCTGTTTCTAGGACTTTGATGTTCTTTACCGAGTTGGCGTGGTTATTGATGATCTGCACAGTGCGAACGCGCCCACGAAGCTGATCCATAAGCTGCGGCAGATCGATGTCATCCCCATCTTCGATGTCTAGAAGTTCTTCCAAGGGAAAGACGGTATTGTCTTTGGGCATGATTTTGGCCAAGTTTTGCTTAGCCGCTTCATTCAGTCGAATGTTGATGGAGGAGTGATCCTGCTGGGGAACCGGACTCTCGATTGCTGGCAGATAGGCAGCTGTATTCAATGTAGTGAATGGGGTGTTCGTTGAGACTTTGTAAGCCATTCCAGGTGCATATGACACAACTGCTGACGGCTTGCTGAACATGGGCGGTGAAGTGGTAACCGGTGGTGATGGAGCGCCTTTTTGCGTTGGTGGCGGATTGTGGTACTGTGAGGATCCGTAACGATCACTGGGGTCAACGGCGTTCATGTAGGTCTGGAGGCTTGTCACTTGGTTGCGATTCTCTGGAGGTGGAGGTAAATAACCACGATCATCATTTGTGTTTTGGTGTTGATGAGCTTGTTGTTGGATTTGGGGCTGCGCCTGATTATGTGAGTGATCGTGTTGGTGGCTATGCTGATGACTGGGCGGTGGTAGGTAGCGACTTCCTTGGAACTGACTTCGGCCCTGAGGTTGGCTTATTTGGTTCTGCTGGGTAGAGACTTGCGATCGTGCAATACCTTGAAGGCTCACTCCGCGATTTGAGATGTTGTCTGGGGATACGAATTGCCGATCCTCGCGATGGTAGGCACCATTTTGGTTTTGCTGAGGCAAACTCTGATGGCTGCTCTGCGGCAAGAAGGGCAGATTACTGAAAATGTGTTGGCCGGAATTTTGTGGATTCTGTTGGTGGTCCTGCTGCGTCTGGATCGAGGGTATGATAGAGAATTGTGAAGATCTCTTCTCAGCTGGACGGTTACTATTCGGCAAGAGGAATGTCCTTTTGTACTCTGGCGAAGAAATGCGCTGCGTTGGTAAAGGTTGTTGATATGCGTGCGTGGTCTGAGGACCAATGAGACCTGGAATGTTTAGTGCCGGCCTTAATCCTTCTTCCGATTTGCCAGTGTTCAGACTAGGAATCCTCGAGACCGTTCCGGGAATAAAGAAATATCCAACTTGGGGAATTGGAAGGGGGACGTTCACATGACCTTTCAAAGTTAGCCTGCTCCTTGCATCTTGCTCTTCATCATAATGCAATGAACCCAGCTGTGGAGGTGGAACTACGTGCAGGGCATCTGAGGAATTCGGAAGATCTTGAGAATTTTGTTGTAGGTTCTGTCTACCATTGGTATGGCTTCCAAAATTCGATTGCGTTGGTGGCAGATAGTCCTGTTGAGGTTCTTCGAGTCCGGAGTTATGGGAGTGGCCGGATTGAGCTGGATTATAGTAGTCCCGTTGTGGATCTTGCTGGGCATTGTCTCGGACGTCATCTAAAAATGGTAAATTTGTGGACGACACATGATCTTGCGGAAGATGTGTTGATTCTCGTTGAGCATGTCCTTGGTGGTCGTTTATAAAGGGTAGATTCGTGGAAGCAACATTGCGCGACTGACTGTGAGGGAGGTGTGTCGACTCGTGGTGAGCATGTCCTGTGAGGTCATTTGAAAATGGTAAATTTCCGGAGCTACCACTGTTTGAGTGAATTGGTGGAAGATAATCCTGCAGTGGTGCTTGGTTACTATTTAGTTGGTTTGAATGCGGAGGTGGTAGGTATCCCTGTGCATTGTTTGATTGTTCAGCTGATGGGCTATGCACGTGCAACCCTCCGGCACTAGCGTGATTAAAGTGAGAAACGTGATTTCCCTGATGATTCCGAGGATGGTACGATTGGTGCGTTGGCTGAGGTGGTGGAAGATACCCGCGTTCGTGCGACCCTGCCGGAGTTAAGTGGGAATCCTGGTGGTTTCCTTGGCTCGGCGGAAGGTAGTCCTGATGGCTTGGCTGATTTTGTGAGATATGCTCATGCTGCGGACTTGTCGGATTGCCGTGGTCGAACTGAGTTGGCGGAAGGTAGTCCTGTCGTGAACCATGACCTAATACTCCAGGATTTCCATGACTAGATTGACTTGGTGGTAGGTAGCCTTGATTGGACACCCCATGGTGACCTTGATTCGAGTTAATTGAAGCTGTGTGACCCACGTGGTTCGTCTGTGGTGAGCCATGATGAAGGTGTTGCTGCCCATCTGCAACTAGTGGACCTCCGTTATTTGTATGACTTACCTGATTCGGGTACAGAGAATCTGTGGGCTGTATTGACGGTGGCGAGTAATCGTATCCATTTTGTGGCGTTGGCGACACTTCTTGTTGGATTGCACTATGTGTTGGAGTGAATGGCCGTGGTCGGTTGGAGCCGGAGCTCTGATGAGTAGGTGGTAGGTACGCTTGAACAGGAAGACTCGATGGCAGGACTGGTTCCAATTGCTGCTGATCGATGCCAACATGGTCATTGTGTGAGTTGTCGTAGTGATCCTGATCGTTGTTTTGTCCCTGCGAGTGATCATTATGTGTGTGATGGTGATCGTGTTGTTGATTCACTGCGTAGTCATTATGGTAGGACACTTGAACACTGGGATTATAGTCTTGGTGATTGCGATGATCGCCGTTATGGAAATTTTGCTGATGATCGTGCTGGTGTTGCTGGCCATTGCGGTAGCTCTGAGAATGATCATGATGATCGTGCTGCTGTTGCTGGTCATGTTGATAGTTCTGGGAATGATCCTCATGATCATTATGATGGTCATGATCATGATTACCCTGATGACCCTGATGATCTTGATGATCGTGGTGGTGTTGATTTTGTGCTTGGTACGGTGGCAAGTATCCATTCTGATTGCCGTTGTCCGGTGGCAAGTACCCATTGTCGTGATGTGAATCTATCCCATTGTAATCCTGTTCAATGGGTAAATTCCTATTGGCGGGCGGTAAATATTGACTGTGCTGAGGCTTTGCCAGATGTGACACATCAGCTGATCCATATCGGAGTAGTAATCCAAATAAAATTAATCCAATTGCGTTCTAAAATAGAATAAACGTATTTTTAACACAGTCCTTGCACTCCAATCCCGAATGTAATCCCTTCGATAACTCACCTTCATTTTTACGTTGGCCTAACTTAAGGTTACAGCATCAACTTGTTGCAGCGGCAACGAATGTCAAACAGTTAATGATTACGAGCCAAACTGGCTCATCACATTTTATACCAAAAATAAATACCAAACAAATTCAAATGTTTGGCCAACCATCGTTATCATACAAATTGCGTAGACCAAACGCATATATACAACGTACAATGTGAAAGGTCCAAACGACACATCTCTGCGCTAGAGCACATTGTTTCACTGACCTCCAGCGGATGATCGACGATCAACTTTCAAACGATCAAACGGATGGTGCATAGGTGCCTTATGGCACCAAATTGTCTGTCATCTTGCAAATTCGTCAAAAATATGTGACGAAGTCAGTCACACGGATTAATTAGATTTGTAGCCGCACATACTTTTTAGCTTTCTACATGCAAACGAGATGAGATAGTTAGGAGATGAAGAAGAATTCCGTTACAATTATGGCATCAGCTTGGCCACTGGAAAACTAGGCTGAGGCTCTATAATAAGCCCGCTTACTTAGACATTAGGTATGCATAATCGCCGGAAGTTAGCGTCACGTAGAGATCTATCGCTGCGGATGGCTCTCATTTTGAGTGATTAATTGACACGATATGAAGACACATGCTGAGATGATTTGCGGTGGCACAAGGTCATGTGTATGGGGGGCATGATTGATTAGTGAGAATGGAATGTGTTTAATTTTATCTAATCAATTTTTTTTTTAATTTATCCACCGAAATGGATTTGGAGCGGATTTCGAACTTCCGAACGAAATTGTTTTTATTCAAATTTTACGTTCCCCTGGTGTGTGCGCTCATTGTTTTAGGAAATATTTGTCAACACAGTTTGTTGACGAGAAAGCCATCGGAGGTAGGTGAAGACTTTTCAAATATACCTATTTGAAAATTGCCCGCATCGCCATTGAAAAGCATAGTGGGTGGGAGTGCGAAGATAAATTTGAATCTTAAGAATTGAGAAAGGCAACTTTCCGTTTTGTAAGCCTAACCAAGGACTTTTGAAATTCAACCCAATCTTTCAACCTTAGGTATTCAGTATAATGCTGTGGGCAAAGAACTGTCATTCCCATTGAAGTTGGGGTCTAAGTATTGCTTCTGATTTTGACTGTTCTCTATAAAAATAAAATAAAATGCGTTAGGATTTGGAAATAGGAGGTCGGAAACTTAATTTTTCTATTAATTTTTCTTATAAGCAAAAAATAAAAAAAAGACAAAATAAAACAAATATTTCATGTTATGAAACTTACTTTGTTTATCGGGCTCCCGACCCGTGAAGAGTCTCTGCCTGAGACACTGCAGCCTTCCATCCTCTACAATCCCAGGCACGTTGCTTCCATTTATCCAGATGAAGCGCTCTAGCATCCGCGATGGCTTGGTCTTTTAAACGGAGGTTCGGTCTTCCTTGTCTTCTCGAACCTAGGGGCTGAGATTCGAAGATCCTCTTAGCCGGAGCATTATTGCCCATTCGTTCGATGTGGCCGAGCCAATGTAGTCGACACGTTTTGGCTTTTTGGACTACATCCACATCTTGGTACATTTTATAGAGTTCGCGGTTGTATCTTCTTCTCGCACACAGGACCAACAATTTTTCTTTCGAAGGAGCCCAGTATGAGCTCTCCCTTCTTGCCTATCGTCCAGCACTCGGCGCCATAAAGCAGGACTGGCAGGATTAGGGTCTTGTAGAACACACATTTCGTCCTTCGAGTTATGAGTTTTGAACCCAGTTGTTTTGCCCGACCCAAGTAGCAACGGTTTCCTAGGGTAATTCTTCGCCGGATATCCACTAAGGTGTCACTCGTGGAGTTTATGTTTACTCCGAGGTAACAGTGACGTTTTGTCCTAGGCGGTGTACAGATGCTTGTTTGTTTGTTGAAAGATGTACTTAGTCTTGCCCTCATTTACTTTAAGGCCAACGGATTTAGCCTGTTTTTCAATCGCCCGCCGTGAAAGCTTCTATCACGGCACGCTAGGAGCGACCGATGATGCAAATATCGTCCGCATAGCCCAGCAGCTGGACAGACCTGTTGAAGATAGTGCCGTCCGTGTTGATAGCTGCCCTGCGCACTATCTGCTCCAGTATCCGACTTGAAGTTCGTTGGTCTTTTCCAGGATTTGATTCAGTGTGAAGATTTGGTCTATAGTCGATCTGCCGGGCCGGAAGCCACACTGGTACGTGCCGATTAATGTGTTGCAGAACGGTTTTAGACGTTCAGACAGTACGTTGGATAGGATCTTGTAAGCGACATTAAGCAGGGATATGCCTCGATAGTAGATGGGACATAATAGAGCTGATAGTCCAGTCATCGGGCATGTGGTTGATGATTCGGTGCATGCACCCTACCAAAACATCACCTCCGTATTTGAAAATATGATTCAATAAACAATCTCTGCTACAGTCGCGTAGAAGAAGTTACTGGTTTTAAAAACAGGGTCCCAGGGGATTTTAAAATGCAGGAAGTCATCAAATATTTGATCAATTAAATATTTATTTTATTATTTTCATAGATAGAGACTGCTGTCAACAAGACAGTTGCCAGCTAGATTATTCGATTATCATTTATTGAGACGCTGCCAATCAAGCTGAAGTCCCTTTATTGAAATCTGAACTCAGTTTGTAGAAGAGCCCAAGCCAATTCCAGACAGTTTAACCAGTTTCTAAAATAAGCTAAATCGAAAAAGAACAGCTTCGAGCATAACCTGATTCAGCAAATCATGAATGCCAGATACAGCAGCGAAAAGCAACGCTTTCCATGAATGGAGTTGATTTCGTAAAGCGCAGTGTCTTTTTAATTTTAGTTTTCTAGATCTTTCAACTTGTTGCTTTTATATCTTATCTTTTCTTAAAAGCGGAAAATTGCTTCCAAACATGCCTTTGATAGAACAAAAAAACGCAGTAATCTCAAGCAATTGAACGGTTCACGCAGTTCTCGAAATCTTAGGTTTAAATTTCAAAGATCGATCAATCAGTAGTAAAAATAAAAAAAGTGCAATTTTAAAAGACATTAAAAAACATTATAATTTTTAAAATGCTTTATAAATAGGACAACCTGTTTTCTAGTTGTCTTTGTCACTTCTTAAATATTAGCGTCTTCAAAATCGAGTCAATTTTTAATACAGTTCTACTTTTTCTGAGCTTTTATTTTTATATGTGTATCTGTCTATACTGAGTGAAGAACGTGATATTTTCATGTACAATGTACAATTTTAAATAAATCGTTAAAACCATTTTGAGAAGGAAGTGCTATAATGCATACATATCAATTTTTATGATCATGATCGATCTTCCAAAGTCAAATCGAATATAACACAAGCTAACACCAGTTTTAATTAAATCAAACGGGCCGGTATTTCGAGGTTCAAATATTCTGATTACGGGAGATCAGTATTTCCATTAGGGGTCTATGTTGTAGAATTCTGAAAAGTATCAAGACAAAATTCCATTCGCTCCTTTAAACTGAGTCATTTTTACAAGTTTGTACTCTTGGTACTTTTGGTCTCTTAAAACTGCCCTCTAATATTTTTACACTTGTTTGCTTCAGTGACATCGATAAATTTATTTCAAGTATTTTAAGGTAACTAACTTTATAACATTTTTGAAAACCAGCTGATTTTTAAGTAGATTTCCGTCTCAATTTTTTTAAAACTCACATAGTGTGTTTTGAACATATTTTCAAATTTCGATTCTTCGATTTGTTTCTGCCGTACTCTATTTAGGAGTAAAGTTATTCAGCAAACTGATCAACGACTTCTCGAGCGACAGTATTGAACATGAGTTTAAAACTTATATTAACTTTGCAATCCTCAAAATTCAATTCAGTCTTAAATTTTTGTCCTCGATAAAGCTGCAACACAAGAAGTAATATCAAAGTCATCACGGTTTGACTGCCAATTTTCAGTGTTAAATAAGTAAAATGTTATTTGTTATTTTCTCCCACCGTTAGCGGTAGCACACGGATTGCTAGTAACATCACATATTTTGAAAAAGACCGATGGCATTCCGTACTTTCCAACAGCCAAATTCAGGTTAAGTAGATACACTCAGAAAAAAAGTTGTTATCCGAGAAATGTTCAGTTCATGTTAGATTGTGAGTGAAAAATTGTTATTAATTATTATTGATTTTTTAAGAATCAAATTATTAGGTTAAAAATAATAATAATAATAATAATAATAAAAATAATAATAATCCTTGTTAAAATAGTTTAACAATTCTTAAGCAATTTTAAAAACGAAAATTATCAGCCTTACAAAAAAATTGTTGTGTTAAATATTTCTTGAGACAAAATATCCTTTCAAAAAAATGTTGATAAATCATATTAATACTGTAACCCTTGAAGTGGGGGGCG
This sequence comes from Cheilosia pagana, assembly GCA_936431705.1. Lineage (NCBI taxonomy): Eukaryota > Metazoa > Arthropoda > Insecta > Diptera > Syrphidae > Cheilosia > Cheilosia pagana. The sequence goes on along the minus strand of OW386168.1, from coordinate 27,703,565 downwards.
ACGCGACGGGCTGAAAGCATTGGAAGAGCGTCGCACAGCTTCCCAGGAAGTGCTTAAAATTATTTATTTGCATGAAATAAAAGAGAGTTTATGGCAGATAGAATCAAATTATTATTTAATAAAAATATTATTCATTTTCAACATGTTTAAAAAGTGTCACTTTTAAAAGCTCTGAAGAAGTTGTTCGATTTTAGATATTTTTTTTGTAAAAAAAATACTATAATAATGTGTTTTTAAAAAGTTTAACTTTTATTACTCTTAAATAAAGATTTTCTCTCTTAAAATTTTAAATAGTTTCGTACTTGACCACACGATTTAAATTGTTAACCTTTTTTAACAACTCATTCTTCAGACAACAGTTTACATTGTTAAAATTTTGTAATTTTTTATCTCTAAGTCAAGAATAAAAATTCATGCATTATTCTTGCATTCTCAAATTAAGAATTTTTTAGGTATTGGGTTAATTTTAAAGTTGATTGTTGGGCCAAAGTATAAACATTTTTTCTGAGTGATATCATTGGAATCGTTTGCTATAAACGCAGTTTCGCCCCAAGTATTTATTCTCCAGTTATTCAATTTTAAATCGCTAAAATGCATTCTTCGTATATAGCTTTGGTTGAAGAGCTTCAGTGGTAACACCAACATTTTGTTGCTTTAAAGTACAAAATTAAATTGAAAATTACCACTGCTCCAGGATGAACTGATAATGAACTCTTTATCGTTGTTTTTTATGTTACAAATTCAAAGATTCGACAAAACGCCCTAATATCGTCAATGAATAAATCCTCTTTCGGACTTTTGATGATCATTGTGCACACAAATATATTATTGGGTACGAGTGTTACCAAAGCCACTCAATAAACCAAGATTACCTCAGTGGTCAGTTCGGGTGTCAGACCTGAATCCATTATTTAAACTGCAGCTAATCACCAAAGAGCTTTATTTTACGACACATTGCCGACCTAGCAACACAACAACGATTTCAAACAACCACACATAAGCTAATTAAACAATTTGCGAACCGAGTGGATCTATAATTAAACCCCACATGAGTAATTATCTAATTTGAAGGAGTGACAGGTCAATTTTTCATCACGCGCAATATTCCAACGATCGAATTTGAATGTGGAGAAAAACAATTCCCACCTGGTTAAATCGAAAACGAAGATAGTTTTAAAATAATGTTGGCTGATGCAAAATTTATTATTAATACCATACATTTCCCCACATTTCAATCGTCCATATTCATAAATATTATTATTCTACTCTCTCATCTCATGTGAATGACGAATAATTTTTGAATTCGTGCAAGTGTACATTTGAGCGATTGCCACCGCATCTTCTAGGCCTGTTTTACGGTAGTCATTTTTGACAGACGTATATGCAAATAGGCATTATTAGTCAGATATCAGCAACAGCACACAATGGATTTGCATAAAACGCCCGTATATATTGATAATCAATTGCGGTGTCAGAATTTATGGCCTAAAAACAGTTTGAAAGTAGCATGGCTTAAATAAATTAAACATTTTTTGCTGCAGTTGTGCATCTGGTGCGGAATTTGTACAATGGGTATACCAATTCCAAAGATGTGACCTTAGCTGCAGATGCAAATGCAAGGCCATTGAAGGGCTAAAAGAGCTTTCGTTTGCGTGCTTGTCAATCGCGTTTGATTGGTTTTTATTTTATGAGAAATATTATTGTGATAAAATTATTGTTATTAAATAGGCAAATGACAGTCACTTGGTTAAGTGTTGGACTTCACATTAGGGCGTACATATACCTACGAGTAGTTTTATGTTAATTTGATATTTTATTTCACAAGCAGAACACCCGAGTGGCTGGGGTGTCTCTGAATCGGCTTAACTGGCGCTTTGAACACGAAATTAATTATTGGTTCGAACACATTTTAATTACCATTATATTTGTTTATTCATGACTGCATATCGACGTTATGTATACGTACCTTTCGAACGTAAGACTTGCAAATCAAAGTTTTGTTTTTGAAAGGCGACTATCTGAAAATTGGATAACGGAAAAGATTCATAGGTAATGGTTGGTTACGAGTATGTCGTTAATAAATGAAAAAATATTTTATTCCTCACACGTTACATCTTGGTGACTTACTTCCATTTGCATATCTGCTAAAGTAGGGTTATGTTCGTCCGTAATATGCAGTTGAAGCGAATGTCCGCGAATAATTTGATTTGGAGAAGAGTTAGAGAGCAGAATAGACGGAAGATGCTTCGAGCGAAGAAGCCTCAAACGCTCATCGATGGGCTCTCCACATCTACATTGGCGGTCACCTGAAAATTTTTAACGTCTAACTTCGTAATCTATAACTAGTGAGGTGGTAAAAGATCACGCGATTACCGTTGCAAAAGAGGGTGAGTTTGTCGGGGTAAGTTTTGGGATAGGTACTTTTCGGGTATTTGTCCGTGCGTTTTTAGCATTCGTTTGGCGAATTTTTCTAGCAATGTATCTTGTATTTTTCAGTCTTGTATTGGATGATTTTTGATGTATTTTCAGTCCGAGTACTTTTAAGAGGTTTTTTAGTGTTTTAGTGGCATTTTTTTTAGGTGCGTTTATCGATACGTTTTTAGAGCACTTATCGTTATGAAAGAGTTTTACGGCGTATTTTAGCATTTTTTAAAATATTTTTGTGATGTGCATTTTGCGGGGTTTTGGCAGCGTTTTTGGATCGTTTTTAATTTTTATTTGTTGGGTGTTTTTGCGGCTTTTAATGTACCGTTTTGAGTTATCCTTGAAAAGTTTCTTCGTTATGATTTTATGGGCTTATTAAAGTATTTTCTTTCAAATTTATTTGGGGCGCTCTCGTTTTTTTTTTTTGTTTCGCACGATTGAAGATGCATTTGTAGGTGCATCTTTGGACGCTTTTTTCAAAATTATTGTAATTTGGTTACATTTTTTTATAGATCTAACACTCAGAATTTATGGCAAGAAAATGAATACCAAGGCTGTCGTTTGAAGACAAAAAGCAGCAGAACTACCAGTCGACAGAAAGCAGTACAAAGTAGTAGCTCACCAAATGTATGGTACCACTAACACATTAATCGACTTTAAAATTAAAACACTCAACACACTTATGTAAATTGCTTATGGTCTCGATTTTAAGATTTTATTACACCTAAGTTGGCCAACTTCGGAGTTGATTTGAAATCGAGCGTTGAACTTTAAGTTGTAAGTTACTATTATTCACTACGTTAATTTTCAACACCGCAGTTAAATTCAAAATTTGGATAACTAGCGACAATTCGCAGCATAAACCATTTGAACGTTTATGGAAAACCCTCCATTACGATTCCTAATATTGTCTGGATTAGATTGTTGATACAATGCGGATATGCGTACAATAAATCCCGTCAATCTCAATTGTTACGTACTGCTTGCAGATGAAGTTACGATCGTCGCATTTTTCAAGTCCAACAAGTGGTAGCATTTTGAATCTTGTATTCCTGTCTCTCACAGACCAAATTCTCCTACTCGTCGCTGCTCTTGTAAGTAGTAGTAGAAGTCATTTTAATGATACGATATTTTACATATTAATATTTAATTACATTTGTCACGTGATTTGCTTAGCTAACAGTGGAAACCGCCAAACAAATCTAAATTTAGACGTAAAATACCAAGTTGCTTTCCTAACTTCAACTATTTCTGGGAGTTGAGCAAGTTCAAAGTTGACCAATTTCGAATTTTCTTAACTTTGGAATATTCAAAGCCTTTTAACTTAGAGTAAATGAAAGCAATTTCTCACATTGAACTTTGAGTGAATAAAAAGGGCATTTTTTCCGTCTTAAAAAGTTTTTTTAATGATTCATAATAATGTCCTACAAAATGTATTGATAAGTGAAAATTTAAGGAATTATTTGGGAAATTCTAATCCAAGAAGCGCATCTTTTAAAAAAGCAGTATTTTAAGAGGGAGTGCAGTACAGCAGTACAACTGCTTTTGCAGCACAACGACAGCCCTGATGAGAACGTGTAACGTCAATATTCCCCAGCGAAAAATCATGTTTCAATCACTCTTAATAGAGATTAGTCATACATAGTACAAAAATCGAAATGTTGAAATATTATTGCGGCGTGTAAATGAAAAACAGACCACATCAACTGCGAAAAGACATTAACGTGTAAAATGCATTAATGTTTGCATTTTATTAACAAAGAAGAGTAGGGTACTACTTAGATAACAACTTTTGTTAACAGCAAAAGAACAACAATCTAAAAGCGTTACTCACTTCAAAATTTGCGAAGAGAAATAATGAAATAATCTCTAATCCTTGTAAAAGTTAATGAACTCAACAACTGTATTCTGATGCAATACCAATAGCGTCTCACATCAACCGACAATAATTTAAATTTGATAAATACAACCGATCACAATCCTAACAGGTCCAGAAATTCTCCCTACATACTCGTAGGGGTACCAGTTTCATTGATCAAGAAACAATATGAGTGCGCATACCCATTATACTCGTTTTCGTAAAATTTAAAAATAAGATAGACGATCATAAAACTGTCTAATGGCGATAACGTTGACAGTTGCCCAGTGACACTAGTGTCGTTTTCCATTGGGCAAAAAGAAGCGTCCGGAAGAGTCCGGAATCGAAAAAATCACTTCTGAAACCGTTCCATTGGCACAAAAAATACTCTTCTGGTGATTCTGAGAAGAGAAATTCGCTTCTCGATTTGAAGTCAGAATCCACTCAAGAAGCACTAACACAAGTGTGATTTATGTATTTTACACAAGCCAGCTGACGGCAGCCGTAGATTATTTTTTGGCATTTCACCAATACATTTGTGGATTCATCCAGAAGCATTTTTCTTGTTCCATTGGATTTCATTATGAGTGGATCCCCGATTGAAACCAATGGAAAACGACATAGGATTGATATAAAACATTGATATGCGACTACATGTGTGTTTAACGTTTTTACATCCAGCGAGTAGCGGTAGGTAAAGTTATATGTGGTGAATGCAGTTTTTCTTATTTCTAGTTATGTTTTGTTATTGCTTTTAATGCCTGGGTACTTTACAAAAAATTCTGCTGTAAGACGCAAAAACCACTGTCATGATATAAATCGTGTACAAAATGATGTAAGTATGTATATCATTTTTGCAACTTCCAGGACAGTCTTATGTTTTTTTTTAGCTGCTACAAAATTCAGTTGCAAACAACAAAAATTACTATCATGATATAAGTCGTGCAAATAGAGAGGGCAAACAGATTTTTCAACTCCCAGGACTGGATGCATTTAAATAAATATAAATATTTTGGCGCGACAGGTCTGTGGGACCCGAGGCATAGCTTCTCACAACCATTCGTTTTGTGTGGGTTTTCAATTTTTGGCCCGAATGAAAGGGATCTACAATTTAACGCCGAGTCCAAACGGCTAATTGAGAAGCTCTTTCATTATAGTTTTACTCTCGGATGTTTGTTAGACGTTCGCAAGAGGTGGCGCAGTAGAAAAAGAAACCTTAAGATGTAATTTGGTTCTTTCGGGATTCGAACCGGGGACCCTTCGCTTAGTAGCCCAACACACTATTACTAAGCCACTGCGCCGACCTGTATGCATTTATGATAGCTAATATACAGATCAGTTGTAAACAGAAAAAAAAATCTGTCATAACATAAGTCATGCGAATCAAGAGAGAAACTGCCACGACAGGCTCTGTGGCAAGTAGCAATTAAAACTCTCATTGTGTAAATCATGCAAAAATTAACAAAGAATACAGCAGGGCAGACTTTATTTCTTCAATTTTTTGTTTTCAAATATACAGCACAACTATAGCGACGACTCGACACTTATCTTTAGCGGCTTTTATGACAGAGAAAGTCTTAAAATAATAATATACCTATCTTAAAAATAACACATTTGTTGGCAGGAAGAAACATGAATAAACAAAATAATTCCTTAACGAATTGAGACTTCAAATTAACTATTTGTTCAACAAATTCCTTAATTCGAAATTCAACAATTTTTAACTATTCGAATTGCATTGAGTATCACCTGGATATCGTTTTCCTCCTGAATATCCAATTTCATGAGATCACGCTTTGTTAGAATTTTAAAAACGTCCAAGTCGATCTCCTCGTTTCGAAAAACAGCGTTATACTTCTCCTGACCGATATCCTTTAAGATTCTGGTAACACGTGGACTCAATTGGACAGGAGCAACGCTTGGTGATCTTTGAAAGCACGTGAATCTTGAACGTTTATTATCAGCTGGCGACCTGGCCACTGGTGTCCGATCCAAAGACTTTGGTGAATGCCTCGAATTTGGTGTCAGAATTCTCCTTAGGTTTTGCATGTAGCAGGCTTTACTACCAGCTGATTCCATTGTTGGGGTTTTCTCCGACGACACAACAATATTGACGACGCTGGGTTGATGATTGGGGGTGGATTTTTTATTTTCCAATTGATTGGCAGTACGCCTCTTCTTCGGTGTTGGACATTTATCCAGAACGATCGTCTTGATTGGCATGAGACTCGGTGAGTGATCACGCAATTTTTCCCTCAGCACGACATCGCATACTGGTGTCAACGGAGTAAGCGGCGAATGCAGATCTGTGTTGTGGCGAGGAGCGTGTGATCGGAATTGAAGAACAATATTATTTTGTTAATAATTTACCTCTATAAGCGCACCTGTAAGTTTCCATTGTTATTTGTTGTTTAAGAAGTGGACAAGGGAATTTTACACAAGATTTCGACAACAGCAATTGACTTTTGCACAATGGACGCGATTGAGCTTAATTTAAACTTAATGTAAGACAAGGACACTTGTTTTTCTATTTCACTTATAATATCATTGCGCTAATAGTTTGTTGTTGTGAAAATAGATATATTTCTACAGTATTGATGTGAGTGAATAGGCTAGAACCTGGGCCTATAGGACACCTATAGTGGTTTGCGCACAGCAAAGATAATGGAGTAATCATTCATCTCTGGCGCACAGCACGCGAGCAACCTTGCCAGCATAGGTTTTTATTGCGGAGCTGTTTTTAAATATTCGTGAAGTAATACAGTCAAACTTCTTTATAACGAAATTCCTTATAACGTAAATCTCTCTATATCGAATTTAATTTTGTTCCCCTTCCCCTTCAAATATATCCCGGATGTTTTTCTATATAACGAATTTTGTATAAAACTTCTTTATAACAGGTCTGTTCCCTTACTTTTTGGGCCAATTTCGGCAAAATGTCAGATATCAAGGAGTGGGGATATATTCTCTCAGAAAAAGAGAATATAAACAAAAAGTACAGGAACGAAAATTTGCCATGACGTTTTTCGAAAACATATGCGAGAAATTCAAAAATAAACGTCAGTGGATTTAAAAAAATGACCAGTTAGCAGACGTTTGGAAAACATTCGGATTCAGTTTAATATATATTTTTTTTGCAGATTTATCCATTTTTAATAACAATTTTCAGCACTTAACAAAGCAAACCGAAATAAACTGCCAATTCAAATTGACTTTTGAGGGATTTGACAGCTAATGTCAGTTATAACAAACTAGCCCAAAGAAATTTGTTGGGCTATTATTTGCAGGTTTTTTATGAAGAGTAAATGTTTTGTTCTCTCTTTGTGGCTCTCTTCTGCCAAACTTTTGCTTAAAGGAACGAAGTTTGACTAAATTTGTCTAATGTGTTCGAATGCATTATCGTTAGGGAACAGACCTAATATTACAGACTACAGAATGTTAAACACTCATATTGAATCAATAAGATTTTTGTATTTATTTTATTTAACGCAAGCCATAGTTTCAAAATATTAGAATGAAATCTAAAAAATTTAAGTTTATTTAAAAGAACATTGTGCTGCATACCATTAAAGGCCTTAGAAAAATCAGAATACCTAACCGCAATAAAGTTATAATAATAATAACTCTTTGAAGTTGGGTATACCTTACCTATATATAAATCGCTGAAAACAATAAAATGTCAAAAAATTACTTTTGGGGTCAAAACCTTTCTTAATCAAATGATTTAAAAATCACAGATAGCTTGCTGTAAGCAAAATTTACACGGCTTATAACATTTTTGAGCTTTTTTCCCGTAAAAAGATCTAGCAAATCTTTTGAGTAGATGTGTTTTTTTAAGAAATAGTTATAGTAGACGAATGCGCAAGCAACTGTTCGAGTCACATTTGTGCCTGAATGGTATAAAATGCTATGAAAGGTTGTGTGTCTCGATTTTAGTTTGCGGTTTCCCTGGAATTTCCACCCACAACACCAGAAAGATTCAAACATAAGCTACTGCTGTGAATTTCGGAAAAGTCAAAAAGGACATATACTTAGTTGTTGAACTTGCGTGATGAAAATCCAGGTTTGCAGAGAACGAAGCTAAAAAACTGCCCCAAAATCACACTATTAATTCAATTTATTTTGACGTTTCTAAAAACTATCAAACTTTTCCACCAAAGTCAGTTTGCAGTTATAGTTTTAATTAATCGTTACTTGTTCTCCTTTTTGTTGATATTCGAGCGATTGGAATAAGGGTAGCTTTCGACACTTTTCTGGATTGCTTATTTTGTACCAAACGAACATAAAAAGTGACCTACAACAAACAAAATTCTCTGAGAGTGTCTAATCGAATACCAAACTTGTGTAAAAAGGTATAATAATAAAAAAACAGAGTAATTTTTGTTTTTTAAATGCTCAGTGTACTTAACTAATTTTATTGTTATGCATTATGCTAGAGGTCAGAAATATTGTTTCATTTAGTTTTCATATTTTTGTCGTTTTTGTTAGTTCGGTTGTGACGTTTACTTCCTATAGCCAACTCTGACTGGCACTGGCACTTGTTTGACAATGACAGGGACGGCTGCTGGTTGTACGACTGTTCTAATCAACGGTTGCTGTGGCAGAATTACTGCACCGGGTACTAGTATTCCTCCTGGTTGAGCATTGCCATTGACAGTACTAAGACTGGCAGCGAAAAGGAAGAGACCAAGAACCAAGACAAACTATATTGGAAATAAATTTTGCATTATTAAAGTAGGAACTGCCACTTGGCTCAAAATATTTACCTTCATGTTGATTGTTTTTAGTTGATTACTGATGGGTATTCAATGATGAACTGATATCGTTCTTGGGAAGGCTGCTCCATTTTATATGATTCAGTTCAACTGTCTCTTTGCCAAATGAATATAATACAGGAATTTTTGCAATGTAGGAAAGTAAGTATCCTCTTCAATAGCAAAAATTATTGCATCAGAAAAAAACGAGTTATGCACGAGTTCACCAAAAAAATACCAATAATAAGACAATGCAATGACCCTAGGTGGAGCCAGACAACTCGATTAGATTCTTAATGATTACTCAATTTAAAAAAAGGGAAATTCTGTCTCAAAGTTGCATGAACTCTCTATTTTGACTATTTCCCAGAGTTTTAGTTAATATTTGGTTAAGCCGGTAGGGGGTCATTTCTGATGAACATAAAACTGACTAGGTCCATGTCAACACATGTCAAGTTAAAGAGCTTTGAAGTGGGACACCTCCGGTTTGCATTATTTTTATACCTAATTCAAATTTTACTCAGCTATTAAAACAGAAGCTTTGAATTTCGAGAGTTCATTATTTGACTTTGGATTTTGGTTAAAAAAATTATGTGTAACTTTGGTCGATTACCAAGTTTTGAGTACCTACATATATCCGGGCAAAATATATATTCCTACATATTTTTCATTTAAAAAAACGGGTCATTTATATTTAAATCATAATAATCAACAGAAAACACATCTGTCCGATTATTTTCTATTTCCAAACACAAAAGGTGCATTCAGCTTCTAAAGTAGAGAAATGCGCACTAACGAAAGCTTTTGTTAACGCTGATTATTATTTTAATTGGCACTAGCACTGGCGTTGGGAAAATAAAAACTTAATAGAACGAATCGCAAATTTCTGGATAAGAATTCACTTCTGATTCCGCAGTATCAACTCCAGTATGGGGAAACAAGTCCAATAGGATCCAAACCAAAGTATTTTGTTTAACGCTTGAAAAACAATAATAAAAACTTCCCCTACTAAAAATTAAATAAAAAAAATTAAAGAGAAAAACCGATTCACTACTATGTTTAAGAAGTCCAATTTAGCTGGATATTTTTCACTTTCTCGTAGGTATACGTAGCAAGAGAAAGATATTTAGGTTTGTTAGCGTATGCGGTTTAAATCGAACGCAATCGATATAAATCGATCGCAATCGCAGGAAAAGAGAAAATTAGCAAAATAACGAGTAACGAGCAATTCCTCTTTTGGCTCGAACCAGCTCAGAGAATTTCAGCCGGTAAGTTCTGATAAATATGTCAAATCCACAAATTTGGCACAAATTCAAAATCCGACAAACGTCATGCGCATGTAAGTGGCTCAAAGTAGCTAGAAATCTATACACGTACTTTGAAGTATATTTTTCGCTCTCTGATAGAATTTTTGTAGTTCGACCGATGTTTAGTTCTTAGCTCGGGAAAGTACGCGAATAGACCTATTGTGTTCAATTCTGACATCACGGTGATAGAGGATCTCGAAGAAATGGGTCTCGAAATTCTGTCCCTCTGTCCTTCCTCTTATATATATTTTGTAACGTGTTGCTAGCCTGTTTATGGGTCTTTGCTGGCATGCTTGCACCCGCTCTCTTAGCTCGCCAGAGGGCGTGGGAGCTTGACCCAGGCATGTCACAAAAAATGTCATGCCAGACTTCGCGTTAGATGTAACTACGATTGCGAGACATTATGTCTTTACCCATCCTTCTTTGGCTGTCGTACTCGCCTTGACAGCCCCTTTATATAAGGACCACAGCCTAAAAGGCTGAACGATTAGTTTGAAATTTTGGATTTAAACTTTCTGGACATTTCGCGGCCATTTTTTTAATTTTTAATGGTTCTTCACGTATAACGATTTTAAGCAAAGTTTGATTTTTTCGAAAACGACTCTAATTTTTTAACCAAAATTTATATTTCGGCTAGGGCAGGTAGGTAGAACATTGCTGCATACCCAGTTTTTCGCAAAATATCGAATAATGGTACTTTTGAAAATTGAACTTATCTTAAAAACGGTCTAACCGATTTTAACAAAAATTAATTTTAAAGGTAGTATGTACTGTCATTCCTAACATTATAGCAAATTTATTTTTTCTCTAAATTATCGAAGAAAGGATTTTTTTTGATCATGAACAAGGAAAACGGAGTTTTTTTGATCATGAACATGAAAACGGCTATAACGATTCATGAAGTCAACATGTTTTTCAAATATTACATATCTCAAAAACGGTCAATACGATTGTATCAAACATCCTTTCTATGGTAAGTATCTAATATCAACATTTCTAACTTGATAGCAAACTAAATTTTTCTTAAAATTGCGTACAATTTCGAAAGCGCCATTTTCGACTCCAAATAAACCAAGTATTGGTTACAAACTGTACATTTCCCTTTACATAGATCTTAGCCAATAGCTGAGCAATTGTGCTTTCCGAACCAAGCATTTTAATATTTATTACTATTTTGCCACCAAAACACATATTTAGGGTAACATACATAACTATATACCACACTGCAAAAACAAAAAAAAAATGCAATTAAAACTACGAAAGACATTTTTTATGAAAATAAAACAATTAAACATGTATCTTCAAATAGTTGCAACTGTTTAGAGATTACCCAATCAGAAACGCATACTTCATTTGCAGCCCACACGCGTCCTTCGGCATATTCAGCTCATAACTGCGAATGCAAATTTTAAAACAAGTCCCTGAATTCCCCAAACTCAAATCATAGACATATAAAACCAGGATCACCAATCTATCCCAGTCAAAAACAAGAAAATGAACATGAACTTGCCAAACATTTTAAATGTATGCTGTTTTTCAGTACGGTTTATCTACATAGGTTCTGAGTTTTTTACCTAACAAAATAAAAATCAATCCACCAATCCGTTCGTGCGACCCTGTCGTGCACTTTATTTTTATCTTGTATGGCAAGTAACCTCGTATTGCATACTTTCGGGAACTGCAAATATAATTGATAACATATTTTTCGTGGTCGTTTTTTTGGCGCTGGTAATTTATTTAAAATATTGTTCCACGGAAGTTCCTATGTGCTGAATTATTATAAGTCGTGTTCGCTGTCTGTAGTTGACTGTTGTAGAACATGAATTTGCTGATGAGCATTACTCCCGACTAGAAGGGAAGAAACACAATATTTCTGAAGACAGTAATAGTGAATTGATAACGATGCAGATTATTCGGAAGCAAATGATCCCAATTATGAGCAAAAGGCTGCTTTGCATGATGTGCGGATTTATCAAACTGATGTTAATATGGAAGAAGACGCAGAGGCGGCAATGCAGCAACAACGGCTTGGTGACAGACATAAGAAAGAAATGGAAGAAGAAACTTTTCCACCCAATCGAGGATTGAGGTAGGTATATGGCTAGAAATTGAATTTGACATTTGATGGTCAATGACGGATAATGAGTTTTCGCATTAGTCTCTAGGAGTTGATCCTGTTGCCAGGTTTGTCAACACACGTCGTTGGTTACCCCGACTATAGTTGCAAATATAGTGATTAAGACATGTCCAGCAATGGCGATCCGAAGTAAATACGCAGGTGGTTATGTATAATACAATAACTAAAGAAATTTGAATGGTTGTGTGCTAAAAAAGCGTGCGGAGTTAAAGCAAAGGACCTCTTTCATCAGAGTAATATGGCATTCTACCGCACAGTACCTAATGTTGTTCGATTTTTTTTAAACAAATACGCAAATAAACAAATAAAATCAATCTCTTTTAATTTATTTTTACTATAACAAAATCATTATTTGTAATTTTGAACTCATTTTTTAATAGAGTGCAGTGATGCACACCTGCATCAATTCAACGTCTTTAAACTTGAAATTGGACAATATGGACCTGAATTCAATCTAATGTATCTTTAGGCATGACTTCTTTTTCTTCAAATCAATTATCATAAAGAATCTAAACGAATTGTCTGGATTGACCTCGTGTCATTGCATTTTGCATTGTGTTATTATTTGCTGTGATGGTATGCCTACTCGTTTTTGCTGATGCAATCATTTTTGCTATAACAGAGGATACTTATTACTTGCACTGTCAGATTTCCTGTGTTATATTTTTTGACAGTTGTATACTGAATCATATAAAATAGAGCAGTCTTCCCCAGAACGATTGAATACCCATCGGTATAACCATAACCAACTAAAAACAATCAACATGAAGGTAAATATTTTAAGCACAGTGCTTTCCTACTTTAATAATGCATCACCCGCATCACACTTTTAAGACAAAAGGTGTTTACATTATAACAGGTTTTTTTATAAATATGTTCCTACCTTTCTTAAAGCATTATAAAGCAAAACCAAACAATTAAAACATAATTTCAATTCCTACTTAAAAGAATTTTCCTTACAGATATACACTTCTTTGGCTATTTTGTAAGAACCACATTATATTCCGGGATAAAAAGTATCCTAAGTCCCGACACAGAACATAAACAATCACTACGCCAAGTTTCATCTAAATCCATCCAGTAGTTTCTGCGTGATGCGTGGTCAGGCATTTTTTATTCTAAAGTTTTATTATAAATAGAGAAGAGATAGAGAAGAGATAGAGAAGAGATAGAGATAGAGAAGAGAAGAGATAGAGAAGAGATAGAGATAGAGAAAGAGAAGAGAAGAGATAGAGAAGAGAGTAGAGAAGAGAGTAGAGAAGAGAAGAGAGTAGAGAAGAGAAGAGATAGAGATAGAGAAGAGATGTAGTCGGTCTTGGTTCTTGCTCTCTTCCTTTTCGCTGCCGGTGTTAGTACTGTCAATGGCGAAGCACAACCAGGGGAATTGCTTCCACCCGAGGCTCTGCCACAGCCACAGCAATGGATTAGCATTAGACAACCATCTAAAATTGTCAGACCAGTGCCACTAGGTTTTGGAAAGTAAACGTCACAAAGGAAAAAAAAACAGAAAAATATCTAAACTAAATCAAATAATTCTGACCATACACAAACCAATAAAATTAGTTAAGTACACTGAGCATTTAAAAAACAAAGAATTTTTTTTTTATCCTGTAGGATACTGTAGAGTAGGTATGATTTCGAGATTCAGAATTTGAAGATCTAATACCATATTTCCTAGACTGACAAAGACATTCGCAAAAAGAATTTATTTTGCCTTTGGCCTGCCATTAAGGGGCAAAAAAATGAGACATTCTATCCAAAAAAGGAAAATGCAATAAATATGCCGATCCAGGGAGAGCGCTACAGAACTCTGAAAAGTCCTGGTGAAAGAAAAAAGTATACCATTGCAAATTTTCGCACAATGTTTAACAAGCATTGGCTCGATTTACACTATAATAGTGTTGTGATATTGGCAAACGTGTTACCTACAATTTAAACATATTGCTTTGAAAATAACAGCTTTTGTAATGGAATAATATTTGTAATAAGGAAATAATTCTGAACGCATCCACATGCCTCCATACCGAAAGGTACGCCATCTAGATTACAGAGGTACATACAGAAAACTTTAATTGTATGGGGACTCTTTGTGGAACACAAATTAAAGAGAAAGTTATCTGCTCTGACGGATAAAATGTAAATGTTTGGTGATGGAACTGTCACTGTCATCGGCGTTTTAAAGTTTCCACCAATGAAAGTAGGCACATTCATAAATCTTGGCTTACGACGACGAACTGTCAACTTGGCTATCGGCAACCTCTTCTCAAACGTAAATTCATCCAGCTGTCAGACTTATTTAATTACTTACTGGATTCTTGAACATTCCCCTAATGCTTAATCTTAATTTATCACCTTCTATCACCTAGCATGTTACATATCCACCTGTCACTTCGATACGTTGACGGAGCGGATGCGACAGATTCTTAGGGTTGGGCGCCTATAACACGATCATAACATGTTGCGCAGTTATTTTTAATTTATAAAAGAAGTAGGTACGCTAACAAAATACTCAATTCTACAGGTGATAATAATAAAGAGTACTTTAGCGAAAACCTGTGATGAGATGAGACAAATATTTATTAAACAGCCAAATTCTGAGTTATGACGGCAAACATAGCAAAATCGGTTTAATGGAGAACCACAATATGGGTTTCTGACAGATAATCCAATGAAATTACAAAAAAAGACTTACTTCCTACTGTCAAAGTTCAACAAAATGCCGTCATCTAGCGATCCAGTCAAATAATTTGGATGCATTAGGTTGTCTGTCCTGCTTTTGGGATCTAATTTCAGGTGGAACGTTTTCACAATTTCGACTACGGCCGCCTTGGTTTGTGTCATAGCGAATCTCACGCCCGGACATATCCTCGGTCCATCTCCGAATGGATAGAATACACCGATATCACGGAATTTCTTCACGCCTCCATTTTCAGGACTGAATCGTTCCGGAATAAACTGATTGGGGCTCGGGTAGTACCTCTCGTCGTGATGGAAACAAAAGACAGGAATCAAGACGCTGTCATTGGGCTTTATTTTAAGTGCTTTCCCCTTTTCGTTGGTCAACTGACATTCTTTGGTGCAGACTTTTGTCGCAAAGGGTCCAGGTGGGGTGATCCGTATGCTCTCTAAAGAAAATAATTGGTTTCCATTTAAAATGAATATTGCCGTTTAAAGCCTTACCATTGACACATTGATCGAGGTAGGGCAGTTCGTTAAGCTTCTCGTAGTCTAGTTCATCTTTCTCGTCTAAATTGCCGAGAATCTCTTTGAGAAGTTTCTCCTGAGCGGTAGGGCTTTTCGCAATCTGTCAAAAGAGGCATAAAGAGCGACCACTCGAAATTGTATTTAAAAACTCACCTGGTAGAGACAGTGCGTAATCACAGAAGCCGTTGTATCAAAGCCGTCCATTATAACTGTCATCGAGTGCGAAGCCAACTGCTCATCTGACAGATGACTCTTCTCCTGCAGCTGAAGGATGTAATTTAAAAAATCTGCACGATTTACGCTTTTTCTGCGCCGCAAATCGATTGCCGACGTCATCACATTCACAAACATGCGCTCAGTTTGTTTGTCACAGAACCTTGCTCTATAGAAAGCCTTAATTGCCGGCCAAAGTCCAGCTAGGAATGAATATAACACTAACAGTGTCGTCTGCTGAAAGAGATTCGTTATTATTGACATAATTTCAGTTGGCTTTTCTGTCAAACATTGGGCATTTATTCCCATGACATAATCAGTCACTATGTCGCACGTGTAACGCAGGCTAATCTACAAAAAAGTCGACAAATATTTTCTGCATATATGAAAGTTAAGTTGTTTGAGTTTACGTCTTTTATATCGATTCCATCACAGTCCACGCGTTGAGACTTCTCCCTTATGTACGATACAAGCCTTCCACACACTTGCTGCGTAACAGGATACATTGCTTTGATCTATGATAGGGAAAATAAATCGGTCTTCAAAATTTGTAGACTTGCAATGGACCAACCTTTCTTGATGTGAGTCCTGGTATGATTTCTTGGCGGCGTTTTTTCCATTCGTCACCTTGGAGAACAAACGGATCCATGGCCATAACATTTGTTTTTTTCGCATCAAACTACAATTCGGACAATGGATGAAACTATCTACTATCGAACAGAAATGAGCTTAGACAACCCCTGAAATACAAGGCAACGAAACCTACCCAAGTTGAAATTTCATTATCGTGGAAATTCCTGAAATACTTCACAAAGATATCCTTAGCCAATTGGGCATTGATTATCATCAACTGCGGCGTCCGAATGCTGAACACTCCCACGAAATCTTCGTCATCCTGGAAATGTCTGCAAATATCCAGATTTTCAAAAGGAACAGTTGAGGAAAATATTTTCTGGACCGTACTTATAAATATCCTGCATGTCGTAGGCAATATTGCGTTTCGATGTGACCATGCTTGGAAAGCTTCCATAGAGGGCAGCTGGCCTGATTCCCTTCACGCCCCGTCTCTTCCAATAGTTAAAGTTCCACACCAGAAAGATGTACATCAGTCCGGCGGCTATTCCGGCGCCGGCTAATACCAACGACGTTTGGGAAACCATATTTAAAAGTAAGTTTAGGCGAGCTATTCTGTTTGGAATATATAGGCTGGAGCTTGTCTGTTTGCTGACATTTTTTTTAAAACTTATCGAAAACTAAACATCTAAATAATCACGGGGGAATGTCAGATTTTATCTTTGACGGCATTTATGAACGTATTTATAAAGTTTGTACATATGTATATAATTTGCTCCACTTTATATAAGGCTGATTTAAGTAATTAAAATATAATGAGCAAAAAGATATTGGCTGGAACTTTGTCTTTTAGTTGTCATTTGTTCTAAACTTATCTAAAATTAAAGTACTAAACATCAAAATAATCACGGAGGTGATTGTCTGGTTTTATCTTTGACGGCATTTAATAATCTAAACGGGGCAGTATTTCGCGTGATTTTCTAAAATATCTGGCATTACTGTAGAGCGAATTTTGAAGCGTCAATATTTATGTCACTATGATAGCATATCCGAAATCATCAGTGGAACTCCATTTTCATTTCCGTAAACAGAATGTTGGATAGGAAAGAACAACTCGAGGGAAACTTTTTATTATTATTATATGTCAACTGTCATCTAATCTAAAATGTCAATAATTGGAAAGTGACTTCTTTTTTCATTTCAAAACATTCTCCAAGAAAAAGAATGCTACTGGGAAAGGTCGGAAAGGTGTACGTCTGTATTGAGTAGACAATCACGAAAAGGGATTTTCAATCATCAATTACGTTTCGGTGACGTTTGAGCTTTGCTGTCAGTCAACTGAAATTTTATTTTCTGAATACATTCGTAAATCTAATCGTTAACGGCTTACTATTATTATTATTATAATAATACGTGGCAGCAGAAGTGACTTGGGAGCATCTTAATTCTGAGCGCTAGGGAAAATCTATGCCCAAGTTATACTGACACCTTTTCTGATAGGGTGTATTTATAATACCTACGGCTTATTCAGCAAGCAGGCTCTGCAAGATGGGAGTATCCTGAATCCAGCGAAAATACCGAAACTTATAACAGTTTATGGCACTTTAATACAAATGATTGCATACCTGCAGGCTGATTTGAAGCAAGTCACAGAATAATAATTTCATTGAGTAGGTCGGGTATGGCTTTGTTTACTTGCTGTCTATTGTCTGACGATGAGTCATTGTTCAGAAAATCAGGAAAGGTCACCAAACTACTGCGGGTGTACAGGGAAATAAGTTCGTAAACATTTTAAAGTTAGTAATTTAGCATCGGGGACACAATTTCTTTTGACAGCAGTCTGCTTTTTTTTAATAAAGATATTTACATATTTTTTCGCTTTAGTTATTAAATGATCTAAGAGGGGATTAGTGGCAAAAAGGAAAAATTAGTACGTCTCCATTTTAAGGGCTTTAAATTCATTGGTATTCGGATTAGCTACAACTAATCATGATGTAGGCAGTGAACGGGAATCAAAACGATTACTGTCTGCTTAGCGTCGAGACTAGACATTTTGAACGCCGTAGTTGAATCTTGTAAGTGGGGCAATGACTCCATCGGTCAAATCAAATCATCAACATTTTTCTTCCATCAGGCTCAATTTGCTCATTTGATATCGCATGTGAAACGGGATCAATCAGTCCTCCTGAGTCTCTTGGTTCTGTCTTCTTGTGAAGTTGCATGCTTCCATCGCCAGGTACATTTGACGTTCGCCCAGTGAATTTTAGCACTGCCTTAAACTTGAGCGTGCAACGTCGAATACTCACGAAGATTAGCGTGTTTTGAATCAGGAATCAGAGACCCAATAGAGATGTGTTTCAAAACCTATAGAGCTTCACGCAACAGCATTTCACTAGCGACGATTTTATTTCTGTTGCAGCTGTCAACAAACTCTGTTTGGGAAGCAACTAGGTATACATTACCTACAATTATCTAATCTTGAACAACTTCCCTTTTCGTCAGAATATTAAGCACGATTTCCAAAAACATATCCATGCATCTAACTAACTTTAGAACATAAATGCAGAGAAGAATAAATTTGTCACTCTTCTTGAGACATCTCGAAACAAATGTTGCAGCTGTCAGTTGAATTATAGTCCGAATGGGTACCTATCATTTATAGTTGTGGGAGATAATGCTCTGAAGCAATTTGTGTTAAACTTACTCGTATTAAACAGTTACCGCTGCCTACAGCTTATGAGCCAATGACCGCAATTCGCTTTTGTAAACATTTCTCACTTTTTTTCATAATTGTGTACAAAAAATCCACCACATGCATAAGCACAAAATCGCCATTAATTGTAGCTCAATAGTGTTTGTAATGTTTACTTTCTTTGATTATATTACAACACAGTTATATACCATTAAGTCTAAGCGAACGCGTGTATCTGATGTAGGCATCAATTGAAGTAGGTAGGTATTTCAACCTTGACAGTAAATTTTTCTCTTTGTTGGAATGGTATGGGAGCTAGTTATCATTTCATCAAGAAGGACTTTAAAAATGTACATGATTTCCAATAAAATTTTAGCAAAAAAGCACTTTAGATTGAGATCAAAATTGCAACTGTTGTCAGTTTAGGTTTGGTTGTTTGTTAAGTCTGACTTATTGTCTAAATTTTCAAAGTCCTATTAACTTAGCTTATACGCTAATAGGTAGTGTGACAACTGGCTAATTATAAACGTGTTTCCCTTTTCATTGTCAAACCCTCCGGACATGCCCATTATGCTGTCATAAGTCGAAATATAATTAGTTAACAATAAATGAATGAAAGCTGATAACCTACTGCGCATATCGGTTAATCTCAACCACAAACGTTTTAGTTGAATGTTTGAGCCGCAATTTTGTTCAATGCCTGGTGAGCTACAGTTGTACCCCATGCATGCTGTAAAACTGAACATGACAGATGACAGAAGTAGTGTAAAGCGCAGTGGATGTAGGTCAGCCGTCGGTCGGGTCGGCCCTGCACATAAACAGATACTGATGCCGGACATAGTACAAATTCCAACCTGTTTCTCTTTTCTGTTATACTCTCTTTATGTCTACAAAATTTTCCAATAGTTTATATCATATTTCATAGCAGATATTGATATAGGATAAATAAATTAATTTATTCAGATATACCATCCCTGATCCCTCTATTCTATATGAATGACGTAGGTATATGCTTATACTTTTTGAGATCTTTCAACAGAAATAATTTCCTTTCTTTTAACAATATTTTTATAGTGTATAGCCGTATTCTTTTTTGGGCTTTTTGGTCACTGTTCCATCGCTTTTTTAGTGGGTATTTATAGTAAGTGAAGAATGAAGATAGAACATTAACAGAGGACGTCATGAACTTGTATTATGTTTCAAATCAATTTTATGTTTTTGTTGTTCACACCGCTATTACTTTTTATTTGATACAACTTGAAAAAGAAATGACGTTTCCGTGACAGTGTTGTAATGTTGTATCTTGTATTGTATTGTACACTCTTCACGCGTCACATCCCGGATGCGAAATTTGTTGCCACTAAATTAGTGAATGTACTTAAAATTTGTTGCGTCTATTGTGAAGCCAAATCCGAATAAACGCATCCGGCTGCACTTTTGTCATTTTCTTCTCCCATTTAAAGTTGACAAACAACAACAACAGGTGCCTTACGTGAGTTGCATCAAAATCTGGAGCAAGTGATAAATGTGTAATAGATTTTTGTTACAGTGACATCAGTTAGGTAAACGATTTATATATAAGGCGGGTTGCACTTACAGTGCGACTGATTTCTTTGAGCAAAAGAAGCGACACATCCGATATGTTAATGTTCTAAATGTTTTACATTAAAAAAAAACAAGGTTTTATGTTTTTGTTTTGACTACAAAAAAAAAAAAACAGAAAATACTCTCTAGATATTTACCATGAAATTGGAATGTTTTACTTTGTAAACAACTTTCTAAAGTCAAACGCTATATCGGTAAGGGTCATCGGAATGCTTAGATAAAAACGATGCTGATTATAAAGTTACGCATCCTATGATGATTACGAGTCAGTAAAGTTAATTGTTGTTGATTTAACCGGTAGCTTTTCTTTTTCCGTATATCTGGGTCGATATCGATCAATCTTAGTGGATCTCACGAAGATTGTGAAACAATACAAGCTCATAAACGGCCTTCGTGAAGAGCAAAATCTCAGCCTGACATAAAAAAAACTGAGCAAAAAGTTTCTGTTGTGTTTATTATGATTTTATGGATTTTTTTTCCGAGGAAACCGCGAAACATTACGAAACCGCGAAGAACATACGAGGAAAAAAATTGCGTGGCTTGTGCGGGAGAACGATCAGCAATATGGAAGTTGCAGGACAAATCCCACTGCATTAATGATGAAAACTATTTTTTTAAGTTTAAGAAAGGAAATTGTCGTCTTCTATTGCTACTACATAAATTATTTCGTCTGCGAGGTATCCGTCGGAACGGAATATTCTCCGATTATATAGGTACGATTCGGAGGATTTTTGCTTCGAAGTATTCGGAATATTTTTCCGACATTTTGTAACGCATATCAGCGAATTGCGTTGAAGTGCGATGTTAAATTTTTGACAGCTAGTTTCCGATAGAAATTGGTTGCGAAATGTATTTATATACGATTTGTAGCGAAGCATTTACCGCGTATGTGATTTGAGTCCCCGACGGTTATGCGTTGCGGAGAATTTTCCGTTCCAACGGATACATGGCTGGGGCTGATTATCTCCTTCAAATTTTCTCGTATCCATTGTTTTGGAGATACTCAAATATTGCGATCTCATTGAAGTTTAAAATTCGAAAATTCTAATTACGCGTACAATAAAAATTAAGTTTATCGTGAACATATGGTTTTTGTCCCATCTATATCGTGTGTAATAAGTTAGCGACTATTTGTCTTTGGTGCCGAGAAACAAAGTGGAGACTAGGGACGCTAAAATTTAGCGTGAGTAGGATACTACACATTTAAGCTATATACATACATATAATTAAACTATAGGGGGTTTTATGTCTGTTACCTTACTTACTTACTTAGGCGGCGCTACAGTCTGGGGTGGATTTGGGCCTCAACCAATACGCTTCTCCAGTAAGCGCGATCTTTGACTAACTGCCTCCAGTTGCGCACTCCAAGTTGGTTGAGGTCCACTTCCAGTTGTGCGCGTCATCTAAGCCGAGGTCTTCCTCTATACTGCGTTGTCCCTCCGGGTTGGAATTGAAAACTCCGCGGGCCGGAGCGTTAGTGTCCATTCGCTCTACATGTCCCAGCCATCTTAGACGACTGTCTGTTACCGGTTGACAAGAAAACTACCGACTTATTTCGATAAAATCTTTCTCGAAAAAGTCTTGTTTTTGAGAGCATTATTGACCCTAATGCATTTTTCTCTGACTTCGCTAAAAGGGAGCTAAAACTTTTCTTTTAAATATTCTAAACTTATATTTAGCTTTTCGCTTCAATTAAAAGCTGAATAACACCCCTTACTGTTTTTATTGTTCGCTTTTCTCACTTTTTATATAAATGTATACGTTGCACTAGTTCCTTGCCAGTTCTTCAACTCTCAGTTCAGTTGGGACAAATCACTTCGGTTCTTGCCTTTCCATCCTCGTGACCATTTGTAACGTTGTCCTTTCTATGTTTCTTGTGCTTCCTTCTCTGATTTTTCATTTCCCATCGCGTTGCACTTCCACTTTGAACGCCAAATTGTCTGCGACTACACTTCCCATACACCCAACTAAGCAATTTCCTCCATCACTCATCACGTAACACCTATCAATCGATTGATCAACACATTCCAAACATTATAACAAAGTACCTATTACATATTATACTCTCAGCTAACTGCTAACAAGAGATTTCCATGCGAATCGCATTTTGTTCTTATGTAACAGAAACAGCGGCAACTTCAACGACAAAGTGCTGCAAAACGCGTATACCAACACTCGGCGCGATTGAATATGCAAATTTTCAAAAATCATCAAACTACGAGTATCACTGCTGTTTTGGTCTGTTTTCAAGTGTATGCCAAACCCGGTAGGGTTAAATCTCATAATCGCACGCACACAATTGCGTGCGGCTACCGGTTGGTCGCCGGCGCCGCACCGCGCTGTTTGTTATGTCAGTTTCATTTGAATTAATTATTGGGACCCATAAAACTGATGTTGTCTTTTTTGCAGTAGCTTTGATTTGAATGGTGACATGAGTTTGAGCCGGTGCTGCGCTGCTTTGCCTTTACACTGATTAAGAAACGGTCCACTATAACAATAACCGACCGCCCGAGGGCAGTTTGTCTTGTGTGATTCAACAATTGGTGTGGCACTGCTGATTTGTAACGATGACGCGACAGTATGTATCTACAAAAAATTCGATAGATATAGCGTTATTTGCGTTTGGAATTCCAAATCCCATATGAAGTGGTGCGTAATCAATAGCCCACCACCGCAGCGATGTGTGGACCAAGTGGTGGTAGCCTCTTTCCTGGGTATAAAAGAAAACCGTTCCGTTGGTGGTGGTATCAGTTTGTCACTCTGTCTTGTCATTGTAATTGGAATAAGCTATCGGACGATCGAAATGAAGGTAAGGATGGCGAAAGGATCACGCAACTCAACAGACCATGAAGGATAAATTTCGTTTTAGGTTCTAATCTGCGTAATGGCTGCAATAGTGGGCTGCAATGCCGGATTACTTAATGGATTACTGGGAGGAAGTGGAGGAGGCGGTGGGAGCCAAGTTCATGTGGAAGTTCAGCCACAGCATCTGCACCACTTGGGAGAAGTGCAACATGTTCAACACGTAGAACACGTGCAGCACGTTGCTCACGCGCCACAGCAACAGGTGCAGATTGTCAAGATCCAGGATATCGGAAGCGGAGGTGGATATGGCGGTGGCTATGGAGGTGGCCACGGTGGTGGATATAGTGGAGGACACTCTTACAGTATCGGTCATTCGCATGGATACAGCGGAGCCTCATATTCTCAGCCACAAATAATTAAGGTCATTCATGAAGAGGCACCCATTTCACACAGTGTGGGTAGTGGATACGCTGTCCAAGGGTACTCTAGCGGTCACGGTCATGGTCATGGTTATTCGAGCCACTCCTCCTACCAGAGCTCTTTGCAGGCGATACTTCCACAAATTTTGAAGATCGTTTTAGAGGATTCCGGTTCCTCTGGTGGCTATCAGCACGGATCCGCTTATGCAGGCCATTTGATCAACGCTTATGGCAACAGTGGGCGTGCTTTTGTTTCAAAGGACGGCAATAGCAACGACTTCCTTAGATCTGGCCATGTCGTCGAAAAGGGCCACTTGGAGGTTGTCAAGGTTGTGCAGCAATCTGGCGGCGGTGGTGGCGGCGGCGGTTTGTTAAGTGGGCTATTTGGTGGCAACAATGGCGGCGGCGGCGGTGGTAGTTCATTTGGTGGAAAGTGGTAAATAGCTGAAGCATTTACTTGTTGTTTGTTATCCTCTATGGAGGAGTTTTGTTGTTAGCCAAAAATTTGTCATTCATTTTAGTCAAACTATTTATAAACACACACATGTTATGCATAAGTATCTACTACATCATTAAATAAATGCGCCTAAGAAAATAAATAACTTTTTTCACTATAGAAAATCCACAGATTGGGATGTTTTTATGTATAAGCCCGTTGGTAATGTATAGAAAAACCATCGTATTGGAGGTCATTTTGTGTTCTTCGTAATTGTGAATCTCCGAAATCTTGGCTGATTGTTTTATTACCAGGTACCTACTCATTTTCCCCATTTGCAACTTGCAACACTGATATTAGGCGATTTGTTTCAGTTTTTATTTTAGCAAAGGCAAAGAAAAGTAGGATTTTTGGCACGCAATTACAACCACACGTCCTACTTGACATTTCCGAGAATCACAGCTTATGTTGGAACCTCTTTGGTGATGTGGGTGGAAATCGCAGGTAAAGTTTGAGTGAAGTGAAAATTTCACTCCTCTCCAAAAAGAGCTGTGAAATTGAAAGTGAAATTTTCACGAAGAAATGTCAAAAATTTAATGCGACGGACAATAAAAGCCAAGTAACGCCCCCTACAAATCACTTTTTGAACAACTATTTTTCAATTGAACGGCGTACTGCCTGGTGAAACTTTCATGGGGAATGTTCATTTTGACATTTCGCAGTGAAAATTTTGTATGAAAAATTGGATTTCACTCGAACAGCGTACCAGCCTTAAACTGCAAAACCAAAAGTTTATAGCACTCAAGGACTGGACCCGATTTTTGCGCATTGCTGTGCTGTACTTACTTTAATTTGCTGTGGTTGAAACAAGTACACAGTAGCTACGATACGTTGCGAAAATGGGTTGCAAAAAAGTCTAAATCAAACAATTCTTGTTTACGCTCTTTTAGCCGACTCTGCCCCGTACTGATATCGTTTTTGTTAGTGTTTTTTGAAAGCTTTTTTGACAGATTTCTGTACCCATTTCTGAGGCTTTTTTGGAATCGTTTTTGAACGCGTTTTTTAAGGCATTATTTGATAGTTTTTCATTAGACCGTTTTTTGGTGTGTTTGGATCTTTTATTGACTCGTATTTTGCTGAGTTTTTGGGTCTCATTTGATAGGTACGTTTTGATCATTTTTGCCGCGATTTTTAATGTGTGTTTATATAGATTTTTGAAAAGATTTTTGACAAGTTGTTGCAATATTTTTGACGTTATTCAAAGTGTATTTGACTCAGTTTTCGATGCAATTTGTTCATATTTTGAAGCGTTTTGAGTGTGATTTTTAACCTTTTTTGAACATGTTTGAAGGCTTGATTTTCCATTCGTTTTTAGAAATGTTTTTTAGGTGTTTTCAAAGCATTTTGGGTGCATTTTTCGTCTCGTTTTAATACAGTTTTCTAAAAGTGTTTGGACGTATTTTTGGTACGCTTTTCTACTCGTTTTTTAAAAGAGATTTTGGCAGCTTGTTGGACTGCTTTTTTTTAACTCATATGTTTGCGTTCTTCAAAGCGTATTAGTTTATTTTTGGACCCTTTCATAACTCTTTTTTGGACACGTTTGTTGGCACATTTTTCGATGCATTTTCAGACCGTTTTTCGACACGTTTTTGTACACGTTTTGAGTAAGTTTTTTTTACGTATTTTTCGGCTCGTTCACGATTTTTTTACAAGTTTTTTTGGGAGGCATTTTAAATGCGATTTTAACCTTTTTTGTGTTTTTAAAATTTCGTTTGAATGTATGTTTTGATACGTTTTTGATGTGTTTTTAGAACGTATTGTAACGCGTTTTGAAGAGATTTTTAGCAAGTTGTTGCAATGTTTTTTGGCGAGTTCACGCTTTTTGGATATAGGTATTGTAAGAATTCGTATGGGCTGTTTTAGAGGTACAATTGTTAATTATTGGCGGAATCTTTCGTCTTTATCAGTTCTTCCTGAGATACAACAGCAACAGTGCACAAAGGCGAGCGCGTTTGATTCGATATCTACTACTTACTATATCGAGAAGAATAAAATCATTTTAAGTGTTTTTTTTTTTAAACAAATTACGTAAAGAGGATGATGTTTAAGACCTTTAAATAAACCTCACCCAGTTGACTAGAGTGCATCCGTGTTCGGGTTTCTGTATTCTAAAAATCATTACTTTTAGAAATGTGTAAAGGGTCTTCCATTTAGGGAAAGATCAACTATAGAGCTGTCTCCTCACGTGTGGTTTGCATATGAAAATAATCCTCATTAACTGGACGTGATGCTTAAGTAAAATCCAAAGAATTCAACGGGGTTGATGGTCTTCTCTAGGGCGGAGTTAAGTGTGTTAGTATCTTTCTTTAGTAAGGACCCTCATAAATTAAATGTAATTTCATTTGTCATTTCACATTCGGTAGCTCTTCTCCATGATGTAAAAAATTAAATGACTATCATTGCAACATTTGTCGAGCTCATTCGGTACCCCGCCGTGTAATGCAATCCGATGGATCTTACCCAGACTTGTTTGGTCTCTAATTCAGTCGGCTGATTCGCATAATTTGTAACAGAGTTGTCTCTGCCCATTTGCATATTTCGATTCATTTAAAAGCCCGAAATAATATGTAACATCTAATCGCCCAAACTATTTGATTTTAGGTATCCATTTGGTGAGTGAAACTTGTTTTTTTTTTTCATATATTGTAGGCTTATTTTGAAACCCAAACCAGATGATAATGCAAATCAATAGGTAGATATTGCAACCAAAAGAGGTAGGTGTTCCCAGAAGAGTATATAAAACCCAAGCGCATCTCCCAGAGTATCATCATTCGATTGGAATTAGTTCAACAAACCCAAGCCGAACTACATCTATCATGAAGGTAAGGCTTCCTGAGTGCTACATCCTTAACAAGTAATTTAAAAAAATCCTCTTTGCAGACTTTCATTTGTGTTTTTGCTCTGGCAACAGCTGTCAACGCTGGCTTCCTTCATCAGGCTCCCCAGCCACAGCACCATCATGCTCCTGCACAGATTGTGAATGTTTTACATGAATCTGCTCCAATTGTTCAACATAGTGGTGGACACCACAGCGAACAGGTGGTCAAGGTCATACATGAGCAAGGACATGGCGGTATTGGTGGAGGACTCGGAGGAGGACTTGGAGGAGGACTCGGCGGAGGACTCGGAGGAGGACTCGGAGGAGGAATTGGTGGCGGATATGATGGAGGTCTCGGTGGTGGTCTTGGTGGTGGGCTTGGTGGCGGACACAGTGAGCATTTGATCAAAGTGATCCATGAGGCTCCTCAAATTCACCACGCACCCGTTCATCATCACCACGAATCAACTCAAATTGTGAAGGTCTTACACGAGCAGGCACCACAAATTCACCACGCTCCCGCTGTTCACCACCAATCAGCTCATTTGATTAAAATTGTGCACGAGCAGGCTCCACAAATCCATCATGCCCCAGTTCACCATGCACCAGTTCATCACCACCACGAATCAGCTCAATTGGTTAAGGTTATCCACCAAGAAGCTCCAGCTGTTCATCATGCCCCAGCGCATGTCAAGGTATTGAAGGTGTTGCACGAGCAGGCACCATTGGTCCATCATCATCACGCCCCAGCTGGTTGGTAAATTTAAGCTGGACTGCTGCCCCTGTCCCCCCATCCTCTGGCTGTCTTCTTTTACGATTTCCCTACCCCTGTAAAAATTACAAAACCCTTATATTTAAGCCATGCATATAGAATAAGTCCTCATACGTTGTTCCCCAAAAGAATTATCAACCCAACCCAAGAAAAAATATATAATAAAAATTTACAAATTTAAAATGTTGCTTGTATTGGTCATTGCAAATTGTCTTTCCTTAGCAGGATTTTTGGTGTGCTTTTTTCGACTAACTACTGTCTTAGGGAATTTAAAGACGCTTCAAAAGTGTAGGACAAATGACAACTGAGCTGAACTGAGTTTTCTGAAGTCCAACTGATCCAAAAGATCCCGTAAAATAATAAAAAAAAAACTGTTGTAAAAGAAATGCCAGAAAACTGTTACATTCTTAAGACAATTCGGCGTTTTAAACCGCTTAATTAAAGTTCGTACAGATTTTGAAGACTTGCTTTTAGAAACTATCAGAAAAGCGAGGGGATCGTGAAAGCTTTCTTGTTTCTTTATATCACGTGAGTGAGTTTTTGTTTAAACGTTTTTTTTAGACCATAGGCTGAACTGTCAAAAATTCAGTGTTTCATTTTCAGATTAGACACATCAGATGGCTGAATTTGTGTTTCCTCTTTCGATTAGAGCATGAATAGAACGCACTTTATGAGCTCAGAGTCAGAATAAAATAATTAAGCAGTCTGAAAATCTGAGCACATAATATTTTGACAGCTCACAATATGATTGCTCATGTGAGTTCATGTGAAAAAATTGTAGGAACGTGTTGCGTAGTAGACCGAGACAAATCGCAACAGTCTAACTAAAGAAATACAACAAATGTTTTGTTCATAATATAACAGCTACTGCTTAAATGTGTGTTGTAAATAAATAAGAGGAAGAAGAAGTTTTTCTCCAAGTCATCTGTCGAAATCCACCTAAAAGTGTTTAATGATTTAAACATCAGAGGTTGGATCTCCTATCTTTGTATTTCTTTGAAAAAGCCCGTAACCGAAGTCTTCTACACTATACCAGCCAAGAGTTTGGCACATCAACATCGAAGCTTGACGTAAATTCGATGTTGCTGTTCAAATGTTACTAGCATTACGATGACATTTCTTTAAGCATTATTCGCCAATATTTTGCGAGCTGTTCGCTTCTCATACGTATAACCGAGAAAGTTAAAATAAAGTGGTATCCTTGGCCCCCACTGTGATTGTCGATTAACGAAAAACTTTCGTTATCGACAGTCGGTTTCGATCAAGATAGACACTGGGCACATTCAAAAAAGTAGTTGTCTTAAGTCGATTAGATGGGTCTGGAATAGATGTAACCTGAACGCAAAACCTAGATTGGTCGGAAACGTCACTTTTGCTACGTCAGCCGCATACGCGAACTGTCAACTTAGTACTGAGTCGAGAATTTCTTGACTAAATTCATCATCTACTCCTCCATAAATGTCAACTGACATATATCTGCCCATGTGACCGATCTAGTCCAATCAAAACTGAGAAAAACTAGTGAGTAGCAGTGCATCTGACGCTTCTGTCAACTTGTCAATTTAGTTACATGTACAACAAAAAAAGAAGAAATTATTTGACAATATGAAGGAGTTGATTGCTGATCGTCAATCGCAATAGGAGTAGTTGTATCAGAGTCAACTGACATTAAATTTGCTTCGACCCTTGGTTTAGTTAGTGGTTAAACATGACGTCTTCAACGGAAGTTTAAAACCAAAGCCAAAGTTGCTGTTGTTGTCATTGTGTAGAGCTGTTTCTCTCTTTTGGCAGGCAGCACATCACAGCCCATGAATCGCTTTATTGAATTCATAGCCGAAAAACTGCATTCCTACTTTAAAATCACAAGTGGCAACCTGAATGCAACTATTACCAAATGGCATTTCAAATGCGTGACACCACTTTCTCATAAATATTCAGCTAAAGTCTTTCCCCTCATGCAACAAAAAACAATACTTTTTGTTTTACAAAAAAGTAAACAAAAACTGCCATGACACTGCGTCTTCTTGTTCCACGCACATATCATCGCTGTTAGATAACGATTACATGAAATGTAAATATCTAACCAGTCTTGCAAAATTCAAAGACACACAAGCTGCTCAGATTTTGTTGATCTAAAATGTGTGCAGCCACAGCGGTCTAATCTCAGTTTATGAAACTTATGGTTATGGTAATTCGTTTGCATTTAAAAAGAAAGACTCAGCCACACCAATGCGCCGCGAGCCAGTTTAAAATAATTATTACAACCCGGGGTATAAAACCGTTTTGGTGTAATCTTTTATAACATTTGATCAAATGTCGCACAGTTAAGAGCAGTGTCGACCGCAACTAGATACGCACAAGCACACGTGTCCAAGTCCATACGATAAATTATGAAGGTATCTCTCGTTCAGAGATCTGTCGCATTTAATCGAGATATCTCTAAATGAATTTTTTTATTGTTTTAGGTATTTCTTGTGACGCTTGCAATTGCAACAGTGACTTACGGCAGCTTTATGCCACCAATTGAAGACGAAGGAGGTTTTACCCCTATTGCTGAGAAATGGCACGGATCCGTTGAAGAAGAGTACGACGATTCGGAACACTATGACCATCAGCATTATCATGACATTGAGGAGTACCACAAGACGGTGCATGTGCACGAGGATCCTAAACATTACGATCATAAGCACTATGACCATCATCACTTCGATGACCTACAAGAACATCATCCACCGACGATTGTTAACTACCATGAGCATCCGAAGGAGGTGCACATACATGAGAAGCATCTTGTCAAGGAGCCAAAGACTGTACATGTTCATGAACATCATCACCATCATCATCATCATGTGGAGACGTTGCCGGTGTCGATCATCAAAAAGACCGTTTACATAAAGCATGGTTAGAGTGGGCGTGGTTACAAGACAGATACGAGTGTAATCCTGCTCTTTAAAGATCGACAAAAACTGCGGTCTGGCAGTGCTTCTTGAAAACGTTCATCGTTAATTTAATAATTGACGCTCTCCCAATAACCACCGATATGTTGCTAAGCTTAAGTTAGGTTTTTTTTTGTCTTTTTATTTTAAATTAAGTTGTACGTAAGTTCGTTATTAAATAGCCTAATTGATGAGAATAGCTTTTGCTGTTAAGTATGTGTAATCGAGAGGTTGTTCAAGTGGAGTTAACCAAGTTTAATGCTTAATGGGATACTTTGTGACAGAAGATGTCATTTTGGAAATTTTCCTTTTCCTTGAGAAGCGACAAAAAGATTCTCGGATCTTCTTCTTTCGCAGAGGGCAATGACTTTTAACAGATTTTTGGAAATGTTTCTTGGAAGGCGGTTGTTATAATTCAAATTCAAGAACCGGTAGTCGTATTAACTTGAAACTTTATTTTAATTCACGAACCGGAAGTCGTATTAACTTGAAACTTTGCGCGTTGATAGAGAAACAAAAAACTTATCTGGAAAAAAAGAAAATAGTACTGAAACGTAAAAATAGTACCTACTTTAAATGCATAAACGCAAACATAAAAGTTATATATTTAGGTAAGCAAAAGAGGTATATGCCACTGAATCTATGTATTATGAGCTCATAATTGTTCGAGTTGAACGTATAAAAGAAACCATTTAAAAAAATAAAAATATTATAAATACTTATAACTCAAAATTGAAAAGTGGTACTTACGAGTCAAATAGTGCAGAATTCTGTACAACAGTAAGACTTTTTCCATCTATGAGTCCTATCGTGAGATTTGTCTTTGTTTAAGGCTGGTACGCTGTTCGAGTAAAGTGAAATTTGCACTCTTCTCCAAAAAGTGCTATGAAATTTTCACGCCGAAATGTCAAAAATTTAATGCGACGGACAATAAAAGCCAAGTAAAATCACTTTAGTAACGCCCCCTACAAATCACTTTTTGAACAATTATTTTTCACTCGAACAGCGTACTGCCTAGTGAAATCTTCAAGTGGAAAGTTCATTTTGACAAATGGCCGTAAAAATGTTGTATGAAAAACTGGATTTTACATGAACTGCGTACCAGGCTTTAAGATAAGATTGTTTGTAGTTCTCTCGTATTCCGGCATGTTTTGAGCTTGGGCGAAAGTTTAAGACGTTCCAGAGAATAATTAACAACCCACACAACTTTCGTGCTCAAATGTTCATTAAAGATGAAAGGTGACATTCGTTGAGCGTCTGAAAATAGGGTTAAAGATATATCGACAGACATTCTTGGCATGACTATGAGTATACATACCGATTAAATTGTAGAAGAATGGTTGACCTGCAGCCGACAAATAGTGCTTTCCTTAACAAATCAACAAAAACGCTTTAAGTTGGAGTACTACATCATATGGAGTGCAGTGATTTGGAGCCAACATTTTAAATTTGTGTTGTTTGCAGAAAACAGGCGCCCAAATCTGTAAGTAAGACGCAACTAAGTAAATTCATTTGACGACTCGCCAGTTTTGGCTCCAAATGCGCACTCCAACTTGGGTAACGTAATTTTTCATCTTACTCTTTTGCAAGGACTGTCTGAATTAACATCAAGAAACAAATACTTTCCGAAGTGCAAACTGCAAGTATAATAATCCTTATACCTATACAGCTATTCCTTGACAGATAGTTCCTATTGGGATTCATAAGTCTCGATAACCATTGGCTGAATAGTGCGTCTAGAAGATGCGCAGTGCGCAGATCATCTGCTGTGTTGACGTTCTAATACCCTCAAGAAAGTTTCAGGATTTCCTTGTATGAGAAGGGCCTAATTAGTCTTTTTGATTGTCTTTAACCCGGGACATTTTTCCACTGGTTTAGGCGGAGTTGTTGTTCCCAATCGTTGATAAGCTGTAAAGCAGTAGCCCAATTAACTCTGCAATATGGTTCAGGTCCGGAGAACGCGGATTCTGATCCAGCCCTAGTTCGTCCGCAGATTTGTTACCTGCGATACCAGGGGCCTGTAATACAACGCGACAAGTCGAAAAGTCTACATTCACTTGTCCACTTATGCTTGTCCGACAAGTACAAATTAATTCTGTAACAGAACATGAACGTAAATCGCTGCACTTGTCAAAATAATTAATTTCCCTTAACTTATCGGCATTCTTCGACAAGTGTTTTATATGTGAAAATGGCAAAAATCACGGAATACAAAATAAGTGCTATTTTAACAAAAATAAGAGAAGAAAAAGATATTCTATTTGGTGCTTTCAGTGGTGTCCTAACAAAAAATAAATGTACAAAGTGTAAGGAAATATACAGCCTGGCAAAAAGCCTAAATGTTATTAAGCAAAATAAGAATTGAACGTACTTTGCTGTCAAATTCGATTTCAATTACTGGCTGAGTAATCTTTCGAATTAAGCGTCACACTGTCATTTTGCTAACGCCGTGCATGTCACCTTTAATATGGAACTGTGAACCCGAACCGAACCAATGTAGGGCAATCAACAGTTTTTGGTAAACGGTCAATGAATAACTTTTATTTATAGTGCACTATATTTTTCTTCTTAGTCTTGCAGCAAGATTGTGTGCAGTTGATTTTGATATGCGAAATTTTTCAATATACAGATGATCACTGACATCAAAATTAATTCTTGGCCTACAAACTTTCAACCTGTGCCGAGGTTCACTGTTCTCACTATCACCGTCACTATCAAAGTCGGAATCAAAAAAGTAAATTTTTAACTTTATGCTATTATATTTCACTATTTGTTTTCTGCTTAGGTATTACATTAAAAATGCACTTGTCAGCTTTTGACAATATTCAAATCACCAGTCGTGATTAAGCCACAGTTCGACAAGTGTGTCTTGACACTTGTCGTGTTCTGTTACACAAAAAGGGAAATTATATAATTTCCCAGTTATCATCTTTCATCGCGACAATTGTCGCAGTGCTCGCGGACTTGTCGTTTTGTGTTACACAATCTTTGACAAGTTGTCAAAATTCACTTGTCCTACAACCACTTGTCGCGTTCTGTTACAGGCCCCAGACCCATCCAAGTTTAACCCCGTTGTGTTTGGATAGTGTTTGCAGGGCATCATGGCAGCACTTCACTGTATGTGTTGGACGATAGGACCTGTAGTGCTGCTTGACTATCAGAGAAGATTTGTGTGTTAGCGCCCTTAATACCCTTTTTTGAGTTTAGAATAGCGCAGATCTCAATGGCGTGGATTTCAGCCTGAAAAACTATTGGACACGTTCCCATAGGTATAGACCTTGGTGTTGGGTCCAAAGACACCAGCACCTACTCCAGACTTCACTTTCGATCCGTCAGTATACCATGTGTGGAGCAGTGGCTTAGAGTTAGTGTGTTGCACTACTAAGCGAGGGGTCCCCGGTTCGCATCCCGAAAGAACCAAATTACATCTTAAGGTTTTTTCCACTGCGAGAGTAAAACTGTCATGAAAGAGCTTCTTAATTAGCCGTTTGGACTCGGCGTAAACATGTAGATCCCATCCATTCTTCCCAAAAATTTAAAACTTACACAAAACGAATGGTTGTGAGAAGCTATTCGTTGGGTCCCACAGACCTGTTGCGCCAAAATATTTATTTATTTATTTAGTATACCGAACCAAACTTTTTGGGTCTAGATTCGGGACCCCATTCATCATCATTTTACCATCAAATTACCTCCATACTTTGTTATAAAAAAAAAGTCGCAGTTTAGCTGTGTTATGATAATTTTTTTGCCAGCAGAGGAATGGCTTTTCTAGCATCGAAATTAACAAAAAGAAAGAAATCCAACGACCTTGAAACACTGGCGACAGCCAAGGAAAGTTTCTTTGATACTTAATACTTTCAATTGGTATTTCCACCAATGAAAGGGCTTTCTCAAACTGCCAATTGTCAACTGGTGCTTCCATTAGCAACTGTGTATTTTATCAACCTATCAGTCAAATAGGTTCGTTACGGCATGGACACGAGGCCCTAAAGGGTTTGTCTCATAATTAGAATTCCTTTTAAAATCGGTTGTTTTGCATCTGCGCCATTCTTGAGCATGCGCAAATTCAGACCTCACTTTCATAAAAGTTCGATATGAGGTTATACAATTAGACCATCGACTGCCAATGGATCATATAACAAAACGAACGACCAAGTCTCTTACCTTTGTTCGATAATTCCGCATCAAAAATGCAATCATTTTGTTTAACATTTGCATTCAATTATAGTTACAATGAATTCGCACGAAATATTAAAATTCATACTTTCACTTAAAGCTGCGACTTTTTGGTATAAATAGCAAATTCTTCGCAAACATCTGCATCATTTACCCTAGGTTAACTCAGCGCATTTACACATCCGCACACATTATAGGCCAACAAATCGAAAACATGAAGGTAAAGGATAATAGTTTCAAGGCTTTGTTTTCATGGTTTTAAAGATATAGTTTCTCTTTCATTATAGACTCTAATTATTTGCATCATGGCGGCTGTAATTTCCACATCCTACGGCAGTTTCCTTTCGCTTCTGTTGGGAGGTGAAGGACAAAACCAGAGATCTGAGCCGCAGAAAATCTTACATCACCATCATCATCACCACGAGGTTTTACACAAGTCAATTGTGGCAGACCATCATCCGTTGGAAATTTCCAGCGGTATCCATGAGGCAGTCGAAGTGCATCCAGAACATGTTCAGATCTACAAGATTTTCCATGAACATGGAGGGCACGGACATCAATCATGGCATGGCGGTCATGGGCATGGTCATGGTCCAGTTTATCATCATGCACCGCCACAAGTGATCACCAAAGTTGTCCATCCAATTTTGAACAAGAATTTCATTCACAATACGCATGAGCATCACTATCATCAGCAGCATCATGTTGCCTCGGGTTGGGATCATGGCAGTGGTTGGGATTAAGTGTGAATTGTGCTGCCGCAGATGCAATTGATTTGTTAATTCAGTTTTATGAATTGGTTTGTAGAGGAATAAAATGTGCAATGTTTTTTACGTGCCAAATTTGAGTTCAATTCTTTGGGGACAGTATACAATACTCATCTACGAAATAGTTCAGCGTTGGAACTTCAAGCCAAGTCGTCTTAAGGACAGTTTATCCACCATCATTTTCGTGGTGTCTTTTGGTTCTTTTGGTGTTTTATATAAACGACAACGCAAAGTGGTTGAAATGTCCGTGGAGGAGTTGGCCCTTACGAAACCAAAGAGTCACCACACTTCTCTTCGTAGACTGATCTAATATGTAGTGGGAAACTATAGGTCTGTTCCTTTACTTTAAAATCTTACGAATTTTTACGAATTCTTTCGCATTTTACTCAATTGTCGTTCCCTAGCTCGAAAAATTCGTAAAAGAGAGCGGCTTCGAGAGAGCAAGATATTTCCCCTCTTACTAGTTTTTACTCAACAAATTTCTTTGCGTAAGAATTCAAACATCTGTCAGTTGCCTGAAATTTTACAGCTGATTTGAATTTGTTGTTCTATTTAGCATTTGGGTGGAATATTCGAAACTGTAATTTTTCACAGGTTACTACAAAAATTTTCCTTAACTTTTGCGTAAGTTTCCCTTTTTGAGAGAGAATTCATCCCCTCCACAGGCATTTTGACAGTCTTTTCCATTTTTACTACAAAAGTAGAGGAACACCCCTTATATGTTGAACATAAATGTTCAAGTGAATACAGTGAAACCTCTCGTATTCGATACCCCTCTTGAGTGCGGGTATCAAATTTATGACTGAAAAAAATTAGTACTAGTTTCGAAGACGCGGGTAGATATTTTGTGGCTTTATATGTACCTAAATATTTCTACCATGAATGGACTTAAAAGTGCGATAGATAATTCGAAGAATTTCCTTCAGCCTGGAAAAAATATAAAGTAGGTAAAAGAGTTCTGCGGAATATTCTTGCAAGGGTTTTCCACGGTCTAAAAAAGGATTATTGTACGCACGATTTGCAAAACTTGAGATAGAGATGTTGAAGAAAAATCGTCTTATACCTATGATGCTCAATTTTTTTGGTGCTACTTCCACCACCAAAAGCTCAACATTTTTTAAATCATGGTTGCTGTCCATTAAATAGAGGTTTCACTGTACGCAAAAGATATTCACTGTATGTAAAGGGTGTAACATTTGAAAGCCAGTTGGCTTTGGGTAGAAGATGAGTTGTCCTTCACTCTGAGGTACTCGAAGAAGTGTTGTCATCGCTGCAGATCCAATAACCAAAACACTTAACTTTACTAAAACATTGGCGGAATGGCAGCATCCTCGAAAGAAAATATTTGACAAGATGTCATGCGAAACAAACAGATATGACGGTCCAAAGGAGTTGGGAGGATTAAAAGTACCAAAACTTCTTCCGTAATCCTCTTGTCAATTCAGCAACACCACTGACCAAGGACCAAATGCGGCGCAGCTCAATTAAAAACACCCAAAAAGATACTTTTCTTTAAATTTGTACACTTTGGCTTATCTATTTCTGTTTATGAAAAATGACCTCTACACTTAGTCTAGTTGAATGATGACTTCTCGCACTCGTTACCACCAACCACCGTGTTGTTGGATTGGAGCCTCATGAACCTTGATAACATTCACATGGTGGGCATGATGGGCATGATGGTGATCGTCGTTGATCAGCTTAACAATATGCACGTCGGGACCACCATGTCCTCCAAGTCCACCATGTCCACCGTGAGATTCATGGACAACCTTCACTAAATGCTGGTGTGCACCGCCGCCGCCGCCATGTACTGGCACTGAGTGATGGAAAACATCAACGTGATGATGTTGTTTTGGTGGTGGTCCATGGTAGCCATGGTTTCCTCCTCCACCACCACCGTTGGAACCGCCACCACCGCCAGACAGGAATAAGGCACTGCTGACTGTAGCCAGGGCAAGGACACAAATGATGGTCTATAAAGTAAAAGCAAATTTAAATTGTCACATTTTGTGCGTGATTATCCTTGCGATCACTTACCTTCATGATTCTTCGTCTTCCACTTATGATTGCGACCAACGAAACTAAGAGAAGTGATACCCTACTGACCATGTGCATCGATATTTATTCGATTTTTTCGTGACTGCATCAATGCGCACTTTTTGGGACAAAGGGCGTTTCTCCCGTGCATCGGTAGAGTGTGCATAATTTAGTCATAACCGCATATAGCCATGTGTGGATGACATGGGATGAAATGCAAATCACTATCAAAATTCAAAGAAAGTCATCGAAGTTGTGACATAAAACTAGTTGGTTACGACTGCGGGCCTAGTATTTTCTGATATGGGATTGTGTTGAATTGGAATAGCTTTCCCACGATAAGCATTCTGTGTCATAACGAAAGCAGACAAATGACGAATGGTGGGTCTAGATATCGTTGATTTTGATTCCTTTTGATTCCTCTCACAGAAGTCATTTTAAGGGTGGTTAAAGCCTGTGGCATGTTAATGAGGAGGTGATCAATTAATACACGTTTCGAACGTAAGACCCTTGATCATCTTTGCCAAGATTTTTCTGGTGATCTAGCCTGTTATCGGCTGATAGCGTTTGGCGTTAATTTTTGGTAGCTAGTTATTGACATACCCAGTGACCCTTTTTGCAGAACTGGTCAGACGTCAGACTCATTGTCATTGGTCCTCAGAATGATAGTGGTTCTATCATCGCGTATACACTGCCGATCAACCAAATAGACTCAACATAATTTTTTTTTCCTTTTTGATTTTCTTTTTTATACTGTAAGCTATCGCCATAGTTGTTGTTGTTTTTTTTAGAGCAAAGCACTAGACTAATTTTAGCAATGAGAGTTGAATGTTAAAAATTTACAGTTATAACATATTTCTATTTTGCTTTGCTTATGCCGAAATAATGTGCATTTTAGGCGATCATCAGAATAGACTCAGGAGCTGTAATTTTAGTTTCAGATAAGCTGTACAAATGAAAAGTGTCAAATTGTCTTCTAAATCAAATTCTGAATAATTTAACACAAAATAGGTAGAGACTGCAATCTTTCAACCAGACAAATTGCTGGAAAAATTTCTAGAAATCAGTCTGTTGTTTGTCATTTTTTAAGAAACCCATCGCCTTACGGAAAAAATATGAAAATACCCACCTGAAAAGCACTTAAGCCTTGCGAGGAGCGAAGGATCCTTCGAGAAGCTTCAAACTCAAAATATTTTGCAGCCAAAATTCGACAGAATTTGGGTGTAAATGCAAGTGAAGCTACCCTACGACGAGTAATTCGCAAGGAAAAATATCTAAAAAGATTAAAACTAAGAAAAAAAAACGCTTACCGACATTCGTAAGCAAACTCGCTGTCTGTTTGCTCGGAGTCACATGGCATGGAATAGGGAGTGGCATCAAATCGTTTTTTCTGATGAAAAACGCTTTAATTTGGATGGACCGGATGGATTCAACTATTACTTCCATGATATAAGAAAGGAAGAACATTATTTGACCGGTCACCATAGTGGTGGGGGGTATAGTGGGGTGCCATATCCTATTATGGTGTATTTGATATTCAATTCGTTTCATCTAAGATGAACGCAATAAGATACAAAGAGCTGCTCCAAAATGCATTCCGCCATTTTTCCAACCTTTTTGAGCCATTATCTTGGACGTGTCAACAGGATAATGCCCCACCCAATCCACACTGCTCGAGTCGTAAAGATGTGGATAAATGACCAAAATGTGAACTTAATGGAGTGGCCTCCATACTTTCCTGACCTCAATATTATACAGAATTTGTGGGGATGGCTTTCGCGTAAAGTCTATCAATCTGGTGGACAATTTGAGGACATAGAATTATTAAAATCTACCATTAAGAACGCCTGGAACGAAGTGTCCTTGGACTATCTAAAGGCTCTCTACGATTCAATCCCTGACCAAATTTATAAAGTAATTTCAACTAACGGTGGTTATACACATTATTAATTAACTATAACAACTTATTTGATAGAAATTTTTTCAAAAAAAAACTGTGATTTATATTAAGTTTTTAACCTTGAGTCTATTCGGTTGAACTTTTTAGGATCACTCACAAAAAAAAAAGGAATTTAAAAATTTACCATTGAACTTAGAACGCTCATTTTTGTTTTGTTTACTTAAGAATTGAATAGTGCATTATAAAAAATACGTTTTTTAAATTATATTCTCTAAATGATATAATAAACTCCATTTTCTAAAAAAAATAACTGTGAGTCTATTTGGTTGATCGGCAGTGTAGGTATTTAACTGTTTCGTGGGTGCAGTGGCTTAATTGTCTCAGGCTAGGCCCGGCGTCATCTCTCGCGAAAGTTTGACAAATATCCGAAATATTTGTAACTGTCATATGAAAGAGCTTCTTAATTTAGCCCTTCGAACTCGGCATTAAGTTGTAGGTCCTTTTCATTCGTCCCAAAAAACCTACAAATGTGAGAAGTTAGGGCTAAGGTGCGGACCTATTGCGCCATCTTTATTTTATTTGTTTATTGTTTGTACAGTTTTCTATCAGGCTTAAACCATTCATTGTGACAGAGATAGAGTGACGACATCTATCTGTGGAGGGTTACGATGTCTGGAAGCTAGAAACAAGAAAGGACCACCTTCAATAGATACTGGCACCTGCGTGCCAAAGATGTCTAGTGGTGGGAGATAGCTGTAGAAACCATCATCCCCCAGGTCTGGCAACTGTACCGAATTAGCCAGCGCGTATATAGTTTGAACTTTCAGTTTACTGTTTTCTGTCTAAAATACGACTCAGATATTTAACTTTGTCGACAAAGACGAGCATGGACTATCGATGGACTATCGGATGCATTTTAAGCTTCCCAGTGAATATAACCAGCCCTTTTCTGGGTCTATCAGTAAAACCTTTTGATAGTTAAAGCCTGGAGATAAGATTCCGTCTTGTGGTAGTCCTCAAGAACCAATAGTCGGGCCCTTTACTTAGGAGAGTGCCCCAAGCTTCGGGATTTTCTAAAGGCTTTGGTTTTGTATACAAAATACATCGCCTATAGGGAGTAGGTACTTAGGGAGTGAAGTAATGCGAGTTTCTCAGAGAGGATTATTGAGAGCATCGGAGTGAGTTCCCACAAACCACAATCAAGTCGATCGCCCCTAATTTTGCAGGGTTCTAAGGGTACTAAATTTCATCTTTAGAAGTTCCCTTCAATAGAGACCAGATTATTTCCTGTTATTTCTGAAAGCCACTTGGTCTGTGATTATAGAGAAGGATATTGGGACCTTGTAGCCTTTAAAGAAATCGTAAGTTGATTCAGGTATAGAAAGTAGGCAGAGTAAGGTTATTTAACTTTTCAAGAAGTGACTCTGTTTGTTTATTTTTGTCTGTAACTGGTGACCGAGTTAGGCTTTCGATACATTTGCCTGTCAAATTGTACCCACGGCCACAAGATCAAATCAGTAATTATTACGTTACTCTGGGCAGGTGAATATTTTTTACAAGCTCATCATCAAGACGGATCTTTACGAGGATACAAGTTCCCTTACACGGTAACCCGGCTGATGAATTAGAGGTCTTAAAGAATTTACAATTTTTCTACGACCCAGGGTTCCGACTTGGAGATGTGGGCTTTAGGGTTAGAATCTTCCATCACTAGATACATCGGACATCTCGCAGCCTTTGGCATTGTTGGTACAAAGACCTTCTTAACCCAAGTCACAAGCAAGGCTATTTCGCAGCACGAACTACTTGGACTAGGGCTAACACCCGCTGCCTTAGTTGCTTTTGATGATTGATAATATATACCTACACAAGCCCAACTTGTTTGCATCGCACTGCGTTAAAACAGTAGTCACCTCAAAACCTGTTACAAGACGAACTACAAAATCGAAGCCGCATTCCAGCGATTGAGATATTCATTCACAAAATTATCAACCATCAGACGGATGAAGACAATCCATTAAAAAAATGTTACAAAACCGTCCGCTTCGGTTATGACATCTTGTTTATGCATCACACCTGGACCTGACAATACCCCAGCCTGTCTCTCCATTTCTATTGAGATGTGAATACGATTTGCATAGCTTTGCATACATTTTCGCACCCAGAAAAGTGTTAAGAAGTGAACTTGAAATTGAGACCACAACAGTTGTTTTTCTTTTACATTTTATTTCTACTTTGAACACATTTCGGGTGAACTGACCCAGTTTTTGAAGTTGTTTTCTGGGTAGACTTATCCAGCTTACCAGCCAGATACTGCTGGAACATGATGATATTGCGGAGCTTGGTGAAGAACCTTAACAATCTTCAGTGAAGCTGGTGCGTGATGGTGGACCACAGGTGCTTGGTTGATAACACGAATCACCTTCAAGTGAGCTGGAGCTGGTGCATGGTGAATAATAGGAGCTTGCTGATGGATAACCTTAACCAACTGTGGGGCAGGTGCCAACACTTGAGCTTGTTGCTGGTGGATGACCCTGACCACTTGGTGTCCCCCGCCTAGAACTTCATGGTGTCCACCATATGAACCGCCGAGGGAAAGACCTCCGTCAAGTCCGCCGTATGAACCGCCATGAGAAAGTCCACCCAGATCTACACCTCCACCGAGTCCGCCACCGTACGAGAGACCACCGTGTCCACCGAGACCGCCATCCTGAAGATGAACAACATTCACCAACTGGGAGCCACCTCCATGGCTCAGCGACAATGGTGCTGGGGCATGATGGAGAAGTCCAGCATTAGCGACAGTAGCCAAAGCAAGTAAGCAGACGAAGACCTATAAAATACACAAAGTAAATTATTAAGAGAGTTATCCTTAGGCTTTGTGTAGTGGTACTACCTTCATATTGGAGTAGTTTGTAATTAGATTGAGTGAACTAGTTCGAATGATGCCCTGTTGATGGATTCGTAGGCTTTTATATTAAATCCGTTCGACAATACAATTTTGACACATCTCTGGGAGGCAACTTTTACCGAACAACTTTTCACCTAATCTGGTTGCCCAGGTATAGTAGGTCAGTTTGGAGGTGTCGTAAACTTGCTCTCCTCTTAGGCCTATACGATTTGCGGTTGGGGTCTCTATGCAGTCGGCGACAATGAATCCGGTTCTCTAAATGATTATCCATTCATCTTTGTGAGGTGACTACATCGATCTGATTTTAAATTCGGTCGTCAAATCAAATACAAAATAAAGTTCAAAGTTGCGGTGTAGTAAATGGCCGACCAAGCCCTAGCATCTACGTTAAGGTCAGTTGTGGTCAAGTGGTGTATGTCACACTGAAATGACTGAACGTCTTGTTTATATTTGCCATCTCTGGCTAAACTTTATGATATGCCTGAAATGATGAATTGTCCAGCTCATGTTTCATGGCAGCATTAGTGTTATGCGTGACTTGTGGCAGTGGATTTTTATAAATTTTGGGAATGTTATTACAGGTCGAAAGCATTAAGGCGATTCAAAGAAATCATTGATATTTCGATGAATGTAGAGGTTAAGTAAATTGCATTGCTGCAGGGGTAAGAAAATTGTTAAATTGTTATAAAAGGTCTGTTCCTTTACTTTTGTAGTAAAAATGGAAAAGACTGTCAAAATGACTGAGGAAGGGATGAGTTCTCTCTCAGAAAGGGACACTTACACAAAAGTTAAGGAACGCTTTTGTAGTAACCTGTGAAAAATGATAGTTGGGAATATTCCACCCAAATGCTAAATAGAACAACAAATTCAAATCAGCTGTAAATTTTCAGGCATCTGACGGATGTTTCAATTCTTACGCAATGAAATTTGTTGAGTAAAAACTAGTAAGAAGGGAAATATCTTGCTCTCTCTCTTTTACGAATTTTTCGAGTTAGGGAACGACAATTGAGTAAAATGCGTAGGAATTCGTAAAAATTCGTTAGATTTAAAAGTAAAGGAACAGATCTAAAGTTGTCTCTTGCTGAAAGCGAATGGCGCTGGAAGCAGTTTACTAGAAATGTAATGAAGCTGCGTCTGCATAAGCTGCTGCTGTCAATTTACTTCTAGAAGTAAAGTAACTAAACTTGCATGAATAGATTCAACAGGAGCAGTATCTGAAGGGAAGAAAGGTGTTGTGCGTTGACACTTGACAGTTGTTGCAAACGAAACCAATCGAACGAAACCAGTCTTGTTCTGAACGTCCTCTCTTTTGCGAATTTTCCATTTTTGAAACTGTCACAACTCACAACATGGGCTCAACTGTCAACGCTGTTGTATTAAACTAGTTCACAACGGTGGA
The DNA here is from genome assembly GCA_936431705.1 of Cheilosia pagana. Taxonomy (NCBI): domain Eukaryota; kingdom Metazoa; phylum Arthropoda; class Insecta; order Diptera; family Syrphidae; genus Cheilosia; species Cheilosia pagana. The sequence continues at coordinate 27,659,356 of OW386168.1, read as the reverse complement.
ATTGGGAATCCAGAGATTTACTTACTTCTTTTTTTTGATAAACTACCTAACTTAATAATTCCTTAGCAACATTTTTAGAACTAGTAGTTTAAGTGGTTTATACAAGGTGGGCCCAAAGAAGTCATCCGATGTTGTTTGGCACTCATTTTTTTCTAAATGAAAAACTTCGATTCGGTTTTTTAATTATGTTTATTTGAATCTTTGGAATTTTTATTGAGAAGATGATATCGGCCAAATGGTTGCCGTCACAATTGATAGCCATACGGACTCGTTTTATGGCATTTTTCATCACTTTGGCGAGAACTTCGGGCGACAGATTCTCGCACTCGTGTCGAATGTTTTCCTTGAGAGCTTCTAGGGTCTCGGGCTTGTTCACGTAAATACGGGAGACGGGACTTCAAAAAACCCCACAAAAAAGTCTGGAAAGGTTAAATCGGGCGATCTTACGGGCCAGTGCAAATCACCAAAACGAGAGATGAGGCGACCCGGGAACGCCGCCTTCAGAATATCGGTTGTGGCTCGCGCAGTGTGTGCCGAAGCTCCGTTGGAACCACATATCCTTCAGTCCTAATTCGTCCAATTGCGGAAAAAAAAACTCGGTTAACATGCCCGCCTATAGCGTCTGGTCGATGTTTCCGGCGACAGCTCGACATCCTGCTCAACAGCGGCGATATTCTCGTCACAACGGGCGCTTCGGGGCCGGACATTCTTGGCAACGTTTTGTGTGGTCCCATACTCTTCAAGGTTGGTGGCCAAACGGCGCCCTGGCGACGGAATTCGCTCTGCGCCAACACTACAGACGAATTGTTACGCAAAAAAATTTACCGCGTTCTTGGGGTATCGCACCATGGCTTGTTCACTTGTAGGAATTCTACATCTGTCTAGTCCACAAATGTCAAAACAGATTTGACATTGGCGGCCATTTGCAAAAATAAGAGTATCTTCCAATAGCGTGATCTCTTTTGGCCCACCTTGTACCTATAATAAAAAGGTCGAAGAGCCCACTAATTGAATCGCGCATTTGTAGCACAATACATCCAACTGATGAATGTAGTACCTAATTAGGTTATCTATCGTTTATTTAACATAGGTCATAGGTACCTACTCAAATGACACAGTTATAAGTTTTAGATGATACATAAATCATTTCAGTACTTGTCATTATGTAGGTAACTAATTTTAAAATACGGGTTTTAATTTTGTACCTAAGCACAAAGCGATCGAGTGATATCGTCGCGATGATACTTCTTGAAGCGTAGAGTTAAAAGCAAAACCTATAGAGGGTGCACCATGTCCAAATCCACATTTTTCATTATCCTTAGCTTTTTGAAAGTTGCAAATAGCAATTTTTATTGTATAGTCACTTCATAAAATGACGCGTAAGGCGCATAAAGCCCATAACGCATAAATCAAATTCAACAAACACGAGAGAATGACAGGAGCGACATTTATACAACTGCAAGGCGCCTGCAATCTATGCACAAAAGACGAGACATCACTTGAACTGTTTAAATGTCTACCATTTGCAAATCAGATAACCATTCCTGAGTTGGTCTTATTTTTGAACATATTTTTTAAAACATCACTTCGCTGTATCCAGTAATTCATTGTTTAATAACAAGTCACTTCAAATCTTTATTTTTTAGCGCATTAAGCATTTATAATTATAGCTTAAGTTTATTACATAATCAGACTTATAAAGGGTTGAGTACATTTCAGTCCTCTTATAACAGGCAACTTTACCGCAAACGATAAACCGCCGGCTTCTTAAGGACCTCAACTAATTTAATTGTCGGTGATGAAGTTGCATGGCCAAAACTGTTTACATTTGTGTAAGCACCATCACTATCCAAATGCTTTAACATTTTAAAATGCCTTGCAGTCTTCAAATTTTTTGTCTTACGACCTACTGAAGCTGCAACGTAGTGCCTTGGTATCAGTTTTACTATTTTAATGGGACGAGTTGGCAGAGTAGCGTGTGAAAACTTTGCTTGATTTATGTTGACGAGCCTTGTTTCTGTGATATGATGGACCGAATGATCGACTGGAGGGAGTTCAAAGTCAGCAACAAGACCACCATTAACTGTGATAACAAGACCAAGTACGTAAATGAAAATCTGTAAAGTAGAACAATGCGTCAGCTACCAAAAAGAGAAAATACAACTGTCTACCTTCATTATGCCGTTTGAACTGAAGGTAACACATCCGCCGTTATCACTTTATATACCCACCTGAGTAGTGATAATCGATTTCAAATTCAAAATCTTCTTTTTGATGATGCACCATATCGCTAACATGCGGCAAACAGACATACTCACATTAAGATTGCAGATGGCATAACGCCAGTTTTTGAATCTGTTTATTTATTCAGTGAATTCGAGATACATTTTGTATGCATAATCGAGCGACAAATATGTTTTTTTATTTAATTTTTATAAGACGCCCTCAAGAGAAAGCAATTCTTAGGCGTCAGGAGTAACATGAGGACATCCCACTACGCATTTCTCTTGTAGCGGTGAAACAAGTAAGCGCGCCAACGGCTAAACCTGATGAAAAATTGACAACAGCTCTTAAGTAATGCACACACAAAGTACACTTGGTCTCACTTGATATTAGAGACGAATAATCCATTATTTACCAGTAAAGGATTTTGGTTCATCCGGGCGTCACAGATTTTGTTACCATTGTTCCATTATTACGGCAAATACCTACAACTCAAGCTAACCAACTATACCTTCAAATGCCAAGAAGAATCTTTAATCACAAAAGATACTAAAATCATTATGTAATAGAGTTCGATTGACCGTCCCATGCGGGACACAAATTTATTTATTTTCAATTTGAATGTTAACTCCTCTTAAACAGAACGCCAGTGGAAACTTAAAGATTTATCGCTTAAACATTTATTCGGCAGCTTTGACGAGTGCTTCGGCGCATTCGAGGGCAATAGCAGCTTCGGCTTTAGCCTGCAATAAGAAAAAAAATAAATAAAAAATTAGCAACTGTCGGCACCCATCCTAGGTGGCTACTATACCAAATCTGAGCTGGCAGAGCTTAATTGTTGTTGGCATTGAGTGAGCACTTGTCGGCATTCGTTCAAATCAAGATCCTCGACCCTGTGTGCTTCCTCGGCCAAGACTTGCACGGACGAATCCTCGTTGACAGTGATGGATCCACTGGAAACAAAGTATTTGCTGGTCTTGCCATCGTTCTCAATGACTTGAACTACTCCTGGCTTTAGGACAGCTATGTAACAAGACAAGAAACGAAAGAAAATCAATAAAAGATGCGTTTAGGCATTTCAAGAACCACTTACCCAAAGTGGGAACATGCTTGGCGAGGATGCCAAAACTGCCCGAGAATGATGGGACATCGATCTGACGAACGTCAGCGTTGTCGTAGTAGGTCTTGTTGGCGGCGGCAAAGGTGAGTTTCATTTCATCAGCATAGCCGCGGGACTGGAGCATTCTGGAGCCACGGGTAACCAAGAATCTAGCGTTCCTTACGAAAGACATTTTCCTGCAACAGAATAGCGTTGAGTGGTTAAGAATTGGCCGAGGAAAACACAAACGTTAAATTATGTAACTTTTTAGGTTATACATAGGAGGGTCGGGTGGTGATTATGTGGTGTCAGGCAAATATGTGCCGAAATTTGATAGAATGTATTTAGAAATTGGAAAATACCTTACCTAGTTTTTGCTTTTTGCCCAACAAAGTAATTTAATCGAAATTATGAAAAGAGGAAAAGCCTGCACTGCTTTTGCCGTTTTCCAAAAATGCAAATGTCAAATCGACAGCAGAAAATTTTTGACAGCTGTCAAAAAAAATTAAATCTCCAACAGAGGTGATGCCAAGTTTCATGGCTTTATCAATCCAGCTCACAATCGGAAAATATCGCAACAGCGAAAGAGATAAGGTATGAAGAATGAAATTGTTTGTAAGTAGGTATGACTTTTGTTTTGTTAAATAAATAAGTAGGTACCTAGAAGAATAATGGGAATTCGCAGAACATCAGTGTTTGGCTAACCCCAACGCTTTTCATCCACTTTACGTTTACCCATTGCCGATGAACTGACAACAAAAGTTGAATAAGCGATTAAACACTGGACAGTGAGTGTTGTGTACTTAGCTAAATAGGTACCAAAAGATAATATTGAAAGTATGTAGGTATGTCCTATATCCTTTATGCAATCATGCCACCACACCAGCACTCCAATTTCCAACTCCAAGTGACTATCATTTTCATTGACACTATTGTCATTTTACTGAACTCCATACCATTTATGTATAATGCTGCTCTTTGAATGAACTTGACGTCAAACTAGTTTGTCCATAGGTATAATTTTCAATGTAATTGCATTGAATTGAAATTGAATTGAATTATGTCGAAACTAAAAGTAAATTAACTGGCAATATTTTGAAGTTTGATGCATTTAAAGGGCTCAACCCATAGAATCTGTCACGTTCATTGCGGCAAAGTATTCGACTGACAGGTTGAAAGAACACACAGCAGCTATATGCTACGGATAAAGTAGGTTTAACATTGACACTTTGACAGTTGGCACAGCGGGAGAGGAAGCACATTCATTGATGGAAATATTGGGGACGTTCAAGTGTGTAGTTTAGTAAGTCTGACAACTGACTGACTTGATGTATCTCACTTTTGATTTGCCTACATCGGTCACATGGGAAGCTGTGTCAGTTGACAGTTTATGGAGGGGTAGCCGACGAATCTAGTCAAGAAATTCGTGACTGAGCACTAAGTTGACAGTTCGCATATGTGGCTGACGTAGGAAAAGTGTTGTTCCCGACCAATCTAGTTTTTGCGTTCAGGTTACATCTACTCCAAACCAATCTAGTCGACTTAAGAAAACTAAGTTTTTGAATGTGCCCATTGAGAAAAGAGCAACTTACATGGTCGTTTAAAAAATTGACAGTACCTACCTACATCATAAATAGTATTTTTTTGGCAGACAAATTATTATTCACTATTTATTAGGTCTGTTCCTTTACTTTTGTAGTAAGAATGGAAAAGACTGTCAAAATGGCAGTGGTGGGGATAAATTCTCTCACAGAGAGAGTCACTAACGAAAAAGTTAGGGAACGCTTTTGTAGTAAACTATGATTAATGACAGATATGACAGATACTTACTTAATTCAATAAATTTTTATTTCATATTCTCTAATGTCTACTTACCATTTTCAATACGATGGAATGTTCGAGGTGAACATTCAATATTGATTTTGCCGCCTGTTGATACCATAATGCACAAAAAATCAAAACAAATGCAATCGAATGTCAAATAGGACAAGAAATTTCAAATCAGCTGTGACTGACATCTTTTCCACTTCGTACACCAAGAAATTTGTTGAGTAAAAATTCGTAAGATTCTCAGTGGAGGGGTAATATCTTGCTCTCTCGATGACGCTCTCTTTTACGAATTTTTCGAGTTAGGGAACAGCATTTGAGTAAAATTCGTAAGAATTAGTAAAAATTCGTAAGATTCAAAAGTAAAGGAACAGACCTAATGTAACCCCTTCACCCAAATTTCTTCGAGAAACATGATTGAGGAGCAGTTCATTGAGACAATAAAGTGCAACCGATGTCTGTAATAATGTCATCGGTTGTCAAATGTCGACGTGTACCACGGATTCTATGGATTGGGCCCTTTACACTAATTAACAATTATTGTAAGTCATTCTGTTTTGCAGTATTTCCATGCAAGCGCTTGGTATAGAAGCTGCACTGTTGATCCAAATAAATCCCTAATTTGTGAATATCCAATACATAGATAACTTCGTATCATTAATTATCTAAAAGGCCAGCTTCAGGAATTCCGAAATCTGACACAAAATTGGATAATTTCAATTTGGGTCTTTTAACTACCTGACATTACTTTAAAACTGCAAATTTTTACCCCTTCGTTTTATTGTTCCCAAAACCCAAATCTCACCATTATTTTCTTAGGAACAACACAATTTATACCGCCTACCTATTCCGTTATTTCAAAATAAGGATGCATAAAAATTCACCAACTACCAAGGTCAAATTGCTAGTCAAAATGGCGCCATTCATTTCCCCTCAAACTAAATGACGAGCATGTTTCTCAACACAACTTAGCTATTCTGTAAACATGTTGCAGACAAAAGTACCAACAAAAATGGTTTATTTTCTACATCTCTTTAGGGTTTATGGATAAATATACAACAATGAAGAACTACTACTCAAATAACACTATACCAAACAATTTTGTATAATTCAATTGAACAACAGAAACCAAAAATATAAATCCAAATATTCAACTGAAAGGTGAAATACTCAATGTCAAAAAGTTGCATTATATAGCCACAGCGCTGCCATCACCACAGAGAACAATCAAAAATAATCTTCCTGATTTTCACCATTAATCACCTTGTTCTCATAAATGTCTTTCCCCTGAAAAACATTTAAATTACCCTAATGACTTTCCCAACTCCTTTGATTCCCAGAATAGGACGATTAACGAAAAACTACCTGCACATTCAAATACCTTCCCTTAAAACGGTCATCATATCAGTTCTCCGCCATTATGCAAAATATATCAACTCACCCCTCTTCCAAACGAAAACTGTCAAACTACCTACCACTGCCTACCGCACTCAATCAAAGAGGAGAAACCAAAGTTTCTTCGTTTTTGCACCAAGTGACGGCGTTTTATACTTCGTTATTATATTTTCAATTCAGTTTGAGTTTATCAATTAATCAATACTAATCAACGGACAAGCTAACAGCCGAATTCCAAAAGCGAACACTAAAACCGATCAACTCAGTTTTTCGCTCTGGTCAAACTGTGTTGAAAAGTTCGCATATTCCTATAATGGCGACACGTTTTACTCAAGCTATGGGAAACTTTAAATTTCCCAAGGAAATCAAGAATGATATAATCTACTGCCAGCGGGCGTTAAGATCTCATATCAAAGTGCATCAGGTAATGTTGAAGTGAATTCGTCAAATCGCCTGTCTGAAATCTAATTGTTTATTTGTTTTTCTCATTTTCCTTAGATGATCGTTGACCAGTTTTCCAAGGATAAAGAAGTAAGTGTGGAAATTTTGAATGAAAAAAATCCCGACAGCAGTACTAATTCACGACATTCGCAGTACTCTGCCGCAAAACAAGCCTGCCTAGCTGAACTGGAGAATGAAATCTACGAGATTAACTGCGAACAGCAATATCTCCTGTTGCGGGTACGACGCATTATTGATGAATTTTTTAAGTGTCTGCTTCGTGACGATATCAAAGTTGATCGGTCGATAATGAATGACTATGTATCTCGTCAGCTGGTGCCATATATCGAAGACGAAAACTATATATGCGTGCCCAATGTTGTTCGTATTCGGTTCAACGAGAGTCAACTGGTCGAGACATTTCTTCATCCGAAAACTGGCAAAATAAATGTACACACTTCTCCAACAACATCATCACCGTCGTCTTCTGAGAACCCTCCGCCGGACACTGCAATTCCAGTAACTCTAAGTGGCAAGCAGGTGTCACTGCTGAAACCGATATCGCTTCTGAAACCAATTTCGGAGAGGGTTGCAAAGCCAACACCAGTTCGTGGCAACATCAAGTGCGCTTCGGATATTGCCATTCCTAGTGAGGTGAAGCCCGCTGCTCCCGAGTCAGTTTTGCCAGTTTCGTCCAAAGTCAAACTCAGCCGGATGAATTTACGACAAGCACTGAGTAAAGCAGCTGCTGCTATAAATGTGGCCCCGCCTCAGCCTGTCCCAGTTGCTGTGATTGCGGCACCGAAGCCCAAAGTTGCCGCGGAAGTTGTGAAGAAAACACAAACAAAAGTTAAATCCGAGCCATCCTCTTCGGAGGAGTCGGTGGATGCACGCATGCCTTCGCCATCTCAACTGGACAGTAAAACCCATCCAGAGGATTATACACAGGAGTCATTTTTGCGGTTTTTCAATTTGTTCACACAGGAACAGCTGGCACAGATGCAGCAGAGACGCTCGAAGCGCAAACGTCGCGGAGCTCGCAACAACGAAAAGGCTGACTTCCATTACGGACGCATCGACCATATGGTGAGTGGTAGTTTTAATAAGAGTAGTTTTGCGTCTCTTGTCTGATGTCTCTAGAATATACGGACTCAAAAAGTAAATTATTTTTTTCTATTAATATTTCTAATCAAAGAAATGGTTCACGAATGTAATCCTAGCCGTGTACGATTCATTTATGCCACTATTCTTGGTTCAGTGTTGATGATTTATTAGTGAATGCTTCCAATTGAACAGTACTTTTGATTACAGAGTAACTGTTTCCAATTTAAACAGATTTCTCTAAAACAACCACGATCAACCAATCCTGATCCATGGTTGAATGCGTTTTGACGTGATTTTTTATTTAATCGGTTTTTTTCTAACCACTAACAGCATTAAATATGCAATGATTTTGATAGAAGACCGCTCCGATCCTCCGCTCATCTGCGAATAGTATTAGCTTATATTTAAATCCTAGCTTATTATTAAATCCGCATTACCAACTATTTTTCTTTCTTTACAGTTGGCCTCGCAACCCGCAACTTCTAAGAGACGCAAGAAGGAGTTCCTTCTGTCGCCCCGAGTAAATCGTGCCATGAAGAAGAAAGTCAACAGCGATATCGAGCGCTCCAACTCCTCTTCACCAGATGATAAGCCCATGTGCAATGAATGCACAAAACGTACTGGTACTCTAATCCATTGCAAAGATTGTTCAGGAAGCTATCATGAGAGCTGCCACAAAGATGCCAACATTAAAACAGTTCCAGAACAATGCCCGTCGTGCTGTAGAATTCTTTTGAATACAAAGCTGCTTCAAGAACGAGGTAAGGAACCTAATTCAATTCTACTTGAAAACTTCTCTCGTGATAGACTTTTAGTTATGATGCTGATAACACACTTTCGTTTCATTTCAGCTGAAAAGATGAACAGCGCTGCCCTGCAAGGAAAATATCGCGAACTCGAATTGAAGCTAGCCATGGAGCATCACCGTCGCGAGAAGCTACAAAAGGAGAGCAAAATGTACAAGATCGACATGAGCAAGCTCTTCAATATCGTGGAGAAAATCAAAAGTGACGAGAACGATAGTTAAATCGATGCAATATGATGTTCCACTCGAGGAGAATGGTTGTGCATCTCGCCTTAATATGACCCTTATGCGCTCCCGCCAAACTAGAATAGTCCTATATCATTATAATATTACGTGTTAAACTCCTGCCTTAGAATTTTACGAACTACCTTTAATTTTTTGATCTTGATTGTAATTGAATACACATTTTGAATTGCATTTTCCAGAGGAGATCTGTTTACTTTTAGTTTTTTTTTAAACTGCGAAGTTCTATCAGAAGCACGTGCAAATGCTTTGTTATTTAAAGTCTTTATAAGCATTTATACTTGTTTATGTTAATTAAACATTCATTGAACCTTCTTGTATAAACAAACAATTACAATAAAAGGAAACACTATTTAATACTTAATGATAAGAGCATTTTTGATACAATGCAGCCAACGGCTGTTATGACAGTCACTCCCGCCAATACTGAGGTGGATGAGATTTTCGGTGAGGAGTTGCAGAGATCACCCTGACAGAAGCACATGTAGACCTTTTTGTAGTTGTACACAGTGTAGGCGCATCGATCTTCGCTATCGTCCGGACCACGCTGAACACACATTCGTTGAACTGCTTTATCGTAGTCTGAGAAAGGGGAGACATATAAGTGTGGTGATGAAGTTGGTGTGATTTTTAGGCTTACCATCGACAGCGTAGGCTCCTCCACCTTCGAGCACTTTACCGCACCAACCGGAGGCACAAGGTACCGCGGCTATACCTGGTTCATTATCTACATCTGTTGCGTTGAAAGAAAACCGATCCTTACAACTGCCGAGTTCGCCTCTTGATCGGCATTGATAGCATCTGCGTAGGAGACCTGTGAAGTGAAAAAAGATGTCTAATGAATGGGCGAGTCAAATAAAATGATGGTAGAAAATTGTTGTAGAACTATGAATTGCTATACCTAACTTGATTTGTTTTCACCAAAGGATAAGAGGACATGAGGTTAGCAAATGTAAAGTACATAGGTACTTGTGTTCGGAATGTTAAGTCAAAACAAAGTCATGCCCAAGTTTGATCTATCTACTGCCCCTTGGAACGTTCAGGCAAGGAGAACGAGATAGTAAACGTAGATACCGTAATCTAGCAGTATGACAGATACAGATTAGATATTGCTGAGGAGAATGATATCTTATTGATCAAACGATGCTGAAATGGTAATCATCACTGGTTCGCAATCATCTAACCAAATATTGGGAAAGATAAAAAACACTTTTTGCCAAGAGGGAGAGATCACCCTTCTCATTTACTTGGATGGTGTTACAGTCCGCTTCTCCAGTTGGCGCGGCCTTTTGCTAACTGCCCATTTGTACGCGTTACTCAAGGTTTTCTATGTTAATGTCCAATTGCTCTAAGATTATCTTGCGATATTAGAAGAATTATTCGTTATTTTCAGCGACTCTAAAAAGTTCGACTGAATAAACGTTAGTGCATCAGACTTATTAAATTCAATTGGACTTGAAAATGATTGAATCCCTTGACTTTTTGATCGGGCAGTGGAATGCTTTTTCTAATCGTGGCAAATTAAACAGTTCTTTCTCCATGTGACGGACATGTTTGTCTTATTCATCTCAAAAAGCTTCTGTTCTGGGCGGTACTCTCAGTTGTCAAAACTAATCGCTCTGGCATCCGCGATGGCTTTGTCTTTGAAACAGACGTTCGTTCTTGTTGTCTGAAACCTGGGGGTTGGACAGGACTGGAGCGTTATTATCTCGATATGACCGAGCCAATGTAGTCGACATTTGTGTTCTGTCGAAGATTCTGTATTTTGTCTTTAAAAGAGTAAAAGTATCAGCTCACTCCTTCTGCTTATCGTTCAGAATAAGGGCTCAGGTTCAGTCGTTTAAGTTTTAAACCCATTTGTCTTGTAAATCGGCAAGAAACAGCGCTGCTTTGTTCCATTTAGTAATTGGTGGCTTCTCTTGACGACGAAGACCAACGTTCACTCCCTGGCAGCGAAAAATAACCAACAGAAATGCTTTTCCACGAGGAACATGTAGGTATGGAGAATTCACTGCCAAGAAAAAGTTAGCAAGAATCACTAAATTACTTAAAGGACTTACAATTTTGGGGTGTAGTTCAATAAACTCAAGGGAAGTATTTGTAAACATAGTCGTTCTTGTTTTCTCCCACAGTGTCTATATCAACTGAAAACCTCATCAGTAAATTTAAGAGGGCGCTGCTAGTTTAAGCGAGAATCATTTTCTTATGGTACCTACAACCCGACTTATTTAATTTCCTTATCCTCTAATTACCAAAAGAACAGCAGCATAGTTAACTACAAACTCGCTCCAAAAACAAGCAAGTTTCTAACATGTTTTGCTGAGCAGGCATTCTGCTCACCTAAACGACACTGAAGAAGTGCGATTGGCATTTAGAAAAGTTCAAAAAACATCTTGACGGGCCACTTATGTGGCACCATTCGAAAACCAATTTAGAGCACAAATTTTAATTCATTTAAAAATATGTACCAATTACATTTCATCCAATTACATTTCATCCAATAATCAAAAGCATTTGGTTTTGTTTTCACGTCGGGGGTCATTTGCAGTCACAACAAAAGAATGTAAAAGTGAAATTCCACAAAGAAATCAAATGCAATACACAAAAACGAAAGAGTTCAATAGCAAACTGAACATAAATCGCGACAAGGATTTCACATTATTCTCACTCTTTCACTCACTCACCATGTGAAATCTCCACGATTGTCAAAAGAACAAATATCACAGTAACCAGGTGAAATAATTTTGGTTTTGGGAGCATTTTTGTTTAGCCAAAAAATGAAAATTTAAAAATTCTTATTTAAGAATTTAATTTACAACTTGAAAATAATTGATCGCACTCTTCTGTTTCATGCTCGGTAGTTAGCTCTTGCCATTCCCTCGGACTGGTTTAGCAACAACGTCAGACGTCAGACAAGAGCCACACCACCATTGCCATTCACAAATGAGTTGTCAACAGGTGGTACGTGGTAGTATGTGTGGTATTTTGGTTTCTTTTGGTGCTTAATATACTATGACTCAGATGATGATGGCGAAGGAAAAGTGATAAGGCAGGGAATTTCCCAATTGGTCTTTGATTGGGTATTTAGGAAATGAAGGTTCATTTTTTAGTGGGAATTTTCTTGATCATTAAAAAATTAATTTATATGGTTGGCGCTCTTGAGCAATAGTTAAAACTTTTGTTTTTATTTTTATAAATTAAAGGATAAAAAATATTTATATTTGTATCTACATAGATACTAAATAGATAAACATATATGTATATTAAAAAAATATTTTTTGAAAATTCCTGACGAACGAAAAGTGACGTAAGTTCACCACTAGTTTTTGCGTTCATAATACATCTAGTCCAGCCTCCAGACCAATCTAGTCGACCTAGGATAACTATAGAATTTATTTCCTTTTTGTTTTCCAAAACTCGCTGTTTTAGTACGGAACTAATTTCTTGTTTAAGACCAGTATAAAGGTAGAAGCTAGTGTCATCAATCATTATGTACAATATTGGAATAAGCTGATCATCAACGCTTAAAACATTTTTATCAAAAGAGAGTCATTTGCGTTTGTGAAAAATATGCAGATAAACTAATTACTGAACCCATCAGTGCATACAGCGCTGTATAACTATACAAGGTTAAAGTTCCACTGCCAATATTTTTTAAAGTTAATATCTTCGCACATATAAATACTTGGTTTGTATTGCAACTAACATCAAACAGTTCCTTGCATTCCCTTCAAAGAGTTCTACAACGAAACAAAAAAAAAATGAAACTTATCTTGGCCACCACTGTAGTAATTGGCTGCTGCCTGCTCTGCATTGCAGGATCACCAGCTGAAGTTGTTCCGACAACTGGTAAATCACTTTCAGGTAATATAAGCACTTAAAGTAAAAACAGTCTAACGCTGCCCCCTCCTTTTCCAGATGAATTTGACAACTCCCCTAATAGCCGTATCTTCTTCAACACTGGCGGTAAGTAATTTACTGACTCCTTTCAACCTGGAATAGATTATATCAGAACACATTTCTTCAGATCCATGTGCCAACGCTATGTACACTATGCTGGGCATTGCTGATGGCAAGTGCTCTATACAATGCTTCCTTCAGGCTGGACAACAACAAGGCGGCTACTGTGATGGCGGTGCATGCCAGTGCAACGTGATTGAGTAAAAATGTTCACTTAGCAATAAGTAAAATGATTGTGCATATAAATAATAAAATGACAAATGCTGCTGTAACCATTCGCATTGATGATTTTGATTGCCTTCGATTTAGATCATTGTTCAGTCGCAAAGTTTAAACTTCTCAGTAATGACTTTTGGTACCCCTAGTTGAACTGGAACCTGTCAACAAACTACAATTGTATAAAGTCTTTCGAAACTAACATTTTTACATCCACCAGCCTTATTTCATAAATTGATTCCTAAAGACTTTTCAAGCTGGCAGTCATGGTCTAGCGACTGACTGCCCTTATAAACTGCCCTTACTAATACCAAACTCTAGTCTCGTGTTTCAATTCACTTAGTAATACACATTGGGCCTTATACTAATAATCGTTTTTAATCTTTACTTTATATATTTTGAAGGTCACAATATGTAAGTTTGTATGTAAAATTTCACCACTGTAAGTTTGAAAAATATACCCTGGACAATAAAAATGATTATTAATACTGTGTACTGTCTGTCACTAATGTTTAGTTTTGACTTTAAATAAAAAAATGTCACAATAGCTTTATTTTTCATACCAACTTCGCTATTGTGAGCAACCTAGAATTTGTTATTAGTAGCGTATATTGCATACATAGGTTTTCTTAAAACTTAAATTCGGATCAGAAAATATCGGCTTCAACGTATTGTGACAATATATATTTTTTTGTAAAAAAAAAAACAATCCATTGTGAATTTATACAATGTATCCTGGACAGTTAAACTGATTATGATTGATATAGCGCACTGATCTTTTGGTAAACATTCCAAATCCGAGAGCGAACTAATTGGATAGTTGGCCATGACAATAACGTATTACGTACCTACTTTTGGCAAATCACGATAAGCCCATTGTGAATGTCAGAAGATTAGAGCCTTGATGAAGCCATTGTGACTAGGTACTCATACAACCTTTCTGCTACAAAGCGGGTTCTAAAAAGTATATATTTTGGAATGTTGTAGTTTCCTAATAAGTGAAGTTCCTAAGATTCACATTTAATATTTTCTAGGTCACAATAGATGATTACATATTGAAAGTTTTGCATTTTGAGTTCGAAACATTTTGACTGGGAAATAAAAGTAATAATTGCCACCGCAAAATATGAAAAAGGCTGAGAATCACTCACGTGGACGATTACTTTATTGTAAATTTCACAACCACAAAGAACGATTTTCTAAATTACTTTCTGACGGTTATTGGCAAGTTTCATCATATTTATGAAGATTGAACTGGATGCCGCTATTAAACTTTTAACTTTAGCACTGACACTGAGTTAACTTATTCTGAATAATCGTCTTATATAGGTAGACTCCGACGTAAAGGACTTAAATGTTTGCAAAAAAAATATGTTACTTTAAAACTTTAGTACCACGTGTTATTTATTTTGAATAAATCAAGAAACATTTTTGACAATAAATCTAGGAATGCACCTGCAGATATTGTTTTCACAGCGCCCACCTTGATATTTCGGAAAAAAAAGGCATTGTAAGGCACATTTAACATCGCTGTCACATGGAGCTGGAAAATATTATATTGAGATTAGCTATTCCTCTGTCCGTGTAAGGATTCAGATTCCTTACCACCATCCTGTGCTGCTGATCCCACAATGAAAAACAAGCAGAGCCCAATATATAATACAGTGGTGGCCAAGATTAGTTTCATCTTCTGCTTTTTTTTAAATTTTTTTTACTTGAAAAATTTTCGAAGTAACTTTGAAGAACTGTTTAAGTTACAAGACGAACCAGGCAATCATATGTGAAATTGACTCTTATTAGAAGTACCCACTCAGACGGAAATAGCGACTGTTGAAGTGGCATTGGCAACTGGTTATATATAAGCGATCCGTTTTTACTTAGTCGGGCGGGTGTAAAATAAATACAGAAATTACAAACTGAACAAACTGGTGCCATTTAATAAGGTTTCGCCAGCAAGAACAAAGCTCACAATTACCAAAATTGAGTTGGTTTATGTGTAACTACGCATTTTATTCGTCAGAAGCTGAATACATTTTTTAGAACCGATCTACTGTGCAAATATTTGCGTTCATCAGAATTTAAAATAAATACAACATCTTACATTTGCAAACAGCTGTTTCTGTCATCTGAAAAAAGTAAGATTGGAGATAAATAGGCCATACAAATACTCTTTATTTTTCCTTGAATTAAATTTAAAATATGGTAATAAAATGTGTGCAGTGTTATTCTGAAACATTCAAAGAATTTGATTGGTAAACTTGCCAGATTATATGGCACTTTATTTACTTCATGTTACACTCTTCTATTAAGAAACATTTGCAAATACTCGACTTGTAATCAATTCTTTTTTTGTTGACTACCTTTGTGCAAAATTAGAAAGAAAGAATCCTGGTCGAGCGACCAATGCGCTCACAAAGTAGAGTGGATTTTACCGACCGACCGAGGTAGCTATTGCTCGTTCTGCCAAGATCTTTTTTGAAATCAAAAGTATAGCTCGTGTTCTAAGAGAGAGGCTCTGTACAACTCGTTTCTATTTATAAGGTCAAGGTAGAAAAAATGATGATCTTAACTCTTAAGTTTGCAGAGTTCCACTTTATCAGATTGTAAAAGTAAAAGTCTCCAATTCTCATGCCTTTTCTTAGATCCTGTAATTTTGTCACAAATAACGGTTACTCATAAACACGAATGGTTACAGCAGCATTTGTCATTTTATTATTTATTTGCACAATCATTTTACTTATTGCTAAGTGAACATTTTTACTCAATCACGTTGCACTGGCATGCACCGCCATCACAGTAGCCGCCTTGTTGTTGTCCAGCCTGAAGGAAGCATTGTATAGAGCACTTGCCATCAGCAATGCCCAGCATAGTGTACATAGCGTTGGCACATGGATCTGAAGAAATGTGGTCTGATATAATCTATTCCAGGTTGTAAGGAGTCAATAAATTACTTACCGCCAGTGTTGAAGAAGATGCGGCTATTAGGGGAGTTGTCAAATTCATCTGGAAAAGGAGATGGCAGCGTTAGACTGTTTTTACTTTAAGTGCTTAGCTTACCTGAAAGTGATTTACCAGTTGTCGGAGTAACTTCTGCTGGTGATCCTGCAATGCAGAGCAGGCAGCAGCCAATTACTACAGTTGTGGCCAAGATAAGTTTCATTTTTTTGTTTGTTTGGTTGTAGAACTCTTGGAAGGGAATGCAAGGAACTGTTTGATGTTAGTTGCAAGACGAACCAAGTATTTATATGTGCAACGATTTGAAAGTTTCATGCGCTGCTGATGGATATAGCAATTAGCTTATCTACAGTTTACTCAAAAGACGCAAATGACTTTATTCTTAGCTCTTTAAGATAACGATTTGACGCGCACTCGTATGTTTTGACAAGTTGGGAAAAGTAGTTTAATTTGAATGATGTAGCAACCACAGCAAATTACCCATCACTAACAGGAATGTTCTAAATGACCTATAAATCTAACGTCAGTTAAAAATAAGAGATGCATCTTTATTGACGCGATACTTTCGCAAGTAGGTAAAAGGTTTCCTTAAAAGAGGGATATAAATCTGAGTCATAATTGTCTAGAGCAAGAGACTCCTGGAAATCCATCAAAACAAATGGAATGAAATCGTTCATTGTATAAGGCGCGAACTCTAGGCTTGGCGACTTGGCGATTCAGAACAAAAAAGGAAATTGTGGGCGATGTTTTTTGAATAATTGTTTTGAACATTGCTCAGCTTCAGGACAACGCAGGACGATATTTTGTATCTTAAATGAATCAGGGGAAAATATACTTAATTCACCTATTTTTTATTTTTCAATCCGATGAGCCATTACTGAGCCATCTCTGTATAATTAGAATTTTCCTTACAGATGTACAGTTTTGTAACTATTTTGTAAGAACTACGTAATATTCTGGAATAAAAAGTATTCTAAGTCCCGACCCAGAACATAAGCAATAACTATGTCAAGTTTCATCAAAATCCGTCCAGTAGTTTCTGCGTGATTCGCGGTCAGACATTTTTTATTCTACAGTTTTATGTAGAGATTCATGAGAATTCTGCTCCAATGATTATAACATTTTATTGTTAGGGCTTCTTCAAAATATTTGAATCTCAGTTCCCTATGGTGATGCTTGATGGCCTTTGGCTAAGTGAGCTGTGACGTCCACCAAAAGACGTCAATTTAATTTTTCTTGCCGAAATTTTGTCCATCGATAGTGAGTTGAAATTTAGTAAATTTCGAAGTCCATGCGAAATTTAAAACTCATAACAGTGCGTCGTAATTCGCACTCCTTCCTAAGGCCCTTGCCCTCCTTCCATATATAGGTAGGTAGTATCACATCATAATAGCATTGCTCATAATTCCTATGTGCAAGCGTCTACCCACAGACACAATACTATTATAATAGCCTGGTTAAGTTGCAAAGGAAATATCGTGAATTAATTGCTTCAACACACTTCGAGAAATCAGGCCCTGCAAGAAGCAGTCAACAAACACATTATTTGCCATAAGCTTGCACTGCGCACACATGACCACGCTCTTTCGTTGGTGAGGCGCGGGGTTGTGAAGCAGTTCAAATTCCGAGCGTTTGCTTATAAGGACACAACATGGTTGGGAACTTGAAAACAATTTCCTGCTTACAACTGCTGATGTAGTTTCTGTTACTCTTGTTGGTCATATTTCTTCTCCTTCTTCTTCTTGTACCTACTGGCGAAGGATGTGTTAAAATATGTCCTTAAACTTTATGCCATTATATATGGCGAAATGGTTTTACTGCAACGTTAATGTAAGGAACTTTATTGCGGTGTTAATTTGAGAAGTATACTCGGACTATATAACAGTATGGCACCGAGCGGGAATGTAGGTTGAGAACGAACGGACGAACCTTTAGCGCCGCTGTGTATATGTGCTACAATAATGGTCTTCTAAGTGGGGGTATTATGTGGTAATTGCGTATGTAGCTTTGAAGTTTTATAGTTAATCGTTTGGAAAAGTTATTAACTTGGTCGCGAAGTTGTACCTATATATGGAATGTGGCCAAGCAATTTGCTGGATCCATTGTATATTGAAGCTGAAGGTTGAAGTGGAGAGTGTCCAATTATAGCTATAGTTTTTGGCACACTCTGGTGAAAACTAATGGCTTTACTGAAAAGAAAAGGATAACAGAAATATAAACTTTCAGTTTAAAAAGATCGAATATTCTCACAATTTATACAACACTTGCCGAAACTCTTCGAAACAGCCAAGGAAACCTAGACGCCATAGCTCACGGAAAGTAAGGAATGGATGCGTTTAAAAGACATTTACATTTCCCATTAGAGAAGAGCTTGGCTTGGCGAAGATCCAAAAATTAGGAAAGCAGAATCTACGCGCAGGCCCGAAACTGAATATGTTGTCAATTTTATTCTGCATAGCGAAATCGGTTTAGCCTGCGGTTTTGACTTTATCTGTCCGGATCCAGATTCACGAACAGTATTTATAGATTTGAGCTTTATAGTTCTGAACTCTTTGCTGTCATTTTTACGGCAGAATAATCGAGTTTATTGTGCAAAGTTATACCAAGTCCACATTAAAAGCGCTGAAAAACTGTCCAACAATGATATTGCAGCGAGCTCTCGCGTGAATCTGCTGTCAGACAGAACTGACAGCTATAACTGCGTAAGATAGACACAAGCCCAGGTTTGGTTGGTTAAACATATACTTGCTAGTTGCTGAGAATTGACGAGGTATATCGAAGGAGTCGCAGGTAAATTACCATAGACACATCTAACCAGAAAATATTCCATGACCGGCAGTTTAAAGGCACGCAAATCGATTTTACAAAAACCCTCATTAATGGACGTCCATACACACACCCATGAGCCTTAAAAATTTAACACTGAGGCAGGAGGACCTCATTCAAAATCCTCACTCATAGTTACCCAAGTGAGGTGAGGTAAACTCGCAGAATCCTCTTGTGTTAATCTGTGCAATCCACATCACGTTATTGGACTAATTGCCCGAATATTCCCGAAAATATGTTAATTCCTGTAATAGTATACGCGCTCTCATAGGCCCAGAGTACTATTCATCCCATTCATGCAGATTGCCCATTGCTGAAGAATTTAAAATGTGTACTCGCTTCCACATTTCACCCGTACTATCATTCGACACATCCTGTCTGGGGCTGTTTTGCTTGCTTACTCTTCTCCATAGTGCGTATCATAACCCCCATAGAAAATTACCCGCAAATTGTATGTAAATAAATCCCTTTACCGGCATAGACTACATAATCTCATCATGCTCGTCGGCCATCGTTGTTGTCGTCGTCGTTATATCCTCGTTGTTGTCGTCGTTTATTGAGATACCTTTTATTCTAGGTGACATCTCTGATGGCAATAACAAAACACACAGCCGGGATTTCGTTAGGCACCTACTATCACTGGGAGTAGGACGTTTAAAGGTGTTAAGCCCATGGGATCATGAAAATAGTACACACCCGTATACACGGCCATGAAAGCGCGCGATAAAACTCGCATCCTAGAACCGACACTTTGCGCGGCAGTATACGTTTGCCAAGTACTTAGTCCCAAAAGATTCGCACATTTAATAGGGCAACCAATACAAAGACACAATGGATATCCTCTGTGGATATTATAATTAAACAGAGAGTCCTTTGATGTTTAGTGAGGTGTGAGTTTGAGCAAGGGACATTAATGCAACAAGTGCCGGGATAGGGGTGAGAAATTGTACGCATGACAAGTATCCCTTTTGAATTCGCCGTGCAGTACTAGAGAGAGATGAGTATTTTAGTAAATGTGCTCAATGCTGTTTAACTGTGGGGAATAGAGCGAACAGAAAACACGTTTTTGCTCTGTCCTAAGACTCTCGTCACCGAAGAAGGATGTTGTTTTGCATTCAAAGTCGTTGAACCCAACACTAGGTCATTGATTGAAATGAAACCGAGTGTATGGGTATGCATGCATTCTGGTTGAGTTCCTTCACGGACTTTGGCTACCTATTTGAACATTTATGATATTTGGAGTGGTTGGGTATATGTATTTTAAAAGTGGAAGCACTGTGTAGCAAGGGTGTTTTGGAATTAATTTTGTAATATTGAGTCGAGCTTTTCTGCCTCGTTAAAGCGGGAATTAGCAAGCTAGCACTCTCTATGAAACTCATCGGTGGTCTTGGGACTTGGGAGTTGCCTGGGAGAGATTTTGTCCTTTTTAATATTTTTATGACTCTGATCG
Organism: Cheilosia pagana; assembly: GCA_936431705.1. Taxonomy (NCBI): domain Eukaryota; kingdom Metazoa; phylum Arthropoda; class Insecta; order Diptera; family Syrphidae; genus Cheilosia; species Cheilosia pagana. The sequence continues at coordinate 27,638,812 of OW386168.1, read as the reverse complement.
GATGAGCTGCTGTTGCTCTACCATTATTCTGGCCCTGATAAAACTCAGTTCCGTATATTTAACTGCTCTTATGCTGCTCGCCTGCTGGTGGTCTATACCTCTGCTAATGCTCACTCTTTTCTCGGCTACTGTTGAATTTTATTGCACTGCAAATGCTCTGTTGCTGCTCTGTTATCCTTCCGCTACTGGTCGACGAGTGATCATCGAAAAATATTGCATAGTTTACTGCTTTGCAGCTCTTGTGCTACTGCCTAGCTACTAATTAAGCGCCATTTCTATATATCCTTTATTTTTGTATGCTCTGTTATTACCCTGCTACTGATCTGTTACTTACCTGTAGGTTCATCGATATTGAATTGTTCTGTTAATTGTTATCTGCTTATCGTGTTCCCTGCTGTGCTACGTATTATCTAATATATTTAAAGAAAATCATCTCCCACTCTTCGCTTACAGCTGAAATAAAGCTCTTTCACAGGTCTTTAACAGCTTTTTAACAGCTTTGCTATTCTTTTGCGAATTACACTTTTATGATGCATTTCTGCGTATCCCAGCTACAGCTCCGCTATACTACTATTTAACTCCAAACTTTTCTCTTGTGATCAGTCGATTTAGTACCTGTTATTCTCCTACTCTCTATTACTGTTGGATAATTGCATATCCCATATCGATTGCCAAACTCTCTGTTACCACTATACTACTGTTGTTTTTTTGCTACTCTGCTACAGCTCTGCTAAAGTTCTGCTTCAACTCTGCTACTGTTCTTTTATTATTCTGCTACTGCTTTGCTGCTATTCTGCTACTGATTTGACACTTCTCTGCCACTGCTGTGCCTTTTATGTTCTACAGCTCTGCTACAGTTCTGCTACCACTCTGTTACTGCTCTGTTAATAGTCTGCTGCTTTTCTGCTATAACTCCGTTGAAGTTCTATTACAGCTCTTCTCCGCTTCTTCCTTCTGTCTGACTAATGCTATAATATTTATTTGACATTGCATTTTAACTCCTTGTTGAATGCTCTCCTACTCCATCTCCAAACCGTTGATCTCTAGTGCTGCTCTGCTTCTATTCCTTGATGTAATTTACAAGAGACCATCATCACATGCTCATAAAAACACTCAATAAAGTACCAACTATCTATAGAAAGTCCGCATATATCATAGCACAATAACTTTGCAGCTCCATCATCCGTGTTGCACTCATCCGCATACAGGAAATCCATTTAATCTCAACCGCACTACGCGGCACACTCTATATTCAATATCGTTACGCTAAGCGACCAATTTTCGCTCCTTTAAATGCAAATTCGAAACCAATACTTCCTGGTTCCTGCATCCACAGGAACTAATAAAATGTTATTAAGTTGATGAAATTGCGCGCAACTATGTGCATTTCTCCCCCAAAGGATATAGATAGGGATACTTTGGCAAAGTGAAATCACTTGCATGCATCTTGCTCGATGAAGTCATATCCTCATCTTGCAACTCATCCAATGATTTCCTTTGGCAGTTTACGAGTTGCATAGACAAATTCCTCTCGAGAAATTATTTCCATTTCCAGGATGCGTTGCTATATCAAAAAATATTTTATATCCTTCAGTAAGCGAAAATCGTTTGCAGTCTACTTTTGGCTCACGGATGTTTGTGAGTCCTTCTTTTCGTCTGTGAATCGCGTTTTCTTTCTTTACCTAAATGCCAGTGCCAGTTTGTTGTGTGCCGTGCATCGAAAAAAGCGCCGCGCTCACAATTGTTATTCAAATCTGTTCGTAAAAATGTAAATGCACAACGCGCGCCGTGCAACATCAACAGATTATTTCACTGTCGACGTCGACAGCGAGATGATGACATAAAAGAGGAAGCCGTGCAAATCCTTCGTCATTTTCTTAAGCATCCAGTGGGTGGCTGGCTTTCAGGCATACACGTATTTGGAATACCTAGCACCGAAACGTTGGATAAGTGAATTTTCATTTTATTTTGTTGCGGAGAAATTGCCATGAAAATGTATGCAGCCCCAGCAACAGATGACAGTGGCTTGAGGTGCACTTCAAGGAATTCCTATATCTCGTGTGGGCTCCTTGGCAGTTTATTAGCACAGCTCCTGAAAGCATTCTTGTATTATGTGTACGTATGAGACTGCATTTTTGTCTCTTATCTATGAGTGACAGGCGGTGTCGGTGGATGAGGGATGTGCCACTCGTATTTTCCGCTACTGAAATGCATTATTGTCGAGTGAAAATGTTAATGCGAATCGATTTCCATTTATTTTCTTATCTCCAGTTTTTTCCTTCTTCTATTCTTCATAATCAGATCAACAACGGTTTGAAGGGAAGATAGTCTATTTCCCGCTGTTGGCTTTATTGCAAGGAGAACACTTTTTATTCACTTAAAGAGGAAATACCTCAGATTATGCAGTCGTCTTTGTTTAGTTACCGAATATGGTAGTCACCGGCATGGCTTTTGATAAATTAGCTTATGCACGCTGGTAAACTTAAGGAGCCAATCCTCAGATGGAGAGATTGGTTTGGGAAAAGCAAAGTCCAGAAAATGTCCAATGGACTTTATATGGTAAAAAGAGGTAGCTATGCCAACCAACATCGACACAGACGAAAGGAGTTCAAAGTCTTAGGTTAATATAGTGTACGAAAGAGTTTTAAATAAGCCGCCTTTAAAAGGGCAGGTCTCACACCAAGAAATTTACAAGATTTCATGACTTTACCATTAGCGGTTTGGCTATCTGTTAATGATCTCAGTGGATAATGGTGCTGGACTACTGAGCGAGGAAAAATACAAATTACATTTTAACCTTTCTTCCATTCTTGCCATGTCTAATGAACTGTTTAAAATGTAGCAATATTTCGTTTTTTTGAAAATTTAAAAAAGAGCTTTTGATTTTGATGTCTGCAATAATATGAAACTCAAAAAAAAACTGAGTACAAATTAAAAACTTCCAAAAAAAAGAAAACAACATTAATGTCCCTGTGTAGAAAATTTGGCCGCTGAATCCTTAGATAGATATATTAAAAAGGTAGAGAGGGATTTATTTGTATTACAAGTTGAACAAACTGTGAAAAGATTTCTTCTGTAATGTTTCTCAAGACTCTAACCAGGTTAAAGGCTATGGGGCTAAAAGCCACGCCTATTTTTAGACAGGGTTCTTAATCAAAATTCATTTTATTCCGACTTACCATTCTTAATCAATATAAAAAAGTGAATACTTGAAGGGTCAAGTACTGCGCTACAGATCAAAATTTAGGATTAAATCAAAATCACTTCATAAAATTAAAAAAAATATATTTAAAATTTTTTTTCTATCGCCTCAATAAATATTATATTCAAAAGTAGTCACAGAATTTAGTATCTTATGAGTGGCCTCGCTCATAAAACTACAAATTCTTGACGATAAAAGGCTACAACAGATAATTTCGGGAGAACAATATTTGACAATACGTTTTAACTCCTTTTAAATCAATTTTAAAGCAAAACAGATCGGAAACTTTGATATTTGAAATTGTTTTCCACATAACTACAGGGTGGCACACTTACCAAAAGTAATAACTTTTTTTTCTATGTTATAAATTGGAGTCCATAATTTTAGTAGTCCAAAGAGAGTTTAGGCAGACTTTTTGGACTTTTATGAATGAGGCTGGTTAACTCTTAACACTAATCCAGAGATACTCCATGAGAGGGAACTGTATCCAGATCAAGTTACATGATGAGCAGTTTCATCAAGATGCATTGTCGGGCCATACTTGCTGTATGTATCGTTGTCATGGTTAACCTCAGGGTGTTCACGCCCGGGTGTTGATGTAAGTTAAGTCATGTGTTGGAGGAGGTTAGTCATCTTGGTATTATCCTCGATGGTGGGTTGTCTCGGTCGACTCGTAGAAGGGAGTAGTTGTCCTGTCTGTTTCTGTTGGGAATATCTCCTCGCGTGGGTGGTCCGCAATCCTTCGGACTAGTGGGTTTGGATGACTGGAGGTATTCCCGAGAATTTTCTGGAAGAGTGTGACACTTTTGTGATACTTTGATACTTTTCCAGTGGTATGATGTTGGCTTCATCGTAGAGTCTTGTACCTCTGATGTTTTTCTTACTGTACAGATCCTCAGGAATTTTATTGAAAAAATCCCAACTTCTTCATATATGTCTTGGAGGCGGTATACCAAATGGGAAAGCCATAGGTTACTACCGGTCTTATGAGTTGTTTGTAAAGCAGCAGTTTCGTTCTTTTGCTTAGTCCCTTCAGCTTCTTCGTCAGCGAGTAAAGTCGGTGAAATTCGAGTGACGCCTTCTGAGAACAGCGGTGGGGATTGAATCGTAGTCGCTCATTGAAGTTGACCCCGTGATACGTGACCTTGACGTTGTTTTTGGTTGCGAGTGATGATCCATCAGGTAAGTTTAGATTTATGTTGTGACAGTTGGTGGCTGACTTAACTCTCGTTCCTCTGAAGGGGGTTGTTATACATATCAGCTCAGATTTGCTCGTGTGCCACGTGTTGACAAGCTGTCTCCTTCCAAGGGTTCATCTGCTAGATTAGTTTCGCTGAAAGATGTGTTTATGGTCCTTATTCTTAGTGATTTAATACCATGGACCGTGGTATTTTGTATAGGAATATTGGGTCGGCTGGAGGGGCAGTTTAAAGTTGCCTTATTCGAAATAGTCCGCTGGCGCTTCTGCATTTTCGTGTGCTGTGGTGTCGCACTGTAATGAGTTTTTCTCGACGCAGTGATGTCCCAAGATCCTCATTCTTCTGCCAGCCAACGCCGGACATTGGCACAGTATATGCGCCGCTGTCTCAGATTCTTCCGGGCATAGTTTACAGGTATCATCCTCTCTAAGGAACATCTTCCTTAAGTGATACCCGAAACTACCATGTCCTGTAGATAAAGCCACCACCCATTTCAGAGTTCGTCGACTCATGCTTAGAACCCTTCTTTGAGTGGAGCAGGTCGGCCAATTAATTGGCATTTTTAGCTTGTCTACATTGCTCCAAGGTTGACCACCTTCTCAGGTGTTCCATTTGTGAATCAGCTGTTCTACCATTGCTTTGCCAACTGAAGAGAATGGTTCTGATCCCAGCAAATTTTCGGTTGACCCCTGTTTTGCAAGGGAGTCCGCTTTTTCGTTGCCTTCGATCCCTATGTGTCCTCGTACCCAGGTCAGACATCATTTTTAGATTAACACTTATTGATATTTGTCTGTTCCATGCATCTGATCACCGGCTGATTGTCCAGTGCTATAAGGACATTTCATCCCTCCACCAGACCTTCAAGCAAGTAATCCCACGCAGGCAGCAATGCAATCATCTCAGCCTGGTATGCAGAAGTATGTTTCCCGAGGTTGACGTGACGGGCTAGTTCCAGCTCTTCTGAATAGATACAGGCGCCAGCTCCACCATCCATCATGCATCCATCTGTGAAAATGAGAATTACTATTTCATCACTCCTTTTTTCTGAAAGTAATCCATTCTCAATACGAGTTTTGTGATTCCTTTCCATAGTACGCACCCTCGTTATCCCATCCATAGGCATGTTCAGCTCCCTAATCTCGTTTTTGACAAGTTCCAGGATCTTCCTATGTCCATAGATGGTACCACGATTGTGCCAATTCGCATCTCGATGCATAACTCTTAAAGCAAATCTGTTCTCAAAAGCATCGACCGGAAATGCACTATCGCTTCAACTTTTCAAAAAGGCAAAAGTGCACCCTTTTTGATTTAATTTTTAGCCGACTATGCTGATATTTTTACATTTTGTCACTTTAGAATAAACTTATCCAAAATCCCAAGCATTAAATAAAATTAATATTATGCTCTTCAGTGGTAAGTTTAAATTTGGATCAGGAAAACTTTCTACACAAATTTCGACTCCAAATTAAAAGAATGATAGATTTATTGCATTATTATGATTGGAATGCGGCTCTGGACTGTGTGTTTAATTATCCAACTCCTCTAAACTGTCAGCAAATGGATAAGAGCAGATAGGCAACAAACAGCTCATAATTGCAGCTGAGCTTAAACTGAAAAGAGTCACAAAAAGCCAATTTCCAAATCGATCTATCATCATTATTACATTTAAATATATAAGTTGTGAATTTACATTAAATCAACGACGAGCCGTGGCCGCAAGCATCATAATGCGAGTCAAGGCTCAATTTATCACGTAGTTCGACTGCTGTTAGCCGGCAAACTAATTTATTCATTACATAAAATTTGCAACATCTCCCCATTGATGCGAGATTAATTTTTTCGTTTTCGACTCTGAATTTTATTAGTTTATATTTTATATTGGTATTTTAATTTGTGCTTTCTGCAGCGTCACAAATTTCAACTCATCCCGCAGTACACTTTCACTGGACTGAATTGATTAGGCGATTCGAGCTGGTGTCGAGATTGGGTATAAAAAGCGAATCAGCCCATCTGGGGGCATATCATTTCTTTTACAACCTTCCAAAGGTAAACTTAGCAGACTCTTCCTAAGCAAATAAACTACAATCATGAAGGTAAGCGGATCTAGGGTTGTGTCAAATGTCGTCGGTTATTAAATTGTTCTTTTTTTTTCTTGCGATTAGGCTTTCATTTGTCTCTTGGCTCTGGTAGCTGGTGCTAATGCTGGATTTCTGTTTGGCGGCGGCAGTGGCGGTGGATTCGGTGGCGGCTATGGTGGTGGTCATGGTGGTGGCAGCTACGGCGGTGGATACGGAGGCGGCTATGGCGGCGGACACGGCGGCGGTGGTCACGGTGGACATGCTGTTGTCAAAGTGATCCATGAAGAGCATGCACCCGTTGTGCACCATTCTGCTCCTTCTATAATCAAGGTGATCCATGAGGAAGGCGGTCATCATCATCATCATGTGGAAGAAGCGCCACATATTGTGAAGGTCATTCATGCCGATCATGGCCATCATTCGGCACCAGCACCCGAGGTGCATCATGTCAAACTGATCCATGAGCAGGAATTCCACGGCCATGGACATGGTCATGGACATGGGCACTTTGAGGCAGCGCCCGAAATCAAAATCGTCAAATTGATCCAAGCAGAGCCGCATCATCATCACGAGAGTCATGGATGGGCTTAAGTGTATTGTAGTGTATATATTGAGAATGTGATTGTTGTTAAGTTTAAATATATGATATAGTTATTTTTGTTATAATTTCAATGTTTCTTTTTCTCAATTGATGATGATTTGTTGGGCTTTTGCAACTCTTTTACAATCGAAAGGGGCATGTCTTCAACTTAACTGATTAAATAATTTATCTGTTTGTATTCGGATTTGTTACCGCATAACGTAAAAACCAGTCACCCAATCCGTTTGGATTTCAGAAACCTAACCTACGGCTTAATGGAGCAATATTCAGTTTACGTTTCACCACAATCGGTCAACTCATTCAAAAGATTTACTAATTTCAAGTTTTCTGAAAGAGGGCAGATTTCACTAATGTCACTTATGTAACTTTCATTACCATATGATCAAAATCAGCGCCAGCAATTTTCCCATCATTGGCGACCACAATGTAGAAGCTATGTAGAGAGAGTTGTATGGTAATAGGAGTCCCCACCCCAATGAAGAACCAGTTGCATCAAAAGAAATTTTGCTTTCCTAATAGAGCAACAGTGGCGGTGGCTCTAATGGTTTATCATCGAAGCTCTTAATGTATGGAGATGATGTTTTGGCAGGGCTCGCATCAACAAGTATCAGATTCGTATGTGTATAAAATAAAACAATTTTTATACTTATCTGTTATCCCCGCTTTATGTTGCATAAAAATCATACCAGACGGTGGCAATGGTGAATCGGATAGAGTCATTGATTGTGACCCGGTCGGCGCAGGTTCGAGCCCCACCGGGGGACAGCAATACTCGGCCACCCAAACATATATAATAGGAGAAACGAATAATATCAGAGTACACTACACCAAAAAAGTTATTCTGCTTGAAGTAAAATAGAAGGGGATTGATCCGGTCTGAAAGCTACATGATTTGGAATCCCCTTTTTACTAAAAAAATATCATATCCAACGCACTATATAAACGTCTAAAATCGTTTGGCAACGAATACCAGTGTGGTATCGGACATTTTTCCAATGGAAAAGATGGGCACCAATGACCGAATCGCCGCACTCGTGAAACAGCGCATATACATTCACTAAGTTTTGAATTATGCCGGCTTACCACAAGATAGAATAACAAATTCTTATTATACTCGTTGACGTTGATAAGGAAATTAAAAATTGAAACCACGGAATTATGACGGACTCAGTATAGCTCAGTGGAATGAGAGATCTTAGGTTCGATCTGCAGAAAACACATTTTGAGTGTTTTGTCTATCTCGCGAACGTTGGACAAACATCCGAAAGTATAATTGTCCTGAAAGAACTTCTCAACTCGGCCGGCATATAGGGTTGGTGTTAGTACCTTTGCGGACCTGTTGCGCCAACTGTTAAAAATGACTGACATTTGCAGCGGCTAACAAAGTAGGGCAGCCATTTAACACCCACAATAAAATATAGTGTAGATCACGCACGGTCGTCTACATAATTCGATATTAACGCGAGTTAAAAATTCATTATTCATTTGCGATTTAAATAATAGGTCAATCGCTTGTACAAACTAAAAGACGGGCCCAGTTTCTTATTTAAAAGAAATGCAATTTAATGTTATGTTAGATACTTCTTTAAAAAGTTTAAGAATGCAAATGAATTTAAAATAAAAAAAGAAGAAAAAGCTACAAGGGATAGTTAGCGCATTTAATTTTAGTAATCTCGCGAATTTCTGCAAACTTTTACCGTATTTTGCATAAGTTATACAAATTTTGATGCACATTAAAATTCATTTTCTGTATCGGAGATGAATAATTTTTGCACTATTATGGTTACTAATGTGATTATGGAGACAGTTCAGATAATAAAATAAAAACGACTGTGAGGATCGTTTGGGATTTTTTAGTTTAAATCTGCACTGTATAAATAAACAATGGTACAGGGTGTTTTTTCTTTAAGATACGGACATTTGAGATAAAATAAAACATGAACAATCATACCAGTTCTTAGAAAAGGAATAAAATAATTATACTATAATTTTAAGACTATAATTATAAAATAATAAAATAAAATGGCGCAAGATTATAGTCAGATAAAGTTCACTCTAAAGTTATTTAGTACGTGACAAAGTTCGTATTAGTATTTTGTTAAGTATAAATAAATAAGTAAAATAAATTATAAATTTCGTTAATTATAGTCTACATTAAACCCACTTTATTATTACCTCGTCCTAAGGTTAAAACCACAAAAAGTGCATTTTACGTCTTTTCCTTGCACGAAAGAAGTATTTTTGAAGATTCTAGTAGTAAAACAAAAATGTTTTCCAAGGAATATTGTTAAGTAAGATTTTCAGCATTGAAGCGTCATCTAGATGTGCAATTTTTGACTTGATTTTCGACCAGTTGAGAGTTGGGACCATGTATTTTAAGACTTTTTTTAAATGACAAACGAAAGCCTACTCATACTAATGGTGAAAAGGCAAATCGGAGTGAGAACAAATCTTCTCAGCTGTCAAAGTTTTGGGTTTTGACGCGAAAAGTGCTGCCCAACCTCTAAAAAATGTCGTAAGACTTAATAGACTTATACCATGTTCCCACCAACGCGATTTAGCTGAAGTAATTTACAAATCACGATAGGAGTTCCCACCGAACTTTTAAATGTTTAAGTGTGACATTTGAAATTAGTTGGCAAACTATCAATATCGTACATATAAAAATAAAAAAGAAAAATTTCCTGCATCAATTTAAAATGAGTTCAAATACTTCTGATAGAATTTACATCTACCAGAATAAATCCAAAAATGGTATAAACAATTACTACCTGCATTTTAATTTTTTGACAGTTTCTTTTTGCGTGAACAGCTGAAGTCGATAACAGGTCTGTTTGATTTTATTTGTCTCTGTTCGATTCTATTTTGTGTATGTTCGATTTTATTTTGTGTGGATTTGCACGTAATTAAAAATTAAACAGGTACAAATCATGTAATTAGTGATCACGAAAATGTATGGTAAATCACATCATTAATGAGGTGATTTAGCTAATTTAAGTGGATTTAGCTAAATCACGTCGGTGGGAACATGGTATTAAAAGCTGTTACAAAACAAACATAACTATACCATCAGAAAGTGCGATGGAAGTTTTGGATTTGTCATATGCAGCAAACAAAGAAAATCCGTATACAGGCAAAGTTCACCAAGGACGCGCTGCCGAAGACTATTTCTCTGACCTGGGGTCGAATTACCGCACCCGTGAGCGAGCGATACGTCACTGAATTTTGTTGAATTTACATGCAAAACAATAACAAATTCAGTCACGTATTGCTCGATCACGGATGTGGTAATTCAACCCCTGACTTACGAGCATGCACTTAATGTGTCAATAAAATCATATTTGACGATTCGATCACGACTACCGGCCGTTAACCGACTTAGGTCTATGAAGGGAAGGCAAAAAAAAGATTTACGAAAAGGACGAAGAACGTGTTAAGGCAACAAGACCCGCCCAGAGACCTGTAGAGATTAGCAAGGTAACCTAAGTTGATTGTTGGATTATAGGAAAAACACTTCTGTCGATCGGAGCTCAGCTGTAAAGTAGAATGGACTATGCATACACTTGTGTTAGTGATATCCAATAAAGTCGAACAAGGCTGCGATACCAGGCGGCCTGATAAGAGTAGCGAAAGAGCACTTGGTGCGGAAGGCATACACATTTTTCAGAGTAGCGTGATGAATAAAACTTCAGGACCGTTTGTTCAATCCACAAGAAAGGCGATCCTCTAAACTGCTGCAAGCTTTTAGAGACATCATTGCCTTCTTAACAATAGCACACTCGGAGCGAAGTAACACCAGTTGAAGCGTTTACGAGGCCAACAACTCAGAGGGACGAGTGAAAGACTAGCTGAAAAACAGATTGGGTTGATCAACTAAAGGCAGTTTAGTCGGGGCTCTTTCAAAATCGAAATATTTCATTTGACTGATGCCTGCTACTCAAAATGCCAACAGAAGAAGAACCACTATGGATTCAGCTTTCCTCTTATGGACCCAAAGTTTGCAAAATATTACGAAAAAGTTTGTAAAGACCTCAAACTGAAACTCATCATTTCTCAAACGTAGTGGTGGTGTGGTTTTCACAGTCCCACTCGATGTGATCTCGATTTAACGATAGTCCCAAGCTCACAAATAGTTTCTCCAAGTTTCATTCACTTCGCCAAACAGCAGACTATATCAATTATAATTCGAGTTTACGCTGCTGCGTATGCAAAATATGCAAATTTGACTGTACACACGAACACACACTGCATCGCAAGGATAGCAATTCGATTAAAGCACACCAATCAGCAGTTTAAGTTGCGACTAAAGTCATCATCAAACAATTTCCAACTTGACTGCACAGCAAACAAAGTTTCACTCTCATTCCAATGGCGGCTCAATAGACGTCGAGAAAGCGCATCCTTCGCTTGACATTAAACCGTATTTATGTGCATTTGCCAATCACAAATTGATTTCCAACTCAGTTGGGGATTTGCACTTTCCCAGCCGGGACAAAACTTGAAACCACCGTCCGACGGTTATATCTTTGAATGAATATCTACATCAATTCAACCAAGAGGGTCCTTCAGCTATATATGTATGTATGGACGACGTCTTTTTGAGCAAATACAAGTGGCAGAGGAACACACACTCGTAATGTATTTCCTACTTTCAATCTAATGGGAATGACCACACGACTACGGCGGGCGGTGGCGGCAGGCTGACCAACAACCATCTCGTATCCTTGGACGACGATACGCATTGCATCCCATTGATGAACGATGCGGAATAATTTACAGATAAATGGCATTAGAACTAGCCATCTCAGAGGCGCTGTGATTCTCCGTGTGTGGCCTAAAATCGAAGCCCCTAGAAACAACTTGAATTTATATCGCTTGGACAAACTACTAAGAATAGTAAGCATTCCACTCTCAGTGCGGCAGCCTACTTTGAGTATCCTTTGCCGGCTGTGTGTTTTGTTGATGAGTTAAAAGGCAGATGCATGCGTCTCGTGCATCGATTTGAGGGGTTGCCACGATACCGTCGTGGTATTGGTGTTAACTTTGCTTTTTGTCACGTTAAGCAGCAAAACGGGAGTTACGACTGCTGGGCACAGCAGTATCATTGATGTATCTATATCTGGGAGCATAAATTTGCAACAAAGGATGATAAAAGGATTGCTTGCAATGGTAAACTAGATTAGGACAACGGGCGTTCGGGTTTCCATTTCCCAGGCTGTCACAGACGAACACCGTTGATCTGGTCATCATCAGTGGTGGTTGTTGTGGTAGTGTGAATTACGGGCAGAGGCTTTGAGATGAAAATGGATACCGAAAGCATATAAAGATATGCAAACTCGCATGTGCAATGTATTGGCCATTGTCAGAAGAGGACAGAATACGGCTCATCATAAACCCTTTAGTGTTAACGTCGGGATCAGGGTGAGGATGCCAAATGTAAATGGTACAGAGAACTACCAAAGAGTTCAATGAAATACAGTAAACCTATATTTTGAGACCAATCAAATTAACATTTGATGTCGTATGAGCTCCCTAATAATGGAAAACATGAACAGGAGGGACAAATAGTATTGAGCTTTATAGTGACACCGAAGCGGTAAACTGGAGGAGTACGACCTGGGATCGGTTCTCGGACCTTCTGTATGACAGGGGATCGGGTTTGCTGATAGAGTAGCCAAACACATCCACGATGAAGAGTCCGCTGTGAATAAGGCAGCCGCCAGAATCGGAAATTGCATGAAGTCTGCTAGCTGAGCACAAGATCGAGGCTGGTTTGATGACCAGCAGAGAGATTAAGGAGTTGTCATATTTTCGGGCTTGGAAACCAGTTCATTACACACCAGTCCAAGTGTCAGCTCTTGCAACCTTCCTTACAATAAGAAAGTTGTTCGCATCAGTACCTATTAAGGCTTCAAATAAATACATTACACTAACCTCACGGGAAACTACTCTGTAGAAGAGCACAAAAGGTGTGGTTCATACTACTTACCAAGTGCGATAGCATTCTCCAAGATGGCTAACCGAATTGGCAACCTAAAAGTTTTGTAAGCTTGTCCACACAGTGAATTTTGGTTTGTTTACAATACTTGAGCGAGATATTGGGCACATTCAAAAACTTAGATGTTTTAAGTCGACTAGATTCGTCTGGACAAAATGTAACCTGAACGCAAAAACTAGACTAAACTTTTTCTACGTCAGCCACATATACAAACTGTCAACTTAGAACTCAGTCACTAATTTCTTGGCTAGATTCTTCGGCTACCCCTCCATAAACGTCAACAGAAACAGCTGTCCATATGTCCGATCAAGACCAATCAAAACTGGGATACATCAAGTCAGTCAGCTGTCAGACTTATTAAATCGTCTGACAATAATCGACATACGGAATGAGTGCCCTGAATACTTGAACGTCCCCATTAACTTTTAATGTTTTGTTTTTGTGCACCCCACACCAAAATAAATGTTTAGCGATGTTCGTTTGATCCATATTTACGCCTATTAAGACCTAATTGCTTAGCGCCATCAGAAATAGTCTCTCCTTGCAAATGGTCCTCTAGTTAGTGATTCAGCAGAGTTGTAATTGCAGCGAGCTTTGCCTTCGGCTTCTATACTGAACAATCAAGGAACCAACGTTAAAGACAGTGGCCTCTCCCTCACTTTTGAAAACTTACCCGAATATCTACAGAATATCTTAAGACCCTTTTGTGATATATTTTGCAGGCCACTTTTCTCAGTAAAGTAAACTAGTTAATAGTAAACTAGTAACTTCAAAAAGCATCGAGTTCAGATCTACACCAATTAAGTGACAAGGGAGCAACTCAATTTTAAGCGCTAGATCCTAGATGAAATGTTAAATTCGTGTTAATACCTTTTGACTATGAATGCGTTCATGAGAGTGCTACTGGCACACAGTTAACTGCTTTAGTTTCAGCGAGTGACAGACGTATTATACGTAAATGGACTGCTAGTAGCCAACTTCGGGTTGGTAGTAACATTCGCGATAGCGCTCGTGGTTTAGAGCACAACGGAGAACTGATTTCCGTGAATTAAACTACAACTCACGAATATGCTAAAAAATAAGTGCGTAGTTTTTCGGGAATTTCTACTGAAAAGCTATGTAAATTTATTAATTCCCTTTATTGGAAACCTTTGAGTCGGTTGTGTGTTTTATTATCGTGATTAATTCAAAGATTTCCAAAAGGCAAATGTAAAACTAAATAAAAAACTGATTCGCAATAAATAAACGAAAATTGTGCAATTTATGAGCCAGAAAAATGCATGGAATGAAGATGAAGGATGGAAGGCTGCAGTGTCTCAGGCAAAGACTCTTCACGGGTCGGGAGCCCTATAAGTAAAGTAAGTAAGTAAAATGCACTGTTCGATTTTTTATTCAAGTTCTATCGGTTTTATGTAGTGTGTTTAACTATTACGATTCACTTTAACACTATTTTGATTTTTACCTAGCAAATCTGCACACACACTTAATAGGTGTCTCCAGCATTCTATGGAGAAATCCAAGATGGTTGGCATTTTGTTACACTGTTGCTTAGGAACTGTAAGGTAAGTTTATCAACAAAAAAGTAAGTAAATTATCTTCAATTTTTCTAGAAAAAGAATTCATTTATTTTTCTGAACGAAAAAAATTTTACGTACAGAAAAATTAATAAATGTTATTTTTTTCGAAAATGTAAAGATAATTTGCTTATTTTTTTTGATAAACTAACTTTATAATTCCAGAATTCAGAAGTCCAACACAGCCAGCATCAAATGCCGAGGAGCAATGGTATCGATGCCAAGAGGCCATCAGAGACGCCGCAACTGATGTGCTAGGTTTCACCCGTCCACCACAACGAAACCCTTGGTTCGATGAAGAGTGCCGGCAAGCACATGCAGCAAAGCAACTCGCCTACAAAGCCGCGCTGCAGAGAAGGACGAGAGCGGCTCGTAAGCTTTACGAGGAAAAGAGGAGGGAAGAACACCGGCTTCTCAGGAGGAAAAAGAAAGAGCACGAGAAGCGCGCGATCGAGGAAATAGAGAGGTGCTACTCCAGGAGTAATGTTCGGAAGTTTTACCAACAGGTAAAAAGAACGTGTCGCGGCAACAAGACCCGAACAGAGACCTGTAGAGATGAGCAAGGGAACCTTGTAGTAGAGTCACAGTCGGTGTTGAGGATATGGAAAAACCACTTCTGCAGACTGTTAAACGGCGAAGACGACCAAGATCCCGCTGTCAGGCAGAACGAACCATTCAATCTGGACGATGAAAGCCAAGATTTCCGTCCACCCGACCAAAATGAAGTGAGGATAGCAATATCTAAACTGAAGTCCAACAAGGCTGCTGGACCAGACGGCCTACCAGCCGAGCTATTTAAAGCAGCGGGAGATGACATGGTAGAGAGCATACACCAACTCATCTCTAAGATTTGGTCGGAAGAAAGTATGCCTGATGAATGGAACCTCAGCATCGTTTGTCCGGTTCACAAGAAAGGAGACCCTCTAAACTGCGCCAACTACAGAGGTATCAGTCTTCTCAACATCGCATACAAGATCCTGTCTGCCATACTGTGTGAGCGCCTGAAGCCATACGTCAACGAACTGATTGGACCCTATCAGTGCGGTTTTAGGCCCGGTAAGTCCACAACCGACCAAATATTCACACTACGGCAGATCCTGGAAAAAACCCAAGAAGTCCAAATCGATACCCACCATCTGTTCATCGATTTTAAGGCCGCATATGACAGCATTTATAGAGACGAGCTATACAGAGCCATGTCTAGTTTTGGCATCCCTGCCAAACTCGTCAGATTGTGCAGAATGACAATGGAGAATTCTCGCTGCTCCATTAAGGTCGGAAACAATCTCACCGAGACCTTTGATGTCAAAAAAGGATTTAGACAAGGTGACGCGCTGTCATGTGACTTTTTCAACATCATTCTTGAGAAAATTGTGCGAAACTCGCAAGCCAACACTAGAGGCACAATTTTTCACAAGTCTGTACAATTACTTGCATACGCAGATGACATTGACATAATTGGTAGAACACAGCGAGCTGTCACTGGTGCGTTTGCATGTATAGAAACAGAAGCGGCAAAAATGGGTTTAGCGGTTAACGAGGGCAAAACCAAGTATATGCTGTCAACAAGAAGGGACACACAACATCGACGAGTCGGACAGAACGTCACGATAGACAGCTATAACTTTGAGGTAGTTAGGGACTTTATCTACCTCGGTTCCGCTATAAACTCTGTAAATGACATCACAGCAGAGATCAAGCGAAGAATTACACTTGCCAATCGCTGTTTCTTTGGCCTAAGAAGGCAATTAAGAAGTAAGGCCTTGTCAAGAAGCACCAAGGAGATTCTATATAAGACCCTTATCATCCCAGTCCTGCTGTATGGTGCAGAAGCATGGACATTATCGAAGGCGGATGAGGATATCCTTGGACGTTTTGAACGAAAAATTCTTCGTGTGATCTTTGGTCCCATTTGCGTTGATGGGATTTGGAGAAGGAGATATAACAGCGAACTCTACGAGCTGTACAGCGACATCGACCTTGTCAGAAAAGTGCGGATCAGCCGTCTGAGATGGCTAGGACATGTAGAGCGTATGGACAACAGTGCTCCGGCCCGAAGAGTCTTCGACTCCAACCCAGAGGGACAACGCAGCAGAGGAAGACCTCGCCTAAGGTGGCGCGCACAAGTGGAAGGGGACCTCAACCAACTTGGAGTGCGCAACTGGAGGCAGTTAGCCAAAGACCGAGCTAACTGGAGAGGCGTACTGGTTGAGGCCCAGGTCCACCCCGGACTGTAGCGCCACCTAAGTAAGTAAGTAAGTAAGTAACTTTATAATTCATAAGCAACATTTTAATACCAAGATTGAGTTCAAGAATTAACTTTAAGTGGTCTGAAAAAGCAAAATAAATTGTTTTCGGTTGCATTTTACGTATCGCTATAAACGGCCCCTAAGTAAGTTGAGTTCTTGTTGTAAACGTGCGGTTTATTTTTGAATTTTGACACTTTAAAATGTCAACTGAGTACGCAGACAGGATTCGTAACTGACATAGCTATAGCCACGGAGGGTGCTGCTAAAATAGTAATAGTTTTTTAATTAATTACTTGTAATAATTTGAATTTGTAATTTAATTTATAAAGAGAATAAACCTCGTCTTATTAGTTCTTGCGTTTCACTTAAAAGGCAGCTAGGGCTCTCGGAGTTACTTCAAGCAGCGATGGCGATCTCAACACTGAACCGCATCAAAGTTCAAGCCAGAGAGCAAAATAAACACGTTTTAAAACTTTATCACAAATTGTTGCCTATCTTCTGGCTGCATCGAAACAAACCATACTTAGAGATGTTCAATAAAACTGTCACACTAGAGGTTACGTGGAACTTTTTCTACTAACAGTCGGATCGGCATACGGCACATTAGGCGTCATAAATTGGATTGCTACAAATATCGTTAGACGCTAAGAAGTGATATAAGGCAGTCTCCAGCTGGCAGCCCATGATGAGGTTTCAACCTAAATACTTGACGCCCTATTTTCCAACCACTTTACTATACGTGATTAAAGTCATTGTTTTCCAGAAGCCCATTTCATAAAAAGCTCTTTCAATGCTGAATATAACCGTCAAAACTTCGATTTCAAGCTGAGTTCAGTTAAAATTTATATAACGCTGTCTTTTAAGACTTACCCTCTCTAAAAGTAATTTTTTTCCATGAGGAGGGCAGTCTTTATACATAGTTTGTAAACGGTCCACTACAGAAATGTTCTCAGATTGAGTAAAAACTTCTTTATGCTTCTTTAAAAGTTCCCTTCTTTAGGAAGCCCGCGAAAGTGACACTTAATGGCTAAGTCGTTAAACGGCTAATAGTTTAAAGGGACGAAAGACAACTAAATACACACCTTTTAAGAAGACCTACATCCAGTTTTTAATACCTACCATCCTTCTTAACATGCATTGAGTATAGATTCCAAGGAAGATCATCCCTGACTACTTACATCTTTATGAATATTGAACCGTTACACATCCTCCTCCAAATCGCTTGACTAATTTATTACAAAATCAATGAAACTAGAGCCAATTACTCGCGTTACGTTAGCTGCATACTGCTGCCGCTCAATAAACCCTCCCTATGTTGTAAACCATTAACCTCGGCTCTCGAACTGCTATAAGGGATAATGTGTAGGTAATGGAATAACATGAACTTAAAATGCACTCCGATGATACCCGCGCCCTGAAGTACATGATGCAAGTGGTAAAGTGCACTAAAACTTTGATGCAAATGCCAAAGTGAAAATGTTACAGTGTCA
Source organism: Cheilosia pagana (assembly GCA_936431705.1). NCBI lineage: Eukaryota > Metazoa > Arthropoda > Insecta > Diptera > Syrphidae > Cheilosia > Cheilosia pagana. Next base: position 27,620,421 of record OW386168.1, on the reverse strand, counting down.
GGTTGGATGCTATCAGTGACTTGCTCTGACTAAAGAGGGATGTAACCAGAGTTTGAGGAGATGAGAAGATCCGCTTACACTTAAAGAGTATCGCCGTATCCTATGCGACGCTAGAAGCGTGTCATATCACAACGATGTTGCATATAATGCACCGTAAAATGGGTAGCTGTTGGTTACCTCCTTATAATCCTTGTTACAAGTGCATCAGATCAAAGCGGATTTCTTTTATTTATTATTCACTGCAGTGCTCCCACTTGGTTTCTTTTTTGTGTTATTTTTTAAACTCTCGTCCTTAAAGCGCCGTTTCATTTCGATAGTTACAGTCACTGCGTCATCGCCGATATACAGTGCAAGTAAAGTGAGAGGATTTTCCCGAGATGATGGCTTCTCTGTGGACTTTCACACTAAAAGTGTCAATACCACTTACTGCACACTATATCGATGGGTGGGTGAGTTGCACGTGCATTCATTGAATGTCCATATTGATGGGATCTTTTTTTTATGGTAATGTTCCCCCGGGTGATGTTTCTTCCGTTTTTTTACGCTTTCTGTTTGCCCATCCTGCGAAAATAACGCAATACATAAACACGCTTTTGAAAGGAGATTTATTTATTTATGAATTTTTGTGCGGCCTATCCTTTTCGCTGTGCGTTGAATAAAATAAATAAAATGCATATGCGCCCCAGCCACTTATTGATATTTTATGAGAACTGCACGGCCTTAAAAGTGAATTATTTAATTTTTTTATTACCACACCGCTGCATTGGATGTGCGGTTGCGGACCGGATGTGCTTTTCCAGAAAGGATGTGACAACTTTCTCCGGTGAAATACTTAACAATGGAAGCTGTTTGTGTTGCTTGTATCGGATCACTAATTTCCATTCGCATCTGACACAAGCCGCATTAATTTAACTCTTCGCGAAGCACTTTAGTCTGACTGTTCAATTAAGTGCAGGGGAAGAGTTTGCACCTCCGTCAGCTTAACAAAGTTCAGGGCAAACCACTCAAAGTCCATTTTACTCTAAAAAGAAAACCAGGTGCACCAAGTAGTAAATCCCCACTTCACCGTTACCCTGCTATAACTCTTTTCTTTTTTTTTTTGTGGCAAAAAGTTTTCTATTTTGTTTATTTGCAACCCTCCGCGCGAAGCTGGATAGCGTTCACCTTCTGCCACGAAAGACCGGCCAAGAACTTTTATTATAACTGGGAATATATAGCGGGAATTTCAATAACAGTTGGTGTAATACCTCAAGGGTTATCCAGGCGATGGAAATTGGTAAAACTTCTCCCTCTCTGTCTCTGGTGAAGTTTGTGCAGCAAATTTCTGCTACCTAGTTGACTTGTGAAAGCGGCCAAACTGTGCTGAGGAATAGTTTCCCATAGTCTATGCAATTAGTTTGGTGAAAATGAATTGTGTTGGTTATTGTTGTTGCATAGTCTTAGGCGCTTTCAAGTGTTCGTCGGTATAACAATTTTCAAAATGTTGACGCATAGTTTCGTATAGAAGATTCGGTTATTGGATTAATCGATTGGTGGAAACTTCTGCCGACGAAATTGAGTTCAAATTCTCAAGAAATATTTTATTACGAATTTACTGGAGTATTGGGACAAGGTTACGTAGGTCGTAGGTGAAGTAGGAATTATTGATCCATTTTTTTTGCAGTCGGTGTGAATGATTTTATGCCGATGTGCGCCTTTGACTTTGACCTACTACAGGTATTCCTATGCATCATCACAGTTATGGTTCCCTAAACATTAAACCAAGCTAAGCTCTCGTCAAGAGTTTCAGACCCATAAGTCCGTCTTTCTTCCTACTGAAAAGTTTGGAAAGACTGGTTGAGCTGCACGTGCGCAAGGTTGCTCTTCGATCGCATCCTCTTTCTGAGATGCAACATGCCTATCAGCGCGGAAAATCCTGTTAAACTGCGCTTCAGAACCTTGTTGGTAGGATTGAAAGTGCTCTTGATCGGAAGGAGTACGAGTTGGGTATTTTCGTCGATATCGAGGGTGCTTTTGACAATGCGACCTTTGATAGCATGTGCAACGCAGCCAGACATCATGGTGTAGATGAGACATTGGTGTTGTGGATTAAAGCAATGCTAATGCACAGGACGTTGATTGCCGAAGCGGATGCGAATGCGTCATGACAGGGGTAAACAGGGGCTGCCCTTTTATGGTGTATGGTAGTAGACTCTCTGCTAACCGTTCTCAATCTTTCTGGAACCTACACACAATTCGTTCTGTCTGTCGGTTCAAACCTAAGAACTGTCTGCTCTCTGGCGCAGAGATCCTTGGGAGTGATCGATGATTGGTGCGCAAGAAATGGGCTTTCAGTGAATCCTATTAAAACTACGGTTGTTCTCTTCACGAGAAGGAGGAAGGTCACTGGTCTGACTCAACTTGTGCTTAAAGATGTCACTATCCCGATCTCTGATGAAGTCAAATATTTGGGAGTAATCCTCGAAAGAAAACTTCTTTGGTCCAAGCATGTCGAAGCAAAAACTGATAAAGCGCTGTCCACTTTCTGGCAAGACATGGGGCTTATTTCCTAAAAGAGTCCTTTGGATCTTATATTGTGACAAACAGGTGGAGAGCTAAAAGCATTTGCGTTTGCAGTGATAGCCAAGCTGCACTAAAAGCGCTGCTCAACCATCTTACCTCGTCCAAGTTAGTGCTTGAACTCAAGCTTTCTCTAAACTTGGTCGGTAGGCTAAACACAGTGAAACCTGTCTGGGTCCCAGGTCACTCTGGTATCCAGGGAAACGAGATCGCTGATGAGCTTGCCAGGCTGGGTTCCGAAGAAGCTCTCTCAGGGCCTGAACCTGCGTTGGGTCTGCCAGCATCTGTGTTTAGGTCATCCATTGATACTTGGGTTTCTCGTGAACACGAGTGTCGGTGGCGTGACTGTGCTGGATGTAGACAGACCAAACGACTGCGACCGGACATCTGCAAGAGGTCAGCATCTTTCCTTCTGTCTCTCAGGAGAATCGACTGTAGACTGCTTGTGGGTGTCCTTTTGGCCCACCAAGCTTTTGCCAAACACTTAAATCCACTCCAGCCCGTAAACCACAAACCTACAGTGTGACTTTGCTAGATAAAAAATCGGGGTATAGATTAGATGAGAAATCGGTGTTCTGCATAAGGGCAATAAGTAAAATATTGGCTGACTGTGACGGGTGTTAACATAGGCTTTGACTGTTCAGTAGTTCAAAGTTAAAACTTCTGAACTTTAAAAAGAGTCAAGAAGACTTTAAATCCGGTTGCTTCGGACTATTAAGTAGATTCAATATCACTGCGGGATATTCTTAGATACCTAAGCTAGGCTTAGAGAATAATTCATCGGGATCTGAACTTGATTTAGATATTTCAGCATCCTCAACCAGGTTCTCTATTAACGCATGAATGTTTTGCGAACACGGCCTTTATAATTGTTTGGCTTTGATGTGCAGAAAAGATTGAGAGTGTTTACGAATTGGCTGGAGGTTGCAGCAAATTGCGACATTCCTAGATTTCTTTTGTCTACTTCCTCTCGAACTTAAGAAATTTTTAACAGGTTTTTTTGTAAGTGTGTTTCTTACAAAGTCAAGTTCAGTCAAAGACTCAATAAAACATTACTTCAAAGTGTAGGTATGCAATCATTTCTGATAAAGTGTCAGTTTTGGCATGTGGATCGAGTTTTGGTCTAATTCAGCTGTAGTGTCATTTCAAGAAGTGTATTTATTGCAAACGCGGGCTTCTTTTTTGCTTTGCTTTACTGAGGAAAATGTTAATTAAAACATTGAAAAACAGTGGTGTTGAAGCAAGAACTAAAGCAAGTTTTATCCTTTTGACTCCTTTGTCTGCCAATTGTCAACATTCCAACAGTCGAGCAAATCTCTTCGATCGAGACTTACAGCACTGGACTGTGGACTGGACAATAAAACTAAGCGATATTTTTTTCGACACAATAATTGCCTTAATTTTTTTTAACTTTATTATGACTGACCCAGAAGCCAGAACCCCAAGGCAAGCATAGCCTTGATCTTAAACAATAAACCAACAAAAACCGCTCAAACCACTCAAAGTGCTGCTAATGAAATTGAAAACTTGATACCCATCGTTCGCACGATTATACAAAATCAAATTTCGTTACGGAATGATTCATTTCTGAAAGCCAATAAAAACATCTGAACACTTAATTCCAGGAAGCCTGCTCTAAACAGAGACCTCTTCAAAACGAAATAACAAAAATCTATTAATCACTCATTCGGAAACAAATATTATGTACAATTCTCAAATTCAAGTTCTGAATACAAATCTGACGTCAACTTCAGCTTCAACTCGCATCAATCCAACGCGCGCACCGACTACCTCCACCCCTCTGAACCCAAGAAAAGTATTCACAGTTTGGATCTATTCAATCCGTACGAGTGTACGGCGAAGTGCTGCAGTGCCACCACCACCACTACCACCTATACAGCCTGAGCTGTGAGGTGCAATCCAGTGCCTGGTACAACGTATCTGCGACACAACACCATAGAATCACGCGTAAAACAATTCTCCCATACAATGCACACGATCTATTCGGTCCGGATAGTCGTGCAATTCCTATTCATATTCACCCGCCTGCAGCTTCTTCCTCTTCTGATGCTAGTTGCTTCCCCGTGTCGTGGTCGTCTTTATATATTTTTTTCTCCAGGTTTTCCCCACCTATTACCTTTGATTGGTTTTCTTCTATAACAGAACCGGCTTTGTCTAGTGGTTTTAGCGGCAATTCCCAATTTCAACAGCCATTATCGCATGAATTTAATTATTCAGCAGACAAAGTTAGAAAGACGCTTTGCAAACAATTGAATGTGTAGTATCTACAAGTACAGCAACTACTGGTTAAGTTATGGATTCTAATTCATGACGGAGATTGTGAGACTTTGAATGACAGCATAATTTGCTTCCCGGGTATTAGCAGGTGGCAGTGGTAATTGTTAAATGAGATGAAATTCATTGAAAGTGGTTTTTAGTCGCAACAAATACTAAAAACAGCATTTTTCTTAAAATGCAGTTCATAATAATTTAAGAAAGAGTCTCGAGAAGGTCAACTGAAGTCATAAATCATAGGAAACGATTGCGCATTTCATATTGAATACGGTGAGCATTTATCTGTTTTCAGTTCTACGACTTTTTTCTTTGTGAAGTGAACGTTTGCTAACAGGGTCATAAATCAAAATGTCATCTTACATTCATAATGGGAGGTTAACCTGTGTCTGGGGCACTGATACTGGGGTAGTGGGTCACTGTTTTCAAGCTTTTGGTGGATGAAATATTTTTACAGACCATTCTTTTAGATGTAAACCTTTTTTAGTAAAATAACCAAGCACTCCCGTCTTTAGTCATTTGAAAAGGGCACCTTTTACATAAAGCTTCATCACAACACTATAAGTTTTCATAGAGTATCTGTCAATATTCTTCTTTTGTTTAAATGGTCATTCAGTCAACAAACTCAAACAAAATGCCCGTTGTTACACACGTCGTAATGCGTCTTCTTGCTTATTTCATTAATTCAGTTATTGCAAAAGCTTAAACAATACACATTAGATGTAAAAATTTGGCCATAAAAGCAGTTATTAAAAAAGACATTCGTGTGGCTCCGTGGTTATTTCGATCACCGGAAAACGCAAATTTACATTTCAAAGTTGTTTTTCACTGCGCCACTTTTGGTAAATTTTCTATTGTCATGAAAAAACTCTGCATAAGATTGTAGATCTCCATTCGTGCTTAACAACAATTGAAAAGATGGAGGGACCACTTTAGCGCCTTGCTAAATGAAGACTCAGATGAGCCGAGTGCAACGATGAGCTCCCAACATCTAGAAATGCGGCGTTCTTACAGGGGTATTGACACCGAACCCCCTACAGCTGCAGAAATCAAATCTGCGATCAAACTCCTTAAAGTCAACAAAGCAGCTGGACTTGATGGCATACCAGCCGAATTCCTGAAAGCAGATCCCGACACAACGGCCTGTATCCTGCTACCACTAATGCAGGCTATATGGGAAAATTAAAAATACCATAGGGACTGGAAGGATGGAGTTATTGTTAAGATACCCAAGAAAGGAAATCTTAAGAACTGCAATAACTGGCGTGGTATTACTGTTTTGTCTGTCTTCCCGAAAGTAATGGCGACTATCATTCTCGAACGGACAAAGGACAGGATCGAAAATACGCTCAAGAGGCATCAAGCGGGCTTTCGTAGTGGTCGGTCGTGTATCGATCACATCAACACCCTGCGTATTATACTCGAACAGTCAACCGAGTTTACGTCACCGCTCTACCTTATGTTCGTAGACTTTGAGAAGGCCTTTGACCGAGTCAACCGCGAATGGATCTGGAAATCCTTAGATAGGAGAGGAATTCCCTCGAAGATTGTTGCTGTTATAAAGGAGTCCTATCATGCCGCAAGATGCTTCGTTCTACATAATGGACAGCTTTCCGATGCTTTTGAAGTGCGACAGGGAGTAAGACAAGGGCATATTCTGTCGCCAATTCTCTTTCTACTGGCGATAGATGATGTACTGACTGCCACCGTAGGTACATACGAAAGACATGGTATCCAATGGAGACCATTTGAGAGGCTAAGCCACCTGGATTATGCCGACGATATCTGTTTCCTGGCAAAAACCAACAGCGGGATGAATGAGATGTGTCAATCACTGCAAATGAATGCAGAGATGGCTGGTCTTAGGATCAATTGCAACAAGACCAAAATAATGCACACTGGCCGCCCGGCACATCAGCCCATTATTCTGAGACAGACGCCTATTGAGGAGGTCAAGCAATTTAACTATCTAGGCAGTTTTGTTTCATCCGAAGGAGGAACGGATCTGGATGTTAATAACAGAATAAATAAAGCCCGCAGCGCCTTTGGAATGTTATCCTCAGTATGGAACTCCAGTCAAATTTCCCTACGCACCAAGTTAAGGCTCTTCGAATCCAACGTCAAGTCCGTACTGCTGTATGCCTGCGAAACCTGGAAAGTCTCTACCTCCATCTCTAGAAGACTGCAGGCATACGTTAACCGCTGCCTGCGATACATCCTTAAGATTCGATGGCCGCAAGTTATATCTAACCAAGAATTGTGGCATATAACGCATCAAAACCCGCTAAATGCAGAAATTAGGCAGAGGAAGTGGCGCTGGATTGGCCATACGTTGAGGAGACCAAACGACAACATCGCGAAGCAATCCTTCGAATGGAACCCTCAAGGTACACGGCGAGTTGGTAGACCAAGAACAACGTGGAAACCGTATTGGCCGAAGCAGCAACGCAGCGTAAAACGTGGCCACTGCTGAAGTATCTGGCTGCAGATCGAGATGGATGGAAGAAATTTGTCGCCGCCCTATGCCCCACCCGGGGTTGAAGCATTCATATATATATATATTCGTGCTTAACTTAAAAAAAAACATAAGACTAGCTAAGCCTAGGGATAGGGAGGCATCTTTGGTTTTCAAAAATTGTTTGTGCTCATTTTCTGTGATGAATCGATCTCCCATTACGTGCTTCGGTGGATCATAAAATTAATTTTTTTTTCTTAAGGGTTGAAAAATCTGTGTCAATCTGTGATGGAATTTAGTTTTAGTTTTTCATGTAAAATCTAGACAATCCAGCGACGTATTGCTCGATCAAGGGTGTGGTAATTCGACCCAAGGTGCATACACCCAACTGTAGGACAGTTGATAAAAATATATCCACGTAACGAGCTACCCACTTAATTTTCTCAATCATAAAAAAACAAATATGAAACACAATTTTTGCTAGTAAAAATTTGAAAGGAATACCACAATTAGTGTTTCTTTTTAAAGTCAAAAGAAATTTTAAGCTCATTCTGAACTGAACCCATAAATCTTTGCTTTTCCCAAAGCTTTTCTTAAAAGCTTCTCTGTTTAAAAGTTATCTTAAAACTTATGGTGATTCTTTAGTTAAGCTAAAGATATTTTTAAATAAGCGCTCAAGCTTGTTTACGTTTACTATTTTGAGGAACGAAATTGTTAAAAACTTTACGGTGCTTATCAATTTCCATTTCAATCATGCCTTCCTTTTCTTAAAAAAAGAATTACAAATAGTTGAATTTTCCACTTGTTTGGTTATATCAAAAAATCCCCTCACAAAAGGGAAATTGTTCATGATCTGGCATCACTGTAATTCAGTTCGATTAATTAAAAGCGTTTTTGACTCATTTGTCGCAGTATTTCTTAATGGCGGTTCTTTTGAAAATAGTTTGCGACCGCTGAAGTTCCTGTTCGTCAAAGGTTATAGTTCTTCTTGATAGCTTCCCTGTCGGTTCAACTGAAGGGTCTCATCGACATTTTCTGAAGAAGTCGACCTTTCTAAACTTTACAAATTAGATATCTGGAGTCCGGACTAAGTTGGAAACGAAGAAATTGCCAAAGTCCGTATTGCCCCAAATGGCAATCATCTTTACCTCTCAATCTACATTTCACTTCAGTTGAAAGCAACTCAAACGAAAAACAAGTCCTTTGCTATTCAACTATACGTAATTTTAGAAAGTCAACGACTTTGCTAAGGGTAAAGCTTGTCAGCAATTATAATTCAATTTAATCACTTAATCTGAGATACTTAGCCCAGTTGGAAACGTACCCTCGTCCGTATAAAGAATTTCATTTTAAATCTCTCGCAATTCACTTGAATTTCAACCATGGATGGTTGTTGTTTGGCGAAATTTTAACACAAATTATATGCATGTCCGTCCACCCCAATTGAGAGCCACAGATATTTGCTCAACGCATACCACACAAAATAGCACACATACGCCCGAGGGTACTGCTCATATTTTTGGTTTAATTTTCAGAGTGCATATAGAAATCCTTTGCTGGTTCGATGATTTTGCCAGAGCGATAATTACTTCCGTCAGCACTGTTTGGCACACGCTTTGGCTTTTTAAATCCATTACAGTATTGATGACATAGCCCGGACAACGACAGAAATGAAACTCTAAATTGGGTTGACAAAAACTAGGAGTAAGTCCCTTAAAATTGATGTGTCTATTGTGCAGACCTAAATTTTCTGCTTATTATTATATAATTAAATGACAATTTAACTTTATGACACTCTTGGAAGTTTTGAGGTTTCAGGAGACAAAAAAGGTGTTCTAAACCTAAGGATGGATTGGTATGAAGTAAGAAATAAAATAAAAGGCAAACGAAAAACCCACAATAAGTTGACTTGCTTGGACCTCTGAGATGACAGTTTATTTTTGCTTTTGAAACATTGTACGACAAGGTGGTATTAGAATGAAGATTAGGGATTTTCACCAACAACATGGAAGATGAGCTTAAACTTTTCTTCAAGTCATTCAAAAAGATACCTTCCAAAGGAATTGGTAGCACCATATGACCGATTACAGGTCGGTGTAACTATACACAAACAACAATTTTTTGATGATCTGATGAGGGTCGAACCATGGTAACATTCGTCCACTTCCAATCAGAAAGACTCATTTAAAATACTAGCTGTGGTCAAAAATAGTCTGAAGATTGTCTCAATTCAGACTTTGTGATCTTCATTGGCTAGTGGATGAAAAGAGCAGTCGTAAGAAATCTTAACCTTTTTCCTGTGGATAATTCTGGAATTATAGCTATTTCGAGCTACATCATCAGACGCCATATTATGCCAGTCAAATTTCCCTATATAACCTTTCCCTGTGAGGAAGAAAGACTGTACTTTGATTGCCTAAGCTAAAGTGTGCGTCGCGACGTCCAGGTGCGCCGTAGAGAGTAATGAAGGGCGCCGCGCCTTCACAAAAACACAAATCTATTTAAGCTTCGCTCTGCTTGTAAACAGAATTTCCTACCTCACTTTGCACTTGCTTAAATCCTTTTTTGGATATTTTTAATTTTTGCGCCTATCTATTTTTTCATTCGATGGTTTCTTTTTCAAATACCTAGGGTAGGTTGTCGTAATAAAATACTAAACTTGTAGGTGCGTCGCGGGCAGAAAAAGATTGGTAACCAATGGCCTAAGAAACTACCACTTGGGCCAATTGGGCAAAGAGAACTAGACCAGTTTAGGCGACTGCTCCAGTTTTATAATAACTAGTACCGCCCGTGGTCGAAATTCGACCAATTTTATCTGTAGATTAAGTAACAAAAGCCAACTTGTTGCTTACATAATTTATTTATTATTTATTTTAATTTATTTATATGCTAAATCATAATTCATATACCTTTCCACTATAAAAATGAATGGAAAATGGCAAAACATGAATGTTCGTTTCCATAGTAACACCACGCAGATAACTCTGCAATGCCCCTGAAATAAGATTTTATGATTGCTTACTGTTAGGGGTAATTAAATTGCATACCTTTATGGGTTAATGAGACTCTCCAACAGGTTCTAATATAAGATGATTAAATTCGTTACTATGGAAACATGACGGCGACAAATTGAGTGGAAACAAAAAGCTTTCGATTAACTGCTAAGCATTTTGTAGGGGAAGGAAGGTGCTATTACCAATGGTAATATGTCTCAATTCTAAAGCAGTAACACATACGAATTTGTCCGAAATCAGCCTCCTACTGTTTCAAGATGATTCTGTTATAAATTAGAGCCATCGATTAAAGAAATCTGATACGAGTAATAAAGTACATACGACCTAAAGAGCATATCAAAATAAATACGATGCTACACGAATTGATAGCAAACACTGTATTCACCATGATTTAGAAATATTTGCAGCAATACCTGCGCTTTTTGCCCTTCATTAAATTACTCATTCATACTGCATTGCGTTGCGTTTTTTTTGCCAAAAGGATAACTCAAAATAACAAGTTTAATCAACCGCAATCGCAAATAATATCCATGTGTCGAAAAACTGTCATGCCGTCAGCATATTTTGTTATTACATATTATTAGCAATTTTTTGTATACAAAAGTATATAGAACATAAAATACACCCCTGTCAGGGCAATTATATTCGCACAATGATATTTCAACTCGAATCTGAAATTGGTTTAATTTTGCTTCCATTCAATGCAGCTAACTATCCATTGTTGTGTGTAGTTACAAAAAATGAGAAACCAAACATTTTATTAAACCTCCATGCTCCGACATTATCATCGTATCGTTGAGTGCGCACCTGCCGATAGTGCACGTTTCGCACTTATTATAGTATTTTATTGGCGGATTATATAATCATTATTGTAGACAATTATTGTCAACGAGTGGAGAGGAAGAATCACATAAGAGACTAATGGGAATTGCAATTTTTTATCGATTGGGAATCTTTTAACCTCCATATGCACCCAAGGCTGTAGGTACAAAAATTCCTTGTTAAAATACATAACATCAAATACACAGATTAACATTTAAATGACAGCAGTGTAAATTAATTAAAATGAATAATAAGTTTGTAGCGGAAAAAGTGTGATTTCTGGGAAACCCCGTTGCTCACATGCTGATTTCGAAAAAAGTGTAAAAAAACTCTGTCAACAGGTACGAGGTAGGTACACCTAATAACACCTTATAAAACCTGAATACTCTGGGGGAATAAAAAAGCGTATATTATATCCACTTAATATCGGTAATGAGTTTCGGTGGAAATTTAAAACAAAACTTTCCTCATGGGTAATTACAAAGAAATCATATGTTTAAAGGAAAATTTCGTGAATATTGACTGGCTTCTTTGGTATATACAGACATGAAAAATAGAACTCTAAAAACCGTCTTGGGGTTTCAGTTTATTTCAGTGAAGTTTCATAAACTCTTCGCCCATTTCATTATTATCTTAAAGTTGTTATTGTTATATTTGTTTGGGGTTTAATTTAATTCAATTCGTAAATCTGAATAAAATATGCGAAGAATTATGTTGTTTCTATTTATTATGTTCTTTTTTTTTAATTTAACAAACGCGCTTAGTTTTAGGGATAAAATAAAAATAGATAATAATAATAAAAGTAATTGGAATATTATATACATATATTTTATTTTAAAAGGAATGAACGTTAATAAACATTTTAAAGTTTAAAGATGTTTATTCATTAAATACATTTTTTTAAATATTGCACAAACTATATAATGTATAAAAATATATTGTGTTTTTGTTTTTGCGGATTAGTTCGTAATTGTTGCTGCCCGAAGGTTAGGAAAAAGATAAAAGTCGGAAAATTCACAACAGGGTGGCGCTGTTTTCGATCCACAAAACAACTCAGCGATTTCAAGTAAATTTTGTGGATGGATATGGTTGGTTTCAATTTCAAAGATAGGATAGTTTTGGACCGGTAAGGTAGCACAATTGGCGATAAAATTGTAAATACACATGAAAAGAAAATGCAAACAAAACTATGCAAATAGAAAACCTTGGATTGGATTGCGTTAGGAACATTTTTTAAATTAATAAATGCAATAAAAACCTTTGCCGACCGCGTCTCCCTAAACCTCTCAGCAAGCTCATCCTCAGCTTCACCAGCATCAAGCACTGAGGACCAGTGGCAACACTGCCAGCGTGCCATCAGGAGTGCCGCCACCGAAGTGCTGGGTTTCACTAGGCGACCACAACGAAACCCTTGGTTCGATGAGGAATGCCGCCAGGCACATGCAGCCAAGAACGAGGCCTACCAACTTATGCTGCAGACAAGAACCAGAGCGGCTGAGAGAGCTGCCCGTGAGCTCTACGGGCAAAAAAGAAGGGAGGAACACCGACTTCTCAGAAGGAAAAAGAAAGAGCACGAGAAGCGAGCGGTCGAATCAATTGAGGGACGATACTGCAGAGGCAATGTTCGAAAGTTCTACCAAAGGGTAAAACGATCCACCCAAGGATACAAGGCCCGAACAGAAGCCTGCAGGGATGAGCATGGGAATATAGTAGTAGATTCACAGTCGGTGCTGAGGATTTGGAAAGAACACTTCTGCAGACTGTTAAACGGCGGAGACAGCCAACAACCCGCTGTCAGGCAGAATGATCTGTTCAGCTTGGACGATGATAGCCAAAACTTCCGTCCACCCGACCTACACGAAGTGAGGATAGCGATATCCAAACTTAAGTCCAACAAAGCTGCTGGAGCGGATGGCCTTCCGGCCGAGCTTTTCAAAGCAGCGGGAGATGGGTTGGTAAGGAGCATGCACCAACTCATCTGTAAAATATGGTCGGATGAAAGCATGCCCGATGAATGGAACCTCAGCATCGTGTGCCCCATCCACAAGAAAGGAGATACTCTGAACTGCGCCAACTACAGAGGAATAAGTCTCCTGAATGTCGCGTATAAGATCTTGTCGGCTGTATTGTGTGAACGCCTAAAACCTTTCGCCAACAACCTGATCGGCCCATATCAGTGTGGTTTTAGGCCAGGAAAGTTGGTACTATATAAGACCTTAATCATCCCGGTCCTGCTGTATGGTGCAGAAGCATGGACCTTGTCAAAAGTGGATGAGAACCTTCTGGGATGCTTTGAGAGAAAGATTCTTCGAGTGATATTCGGTCCAGTTTGTGTCAATGGAGTGTGGAGAAGAAGATTCAACGACGAACTCTACGGGCTATACAGCGACGCTGACCTAGTCAAAAAGCTGAAAATACAACGGCTGAGATGGCTGGGACACGTGGAGCGTATGGACAACAACGCACCAGCCCGACGAGTCTTCGAATCCACCCCTGAGGGACAGCGCAGCAGAGGAAGACCCCACCTAAGGTGGCGCGCACAAATGGAGAGCGACCTAATCCAACTTGGTGTGCGTAACTGGAGGCAGCTGGCGAGGGACCGAGCTGGCTGGATGGGCTTGTTAGTTGAGGCCGTGGTCCACCCCGGACTGTAAGCGCCACCAAAAGTAAAGTAAAAGGAAGTAAATGCACTTCTACTGCGCTGTATTTTTATACATTTTTTTTAATGTCATAATCAGATGAAGGGGCATACCACTTTCCGTGCAAACAAAAACATTCGAAACGCTATTTCTCAATACTTATAATGCTAATGTCGTAAAGTTTAGAACTTTGACTTTAACAATCACAAGGTGAATGTATGACTTCAACAGACTAAAATAAACTCTTTAAACTTTAAATTAAAAAAAATACTTTTTACTTTGTTAACTTCGACTTTTAAGATTGTTCTTGTTATCGGAATATTTTGGTAATGTGACAAATTGATAATATTTTTGACTCGAACCAAACGTAGTTGGAGTTGCTATGAGGATCACTTTGTAGCAGCGGACTTTGTAAGTTTAAACTGAAGGTGATTTTTTTTTAAGATACCGATGATTGGCGGCCATTAGCCAAAGTTAAATTTTGACAATTATTGTAATTATAATCTATAGCAAGCGCTAACTTAAACGCTTTTAAAAAGTGAACGTTTCAAGACGTCTAGCAAAGTTTGAAAATATGAACTCAATTACTTACCCTGGGGCTATTAGTACACCATTTAACTAATTTGATTGATGTCATATGGCAGCGAGAGCGCATTGTAACCTTTAAAACTTGGTACAACAGCAATACTAGGTACCTGCCATACCCCACATCGATATAGTTATCCCAAATCATGCCCCTCCCTCGAATTGAATCAAAATCCTTATGCCCTTCAATTCTAATTGAATTTCTCTATAAGGTTCATTTCAAAAACTTTTACTTAAGTACTCTGAAAACAATAAAAAAAGAAACCGAAAGTATGGGTAAAAACTCAAACCCTCAACATAACCCTATTTAACAGGAAAACTGAGTCCATAATGTATTAAAAAAGTTTACACAAATCTGAAAAGCCATCAAAAGTAATTTTAACACGAGAAGGAGACTTAAACCCTTTTATTTAAATACTTGCTCACACTGTCGCACATATTGGGGTTGGACCTTGGACGGTGTGAATGTGGAACAGATAGCCATATAAAATTGATGATGCCAAAAGGGAAGTTCTTAACTTTTTAATTACTATCCAGAAAAATTCTACGCTTGACCATGGCTGGCTGTCTGGAGCTGGCTACGATCTTTTAGGTGATAGATATTTTAAATTCACAGGCATAGCCAAAAAAAGCAGTCATGGTACTTAACGGCGATAGCATAATGTTTGGGTCTAATTGAGTTTTATATCAGATTTGATGATGATATTCTGGAAAGTTTTTTTTTTGTTTGTATTTTGTTCACAGTCCGTCCCACGGTGAGCCGGGTCAGGAGGCTCTCTGTGGGATGTGCGAATGGGTTGAAATGGGAAAACTTTGCTAATTTACAAAACGTATGACAATTGAGTATTTTGTTCCGGTGTGGATGTTATTGGATTTAATTGCAATTTGGATTTCACTTTGGAAATCTAACACGAAAGAGTGACTCGCATTAATTGTTGTTGTTTTTTTTAAAGGCAGTAATGGGGATTTGAATATACTTTGTGACTGGTGTGTGCTGATCTATTATTTAAGGGGCTTTTGCTGCTCTGTGGTTGGGTTGCAATTGGTTTTGCAATTATAAGGTCTTGAGTTTTGCTGTATAATTGAAGAGACAGTCCTGCGTACGGCGGGTGAAGTTTTCGTCATTAAGTACTGAAAATAATTCACAATTTGGTGGCTTATTGAGTTTTGTGTTGTACCACAACAAGAGGGCAGTTCAGTTTTGAATCCAGCATTTATTTTTGACAGATAGTTTGCTTTAAATTAGCTGCTTGAAAAGATTAAGAGACGCCAAATGGGTAACAGTGGGAGGCTGAAAAGGTCCCTTGAATCTGTGACAAAAATTGAAGCAATCTCTGAATGTTTGTTCGTTAATTAGAGTTTAAATAAAATCTTTAATGTTCTTTTGTCGAGGGCTGAGAAATGTTTCAAAAGAAACAGCTTGGCACTAGAGATAACTGTGTGAATCTCCCAAATAGGTAATTTTCGCTACCAAACATCATGACGGAAGCTTCCATCATGACGGGAGCTTCTCCGAACGTCGCTTGCAGTCGGTTGCTAATGTTTTTCATTTAAGAAAATAAGTCACATCTGCTAGCCTTGACTGATATATACCCCAAACTAACTGCGCATCACCTTCGGGGTCCTGAATACAAAGTGCATCCACTTTATAGATGCAAGTAGTCTCTTGATTACAGATTGACCATCTATAGTATTGGATGCCAGAGATAGATGCATCCAGGCTACAAATTCGGCGACAATGAAGTCCAACGCGTTGACTGTCACATTGCTCTCCTTTTTTTACCCTTCAGACACAGAACGCGGCAAGAAAACCTTAAGAAGAAGCTGATTTATATTTGCTTGCATGGTTTTAGAGAAGTTTGCACAACTGAAGCTGCCAACTAACTCGAGATGTTGTTACCAAATAACTCATTCAGTCAAATCCAGAGCGTTGCCTTGGATATTTCAAAGGCGTTCGATTTTCAAAGATCCCTACTAAGGTAAGGATGTATAATATAAACCCTCTCAAATTGCATATAGTTTTTCTTCTCTTGCAGATCAAATCAACTGTGAGAGAGCTCTCTTGCAGTTTTAGTAGATTCAGGGCTGTCGTTGTACTGCAAAATCAGTATTTGTACAGCTTTCTGTACGGTTGTACTGCTGTTCTGCACTCCCTCTTAAAATACTGCTTTTTAAAAAGATGCGCTTCTTGGATTAGAATTTTCCAAATAATTCCTTAAATATACACTTATCAATATATTTTGTAGGACATTATTATCAATCATTATAAAAAATACTTTTTAAGCATCTGAAAGACGGAAAAAATGTCCTTTTATTCACTCAAAGTTCAATGTGAGAAATTGTTTTTATTTACTCCAAGTTGAAAGGCTTTGAATATTCCAAAGTTAAGAAAACCCGAAATTGGTCAACTTTGAACTTGTTCAACTCCCCGAAATAGTAGAAATTAGGAAAGAAACTTGGTATTTTATGTCTAAATTAAGATTTATTTGGCGGTTTAGACTGTTCAACCCTCGATTTTAAATCAACTCCGAAATTGCCCGACTTATATTAAAATCCTTAAATCCAGACCAAAAGTAGTTTACATAAGTGCGTTGAGTGTTTTAATTTCAAAGTCGATTTATGTGTTAGTTGCACCATACATTGAGTGATGTACTGCTTTGTACTGCTTTCTGTCGACTGGTAGTACTGCTGCTTTTTGTCTCCAAACGACAGCCCTGAGTAGATTACTTCCATTCTATCTAAGAATAATTAGAACTCACTTAAACAAACGGAGCTAAGTCTCTTCCCAAACAGAATAGACGGGTCAGTTTGGAACAGATTTCCGATATTCGAAGGCCCCGTGTTGGGCGCCACTTTATTAGTTTTACATTCATACATACAATGACCAATTGTATAGTTGAGTAATTAAAGAGGAAAGTCATTCAGCGATTGGAAGAAATATTTAAGGCTTCACCGTTGGGTACAATTTTGTAATTTTCATTTTCATGTTTCGACTCGTCCAAGACAGAATTGGCCTTAATAGAATGTCTCTCCAGCAGGCGCGATTCAAGGCCAATGGCGTTCAACTGCCAAAACCAAATTGAACAAGGCTCCCTTGCTGCTAAAGGAATATTAAATTCATCATATAAATTAATTATTTAATAACTAATAGAACTGTGAATGTATAAGATAAGACGTCACTCGTCTACTAGCTGGCTCATCTTTGCTACTTGGTCAGGTTCACACGTAATTCAACTTAGTTCATGTGCACCGAGAGTAGAATAACTAAAGAAAAAAGAATAACAACCACAATTAGACGAATTTCAACTCAACAGGTGTATATGGTGAGTTCAGATCCACCCAAGTGTGCTCCTCTCCCTCCAGCCAACTCACATAATAATACTTGAAATGTGCCAAACTCATTACAAATCACAATTCATCGCAACAATTGCGTGGATCTCAGAGAATTTAGTTTAACAACTTAGTCAATTACTGCGATTAATTGAAACGGATACAATAAATAAACACCCCGAAAAATAATTCTCTTTTCACCACTAGCCTCAACTCTCTTAGTGGAAATATTCGCCTCACTTATCGCTCTTCAATTTGAATTCGCCTTAGACTACATTTAAAGTACTAAAATCCCATTTTATACACCAAACAAACCGGCAAATAAAACACACCACAATCATCCACCTTCCACCAACAACCAACAAGTATTTTCAAAACAAAAACAACGTTGTTGTAGAGTATAGAGGCAAAGCGCTAGCACAAAATCAAATAAACGGGTCTTTCGAATTCCAAAAAGTATCTTTCAAGACTGCACAGATACGATATGAGTACTAGTGCTTTTATTTTTTAAGTAGAACCACCAAAGAACAGCCGAAGAAAGAAATAGAAGAAAAAACTTTCGCCACGTCTTCTCTCGCATTCACTTGTGCTTGTGCTTACTTTGAAATTTCCATTCCGTGTATAAGGCCAATCGACCGAAAACCTGCTTTTTCAGAAGCCTCCACCAAAACACACTACCCGCGCCCCCATCTATCCCAAAAGATCCAACATTTGTACCTAAGTAACGTACAATACGTACCTCTAAGCTACGCTATACTCGCACTACGATTTATCGTTTTTTTTTTCCTTCTTTTTAGCACACACAACAGCGCCAGGCCAGAGCCAGTGCCATGCCAGTGCTGCTCCATCACCATCACAAGTAAGAACAAGAAAAAAGATACCTACTTTATAAAATAGATTCAAGTCCGGGGTTCAATTGAACCGAATGCACAAGTTTACCTCAGTCGCTCTTGGAGCGTTGTCGTGGACGGTAATTTGTAATTTTTTTCCTATTTTCTGTGTCTCTAAATGTGTGTGTGTGTGTGCATGTGTGAGTAAGAGAAAAGGATTTTCGGTTAAAATCGCCTTTAGAACATCCTGCTGACACTGGTGGATATCCCAATATTTTTTTTCGAGAGAGTTTTCGAATCGAATTTCAAAATATTTACTCGAGAGTGCTGTTTGTGTGAATGTTTCGGATTCTGGTTGCGAGGAGAAAGTTTTTCTTTTTTTCTCCCCCCAAACTAATAGTGGTGGTACAAACCACATTGTTTATTTTCCTTCTTTTTTTGCTTAAATATTCCATTTGTTTTGAGTGAGAAAAGGGAAATAGTCAAAAAATATTTAAGTGAAACGTCCACGGTGTTCGAAACCGTTTGGGACACCACAATCAACACTTGAACACAAGCCGTTTTATTGGATACATAGCTAGCAAGAGAAGAACACGGTAGAAGAAAACTGCGACCCGGTTTTCTCCTCCACGACGGTTTATAGTCTGCTGACGACACGATCAAAGACGTGTTAGCCAACCTTACCATTACCACAGTGGTTCGGGGAATAATAATTTATTTAAATTAATTTCGAATTCTGTATAAATCAACAGAAAAAGAATTCATACAAAAAAATAGTTTCTTTAATTTCTTTTATTTTTAATTTTTTATTTCTATAACGTGTTTTAGTTCTGAATTTTTGTGAATAAAAAAAAATAATTTATACAAAGAAGAAGAGGAAGAAGAAAAGGAATTAACAAGTGTTTAAGTGAAACTAAGAAAGAAAAAAAAACCTAGAAGAGATACGAAAGTATCCAGAAGATACATTGAATTTTATTTGCGGATTCAAAGAAACAAAATCAACAAGAGAATCATTTAACGGATTAGCGCGCTGAGTGAAATATTTTGGATTACACTGTTGCATGGTGAGTTGTACAATTTTAAAAATGACAATTGACAAGTCATATTCCATTGCAGGTGCCAGGTGTAGGGATAGAAAATTAGACAAACGTCGCCGCGTCGCACCCAATGTCTATGCTCACGCACACACCGACACGGCATGTTGCATTCCCATATGTACTAATTCAATTTGCCTTGTTTTCTTTTTATGGTAGAAACCCAAACAGGTACTTTGCCCGGTTGCACGTATAGATATATAGATACCTGTGATCTGAGGTACCTACGCAGAATCGGAGAACTCGTATTATTGTTTTATCCTCTTTGTGGAATGCAGCGCAAATGTCCTTTTCATTCGAAATTAAATTGTTAATGACATACACCTAGCTCAACCACGGTTAGTCTGTATCTAGATGTGTTGTTCCACTTTGCATTGCGTGCTTTTTCTGTTACTGTCCTTAAATTGGACTCGACGCAGTGTTCTATGTCGTTTGCATTCTATTCTGGGCCGTAATCACGTGGGAGTGTATTTACGACGTTTAATTCGTGGAATTATTTTGTTTTCGGCTGTATGTCGGTCTGGACACGGCTGTGTGACTTTTGCTGATTTTAATTAAATCCGATTGCGTACATTAGGCTCGTACTTGTTCAGCCCGCAAAAACAGTGAGACGCAAAGTCTATGCAAACGAAATGAAGGGAGGTTTGGCGACTCTTTGGTGTGGTAGTGTGATTGAATTGTGGGTTGGGTTACGTTTGGGCACCTGTTGAATTTGTGTTCGCGCCTATACTTTTGTACTAAGCTGTCCCCCTCTGACGTTCAATGGCAAGTGTTTAATGTATACATTTTGTTCGACGGGGCTTGATTTGACGCATGAAATCCGAAGCGAAATGGGGTAGTGATATGGAAGACTGTGTGTACCTACTACGATGTGAAGGACTGATTGGAAAGTGATACCCCTCTTCGGAAGGAGATAATTAAAAATAATTGTAGGTCGATCTGATTACACGAGATGCTTGTCGCACAAAAATTGTGAATATCGGTAGTATAGCGATTAAGATTAGAACAGACTGATATTTTAATGGAGTATCATCTTCTTAGGTAGCTTAGCTACCGGGTTAGACCTGGGGCTCAACCAACAAGCGTCTCAAGCCAGCGCGATCTTTAGCTAGCTGTCTCCAGTTTCGTACGCTAAGTTGGTTAAGGTCCCCTTCCACTTGCGTGCGCCACTTGAGTCGCGGTCTTCCTCTACTACGCCGTCCCTTGGGTGTGGATTCGAAGATCTACTGCGAATGACAATTGTTAATTGGTAATTGGGAGATCCTAAAATGACTCTTAGCAATTTCGATTTCTGGGGTAGGAAATGCCAAAAGCCAGAACTTTAATAAAGTGCGCATTTATTAGCGCAGCGAGTTTTAAAAAACTTCTTGTGGAAAGTGGCGCCCACCAGTTGACGTTTATCGGTTGTCTTGTGAGTTTGAACACAGTGCGAAAGTGACTTTAATCAGAGGTTGGAAAGCGCTTTAAATAAAGGCTAACGATCAAATATCTTATTGTTCTTTGCAATATTAAGCCTTGTTAACCAAATTGAGCAATTCGTCCAAGCCGACATTTCCAACTTCCTAAGTTTGAATGCAAATATGATAACACAGCGCGCGCTGTCGCATTTAAACTTACCAAGTATGCCAGCATTTTTAAATTTAATTGTTACTGGCTTTGCTTGTTTTTGTAATATCCTGTTTTTTATTTATGTTTCTGTTGTCAACAAGAGTTTACCAAATTTGGTAAAACATTATTCGTGAAAATTTTATTTGTTTTCAAAAAATTAATTATTCCAAGTAGTGTTAGGGTATTGTAGAAATTTTTCCGCAAAATTAAACTCTCTCGTTAAAAAGGACAAAGAAACGAATGTAAAATAAAATATTGTGTGGGTCTATGTTTTATTTTAACAGAAATTCCCTACAGGTACATATATCAAATTTCGACTTCATTTTCGAGTAAGTCTTAAGCGTTTTCAGTAATCATTACTAGCGGTATTGATTCAACACGATTTTATCATAGGAATACCCATTAATCCGTAGCGAGTAGCACGACAATTGAAAACAAAACCTCAACTTGCGATGATTTTTTATTGGCGGGGCTCCCACTTTTTTCCACTGAAACGTCAAATAACTAGTTGCCTCTATACAAGTTTTTTTTTTAAATGGAAAAGTTACTACGTACTAAGTCCTTTACTCACCGAATAGTTAAACTACCATTCAACGGTTAACTGAAAGATTGTTATTACTAGCGCTGTAATTGTTTATGTCATCAGCCTGAAAATAGCTGTTACACATTTTACATTACCAATTTTATTCGGTGTATGCACAATAGCAAGATAGGAATAACATATTAATCCAAAACCTATTTGCGTCAAGGTGTTTCATGCATTTTTCACTGCATTTTACGCATTGCTAAAAAGAACTGTTTTTCAAAGACAGGTAATAATATATTCAACCCTTTTTTACGAGTATATAGCTTCAAAAAATGTTTAAACTTAAAAAGTAAGTTCAGATAGATACTTATGGATGTCTCCCTTAATTAACCTGAAAAGTTTTCGTTTTTTTAACAAAATTATATTTGTTAACTCCAAAATTCATGTTATGCTAAGTCAAAACAGATATGTTGTAAATCTAGAATATTTAATTAGGAAACTGTTTCCAAACGTATACGTATATATATCTGCTGCATTACGTAGCGAATATCATAGATGGTTGTTAATTCAATTTAAACCAATCCAGACATAATTTTCAGTTTATTTATTAAAGAAAGAAACGAAGTGAAATAATCACCCCTATACTCTATTCTAGTCGTCGTTTGTCGACGTCGTAATTCGTAAACGGGTGCCTAATATTATATTTCCTTTTTATTTTAGTTTAAATGTCATTTCTGAGACAGATGATTTTCAATGCTAGTAAACACATTGAAAAAGATCTAGAATCTTTAATAAAAAGTTCAAAACAAATCTGAATATTTTGTATACATGTACAACGTCGTGACAAATACGTCGTTCGACTAGTAGAATAGGGATGAAAAACAAATCTCTAGCAAACAAACAAAAATCAAATCAAATAAGGTTGGACATTTTAAAATAAATTTATGCTATGCCTCACTGGCAGCCTTTACGCGCGAAAAAAAAATTGAAAGAATAACAATAACATATCTTCGAGTAGCGTATCAAAATAGCAGCGACAATTTATACATAACTTCCATAACCGGTTTTTGGACGGATTTTTTTGGTTTTTGATCCTATAAAATATGTAATACTGACAATCGGGGACTTAGGCTGAATTTATGTAGGAATTTTGCCATAGGATCTGTAAAAATGTTACAAAAACCGTACTCCAGAGAGATCATGATATACCTAACTGATTACCTGCTTTAGTTTTTGGGTCACTTGAATAAGGTCAATTTGGAAAAAATAAATAAAAAACTATATCTCTAAACGTATGCTAGAGCAATGTTTGGCAGTAAGTCCTCAGGCGCTTTATAAGTAGTTAAACGTTTCAAAATGCGGTAACCAACACTCATGAAGATTGATGTTTTTTATGCAAATTTGAACTGATTTACTTTTAAACTGACTTTGTTGGTATGTTTTTGTTTATGATTTTCCGGTGTTACGACCGTTTTTTCAACCCGAATGGAAACATTAGGTAACTAGCCAATAATTATAGAGGCCTGCTTTTTAGTTCAGTGTGTTATGGCCTCTTTTGTCCGCTTAGAAATTAGACGTTTAGTAAAACTCAAATTTCGCAAGTAAATAAATAAATTTTCATGGAATCTATTCACTTTTGCTTAGCAAGTTGAAAAACAAACAAAATGTTTCACTATTTCTATAATATTGTAATAAATAGTGTTCATCAATATATAATTAAACAGCAGACAACACAATCAAGTTTCATTAAGAATATACTATGCTATTGACCTTACCGATGGACATAATGAATATTCATGACACCGAACTGCTGCCTAATGCTAATCAACGATTTATTTTGTGGAAAACATTTAAGTAACCAATTAGTTATTTGGAATACCTGCTCTAATTTATGCCTTTAAATCCAATCAAAGGAATAATTCTTTAATAATGATTGATGCACTTTATTAGGGGATCAAGTAAGTTCCATGTCAAACTAAACAGATGTTAATCATGTCCTCAGTTACATAGGTCATAGGTATATGCACATATGTAAATAAGGCTGTGGAAAATGTATAATTATGGGTACAACGAAACCCCATTTCAAAAATCAGTGAGCTAAATTATTGAACAAAAGTATTGCAATAAAAGTAGTTAATCAGTTCTGTATCTGCTTACAAAAAAAATATATTTCACTTATTTTACACGTCTTAGCTCTTAGGTCTTACTTTGCGGTTTACACACTACAGTGAATTTAAACGTTGGACTGCTAAAAGCTTTTGTTCTTATTATAGAGTAGAATCGAAGGGATTATTTACCTTTTCTTTTACACCTCCAACCATACCCAACTACATACAGTTTGTAACGTGAGAAAAAAGAAGAAAGAAAGAATTTAAATAAAATAAAATTATTTAAATTCTTTCAAAAAAAAATATATATATAATTATTTTTTTTTTTTTTTTTTTTTTCAAAGCTAAACCTAAAAATCCCGGGGGTGCAAAACTGTGCCCCGCGCGGCTCGTCCGACGAATAAAGTACACGTCGGGTCCTCCACGGGGCGTCATCCTGTAACCCAGGATCCATATGTATAGCTTCTCCTACTACTCCCAAGCTCATCCTTATCCTAGGAAGAAAACACCTTTTTCCTCGGGCTCGATTCACCACCATGTGTCCATGACAAACCTCCAACTGGACAACCATATATAATGCCCCAGCCAGAACATAACACTAGAGTGGTGGAACCCTCACAAAAAGGAAGACACAGGAAAAAGGATAACCACTTCTTATACGGCCTGTTACAGCCGTGTTAACCGAGTAGGTAGGGCCGTGTATGTAACTAACCATTTTTATTTACACGGATTATAAGTTCTAAATACCTTCACTACTAAGGCAACCCCTAGGACGATAACACTACAGGCAATCTCAAAGATCCAATAGGGCTACCGGGTGAAGGGTGTTCGGGCATTCAGCAGCGGCAGGCATGCTAGCGGGGCTCCGTCCTATGCTCGTCGGAATGGGGGGGGATCTTGCTACCTACTAGCCGAACTGTGTTACATTCTAATACATGCCTGTCTCGAAGGTGTAACTTGAGAAGAAACGTTTAAAAAGAGAGGAGCCCGAAATTGTCCGATGATTTGTCACGTTGTTGCCCAATGACAACCGCGATGAAATACGCCATTTGTAGTTGGAAATACACCCTGTATGCGCGGGAGAAAGAGAGCAAGGTGATCTAGCTCTCGGAAGTGTAAACCCACCCCTATGGTGACCTGGAATTAGGATCCTTAGCCAACCACCGTTGGTAACTAAGCCACTTCCAAATAATTCCCATAGTTACCCCTCAAAAAAGAAGAGGCCTTAGCCTCCTTTAGACCAAACCTACTTCGTCGTGTCCTAGACGATCAACACATCCAATCTGAGATATTATTACTCACTATTCATTTTGGGGAATACCCAACTTCCATGCTATAAGAACCAGAAAAGAAACTTCAAGCTCCGAAATAATACCAAGGTGATGTAATATTATACAAAATCCATTAAATTTTATTTACTCCAGAAAATCCACTGTCTAAATTAATTATGTCTAAAATTCAAGACCTCAAACTTCAGAAGGAAGTTATAAGCCATTCTATACGAATTAATTCCTCAACAGGAAGTCTTAATAACTACTTAATGAATATTGAAGAGGGGGGATCAATAAATAAACATTCCAGCGACTCCGCTAATATTTTAGTGAAATTGTTAATATGTAGGGAATACCCAAAATTACTTCAAAATGATTCAATTACTACTTAGATTCGAAATAATTACGATAGTAATTTACGTTAATTATTTAAATGCCGGAGGGGCCAGTGAATGAATACAATAAGGCTCACAATCTGTGCCACAAAATACAAAAAAAAATCACAAGAATAATCAATAGGACAAGGGTCAAAATATATATACTTTTCAAAAGACTTACCCCTAGAAACTATAATTTTCCCTTACTTTGTAGGGACACGACATGTAGACTGCAGGGGGGGATGGTGTGCACAGCATCTCCTGAGTGTAGTACCGAAAACGCTAAGGGGAAGAAAAGAAATCTACAAAATATGCCGTCAAGTGCGGCAAAATACAATTGATTATCCTTGTTAATCTTACAAGAACTAGAGATATACAGATAAAGTAATTAATTTGTAGAATTATCTACTTCATTCTTTTATTGACTCAATTAATACCTAACGGCAAATTAATTTCCTTATATTTTTTTTTCTTCTTTATTTTTATTTAATTTTTATTAAGATTTTTACTTAATTTTTATTTTATTTTTATTTTTGGGGTAAACGAGAGAATGTTTTAAAGATATAAATTTAAATTTAATGTCCTACCACGGAGGCTGTAAATTAAATTACGTTAGGGGATGGGAAAGGGGGAGGGTGAAAATTCGGAATAGTTTGACGACTCTGCTAGGCTGCATGCTGAGGATCCTGGTGATGATGGGCTGCTGAGTTTGACCACTCTTTCCTTGACTACTTCCTGGTGATGGTTTTCGAATCTATCGCATGGATTTATTACGGTATATAACCGGGAAACCGTGCCACTTTGGTATATTTTTTTTTCTTTTATGTTAACCGCACTATATGACCGAGATATGGATGGTCGGCGGGGTCTGAAGATACCAATTTCACAAGGGGGGAATTCGGCGGTTCACTTAAGGCACCAGATTCAAAAACCGGACTCAGGGTAGGGAGAGTCTTAAGTACACGTCCCTTTTTCCAAATCACGTGGGTATGACACTGGTGAGTTGATGGAGAAAAACAAAATCACTGGGGGTGGCTGAGTAAGTCAGGGGGGAATTAATGTGACGCGGCACCACTACGAAATTATTATCACGTGGATGAATTTGGGGATTCGACTGAGTTTTGAGTTTAAGTTTTTATTTATATTTTAATCACGATTGCACATGGTGTGTCCGTAGGGATTTGATTTATTTAGCTCCCACGACAAGGAATTTATTGGTGTTGAACCATTTTATTAATCGCGACAAGTAATTTACTTTGTACAACGTATGAAATAAAACTCGCCCAACCGCACGCGCACAACCCCGAACAAAAGCACACCAACCAAAGGTCACGTCCGACCAGCTCCACTGCCAACTATCCAACTCTCTACTTGCTTTCAAAAAGCTACCTCGTCAGCAAACGAATGCCTCACAACCAATCGGACGACGCGCAAAAACAACTCAAACTTTCCATGGAAAAGTACTGAGTGCGTACCCACGCCACTTTTCCATAGACATCGTATGACTCCAGACAAAGGGAATACAGAAAAAAACTACCGCTCAACCCATGTATGTCGCCAATGCAGCTGCGCATACATCATGTACGATACCTCTTTCTTTGGTATTTTTGCTAATGCGGTTTGACTGCTTTGCTACCTACTGTACGAGTACATTCCTTGTGCCACACCAAAAAAAAACTACCACGCCATCAATTATCAATGACCTGGTGTGTATGTGTTATCGCAAATTCCTTTTCTTGTTTTTACTCTCTCTCTCGTTTCTCTTACTTATCCTATGCCACTACTACTTTAGCCAAAATACCATCAACGCCCTCTATGGGCGGATAGAGTAACACATATCCCGTACACACTGAGGATAGAAATGGATCGTATCCTGTACACAAACCTTTATTGTAGTTTGTATGGGATATTATATTATTGAATAATTTTGGATATCCGAATATGGTTTGGGTTCGGGGATCGATTATTTCACTTACAAAA
This sequence comes from Cheilosia pagana, assembly GCA_936431705.1. Classification (NCBI taxonomy): domain Eukaryota; kingdom Metazoa; phylum Arthropoda; class Insecta; order Diptera; family Syrphidae; genus Cheilosia; species Cheilosia pagana. The sequence continues at coordinate 27,592,931 of OW386168.1, read as the reverse complement.
GGGTAGAATAATTTCCTATGGAAACGATTCCTACAAAACTTATCACTTTTGCGAGTGCAAAGGAGCACAAGGGATAAGAGAAGAAACGCTTGAGTGAAAGTATTATTTTACGAGCTCTCATGCACAGACTGAGCCAGCCGGGCAAAAGCGAGATTATTTCTTCAGGAACGAATGTCTTTTATATGGAAAACTCCTATGGGTCTTCCATTCATGTCCTGTAGGTCATACAAATTTGAACCTACAATTTTTCGGACTTGCATTTTCAAAAACTTGGGACAAAGTTTCGCATTAAGTTTCTTTGATGCGTCGCTGAGGATGAAATTGCGTTTATAAACGATGTCTCCTACTTTAAACGATCTGTTCGTACTCCGAAGGTTATATACTTTCTCATATTTGTTATGGGCATCAGCCAATGACTTTTTGAGGTGCACATGCAAAATATTCATCTTATCTGGTTTGGCAAGAACTTTTAGATCGGAACTGTTCAGAACGTCGAGAGTGCGTAGCAGTTCATAGGAGGTGCCATGTTCAATCATGGTATACCCGAACAGGGCTTCATAAGGAGAAACTCCAATGGCTGTATGAACTGCTGAACGCAAAGCACAACCTATGGAGGGAAGTTGTTCATCCCATCTAGTCTGATCCGTCGCGAGATAAGAGCGTATAGCTGCTAAGAGTGAGCGGTTTACGCGTTCACTCGCGTTGGATTGCGGGGCGTAAGCTGCTGTCTTAACATGACGTATACCAAAACTGGTCAAAAATTTGTTAAATTCACGACTGGTGAACTGTTTGCCATTGTCGGACATGAGGGTTTCAGGGACTCCAAAGAGTAAAAAGATTTGATCGCGCAAAAATCGAGTGGTGTTGTCTGTGGTTGCTTTCTTCAGTGGCTGCAAGAGCACAAATTTGGTTAATTGGTCCAACACTATAAGAATGTGGGTATTACCACTTTTTGAGCGGGGATATGGACCTAAGAAGTCGATGAACAGATGTTGAAATGGCCGGTCAACTTCGAAAGCCTTTCCCATGGGTGATCGTAAAATCGAATTTGGGGCTTTGGAGGCCTTACATTCTTCGCACTTACCAATAAATGTCTTGACCTGGGAGGCCATGTTGGGCCAATAAAATTGTTCGCGCAACCGGTGTAGGGTTTTTGCTATGCCGCCATGCGAAGCGCGAGGGGGGCAATGAGCTAATGATATAAGACTTTCTGTCAACTGCGATGGTATCCAAAGCTTCCAGACCAATTCATCTTGTAACGGGTGTCCTGAACAGTGTTTGACTCGTTTGTAGACAAACTGATTGGAGACTATTAGGTCTGGTAAACTAGATTGGTTACGCTGGATGTTATCCATTAAACTCATATACTCCTCCGATTTAAAATTTGGGTCGGAAAGATTGACTCTCAGCACATCTGAAAAATTATCATTTGAAGAGTCCGGATTTATAGAGTCCAGACTGTAAACACGGGATAAGGCATCTGGCACAACATTAAGAGAGCCTTTTCGATGCTCAATATCGAAAACAAAACTTTGTAGCTTCAGGCTCCACCTGGCCAATCTTCCATCCAAATCCTTTTTATTCATAAGCCATTTCAGGCTTGCGTGGTCGGTTATGATTTTAAACTTATGGCCTTCCACATAAGCTCTGAATTTTTGCACACCCATCACCGCTGCAAGGCATTCACGTTCAGTGACGCTGTAGTTGCGTTGGGCCGTGTTAAGTTTATGGGAATAATAGAAGATTGGACGCTCCGAGCCGTTCTCATCACATTGGCACAAAACACAACCGATACCAGTAGCGGATGCATCACAGACGATTACGAATTCTCTATCGTAATTCGGATTAACTAGGATTGGGGCTGTCGTCAACATGTTCTTAAGTTGAGTGAAGGCGGCGAGCGCTTCGCTGCCAAAGCAAAACTTTACACCCTTCTTGAGAGTATTCGTAATGGGCGTAGCTATAGAAGCAAAGTCTTTTACGAAACGCCGGTACCATCCCGCCATACCGAGGAATCGGCGAACCTGACGTGGTGATGTGGGTACCGGGAAATCATGGATCGCTGCTACCTTCTCGGGATCAGTTTTGAGACAACCTTCTCCTACAATAAACCCTAGGTATTTCAATTGGCGGAAACAAAAATTGGACTTTTGCAGATTGATGGTTAATCCTGCCTCTCTAAGTCTACTTGCTACGCGTGACAACATTTTCAAATGCTCCTCGAACGTTCTTGAAACTATTAACAAGTCATCCAAGTAGACAAACACGTTTTCTCTCAATTCGTGAGGTACCACTTTGTCCATTAATCTGCACATGCGCTGTGGCGCATTGCAGAGGCCAAAGGGCATGACTCGGAATTGGTAAAGTGGTCTACCGGGGACGGTGAAAGCAGTCTTCTCCCTGGACCTTTGCTCCAACGGTATCTGCCAGAAGGCATCCTTCAAATCCACACTCGAAATAAAGTGTGTATCCGAAAGACGCCCCAGCAGCCCCTCAATATGAGGAAGTGGATACGCATCCTTTCTTGTGACTTGGTTCACTTTTCGAAAGTCCAAGCACAGGCGATTCTTACCAGGTTTTCGTACCAATACGACTGGTGAACTCCATGCGCTTGAACTCTCCTCAATGATCCCCATGTCCAGCATGCGATCCAACTCCTCATACAGCAGAGTTTGTACCGCTGGAGAAACGGGATAATGCCGCTGTTTGACGGGTTCAGCGTCACCGGTATCTATCAGATGTTCCTCTAAAGTTGTTTTTCCTAGGCCAACAGTGGCAAAGGAGGGGAACAACTTCATGGTTTGGTTTAATCTACTGGACTCCTCGGGTGATAGCTTACAAAAATGTTCATTACTGGGACTAACTGGTCGATCGAACGATAGTTCGGATATAAGGTGTGGCGCTATCTGAAACGACTTCCAGAAGTCAACCCCTAAGTATAAGGGTTGCTTCAGGGAGGGAACTAGAAAGAGGGTGATCGGCTTGACCGAGCCTTTGTACGAAATGTCGATGGTAACTTGTCCTATAACGGACTGGGTCTGTCCGTCAGCAGTTTTCACTAGCGAGCGAAAACTTTTGAAGGGGATATTATTTAATTCGAGCAGCTTGCATCCCTCGTGTCCGAGGCAACTTATAGCGGCTCCGCTATCTAAAAGTCCTAATATACTGTGTCCGGAGATGCTCACTAAGGCATAAGGACGTGGATCATGCTCGGGACTACAGAGAGATGTGGCTGCTAGAGAACGATAAGTTTGTCTTTTCTGTTTAAACTTGTTTCGAAGTCGGAGTATTTTATTCGACACACCGAAGGGAGTGTTATTGAATATCCTAAGTCGGGTTGCATAGTAATTCTGCAATCGATCATGCAAGGATTTACCTGACGTGTTCCGGTTTTGAACAGGCTGAGGAAGAGATGTTACTTCACGTCTGAGGATCTTAATTGAATTCGAACAGTCTGGGGAAGGTGAAGTTGTGAAAGTGGTACTGTTACGTGAAGTTAATTGCGAGCCGGGTTTCTGTCCTGTGAACAACTCACCCCGGTGGATGACCTGTTCTGCCGCGAGTTTTCCGAACATCGCGTGCATCTGGGTGTAGTTGTATTTTCCCTACCACACTTATAACAGAATACATTTCTTTGGGGGCTATCGCACTCATAAAAAGTGTGCCCAATAACCTTGCAGTTCCAGCACGCCAATGCGTTTCGGTTTCTGCGACTTTCGATTGCGTCGACATGAGGGTCAACGCCACTAAAAGAGGGTTCTTCTTCACTAACTCCTAACTCATTAACATGCCGTCGAAAGGCGGGAGCTGGCATAGCTCGAGCTCTAGGGGGCTCATGATCACTGAGATACTTTTCAATGGTGCGACATACATACACCAGTTCGGGTAGGCTGCTGGTATTGAAGGTGATTAAGAGCTCACCCATACGCTTGCCTACGTTTTGTTTAATAATTTCGATTATTTCTCTGTCTGGTTTTGGGTTTCTCAAACGGCTATTCAATTGCAAAATATCGTTATATAGATCATCGAAAGGTTCCGCAGGACCTTGACGACGATCGGTCATTCTTCGAGACAACTCGGAATCTGTTTCCAGGCTTCTAAATTGTTCTATCAGGGAATTCTTAAGACCGGGCCAAGTGACATTTGGATTGGACTTTAAGTAAACCCAAAACCAATTTTCAACTGGGCCGGTGACAAACTGGTGAAAGTTCAACACTACCTCATGCCATGAAGCTCCATAACCTTCTTTGACTCGCTCCAATCGGAAAAGGAAGTCATCGACTGACATCTTTTGGTTATCAAATTTAATGCCCCACTTATGAAAATGGTGGGCCTTAGAAATGGTCGACGCGGGAGTTTGCACTCTACCGCCAGTAGTGGGAGTCAAGGGCTGGTTAAGGTTCAAATTGTTGAGTTGGTTAAGAAAATTATCCACGTTCTCACTTCGAACGTTGGGAGGGGGAACCGTCATATCCGGTAATCTCATAGGAAATGCTGGTGGTTGCTCAGGCTGGGGTGGTACGGCTGCACTAGTATTACGTGGAATTCGTGTCGGAGTCCGAGAGTTTAATAGGTCTTGAAAAAGCAGAGTTATATCGTTTTTGGTAGTGACTCGGTTCCTTTCTAACTCTTCTCTGATCACACGTAAATCTTCGGTGCGGCTCAGGCCAACCGTGGCCGCTACGATCTCCTGTACATACTGTGCCAAACTATTATCTCTTATGGTATTGTCCGCATCAACTTCCACATCCGATTCCGCGCGTATATTTACGTGCTCAACAATCGGTTGCGAGTCACCGGACCGGGTGTCATTGAGAGAAGCAAGTGCTTCCCGTGAAGTGGACGGAACGGGTTCGTCGTTAAGAGTACGGGGTTTCGACCGAGAGATTTTTGGGCCTAAAGACAAACGAGTGTCCTTGGCCTTTTTGTCTTTCTTGGGACGTAAAAGCCTCTCAGGGGCTACGTTTGGAAGCGACATATTTTGACTAGGGTCGTTGATAAAAATACCAAAGGTAGCAACTTTCAATATGGAAACTAATAAAAAATTATGTTTGGTCAATCATTGACAAAACTAACTTACAAATAATCAGACTAATACTACTAAGAAATTCACCAATTTCAAATTGGGGTAATTAATTACGTTTATAAATACTTCATAAAAGATTTGGATGTGTTGACGTCATATCGGACAAAGACTAGCAGAACGGTTTAAAAAAAAATTCTCTGTACATATATATACATAAAAATATAAATATATATATACGCACATGCAAAATGAATATAGTATGACGACAAATCGTTCCTCAACGGATTTGCGAAGACGGGTTAGAAATGGATCAGTCATAGACCGGGTCATGAGGACCTAGCGACACAGCAACAGACGTAAGTCTAGACATCGTGTCTTAACCTACCGGACAGTGCGCTTTCCACTTCTCGTAACCGAGATGATGAAATAACGAATCAGCTATCTCAACCGATAGCGATTGACTAAAGTTATGCAAATATTACTAAAAATCTTGTTTTCTTTCTTTGAGCAGCTTGATCATCACATTAGAGCACCCTACAATCAGGGATGATTAGCGTGGTTAGCAACTGACATAGATCGGGCATATAGTCACCAATCTACCGGACAAAGCTACAAAATCATCTATGAGATAAAGCACTACGAAGCGATGACATATATGGATCGGTGTACAAGACAAGGCCAATTGCCAATTGCAATTGTACACACGAACTACAGGTGAATAAATTCGAATACCTTAAAGGCAGCAAAACGTTAGTCTGGGCAAAACGCCACGAACTAAACGGACAACCAAAAGGTGACTCACAAGATTCTGAGATGAATCTCAAGAACAGAAGTGAGTGATAGCTGAACTTCTTGAGAGCAAGCTCAATCAAGAGTACCAAAAAAAAAAACAGATATTTGTGTGAAGAGTAGAAGAAAATTCGTCTGCAACCTATAATAAGATTACACAACTAACAAATGGGTATAAAAGAACTAGATTTCGGAATCAATTTCGGGCCCCACGTTGGGCGCCATCCTGTAACGTGAGAAAAAAGAAGAAAGAAAGAATTTAAATAAAATAAAATTATTTAAATTCTTTCAAAAAAAAATATATATATAATTATTTTTTTTTTTTTTTTTTTTTTCAAAGCTAAACCTAAAAATCCCGGGGGTGCAAAACTGTGCCCCGCGCGGCTCGTCCGACGAATAAAGTACACGTCGGGTCCTCCACGGGGCGTCATCCTGTAACCCAGGATCCATATGTATAGCTTCTCCTACTACTCCCAAGCTCATCCTTATCCTAGGAAGAAAACACCTTTTTCCTCGGGCTCGATTCCCCACCATGTGTCCATGACAAACCTCCAACTGGACAACCATATATAATGCCCCAGCCAGAACATAACACTAGAGTGGTGGAACCCTCACAAAAAGGAAGACACAGGAAAAAGGATAACCACTTCTTATACGGCCTGTTACAGCCGTGTTAACCGAGTAGGTAGGGCCGTGTATGTAACTAACCATTTTTATTTACACGGATTATAAGTTCTAAATACCTTCACTACTAAGGCAACCCCTAGGACGATAACACTACAGGCAATCTCAAAGATCCAATAGGGCTACCGGGTGAAGGGTGTTCGGGCATTCAGCAGCGGCAGGCATGCTAGCGGGGCTCCGTCCTATGCTCGTCGGAATGGGGGGGGATCTTGCTACCTACTAGCCGAACTGTGTTACATTCTAATACATGCCTGTCTCGAAGGTGTAACTTGAGAAGAAACGTTTAAAAAGAGAGGAGCCCGAAATTGTCCGATGATTTGTCACGTTGTTGCCCAATGACAACCGCGATGAAATACGCCATTTGTAGTTGGAAATACACCCTGTATGCGCGGGAGAAAGAGAGCAAGGTGATCTAGCTCTCGGAAGTGTAAACCCACCCCTATGGTGACCTGGAATTAGGATCCTTAGCCAACCACCGTTGGTAACTAAGCCACTTCCAAATAATTCCCATAGTTACCCCTCAAAAAAGAAGAGGCCTTAGCCTCCTTTAGACCAAACCTACTTCGTCGTGTCCTAGACGATCAACACATCCAATCTGAGATATTATTACTCACTATTCATTTTGGGGAATACCCAACTTCCATGCTATAAGAACCAGAAAAGAAACTTCAAGCTCCGAAATAATACCAAGGTGATGTAATATTATACAAAATCCATTAAATTTTATTTACTCCAGAAAATCCACTGTCTAAATTAATTATGTCTAAAATTCAAGACCTCAAACTTCAGAAGGAAGTTATAAGCCATTCTATACGAATTAATTCCTCAACAGGAAGTCTTAATAACTACTTAATGAATATTGAAGAGGGGGGATCAATAAATAAACATTCCAGCGACTCCGCTAATATTTTAGTGAAATTGTTAATATGTAGGGAATACCCAAAATTACTTCAAAATGATTCAATTACTACTTAGATTCGAAATAATTACGATAGTAATTTACGTTAATTATTTAAATGCCGGAGGGGCCAGTGAATGAATACAATAAGGCTCACAATCTGTGCCACAAAATACAAAAAAAAATCACAAGAATAATCAATAGGACAAGGGTCAAAATATATATACTTTTCAAAAGACTTACCCCTAGAAACTATAATTTTCCCTTACTTTGTAGGGACACGACATGTAGACTGCAGGGGGGGATGGTGTGCACAGCATCTCCTGAGTGTAGTACCGAAAACGCTAAGGGGAAGAAAAGAAATCTACAAAATATGCCGTCAAGTGCGGCAAAATACAATTGATTATCCTTGTTAATCTTACAAGAACTAGAGATATACAGATAAAGTAATTAATTTGTAGAATTATCTACTTCATTCTTTTATTGACTCAATTAATACCTAACGGCAAATTAATTTCCTTATATTTTTTTTTCTTCTTTATTTTTATTTAATTTTTATTAAGATTTTTACTTAATTTTTATTTTATTTTTATTTTTGGGGTAAACGAGAGAATGTTTTAAAGATATAAATTTAAATTTAATGTCCTACCACGGAGGCTGTAAATTAAATTACGTTAGGGGATGGGAAAGGGGGAGGGTGAAAATTCGGAATAGTTTGACGACTCTGCTAGGCTGCATGCTGAGGATCCTGGTGATGATGGGCTGCTGAGTTTGACCACTCTTTCCTTGACTACTTCCTGGTGATGGTTTTCGAATCTATCGCATGGATTTATTACGGTATATAACCGGGAAACCGTGCCACTTTGGTATATTTTTTTTTCTTTTATGTTAACCGCACTATATGACCGAGATATGGATGGTCGGCGGGGTCTGAAGATACCAATTTCACAAGGGGGGAATTCGGCGGTTCACTTAAGGCACCAGATTCAAAAACCGGACTCAGGGTAGGGAGAGTCTTAAGTACACGTCCCTTTTTCCAAATCACGTGGGTATGACACTGGTGAGTTGATGGAGAAAAACAAAATCACTGGGGGTGGCTGAGTAAGTCAGGGGGGAATTAATGTGACGCGGCACCACTACGAAATTATTATCACGTGGATGAATTTGGGGATTCGACTGAGTTTTGAGTTTAAGTTTTTATTTATATTTTAATCACGATTGCACATGGTGTGTCCGTAGGGATTTGATTTATTTAGCTCCCACGACAAGGAATTTATTGGTGTTGAACCATTTTATTAATCGCGACAAGTAATTTACTTTGTACAACGTATGAAATAAAACTCGCCCAACCGCACGCGCACAACCCCGAACAAAAGCACACCAACCAAAGGTCACGTCCGACCAGCTCCACTGCCAACTATCCAACTCTCTACTTGCTTTCAAAAAGCTACCTCGTCAGCAAACGAATGCCTCACAACCAATCGGACGACGCGCAAAAACAACTCAAACTTTCCATGGAAAAGTACTGAGTGCGTACCCACGCCACTTTTCCATAGACATCGTATGACTCCAGACAAAGGGAATACAGAAAAAAACTACCGCTCAACCCATGTATGTCGCCAATGCAGCTGCGCATACATCATGTACGATACCTCTTTCTTTGGTATTTTTGCTAATGCGGTTTGACTGCTTTGCTACCTACTGTACGAGTACATTCCTTGTGCCACACCAAAAAAAAACTACCACGCCATCAATTATCAATGACCTGGTGTGTATGTGTTATCGCAAATTCCTTTTCTTGTTTTTACTCTCTCTCTCGTTTCTCTTACTTATCCTATGCCACTACTACTTTAGCCAAAATACCATCAACGCCCTCTATGGGCGGATAGAGTAACACATATCCCGTACACACTGAGGATAGAAATGGATCGTATCCTGTACACAAACCTTTATTGTAGTTTGTATGGGATATTATATTATTGAATAATTTTGGATATCCGAATATGGTTTGGGTTCGGGGATCGATTATTTCACTTACAAAAGGGTAGAATAATTTCCTATGGAAACGATTCCTACAAGTTGTCCTTACTGGAAACAGTTCATTAAAAATTATAATCACTTAGAATGTAGATTTAAGAAAAATATTTAACTTATATTTTGTTTGATTGCATACAAATAATTTAATTTTTTTAATCAAATCAAATCAATTAGTAAAACAAATATTAAAATTAAAAAAATTGCATCCAGTCTGTTCCCTGACTTTTAAAATAGTTTTTTTGTTTTTCTACCAGAAGAACCATTCGTTTTCTATTTAATTCGAAAAAAAACCATTTTTCTTACCATAAGCGAAATTTGTATATATTTCCGTGTACAGAAATTTAAAAGTATATATAGACTCTTTTTATTACTGTTATGAAATAGTTTTTGACAGGGAAACCGAAGTTACCTTCAAGTATTGTGGCCTTAGTTAAATTTCCCCTCAATGCTGTAGTTCAATATTTAGTTAACAACGGCAGAATTTGTGATGCAGCCAGTGTTGTTAAGACTTTTTCTTCATTTTTCCCACGAAATGTAGTCATTTTTCCCTTTCCACCCTTGATACTTTTTTTATAAAAAATTGTATCTCTTATGTCGTTTTCCATTGGGCAAAAAGAAGCGTCCGGAAGAGTCCGGAATCGAAAAAATCAGTTCTGAAACCGTTCCTTTGGCACAAAAAATACTCTTCTAGTGATTCTGAGAAAAGAAATTCGCTTCTCGATTTGAAGTCAGAATCCACTCAAGAAGCACTAACACAAGTGTAATTTGAGTATTTTATACAAGTCAGCTAACGGCAGCCATAGATTATTTTTTGGCATTTCACCAATACATTTCTGCATTCAACCAGAAGCAGTTTTCTTGTTTCATTGAATTTTAGAATGAGTGAATCCCCGAGTGAAACCAATGGAAAACGACATTAAAAGTAAAATTTTGTATTAGGATGAAAAAAATTAACAAAATAAATATCACAGTTTGTAAACATTATTTCCCATTACTTTTTGGTACTAGAAAATTTTGCTAAAAGGCGATTTACATGAATCATTTTTTTATGGTCATTTGCTGTGTTGGTAAATGGTAGATAATCATTGTGATATGCAGATATTTTGAAGAAAATTCACCAAAAATTCAAAGTTGCATATTTTTTGTCAGATTCCTGAAATTATCATAATTTCGGAGTTCATCCAATTTTACCGCAGAAAGCTTTTTGGACATCGAAATTCCCAAGAAAGGTACAAATCCCACGATCAAAAAACACTGGACACAGCCGAGGTTTTTATCGCAAATAGTTTTATAGGTACTACGATTTGGTCCAATTATCCTGGCATTTTTTTAGAACTCCCATGTTTCTTGAGATCACTGCACGAAACATCGAAGACCTACTTGATCTACCCGTTCAATTGTTGAATAGCTCTAATTGTAGGTATTGGCAAGAAACATCAGCAGCTTGTACGAAACGAGTAGAACCAATCATTTGTACCATTTTAAACTAGACCAATCAGTAGACGTTGATAAATGCGTTTAACATACTTGGTCGATTTAAAAGCGACACTTAAGATATATATGGCGACTCTATTTCTAATTCGTTTAAAGGGTTCAGACTTGAAAGCCTACTGCATTAGAGTTAAACATCTTTTAGTTCGAGATTGTTACGTTGTGCACGTAGGCTTTGAGAGAGACTTTAGTATATCTATCCTGTCTCTAGAAGTCATTGTAGGAGAAGTACTCACAGAGCGAAAAATGTCGATGCCTGCTGGTCCTTGTAGTTACTGCTGGCTTTGTGACGACTCAATCATCATTTCCTACCATATTTATATGCTAATGAATAAAGGTATTTCGTAAGAAACTGGTATAAGAGTATCGTTCAATGCTATTTATTCAAGAACCAAGGTATCTGGCTTCACTACACCGTACCCTTTACCATTTGAGAGGTACAAGAACTTATGGGCTTCCCTTAACTGATACCTCGCCGAAAACAGTGAAGATCGCTTAGCCCTCGACCATCGTTCGAAGCCAGCAGTAAGAGGAATTTATAATTCAAGCGGCTATTACATTCTCTATTTTCTAAGTCATAACATTAAGTACCTACGTCTTTGCATTTAGCACCGCAAAAATCAAACTTTACAAGTTTTTTATAATTTTCTACTCGATCTAACTTGAATTTGAGCGGAATTAACACGTCACGCGCAGTAAATGCCATCTTAAAATGTTAGGAACACCGTCCCATTGCTAAAGTGTAAATAACGATTTCCCAGAACCGATCAAACCACATGACTGGAATTGTGATGACATATGCAAATTTCTAGAATAAAAAAAACTAAATAAAATTCTCAGAAATTCTCATTGAAGATTGATTGATCTCATGGAGAATGGGGTTTCCATTATTTGCGAACTTCTGCCACCGTAATAAACCCTCACATGATATACTATGTCCAACTGAATTATAATGGTTTTACATATAAACTGTTCAACCAATTAAGCGTGGCCCGATAATTAATCAATAACAATGCAAATGCTATTAAAATAAATGAAACCCACTAAACAAAAATTTTATTTTCGTCTTCATTTACCGCTAATCGTATTAACATTTTAAAGATTCGTCTGACTTCCATTAGCATCTTGCAGACAGTGTTCATAGGCATGACATAGTTTTATTGTAGAAGTCGGAGTGTCGTACCTATGCCGCCTTGGTTTGGTTGATTGTGTGGAGCTTGCTGAAAATATTCTCAAACTTCTCCCTAGACGATATTTAAATTCGGATTTGGTGCATATAAGTACCTTTAGATCCTGAATTTAAAGGAAAAATCCCAACCTTTCATAACGTTTATTCAGTTACGAGAGATTCACCATCTTCGCGCGTAAATTGCCAAAAATAGGTTGGTAGGTATTTCATATAAAATTTTGTATACCCCTTTAAAAAAACGCTCACAATGCAGGGACTACAATATTGTCGAGAGGGTGATGCCCTTTCTTTTCGCCATGAACATTATCTACATATTTGCAAACTCACTAAATTTGATTTAATACCCAGGAAGTAATGAACCCAACAAAGAAGCTCATTCTTCCTTGATACACAAACACATTTATCTCTGTGCTAAAACGATTTGCATGGTCTCCATTCAGAGGAATGCCAAGCCAACAAAAACGTCCAATTATGCAACACTTACAGCAGATACCTGGTGCGGGACACATAAGAACCCAATGGAATTTCCAAAAATGTGCCCCTTTTCGTCGCTTACCGCACCTGCGTCGAAACGTTACCAAGATCCAAAGGTAGATAGATACCTCTCCTTGCTGTGTTGGTGGCACACGACAAAATCACGTTCATAAAGAATGCAAACAAACGTTAGATACATAAAGTATCTCTGTGTGTAGTTATGCACTGAAGAAGCCTAAACCCTCTAACAGATATCTTCTGCATGTGCTTTCTGAAAAAATATATATATTTTCTGTCTCAATGTAGACGAGGGTGTTACCTTAAGCTCTGTCAAAATAATGGTGACGTAATTTGAATGCGGGAACAGTTAACTGCCTTGTTTGGCCCACCTCAAACGCTTTGCCACAGAGAGAGAGAGGGACATTTTTTCTCATATATAGTTCAGAGAACATTGACGTTGAACTATCTTTGGCTTATCGCTGACTTGTTATGTGAATTCGTCTTCCGTGTCCTTCAGTTGTATCTAATGCCCTTAAAACAGTGTGTGTGGATGGTTTTGGGGAAGGAGAAGATTTATTGTTCATTTCGGTCCGATAGAAGTCATCTGAATACTACAAGTGTGGATATTATGTCCCAGGAGACTAATTTTGAATGGCGATGGAGAACAGTTTTGGATTTGTAAAGTTTCCATGCAGTTTGTGAGAGGGGAATATTTTGATTCACTGAAATAGTCCTAACAGGTAAATTTTTTTATCGCACACAATATGTGCGGAATGCGTTATATCCTACCAATGACGTGTTTTCTTCAAAGTTGCATGTATTTAGCATATACATTCAGCTCGGTAAAATATCGTCAGTCCTATTTACGAACAAAGGATTCAAAAAGTCAGAAAACCCATCCAGCTGTGCGCTAAGAGACGAAATATTTAATTGAAACCTGATTCCACATCAAATACATGGATAATTCTCCTTTGAAGCACAAAATATATATTATAATGAGTTTTCTTATCGCACACAACATGTGCGGAATACGCATTTTCTCACCGATCCCAATTTCCGCGAATTTTTTTATTATATCTAACAAACCCGTGTCCAATATTGCCAGTTCTAATTGTGTAACATGAGCTTTAAATCCTGAAAGGAATGAGATATAGAGAGAGCTCATTCCCCATGAAGGAGAGTGTGTAGTGTAGCATTATTTACTGTAGAAAAACGCACAGTAAATATTCAAATGAGTTTTCATATCACACACAACGTGTAGGGAATGCACATTTTCTCACAAATCCAAATTTCCACGATTTTTTTTTATCGCACACAACGTGTGCGGAACGCGCATTTTCTCAATCCGAATTTCCCACGAATTGGCCATTACTTCTCTATAAGCGTAACATGGGCTTTAAATCACGAAATAATGACATCTATACGAATAATTAAAACCCTATTGCCCATTCAAATGAGTTTTCTGATCGCACACAATATGTGCGAAATAGATCCCCAACCATTATTCTATCACTACATAAAAAAGCGGTCCCATAAGAGTAAACAAAATATTATAAAGTTAGAATGCACACTCACTTGGAGATTATTTTATAGATACACATGTTTGCGCACATCGGAGTGCGCTTCTACGACACGTTCCACTTAAACGATGGACCGTTGTGTATAAGAAAAACGTACGTAAAGCTTTTGGGTGTTTCTCAAAAAAGGCTATTTACTCCCGACGACTCCCACAATAATCCTTACAAAGTACAGACATTTTCAAGAAAACATTTACCCATTAGTCTCCATCGATTGAATACGTTTTACTTTGCCTGTAGACAAATGTATCTCCATAAATCAAGCAACAATCTCGTTTAATCCGCACCGCATTCGCTAGCACAATGTGCTCAGTATATAATACATCAGTCGGCCACAGTCGCACCTATAATAAACTGTTCGTGTCTTTTGTGGTCGTGAAAATATTGACAAAAAACATTAAATTATCTTGAGACTTCTTTTGTTCTGAATGATACCCACAGATTTAGAGATTGGTGGCACTCTTGTTCAAACATTCGTCTAGAGTTGGCTTTTTCAGGTCCATGACCATATTTACTCATTATTTTTTTTTTTTTCGTACTGTGCTTTTTTCAAGTACCCACACCGACGAACATCTCATCAGGTAAACATTTCGCACTTAAAATGAAAGAAAAAAAAAAAAGCGCAGAAAATTTACAGCCCCACATTGGCTGTCGTATTTGTTGGCTGATTGCATCCATCTTAAAGTCGACAACAGTAATAATTATCTTAAGTGAAAGCGCACAATAAACTCGCACAAAGCCTACACATTATTAATTGTAATTACCTACTGCAAAATGGTTGGCTTAGTAGCCGACCTCCGACGACAGTCTTTTGTCAGAAAGTATATACCGGGGTCTGAGGTCTCGCGTTCCGGAGGCCTTTGTTCAAATCTGGAGACACATACTGTGGGTCAGCGTACACTTGTCACGTTTCATTTAAGAAAACAAAAATTGTAAGCTTCTTGGGGCGGGGTAAGAAACAAAGTTAAATGGATTGAACCTCGTTGTCACATATAGGTATTTTTATTAAACGCTCTAGCCCGCCTGAAAAAAAATTATATTTGGTATACGGGTTTGTGTTGGTATACAACAATGACTTGTCGAACGTGACAATAAGTTCGCAGTTTGTTGTTCAGTCATACCATGGCGAATGGAATGCGTGTGCTGCTAGTTTTTGGAATGAGAAACAGATTAAGATTAAGATTTATAGGTAGGAATGGTATAGTATTTCTGTTTTATTTATTTAACTCAATGTTGAGTGAGAATTTCATTTGTTTTCACTTCCGATTGCATTTTAAGGCGGCTCAGTTGGTTTTTGCTGCAACATTTGATTGTAGTTTACAGTGGAATGCATTGTTGCAAGTTGGCGCAAGCTTGTCTATAGGGGAAGGAAATCTCTTCGCAGATTCAGTTCTTTTTGCAGTTTATATGTGTTCTATTTTTGGAGTACGACAACCTTAGATCTTACTGTTATGTGTCCTTGAAGCATGTGGAATAATTGATGTTCACTTTGAAGTCACCAACAATTTGAAACCTAAGAAGTGAATGTCAAATAATAAATTTTCCTTAATAAATTTTCTTCTTCTAGTAAGCCTTCTGTTATACGTGTGGATGACTGTGAAGTTTCAGACAAATTTGTCATTGCTGATGCTTCTAACTGCTACTTCAATGTAATTTCTGTTCGTGTATTAGTAGCTCTTTTGATGTGATGAACAATAACAGCTTTGTTTATGATCCAATAACTCCTCTTGAGATTTTAATAGAAATTGGTTCCTTAAAAAGTTCCAACTTATCTAGAGTTGATGGTCTTTCTGTCTTGGCTGTGAAATAGGTTGCATGTTTCATAGTGGAGGTTTTAGCAGATATTTTTAATCGCTGCGTTTTTGAGGAGGTCTTTCCAGATGCTCTCAAATGCGCGGATGTTATTAAGGTTCTCCTATTGAAATATGTAATTACAGACCCATATCACTCTCCCTGTTTTCGGCAAAATCTTTGAAAAACTTATGAAAAAAGGGATAGTTAGTTTTCTAAGTAAAAGTCAATTCTTTAACGATAATCAATTTGGCTTTCAGAAAGGCAAATCTACTGAAGATGCACTTCTACAATTTTGTAGTCAAATAATGTCAAGCCTAGATTCGAAAAAGTGCACTGCTGGGTTATTTATCGATATAACCAAAGCTTTTGATATGGTTAACCACAAAATTTTGTTGCGTAAACTAGAAAAAGCTGGATTTCGTGGCTTCATTCTTGACTGGTTTAAATCTTACCTTAAAAATAGGTCGCAAGGATTGAAGATAGGTCAGATAAGGAGCAAAATTAGGTTCTTTAATTTGGGAGTACCCCAAGGCTCTGTTTTTGGACCAATTTTGTTTCTTGTCTATATCAAATCACTGTTTGCACTTAAATTTAAAGGCTCACCAACTGCTTTTGCAGATCTAGCTATTTTTTTAAATTCTGTTTGTGCTAAATTTTTATTTCTATTATATCCTTTTGCTTAATGTTTTATAGGGTGACCCCACCCAAAACTAAATTTATGAAATTTGTAATAGCTCTTTGAAGTAACATTCAACACTACTTTTTGTACTCAGTGCACAAAATACAGAATGTCTCTATTTTTCTTAATTCTATACTTAAAGAAAGCACTTATATTTCTTCTGAATTGTTTATCTATGGCTACAAGCACAAAGAGAAATCTTTATGCTGTCAAAGTGTAGTCTAGTTTTGCCGGTAAAAACGATTTTAATTTTAACACAATGTTGCCACGTTCGTCATTACAATTAAACTTCTTCTATGCGTAGCTTCATTTGGCAAATTTTAAGGGAAACACCCAAAAAATGAAAATAAAAAAAACGAATACTTGGTTGAAAGCCTTAGTTTTGACTCAGCCTCACAACGACAATTAAAAATGAGCCATTGCCAGCTACAGTTAGTCACTAACTAAAAGTGGATAAACTTGCAGATACTTTCCGATATCATATAAAGTAATTTCCATTTCCTGTCATAGAGCATGTGCGATATAATTATTAATGAGTATTACTGCCTCAGCTTGCTTGACTTGGCTGTTACCCCAACCAAATCCGCACAGCTCACCACACTCATGTGCTATCGAATTTAATTGAAAAATAAATTGAAGTAGTTTACGTTCAAGTCACATAATGGCTGATATTTTTGTTGCTCTGAGTAGAGATATTTTTTTTCCACTTATTCATGACAACATTAAATATTTTGTTATTCTGGATTTCCTTTTAATTTCTCTTCTATGGCCGACCTGGACCACCACAAAAAAAAACAGGTTATCGATGAATTCGAGTAGTGTCTTGCTGGTTCTTTCTACAAAAGTAGCACACTGATGCTGGCTTAGGATATATTTCGAGTTCTAAACCGGTGGTGACATCATCTGCAATTAATTTATATGATAAAATATTGCAATGTCGGCATTTAGGTAGAATATTTGTTTTTTTTCCATTATTTCAATTTAATATAGCCGCTCACGTTGATTAACGTCACAATGAGTAACTTTGCTGAAATTAAACACATTTTTAGCTGAACCACTGGTGTGAAACACACACAATTAAAAACGAGATGAGATATCACTTTTGAGATGGCTGTAGTTGAAAGTTTGACCTGCAAACATTTTACACAAAATATTTTTTAAGCAAGGTATGTATCATCGCATTGTTTACTTACACAGTCGCAGCAATAACAATAATATCTTGCGTAACTGAAAAATAAAAAAATACGTTTGTTTTGTGTCAGTCAATCTTATTGTATTAACAAACAAAAAATGAAAAAAATTAAAACTCGTTATAAATCAGGGGAAAAAAACTCATCTGCAAAGAACGTGACTTTAATTAAAATAACTCAACTTCTCGGCAATTCGTGAGCGTTTCGGTTTATTTCACACGTTTACGGTTTACCTGTATGTGCAATTAGCATTTTTCAACAAATAAGTAATAAAATAAATTGCTTTCTTTGGTGCATTGTACAGCAGTTCTGTGGCGAGTTTGGCGTTTTCTGAACAAATCGTGCATGGAATACCCAGTTTCAGTTTGTGCTGATGTACCTACCCGCATGCCAGCGTCTCTAGATCGTAATTGTTTGCGCACAGATAAAAACGAGAATATTTGTCAGTTAATCTGGGTATGCATGCATGGATAAATATTTGCGATTACGACAGATTTCAATCATTGCCAGAGAAAGAGCTGAAGTCACGAAAATTAATTCCAACGTAAAGGGGGGTCAGCATTTTTCAGCGATAAGTACCTATCTGTACTCTTATTTTGGGAGTTGAAGGAAATGGGAAATTTGGAAATGTGTCGGATTTGTTTTTCTCTCGTCAAATCAGTATTCCAAACTTTTTTTTTGTACCATGTCTACAAGCAATCATTTTTAGCGCTGTTTTATACAAATAACTGCCAAAACAGGTGCTGTACATTTCCATAGTGGCTCAGTGGTTAGTGTGTTATATTACTGAGCCAGGCGTCTCAGGTTCGATCCATGAAAAAACACAAATTATAGCTAAAGTTTTTTTTCTACTGCGCCACCTCTTGCGAACGTCTGACAAACATCCGAGAGTATAACTGTCATGAAAGACTTTCTCAATTCAGCCGTTCCGACTCGGCCGACAATTTTAGGTCCCTCCATTCGTCTAAAAAGTCACTCAAAACTAGTGATTCTGTAAAGCCGTTCTTAGGGTGTTTAACACACCTCTTTTCTTTCTGAACTTTGCGAAATTTGTAAAATATACAGAAAAATGCGATTGCTAAAAAGAAAAACCTAAGGCCGACCGCACAGTGGATACGCTTTCACCCTTTCACCCGGGCGTAAACGTACTAATACTTGTCGTAAGAATTGAGTGCGCACATTGAATACATTAACTCAGTGTCCCAATTTTTTTACTTCCAATTTCAATATTTCAACCTACGAACATGAAAAAAAAATCCCAATATGCCCGAATTATTTTCGGACTTCGGAACTACACGTACGTATACGTACGACTGACTCGCATTGAGCGTGCGCGCTCCCATCCATAGTACTAAGAATGTCGGGATTATTCGTGCGTGTTCGTACGAGTCAAATTCGCACGAAAACCTATTAGTGTGCGGCCGGCCTAAGGTCTACTCAACATTTACTTACTTTTGGAGGTTGCATAAAGACCAGAAGCGCTGCTGTTTTACAGCCAGATTAACATAATAACTTAGACAAAGCTACAATTGTGACATTTTGTCGAAATGGGTTCATCTCAATAGCATACGTATTTTTTTAATATTTTAACAGATATTCACAAATGTAGCTACTAATATCAAAATTCCGACTTCGCACGATTAAAAATTTGAATTTTTCAAGTAATTTTGAATTTCCAATCGAATCAATTTCATAGTTCACAGCCTGTGACAGATTTCAAGAGTGCTCTTCTTGCTATTTCCATTTTCATAATTTTGTCACGAAATTTAAAATACCCAAATGTCGATTCTAGGTCGAAATTCGAAAGAGGTCGAAAAACCATATATATTTCAATTTTGATTCAATCGTACAAAGGACATTCAAAATCTGCAGCCATTTTGAATTTACACATTTTCCCGAAATGACAAATCCGACATATCGCTTCGAAGTCAAATTGGACTATTTAGAACTTTTAAACTTTGATCGTAATTTCATAACTAGCAACTTGAGTTTGCCTAAAAATGTATACCGATTTACACAGTAATTTTCGAACCTGGTTTTGTTTTGTTTAAATTGATATCATAACTAAACAAAAAAAAATTTGAACTCCTAAAATTTCGACCAAAAATTAAAAATCTACGATTTCGAAAATACCGGCGTATTTTGGCCGCCTTTCCAAATTTTTAACTTTGACAAACGCTTAAAATACTTGAAATTTTTTACTTTGTGACTAACCTTGACAGCAATTGCCTATTTATTTTAATAAGTGACGAATTTTTCAACTCGTGTTGAGCTGCCACTGATGATAAATCTATTCTAGGAATTCCTGGCAGAAAACCAAACTATATTTTGAGCACAAGAGTTTTTCGGCAGTTTATATTTTTGAACTTAAACTTTTGACCAAAATATATCTTACAAAATTGTGCCAAATATTCACCCTGAGTTGTGGAGATTGTTCGTCACTGGAAATTGTGAAATCGATTCTGAGTGAAATCTTGTAATAACTTACAAATTTCGAGCTTCATATTATTTTGGTCACAGATCAAAAAAATACCATTTTTGATTTTTATTTGAATCTTTTTTTAAACCGCGCTCATTTCGACTTAACCATGTAAATCGCACGCCTCTGCAGATTTTTATAATGAGTTCCAAAGTATCGATTGCTCGCAATCACCGCGTAATCAAACAACAAAAACATATATCTATATCACTCGTATCCTATTCCCAAAGGATCCACGCTGCCGATGGTTTTCCATTTCCACCATACCGGCACCGCGTTCTTCTTTGTCATAATGTTCACCATCTGCAAGCTAAAAGAAATAAACAAAAAAAAAAAACCTAAGAAGGAAGCAATATACCGTTCGCCACAACACACACCTTCGTAAACCTAAACTTTCATTTCAAATTCTACAGGTCCTCACCTGCTACGATCGCCTGAGGAGCAACGACGATTAAGCGCTGGGTAAAATTTATCCTGGTGTACTGGGTACGTGTTGAGGAGGAAATCCCGTCCATGATGAGATTCCATTCCAGGTAGGTAGCAATGGGTATTGTGAAAGACCGACCAGTGACACGGGACACTCGTGTCATACCTATACACAAGAGGAGAATTGGAAATCTTCCTGTTTTTGTTAGTTTTACGGCTTGTATCGCTCCTTGCTTCTGCCTATTATATTGTGAAATCCCTCCGCCATCCTGTTCAGGTGGATTGTATGTGAGCTGCTGTGTCTTAACGTTAACTTCAAATCGAGGGATTTCAATTTCAACTGGTTTACTACTCTGAATCTGATGGCATTTTCTGCCGTTGCCATACACGAAGGACACTTGTTTGTTTACTCAATTCTATATAAATACAAAGGGAGATATATGTTACAAGGAAGGAGGAAAAAATTTCACGGAAATCGATGAAAGCAATCCGAATGCATTCCGAAATAGAAACAAGGGTTTTGATTGAAACGGGCATGTAACGTGTCGTGGCAGGAAGGAAATTAGTTTTTGTTTTGTTTCTCTTTTGATATGAACCTGAAAAGTGTGGTGTAGCACATTGCTTTCTTTGTACACTAGAAGCTGTCTCTGTTCAAACTCAGTTCAATCGGCAGTATAACTCATAATATGCTTTTGAGTGTGGAATCAATTTTCAAAAAGGAACCTCCTATGTCGATGGATATGCTAAGAGCGTAACGAAAACTGAAACGCGCTGTTAAAATTGAGTAAATAGTTATATTCATAATTAGTTACCTTGTGTCGTGGCATAGAGTCAGTTGGTTCGCTGCAAAAAGCTCGTTTCGTTTTTCGTTACGCTCCTAATTCCCAGAAAATAAACAATCCTAGTATCGCGGGAAAGGTGTAGTTAGTATGCTGGGAAGTAGGAGTGCAACAAAAAGTAGAAACCCAATAGTGGGGTGAGTTTATTGTGTTTCAATATTCGTTACGCTCTTACTCGTTATTAATTTCAAATATTTGCTTAAGTAAATAAATATAACCGCTCGTTTTAACACCACCCTAGCCATAGGTTGGCAAAACTTGTGGCAGTTTCCTGGAACTTTTAAGTCGAATGGAGGGACCTACAGTGGATGTTTACTCACGGAAAGAAATGTCAGGAATACCCTTTTCCTAGTCAAATTGTCTACTCATTGAAACCTCTGTCCAATCAGAAATTAAAACGTAAGCAGTGCTTCGAATACACCTCTCTCTATGTGACAAGGGTTACTGGCACTCAATCATTTCCAACAATCGTCTACAAATTGTGGTTAGTATAATGCGACCGTAAATTGAACCGAGTTTTAAACACCTTTAATTCATTTTATTTATCGCCTTTCCTTGGCTATAACGAAAACACATTTCCAATTTCAAATTAGCGCATAAATTTTGAAAAATCTTTTTAATCCGCACCTAATCGCCTTGTTAACGCGTGCTAAAGTTTATCATCACAAATCGGTGGTGCAAGCCTCCCCTAAATCATATTTTCCATGTTAATTTCGCCAAACTTATGCATAAATTATAATTTAAATGCAATAAAACCAAAATGAATTTCGTTTCATTTGTCCAAAGCCGTTTATTTCAATTGAATATTTTAAACTGCCCCGAATCGGTGTTGGGCTGTTTTTTTTTTTCCTCATCAGCATTTTTCATTCAACATTTTGAATAGAAAAGAAAAACACTGATTGGCCATGGCCTCGTTCGCGCAGTTAGATTCACCTGTCAGCGAAAGAATATTACCCACAGGCTTGGTTGGTGTGGGTATGGACTCCCTATTAACTTGAACGAAGGCATAAATGCGTGGCATGTATACTCGAAAAAAAAATACGTAATCGTAAAAAAATTCGCAGGATGCAAACGAGGACATTTCCCTTCTCCGGAGATGTCACTCGCTCGGACTATTTCAAAAGCACAATAAAAACATTAATTTACGAGATTTTTTCTCCTCTTCGACATTTTTATTGAGCGCACAGTGTAATTGTGGTTGATGGGTCTCGTTCTGGTAGCTGGTACTGGTGCTGGTGGCAATTGAGATTGGGATACGTTGTTATTTTTTACCTGCATTTTTTTTTTTTTTTAATTTATAGAGGCACTCCCTCGCCGATTCTCGACTTTTGTATGAGGCCAGCCTTGAACTTGTTCAATGGCCACTGCGTATGTTAGAAGTGTATACGCGAGGGGGAATTTTGTTGATTGCTCGAGAGAGATTGAGCGATTTTAATTCAATTTTAAGTAGACGCTAGAAGAAATTATTTTTGATTACAGATTGAAGTGCAGATAAAAATAAAAAAATCGCTGCCAGAGGAGTACCTACAACGACAATGTACGTAGAAGATCGATTACTCCGTGGTAGAGCATACCTACTTTGAACCGGTTGTGAGGGCTTTTATTATCATCCATTTCTTGGGTTTCTACTTCTTTTTCGAATCGAAATATAAGGAACCGCCAACGAAGTTGTTTGCCATAAAAAGTAAACACAGCGATGTGGTGGGACTCAAAACAACTGTCAGCTAGAGACAAACCTTTTTGGGATATTGTGCAAATAAAACGTCTTGCAGTGGCACACGTTTCTGCTGTATAGGTTGTTTCATTTTCGTGTTTGTTTTTGATTTAAAGGAATTGTTTTCTTGGGGTGTGGTGTTTCCACCAAGCGAACATGAAACAGAAATATTTACTAATTGCACTGAGTTGCGAGTTGTAACCGGTACCTATACTTGTCGGTTAATTGGAGGTTCGTTGCTGTTAGAGCGAGCATCATTACAATCTAGTGTGGATGCAGTGACACTGTACGTTGGCACAGAATTTCCCGTGGTGTTTTTAAACATGTTTGCAACTCCGCAGCAGGTCCCTCTGATTGACAGTGAAAACAATTCACATACTCGGATGGAATCGAGAAGATACTTATGCCTTCGTTCATCAGTGGTTGGATTCTGTATCTGTAAACGATATTTGCTAATATTTCTAACAATGTCTGCTAAAACTCTCACTATAAGATAAGTTAACTTAAAAAAAAGCCAACACTAAAACCGATACAATTCTCCTCTTGTTATGAGGACGGCAACCGTGGGGTAAAAGCATACTACACACTGGGGATACAATGTAGCAATTGCTATTACTAAAAGGAAATGTCAAAATCGAAGCACTTTCGTATGAATTAAAACTGATTTGAGTTACCTCAAGCTTTTGACATGTTCGAAAAGCGGCGTCACTTACCTTTTACTCAGATCGGTATGAATAAAACGTAGCAATTGCTACGAAAATTCAAGTCAGATATTCTGCTGGCTTAGACATTTAGCTTAATATTTTGTACGCACATTTTTAACATAAAACAATTTTGTTTATAAGTCGCTTAAGTTGAATTGTGTTTGTGCAGGAAAACCAAGCCAAATGCGATTGTTTCTTTTCACGCAAAGTGTGGACTATTTGGCTAATATTTTTTTAAATGAAAATGTTTAGACACAATCATTATTTCTAAGGTATTGAGGAGATAATGTCCTCAACAATTAATAGCTTTTCTTAAATTAATTAGCTTGTGAGTTCAAAAAATATTTCTCACAGGCCGATTATCGGATACAATTCCCGACAAATGAAGAAGAAATCAAACTTCACCATTTTTTAGTAAATAAAAATCATGGTTCCAACTGCTAGGTAGATTGCACGCATACTTTTTATCCAATTTTGTTTTGTTCAATTTACCACAAAAGTCGCTACACTCTCAAGGGAAATTCAAAAACCCAAATTTACTGGCCAGGTTTGACAGGAACTGCAAGAAAAGTACACGCACAGCGAAGTAAATGCTACGTTCGATTTTTCGAACTTACTTTACCAAAGTAGGTTTTTATTTATACCGATTCGAAGCAATTTACTTAGGCTGCAGCCACGTCCCACGTAGTGAGCCGTGTAAAAAAAAAAGTATGAAATCGTATGGCGATGGCAACGTAAGCCCTGAGCGATCAGCAAGACGTCGCTCTCCAATCAAATCACGGGTAGAGTGAGCGAGCAATATGTCACTGAATTCTGTGGCTTTTACATGCAAAACAATAACAAATTTAACCCCTGTTTTAATATTTTTTAGCGTGTCGCTGAGCACTCATTTACGCAACCCATTCGCTCCCAGTCACTCAGACTCTACGCACTATCACTGGTCGCTCAATCGCTCTGTCGCTCGTTGCTGACTGCGTGACCGAAACCTAAGTGCGTTTACTTTGCTGCAAGGCTGCAACCTTTCATTCAAAGCAAATGCTAGTTTTTATTCATACGACCCGATCTCTACACTTTTTTCTTTTGTTCTTTCTTGTCAGCCAATACAACAACCATTGTCAAAAAAAAAAAATTGAACTGACTTGGCACGATACAATTAATGCCACAATTTCGTTCGCAAATTTTCCATTAATGTTAATTTTTTTTGTTTTTCCGGAGATCAAATCTGAGGCCTTTGTTTTATTTGGAAGATCACTTTAAAATGTTTTGAAAAACTGTTATTTCCAAATCAGTACTTTTAACGCGAAAATTATAAATTTTTACGACTTGCCAGAATTGTACATCGGTCGCCTTGAAGTATGTGTCGCTGTTTTGTTTTCAATAAATATTATGTGTTTTTGAAGCTAAGGAGGTCTTCATTAAACTTTATAGATTTCCAAAAAACTGTATGGATCTAATTAATTATTTAAGTTCATTAATAAGTTTGGTGTTTCTAATGCCCTTTGTTCGCTCTTATTTAACGTTTCAATTGTGGGTCTTAATTGCTTTAACTATACTTTTAACAAATCAAGATAAAAAAATTATCGTTCGAAAAAATTCTGACATTTGTTTTAATTTTTCAAAGATCTAGAATTAAGCGTGAACTTTTGAAAGGTGAAACCACTTTTCACTTCACAGTATCACAGAACGAGGGTTGACCCCTGGGTGGATAAATCGCTCTGTATTTGTCAAACGTTCACCCTTTAGGTGAAGCTTGTGTTTTTCTGGTTTGAATTTAAGACAAAGATCCCTCGTGCCCAGCGCTGCAGCTGGAAAAAAAATCTCAGTGCCACAAATTATTTTTTTGGGTGCCAAAAAGTGCCTCAGCGTGCCAAATTAAGAAAATCGGATATTTAAACAAAAACTATCAGTAGATTTTTGTGGCAGTTTACAAAAAAAAATTAACAAGTGTAGCAATGTTTTTAGTTTTTATTAGAAAAATTAATTTGTAATGTTTTTTAATGGAAATTTTGTTTGATATTGCGCTTAAAAAAGAGTGCCAAATTTTGAATTTTTGAGTGCCAATGGGTGCCAAAGTGCCAAATTCATTTGAAAGTGCCAGTTTGGCACTAAAGTGCCTGTTCCTGCAGCGCTGCTCGTGCCTCGTCACGCCAGTTATGCCTGTGATGACACTTTTTGTACACTCGCAAATTTTCAATTACATATGGCGGGTATTTTTCGCTAAAAACGCTTGGATTGACACATATTTTGAGGTTATAATTAACATGCGCTTAAAGGGTCGTGCCTGCTTTTAGGATGTAGTGTGGTGTCCACGCGAAGAACCCAAGTTTAACTTTATTTTCTATACCGTAAATAAACATCACACGCACATCGCCCGAATTGATATTATTTTGAAAAATTCATTCGTTTCCAAAAAGGCTACAAATATCAATCTCAATTTATGCTACTGAAATCATTTCAGTCATACACCCACTGTATTTATTGGCCCTTAGAAGTCACCTGAAACAATCTAGAAATACTCATGTAGGTAAATATTAGGTTTCTTTGTTTATGCTGGGGCGACGCACATGTAATTCACTTTCCTCTGGTATATGTGTTTGAGGATTATTGGCTTCCAATAATGTTTTATCTCTAAACGCATTTATTTTCTCGTCCTTTTTCCTTGAACGCTCATATATTAGAAGCGAAAAGATGATAGATAGACACATTGGGTATTCGAAGATGTGGAAATGGAGATGCTAATTCGGAGTGATGTATATATCGTCGAGCCTCTATTCCTGGGGGGAATAAAGATATTTAATATAAATTCACATGATGGATTGGGGATTATAATAAATATGAGCAATTTGAAAATTTATTAGAAAATTATCTTTTTGTTTGTTCCCCGTGAGTGATGATTGTATATATGGGTTTGGGTACAGGGGGTAGGCAATCTATCATGGGGGGTCAACGTGATTGGCTTTTTCCCTATCGATGGAACACACAATTTTGTGGATTCAAGTGATGTATTATTTCTAAAAAATGTTCTTTCAAAATAGACACGAACCGCTCAAATCAAAGTATACAGCGCGATGACAGTTGGTTCGACCCTACTTTTTTTTGTATTAAATTTGAAGTCACAATTTGTCTTCACAGGTGCTAAACAAAAAGCCATTTGCGTCGGAACTCAATCCGTTTCCATATATTGTTTTCACACAATTATAAAAGGTCTAAGACCTTTTAGAGACTCTGCAAAATTACGACACCCATCGATTGTATGCTGTTTGATTAACAAACCTTGTCCATTGTCCAAAAAATCCATCACCAACAGAAATCTATCTATTCGAATTGAACGCTAAAATCTGTATCTATCTGTGTGGATTTTGAGATGAACGACCTCAAAGACCGGTTTCGAACTATTGGTGATATTGTACCGATACCGACACGTCCTACTGGTTATGTTCGAAACACCCAAAGTTTAGACATCAAGTGCATTGGAAGTTTCCGCAAATCAGTCTTGTTTTGCCCCCCTTCTTCCTCTCTCTACGTCTCTCTCCTTCTGTTTATTACTTACATCAGTCGATGTCAGTGATCATCGCAATGACAACGTGTATGTAGAAGAAAGGCGTTAAAAGCAAACGGAATATAGAGAAGGAATACAAGGCGGGTCATTCACATTGAAATTCATTGAACTTATCTTTTCTGCAGCATTGTAGTATGTAGTTGCAGTTGCGCCGCTGCTGTCGTGCCACAAGGAACCCCACCTAGGCCCAACCTTTTAAATCGATTTGAATGCAAAATTCACTTCGAATAAACACAGCGAAGGGCAACCAACAATGAAAATGAAGCAAAAAGCCGCAAATAAGCACCGAGAAGAACCAAGGTGTAGTTTTTAGATACAATTCGACAGCCACCAGCTGATCAATTGCTCTCTGCCGGTTGGTATTTTGTGAAAGTGTTCACCACAGCATACGGTGTGTGCAAAGAGAGTAAATAAAAATAAACTGCTTTCAAAGGGGAATATGGAGTTTACTTTTTGTGTTTTCTTTTTATGGTCGGTCTTTGGCTGAAGAAGATACATGACTTGGTTGATGGTAGAGGTATGGTGAGGTTTGGCGCGGACCGAATGGGTATGTGTTGCCGATACCACGCCATGCCAGAAGCGGCCGGAATATATGGTACAATGGAAATGAGGGGCCGCAGCCATATAGCCGTACCGAAAAGAGTCAATGACTGAAACGTGACTGGAAAATTTAAATAATTTAGCCGAAAGTCATGTGAGGGCAAGAGCGTATGCGAAGCTCCAAAAATGAGGAGTGGTGGCCAGAATATCACAGTCATCATAATCATTATGATTGTTATCATCATTATCTTCGATTACAATGTGCGCGCATACAGTGGCATTCAAATTTTGAAAACCAACTTGTGTGCTCGTTTGGCGAAATGGAGGGAAGTTTTGGCTACTTGTGTGGTGGCCAAGTGGTCGGTTGCCTTAAAGAAAGTTAGTTGTTGGTGTGAAATAGTGTTGGCTTGGAGCTAGAACAAAAGGGTTAAGAAAAAACTCTGTCGAAGCACCACTGCTATAATGAGATTGAAGTAATTGAGACCATAAATGAAGCGGGAATATCGGACTCTCTCCTTTAAAATGATGATGAGTTACTCTGCAGTAAGAGTACCAAAAGGCTGGATGCTGTGCCACCTCCAGTCTCCAGATAGGGATGCAACTTATGATAGAAAATTACCAAAGAAAACATGCGGTACCAGCAATAGAGTTGGTGTTAATTTTTTTGTTATGGAAACTGTCAATGGCAGTGGTAAAAGATTTTGCGAAGACTAAATTCCTCTTGAGCTTGACGAAAGCTTTTTGGCTATAGAAGGACTTGTATACAGCGTGACCGTTGTGACACTAAAGTTGCAATTTGGCACTTTTTTTAACACCTTGGCACAATGAGACTACTTTTTTAAAATTTAACGATTTTGGCTCTTTTTCACAATTTGGAACAATAAACGCTTAAAACTTTCAAACTTTGAAGATGAAATAATTACTTTTACATAAATTAATTACTCTGAAGTGGCTCATAGATACGCATTGATTGGTTTGTCACTGAGCGGATTTGGAAGAGTTTTGGTACAGAGTCGGGCAAATAAAAAATCACATTGATGAATTTTTGTGCCAAAACTTGCATAATTTTGTTGTTCAAATACTAAAATTGCCACACAGCGTGCATAATGTGTTTTCAAAATTAGCGCTAATGAAAAAAAAAAAAAAAAAACCAACAGGTTTCTGCTGAATCAATGCTTTCTGCATACAATTCTATAACACGTACAGATTTGGAAGATTGGAAGCCAAGTTCTGATCTTGTCAATAAGTACAGAAGCACAGTAATAAAAACCTACTTCATGTATGTATGGTATGTTTTTTGACTGAATTGTTATAACTTTAAAAAAAATTACCAATACAAAAACTTGTTTGTTTTTTGTGTATATTTTTGATTTGAAGCTATTTCTGAAATGGCTCTTTTTTTTCTTCGTGGCCCTTTTTCTTGCTACTTTTCAAAATTCTTTAACTGCTGCTTGTATATATTTCACTTAACAGTTTATTTGCAAAATTATGAAAGCTTTCGATTTTTATGTCAAGATGTGTTTTCCTTTTGTCTCAGTGCACTCAAACAGCTTTTATAAGCATGGGGCTGCACTTGAGGTGAGAGATAATAGTTTTTGTGATTGTCTGGGTGCTTTACTTGCCCCAAAATGTCATTTACTTCAAAGGGAAGTAGAAAGGTTAACGAGTGGCCTACTTAGACCAGCATTTTTGGGTAATTGTTGCTTGTGTCCCTACTTAGAAAGCTCCGACTGCGATCATTCGTCTCTTAAAAACCATTTCGATTAATAAATATATCAATTCTAGGAGTCATTTAAGCTATAAGCTGCTGCATTCATTATTTCATGAAGAATATCTTCTGTGTCAAAGACTTATCAGTGGAATACTGTCTTGCATAGTTGTTCCTCGCGGAGCTGTCTTCAAACGTTAAAACGTTAAAAACTATAGCAGCACCGGTTGAAGAGATCTCATTTTGTGTATGAAATTGAAATGCGTTGCGAAAGCACTAAAACTAAACTTCCACAAGAGCTTCTTGAGACCCGCTTGAACTTACAAAATACTTACTTTGTAGGCTCTACATAGTTTGGGTGAATCGAGGTCTCAAGTAACAAGCCTCTTTAACTAGCCCGACTCTTAGGTATGCCTGCAAGTTGGTTAAGATTTCCTATCACTTGTGAAAGTCACCAATGTCGAAGTCTTCCGCCACTACGTTGTCCCTCTGAGATAGGCTCGATGACTCTAAGGTTCCGAAGCAATTGTGTACCTTCGTTCTACATATTCTAGCCATCTTGCCGGACTTTTCGCTATTGTTTGTGTATAGTTGAATCTTTTCCGCCAAAGCCCGTCAACGCGAAAAGGTGATGAACATTTAATGAACAGCAGACGCACCAGGACTTAACCCTTCACAACTATTCGTTTGTAAGTAACCCGAATTTTTCAGTACCTTGCATTTTATGCTAAATCCATCAGATTCAACCACCCACCAACTCAGCTGTTTTTTCTGCACAAAAAACTAATTGCAAAGCTATACGTAAATCGGTCGAAGGCGATGAAAACTTTAACAATAATTCACCGACTAGCCAACGCCACTTAAAATTTTAAACATTAATGTGCTGGTTTAAATTTCGTTCCTAAGCCATTTCTTCGTCGAAA
Source organism: Cheilosia pagana (assembly GCA_936431705.1). NCBI lineage: Eukaryota > Metazoa > Arthropoda > Insecta > Diptera > Syrphidae > Cheilosia > Cheilosia pagana. The sequence goes on along the minus strand of OW386168.1, from coordinate 27,562,211 downwards.
TGCACTTCATGGGCGAAGAGCCACAAAAGTATTGTATAGAAATAAGCAGAATTAAGTCAACTTAAGCCAGTGCGCGTCTGCAATTTAAATTAATACAGCGGCCGCAATTGTTTTGTTGGAAATTGACACCTTTGAGAAACTTAGGTGGCTTTTTATCCCCATGACACTAGCTCAAGGCGTCTTAATCAAATTGTGGTTGACGCTTAAAAGCTTGCGAATTCCAGTGAATACTTTTTAGATCCATCGATTTTGTCAGCGAAAACAAAACTAAATTTTCATATATGAATAACTAATAAACAAAAGGACCAACCATGGTTTCATAAAATTAGATTTAGAGTGGCATTCTGTCCGCATCGAAATGGCATGTTCTACCTCTCTGCTCAAATAAAAAAAACGAAAAAAAAAAATTCATAAAGCACAATGTGTACTCCTTTTCAAGCTATACACTGTCAAACAAGTAAAACAAAAATGCCTCTAATCACGAAAAGGTTGCAAAATGTCCCCCAGCAAAAAAGGAGCAAAATGCATAAAAATATAATAAATTCCTCACAGGAAAGTATCCACCATCAGTGTTGCCGCAGAAATAAAATTCTAAGGATGTAGCACAATGCGTTGAGACAATAATATACTCACAGCCAGCCGAAAAAGAATAGAGAATTCCCTTTTCTATTATTTATGGAAAATAATAAACGACCCGCTCCCGAGTACGGTTCCATCAGTGTGTATCTGTATCTCCACCAATTATATGGGAAGGATGCTGTCCTTCCGGCACACTGTTCGGCCCTCTGCGATCTCCGCACAACCCGATGCCCCAATTGGATGATGCTACAGTACGGTATCTCAACTACGCTGAAAGCTGCAATTATGTGTCTTTGAAAAATGAATTTTAACTTTTGTGAATGAAAACTATTGCATTCGGTGGGTATCTCTCTCTCTGCAGCATGCATCAGGATTCAGGACCATCAGGCAACCGAAATAAATGTCAGCATTATTTGTGTTGTTGTGTATGCCCATTTGTTTGTTGCGGATCGTATAAAATGCCACAAAGTTATTATTTTTCTGTGGTGGATTATAGTTCCGCCGAAATGAAGTGTGTGGAATGGAAATGATTGAATTGAAAGGCACCCTGCATAATGAGGCATCCACTTTGGCAATACAACATGAAAATGGATTTGTATTTGGGGTGGAGTATGTGTGTGTCCCTGGAAATAATCAAAAGTCGACATATATTTCCAAATCATGAGATGGAATGAATATCGTCCACAAAAGGATATGCATAGCGCTGAGTGAAGCGAATATTCTTTGGAACTGACCATTAAGGATAATTTGTTTGCAATGCTGAAATTCCAATGACGATGAGTGCTGGTAAATTGGATGAGTGGTATTTTGAGAGCAGAATTTGTGAAAAGGACTAGGCACACGAGTACCTACTGAGTATGCCATCGACTGAATGCGAACCTCAGATGCTTCAGAGGAATTGAATTTCAAAAACGGTTCCCTACCGTACTGCATACACGGGATGCTTTTTCACTTTTATAAGTTTTTATTTTTTCTTTGTATTGGGAGCCTTAAGCCAGTGGTCCCCGGTTCGATCCCCGAAAGAAAATAAACTATACGATCCACCTCTCGCGAACGTCCGAGGGTATAAATGGCATGAAAGAACTTCTCAATTAGCCCGTCTTGGACCTGGCAAACAATTTTGGACCGCTTCCATTCTTCCCAAAGAGGAAAAAATCAAACAAAACGAATGGTTGTGTGAAGCTAGGCCTAGGTACCTATACGGACCTGGTTGACATACATTTTCTACTCCTCTTTTGCAAATAAACACCTCTCAATTGTGTAGGCGCTACGTTATATGACAGTGCTGTCAAGCTTCTAAGACATTCCTCTGGCGATAAACACTCTGAAAATCGTACATTTTTTAAGTTGCAGCAGGTGGAATAAAAAAAATATTTTCACGCAAGTTGCGGTTGTTGCGAGGCTAACTATTCACCACTGAAAGACAGAAAGATTTGGGTACTTTTAGGTTTTCCAACGATCTTGGTCTAAGTTCCAAGAATTCTTCAACAAGCTCATCGAATGCATGTTCTGCGTTTTGCGCACAATTTTGCCCTCGAATAATCACATCACTTCGACACATGCATTAATTTAACCAATTTAGTTATTTTCCAGCAATCGATTACACCGTTTGGTTCCAGAATAAAAAAAAAATACATTCCCAAAAATATAACGCTCTGTCTTAATGAATCTGTTATAATTGATTTCCCACCCACAACGTCACACAAATCAAAGCAAAAAATACCGCCTCCCGTTGGATCCATGTATATACTTTTCAATTTCATTAATTATTCCTGATGAGCGGGAACAAAAAAAATCCCCCATAATCGACGACTCTTTTGTCCGCCATTCGCATCTTGTTTTTCAATTCTTCTCTTCGAAGTTTGCGATTCTTTTTCGGTTTATTGTTCGTGGGCAATTTTCAAAAACTCATCTAATGAGGAACAAGTAGGAAATCTAATGAATGGGATATTACCCTGCGATAAAGCTGAATAAGCACAGACACTCGACTTCCAAGTCATCGAGTTTCTTTTTGCTTCGATTCTATTCTCATTTACGCAACAGAAATTGGGTAATTGATAAAGCGAAATAAGGTGATGGCTGTGGAGTGCGTCTTGTAAATTGAAATTTGCGCTGTCGGTTTAGAAAAAAATATTTAGGTTCTGATCTGACAGTCGGTCAGTCATACGATGCCCCGCATATAAGTGACGTAAGTTGATGGTACGCTTGAATGTGGAATTGGATTTGTTACCGTATCACGCTTGCTGTTGTTTATTAGTGGAGCAATATTTAGTTTAAACTTCATCGCAATCTGTAGACTCGTTTAGAAGATATAGGAAAGTGAAGTTTTCTGGAGAGGGCTATTACATACACATAGAACGACATCATCGGTTATACTTGCATTTCTCTTCTCTGGAAAAAGTTAAAACCCCTAATACAAATTGCTTAACCCTTTACAATCACTTTATAAATTAGTTAGGTGCATGCCTTGTCCATTTGCATAAGAGCTAAGAGGGTTGGGTTCGATATCCCGCTTTTTATAATCCCGATTCTTAAAATCCCGCTTTTTATAATCTGTTTTTTTATAACCCCGCTTTTTTAAAATCCCGCCTCTCATAATCCCGTCTTTTATAATCGCGCGTTTTTTTTTAAAAAGCAACTACATTTGATTGTAAAAGCGGAATAAAAGGAAAATTAAAATAAATTAAGCAATGAGTGTTCTTTTAAATTCAGTTTATTTTAACTTTTATCATTTTTAGAGGAAGTAACACAATAAGAAATAAATAATATCAAAATAAATTTTTAAGTAATAAATATGACAATCGTTAATAGTTAAAACAAAATAAAGTAATGTTATATATAGAGTAAAAACTAAAAAACCTTCGGATGCATTTTCTTTTTGGTCGAGTATTTTTAATATTTTTACATATATTATAATAATATAATTAAAAAGCGCATATAACCAATATATATTTTTTTGATAACAATGCTTTGTAAAAAACAGGATTAGCGGGATTTGGCGGGTTTTTTGAAAAGCGGGATTCCGATACGTTTCCGGGCTAAGAATATTTGTAATTGTACTTACTAGGCCTTGGGTCCCACAGACCTGTCGCGCCAAAAAATATTTATTTACTATTCATGTAGGTCACAATATGTAATTTTGTATGGGAAATTTAGCCACTGTGAGTTCGAAAAAATTAGCCAGGATACTAAAAAATTTGGTGGATCGTTTGTATATCATCCAGAGGAGGTTCGATATGTGTGAACATTTCGTTGGAAATGTATAACTTTCTTTTTCTATATAGTGGCGCTGGCTCGTGTATATCTACGGCCACTGAACGGATTTGGATGCGGTTTTCACTGATTTATCGAAAATTTGTATCAACAATTCCTCCATCTCTTACAAGAGCTGATAATTGCAGATCTTTGTCACAGAAAGGGGGCTAAAGTCCGACACTGAAAGCTGGCTACACTTCTCTAACTTATATGACTAAGCGAAGTGCCAAACCTTAGTATTGCTTTACGTAATAGCTCTTTATCGAGCGGAAAAAAGTCTCACTTTCATGCATGCACTTCGAATCCATCCTAAAAAAAAACATCCTGGTGCTCCACAGGGTGGACTTTTCTGACCGTTAACATTTTTTTAATGACGTAAAATAGCAACGTTCTTTTTACTATTTACATTTTTGAAGAGCAACAAAAGGCTCTAAAGTTTAAGAGGGTTGTTTCTGGTTCTTATGTTCCCGTATCCTGCTGCTTGCAATTAGACAGTATGAATCTTTTTCTGTTGTAATTGGATTCTGTATCAGTTTCGGTTTTTTTTCACTTCAAATAGTTTCCTACTGCTACAAACTAGTTCGCTGTCTAAAAGTTGAACAAACTCTCCATATTTTTTTTCCGGGCTCAATCAATTTCTATGTATTTGTACCCATTTAAAAACGGATAAATTGGATTTTCAGCACAACTCCCTAGTCCCAGCGTGTAAATCAGGCCAAAAAAAGGCTTTCCCTGGAATCTTCTGATCATAAAAATGTAGGTAAGTCAGAATCGAGATCAACTCAGGATCGGCTTAGTGCTTGTTTCATCTTGATACCCTGGTCTGTTGGTTTTCGAAAACGTCAAAACATATTTGTATTGATCAAAAATTGAAAGGCGAATTAAAAACAAAATTTTCAAATTCTTTCTTAACAAGAAAACCTATCAGCTGTTTCCTGGCAATCAAATTAAATACTATTATCGCCAGGCATATCTGTATATGAATTTCGCTATGAATAAATCCCCAAAGAGTCGATATAAGACGAAGTATCATCCTACCTATACATCTACACACCCACAGCCATAACTGCCACAACAAATTGACATTAATGGAACTCACAAACGCATTAAAAGTCACTTTGATATCTTACAGCTGCTGCTTCGTATTCGCTCGCTTCGGAAACATATTCGGACCCACAGACTGGGATATTATGTACCTATACCACTACCATCCCCTGGGTGGTCACGTAAATAAATAATCTATTTAAGCGGTTTAAATGTTTGGAAGTAGCTCTGGCATTGATTGATGATGGGGCCCTCCAGCCACATACACTCTGGCCATTCTTGGTCGTTTTCACTTTCTCAAAATGGACTGACATTAGACAGGAATTTGCCCATCTATGGTGGGTCTATCGCAAAATTCATTATACAGAGAAAGAAAATCGTCTACAACAGGAATCCAATCCGAATTTGAAAACTTCTTCGATTAGTTTTGAAGAGGTTTTCAAAAGTTCCTCGACGGTGCGGTCATGCGGTGGGCCCGAAGGAAATTAATAAATTTCCTCCCTGCATGACAGATCATCATCAATGTCATCATCTGTATTATGGAACCACCGGCGATGAAGAGCGCCAATCGTCATTGAGACCGAAATGAACCGAACCGAACCTCAGCCGTAGACAAGACGACCGACAGTGTGTTCGCTACGTGTCATCGCATCGTATCTGAAAAGTTTCATCGTCGAAAACATTTCATTTGACCTCAATAACTTCAACGTCCGTCAGCTCGCTCATAAGCGAGTATTTGTGTGACTGTGTGTGCATTTCAGCTCCAAAAGGGAATCGCCGTAGAAAGAGAAATGGGTTTGGTAAGCCAAAGCCAACAACGTCGAAAAACTTTCACACAAGTTCAAATTAAATCTCAATAACAAGGCGGGCAAAGAATCGTGTTGTTCAGGTAAAGGAAATCGGTTTCTATTGTCTTCATCTAAATCGCTGCGAGAAGAAAAGAACGTGAATTTTTTGAAATGAATTGCCTGGTGGTGGTGAATCCAAAGAAGTGTGATTTTTATGAAGGTTGTGTTCCGCATCGAGGGCTTCTTGAATCGCATTGCGATGCTGTGTAATTTGTGAGGGCACTTAGGCACTTAGTTGAGTGTTGACAATGATTTAGGCGTGCGAAGCCAACACAGAACTCCAGGTGTCAACTGCAAGGGTGGAGAATTTATTTTCTTTTCATTCAAGTGCCTTGGGTGGTAGTTTTATACAGGAGTCGGATGAGCATTCGCTTGGAAGCGAGGAGCGTTTAATTGGCTTATAGGGTATAACAAGTGAACTCAATGAGTTTACCAAGACTTCAAGTCCCCCAGTTAAGAGCTACTTAAGTTCTATAACCGGATTAAGTCAATCCAAAGGAAGGCAGATGTGCTCGTGTGTAATCTGGATAAGAGAATGCGCGGTTTGTTTTGGCCCGTTGATAGGACTTAGCAGTTGGCATTGATGGCAATTTTTTGGGGCACAGGTTGGGTAGGCTTTTCAATTGTTTTTCGGTCTCAATAGCAGCCATACCTATGCAGTTATGTATAATTGGTTTGACAGATCATCCTGTCGGAGCTTTTCTTATTTTTATTTCGTTTTCTGAATGATTTTTTACGACAAATACTTCTTTTTCTTTGTCTCTCACCATTTTTGGCCATACTTCCATGTAGTCTATTCAATATATTGCCGTCTATCACCGCTGGTGATTGATGCGGGTTTTTATTAATTGGCGGTTGGCTATTTCTTGAGCCGCAATGCGTCTTCAAATAATGTCGTACGGTTTGGCCAATCGATCCGAAAATGTTGAACTGGCAAATCTGGACTAATAGTTTCCATGAATAGTTAGATCTGTGAAAAGACCTAAATCCAAAAAAAATCTAGGATACATGTTTACATCAAAATAAATTATTTTAAAGTGCAGACTTAACGTCATAATTAAAACAAAACTGGTTGACGAATTAAACTTACAAATTATTATTTTTTCAGTTCACAAAACAAAATTTTGAAAATTTGTTGCAGCAAACATACCATTTTAACAATTTTTGCTCTTTACACTGAAGATTTCTGTAGATCGGATTTTCAGCCAACAATAGCAGCAATATTTGAGAGTTGCATTTATTTAATGAATTTAGTTCTTTAAATTTCCAAACAAATTTATTGACGGAATTCCTTCTTTTTATTTTCTAAACTAGAAGTTGTAAATGCAATTTCCCGGGTATTTTCAGCATAAAGTGCTTAATCTGTCGTTTGAAAGTCGCCATCTTTTTACAGTTCGTAACTTTGGGTACAGAAAGTTATGAAAGAATTAGACGGATTAAAGTGTAATTTGTTTCCTGGAATATACTTCTTAGATGCACGCTTTTCCACGACTGTCTTTTAGCGAAGTTTTACACGAGAAGCAACCTTGACAGCAACGCCGACATCGACGGTAGATCTTATACCTTGATTCCATGTTTCTGTGCGAAGGCTAGCCAGTACCAATCTTACTATGGAATTTCGCTTTCTTCCTCCCAATATGCATGCGTTGAATTTGTAGGAGCTTCAGCACTGAATTCCAGCAGTTTACAAATTATTTAGAATATCAAAGACAATTTCAGAATTTCGATTGTCGTTCTTTTCGTTCCTGCTGCCAAAGTTGCTGTTGTTTATATAGCTCAATACTGGTGTTTCTCCCATTATATGTTCACACTGTTGAAATTAAGTACACAAACTTATACTAGGTGCGTCAAAAGTTCCAATTTTTTTTGAAGACGTTTTGGGGGTATTTAATTTGACAGGGTAACATGTTTTTGACCGCAGGCTATAATTATGTACCTTCGCATTTATATAACAATACATTTAAAAAATACCAGAAAATGGCCAACTCATTAGACACAAAAATAAATAAATGTCTCAAATTATTTCCATCAGCATAATTGGAAACCTTAAATAATCTACCTAGTTAAGTAAATCTGACAGCTTTTTGACTTGATGTGTCTCAATTTTCATTGGCCTAAATTGGTTAGATGAAGAGTTTTTTTGTCAGTTGACGTTTTTGGAAGGGTATTTTGACAAATCTATAGTTAAGTATCTTACGACTGAGTTTTTCTTGCATTTTTTACTGGACTTTTAACGGAACCCCGTTCCAAATTTTTTATTATAAAGTAAGCGAACTATAATTTTACATTTAGCTTGAAAGCTTTGGGCACATATTGGACTTTTTAGCTTGAGTAGGTACATATACAATGTTACCTATCTTTGTTGGATGTTTCTCTCCGTCATCTGTCAAATCTGAGTGACATTTGAATTTGAGTTAAGTTAACAAGGAGAACAACTTGGAACGCGGTTGAAACCCCATTTCATTAATGGCAACACTTATTGGAATCTTGTGGAACACTGCATAGAATGAGTTCAAATGTATTTTGTTCATCTTTTTGGTTTTAAATTGCAAACATTTGGTTTACAAAATACCTAGCTGTTAAGTTGGACACTCATATGAATTGCATAAATACCCAACGAGTCATAATTGATTATGTAATGGCATTTTAACATCAGCACAAAACCTCACAAAAAAAAAAAGAAATTAAATGTTCACCTAATGACATACATTTTTAGCGTCCGCAATTTTCCTCGCAATTGTTGACATATTCCAAGTACACACACAGAAAAAATGAGATGATTTAGCAGAAAATTGCATGGAAACATAATTTCATGGATAAATTTGCTTTTAATTTCCATGAAGGTTTTTTTTCCTTTTATTTTGTATACGCAAAGGGGAGTTACTAATATGTGTTTTTGTTTTGTGTGCCTGAACATGTGTATTGAATTTTTCCCTTTTTTTCTTTGAAAAATAAAATATTAGGAATGGTGGGCGATTTTATTGCAAGTTTTATTAAAGGGTATTGAAGACAAAAGGATGTTTGATTTTATAGACAGCTAATTTTCATAATACCAGTTTTTCCTCCGAAATTTTTAAGCTGTTGCAATAAATAAATATTTTGGCGCGACAGGTATGTCGTCTGTGGGACCCAAGGCCTAGCTTCTCACGACCATTCGTTTTGTGTGAGTTTTCAATTTGGGACGAATAGAAGGGATCTACAGTTTTACGCCGAGTCCAAACGGCTAATTGAGAAGCTCTTTCATGACAATTTTACTCTCGCCTGTTTGTCAGACGTTCGCGAGGGGTGGCGCAGTGGAAAAAACCTTAAGATGTAATTTAGTTCTTTCGGGACTCCTACCGGGAACCCCTCGCTAAATAGCCCAACACACTACCACTAAGCCACTGCGCTGTTGCAATACTGAGATCATATTTTGAAAGAAAAACTGGCAAAAATATATTTTGTTAAAATGATTGCTTTATATAAAAACTATTTAATTCGAATCGGCTGTTTAAAAAATTCGTTATGTAAGCTACTTTCTGGACAATTTCCCTTCAAACGTTGACAGATTCTTTGACCGTTATATAACTTTATGCCGCCTTGGTAAAGCTGTTGCATATCTGGGTTGATACTTTTGGTGGTCTTTTTCCAATTCTTTAAAATTAAAAAAAAAAACATTTCTAAACAAAAAACATTCACCATCTAACAAATTTTCTTTTTTTTCATTACAGATACAAAAGTCACGCGTCTGTACCACTAACACAGCGGAAGTGTTTAACTGAAAAGTGTTTTGTTGAAGATTTTCGTTTTTATTTATTTTTCTCTGGTGTTTTCCATTCCATACCAATTCTTTTGTTACATAGTTTAAAAAAAAAAGAATCAAAAGCAATAATTGGAAATAGAAAAAAAGTGATATGTCAATTTTGCATAATTTTCTTGGTGATATAATTTAAGTGTAAAAATAAAAGTAAACGGAGTAAAAAAAGTTCAAAAATACATCACGCAATTACATATAACACAACCCAAACGCCGTCAGTCGGTGTGAACGGGGTGTAGGGGGAGGAAGTAGTGACAAGCCCAATTTGTCACATTTTTTTTTTATTTTTTGCTGTTACTAAACTACAGCTGCTGTCGGAAGTGCTGTGTATACGTTTTGCGTTGTTTGTGTTTTTTTTTATTGGCTTGAATTCCCTAAATCTCGATAATGGATCCGCCTATTTGTTGTGGATCCAGAAGGTCGAGAACTTCCCCAGCTGCTGTCATGGGAAAGCACCTGTATAGAATAAATAATATCAGTTTGTGTGTAGTTGTAATAGCCATTGTCGCCTTAAATAATTTGGGATGCTGTGTAGCGGCCGCTGAGAGAGCAACGCAGATTCTACCATTAATACCAGGTATGTAACTTTGTTTTGCTGAATTTTATTTTTATATGTAACTAGTTTAGTTGGGTCCTTTATATGAAATTTGATGTATGTCCGTGGGGAAAAATGAATTTCCACTGGGTGGGATTTTAACTCGTACCATATCTACCTGGGGGATGTAAAGGAAAAACCATCAGGAAGGAATATACATACATTCAGACGGGTACGCGATGCTTATGCTCTTTCGTATTCCTACTCCCATTCTACTAGGCACACGTTGGTGATTAATTTCTCAAACTAAATTCGTTTTGGTCATTTTTAAGTTAGAAGTGTATTCAGAAGACTAACGATTTTTTTAATCAAATTTTTTTCTGGAGCTAGTCTTCAAAATTAACTGACTGATGGATAGAGAGCTTGGGAGTATTCTTAGCCTACTGACTGCTTTCTTGCCGACACCTACAAAAGAAAGCGTTAAAAATGAAGATCTATAGTATGTAGAAAGGGGTTATTAAGACACCCGTTCTGATTCGGCATACAATTTTAGGTTCAGTCCTTTGCTAAGAAAAATATGACGTTGGTAAAAAATGGACTTAATGCGCTCACTAATTTTTGTTTGTATCCATTGTTAATTGCCGGCTCTCGCTATCTTCGGTAATAATTGGACTAGGGCTGGGTTTAATTTAGTGCTATATTTTAGTACTCTAGCAGTCTTAAATTTTAACGGTCTCAAACTATCACAGGACACCACTCTTATAGTCTTTCACTCTGTAAAAAAAATTGGTCACTGCATACGTTAGACAGCATGCGTCAACACAGACTTCCAAAAGTGCACCATAGCAATCCACGCAACAAATAATCTAGTCAAGATTTAGTTGAAACTTTCTCAGAAAATTCCAACCTGTTTGGATCATTTAAATTACAGTTTCATTGAACTATAAACAACACCTCTTGTACATGCCTTACCATCGATTACCACGTTGACTTTTCCAAACAAACTTAAGTTGTTAACTTGCACCAGCCATGCATCATACTCGCATAATAATTGACCTTCCATGCATGCTTCCATCCACTAACCGTTCGTCAACCATAAACGTGTTTCTCCACCCTGTGGCTGTGTTTCTTGCATAAATTATTAGTGCATTTCTAGGAGTTCCATATACACTTATACGCATATTGTATAGGCGAGGTTTGAGCATGCAATTTCTCTGATGCATAAACTGCTTGTATCTGGTTTCATGCAGAAAAGTTCTGATGTACAGTCCTACACACGGTTGTGAGTTCTTTTAATCCATGCCAATCGTTTGGAATAGGTGGAAAAAAGTTTCTTCTTGTTGTTGTAGACAACGATTTACAATTTCTAAGCAGGTTCCTGGAATTGGCTAATAAATATTTATTCCTTCCTAATTGCGAAATTATTAAAAAAAGAAAATAGATACAACATGTTCATGTATTCTCGGTGTGATACTTTTCCAAACGAAATATTTTTCCCTCCATAGAAATAGTTAAACGCAGTGTTGGATGTCGTTGGGAGGTTTTTGTTCCTCCTACATGTTGTTGAATATATGAAAATTGTTTTTTTTTTTAAATAGTTGCCACTAGTTAAAATTAATTGTAAAAGACAAAATTGAATAAAATTTTTTGATTTTATATGTATGTATGTTTTTTTCTTAAGTCAATCAAATTTGTCACGAAAATAGACCGAAGAACTAAATACCTATCTGTCTGTTTTTTTTCCGAGTGTCATTTTTTTAAATTAAAATATCCCACGACCAACGAACACTGTTAACGCAAACTTAGAAAATCTGAATGTGTCCACAACTTTCGAGCAAATAAGTATTAAATGTAATTTTTTCCGCAATCGGATAGAGTTCAAACAGCGAAAAATATCCCAAAAAGTAACGAAAACACAAAAGATTTGCAGAAGCTGCAGTGTTCTGTGGTCGAAAGACAAATCCTGGTTAATTTAGCTTGAACATGGCTGCTTCAATAAAACAGGGCGCAGCTAGGATTATAATTTTTTACGTTCGAAATAGAAACATTGAACGTGCCTAATGCATATCTCACAGTGAACCACATGTTTCAACATTTGCTCTCATCTAAAACTAGATGAAACCAATACGAAATTGGTATTTTGGAACAATTTAAGGGCAGGAAAATTGTGAGTATTTTTTCAAATAATACGTTTGCGAAAAGTGAAATTCTAGACCTTTCAATGGGAATTTTTATATCCAAACATCTCTTAACACTGTTTTGAAAGGAATTTAAAATTTAAAATTTGCACTTGCTTCTCGCTGGTTATACTTAACTTAATTCTTATGACACATAACAACATGTCGACTGTCATAAAAATTATTGGGGAATTTCTGTCACTAGCTCGTACCCAATCCATGAATGTTAATGACCTAACTTTGCGGTAGGATCATTAAACAACCATATATGCTAATGAGATTCATGAGGTTAAGGTCAGCCAGAGCGCAACTATCTGTGAAATGTATCCAAATCCAATTATTCCCATGCGTTCGTTAAGCAAGATGCCTCCATAGGCGCATTATGCGATACAAAAGGATACCGGATATGGCAAAACCAAGCTCTCACACCCTGTTCACTCGGCTTAATCACAGGTATAAGGTCGTAGTCACCGCACAATTATCCAGTCGAGCAAATAGCAGCACAATCTCCTGTACATCCCACTTAAGTCATTGTGGTTGCATTTGCACATATGACCACTTGACATGTTGTGTACATCGAAATTCCACAACACAAAAAAACCGCAGAAAAGTTTCTTTCCCATGCGACTACCACGTATATCTTTACGGTACACATCCGTACCGTGTATTACAACACTCGGCGCATCGAAGGAGATGTGTCAATTCACACTTGGGTCGAATTGCTCGTGAATTGATTTATATCTTTGCAGCTAACGATGGCACGGCCAAAAAAGTTATTAAATTAGTTTTGAAAGGAATGCCCACACGTACGCGCGCCGTCCACCCATATAAGACCGCCAAAGTAAATGAAAGTTAAACATTTACACACAATAGAGACGATACGATGCGATGATGACACAATAGTATTAGCAATAGAATCGTTATTAGTTTTATTATTCTATCAAAGATAATGGCATCTTCTCGGTGCGGCAGCATAGAAAAACGTGTAGATATGTCAGCGCAACGACTAGAAAAGAGATTGAGACTTCCTGATTGTGTTAGAGGCGATCAATTTAGTTCAGCCGTTCGTAGTGCCAGCCTATGGCTTATTTATATGCCTCTTCCCCTGTCGCCACTTGAGGTCATTCGATTACAACGAGGACAATGGATGGACAACAACAACAGCGACAGCAACTACAACATTTGTTGGATAGTATGACGAAGTTAGTCGCAGTTGTGTAACCGTAGCCGTAGCCCTTACGTCCATGCCATCGAATAAGCGACGAGGGAAATAAATTGTAATCACTTGAGGATGCCATCAATAATGGACTTTACCCGCGCGTTGTTGGCTATCCGTATACAGATGCGAGTATGCAAGACTGCGGGAGTCGGATTGGGAATGCAATTTTTTACAATTACCACCGAGAAGTGCTTAAACATTTACGTACGCGTATAGATGCGGGCGTATTGTATCTGCCTTTATTGAGTGTCAGTTTTAGAGGTGACAGTTGTTAATCTTCTCTTCTCTTTTTTTCGGCAGAAAGTGAGTTGGAAGCTGTTCACTTCGGTGCTAAATTTTGGTTTAATGGACGGGGAATGGGAACATCGTGTTAACACACAGTTGCCGTTGTTTGCATGGACATCAATCATGGTTTTGTATTTCAAGGCAATTCACTTTGACAGCTGATGAGGGGCATACCTTTGAAATTGGCTGGCATAGCAGCGGGGTAGGTGAATTTGTGGATATTGCAGTTTGCCGTCAAGTTCAGATGCAACATGTCTCACGTCACATATTCAATGGTGTGGTATTTTCGTAGGATATTTGGTTAAATTTGTTTCCAATTGGCGGCAGTGCTTTTTAACAAAATAAAGGTACGCGCGGTCAAAAGTTGAGAGCTCTAGTACCACTCACCATTTAGCAATTACCACTTTGTTAGAAAACAATAAACATAATTGTGGTAGCTATGACTGCAAATCTATAAAGTACCCTCCTGGTTGGAATTTAAGAAATAACCCCTCGTCTTAGAGTACCCAGCTGTAGTTGTCAAAGTAAATCTGAAAAAAGTTCACGGCTGAGTCGCACGAAACTCTTCCCTTAATTGCAAACTCGTTCCAAATAAATGAGATTGCTAAGCTTTCAAGCCCCAAAGTTCCCTTACAAAATTTGTATAGCAATCTGTTTTCGGCACTCGTTGTTATCGAAGTCCTCGTGATTTTCTTGGAAGTTGGTGTTTCTCCAGTTCGTTGGCCCAATTCACTTAATGTACCTTAAGACCTGATACTGAACGAATAAATTGCTCCGCCACATATTTAAGATACTTATGATGAAATTCAGAAGCAAGTTCTAACCTAGAAATGGAGACGATAACGTTTGTTTCATTATGGTTTCGTTGTGGTTAGAAGCAAATAAAGTAGATTGCATTTTTTTGGTAACAAACCCACCAGATCTTAGATCGAGGGCTGACGTTTGCATAATTTTCCTCATCGAGAAGGCATTCGGTCTGGAATTAGCACCGGTCCGACTCTTTGTCAAAGCTGTTAACTGCTGGCAGTACCTACGATGCCTTTTGGTAATTTACCTAAAGAGCTGCGGTAAACAATGCACCATGGAAACCGGTTTGGTTGATCTGAAGTGGTCTTCGATGATATAAATCTTTTATGACGGCAAGGAAATTAATGCAAATCTAAAATGCTCCCTTCTTTGTATTTTACTGGTTCACAAAAAATATTAAATTGTTCCAATCGGGCAAGTAAAGAGTGCGTTCGATTTCAAAATTATAGGCAGTTCTTAAAGTTATTGTTGTGAATGGGGCGACTTTGTTGGAAAACGTATCACCCACACAATTTTGTTAAAAAATCATCTAAAGCTGCAAGAAAAACAAATTGGCAAGGTAGAAATTCTTATGATTGATGCTTTGGCGTAAAAATGTCGAATCCGTGGTGTTTTCCACCAAAAATGCAAACCTTGTAAAGTGGGTTCTTAGTTTCCAAATAACTTTACAAAATAAAACTGGACAATTTTCGAACCGAACTTGAGGTTTAGCCATTTGCTTCCAAAATTTTTGAAAAGATCATCGTTTTTATTTAAGAAATCGAAACTTTTTTTAAGTAGTCACTTAAAATACTGATTTGAATTTTGTAAGGGTTTAAGTATAAGTCAATTCCCAAGAGTTCAAGCACCTCTCATCTCTGAAAACTCAAACAGTCGGTGCCCTTTTTACTTATTATGTGAAATTGGTAATTGTACCGCGACCTTTTGGTCTATTGTACCAACTGGTTACGCCTCAAAGTTGTAGGTATATCGCCAAAAGCGTATGTCAAAAGTATGACTATCCTAAACAATGCATCATTTCAATCAGACAGTAGCCAGGAACCGACTAGTTTCTAACTTAGCTCATCCCACGCCATAAAAATACACCATATAATTAGCGACATTTACCACAGACTGGCATCACTTATATATGACTCTTCTCAGAACTGTAAATCCAATTTTCGTTCATCCTACACGAATTAGTTGCAATTCCTACCGAGATATACCTACCTACCTAACAAATTTTGCTTTTCTACTAATAAAGGCCTAAGTATGCAATGCTAATGCACTGCGAATAATACGAGCGCGTTTAGTTTTAATGATCGAGAGCGTGGGACAACATTCCCTCCCATTAAGTCCGAGCACTAAAAATCGCTGCTTTGCCTCTGTCTGCCGTCTCGTCCCGCACGAATTTAACAAAACATTACGTAAACAATCGCAATTTATACTGCCAAAGAGAAGAAAGTGTAAGTTCATTCACTGTTCCAGCAGCCGATTTCACATCGCGCACAAACAAGTAACCAAACGAAGTGTAGGTAGGTAAAAGACTCACAACAATGGCGGGCAACTACAATAGTTGTAACAATACACACAGCATTCATAGGTCACCCAGAGATCAAGATTATAATGCAGCATTTCCGCACCAAGTTGTCGTAGTCGCCCCCCGCAATGCAATGCTCTGGTAAGGCGAAGAAAAAGCTAGAAAAGATAAATATGACATTTTTCGCTTCGTGGTCGTGGGCATCTTTTGCACCGAAGCTGCACTGCCACCATCTCTCCACTCACAGGCACACACACACAAACCCTCACAAAACTGTGCTGAGCCGGGCATTCAGCTGGCTCTGAACGAGGTTGAAAATGTACAATTTCACTGCGAGTGTGGTGGCTTTCCTAGACCAGGTTGCCTTACCTTTGAGCCGTGTGGTAAGTCTCGCTTGTAGCTTTGGTTTTGCCGTGTCGTTTCGTCTTGTCAATCGTTGCATGGCTGAATTATCGTTGTTCTCTATTCTATGGACTCTTTGGCATTTTCCCATCACACCATCATCGTCAACACAGCACATAATCATCATCGTCGCAGCTCGGTTGGTCGCCATTGCTATAATAGCAAAAGTATCTGCAATATGTAGTTCGCCTCGGGTAGGTATGTACGGTGGCGCAGCCTGCTGTTTCTCTATCTCTCTCTTTCTGAGTCGTTTCTGTGTATTCATCATCATTGTCTGCAATTAACTCTATTCTCTTCTTTGCAGTTCATCTACCGGTTGATAACGAGCTAAAAATTAAACCGGTCGGTGCCTGGCACCGAGATCTCCATCCGACCGACCAAAGTGATTGCGGTCGCGTATTTATTTACAACATACCTACGCGCTACAATTTATTTGTTGTTTTTCTCTCTCTTTCGCTGTCATTTGAGTGTTGTTGGTGCTGGTGGCTTTGGTTTTCTTGCTTATGTCGCAGTAAATAGAGGTGTAGCTGGCACAGGTTGGGTCTTGGGTGTATAGAACGTTGTTCAGGCCGCCGCAAAGCCTGGCTTTGAAAGTCAAGTATCTCTGTATGCACCTTATTCCGATGGTGATCTGCGGGTTTTGTCGGTGAGATCTGTTTTTTTTTTTCTTGTCTGTTTTGTGCATTCAAGTCGTACGACCAGCCATGGTAGTTGATAGCTTTGACATTTGGCGACTAAATTCCTGAGTCATAGGCGCGCGATCACGAGAGAGCGGATTTGTTATGAAGTGCATTTCAGATGTTTGATGATTGAAGAAATCTGCCTAATTTAATAGCCTAGGGATTTGCAAATAGACTTGGACTTAAGCTCAGTTAATATGATCGTGAAATGCAAAAGGTTATCTAGCTCGGAGGACCACGCGAATTATTATGAAGAGATTCATATAAATTGCAGATCGTTCAGAAATGACAAAAAATTTCTTTAGAACGCAACTATACTCTTGGGTATTTGTCAGACGGTCACGAGGTGTGGATCAGTAAACATTTCCTGAAAGCCTCGCTCAGAAGTCGTACACATTTACCACTGAGTCACAGATCATATCAATGGGAGACGTAAGAACCGAATATTCGACATCTATTTATCAAGACCGATGGACCAAATCTAGTACTTTACTTAGGGACTGACTAACAACTTCAAAATGATATTGAAATCTCTTCCAAAAAAATTGCAGTGTTACTTTTCTGTGACGATCAAGAGTTAGATCTAGTTTGCCCGCCCTCTCTTTTGCCTTGCATTGAAGTCTTGAGATTTATTCTTCAACTATGGGCTCCAGATACTTTGGACATGAATTGTTTGCGGAGGGCAGACAAACCGCTATCGGTGCACAGATTTATTCCAAGGGAATAACACTGCGTATCTGATTGGAGTCACGCGATCACACTCATATCACAGACCTATGTGAGTTGTTTTTAAATTATAGCCAGCACAGACATCCATATGTACTTCCATTGTTTCTTTTCTTTTTGTAAAAGCAATCGTGGGTCACTCAATTAAAGTGAATGAGAACCAACCGCCTGATGAAGCCTCCTAGTCCTACATCTGATTGCTAAGCGCTCACTTAAACGATCATCAGATGCCCAGTAGTTGAACCAATTGAATGGCCGCCATATCAATGGTTGCCCAATGAAGAGGGATAGCAAATTGTATTGCGACTTGATGGAGATCCTTTCAGATGCACTGCCCTGTTTATAGGTCAAACCATACCGCTTGTGGCTTGTGCTTGAATTAAGTTTCACTCTCGTAAAGCGTATTTTGAAAGTTTCTTTCGAAGCAAAAACCATAATTGAGGTTAACCTCTATTAATCGTTCTGCGTTCTCGATGTCGCATGACATAATTTCGCCACTCATGCTGATGATGACTAAAATGAAACCAGAATTGCTAACGCAAAAAAAAGAACCAAAACAAACAAAAAAGAACAATTAACAACAAAGAAGCAAACAAACCAATTTATATACCCCGTGCGATATACCTAAGTATAGCACCACGCCCTGACGCAACCTCGACAAGCACTCGCCTTACACGTTACCTACACACTCTTTCCTGTCAATCTGGTCGATGACGAAATCGCAATTTAACGTCCCTAACCCTGGCTGGTACGGTAACGCTTCCATACTCTTGAACAAAAATGTCAGCAACAAAATGGAAATAAATACGAGTGCACGAGTGCACTAAATTCCCGGCCATTACGTCGGCGTCGTCGGCTTTGTGCCGTATTCCTAAATAGAAAAATCACGTTTTTGACTTTAATTTGTTGCACATACTACAAATAGATGTATATAGCACATGCAATCGTGGTAGTATGGGAATGTTGCTGATTTTGGTTTGAAACCAGTTCAGATAGCGCGCTTGGTATTTATTAACGATCACCGATTGCTGCTGCGATGGAAATTCTCTCACGATCAGTCAGTCATTAGGGAAACGCTTAAACTTTAGTATTTGGCTTAATTATCTTCGAAGAGGATCTGCTTAGGCGGGCATGGTATTTGCAAGGGTTCACTAGGTGCACTGCTCTGGTGTTTGGGAATGTAAAGCGATTTCAGATGTTTGCAACAAATCCTGGCTTAAGGCACCAATTACCAAAGTTTTAAATATACCTGTAGTTAGTTGCTTCCCGTTCAAACGTCATCAACCGATAAGAAATTTAAATAAATTCACATAGGTGCCTTAGAACATATTTTGAAATAAAAGAGACATTTCCCACTAGAAGCTCGCATTTGGTATGTCTATCTACGTGATCTTTGTATTCATTATTTGACCCCCTTTAACATTTTCAACCAACAAAAATTATAAATGATAAATGATATCGCTATTCTACTCTACCCTGTGATATTTGACAAGAGAAAAATGTGACGTAGTGTGACCGCACAGCTATTACTGCAAGGGAAGCAAGTTCTTTCAAATATTAAAAAATCTGAAACAAATTTAGAACCTTATGTGACGCATATTTTGCATGTTTTTTCTTACACTCAGCATCGCCCTCGGAAATTTGAATATCTTTTTCCTATTCGCATAATCTTCGTCTAGATCTTCGCATTTTGCTCTTCCGCGTGATCTTTAGCGAATCGCCGGCGATTCTTCCATTGATATTTGGCGAAACGTTTAACCATTTCACACGATAGATGTATGTTTCGCCTAGGGTTCGTCGGCGAACGAAATCCGGTCTTAAGCCAAGTATCAGCCGCGCCGCTAAGTGCGATATCATATTTAAAACTGGACACGCGGCGCTTTTTTTCTTGATTATGTTTGATTGTGGGTTTAAGATGGAAGGTATGGTGCAGTCAAAAGTTGTTATATACTCCATTAAGGGCTCGTTCGTAATAACACAGTTTGTTAAAAAAGGATAAAAGTCAGCTAGGAGCTGTATCCGCTACTCAATGTAAAATCCAGCTAACATTTAGGTACGCGTTTTGGTTAATTAATTGCAATTACAAAGCATTTATATGTTCTGCTGTAACTTCGTCCTCGTTGCACATTCTGCATCCCGACCAAAGCTCACAGTTTCAATTTCAATGTCCCATTTCAAAAATGACATTGGCACTGACACTGATCATCATCAAGTGCGTCGTATCTATTTATTATCAAAACAAATTTCCATATCCGGCTGCGTTGTCAATCAAAACTTCAATCACGTAGGTACCAATGGCGGGCTTCCGTCAAAATGGTAGGAAGAAACAATTAAAATTTTATAAATTAGTATGCCATGCCACACTTAACAATATCGTGGCCTCCCTAGGCTATAAGCTGAGCTGAGCTCATCTCTGGTTTACCGCAAATGACATTTTGCAACGCCATCATCATTTGACATTAACCCGCTCGCACAAATGTATCGGGTTGCCAGTTGGCACTTATTCAATCTCACACAGCTCTATGTAGTGCTATTGAAATGAGTAATAAATAATTGATAGCACTTTTGTATCTCATCACGATATATTGGTATCTCTCTCTCTCTTTTTCTCGGTTGAAAGTGACAACCAGCAATGCTGAATTGTTGCAATGCATCATATGGCTAATTGAGGAAGTAACCTGTTGTGGTGGCGATCTATAAGCCGTGCCGGGGTTCAAGTACTGGCAATATGATCACATTCACAGCGTCACGATCTTTTTGGTTTATTATATAGTTTATGTAGTAGCAAAACGGTAAACAAGGCAATTGTAGGGAATAATGTCAAGAGAGCGAAATATTGTCTTTAGAGGCGGTCGGTCGGGCGACATCGGCGCTGGATAAGTCATTTACACGATGCATGTTGTGAATGACAAATGTACTCAGACATTTGACGCCAAGTGTGTCGAGTGAAATCTTGACAAGAGAATTTTATTATGGACATCAGAGTTTTCTTTCTTTTTATGCCGGCTTAATGTGGCAAAAGAGTCGCGACTAATGCGTGGTTTCCTACGAGATGTTTTTGGACCAAATTGATTGCGGAAGTGCTGTTGTTGTGGAGAAATTTGTTTTTGGTTTTCTGCCTTGGCCAAAGTGTTTTACAAATCAAGGAGGGAGTTGGGTTGTCGGAAAGATTATGATCGAAATTATTTTAAAGTTTTACGTGCAACACGCACGATCGGCATTTACTTTCCTATAAGCTGTTTTTTTTCCTCTTGGGAAGGTATATACGAAAATACGACTTTCCTATATAACAGGCAGTCAATAGCGGGTTTCGGTTTTATTATTCTTTTGAATTGGGATCACAAACCTTTTTATATCCAAATTCGTTCCCTTGGATGGACCAGTGTGACCTAAAAGCTTGACTACTTTCAATGTATTTAGTTCGTGTGGATCGTTAGTTTTAAAGTGGGTAGAGGGTAAAGTCCTCTTTTAAGATTTGTCTACCAACATACGTCTTACATTTTAACACAAAAGCTCCTATGGGATGCACTTTCAGATTTCATAATAGTATTTTACTGTCCATTTTATTGGAGCTGTTAAAGTTACAGTCCAGAAATTTATGACTAAACGTTTACTGAAAAAACTGTTCACGAAATCAATCTGGGCTAAACATAATTGGGACACAAGTCAGCCAGGTGTCAGACTAACTAATATATCTATGCATAATACAGAATTGAAAATGAAGATAAATTAAAAAAATCTTTTTCTATTGCATAAACTAAATTTCTTATTTTTTTTACATAAAAAGCTTAGTAAGTTGAAAATAAGTTTAACGAAGAAAAAGTCCCTTGAATTTACTTAATGTTTTGTATGATTTTAGAGTCTGCACCTATTCAACTAAAATTACAAATTTTTCCAGCCATTCCAGACCACTCATCTGGGACTTTGTTCTTTTGATCCGTTTTCCAAAATTTGAAAATGTCTAGTTTTGACATTTTAGAAAACTGTATATCTCTTTTTGTAGATACAAAGCTTTAGAAAGCTTCAGATGTCCAACTATAAAGCTTTTTCTTTTAGCAAACCGGTTATTTATTAAGAATTTGGTAGTTGAAAACACTTTGGTAACAATTAAGTCTGTCTTAAACTACACCACAACTTCATCTTCCAGACTATGCTATATAACGTGTTCAATGCAAATCAAACACAGAAAGCAAACTAACGAAAATATCGTCTGTCTACAAATATCATCACTTTGAATAGAAATTGGAAAAATGCCAAAAATGATTTCCGCATCAATATACACAAGGAAGGGCGCATCTACTCCATATTCAACTACCACCGAGTACACACATTGTGTTGGCAAAACATGTAAAAGGTCCTTAAACCAGCAAGTGTTCTCTAGGGATGGGGTAGACGAAATATCACAAACACGAGTACTGTCTGCAGTTGAAAACAGATTTTTGTTTTTACTCATTTTTGGTTAAACAAATTTGGTCCACTTTATGAGTGGCCGCTATTATGAAATCGAGGATAGGACTTTGTACACAGCATTATTTGTCTAGGATTTTACAGGACCTGTAATATTTTCAGTTTGCAGACAAATGTGTGCCCTCTCTTACCAGGTATAGTGCAATTGCAGATAGAGTGCAGGCTTTGAGCTATTGACTTGTTCCAGTTTGAAGTTTTCTTAATTTAGCGAAGTTTTTGGAAATATATTTCATCCTGTGCGTGAGTGTAATTAAACAATTTAATTTACCAACATTGAGGTTAGCAGGTATTCCTGGAATTAGTTTCACTCTGAGACGGTTTTTAGACGTTCGCAAAGGGCGATTAAGTGTTTTTTCTTTTACAAGTCTCAAGTTCGATCTATGGAAAGGCGAACATTTGAAACTTTTTCCACTTCTCCAAATCTCGAGAATGTCAGGTAAAATGCGAGATTATTGAACCCCTCGTATTCGGCATTAAATTGGTTCATTCGTCTTTTATGTCTGTCACGGGTCGACGTGAAAACTGCTGGACAGATTTCAAAAAGACTGCTTTCTAGATCTATCCCAAGATTTCAAGGAGGCTAAGGCTACGAATGTCATTGCCACGCCTACTTTTTGACAATGCTTTTGACCGAAATGTTTTTTTTCTCACATTACTTATATAGGTATGGTTGGGGATTAAAATACTAACAATTCTTAGAGCCTGACACATATTTCGCTTATTTCGTTTAAGCCCCAATAAATTTTTTGGCGAATCGCCGGCAGTTCTTCCACTGTCAATCATTAACTTGTGGGCAAATGAATTTTGCTTTTGGGGGAACTGAACTAACTTTCTGGGAATTATGGTTTCAGATTAATTGGAAAATTCTTTATTTAAAGGAAATGTATGGGTACACTTTCCCAAAGTAAGATTAATTAAAATGCTTAGTATATGCTTGTTAGTCATATTTTCGAATTGTGCCACAAAACTGATGGGTTGCAAGGAAAGCATATAATATTTAAATAGTTTTGGTTCTGCATTTAAATTGTCTTAAGTTCAGGTCCTGATTCTAGGCTTGCTATAGTTGAGTTGCATATGTCATTTATATTGATTTTGAGGCATTTGATGCATATTTCTTACTAAATTAATTCGCATCGGACCAGTATTTCGGGTGAAAAGTGGCGCCCAACATAAACCCTTTCACAATTTCAGTGAATTTACTTAAAGGAGAGCCTGTAGAAAATATATAGTTAGACTTTTCAAATGGTTCACTTTTTTCCAATGGAAGATACCACCTGGCTGGAAGTTAAGAGAAGGTTCCCACGTTTGGCGCCATTTTTCGAAAGTGCTTGCACATCCTTGCACGCAGCCTCAAATAGGTTCGTCTGCATTCAGTAGCTAATAAGCTTTCCCAAGGCCATTAGCCTGTCATCTGCCACATCATCTAAAGCTGAATAAACCCAGCATTACCCTATGTAATGTTACACCAACGCGGCCCACATTTGCACATCTCTATTTTTATTTCATTTTTTTTATGGTCAGCTCAGCATTTGTGTAGACACAAAACCCATTGGGGCCATACACACACCGCACAATATTTACGTTTTTGTTTGTATAAAATACTCTGCAGCAGTTGTTGTACAAAAATTGTAACGACTAAAAAATTCTCTTTGCCAGAGACTTCACCCAGATTTAGACAGTGAAGGTTCTCCGCACACTGATGGTCATGTTGTGTGCTCTGGAATTCCTTAACAAAACGGGTGCGCAGCGGTCCAGATGGAAAGGACTTTCTATGGATTTTCCATCTCTTCCGTTTCTCTACAGAGAAGATGATTTTATTTTGTTTTCCCATCTTCATTTGGCTGGTATGTAGTTTAGTTGTACCATCTACCATCAGCTCGAGGTAGCGGGTGTTGCATAACAAAAACTCCCGGACGTCGCAAGGTGAAAGGGTGATTTTGTCCGCAGAATTTAATTGGTTTTTGGCATTTTTTTCTCTACCACAAAAAATAGCAAGAGAATAGCCGTTTTGTTCCCATAGGAGAATTTAATATTTTTTAATTTAGTGTTGTGTATAGTTTTTATTTTTTATTGTGCTTATGTATATTTAAATTGGGATTTTGTGGTTGCATTTGGTGGACAGACATTTTTTTGTTGCGTTTGTTAGGCAACAACTCTGAACCGCAAAAAATTAAAAACCAATTAAATGATGTTTCTCAATTAATTGGTGGCCGGGAGGGTGGTTATTGAAGATAATCCGATTTATTGGTGTACCACTCGGTTTATGAAGTACGCACAAGTACAGCATGTGTGGAGGGATTAGTGCGCTCAATTAAAGGCAACGGGGAGGCGAGTAGCCGGGGGCGCGCGTATATACTGCGAATTAATATCGAGTTGGTGTAATTTGTGAAATTTTTTATCCGCAAAAATACGAAATCCAAATTTCATTGCGCGAGGATATCCTGTTTATGCGGTGGCTGATGTTTGTGTGTGAGCCTTTGATGGAAAATAAAAGTCCCGACGCCATAATCGCTATTAATTGAATTATTATCCTTTCAATGAAAGTCGGAAGCAGAAGTGCTTATTGTTTTTTTTTTGTAATAAATTAATTGGTCTGACATATGAGTATGCATAAATATGTGGATATATGTGGCAATGCGTGATATAATATCTCCTCAGGCTGTCGTCGCGTCCGTTGTTTGGAAGCAAATAATTGCATTGGCAGACAGCCAATTTGACGATAATTGTGTGTTTATGACTACGAAGTTTTGGGAAAAGCATGGCTATGTAGAGAGTGTTTTCTTTTACATTGAAAGATATTCGCTTAGGGCATTATTTTGCAAATATCCATAAAGATACAGGGTTGAGATTCGAATGCTTATTTCGATTTTTTTTGGACTATTGCGGCAAGCTAGCCAAAAATGCTTCAATGACAGTGATTGGTTGTGCGATCGGTTAGGAACTGTCGGGCACTAAACACATAAGAGAATGAGACTGCATTTATTTAAGAGATGTTCACTTTAAGGAAGAATTAATTCGCATTTTCAGGAAATCCTTTTTTGCTTTCGTATGTCTATGCATGAACAAAATGGCAAGACCGAAGATCTACATCATACAAATGATTGATCTTACAAAAGAAAACCGCGTCAAACGTCATCCTCCGCAGGAACTATCCTACCTACGTATACTTTCAATACCAAATGGTGTCCAAAATTCCATACACAAAAAAAGCCCACTGAACCCAAACCAGTTTTGAGCAACTCATCGCTGATAAGAAAAACAGTGAAGCGCATTCATTTGTGTAGAGGTTAACGCACGTGCGTCGCCTTGCAGAGCCTACAAATTTGTTCAAATATTTAAATCGATTTGTAACCGACTCGACGTAAATATTGATCCATTTTTATTTGTTTGTATTAACCAAACTATGTGCACTGTGTTGACATACCGACGCGCTAATGATCATGGTGACATGACAGAAAAGTACAAATAGTTCAACTCGTTCAGCGTTGTTTGTTTGGCTTTATTATTTTAGTGGAGAATGAAAAACGATCTATAAAGGGTTATTCAATAGGACTGATCGTTGCTGGATATAAATATTTTTTTACTACAAGTTAGAGGTTTTAAAAAAAAAAGTTTTTGAAGTTGTGGTTTGTTAAGGATTTTTCAACTCAACCAACGATTGGCCATCAGTATAAACATTGACATGGTGGTTAATTAAAAGACATTGATGAAAAAATTCAATTTTCATATGAATCAAAAGCCGCACAATATTCACTCTTTTCAGTTAAATTATTGAATAATTATAAGAACTACGATTAAGGGGAAAAATAACACTGCATAAAATTTGAATGCCTGAGCAAAGATTTTAGTTCTTTACATCGTTTGTTAATCTGCTGTAATTTGGAAGCTCTTCTATGTACAGAAAGTCAATCCGCTCTGAGCTCAACTAGAACACAAAATGTCAGCCGGATTACTTATTTCTCAAATATTTTTGTTTTAATTTATAAACATTCAATAAATTTAATCAAAACAGTTGATTCCGACAGTTCTATAAATTTTCGAAAATCGAAAATTGCAGCACAGAAATAACCATCATCCACTTCGCCTTCTTTCTACCCTTTGCAGTCACTGGCCAAATCACACATTTTGAAAGTGCGCGGCGGTTCTGCAACCATGACGCGAACACAACACGGTGTCCGCTTTAAAAACATCGCATGTCTTGAACGTACACCTATGATGTTTTAACAAAACAGAGCTACTGTCGAAAATAATCGCTTTTTGCATTTTGTTTTCGCATTTGATCAAATAAGTCCTGTTTTCAATTTATTGTCGTTCAGCTTATGTACGGAGCAGAAAGATGAATGATAGCTCCAAATACTTGGAGAAGTATTGCCTTAAAACGGTTTTGAACTCTTTTTTATTGATTCGGATTCATGAATTCGAAGCTAAATAAAGTGATGTTAAAAAAAAACTCTTTTTCACAATTTAGAGGGCAAAGAAATCGCGATCTTCACGCAGATAAACTATCGAAATATTTCACTTATGGCTCCATTAAAATCAGTTTAGTAGTTTCCTACTTAACTTCGACCAAAAACAATGAATAAGCATAGTTTGTCCAAAATCCTATCACTCTGAGGACCGGTTTTTTTTGATCTTGTCAAGTATTTAAGCTTGTGACTATGAAATGTAATTGTCAAGCGACATTTTTACTATGATTTGGTAACCAGTAAGACAAGATAACCAGCAAATGTTGCACGACTGACATCATTTAACAAATTTTCGGCAATTTTTACTTAGTTTTAATAATTTATACAAAAAATGTAAACCTACCACTTAAATTTGTTGGCTAAATTAAAATATATTGATAAATAAAATAGTCTATTCTTAACTTTGAATATTTCTGGATCGTATACCGACTAAAAGTGTTTTTTTTTTCCTTTTTGCTTGCAGGTAAATACAGCATAAATCATATGGAACTATGGAAATATCCGAAAAGGGACCAGGTGACCAAAATCTTATAAAAAGTCCGTCATTTTGGTATAATTATTCCATTGCTATTGGACGATTGAAAAATCAGGCATTTTGCTAATATTTTAAGCTTTAAATTCTATCTAAATATTTAAATATGTATGACAGTCAGAGAGAAAATCAGATTCTGTTCCAAATACTATTGGCTTACTTCCTTCACAGTCCAAAAGAGATTGAACTCCAGAAGAGCAGATTCTTTGTTTTATACTTTTCCTCACTGACATTTTATAAAATATAATTAAATGAAATCGCAATCATTATTATAGTGAGTTGTTAACTACAAAGTACTTTTCAACTATTTATAGCATCTATGTCTCCCAAAATAACAATGCAATTCAAACATCAGTAAGTGCTTCTTTTTCGAAAGAAGATCTTCCTCCAACCAGAACTATCAGCGGACCCAATCATTTATTATAGGGCTTTCGCTTTCATTCCACGTACATGACGTCGAAACGCATTGTCTCCTAATGAAGTCGCCTCGACTATTTAACAGCCATTGTCTGAATAAACCAATAGAAGAAAAATATTGCCAACACTAATTAATGTTCAAATAATGAAAGAAGACTAAGAAAAGACGACACAACAAAAGGAATGGCAAAATTAAGAGCATATCTCTGTCTCTGGTACTGGTGGTGGAAATGCAATTACCATTTTCCATTCCGCTCGAGTTCCTCCTCTACGACGATTGTCCGATGTCCAATTTATACTGTCCGGACGATGATTTATTATTTGCGCTGCATTGTCATAATTGTGAATAAATGTCACTGTAGTTTTCTAGATTTTGAGAAACTTAATTATGAAGAGTTTATTTTGTTTTAGGCAGTGGATTTAGTGGCCATTTATGTAAGTAAAGCAGCAGCACAAAAACGGAACGGGTACCTATTTCAAGCAGGAGTGATTTGAGAGCGACACTCAAGTGTGACAAAAGTAATCTGGAAGATGTCGTCTTAGAATTTTTTCCAAACATAGCAAGATATTTTCTACGTTCTTGTTACGTAGATATACGGTTTTGAGGACAAACATCTGAAAAGAAATCTGTAATATTACTCAATGATGCTATACACATTTTTATTATTATTAGGAGTAAAATGGTAAACTACAATTTTTTTAATTCCGCTGCATGCAGGATAAATATATTATTGAGATTTATACCTTGAAGCGAGGGGTTAAATGAGACTCTACTTCATTCAACTTGCCCCTCTAGAGCCTTAGCTACAATGAATTCCAAACAGATATTATTTGATTAAACGCGAGAAAGTGTTAAAACGATTATTTTTGAAACCCGCTCTGTTTTCCAAAAGCATCATTGGTACGTACATACATATGTGTGGTGTTCGATGTAGCCTGCGTGTGAGTCTGGTTCATAGCGGTTGATAGAATGTTTCATAGAGCTAACTCCCTAGCCCCCAATTAATAGCAAGAATAGGTCAAAAAACACTGTTGAAACAAAGTTTGATAGACACAGCAATATTTTATTTTTGGAACGAAGGAAAGCGACCTACAATTTTATGCCCGAACGAACTTTTGGATGTGTGTCAGACGTTCGCGAGAGGTGGCGCAGTTGAAAAAAAAAACCTTTAGATGCAATCAAATATCAGACCCTCACTCAGTATTATTATGTGAAAGGGGTTGTTGTACTGGGACCTTTTTGTCTCTGTACGTTGTACCACAGGCTTACGCCTCAGAGAGGTATATTCCCTCATAAGCGTTCCCATCGCATTATAACAATTATGTTCGGAATTATTTTAGCATGTCCTGTAGTCTTGTTTATCCTTTAAGAATCTGACGATGAGAGCCGGCTCCAGTGACAGTATTTCCTCATCCGATAATTTGTATTTCAGTCTTTTGTAGGTCAGTGCTCCGCATGATTCCAACACGTGTTCTGGGACTTCACTGGACTTATCGCAGAATCAGAGAGACTTCTTCTGATATTCACAGCTTCCTGAGGTGTTCCTTGAGTCTACAAGGTCCCGTTAAGATGCTTGTTAAGATGCGGAGATTATTTTTACTCATGCCGATGCAAGCTTAAAATCTTTTCGGGTTGTATTGTCACAGAAGTTTCTTCGACTGCCTCATGCTCTGGAGTGATATGCCAGGTTCTTGGCCTGTTTTATTTGTCTATTTTCCTAAATTCTTCTTTTAGGGAGTGATACCCTATTCCACAGAATGATTTAGGATCATCAAAGTTTCTTGCTAGTGATTGGGACATTTCATTACACACTATTCCCACATGGCCAGGTACCCCACAGACAGGGGGTTATTTCGTTTCTCCTACCCAGTTCATTAAGTTTTTGTCGACATTCCCACACAAGTTTGGATTTAATGATGTAGGCTATATGACAGTTGTTTTTATTTCTGTCGAGGTTGATCTGGACACATCGGTCAATGGCATATATTTCAGCTTGAAAGATGCTGGTACTTTTGCCCATCGGTTCAGAATATTTGGTTCTAGGCCCGGATACTTCCGCAACAGGTTCTTGACCCAGCAAACAAGTTGCAGTAGGGCAAGTTCTCATGGCTCTGCAATACATAGGCATGCATGTCTTTGCTTTTATTGGGTGTTTTCCTATACTGATTCTTTTTGCCCATGCAATCGCTTCATACGTGATCATTCGTCTCACATCACAATGGCTACATCCAAACCCACCACACTAACTGCGCTCACAAAAAGGAGATGGCATTCCCAGAAACATTATTTTCCACACCCAAAAGTTGTCTTCCTCGCCACAATCCACAAATATTTTCAGGTGTGAATATGCGTATCTTAGCAGTAACAACCAACTACACCAACCCTTGTCCATTATTTTGAACGACATCCTGCAGGAGTTTCGTCCAAGTATTGGTATTTTCCCGCCTCCTAGAATAATGTAGCATGTCCCCCATCTTAAGCCCATTATTTACGTTCGAAATACTGAGTTGAACAGCAAATTTTGTTCTCAATTAGAAAAGTTGCAGCACCAGTTTAAAATTATTTCCTTCCGGTCCTTGGCGTCAAAAATTTGCCTTCACAAATAACTGCTAATTAAGATTTACCAACCAAAATAACATTTTCCATAATTGGAGGGAAACCCATTGAAGCGAATATTCTTACTTCGCTCTGCTTATTACAACATAATTATTCGAATGGTTGTCATTCGCAACGAGATTTATCTTTTGCTCTTGAAGCTTCTGCCGGCTGTCTCTTCCGCTTACGCTTACAGTATTTCTACCCAATTTAATGGTCAATTATTTCATTATAATGCCACTCTGCCACCGCACTGATACGCGACAAACCATAACTCATTACGTGTCCTAACGATTATGGATTGCCCCTGATTTGGTATGTATCTCACATATAGACATAGGTCATGCTTCAGGTCTCACCGCGCATTCGTTTAAACAATCGAAGCACGAAACACGTCGTTTCGGAGAATATACTAGATGCATCTATGCTAATTCTTTGGAAAGAAGATAAAAACAAAATTCAACTGCGGCGATGGCTTTCGCGTATAATAATTCTTGTGGTCGCTATTTCCAAGAAGCACTGCTAAATCTCTAAAAATTTGTACTTGCTTTTAATTCAAAAAACAAATTATCTACAACTCTCATGCGGGAAGATATGTCTAATCGTATACCCTCTTGTCAGACTCGACTCGTATCTTTTGCAATAAATCTGTGTTGCATGTGTTCCGATGGTCGAATTTATTACATCAGCCAACAAAGGCTACGGAACGCCACACTTAAATCGGTCAAAGGGAGAAGACTTTTCTGTTTTTGCTTCGGGTGCGGAAAACTAAAGTTGGTGGTCGCCCTTCTGGAAAATTGTTCATTCTTAAAATTTTCAAGTCACAACGATTTATGACTCAATTAATGCGTCTGCAAGCGGAGTCGACTGTGGGCGCAGCAGTAGCAGCAGCAAAAGTGAGAATAATTAAAATGGATATAACAATTTTTTTCGCAGTTCCTTTCTTTGAATTAAAAAAAAAAAATTCTTCTTTGAGACTTTTCTGGAGAAGACGGATAAAGATGGTAGAGCATTTTTTAGATTGACTTGAATTGTTAAATTTTCTCTGATTAAGTGCATTTTAATCGCTTGGATATATTTAATTGAAATCATTAAGCACGGCGCACTGATTAAACTTAGTCAAGGGGAAATGGAAAAATTGCATTGGATGTGCGACGACGGATTAATTGAGTGAGCTTTTGAGAAATCAGCAGCTCACCACTTTGTCCTCGTTGATTGCGATTTTTTTTATTTATTTGACAGCTCGCCTACTTGGAATGGAATTAGTTTGTGCAGTGAAGTACATTATCTCCAGTCAGGACGATCTTTACTTAAGTTGCTCTAGTTTCTATTTTCCTACTGGTTTGGAGTTTAGCTACTAAAAATATGTATAAAATCGTCCGTGTGGACTATACATTGCTGAGTGATTCCATTGCTACACCACGTCGCGTCGCTTCAACAACTCATGGGTATGGGTAGAAAACGTTTTGCTGCGGTTTGATTACTGAATTTGTCACGTTAATTACCGCCGCTCAACGTATTTGTTTCGTGAATAAACATTAAATTGGAAATTGTGGTTAAATCAATCATTTGCATTGAACTTAGATGTGTATCCGTAGAAAAATCACCACGCTTGATGTATTTGTTTGCCCGAAATGGTAATGATTTTGGGACCATGGAACACGCATCCACATCATTGCAATTTATCAACCTTTACAACGAAAGTTGAAAAGCCCTCTATTCTGGGCCACAAATTGTATCCAGTCAATCAATTTGTATGACTTTACTTAGGGCATTCGGATGGAAATTCAAAATAAATCATTTCGTTTTCAATTCGAACGTAAAATTTCTCAATTTATACTTTATTGAGCCTCCTTTATTGAGGTCGAAGTCCTTTTCAGATCAATATGATGGTAGTAGGTTGTGTTGGGTTTTGGTTTTGTAACTGGAACGGATAGTAGTTTTTTTTTTATAGGAAGCTGTTATTAAACTTTAAGAGCGAATCAGCATTCAACACACCGTAAGACACTGTTGTCATACTCAGTGATCTAGGCTGCTGTAACGACAACAATAACAACAGCAACAATAGAAACAGTAAACCAAACACCGCCGCATAAGTTTAAAACAACCAATTTCAATCGTAACCATTTTTTTATTCGTCCATATAATTCGCACTGGCTTATTGACATGAATACTCCGACAGAGAATTTTATTAAAGGCATTAACCCATAGAAGCAGGCGGTAATCAGCTTAATGGATTGATTTAAAGATCATTCGCGGCTAGCCAATTATCAAAGTGGCGCCCAACGTGAGAACTTTGTATAACTTTGCATACTTTGAAACGCTGTTTTTGACTCAGATTACTTCTTAATTCTTCTCCATTGTCAGAATGTATCTAAAGATACCTACTGTCGGTAACTGGACTAAATTCACCAATGAGTTTAACCAAAAGGGCCTATCTAAACTTATCAGTTCTATTTGTTGTCGGTAACTCGACCGTGTATAATATTTTTGGCAACGCTCGTACCAATCGTTAAGTTTACCGCAGGTTCCATTCATTACCAGCTGTTTTGTGAGACTTCTTCTAAAGATCAACATAATTATTGCCTAATATACACCCAGAGAAGATTCTTTTCTTCCTGACTGACTCCGGAGTGAAAAGTTGGTTCTAGGAACTTACCAGGAAAGGCACAATAGGCTTCTTTAAGAGGCCGCAGTGCCAGAGCCCCCTTGAGGGCTCTCCCGCTTCACAATCTAATCTAATCTAACCGCACAGTCTTCTTAGAGGCCTCATGATAATCGGATTGCCAAAAATTATATTCCGTGTGAGGCTATGCCCCTATATTAGTATCAGTTTCGCAGTATAAATAATTTATATAAAGGTCCCGCATTGGGCGCCATTCCTTTAAGTCGTCTACAAGCTGTTTTCTACCCGTAGATGATGACAGCGGAGGTGGAAGTTAAGGAAAAAGGCTAGTTGCAGTTGATTTCCTTATTAAATGCGTCCACTGTTGGTTAGCGTAGATATTTCGGTCTCTCCTAACCAAGACTGGAAACTGTTAAGGTCGAAAGAACTATACATTTCGAATCGTCCTTAGCTCACGAAACGATCAGTTCGCCTTGAATTTATCAGTCTCAAAGAACAGGTCACAATTACAGGTCACATTATTGTCACCTTAAAAAACAGCAACTCAGTCACTTGAAAGCAACAGCTAGTTCGGTCTCCACAAATTTAAAGTAGACCATTGCGTTTACACAAACGATCCATGTCATATGTGATGGACCCACAGATGAATTTTCTATAGCTTTTCAAACATTTCGCTTAGCCATTTTGCATGAATTGCAGCCATTCCATGTGCCATTTTCCCACGCATGAGATGCACACTCATTCTATGCTATATTTTCCGTCGTCATGCTCACTCATGTCGTTAATCAAAGGTCGCTTTGACGTCACCGACAAACGAAACAAATGAGCGACACCCAAATAAATGTCGACAATAACAAAAAGAAAACACCTTAAGGGCGTCATAATTTTTTCCAATTTTCTCGTCCATAAAGCACCCGCAAATACTTTCACTCACACCCATCTCCACTCACATATTGTGACCGCATGTTGATGTACATATCTATACAGTGTAACCTTGTTTTTTTTACTCCGACCCTGTGGGCCACCCCCCCAAAACGACAAATATTTCCCATCCGCCCCTATATAAACCATACGCACGCATACACACAGTGTGCTATTGCCGACCCAAGAGCATGTCACTGACCGACTAAACTTTTCGGTCTCTGCGGGTGAAAACCATTTTTCACACTGCCCAACCGGAAATGTTAACTGTCCCGTCACACATGTGGAAATGGGAAACTGTGCGCTGGCTAGGCAAACAGTTCCCAGCGCCACCGATGAATATGTAATCACTGCTGTTTCATGTTTTCATTACACTGCCAGCGACAATCATTAGAAAATTACAGCAAAAAAAAAAAAGTAAGTAATTGTAACAAAAGGGAAATGTGTGGAAAATCTCGCAGTGGAAAATATAATTTTTCAAAGCATCATCATCGGAAGGAGTATAATTAACGCGTGCGTTGTACAGATGCAAAAGCCGGTCTGTATATATACGCAATGTGTACACAACATTGTAACGCGTTTTCAGTGTACGAGTACGCGCTTAAATGGGATGGCAGCCATGCTGACAAGTCATGTACTAGATTAGATGGCAATCACTACCAAGTGGTGGTTGTAATAGTAATACCACGACGCATACCCCCTCAGCCAGGCGTTGGAACTTGTTTGACTTGTCTACGGCACACAAGTGGGTCGTAACACTTTTCCTCCGATTCTATAGATGAATTGCTGCTGCTGCTCTATGTATTTATGTGTGCTTTCTTTTCTCTTTCTCTGGCAATGGCCTGGCTTTAGACGTTGGCTGTGGGTTTTGATGGGCCTCCGGTTCGGCGTTGAGTTTCAAGTTTTATGGGCTAAGGTATTTTACGAGCGCATCTAGTTAACATTCGAAACAGTCAAGGTATGTGCAGTGGGAGAGGGGAAAGACTTTTCCAGTTTCAACAATAAAATTGCTGAGATTTTCGCTTGACCTAATCAGAGGCTTTAAGTAGATGACAGTGATTTTCGGAATGCTTTCCGTTTGTTAACGAACTAATTTCGAATCGTAATCGGTTTTAATTGTGTTTTTGTCCGGAGCTTGGTGAGGTGCCATGAGAATCACCTAATTTGTTTTATGCCACTTTAAGGATGTGTTGAATTTATTTTGATTATATCTCCCATTCCCATGCCTATGCAGGAGCCCCGTTTTTCAAGGACTAAGGTGACGTCAAAAGTTTAAATATTTTTAGCGCTTAGAAGCGTATCAACGAGGACCAAAATTGTACTCTACATTCTGATAGCTAGTAAATAAATGTCTTCAAAAATCAAACCAGAAAGCACTCGAATCAATCTTGGTTAAGAACGCTCATTATAGCTATCTGCACCTGCCTTTGGCATCCATTTTGAGCCAAAGAAAACAATGGGGAGCATAAAGGTCCTAAATATCTCTTAAGTAATTCCTGAAAAGGCTTAATGTGAGGTTCACCTTCGTATTGGGAACTTAAAACTTCTTGCATGATAGTCTAGGGCTGAAAAAAGAAGGAAAAATATATCTTTTAAAAGGAAAATAAATTTATGCTTCATGCTTCCTGGGTATTGCAAACCAGGAGATTTGCAATTCGTTCGTTTCGAGTTCCCCCACGAGTTTATTTGGCGATATATATTCTGTATAAACCCTCGCGGAGGAACTTAATGCGAACTTATGGACAAAGTGTATGCAAACTTCCTGGGAAAATATGCGCAGAGTTTATTCGACATCCTCATTGGGAAAGGGAATTAAATAAAATATTGTTTGTCCGTCCGCCTTATGGAAGGTTTTACGAAGTGCGGCAACTAGAACGAACCAAGATACCATGAAACTTTGCTTTAAATAAAAAATTATTTGTTTTCAAACAGCCGTGAAACTTCATTGCGTGCTGTGAACTTGAAAAAATGCCTGTCTCTGGAGTAAGTTCCACAAGAGAATCAGTTACATGATGACATCATCGGTCCTTTTTTTAATAAATTGAAAATTTACATCACGTCTCCTTTCGTTTTCTGCTTTCTGTTTGCAAACCGTTAAAAAAAATTTTTTTTCATTACATATGCTTAGGATCGTTTAACAAGTTTGAGGATCTTTGGTTTGTGACAGCAACTTTTCCTTCGCTGGTTCAATTTTAATATATTTTTTAGTTCTAAATAAATTAGTTTTTCTGTATAAAACAGCAATATCGGTTAACCTCTCATTTATCGGAGACAGTTGGACTTTTTTCGATTTTTCGGTGAAGTCTTTCCACATAAAATGGTCGTAAATAGCATCTAAATATTGAAAAATAGATTTCTTATGCAGCGCAAACCTTTATTGGTCTAGAAATAAATCATTGTTTTGTTATTTATTACTTGTATATGATCTATGGAGACTCCAAATGTGGAAATTAAAAAAAAATACCGAAAACGCTTTCGTTTTTTCCAAAAATCGCACAAAACGAAAACGTTTTTAATTTTTTAAGAAGTTATGTGAAACAAAAATAAGAGAGAAGGTTAACAACTTTACCTTTTTTCTTCTCGCGCAATTTCGTTACCGTTTTGCGAAATGGACCACCAAATCGACAACAAAATTCGTGCGATTTGACGCCACTCGCAACCAACATTCGAAGCAGAACTAGAACTCCACGAAAGTGTAGCCAAAAATTTAATCGACATGATTCCAAATGAATCACTTAGTGCGCTACCCAAAATTTCCTGAATGGATATTTATAGCGCTTTCAAATTCAGACTCAATCCTATATAACATAGATTTTAAAAAACAGAAACAGAACAGAACTGGGTGTGGTTTTATTGTAAAGAGCTTCTCTTTATTTGCAAATCAAAATCATTGTCCCCAAGTCGGACTGTCTTGCAGCTAACGAGCAGCGAAACACTAAACAAGATTTCCGACCGATAGTGATGATTGCAATTATTTACAATTATATTGTTTATGGCGTCGTTAATGTGTTTGAGCATCTGCGGCCGACAGTTTGTTTTTTTTTTTGTTTTGTTCATGAACAATATAACTCGACGAATCCGCATAAATTTCATTTAGATTTTTGTTGGACCTTTTGTGCGCAGGAAAATTAACAATTTGAAAAAATCCCACCTCTCTGTGTTTAATGGTTAAGGATGGAATTTTAATTTCTGCGGTCAATGGCAAGGAATTTAAAATAATTATCCTTCAAAGTTAATGATGATGAAATTCTATATTTCTTAAGAGAGGAAATGCTGTTAATTGGCTATCATTTTTGAATGCATAATTTAAGTAGCAACGTGAATTGTTAATTTTTTTATTTAAAACAACATTTCTCTTTTATCTTTACAGGTATGTACACTTTACTCCCTGCTTATAGGAGTAAGTATTTTTTCATTCTTGTCAAGAGGGAGATCACTTTCAGACTGCAAGGACGGCATAAATTATTTCGCAGAAAACAAAAAAAGAAAAACGCATTCCCATACATCTTCATTTGAAAGGCAATGACAACCATCGTAAGTTGGTAATTATTTTGCGCAGACTAATCACCACTTTGGCGGGAATGCACTCCATCAATTAGGTACTGGAATCGATGGGAATTACAGCCTGGAATTTTCTCCATCAGTTATTTTCCTTCATAAATCTCGTGTCTACCGTCTAATTTTCCCACTGGGGGAAACTCTTCAACTGATTTGCAGTAAATTTTAATTACCCAGCTACCAGCCACCACTTTAACTCGTATACTGCTGTCGACAACATAGAGCTACGCACAATGCCGCCAGCAGCGTTTGAATGCAAATTAATTACTATAATTTATTACGGAGCCAGAAATCAATAGACTGTCAGTAGACAGTCACAGATGCAGCCTGCAGCGTAATGAATATCTGATGGCAATTAAACGGTATTATAATGTCAAGTGGATTTAGCATATGTATGTATCTTTGCCATATGCGCACAAAAGTCAAGGCGTAGGATGTGCGCACAGCTATACACGGCGAGTATGCCAACTGATCCTATTAATAAAACATTAACACTAAGTCCTACGTAGATGTTTGCCTTGGTGAACTGTAATATTTCAGCTGCGTAAGACTGTTGGTGGATTCTTTGTATTGACATTTGATAAGCTGGTGGGCGTTGTCGTTAGCTAATTAATGTTTTGTGTAGGCATTTTCTGACATTTGAGAAACTGTCACAGATAGGCTTTGCAAACAATTGAAAGGCAACTCTTTACTGCACTCTCTGATAGTCCGAAAAGAAGGTATACTCTAAACTTATGTAACGCAGCATCAACTACCACTCGTAAGGTACACAATTGGAATCCAAAACTCTACGGTGTTTGCTGTCTAAAGTCGTTCAAACGCAAATGCGTTCTACTGTGGGCCAATAGGTATTAGAACTATCAACTGAAAGGAAGCCAATTAAGGTCCCCTGCATCGCATTCTCTGTTCGCTGCGAACTAATTGCTAGAGTCACACGAACGTGAAACGTATCACTCATACAGTCCTTTTGCAGAAGACAGAAAGGTACACAGGATTTGGAATTTCTCGCTTTGACACGGAGTCATGGACCATCGACGAAATCGAGGACTACAATGAGTGTAAAGTTATCCAGGGGGCGTGTTAAGTGGAAGTGTAAAATGGTGTTGCCAGCATCGAATATTTCAAATGTCTTTAATTGAAATTTGGGGCCACAGATCCATTAAAGTCGGCCTGGATTGCCACCACCCTGAGCGCTGAATGTTAATCTACTACTATATTCCGATGGCCAAATTGCCGCCTGGCTACTGTTGGGTTAGGATTTTGAAACATTGCCCCTACGATAGCATCCCTCAATAGATTCCACTCGGTAGGCGGTGTTCCTATCAGCAGACACAACAGATCGTTTGTTCATCCTCTCTATGGAAGGTATTTCGGCTGGTTTAGAAACTAAAACGAACCACGAGACTTCTCGGATTTGGCTCTTGATCTATTGATTCCTCTCCAGTGATGAGACTCGCTTGTTTTTAGTGAACTTGAAAAATGTCTATACCTGCAGTAAGACGAATCCAAAAGAAGCTAAATTACATCCACATGATGAGAGCGCTGATGATGGCGTATTAAAGGCTTTTTACAGATCTTCTCCGCTTGATTCTGGCGATGTGTCTGGGGAGTTTATTATGTCGCACTCCAACTATATTTCGTCGTCCAGAAACCCTTTAATGAAAACGATTTGGAAACTCTCGGCAAGATCGGTTTATTAATAGAAATCTTATTTGGTACACGACTAAATTGAGAATCAAATTAAATATGACATTCGAAATAGTCATTTATTGATTGATGGCTCATTTCTGTTCCTTTACCATTTTGTTCCTCATAT
This sequence comes from Cheilosia pagana, assembly GCA_936431705.1. Taxonomy (NCBI): domain Eukaryota; kingdom Metazoa; phylum Arthropoda; class Insecta; order Diptera; family Syrphidae; genus Cheilosia; species Cheilosia pagana. Next base: position 27,522,940 of record OW386168.1, on the reverse strand, counting down.
CGTGGTGGTGTCGGTAATGTAGAATTGTGTTTCCATAAAATGCAACCGAACAAAATGGAACAGTATGAAAATGAGTTTTTTTTTCGTTTCGGCGGTCATAGCAAACAGAAAAAAGTCTTTCAGAAATCCTGACTGTCATCAGGAAAAAAATTCCAGTGCACATTTCAGTGGAATGATTTGGTTTTTTGTGTGGAATTAACTGAGAAGTTGATAAGAAAAAGTTTATTCTTTTTCTATAAAATTTAATTCACTTAATTTGTTTGAATAAACTAACTTCATAATGTATATTCAACATTTTAAGACCAAGATTGAATTCAAGCATTAACTTTAAATGGTCAAAAACAGCAAAAGAAACGTTTTTTCGGATGCATTTTACACATCTCTATAACTGGGGCCTTACTGTCTCGTTATGGGAGTTCGATACTTCATTTCCCCGTCTATAGCTTTGGTATTACAAAAAAGTGGTCCAAATTACATGCTTTTCACATAGCTATTACCCGCCTTTTCATATCGAAGTGGCTTTTCATTTAAGCATAAATAGTGGTTACTTATTAGAACTATTCAAACATCTACCCGATCATAAACTCACTCTAGTTGACCCCCACTCAATAGTCTACCATCGACTGCGCATTCAAATAACTGCCTTCCTTCAATCACATCACATAATTTAACAGCGATTAGCTCTCGCCAACATCTGTGGTGTAATTCATCTTCAATTGTCGTTAAATACCCGGTACAAAACATGAACACTGTAATCACTGCCATATCGGCTTGTTATACAACAAACTCTATAACACACAGCCAGCCCCCAATAAATGTCAAGCCGATGCATGCAATAAATTAATTACATTCATTAACGATCTTGATCAGCAATGCATGACATGATTCCATGGGATTTGTATATTTGCCATATTTCTGATCCCGTGATAGACATCTCTGACTGTTTTCTTATAATTATTATTGTACCAGTCACATGCACACGGTATACCGTGGTACTTAATAGTACCTACGCAACATCCAAACAAAATGAAAATAATAACGAAGTAAAAAAAAATTGTTAAATTATTACCTGATGTTGGAAAAATAACAATAACTCTAGACACAAATACAGAGTCGCCTGAAAATAAAAACAAGTCTGTAATTAGCAAAAACCCCAAACCACAGGGAGATGCCCGCCGTACCAGTATACCAGCTGTGCTAATCGATGATGCGACTCTCTTGCCTGCCGCACCCAAACATTTTAATCGAATGTTCCAGCAGACAATGACAGCGCTCTAACCATCTGAGAGGGCGAATTGTCACCACTTGCAAATTGTCACTGTCACCAGTGGTGGGTATAGGCTTTTTCATTCACCAAAAATTAATTTTATGTAAGTCTGTCGGATTTTAAACACAAAACACAACCTTCCCCCCCATAGATTGGTGGGATTGGGTCTAAACTACGCATTAGAATGAGAGTGACACTTGGCGCAAGTAGATAAATATTTAGTATGCTAATGGGGATGCTTTGTAGTTTAGTCGCACAGTCGATTGTTTGTGTTTGATGGGTTTTATGACAAATGGAATTTATTTACTCCATGCCAGGTGTGGGATTGATATTTATTTCACGATGATTTGCTTGTGGATTACTGCGTAAATATGCAAAATGGATTTAAGAGGTTTGGTGAAAGAAGACCTAGCTACAACTCTACAGGAATTATATCTATAAATGAACTCTAGATCTCCCCCTATCTAGATTGAAACAATGCAAACTTTAGGATAGTTTTCTTCGTCGATTTCCACTTTATGGCCCGAAAGCCAGAAGCCACTTACTTCACTTTATACTCCGAATGAAAAATAAACATACGACATTCGGTTTACTTTTTTGTACGTTCTCTTTGCATCTACGTATCAAGAGACATATTCAAAAGCGAAAAAAGCTAAGATGACGTTGAACTGTATTAACAATTCCGCCAAAAGTGTTTTGCGCTTGCTGTTGCTCTGTGCAGATACGTCACAAATCACAATATAAGAAATACTGACGACCTATTATATGCAACAGTTCTGTATAGAAAATACCACCAATTGCATTCATTGCTAAAGTAAAATAGACCTTTAGTTGTTAACGACACATCGAAGGGTATTTTAGACTGTCGAAGTTTTGAATATTACTGGACCTGAAATAGGGCAATGGCTTTCTTAATATTGTAGTCTCGCAGCATTCCAACATCGGCTTCTGTACTTCTGCGGACTTTTAAATCTTCTAATCGCCATAATGGTATAAAGTTGACTGCCTGGAAAGCTTGTTAAGGTTTTGGAAAAACAACCTCTCAAGAAATTTGTGTTTGGTGGGTTGGAGTTCCGGCCACTGAAAAAAAAGTGTGTTGTTTTTTTAAAAATTAACCTAGCAGCAACCTCTACCCTCTTTTTCATTATATGAATATTGCTCATATGGTATCGCTAAATTTTGCGCACGTAAATGTATCCGTCTCCCGTGTCTTTCGGCTCTGGATTAATTCATGGACGGCCATTAATTTTGTGTATTCTGGCGTTTTTCCTGCTTTGAGCATCAGCTTGCAAGTACTGACTTCAAGACAGGATTTGTGGGATTTGAATATTCCTTGATTGAATTTTGCTCACAAAGGGATCAGCTTAAAGCTTGTTCTTAAGTAGCTGCCAAACTTTTCATTTCCAGTTTCCCATCAGCAGATCAAAATTATGAACTATGTTCCAAGAACTTTTTGCATTTCTCAATCTTCGGTTTTATTTCTAGTGCGGTTTTTGCCTCTAATTGAATGACAGACAGTTAATAAGAAAGGTAATATCTGCTAAACTGCTGTCAACGCCGATTTAGAGCTTGATTTTTGTGATGCGATCTGTGATGAATAAGCGGCAACTGCGAAGGCTTTTTTAAAAGTTTATTTAAACGAACGGAATATCTGTTTTGGCCATCCAATTTACTTTAGAGCAATACTCCTGGCTGTCGCATGGCCTCAAATTTACAATGTTTCACGAGGACCTACAGTGCCGGTTTTTTTTTCAGCCTGGATCTTCTTTCTTTAGAGGAACACAGGACCGTATTCTGATATTAGAGGCTACGTAGTGCAATCTCTCTCTAATGGAAGACCTCTGATCAGTCGTAGAAAAATACAAGGCTTGTGCAATGCTGCTAAGTGAATTACTACTTTTACTTAACGGGCTCCCGACCCGTGGAGAGTCTCTGCCTGAGACACTGCAGCCTTCCATCCTCTGCGATCCCGGGCACGCTGCTTCCAATTTTCCAGACCAAGCGCTCTGGCATCCGCGATGGCTTGGTCTTTGAACCGGAGGTTCGGTCTTCCTTGTCGTCTCGAACCTGGGGGCTGGGATTCGAAGATCCTCTTAGCTGGAGCATTATTATCCATTCGCTCGATGTGGCCGAGCCAATGTAGTCGACGTATTTTGGCTTTTTGGACTACATCCACATCTTGGTACAGCTCATAGAGTTCGCGGTTGTATCTTCTCCTCCATTCGCCCTCCTCGCACACAGGACCAAAAATCCGTCGAAGAATTTTTCTTTCGAAGGAGCCCAGTATCAGCTCTCCCTTCCTGCTTATCGTCCAGCACTCGGCGCCATAAAGCAGAACTGGCAGGATGAGTGTTTTGTAAAGCGTACATTTCGTCCTTCGAGTTAGGAGTTTTGAACCCAATTGCTTTGCCAAACCGAAGTAGCAGCGGTTTCCTAGGGTAATTCTTCGCCGGATCTCCACTATGGTGTCATTCGTGGAGTTTATGTTTACTCCGAGGTAGGTAAACTCCCTAACTACCTCGAAATTTTTGCTATCAACAGTGACGTTTTGTCCTAGGCGGTGGACAGATGCTTGTTTGTTTGTTGATAGCATGTACTTAGTCTTGTCCTCGTTTACTTCAAGGCCAACAAATTTCGCCTGTTCTTCAATCGCCGTAAAAGCCTCTATCACGGCACGCTGGGAGCGACCGATGATGTCGATATCGTCCGCATACCCCAGTAGCTGTACGGATCTGTTGAAGATAGTGCCTTCCGTGTTGACACCTGCCCTGCGCACTATCTGCTCCAGCACGAGATTGAAGAAGTCACATGATAGCGCATCTCCTTGCCGAAATCCGGTGCAAGTTTGAAATAATTCGGAGGAGCTATTTCCAAATTGCACATAGCAGCGCGTGTTTTCCAGCGTAACGCGACACAGCTGGATCAGTTTTGCCGGGATCCCGAATTCGGCCATCGCCATATAGAGCTCCTGACGATGAATGCTATCATATGCGGCTTTGAAGTCGATAAATAGGTGGTGAGTCTCGACTTGAAATTCATTGGTCTTCTCCAGGATTTGCCTCAGTGTGAAAATTTGGTCTATGGTCGATCTGCCGGGCCGGAAGCCACACTGGTACGTGCCGATTAGTGTGTTGCAGAACGGTTTAAGACGTTCACACAGTACGTTGGATAGGATCTTGTATGCGACATTAAGCAGGGATATGCCTCGATAATTCTTGCAAGACATAGGATCGCCTTTTTTGTAGATGGGGCATATGGAGCTGATAGTCCAGTCATCGGGCATGCTTTCTTCCACCCATACTTGGTTGATGATTTGGTACATGCGCCCTACCAAAACATCACCACCGTATTTGAAGAGCTCCGCTGGTAAACCATCAGAGCCTGCGGCCTTGTTGTTCTTAAGCTTTTTTATAGCTAAGCCAACTTCTTCTATACTGGGTGGTGGAACTGGTTCTTCATTGACTGGACGTGGGTTCTCTTCTTGCCCTATCACTCTCTCCACATGGTGCCCATTTAGCAGCTCCTGGAAGTGCTGCTTAAACACATCTACTATTCCCTGCGCTTCGGTGACTAGATTTCCTTCGCTGTTTCGAAGAGCCTGCGTTCCGGTCTTGAAGCCAGCAGCCAGTTGCTTGGCTTTCTTGTAAAACCTCCGGATGTTGTTTCGATCGCGAGACTCTTCGATCTCCTTGAGCTGGGAGACTGCGTAGGCCCTCTTCTTTCGACGCAGGATTTTCTTCTCCTCCCTCCTCCTGGTTCGATACTCTTCCCTCGCTGCCCTTGTTTTGCGCTGCAGCGTCTTCATATGTGCATCTTCTGTCACCTTTTTCCGACGAACACACTCATCATCATACCACGGGCTTTTTCTCTGGGGTGGCTGGTACCCTATAGTAGTTTCGGCTACCTCCTTGATGATGTCGCGATACTGGGACCACTGGTTGTTGGCGTCTGTGGTGGGTGAATGCACAATGGAGAGTTTCTCACTCAGGCGCTCTCTGTAGACTCTGGCTACTCCAGGTGTGCTAAGGCGTCCAACGTCGAATTTCTTCTTCTGGGCGGTTCGCAGCTTCTTCTCGTTGGACAGTCGAGCTCTGAATTTTGCCGCGACAAGAAAATGGTCAGAGTCGACATTTGCCCCTCGATATGTGTGCACGTTGAGGATGTTGGATGCGTGCCTCGCATCGATTAGCACATGGTCGATTTGGTTGGCGGTTCGACCGTCTGGAGAGCGCCAGGTTGCTGTGTGGATCCTTAGCCTTGGAAACCTAGTGCTACTTATCACCGTATTACGAGCTGCTGCAAAATCGATTAGTCGGTAGCCGTTGTCTGTTGTCGTTTCGTGGATTCTGTGCTTACCAACTAACCCGCCAAAGATGTTCTCCTTTCCGATTTTAGCATTGAAGTCCCCGAGTACAACTTTTACATCGTACTCCGGACAGGCTCCGTAGGCTCCATCCAGGAGGTCATAAAACTCCTCCTTGATGGGGTCTTCAGCCTCGTCGGTAGGGGCGTGTGCACATATTAGGCTTATGTTTTGGAAAGTAGCTTTGATGCGGATCACAGCCAGGCGATCACTAATCGGCTTAAAGTCAATAACTTTTGTCCTAAGCCGATTTCCCACGACGAATCCGCATCCTAATACATGCAATCTTTTATGGCAGCTGTAATAAATGTCGCAATTTTTCCTTTTCATCATACCTGATCCTATCCATCGTATCTCCTGGATCGCGGTAATGTCTGCCTTGTACCGCGTGAGGACAGACTCAAGTTTTTGAGTAGCACCTGGGGTATACAGCGTCCGCACGTTCCAGGTGCATACTCTCATGTCGTTGTCCGTTGACGTTCCGGGTCTAGTTGCCGTTTGAGGGAATTCAATATCCGAGGCTCCTCGTGTCTCTCTCATAACTAGTACTTTTTTCCGTGGTCGGGAAGTTACCCCGACGGCACAACCCCCAACCTGGAGGGCCAGGCCCTTGTTTTTACCCTAGGACAGCAGGCCGGTTATTCCGGTGCCAGTAACCCACTTTGGGATGTGAGCGCTGCCGTTGGCCCATTAAGGGTTCATCCGCCACCAACTCTTCTCCAACACCCTGGCTCAGTATTGGAAATCCCTATAGACCTGGTATTCGAATATGTCGAAGCAGCCCATATAGGGGTTACACTAAATAGTTCGGCCTGACTGGAACTGTAGACGCCACCGTTGATTCCATCTAGAGAATTCCTCCGCTGCCGTCTGGAACAAGAGGAAGTGCCTTAGTGAGAAAACACTCCCTCCCCCCCTCTCTCGTCTGCTGCCACCAGCGACCTTCCAAAGGGGTTGGTTACCCAATCTCCAGTCGAGGTACTAGGCACCCACCAGTCACCAACGTGGAGGTGAGAGTAGGAGTTGATTGTGAGAGGCTAAGTGAGAACGCTTGTGTTCTCATAAAACGCATCACAACCCTTCAACCAGCTAAGTGAATTGAGTCTTCATAAAAATGGCTACATATTGGTCCTTCCGCCTTGCTGCGACGAAGGTTCAGTTGTCTTAGAGTGTCCCTGAATGGAGACATTAGGTTCGATTCCTTTGACATTTCGTCCATTAAAATCCTTCGCCAATGCATACATATAGATGGGTGTAATTCGACATAGCTTATACTTCTGTTTTTTACGCTGATAGCAAGTAACTTTCCATTGACCCGGCACTAGCCAGACAATTCCACGGCATTGATTAACATCCAATATTGTTGTTTTTTTTCAATATCAAATGACAATGTAACAGAGGAGCACACTCAATTGAATTTTGCACATTAACATCGATTACATTGACATCAATTTAAATGGAAAATCATTTCAATTCGATTGCTGATTGATGTCCAAAGAATTGACATCGACATTGAGTCTGCTTGTTCAATGATTAATTGACATCGATGCGTACAATGTACAATGTATAAAATGTCCATTGCATTTCGATAAAACTACCGTCATTTAGAATTGTAAATTACATTAAACATCATGTCGCCGGAAGGGCAAAAAAAGCAAAAACCCCGAACGTATTATTCATTTGAACTCCATCAATTGTTGCTGTAATTGACTGGGGGTGGCATTGAACTATTAAACACTGATCTCCCGCATGTAGTAGTGCAAAAATCAGCACAACCCTCCGGGCATTGTGTGCCAAATTCGCCCATCTAACGCCGTGGCGAATTATTAATATTAACTGCTCCTAATTTGATCGGCAATAAATTTTATATGCAATCAATAGCCCACGAGTAAAACCATCGAAAATTTAATAATATACCTACCTATATTGCCTGTAGCCTGTAGCCTGCAGCCTACATGCCTTTGGGGCGCGCGGTCTGCCTCAGCTGACAGATATAAAATATTCTGAATATAAAATCGAAAAAGTGATGAATGACCGAGATCGCTAGAGATGCGCGAAAGGTCGTTGTCCCAAATTTTGTTGTGTTCTGTATTTTTTTTTAAGTCGGCTACATTCGAAATTGATTTTAGTAGTAGCCGCCAAATGTGGCAAATTGAGTTTGGGGGGCAGAGTAAAGAAGCCCTTACGACCCAGACCTAAATCGAATCAGTCGACAGTATATTAGGCGTTGTTCTGTCCGAAAATAACCGACTCAATGTGTGAATTTGCATATTGATTTCGATTTGCATGCCGATATTATACGTGTGGGACGATTGGGACCAGTGAAATGGGAGCAATGGCTTTTTGAGTTCCTCGAACGATGCTGTGAAAATAATTGATACGGCTTCGGATAAATGGGTTATATGATGAGCAAGCAATGTGTAACGGGGAGTGTACCAAATTATTGGAGGTGTCGCGGTCTCTGCCTAATTGGGAAGCTATGGGGCATCGCAGATACAAGTGATGGTTGGAAATTTGAAAGTGAATTTCATTCTTGATTGGAAATTTTTTAAAATTTCAGTCGAATGTGGGTCAAGGTTTTGTGAACGTCAGATAGACAAATGCAGAATGTGATGAGGCACTGGAAGCTAAACAAAGTTGCCAAAATTGCAGTCCAAGTGATTCTTACAAATGAATTGTTGGATAGATGGACTGATAAGCATTTAAGTCAAACTCATGCATATTGACAACGAAAGTAGTTTGATTTATTAACTGAAAAAGTAAAGGTAACCTTTTTGGACTATTAAGAAGGGACAAGTTGAATAGCTTCGTCTTCATAGACAGGAAAATTTCCGCTAATAGAACAGCCGTGCAAAAACTGTCACTTCAGTAGAAAATGCTCGTCGCGTACATGTACCAAACCCACATGAAAAAGCCTCGCACATGGTTGGGTACTAACGGCGGAATGGTCGGAGGTACTAACAGCTCAAATGCCTTCATTATTTTTAAAGTCAAAAAAGCAGCTGAACTTCCAACAGATAGTTGCTGAAGTCCGATCCCGTCACAAACTTTTTGGTCACGAATTGAATGGAATGTTCTCAAAAATTTTTACAATTGGGATGGTTTTTTCCGCGACCGAAACTATTGGCAGCTGCAACTCTAAAAATGATAATAATAGACCACAACAAGACCGAGTTCAGGTTCCCGGTTTACCAAATACTTGTAGATTTTGAGACGGGCCTGGATAGGCCCGTTTGAAATATCAGTCCATTCAGGGTTTTGACAGCCACTGTCTCCTTTTCAAAAATTGGTGGGCCCTTAAGGGACCCTAGGCGCACCTTCTCACAGCCTTTTCTTGCTTTTGTATGATTTTCTTGTTTTGCGTACATTTTTTACATTGACAGTGATTAAAGGTGTCGGATGTTAGTCAGATATTTATGAACCTTCAGGTGCGGTATCGGCTTTTTTCAGTTGTTGAACCGAAGAAGTTTTTCTCAGTTTAAACCGCTGCGTACCGATTTTTTTCCGCAAAACTTTCTCTTGCTGACTACTTTTTCCCGACTGTTTCTATCAAATGACCTGAGATATGACTATTTTAAAATACACATTTTACGTATAATATAGGTCCAAATACGGTTTCTTGAGGAGCCCCAACAAATTTGCGATATTTTTGAATTTCAACATCGGATTGTTGTCGTAAAGGCACACCCTTCTCTCCGCACTGGTAAGAAAGGTGGCTTTTCCAGCATGTGGGTGTAGCTACTCTACAGAGTACCACTTTGGAGGCCATGAATTTTGTCGCTTAAATCGTGCCAAACCTGCCTGCTTCCCAACAGTTGTAAGCTTGATAGGACACATAGCTGTAATTTAACCCCCTCTGGCTTTTGCTAGGCCCTTGCGTACTTTATCTTCACATTCTGAAGAGCGCATTCTCCTGTCAAGACAAAAACATCAAGTCTATGAGTTTGAAGCTTGTCAATTTGGTTATAAACCCCCTGATTTCTGACATTCATCAAACAGAGTTCATCCCTTCTTATAGCCTCACAGGTGTTTGACGAACGATAACGCTAACCGATTCCACTCTCATTGAAGTACAATCTTTGGGCAACATTCACTTCAAATCCTAAAGAAACAGTCCACCGACCATAAGTCACTAAATAACTTTCTTAAACGATTCCCACGCAATGGTAGCCGTGACTTTTAAGTTTTATGTTTCAATTGGATGGAATCTATTTTCGACCAAATACAGGCATTGAGCCGGTATTGCCAGAAACTTGTTACGCTGGTACCCATTGACCGTTTTGTGTGTCGTTTTTTTTTAAATTGCTCCCATAACTGCAATAAAACAAACTCACGGCCAACTTTAGAGCTAAGAGTCTAGATCACGTTTGTTCGTGAAATGCACTTGCATCCATCAAAATGAAATTACAGATCTGTGTGCAATCGCAGATTTATTCAGTAATAGCTAGTAGATCTCGTGTTAGCTGGATCACCTTGATCTACCATACGTTTTGCGTTGAAATACATTTAACTGAGACGAAATTTGTTTCGTTGCACATGGGCAACGTTTCATAACGCGCAAGCTGGGTTCAATTTTCTGCGAATATTGTGAAAATATCTCAAGTTCAGCTAAAGATTGAGAAGCTTTTTCGTCGTTTCTGTAAAATTATAACGGGTTTCTGGTGTTTTCCTATTTATTTTTTTTTATTTTACGCCTGCAATTTTATTCTAATCTCTGTCTTTTATAGAAGTAACGCAAGGAACGCAATCTTAATGCCCACCACCACGCCATCTAGTGCGCAATTTCGGCAGTGTCTCCTTTCAAATTCATTATCAAAAACCACTTCCCATTCGAATGGCGCAAACTTGTCTCGGATGTGACAAAAAATGTTCCACATACGCCACAGTGCACTGACGTACTGGCCGCACATTAAAGCACCCAATTGGGAATGTTTCCCGTTGCCCTGCAAAACCCTTAGGCAAATTATTCTTCCAACAGTCGGATGCACATCCCTCCAACCAAAAGGTGTTTGCCTGGCGTCACCACATTACCCGCCAACCTTGAACTAAATACACAACAGATGGAGGACCCTTTTGTTTTGCTCACATGACTACCAACAATTTCCGTTTAAATTTTTACATGTCACCGCGAAAGTATTATTCGGAACAACATGTCCCAGTTGCGTATTTTTTGTTTCAATTCCTTTTGTCAAAAAAACAAAAGATTGCTAAGAACAAGCTGTTCACCGAAAGCAACCGAAAGAAAGAGGGCGCGAGTGTGTGGGGAGCCGTGCGCAGCAGACATTTGGTAAACAGTGGCAATTTATATGCAATTTATACCTTTTTTCGTGGCTGAGGGTATAATGGGATCTATAGCAGCTACGAGTATGTCGACATCATCATTATCGTCAGCGTAAGGAGCCATTTGATTGTGAAAGATAAACATTGTACTCGTATGTCTGAGTTAAAAGGATTTGTGGATACTCAGGCAGACATGAATGGTTTATAATATGTACTCTTGGTATTTGAGTTAGTGGCATACGAGTAATGGGACGTGTTCAGCGCTGGAGGGGGTATAACGTATAAGCGCTTAGAAAAAAAGGTATGTAAAGGGAAGTACGTGTAATTGAATTATGGAACGTGGTGGGTTGTTGGGAAACGTCTCAACTGGCATCGAAGAATATTAGAGTGATGTAAAATTAATAAGCGCATTTATGTCCATTGTTGATCAGCCTGAAAGTTGTTTGACATATGTTCCAGTGTGTAACTTGAGAGAATCTTGCAAAACTTGTAAGCAGGAGTAAGTTCCTAACAAAAGTCAGTAAAAGCTGTGAATTCAGTTGAAGATAGGTATGGATAGGGACACCAAACCTCGAGGAATCGGACGGAACGTTATAAAAGACAGCTGAAGCTTTGCGGAGGCAAGGAACTTTGCCTATCCCCGTTTCGCTAGAAGCTCTAAAAATGGCATAATATCCGAAGAGCAACACTTGCCAATCGTTTTTTTTTTTTTGGACTGATCACGAAGACCCTGGCTCTATATTGGACCCTCATTTTTCTTGTACTGCTTCATTGAGTATTACTTCTGAAGTCACTAACTTCAGGCTGATGAAGATATCCTTAATCGAAAATTTTCTAAGTGCTTTTTGGTCTCGTTTGTTTTAACCCAACTTTGTGACGGGATTTAACAGAGAACTTTGCGAGCTTAAAAGCAACAGTTACCTGGTTAGGAGTTTACTCGTCTCCTTCTGGGACATGTGGGACTCTAATTGATTTTCGCTCGGATAGACATGGGACTGTCGCAGCAGAAGAAAACCTTGCCTTAAATGGCGCTCAAAAATGGAAGTTGATCTCAACCAACTTGGAGTTCGCAACTAAAGGCAGTTGGCCAACTGTAGCGCGACTTAAGTAAGTATGTAACTAGGGACAATTACGAGATCACCTTGGACTGCAGTTCCATCTAAAAAACACTTAATACAATATCAACTAGCTGTTGCTGCTGTATCAAAATATGTCTCATCATTATTGATGTGTCCACCAGTTCACCAGCGTCTGTCAAATATTAAAAGTGGGTAAAGAAAGTCTTTGGCGAATTACCCAAGTCGTATTTTGTACCTTCAACTGTGGCCTGTCTCTTTCAGTCGTCTTATATTCCAATGCCACCGGTAGACTCGTTAACTAAAGGTTGCAAGGATTATACTGTTTGAAACTGAATTATCGTACATCAAATCTGAACCAGTTATACCGCTTGGAAGTCCTGAGACGAACAAAACAAAACACTCATGAACTTATCAGGCCAATGTGTGATACTGTGACAAATAGTCTTCATTGAAAATTTGCCCCTTTCCTTAAAATTCAAGTAACCTCAACCCCAGTGATCCGTCAACTTAGTTTTCACAAAAGACCATACCACCTCCTTCATACGAGAATTCAATACTCAGACCCGGACCCGTATTTGATATACCTTCTGATGTAGTCTCCTACCTGACCCTTTCATCATCGTATTAAGCTGTCACGTATCACATGTAATCTAAGTCCAACTGGAGCGCCCCGTATCCGAATAGCAACACAATTACTGCTGCTAACATGACCTCCACCTCCACCATATCATCCATCGTGTGTCTACCGCACAAGAGAAACGAGTGATGTCACTCCGTTGTGTTTGGTTCTTCCGTTTACAAGATAAATTAATTGATGTCTCCACCGAGCTACTATATCCATCTGATGGTCCGCCCCCAAAAGACCGCCTGTATGTATGTGTGCCACAGAAAAATGTCAGCTTAATGCATTTCATCTCTCGTTGTCGTGGTTTTTGCCAGTGCTTTATGCTCTAATCTCTACAACACAGCCAATTAAACCGAAAGAAATGAAATGGCATTTGGCTGGACCAACCCCCCAACCCTCGCTCGCTCGCTACCCACCCTATATGTTTATATGTCGAAAACAACAAAATAATTTAATAACATTCTATGCGGTCACATGGTTCATTGTTTGTTTGTTGAATGCAGTTTATTTTGGTGTCCTCCACTGCTGACTACTGTGTGTATATGGTCCCACATCCATCCGTGTGAATGTATCTATGACCGTCGGTCGCGTCCATATGCGCGCTCTTGTCGTACATATATCACGCAGGCAATTACGTTTAAATGAAATTATGCCAATGGACATCGACGGTCACTAATTTACAATGAATGATGATGATGATGATGATGCTGATGTTGATGATGATGATGGCGGCGATGACGATGTCGGCGGTATAACAATGACCGACGACGGTCACCCGTATCGGAACGCTCCATCAGTAGCAGCTGCTGCTTCATCCTCGGTTCTAGCAATTGACTAAAATGAATTATTTAGTTGATTCTGTGATTTTGGTTTTGGTTTGGTTTGGTTTTTTTTTGTTATTTCTCATTGTAACTTTATTATCTGTAACAATAATGTGTAACTCAATTAGATTTGTTTACGAGATGTAAATTGAATACGAGGAATACACACAGATGTGTGGTGATGTGGGTGAGTACCACGCGCAGTGTGTATGGACTGCACGCGTTCGTCGGGATGGATGGTGTTGGAAATTGACAGGGACGATTAATTTATTAAAAACTAGGTGGTCATTTCCGAAGGTGACCATGATGAGTTTTTTTTTTCTAAGGGTAGGTGAAAATCTTCCAAAGACACTATGAGAATAGCAAGCGCGTGCTCATAGTAGTGTCAGATTTTTACTGACTAAAAACACCACCCTTCGATCAAATGTTAGATACTGCAACTAAGATATAACTTATCAAGCAATTTTTCTATCACGAAATAATAACTTTTGACAGGTTACTTTCCAATGAAAGATCCTGCATGTTTCGCAATTTAGACGCGGTTATTTTTATCTAGCCAAGTCGAACGGTTTCGTTCTTTATAGTCGGCGCAATAAGTTGCTCTCATCCAAAATTTGTCGTACTGTATTGTTGATATGTCCGATTAGTCGGTTTCTATATGCTTTCTCGCGAAGCTTCTAGTTTCAGCTTCGACTGTTGGAGTTCCGAGATCCCTGTGGATATCGTCGTTTCTTATGTACCATGGTGCTTGTACAATTTCTCTAAGCACTTTTTTTTTGGAAAGTTTGTAAAATATTTGCATTCGTTTTCTTGGTACAACCCCAAAGTTGTATAACGTAGGTCCACACTGGCTTTAGCACTTGCTTGTATAGAAGCAGTTTGTTCTCGGTACTGAGCTGGGAATGTTTTCCAAGTAACCAGTACATTTCTCTATATTTAATATTGAGTTCTTTACGTTTCATTTTCGAATTCCATTTCAGCTTTGCGTCGAATGTCATTCCCAAGTATTTGGCCTCGTATTCGGGCCAAGTTTAAAAAAAAGTCATTAGTTTTCTTATACGTGAAATTCACGTGGATAATCGTTAAGGGCAATCCGCCAGTCCCTCGTCGAATTCGAAATTGTCATATATCCTTTCAGTCGAATCGTTTCTTTGTGTTTGCTAACAATAAAACATTGGGGTAAATTTTATGGGGCTGAATAAATGAAGTAATTTTTAAATACTTTGAAAACATTCTACAAATTACTGCAGCCTCAATGACTTTTGTTCCAAATGACCTCCCCCAGACTCTGTTCCTCTAAAGTTTGTACCACTGGTCCTTCGTAGGAGCAGGATTTGAAATTATGTCAATAACATTTTTATGATGCAATAATTTGACTTCGGTAAGGGAACGGGCTTTCGAGGATATTTCCCTTCCCCCAATATTGACTACTTAAGGCAGAGAAATACATCTGTCGCACTTTATTAAAGACTAGCTGACCCATGCTCGCCTTGCTTCACCCGCCGTTTTTTTTATAAATATGTTCCCTCCCTTGGAGTCTTGGACCTTTCAATCCGATAAGCCATTACTGAGCTAGGTCTGTATAAACAGAATTTTTTCTTACATATATCCGGTTTTTTGACTATTTTGTAAAAACCAAGATATATTCCGGGTTAAAAAGTATCCTAAAGCCCGACCCAGGACATAAGCAATCGTTATGCCAAGTTTCATCAAAATACGTCCAGTAGTTTCTGCGTGATGCGCGGTCAGGCATTTTTTATTCTACAGTTTTGTTATATGTAGAGATATAAAATTAATTTTTACCTCTATAAAGCCTTCATTTGTAAGCAACTCAGTTAATTGCCTTATAATTGAAAGTTAATGCTTCTACAAGCATACACCTTTCAATGGAAAGCCGTTCACTGCATGAATAACAAGTGCCTTTATAATGCTTCCGGTCAAAAGCTCGAAGGGGACTCAACACCGCTTCGAACCAGGAGTTTTATTGAACACACCTTCAGAAGACCAATAAAGATTTTAACGAAACTAAATTTCATACACCTCTATAAGGCCTGTGGATATGCTTTCCAAAAGTCTAAGAGAATTTATTTTCGAAGCAATTGCTTATTGTGGATGGCATCCTACCTTACCTAGTGGATGCAAAAGGCATATTGATGGACGTGATAGGCGAGTTATGTTCGTAATTGTAGTTTCTACTCAATCAAATGTCCTGCACAGCCGATGAAAATCTGTCAGATAAATGCCCATTATCCCGCCCGTTGGCATTCGCTTAATACGCCCTAAGACGCCTGTTTCGTACCCTCTACGCAATCGATGTCTAAGTGCTTTTAATTAATTTCTCTAAGTCATGTATTCCCAGTGCGATAATCTCGACCGATAGAAAACTTATTTAAAGCACTTCAAGCACTCTATAGAGAACTTGCCCCAAAAACCACCTAAGCTACTTAAAAGTCAGCGATAGTGCTGACCCTCTTTTGGGGACTCATCCCCCAGCAATGTACCGTACTCCAATATCACCCTTGCACAGTAGTCTTAACCACTTGCACAGAATTACTTGTAGATAGCGTTTTGTTTTGTAAAAAGGGATCCTTTTGAAAATGTAAGGATTTTTTTTTGTGAACACTATCCGCATCACCCAAAAAACTAGTTGGCCAGAGTGAGATAGAGAGATATAGAGGGCTGAATTAAAAGCGCTTAAATAAGAATGCTTACATGCTAACCGGATTGGAATGAAGGAATTCCCCAAAAGGGAGGACACTTTTAATTAAATCTCCTCCTCGGCGTTTATAACGTTTTAATTGTTTGGAAAATAAAATGCTAAAGAATGACAAAGTGTTTGCAGAGATTGCACTAGCCGGGCGTTTGTGCAGTTGTTTCGTTTTAATGAGACGATAGATGGAGGGAACAAAGTGCAGAATAATGTACACAGACACAAAGCGCAGAAAGGAATTTACGGCATCACTAGTTACAAGGAGAACAATGTGCTGTATGTGGTAGTGGTGGTGTTGCTGTTGCACAATGCACTATGAAACTTAATGGCGGATGGGGATTTTGAGTTGAAACTTCCAAGTAAGCACAAAGGGATTCCGTACAAAGTAGTTGGATTTGTGTGGCACTTTTTTCTGTTGACAAATGCCATTTTGAACAAGTCAGACATATTTGTGCAAAGTCTGAATGTCTGGCGAAAGTGCTCATGTTCATGGGAATGCAAAACGTCTCGCACCGCTGACCTAATCACCCAGTTTTACGGCTTTGGACAAATGCACTCATAAATAGCTAATGCGAAGACCCAGTTGCAAAAACGGGTTCAGAGGAATAAGTCGAAAACCGGAAGAGATTTGCGCTTAGAGCCACCAATTTTTGGTTACCTCAGTACTTAATTCAGCAGCTTTCCATTCACAGGCAGAACAACTGAGATATAGATGTAGCTGGTGGTGGTATAGTGGATTCGTACGGCATTCGTGTGGATTAAATACCACTTGGCTATCGCGGTTATAACTAATGCTACCGGCTTCTTGGGTTTGCGAAATCAATGGATAAACCGGATGCTCGTAGTCGATGACCTTTGAGAGTTAGATGGTATTTGCGCAGATTTTTAAAAGTTATTTCAAACAGTTGCGGATGAGAGTAGATTTGGCAACTTGTTTCTGATTTTTCGCAACTGCAGTGCAGAGAATGAAACACCTACTTGCGTAAAACTGTCGAAATATTGCAGTTTGGAAATGCGATCGATGTGTATTAAAGTTGTGTCATCTTTTCGGTTCTTTTTCAACAGTTGGTTCTCGGCAAATTGTCGCAGTTCAAGTTCAAGAGCTAAGTCTTTTGTCGTAATTCTGGGTTCACTTTCTGGTATAACAGAAACTAGAACTATAAGGGCCAACCCAATGTTAGTAACTCCACTCTGAGTTTAATATAATCTGTAACGATTCAGCGCCATCTGTTGTTGGAGTGATTTTTTTTAACTTGAATAAGTCTGGATAATCTCGATGTTTACTGTGCGTGTAACTATATATGGTGGTTTGAAGAACAGGGCTCGGTGAGTCCATGCAGAGGCCGACCCAAAATTATGTAAGGCGGTAGATGGGTTAAATGTTTGATAGAACCAAGAAGTCAAGAGGTTTCCAATGCTGCAACAAAACTTAAGCAAGTAACACAAAAATCATTAAATCATTAATTAACTGGTGTGATTGATAAAAGAACAACCAGCTGCAATAGTTCGCGCTACAGCTTGTCACATATTCACATTGTAGTCTGGGCAGCATGCAGAAAATCTGTCAGATGAATTTGAGATATATCTGACAAGAGAGATGTCTTTGACAGCGTCAGAGACATGTGCATTTTGGGTGACACTTTCGACATAATTTTTACAGAATTAAAAATAGAGGACCAAGGTTACTACCTTGAGGTATCCCAGGGAAAGGCCCTTATGAGGTAAACTGAACATCGGTTCAACTGTTCAACGCGAAAAACTGAGTAGCTCGACACAACACCATAAAAATTTAAAACCATTGTTGTTCTGAAATCGGTGGTAGTCACACCCAATTCTCGATAGCTCTTGTATACCTAGTGTGTCTTGGTTGATGCTTAATAATTGTAGACAATGATTGTCCATTTAAAATGAATACTTCCAAGGAATCTAGCCATATCTGCAGCAATTTTGACGACCTTACAGCTGAAGAGGTTCGTATCGGTGGATTGTGCACGTTTTTTTCCCTGACAGTTTATGGATTTAACTTGTTTGTTGTAGGTACCATGTTTTATTTAGATACTTGAAGATAAAATAATAAATAGCGACAGTTAAATGAGTTCCATCATTAAAAAAATTTCCCAAGTTACATTTGAATGAATTTTTCAAGTCACAACCGAAAAAGCCTCGCGCATACAAATACATTTCAAAAGAAATTACCGTACGGTTCATTGAATACTAAGTAACAGATTAGGATGTTAAAAGTTTTCTTTTGAAACTCGCATCTGCATTTTAAGAACAGTTAAAAAGAACAACACGTTTAAACAGCAACAAAAGTTAAACAAACAACTTTATTTTTTCGTTTTCCTTTATCTCGAGCAGAAAGTTCTAAGAAAAATCACTTCAAACTTCCTCCATCAACCACCGGATGTTCCATAACCATGATTCCATAAATACCTAACACACCAGCTATTCCCCATAAAGGACTTGGCATCCTGTCTAGAACACAAAACCATTGAAAGCAGCAATCTCTTCATACCACTTTCCTTTTCATTAAGTAATTTAATCATTCGCTCATTCATCACACTCGAACGATCCTGATCCATGTTGTAAAACATCCTTTCATCCTTTCATCCTGACAAAGCCGAAAGCCCTCTCATTATATTCCCGAAAAGTGGGTATCTGCGTAGATAAATCCTTCTCGTCACATAAATAGATAATTGAATTTCTTTATCGAACAACAATCGATGTTATTCGACGCCGCCGTAAATTGATTCGCCCCCGTTCCTAAGGAGATGAGTTCGCCTTCCTTTCGCGAGGAATATTCGCCAATTAACACTGCCGAGTTATTTAACAAGAGAAGCATGTGAATATTTTATACACCACCAGAGGAACGTATGTAAGAAATTGATTTTTCTCCTTCTTCCAGTGTCAAACATATTTCATCCGGAAGGGACTTTCGATATATTAATATCGACTCTTGAGATGGGGCTTCCCTCGTCTCTTAGTCGAAATTGAAAAGAAGAACTTTTCGTGCTAAGCGGGAAGACCGCTGCCGGCAAAAAAATTCAATTGGATAATCCTGGGTCGATCCGTATAGTGGAATACTTTCACAATAAATGGTCGTTGTCACTCGGAATTGATGTCCTGCCAGAGTGTACCGCCATCAACTTCTCATAACACATCATTTCCGATTGGAATTTGTCTAATGTGCACCGGATGTGAGTGATTTCGCTCGAGAGTCGGTAATCTACTACAGTTCGTGTCACGTGAAGATGAGTTCTTTTCATAAAAAAAAACCCCACCGATGTTGTGATTTCGGGTTATTGTGGGGAAATTGCTTCCAACATCCGCATGCGATAAATCAGGATGTGGCGGGTATAGAGTTGGTCCAGAAGTGTCTTTATTTTGATGATGACTTTATGTGAGTCGATCAGGCAATAGGAATACTTTTGCATTGCAGTCCGCATTGGGTTAATGTGAAGGACGACCTTTGAATTGTTAAATATCCTGACATTTATCAACTGGCATCGCTTTAAACATTGAATTTCCACTTGTCATGATTTATGTCACTTTTGTGCGGGTGTGACTGCAGAGGCTACGATGTAAGGATGATTAAGGATATATTTTCGATATTTGGCATGTGGGAATGTGCAGTGTGTCAGACGAAAGGGTTTTCGAATTTCTTTTGATGAGGAACTTTGGTTTTTTCTCTGTCGCGTAACATGTGTTGACAGTAGTTTCATTCGGTGTGCACGTTTACGGTTCTTTCGGGGGAAATGATGATAAATGACGGTTGGAAAGAGTTTCTTTGAGTGTCCAGAATGGCACTTTGTCACTGTTTGTCAGATTGTGGGGACTGCTGGTGAAATTGTATCATGAAGTTCGTTATTGTCCATCAATAGGAAGATACATTAGTCAGTGAGATCAGATCAAGTTTTGAACAGTCAGATAATTTTCCCATCAGCCAGGGATTAGGGCGAAATCAAACAACTAATGGATGTCAAAGAGGGTCGCAAAATGGATCCTAAGACTCTGATAATGCTTGCTTATTGTCATGTCCACATTTTTCAGCTATTATAATAAAATTGACATTTTTTCGAGCTGTACTGCCTTTAACTTGTCATTTCTCAATCAGCTCTTAGTCCCTTTTAAAAAAAATAAATAATTTGTATAGACAACACTTCCACAAACTTTTTTAGCTATAAGTCAGCTTTCTGCGTTATCCAGAAGTTGTGTCCTAGAAGTAATATAAATCTCTAGTTGCTATAACAATGGGTAATGGCCTCTGCCAATTCCATTAGCCGCATCAACCATTTCATTTCAATTTGCATAATGGCATTCCGACTCCCGATCCCTATTAACACCTCATAATAATCAAATGAAAACTCGCATCATCGGCATTTTAATCAACTCTACTGCATCGAATGCAAAACAAACACTCATAGGCACTCGCCATTTTGACACTTAATCGGATCATAGCGTAGTTCCATTTATATTTTTGTTCTATATTTTTCTGCTGCATTTCCACATCTGCATGATGCACGAGCTTAATAACTTGGTTCGCGCGCGATATTATAATCACACTCCCACAATGAAATTGTGTGCAATACAACAACCCATCAGCACCCAGCATCCATCCATCCATGCGTCTATATCTACGCCATCCATCTATGCGAAACGTGCGCCATTCATAAGGATAATTCATATTCAATTTAAAGTTTGCACACAAATTGAGAACACTGAATACCATCATATGCTGCAGTGCTTTTGAAAGAGTTCCGCTCTCCTCTTGGCGCGGTATAGATCCGCAATGATACTATATATATATACTATATATCATGCGACGAACTTAAAAGAAGAAGTTGAGAGCTAAACACGAGCCAAAGCGGCCTCCCGGGGAAGCGTGGCCCACAAAAAAAAAAAAAACTCGCTGCAAGAGATTTTAATAACTTTTCCGCGGAATATTTTCCTCATTCCTTTGGCCAACTTCGCTCAAACTCGGGATGCCACTAAGGCACTAAAGAGCAGAGCACACAGTACAGAGAAAAGGATGAACACCAGCGATGCATCCCTCGGTGCTTATACGTGTGCGTGTTCAGCGAAACATTAATTTATTTCGGTCTATGAATATTTGCATTGAGCTGATTTCATTGGCCTGTGTGCCTGCGTTTTATTTATCCATCATCCTCCGCAATGCCCTGCCCTGCACAACGCTTTATGTATTTCATTAAATAAATATTTTGTTTTATTTTTAATGTTTTTTCCTCACTGTACGGCGAACTGTTGTGGAGAGAACCGACTGATACATATCCCCATGAACGGTTGTATGTAACGCCTTTGCAGCATGTGGAGATTCATTTTTTGTGAGTGGTTGCCTAGGACCTAGACCTGTTATACAGGGGATCCAGTTACAGCTGACTGAATAAAATAATTCACATTCACACATCACACCCCCTGCCGCCTTGAATAGGTGAACAGAGCTGTGGCGGTGTGGAAATTCAAATAAAATTTATTTGTTGCTTTTATCATTGGGGGTTTGCATGAGAACATAGCCTGAGGTTTGTAAAGTATTCTAAGACAGATATACGAAATGCTTCTGAAAGGACAATTATGACTTTTCAGGGGGGATATTCCTGGAAGTGACAGGCAAATGTGCATATCCCAAAGTGGTTTTGAAGGACTGAAGAACCGAATAAAGAACAGATTGTCCTAGTGCTGGTTTCATGAGTCTGTAAAATGTGTCGCAGATAGTATTAGACGCACAGAGACTACATCTGTTGTGGAACTTACACAAAATCTAGGTTCATTTTTAAAAATATAATGATAGATATTTCGAATTTTTAATACATATTTTGGATTATTTTGTCTCATACTAAGATTAATCTTCAGTACAAGCTGTATCATTATTCATTAAAGACTAAGCCTATTTAATGGCCCCCGATGGCCACGCTTTTTGACAATAGATTACGTGGATTATATATTTTGCAAACGTCGCTAATTTTAAAAAAGCCATTGAAATCTTAGCGATGACCTAAATTCAGTTGGCCATCTTCTCTAAATTTGTATG
This sequence comes from Cheilosia pagana, assembly GCA_936431705.1. Classification (NCBI taxonomy): domain Eukaryota; kingdom Metazoa; phylum Arthropoda; class Insecta; order Diptera; family Syrphidae; genus Cheilosia; species Cheilosia pagana. The sequence goes on along the minus strand of OW386168.1, from coordinate 27,500,749 downwards.
AAATACGCACCAAACGGAGGGTGAAATTCCGTAGGCTAATTTCTTTACGTACTGTGGCTCAAAAGATTAATATTCGGTCCTAGCGAGGTATCCGTGGGAACGGAAATTTCTCCGCAACGCATACTCCGTCGGAGGCTCAAAATGCATTAGAGGTATCCGCTTTCGGAAAAGAAAACGATTCACTACAAATCGTAAATAAATTCCGCAACCAATTTCTGTGGGCGGATATCGGAACATAGGATGTCGTAAAAATATTCCGAGCTAGCTGACCCGTGCTCGCCTTGCTTCACCCGCCGTTTTTTTATAAATATGTTCCCTCTCTTGGACCTTTCTAAAAGCAATATAAAGCAAACACAAAGATACCTAATAAAAACAGAATTTTCATTCCTACTAAAAAGTCTACACAAAAAAGATTTACGCAAAGTTCTATTATTTGTTACCTCTTACCCATCTCAAATGCCGACGAAAAGGAAGCAAAACGAATGAAACAACTTGACATTGACACACGAACCCCACCCCAGCCCATTTCCAAACGTTTCTCCCAATGAACGCCTGAAAACGTGTTCAACCTGAATGTATGCGCTGAAAAGAGACGACTGCCCATTGAAGTGCAAAACATAATATGATTACGTTAGAGCGCTCACATAATCGGCCCTAGCGAGGTATCCGTCGGAACGGAAAATTTTCCGATTTTATACGATTCGGAGGTTTTTTGCTTCGAGGCATTCTTCCGAACAGTTATTCGGAATATTTTTCCGGTTCCCTATAGGTTCCGATATCCTCCCACAGAAATTGGTGGCGGAATTAGTTTACGATTTGGATCTGAGCCTCCGACAGTGTATGCGTTGCGGAGAATTTTCCGTTCCGACGGATACCTCGCTGGGGCAGGTTAATAAAACTGAGAGTTGGTGGTTTACATAAATCTATGTAAGTATACAATAGAGTGGGACAAAAGAAATAAATCGTTGCATACTAATAGGCTGGAAATATTTTTTAGCTCTGGCGCATGCGCATGTAAAATTGCATTAGAGTTAGCTGCGCATGGTTTTTCCGTTGTTAGTCAAGTGATGGTATACATTTTAAATCAAAAGTTGAATTTTAACTGTCATGTAAACGTTATTTTGTAAAATAGTCGGCTCGAGGCAGTTTAAAATGGATAAGCCATACAAAGAGGTCACAGTCACCTTGCATCCTAAGTCCCCTAGCACACCTTGCAATGACAAAAGCCACAAAAACGGACGTAACGAACATTTTTGGTACACCCGCTTACGCCTGGGACTTTAAAAACGATGTCGCTGTTATATTTGCATTTCTATTCTAAGGCTCCTCTTACACCTTGCAATACAAATTAAAAACACGAAAAATAAATGTTGAACTCACTCGGAGTATAGTCCACTTAAACGTTCATTCCCAATATTTTAAAAGATATAAAAGTCATGTGTAAAAAAAGATGAGGGGTACTTTTGAAATATTGTACTAGACTCAACCATGTATTTACATTAAGATTTAAGAATTGGAGCTCGCCTTTAAACTCGGTTACCAAGTGCTTCTAAGAGTACCACAGAGTTGAATAAGAACCAAGTTGTATTCCATTTGATATTTAGATCCACATCAATATTTCAGCATCCCTTTGTTCGCAGGGAACTCCTTGCCTCTCTCGCTTCTGGCACTAACATTGCACTTTGCTCGATCTTGAAGCCGTACATTCTCTGGTAATACTTTGTTAAGTAATTTCAATTGAATCGAACTTGAAAGTTCTATCGCCATCGAACGACTGTCTAATCAGGAAACAAAAGCCGTATTCAATGGAAAACTTTCAACAATATACCCCCGCTCCTTATACTGATATGGCATCCTGCCAAAATCCATGAATGCCAAACTTGTAATCACAAAATTCATTTGAAGACTTCCCTGGCAAACATACACAAAACTTTTCGTCGAGCGGTCGGCGAAACGATAACTTTGTAGGGAAAACCAACATTTCAATACCCAACCGCAAGCGTCTCAGCATCCCAGATACGTCAACACACCTCTCCACAATGGGAAATCAAAGTCTCTTTTGTTCCGCTGCGGTATAATGCCCCCCAACCGTTTTCTCATTTGGCTGTAATTACGACGCGCGTTAGAACCGCTTCCACCAAATGCCTACAGCCGAACGAAATAGAAGTAAGCTCGTTATGGGCTCATAACTTACAGGTAAGTAAAACATTCCACGATTCAGCCATTTCTACAAAACAACATTCACCACGTGTAGAGTTGTGTGTCCCGCTTTTGGCAAAGATTCAAGGCAACTTAAACAAAAGGCCGATATGTTTCCGGCCTTTCTTCGAAGGGAAAAAAAAACACTATTATGTATGTCTGTAATGTATATACGCCTTAAATGGGAAATAATAGATTCCACCCCTACATTTGCTGGTGGTCCAAAATATGAGACTCATTCACTGGAAATGGTGAAAGGACGAACCGAAGCGATAAAGATATGTACACCGACAGGGGGGATGTTGCACAGGGTGGTGAGTGAAGGCGCAGGGGGCGAAATCCAATCTATGCTTGGCCTCTTAAAGTCTCAATTACAGGATAACTCTTTAACCCGGTCTGATGTGGGGCTGGTGTGCACCATCATCTCGTCTCTATGTGTACGTACAGCATGGGCCTTTGTGTGACACGAACGTATCTGCAATAATCCCCTTTTCGATGCTATTGAATCGGAACGGGTGGCTGGGCTGAAATACTTTGATTGTGTGGCATACACCCATCCACCCACCAGGGCTACTGAGGGAGCAATGCTATTATTTGAGTACTTATTGATGTTGATTCAATTGGGGCATCATTCTTCGTTGATGTGGCTTTGGTGTAGCGTTTTATTCAAATGAGATTACCCAGGATGAGTAGGTGGACTCAAACACTGTAGTTGTAGATTTACCCTTGAAGCACCTATAGGCTGATAAATAGAGAGCGTTGAACAGTTGCTGAATTTTCAGTGTATGGGATTAAGCAGGAACTCGAAGGATATGCCTAAGGAGTGAATTACATTGTTTTTGTTGCCGACTAAGATGCGTCTTATGAATTACAAGCACCTTGGTAGCTATATAGCATAATGATGATGAGGTGTGGTATTAAGGTGAATGGGGAGGATCAATATATTTGGGGAGATTGGAAGCAGTATCAAGTTTATCTGGCAAACACAGTAATAATTCAAGAGGGAACACTTGGTATGGATACTCTTACTTGACTCCTATCTTCGGTAGGAACGTGCTAATCTAATTTAAATCAAAAGGTTCGGCTATCTGCATTTAAATACAGGAACTTTGGGCAGACGTTTGTTTCTCCCTCTGGGGGTTATTGCCGAGGAGCTTTGCGAGCATCAAAGTATAAATTAGTTGAAATAAGCACCTGTGAATTGGTTTTCGACTATCTGTCTGGTTGGATGGATACCTGTAACAGCTTGAAAGACTATTCCTTGTTTCTTTTCCTCAACACTTTTAGCACTAGTCATATAACTTTTGAGCTACCGAATAAAAATTAGCATGAATGTGTCACCTTCTCGCTTGAAATAAGAAGGAACCTATACAAGAGATCTTTGTGCTATGAGACGGAGAAAATTCAACTCCATGCCAAATCGCCCCATCCGTGAATAAAAAAGCTCTCTACTTTGCCCAAGCTTCTCGCAATCATTTGAATATGTTTGTCCTTCAAAATGTTGAATATTTAAAAAAAGATTCAATTCAAGAAACAATTGTTTTTCAGCAACTTGGATAACTCCTCGAATAACTTTGGCTTCTGATCTATGATACACCATGGATATCGTGGAACCCACTTCAAAGTTAAATAAAAACTACAAAAGGTAGAACGGTTGATAGACAAGTACTCTTTGAAACGTTCATTTCATTCTTCAGTTTTTATTTGTTGCCACTTATCCCACCCACGTGGTTCCATTTGCTTTTGTTTATTATGTCAAAAACGCTTCTGACAAACTTTCGAAAATCTGCTTTTAATGTGAAATTGGATTTACAATACATCCCGTTTACGCGTTGGGATATTTGAACACCGGTTTGAAGTAGGAAAAACGATGATACTGAATTTTTAAGTAATTTTTAAAATTGTTTCCTTCTCAATATGTTATCATCAAAATGAACCTCGATTCCGCAAGAGTTAATTCCAATGTGTAAAGAATAATGGTGAATGTGCTGCTTTCTCCAGATTTCGAAAAACCACGAGTTAGAGGTGAGGGTGGATGTATTTGGCAAAATGTTGACAGTTCAAGGGTGTACGAATGTTTGTAATGGCCGAAAAATGGCAGAAAAACAGTGCAAGATAAAGGGGAAAAGTCCACCCAATGAAATAATAAATTAAGCTTTATCGGCTGCAAAAGGTATCATGCATACTGCACAACAAAACTGTCAGTACATAATGATCTTGAGAGCGTCGGGCTTCAAAACAAGTTCTGTACAAATTATTCGACATTCATGTGTTTACAAACATTATAACCCACAAAACTCAATTTCTGGAAACAGCTTTTAGATGATTTTCATTTTCGATATTCGTAAAAAACCTTAATATGATGCTTTTGTAAAAAAAAATGTTTAACGCAGTTCTACAAACACGTAGAAAATTTCCCTTTGCGAATGATTTTTCTGTCTCCAAATGATCTGCAAAAGAAGAAGAAAATATTTTTTCCTTCTAAAGTAGTATAGATTTAGGTTTTCTGAAACAAAGAAATATAGAAATAAATAAATAAGTCTTATCACTACATTTGTCATGAAATTCTTTATACCATTTAAAAATTATAACTTAAACTTAGATCAGTCCCAAGTCTACAGCAAACAAAAGTCCTTCTCTTCTTGAAAAATGTTATTAAAATATATTTTTGCTTAAACAATTTATTTAGTAAACTAACCATTTAAATCGAAAAAAGTCCACAATTAGACAACAATTAGAAAAATCATCGCTTGGCATAGGCGGTATCTAAACATGCTTTGAAAAATTTCTAGGTTTTATGTATATAAGTGCCCATTTTGACATTCGTTTCTGCAACTTTTCGACATAAATTGTTCGGGATTTCTTGCATTTGAAAAAGAAATACCAAATCTGAGATCTTAGAGAATATTGTTGTCAACCTAAAATTGATATAAATCAATGGTTTGTGGTTGTTTTTAGTGAGTGGTAGTACAGTACTTTTTAAGAAATTGCCTCCCAAGAAAGGGAAATTTTGGCTCCCAGGTGGGATTTTCATATCAAATTTTTTGGTAGCACATGAAGCGCCATCTTTTGAGTAGCATCGACACCCTCTCATTTTATTAATAAATGGCTGTTATGTTCAATTTGACATGAAAATCTGTCAGAAATGAAACTGGAAACGAGGTGAAACTAGTTTTATGTACCCAGAACTAGAGTTAAGACTTAAAATCAAAGTTGGTCTATGTCTAAATAACAGAAATTTCGTTTTTTTAAAGAAACATTTTTGATTGTTTCTTACCACTCGAATTGAAACTAGTTTTAACGAAAAATATTTTTTTACGAAACTAGATTTGAAGAAAATTATTTTTAACTAAAACCAGTTTTTAGTTTGACAACACGTGATTTACAGACGCAGGGGACTTGAAAGGTGCGGCATCGATTATAAACAGAATTTGTGGAATTGTATCATTTTGATGGTAACCGTCTTAAAAAAACTCCTTGACAAACCAATGCCCTTTAAATTGATATTTTACTATAGATAATTTTTTACTTTTCACTTTACCTATAATAATCTATTTATTTTCCCATTATTTTTCAGGTTAGTTCCAAAATATGCTCAACTGTATGGTAAGCTATCTCTCTACAAAATTTCTTGGACTTTAGTCTCCTTCTTCTTATAAAGAGGTACTTAAATTGAGAAAACTGTTTACGAAAATCTATTCGGGTGAAAAGTTAATACATCGAATACCAGCGCTGAGCTTAATGCACCTGCCAGCCACAACGACAGTTGCAAGTACACTTTAAACTTCACTAAACCCTTTTTAGTATCAAGGATTCATTTAGATTCAGATAGACGAGTGTAACGATCGACAATACTTTCGTCGACATTTTCATTTAAATTGAATTGAACAAGCACAGAGGTAGAACAAGGATACACATTACACACTCTCTCACACAGTATAAATCCGTTTGTATGGTATAGATACCATCAATCGGGCATGCAGAGGATTCTTGCACGTCGTCGCCTTCCATTCGAAGGTGGTTAGAGACATGCTTATTTTTTTGCCAGAGAGATAAACCATACATTTTCACCTCGTCAGAGATGTTCAGGGAATAAAGTAAAAACTTATCCCACCGGGTAAATGAAAATAAATTTCTTTAGATGGAGTACCGCACAGTCAAGGAAGATACCAACGACGACGTTTCCAAGAGCGCATCCATGCTGCAAATATCTCTTCGGCTATGCATCGTTTTTCACAATACCTTTTATATTTACCGATTGTCTTTGTGTATTTTATGCCGGTGACATTTTCAATTTTCCCCAAATCCAATGATTATATCTGATGCATTGATTCCTCCTCTTGTTATTCGATTATACAAGCCCTGATTGAGGGACGAAATTCCGACGAAATCAAACAAATGTTGTATGGGTGCAAATATTGATGAGAGACTCCTTCCAGGTGAAAAGAAAATAATATTAATTAAATACAGATACATTTACCCTGAAAACTCATTACAAAACCAATCAGCAACTGAGATGTCAAACATTTTGAAGATTTTCTTCCGTTTTGAAAAAAAAAAAGAAAAAACTTTGAGGCAAATAAATAAAGAACCTTCTTAGAGGACATTTTCTCTCAAAGTATTCGGCAAAGTTGAACACATTGCAACTGTGTACAGATTTCACAAGTCCATCAGCCAGATGACATTTTCGCAGCAGAAAAGAAAAACTTTTCACTTACAGTTGGCCGTATAACCAGCTCACAAACTACTTCCTTCCGGTGTCAGCACTCGGCAGCCAACTGAACGAAATACGAAACATGAAACGGAAAAAGGATAAAGTTCTATTGGCCGCATAGTGTAACTAAAATGAAAATTATTTCACTCGAGTACTTTAAGTTTTCTAGCTGCAGAAAGTAGTTTGTATTTTTTTTTGTTCTTCTGTTGCTTGATCGATTGACCTAAATTGGACAATTCGACGAAATACTTGTAACTTATGGAACAGCAGCGAACGGGAACGAAGTGTCAGTACGTTCGGTTGTGTTTTATTGTCTCCTTGTGTGTGCCATTAATAATTTGCCAGTGTTACAAATTGACCTCCATTCGGGTGAAGATATCAAATGGAAGAAGATTCTTTGTATCTCTCAGTTGGGTAATTACGTATCCATCAATCTTTATGTCAGTCTGAGTCAAAAGAGAAGATTGTAATGCCAGCGAACAGGAGGTGGGTGCAAGACAAAGTGTGTACAGAAGACTGTAGAGGTGAGGGTAGGTACACCCAGAATTTAGAGAAAGACTCAGTAATTTTTCATTAAGTGGATAATTCTATTCTTGGGTTTTGCCTATAGATACTCTGGAGTGGCGAAGAGAGAAATGCTCAACGTAAGCAATAATTGTTCATGTGGTGATTTACCAAAGATTGGGTATTCATCAGAGTGGGGTTCATCCGGAGGGAAACTCGTAAAATGCTGTGCATGAACAGTGGAAGGAGAGAGCAATATCGACAAAATTAGGTGAAAAAAGGGATTGTTATTCAAAACCATGGCTAGCTAGTCCAAATGGACAAGAGCTGTGGCTATAACTGGTAAATAAGCGCAACTGGTGTTTGATTTGTCCACACTGGATTTGGCTAGGTCGACGACATTCAGATTCCTTCTAGTTTGAGTAACTATCTCTCTGCAATTGGGCTTCTGGTATATACGAGTTCTTGCCTGTATTCCCATGCAGTCCACCGACTAAAGTTCACATCCGAATGTAAGTTTCCACATCAAATTTTCATCGGAAATGCTATAACATAATCACTTTCTGTATTAAATTGCTGTGGCAGAATTATTCCATTCCCAAAAGCACTTCACTTTGAACAAGGCTGACTCAGCAGCTTCCTATGAGCACACAAGAGAACCAATTTCATTAAACCGACTCCTCAGCACCTACACCCAACCCCACTTGAATATGCAAACTTGAGCGAAATAATTGCCAAAGAATTTCATATATATCACATATCAAAGGGAAACTCCTCTTCTCATTTTTTTATTTTTATTTTTTGATGAATTTACCACATTAGAGCAAGGAAACCAGGCAACCATCAGAATCACCCAATAACGTAACCAATCGAGCTGCCAAAAGTTGAACAATTGTAAGTTTCTACCAAAAAGGAATCTACTTATGCATAAGAATTTCCTTCTTTCATCTGTCCACAAGCACACATATAAAAAGAAAAATTAAATCCAAGAAGAACTTTCCACTTGAAGTAATATTTGGGTTATAGCCCAAAGTGGGTAACGTCCTCCTCCGATGATGGTATGCCATGTAATCGAGGCAAACCAATGCCAGTGCACATCTAAAAATAATGATAAGAATTTCTTTTCGCAAATAGTTACAGAGGAGGATCAGGACGTTTGGTTGTCCTCTTTAGTTCCACCTCCATTTTCACAAAGAAAATGTTGTGAATTTTCTTCGATGGAAAATTGGAAAAGAAAATATTCGAATCGATTACAAGTCTCTCTCTCCGTCTTTGGAGTGTATAGCGGATGCCTTCGAGGTATCCGTCGCTTTTTGGGTGCTGCTCTCTTTTTTTTTTGAGTAAAAAAAAAAGAATTACAGATTCTATGGTGTAGCTGCCAACATTTTTATGAACTTCAAAGATTACATTCGGTGCATTGGATACGTTCGGCAGCAAGAAAACGGATTCACTGTCTCCCGCTTCGATGTAAAAGGCAGGACTCCTATGAATGTGTACACAAAGACACGAAATTGCATCCGGAGTGCGGAAATATTCCATTTCAGTTGAATGCATCTCTCATAAAGCGGTTTATCTATTGGACAGACAAAGCAGATACAACAATTGAAGTCGCATCTTATGCTTCGTCTTATATATGTTCACACACACACAGAGGCAAAAGGTAGAAGAACTTTTTTGAGATGCACAACGAAAGAAAAAGAAATTACAATTTTGCAACTCGTAAAGTTTCCATTTTGTACGCCATCGACTTTGAAACTATTTCCGTTCCAGCGAGTTGTCGTGTTGTGAAAAGGATCCTTCAATGCATTCTTATTCCCAGACTGTTTTCCGACTCTTTTAGGGATATGCTCTGCTCATACATAATTCGATGCGATGAAAACGATAAAGTAAACTTTCAGTTTGAGTATGCAACATATATATCAAAAAGTATCTCGATATATTGTGCTGAAGTGCTTATATTGCAAGGTGACAGGAATACGTTAGGTAAATCTACAAATGCTGGGTTATCGACGATTTTGTTGTTGGAGTATTCGTATACATTGATTCGGAATCACTTAAATTTAGAAATTTTCATAAAAATAGTGGTTATTCGTTTGCGCACACGACCCACTAAACCATGTGCGTTGCGAAAGTAAATGTGTGCGTTTGGGACGTTACCATATGGGTAGGCGAGTGTACTATTTTCTGGAACGTGTGCGCTAGCACTTGCCTTATAAAATTAGTTTCTATTAAAAAATCTCAATATTAAGAGAAAATTTCAAAAACTTATTTGAGACATTTTTTTATGTGCTCTAATGTAAGTCGCAAATCGAGTTCGTATTCCTCGTTTCGGTTATAAGCGCTAGTTTCAATTATATGAAAATTTGTCTGCGCTTATGTGCGCTTACATTTGCCTATCATATTTAATGTGCGCATGTGACTGTCTACTTTCGTAGAAAAGGTACGCACTCGATAGTGCATTCCATAGTCCTTTTGATGCAATGCAAATTAGACAAAATTAACTAACAGGATTTTAGTTAAAAAAACAAAATTTTTTCATTTCACTATCTAAAATTCAATTCCATATGTTATCTATCAATTGTGAACTTTCGCCATTAAAAAATATCAAAGCGCACACAATTAACTGAAAAACTTAATTAATGTGCGCTACTGAAAAAAGAATAAAATCGTAAATTCTTACTCGTGTGTAAGATTATAAACTGTGCGTGCATGAGACATAGAGCTTTCATCTTGGTAGAATAATGCTTTTGGAAGGTGAACGAACTTTCAGTGCCTGTCCGGGTGAACCTTTGCCTCATTTTACATGTCTCGCTCCAACCAGTTCTAGTCTAGCATGGTTCTTTGCTACCAAATGTGTCTACCCTTCGAAAGAGAGCACACAGTTGCATTGTTATTGCAATTTATGAATATTTTATAGCGCACATGTGTGTGCGTTAGAAGCTTTTGGCCTCATAAATAATGCACACCAGCTCCTAACCTCTGTTTTGTTTAAAATTTGGGATTTTGTGAGGGAAATAATAGATACATAACCACTTTTTTAGGCGCACACTAGTGTGCGTTAACAATTTTAACGCTGTCAATATCCGAAAATTAAAAAAATACATAATATATGTAGAATAATAGCTTGTTCTCGAAAACTAAATATCAGTAACTGGCCTGTTATTAGTTTGCTGGCTAGCAGAATCAAGGTGTTCATTGAACTGTGTCCAAACGAAAGTAGAGCGTCAATTTACATGCTTGCAAAGTTGGCCATACAACCATTTGTCTTCAAATCGCAGGCAAACTTGATCCTTGTACGGCACTGTTCTATTACGCGTTCACTTCTAGAGCTAGGCAACCGAATCCGACTCCCAGAAATAGATTCCCACTTAAAACGGAAAGCTTGGCAACCGAATTTAGCCTCCGGAAATAGATTTCTCTTCGAAACCTCTCGCCTTTGTGTGACAACATTTAGCATATAACTTATATGTATATACAGACTTAATTAGTTAAACTCAACTAATGCGACGAAATTGGTATTGAATTTCACAGCACATTTTAGGTAGGCCTAATACGATTACAACACCCAAAATACCTACACATAGGACTGAACAAAGTTCACGCAAATTTCTTGTTACTACGTACAATCAAATCATCTCACTTGGCAACGACATTCTCCTTACCTCGTTACAAATTAACTCTGCAATAAGACACAAAGAGAAACAACTCACTCCGCATATGACAGAGCCGTCATTCCATTAAGGAACCAAATTGTAATGATGCTGGTGCTGATGTTGATGCTCATGCAACTATCTATCGTCTACTACGTTTGAGTCTCCCTATATGCATCTCAGATTCATAGCCAAATCTCGCGCACATTGATGTTACCTGACGTCGATAACATACACCACACAAACACACACTCACGATACCGAACGAAATGCATTACTGCCGCCGGTGAATATGTATTTTCCTTCCAGCCATATAGAGACCGTGGGAATTCAAAATGGCAAGCAACTTCTTTTTTTTCTCTACCTCTAAGCATCCAAAAGATATATAATTTAGCCACAAAAACCATACAGTCGCATGCAAATACCAATTTGGAAGTTTGCCAATTTGGGAGGCCATGTCGTCTCGAATCGGTTTTGTTCTCATTTACTTTTTCTCGTAATCAAGTCGATGTGCATTAATAACCCGGCTAGCAGCAATTTGGAGGCAATTACCTAAACAGTTTTTTTTTCTCCTGTATTTGTCCTTCTTATCAAGGATGCAACCGAGTAATACCTATCTGCAAGTATCTATAGAGCCCCAAAAGCATAAACACTCTCAACCCTCTTAGTTGGAAATCCTGCCATCCATCCTTGTGAATACTTCATGTAGGATAACGATGGTGATGATGATGATGAGAAAGTTGATAGTGAAATTGGAATATAACAGCAAATTGGGTACGGAAATGAGTAATTTGTTGTGGCACACACAAAATAATGATGATGATGTGTTCGGTGGTGAGATGATTCCATATCTCTATGATAGTTAAGATTGTGGGGCAGACTGCAGTTCGCCACCCACCCTCTTGGGAGATATTTTGTAATTAGCTCTGAACTCGCAGATATAATTGTCAGACCACCGTTGGTTATGGGCTGAGGCACAAGCCAATTACCAATGAATGATGGCAATAAATATTTTGCGAATCAGCGAAACGAGATAAAGAGACAGAGATACACAGATAGATGTGTATATATGCTATCCACTGAGACCGACAATATTAATGGGATTCACAGAGAATAAGTTCTTGGCGGAGGGAAAAAGTTTTAAGCAAGTTTCGGCCGTATCTGGATCGTGATAGACATGGCACATTAATATGGCACAGGGTGCTGAATAAATCTGCGTTTGTGGCGGAACGGAACTTACGTGCGGCGGATTTGCGGGGTGTGTGGAAATTCAGTGGCTTTTCTCGGTGACATGTAGATTTGTTTTCGTTGAAAAAATGTTACACCGAGTTTTTGCGTGCGACAGAATGTCGTTAGATTGAAGGCACCTTCTGTGGAGTTATTTTTTTTGTCGGCAGACTTCCAGCTCTTTGAAGTAATGTGAAGGTCGAAATAATAGCAAACGCTGAGGTGTGCTGAAGCGCATTCGTAATTCATTTCATTTCTTCGAAGATGCCCTCTGCTTTGACATTAGGGTCCATAATGAGCTCTGTGAAGGCCCGCATGCTTCACTGCTTGGGGCCGCTTACACAAGCAAACATTTATTGGGAAGGCTTTGATATTTACTGCGAAGATCATGTCAATTTTGCCGAAGCCTGACTTTGATGCGAATTTATATCCTTTTCATAAAGATAAGTCCAGCAAAAGCTTCTTTGGCAGCTGTAAGACAGAAACCTGCAACCTGCATGCATATTAGTCTTCGTGTGTGGGTTCTTTCTTTAGTTCCTCTCCACCAAGATTGGCGTAACCATTCAGTTTCTGATCGAAGATGTTTTTCTCCATGCATTGCCTTACATGCGTTTATAACCCCGCATGGCTTTAGTTGCTTTAATATTAAGTTTCGGTTCTATTTGTGGAAAACAACTTAGATACACAAATATCATGAAATGGAAAACCAAGGTGAGCGCAAATCGTGTTTTAGCTGTTAAATTGGTTACCACTAAAAGAAGTATTGCCAATTTGCAAAAACCAACATCGAAAAAAATACTGTACATAGTTTTTAGTTTTTGATACGTTCTTTGAACGGCTTGGAACGTGTATCAAATGTCTTATATATACTCATGGTAAATAGGCAAACTAAAGTCAGCACAAAAAAGCTATCAAGTTAGTTGTCTCTGAAGAAAGTGTTGCCAATTTGCAAAAACCAACACGGAAAAATCAACATTTTCCCCACCGGGAGTAGTGAAGATTTCTCGGCTTCTGAGCATAGGTTTGGCTAGGAAAACGGTCTTGGGGTATAAGAACTCTGTTTGGATTTAATTGTTATTTAATCGCTATTTAACTGCTCTATTCTTGATTTTCTCTCTCTCTTTGGGAAGTGGTAGATTTAGTGGCGGACCTTGCTTACCGGTAAAGCTGAATCCGCCACATTGACTTTTGAATGATTTTTTTCGCGCGGATGGTAACCACTCTGGGTAAATTTAATTCTTCCAATCGGACAATCCGTTTTTTATAATTTAAGTGTTTTTTTTAACTGCCAGTTCGCAGTAAAACTCTTTTGTTTTTCAAGGGTAAAGTATGAACTACATCGAAATAAAAGTTATAAAAAGTACAAAAAAAAACGCTCTGTATATTTTTTCTCAATTTTAAAAAGTCAAAGCTCGAACATTTTCCAGCTTTCACTATTCGCAAAGCTCTAGACACAAATCCACACAAAGAGTTCGACGCCTAATTTCCGCAAGATCAGGTTTTCTTTGCATAATTCTTGTCAGTTTCGCAAGAAAAAGCTCTTTTTCCACTTCGGTCGGCTAAATTTTTCAATTTTGCTTCCGGAAATTCTAAATGTAAACACAAAAGCTCTGGGCTTTCGTAATTCAGTTCAGGCATTTCATACTTTGGCAACAAATTATGAACAAAAAACATAGTAAAAAACGAATTGAATTTTACTACGCCAAATAACTCAAAATAAGCGTAGATATATTCATTAGCTTTAACTCGGTAAAATTAAATACTTTGTCGCTTTTCTCTAAATTGTTCAAAAATGTTAGCTAGACCTACTGAAACAAACATTGTGAAAAATTAAATAATAATAGACTTAGCCCGAATGCTACTAAACCACATAAATCAAGAGAGTTATCGATTTATAGAATGAAATAATTTTTAGCACTTCTACACATGCGAAGACATGTTTTGAAAGTCTCTACACCTACATCGATTAATCTTTCTATGTTTAAGAGAAAAAACGTCTTCAATCTTATAGAATAATGGGATTAGCCAGGTGTATGTACATCTCATGTCTCGCTTTTCTCAGGACCACCGATCGGCAATGCAATGGCGTGCAATTCTTTGGTAGGCTGCAGTAGAAAACTTCTAGCCAGCGGTCTTTGTAGACGGTTTTATCATCTGTACCTTGTCTTTTGCTTTCCAAAATCAATCCTCTTAAAAGTCCTCAAATTCTCAGGCCAGCAATTATTTTCACAGCACAACTGCCACCCCCATGGGTACCAAAAAAAAAAACAGACCTTCTACAACGACTCCACTTAAAATAAAAACATTCAGACAAGGTCTCCTGTACTCGCCCAACTGACTACTCTGCTTAATTATTCCATTGACTGCACCTGGTAGCCCGACAATCTATGCCAAAAGGAAACAGTAACCATACATTATGCGAGACCATCGACCCTCTTACATCTATCTTCTTCCAACCAAATAATATCCACTAAGGTCACATTAAAAGTAATTACTTTGTGCGCGGTGGCGGTGGCGGTGACGCAAACGACGACGCCACGTCAGCTGAATCGTCCACACAGCACAGTATGTGATTTGTCAGAGACCATATACCAACCGATGGCTGTTTCGTATCTTTGCATCTATTCGCCGACAAAATCCGCCACCATGGCTTGCATTATTAGATGCACAAAGCGGCCTTCTACTATGGAACTTAATGAATAAGGCCCAGCGTAGATTGCGTAACTCCGAACCGCAGCAGCAGCAGCAGTGCCACAAAATTCACCTGTAGCCACATCGAAGCATCCATGCATCCATTCATTTAAAAATGTGTTTCGCAATGTTGTCATTTCGAGTCATTTCCATTTGGCTGTTTTTCCTCCATTTTCCACATGCCTGCCTTTGTGTGTGTGTACGACAGTCAGGCAGTGGTCTGTCAGGTGGTTTGCCTCGGTCTCGCCAGTATATTGTACCCATCGTTACACATGTGAGTAGTGAGTACTACTCTAATTAAATTTGATTTCAGGGGTCGGTGTACGGATGTTAAAAGGACATCGACTAGGGAATTTTATGAAAAAAATCATTTATTTTCATAATTGCACCCATCAAACATTTCACGGAGAAGTATTTCCCAAAGCCGTCATTTGGTCCTGCTTCCGCCAGTTACCCCAGAGCCCTTATCATTTAGGCGAGAGTGGAAAAGTTTTTCTCTCTTCCAGTTCTAATTGAAGAAATCTCAAGTCGCTACCTGACGTCAGGAGGCGAAAACTTTTTTGGCAGGCAACCGAAATAAAAGCATTAGAAGCGCATTGCTGGATAACTGCGCCACTGCCACCGACATAATGTTTAGTTTCTGTTCTTTTCGAAAGCCATTACCACTGCTGTCCCCCTCTGCAATACTTTCTCTATAGTCGTGGCCAAAGACAAAACTCTGAACCTGAACTCAAGTACACTATAGAGCTGAACAGAAATGCAACTCGGCAGAATTGGGTGGCAGCGAGGGCAAAGTTTTCCTTTGGCCTTTCTCACACCACTTTTCTCATCAAACACTTTGTCTCGCAGCCACTTTCTAGAGTTTCTTCTCTGTGGATGGAGTCCTTTGCGTTCTGTGTTTTGCTTTCATTTGATTAACTCTCGCCCAACCAATTACGATTGATGTTCGCACAACGCACAGACTGACGACGTGAAAATGTTCGCGATAGAATTCGGGGAATTCTTCAACCAGTTCTATCTACTGTTCCAAACTACGATTGTGAGTGGTAGGTATGTTTTCCATTTTTTATTTTCACCTAAGAAGCAGAAGAAGAAGGTAAAACAAATGTGAGAGGTATCGCACGACAGGGTGGTTCTGATTGTTTTTCTGTTTTGTGTGGACAATTTGTTTTATGAGAGACATTGATTTCTTTTTCATTCCTTGAGGCGGCTGCACACTGTCAGATCGATTGGACAATATTTGGAATTTAACATTGTTTGGTGGATTTTTTTATTGCACACATTTGAAAATCCACATCCCCGTCCTTTATGTCATCCATTTTCCGCATTTTTAGAGCCGTGCTCCAGTCGATTTTTAAGTCGATCAGGTCTGTAAGCCATTTTCATTTTGTCCTTTTAAACACTAAGCAGTTTCTGTTTCATTTAAAAAATAAAGTGCACGACTGGATCGCACAAAACTTTCTCGTTCATATCATCAGTTTGGTTTATTTTTCTTTTATTATTGTTTATATATAGGCTATAAAACAAGATTTTTCAAATTGGTGATGCTGATAGGTGGCCATGACTCGAAGTAGGGTTTGTGATGTAAGAATTCAGAGATTTGTTTTTGAATTTACACGTGTTTGGGGGTAAATGAAGTGCGGGTTTCTGTTAGTGTAGACTCCAATTGGTTGGAATTATTTTAATGTCTATAATTAATATGGTTGAAAAAATAAGAAGTGGGAAATATTTTTTTATTAAAAAGGAGTTGTGACTACATTTTAACTGGTAGTGCGGTAATGTTTATAAGACGGCATTATTTGCATTTCTCTATGAAAAACTAAGTACGGGGTTTTATTAAGAATACTTATATTATCGTAAATAAGGTTTTTAGACAAAATCTTTAAAGCTGATTTTGAAAAATAATGCGTACAAAATAGTAACAAATATTGCAAAGTTGAGTTCAAAAAATAATCTTGATCAACTATTTAGCTAAAAACTGAGTACAGGGTATCGTTCAGGATTTTAGTATCACTTGGGTTTTAAAGTTTTATCCAAATCGAAAACAGCGTTTTCGAGATTTTCACTGTTTTCAAAATCAGCGTTTCCGGTGGTTAGAATCGAAAATGAACAAATATTGCAAAGTTGAGTTCAAAAAATAATCTTGATCAACTATTTAGCTAAAAACTGAGTACAGGGTATCGTTCAGGATTTTAGTATCACTTGGGTTTTAAAGTTTTATCCAAATCGAAAACAGCGTTTTCGAGATTTTCACTGTTTTCAAAATCAGCGTTTCCGGTGGTTAGAATCGAAAATGAAGGACGCAATAATGTTTAACGTCAATTTTACTCCAAGTATGCATTTTGGTCAAAATCGTTTTAGCCGTTTTCATGTAGGTAAAACAAAAGAAAAATATACCTTTTTTCAAAAACCTATTATAGACAATTTAGAGAAAAACTGAGTTTGCTATCATGTTAGGAATGACCATATTACATAAAAAATAAATTTTGTTGCAATGTTTTCGAGATAAGGCCACTTTTCAAAAGTACCGTTATTCGACTTTTTAGCCAAAAACTGGGTATGCAGCCATGTTTATGTTTACCCCATGTAGCGTAGCGCAAGTATACATTTTGGTTAAAATCGGTATAGCCGTTTTCAAGTAAACCATAATTAAATAAAGTCTTAAAAAACGACATTTTTCCAAAATAGTCAGTTGAACGATAATTTAGGAAAAAACTGAGTTTTTTGAAATAGTTTAGACCGTTTTTGAGATATGACCAATTTTCAAAATTACCGTTATTCGATTTTTCTGCGAAAAACTGGATATGCAGCCATCTTAGTTACACCTGCTTAAGCCCAAATATCAATTTTGGTTGAAATCGTTAGAGCCGTTTTCGAGAAACTCAAAATTGCTGAATACCGTTACAACGGCAACACTTAACGTGCAAAAAAAAATGGCCCCGAACTGTAAGCCCACCAACTCCAAATCCGAAGTTTGAAAGAAATCCGTCCACCCGTTTGCGCTGTAGAGCTCGGGAAGGACGGACAGACGGACAGACAGACAGACGGACAGAATTGCGGGACCCACTTTTTCGAGTTCCTCTATCATCGTAATGTCAGATTTGATTAAAATCTCGAGTTCGATTTTTTGTACGATTACAATACCTTTCTCTTACTACGTAATGCGAGAAAGTTAAAAATGGCATCACTTTGTAACGAAACGTCCCCGTTCGTCACACTTTTTATGTCCGTGACTTCGGTCTTTTGTTCCTAACTTATTGGCGGCTGAATTCCTTCTGGTAAATAGGCCTTGTATTAAGCAGTGTCCACAATCCAAGCTGGCTTGCTCCCTCCCCATGCTAGGAACCACGCTGTCGTTGAGCTGTTAAGGAATCACGGCACGCCACCAACGGGCCTCTCCCCCTTTTCCCAGGAACCACGCTGTCGTTAGGCAGGGTTGCCGTTAACTTAAAAAAAAGTCACTAACTCGAACCTAAAAATCCACTAGATATGGTAAAATTTAAAAAAAAAAATCACTAGAAAAAAATTTTCACTACCTACCAATAAAAAAAAAAATATTCAATTTTAACAACCTCAATATCGGAGGCATTTTCAAAATTATTTCTTAAGAGAACATTTTAAGGAATTTCATATTCATGACAACTTTTTTTTTGTATTTTTAGTTGATTTCTGATGAGCATTATTGAGTTTATTGAGTTCAAAGTTTTCGTTAGAAAAGTAACTAGAATTTTTTAGTGACAAAAAATAAATTTTTGTCACTAAACTTTTGAAAATTCCACTAGATAAAGCGACAAAGTCACTAAAACGGCAACCGTGTCGTTAGGCATTTAAGGAACCACGCTATCGTTGGGCCTTTAAGGAACCTACGCCGTGTCGTAGGGCCACAGGAACCACGCTATCGTTGGGCCGCTAAGGAACCACGCTGTCGTTGGGCCGCTAAGGAACCACGCCGTCGTCCATTTTTCCATTTTCCCTACCAAGCAAATCATGACAGCTGCTATTGTGAAAGCAATTGAATGCACTTCTAGTTTATATTCCAAATGAATCTTCTCTAATCTAAAACTATACCTAGATGTACGCTGTTGTGGGTACTGCTATATGTCAATTGGTAACCCGATTACGTCAAACTTAAAAACGCCTCCATCAACTATCAGCCCTCTGAACTGCGTTTGCTTTTCCACAGCCTGCACTACAATGTCCCACTTAAAGTGTTACCAGAGAAAAAACCTTCGACAACATTTAATTAAAAAATTCCCATGAATCGAATGAAATGATTGACGAAACCTTATGCCCACTGACCCAACCCAATTTAATCATGCACTACACACATTCGCTTTGCTTTGTTTATTTGGCTGTTATTGTTTTTTTTTCTGTCAGTTTCTCTTACTTTCATTTCACAATGAAAAGAGTTCTCAATTCTGTTTCCCCCTTTGCCGCATCACACTTTCAATCATGACATGGCAATGACGATGACACACAACTGCAAAAAACGTAAATAAATCGGACGATTGTATGGAAATGGAATGACCTCACCTCAAATTTACCCTCGCCAGCCCACCCATGTCAAGTTCCACTTTCCTTGTCGATTGAATTACTTCATTTGCCCAACAATATAAATAAAAATAAATAGCCCCGAATGCCAAGCAGCCATATTTTATTGCATTGTCAGAGACTGGCGCACACACACGCACCGGCCCCGGATATGTGACAGACGGTCAGAAATAATATGATATCTGATCCTACGATTGACCTGGAGGGAACAAATGCTGGATTCATTTATTGTCCGAGATATATTTTAAGTTTGTCAACAAAGTAATCATTGTCGCACTGTTCCCCGCGATGGCGATACGTGTGTGCTCGAATAATTGACCTTGCACTTTCGCGGACGACCGTGATACGATAACGGGGTGCTTAACATTTTTGGGCGCAGGTCGGTGCAAGTACTCTATGGATTTCATCGAATTTAATTAGGTGAATGAATTCCTGGATACCAGAGAGTGTGGGACAAACTTCACTAATCGTATATGCGAAACGAGTGTCATAAATAACTCAAAACAGAATAATTGCAAATTCACAAATCGCTCATTTATAATCACGCAGCGCAAAACTGATTGAAAAGGATTCGCCACAAGCTGGTGGGTGTACAGTTTACTGTGTGCGCCCACTCCAAATGTTAGATTGATTAATTACAAAGAGCGAGGCGCACGGGGAGATGAGAATGCCAAACACAAAAGCAATCAATTCAACAAGCATTTCGTTACAATATGTAACCAAACCCAATAGCGATGGTGATGATGGAAAGGATTTTCCCCTGCGAAGGAACTGTTCTGTGCGATTTTATCGTCGAATAATTGTAAAAATTACCGCAGAGTTTACATTTATTCATGGTGATTTTTGAATTTGCCGCTGGTGCTATCGAGGGAGGTAAACATGTGAACGCGATTTCACGGATTAATGGAATTTTCAAAATATTAATATTTACACAGCGCACACATGTGTGAATACATTGGTTGGTTGGAATTTAATTAGTGTACTTTATCGAATGTTCATTTTGATGGAATTTTTATATTCATGGTATTTTCCATAGGGTTCCCCGATTGCCAGCCTTTTGCACATTTAAGCATCTCATTATGTCGACTAGATTGAGCCTGAACGCAAAAACTAGATTAGTCGGTAACGTCACTTTACCTACGACAACCACTTACGCGAACTGTCATCTTAGTACTCAGTCATGAATTTCTTGACTAGATTCGTCGGCTACCATTTAATAAAAAAAAGTTGTTCATGTGACCGATCTAGCCCAATCACAACTGCGACACATGGAGTCAGCCAGCTGTCAGACTTTCTAAACCAGAAACTTGAACAATAGATTTGTTGGCTACCTCTCTGTAAACGTCAACTGAAACAAATACTGTTCGCGTGACGAATCGGGGGCAATAAAAATCGAATAACATCGAGTCAACCAGTTGTCAGATTAACTAAACAAGTTAAAAAGGAAGCGTGTGCGTCAAAAACAATCATTTTTACATGTACATTTATCTTAAAATCTTTAATAATTACCTCCTCACATATAAATGAATGTGGGAAAATTTACTTATCAAATCAAAAACCAAAAGTTTTAATAATAGACAAATGAGAAACTCAGAAAATATTCTGAAAGTTATATATGGTTAAACCAAAGCAGAACAAATATGGCGCTCTGCTTGAGAAAATAGATAGCGAACCAGACAAGCTTGTGCGGATCTTCTGCTATTAGAGAATGCCCATTTGCTTTATTATGTGCCAAGCGCTGCCCCTTTGTGGCATGACAACGACAAGACGTAAAGTTTTCTGATATTTGTACTTAGCTAGTTTTCTGTACTTTGTCAGCGGAATTTCAAATTTTCCTTCGATTGTAGCTGTAAATATCTGCTGTTATAAATGGATCAATATTAATTAAAGCAAGATGACACTTTTTTTGAAATAAATCCCTTCCGTAAGGTCCATTTGATGTCGGATAAGAAGTTCCATGTGCTGCAAGAATTTTAATAAGCAGAACAGATGCATTCTACAAAAAAAATGGCGGAATAATTCCACATGAGAGCCTATTGTCCCACCTTCTCCCAACCATTCGATTCTGTGAATATTTTCTCTTTGGGATGAAGCTTCATTGTTAATGTGCATAGAAACTTTTGAAATATAGAACAACGCTCAAGTGTCTACAGTACACATCGTTAATTAAGAATCTTGGATTTTTCATACTTCCAACCGGCGTTATTTACATTATTAAATCTTAAGGTTTTTATCCACTGCGCCACCTCTCGCGAACGTCTGACAAACATCCGAGAGCAAAACTGTCATGAAAGAGCTTCTCAATCAGCCGTTTGAACTCGGCGTAAAATTGTAGATCCCTTCCATTCATCCCAGAAGTTGAAAACCCTCACAAAACGAATGGTTGTGAGAAGCTAGGCCTTGGGTCCCACAGACCTGTCGCGCCAAAATATTTATTTATTTATTTAAAAGGCATTATTGCAATAACATTTTTAAAAATACATATTTAACTCATTTTGTAAGAAATGTTTAGTTAATTTTCGTATTTTCGAAAATTTAATTACTTGTTTATAATTGCTTTTGAAATCATTACATACATATCCGTTTTATAAATTGATTTTTCCTGTAGCTCTATTATAAAACCTATTATTTTAAATGGGTTGCTTAACAAAATTAGAAAAATGTGTTCCAAAATTTTGTAAAAACATTCTGGTCTAAGTGTACCGGCCTAACATACTGTACCGTACCAAAAAAACGCGTGTGAAAAGCTTCCGAAAGCTTCCTCACAGAAATACAACTCGATCACTGGAGAGACGGGATGGAAAATAAAACTTCTGTAATTTAATCCAGAGCCAGATCGGAGTTGGAGGTTGACAAGTTCCGAAGAAAAGAACGGAGTACAGTCGGAAATTGTATACAGTAAAACCCGGATAACTACCTCTTCACAATTTCTGCTTTCTTTGGGTACTTAAGCGGGTGAGGCAGTTAAACGAACCCGCTTAAGCGCCCAAAGGAGGCTGAAATCCGAATCCTGTACCTACCTCAAATATGTGTAAATTACAATTAAGTTGCTCTAAATATTTGGTGGGTTTGTTTACTTTTTTTGACATAGAACGAGAATGAGAGGAAGAGAAAATGTAATTTTTGGCATGTAACACGAAGTTTGCTGCGATGAAATTGTGTGCGTTTTAATTGACGTACTAAACGAGTGTAACCTAAGCAAATTAGCAAATAAAATTGGCAAATAGAGGGCGTTAAACCGAATAAGGTACTTAAGCGGGAGGTACTTATCCGCGTAAATGTACAAAATGTGTAGAAAATGTATAGATTTGAGATTTGTGGGCCCTTAAGCGTGTTGGGTACTTAAGCGTAAAGTACTTATCCGGGTTTTACTGTACCTACTATCTACATTTGTCATCCGTTTCACTCTCAATAAAGAATTTTGTTTTAATCAACTGTTGAGGAGATGAAATTCACTTCAATATGCAATCATAAATTGGCAACAAAAACCTTGATAACTTTGATGCAAAATTTATTTATTAATTGAAGGCACGTTAAAATCGACGAATCAGAACTTAGAAAATAATTTTGTTTTACCTTACGTTTTTCTTTTAAATTTGTTGAATAATTGAAGGCAGTACATAGAAGAATAGTCTTATAAGGATTTTATGGGACAAATCAATCTTAAGCCAGAGTACATTTGAACAAAATTTTCCGCCAAAGAATGAACGGGTTGGCGCAATGGAATTAAATGAGACAAATCCAGCTCAGGCAAAAGAATGATTACATTGGTTAATCATGAAACCTAATTTTGTTCAAAATAAACTTTCTTCCAGGTGTAAATAATCGCTTAGCGCTGCTTAACGTTCACCGAGGCAGTCGAAGGGGAATTAATTGCAGCTGTGTAGGACAGTAATCCAGCTTAAGTCGAAGTCCGATTACATTTGGTTTGTAAGTCGTATTATCCCGTCTAAATTTGTACCATGCCTTCCAGGATTCAAGAGCTGGCGTCATTGTCTTCAACTGTAAGCAAATAGTCAGACTCAGTTAATATTTATTTCTAGATCGCCATAAAATATAAAGTATGTCAGAAAGCTATTGGTGGTCTATTACCTGCAGGTGGATAAAATATAAAAAGTATCTCCATAATCTGACGCCTCAAGTTCACATCACAGTACATTTGCAAGTATTTGATATATATACATTTTTATATGTTTTCTGAAATTTTTCCGAAGAATCGAGTATCATTTGAAGGTATCTGTCAATGAATCTTTTAATCCATCTTATGAGATGAGAGATGTTTCTGTTACAATGCTTTGGCATATTTCAATTTTCAGATAGCCACAAATTTTAACATACTCTCTGCCATCTTTTCAATTGAAGGACTAACACTTTCTTTTTACCAACTTTTCATTACAGGTAATACAACTAAAAGATACCAAATTCCACACACTTTTTCCAGGATGCGTGTAAGTTTAATATGTTTCATAGTACCTAAATCAAGTGGCAGCCGTTTGAAGAAATATCCACCAAGTCTCCGTAATTCTAACTCCCAACAGAGGAGCACTCACTGACTAAACTTTTAGGGCAAATACATTTGCAACGCCATCCTTCTCCAAAACAAGTAGCACATTTGTGGACCATCTCTGTTGCAGTAAGTTTGTCAATTCATTCTTAACACCTTCAATAAAATACAACACCTAACCGTCTCGTCATCATGTCACTCTCCCTAATGCGAAGACTAACAGTCTTCAGTCAGCACACTCCTATGCACCCGCATGCATCTGCTTTCGGTGAGCTTCAAACCTAAATTCCAAATGTCAACACCATAACCATCGCCATTGCCGAACCGATGTGAATTGAAGAAACTTGTGACCCAGTTTCTCCCTCCATTTGCTGCCTGGCTATCGATAAAAGTCACGAAACTCGTTTCGACCGTGCTTCGTCAGTGCATAAGCATAAGGTTTCATTCATATGACCAAGTGGTCATGTGTCCATTGGCATCTTCATCATTCCCATACAACGCGAGGGAGACCCGCACCAACATCCGCACAAGTCGATGGATTTCGATTAGCCATCATCGCTACTAGTCATCTCTGACTATTTGTCCATTAGGCCAATAGTCTTTGAACGTGTGCGCGTGCTTCTATATATGTAACCGGTCTTTGGGACGACTTTCGAAAAATTAGTATGTCTTCTATAATTTTCTTCTCGCTGTTGTAGTGTGGGCATATGCGTGGTGGAACAAATACAAACCGAAGCCAACGGACGTTAGGTGTCGAATGCGAACAAAAATGGGTTGACGACAATTCCTCTTCGGCCGGCATCAACGGGGAACGTGTTGCGGCCATTAAAGGTGAAAGATCAACGCACCCTGGGCGCGCTACGATGATTTTTCTAGTTAATGGTGGCATTTATGTAATAAAAACATCTTCAGACTCATACTTTGCTAATGGAAAAGCGGCAGAGGTGTGATTGCGTTCAAAACCGCCGCTCTGCCCATTGCAAGTAACACACACATCGCCCAACACACCATTTCCACTGCCAGAATCGATTTCCATAAAATAATTGCCCCCTGCCGAGCATAGGACGAACGTGACAGTTTAATTTCCTCAAACACACGGCGAATTCAAAATATTGCTTACCCCATTCCATTGGTGTTGCAGTTGGGGGCGTAGAAAAACACAGTCCTAGATTACAAGCTATATACCACCCAAGGATATAATTAAATTTCAAAATTGGCAGCACAGAGTGGGAATAAACCGTAGATCCACCCTCATCCTGCTACCATTTTCAAACACAAACAACTTGTGTCTTCGAAATTAATAATTTCAATAAACAAGCCAACCATTTTGTTTGCAGTAAGCCCGACCACAACTACTAACTATAACGTCTAACCACCCAACCGGTTCCATGTTGCTCCCTCCGGCTTTTGTGTGTACATTCTTGGGCGCTATCGCATCTAAAGTGGAACAATGGTGTTTCAAATGCACAAACGCCTCGTATTGTTGTTCGAAAATGATTTCTGGGTGCTGCTGCTGCTGCGGTTCCGGAGTCTAATAATCGTAAAGTGTCAGAGCATATATTGTTTGAGGTTGTATTGAGTTCTCAAAGTCAAACTGTCAGCAGGGGATTGTGTACCTAGCATTAGGCTGGAGGGATGACACTTTGTTGACCCGTTTCTGAAAAGTTCAAACATTTTATTAATTGGATGGAATATTTCAACTTGTTCCTCGAAGGACTGTATAGTTGCGTTCGTTACAGGAACGAGGGTCGTTTGCTGATACAGCTCATAACGATTTAAGTTAAATAAATGATTAGGTGCTACCTGCTTGTGGGGATCTGTTATTTGTTTCAGCAAAGTGCCCTAAATGTCACTCGGCAGAGAGAAGAGAAGGACCTTTACACCCGAGTTGAAATTGGGACACAGGTCCATCGGATACATACCCTCAGGAAGTTGGATAAAATTTGACACCTCTGGAATGTTGCTATGTGATGATGATGAGACCTTGGAAAATGCGTACCTTCAGGAGCAAAGAAAAGAATACCCAAATCCCGAGGGGCCCAAGTGACCCTCAAGGCATTTAAAACTTAAACTTGAGTCTCAAAGCAGTATCTACCACGTTATTTCGTAATTTTCGTAAGACATCATACATAGACATAGCATGCGACTGAGCAAGGCTCGACGTCCACCTAGGGCACCTACTGAGAAGGCGAGATAAGTGTTTGATCCGACACTGCCACTCAGATTCCGCGCCTCTTCAGTGGCAGGGGAATATAAATAATGGCGTCTATGCAACTCATATGCTACTACCGGATACTAGATAAATATAAAAGTGAGTGTGAGGTAGGTAGCTTTCACTGAAAAGCAAACGTGAAAGGACTGGAATAATACACCACTTACCTTGGCTTTGTTTTGGCGTAAGAGTCTAGGCTCACAGCACTTAAATCAGAAATGCAGGTTACGTGACACTTTTCTGTGTAGAAATTGAGCCAGAAAATTCTTAAGGAGGTTCCTTGGCGTCCGAAAGTAAAGGCTTGCAGCTGCACTGCTTGAGAGCACTTCGAGTTCCTCTGCCCCTATATGAAAAAACACCGCTGATCTATACGAATATAACAATTGTGACGTCTGTGTCTTTGTATGTGGATTTGAACGCGCTTCCCTTTGAAACTACACCCCCATTCCATTTGGATTTTTAGAAAACAACTAGATGACCCGTGCTCGCTTTGCTTCATCCTCCGTTTTTTTATAAATATGTTCCCTCCCTTGGGTCTTTCTAAAAGCAATATAAAACAAAAACAAAGACAATAAAAACAAAATTGTACTTTCTACTAAAAAGTCTACACAAATAATATTTAGGCAAAGTTCTGTTATTATTTGTTCCCTCTTACCCACCTCAAATATCGGCGAAAAGAAGCAACACGACACGAATGAAACAACTTGACACACAAACTCCAGCCCATTTCCAAACTTTTTCAAACAACACCTAAAAATGTGTTCAACATGCAAAGAGACGACTGCCCACTGAAGGAAAGTTGTGGGCGATGTTTTGAAAAATTGTTTTGAACATTGCTCAGCTTCAGGACAACGCAGGAGGATGTTTTATATCTTAAATGATCCAGGAGGAAATTTGCTAAATTCACTTATTTTTTTATTTTTCTTGCCATTACTGAGCTAGGTCTGTATAAACAGAATTTTCCTTATTTTGTAAAAGCCAAGTTATATTCCGGGTTAAAAAAGTATCCTAAAGTCCGACCCAGAACATAAGCAATCACTATGCCAAGTTTCATCAAAATCCGTCCAGTAGTTTCTGCGTGATGCGCGGTCAGGCATTTTTCATTCTACAGTTTTATTATGTGTAGAGAAGAGAAAAGAAGAGAAGAGAAGAGATAGGGCTTAACGCGGAGCAACATTTCATATCGCAATTGGCAAACTCATTCAGATGATTAACGAATTTTAAGTTCTGTGAAAGACGACAGATGTCATTGTGGGGCATCTGTTTTAGATGTTAGTTTGAAGAGGTGTCTCTCATTAGGAATGGCGGACGGTAGATCGTAATTATCAGTCGGATCGAGTCAACAACAAGCGTGGTTTTCTTTATAGGAAACCTTTTCACAAATATATTCTAACAGTTGGTCTGTCTTATCTGTTATACAAAAGATTCCTTTGAAAAATATATTTATCCCCTTAAAATTCGGCTGCCTGTGATATTTCTTACGAAAAGCGAGTCTTAATTGTATCAAAAAAGGTTAAATAAACCTTACTTCTGGTCTCACAATACTTTTCATTAATAGTTCAACAAATCATCAAATCATCTCTCATTTTGTGTAACATAAATCAAATTTCCAAATGGCCATTTGGAGTTCGCAGCTACCAACAACAACTGTTGATCTCTCTGAACAGTGTAATCCCTCAAAAGTGCGACCATTTGCTTCTTCACAATTTTGTCATTGTCATCTTCCGAATCGCTCCGGTTGAGCCTGACTGCAACATAAACAATTTACAACAAGTACACTTGTTAGCTTTCAAAAACAGTCGAGTCTAAAAAATATTTACCAAACGAAAAAATTCATCAACCAAAGGACAGATTGACAATAACAACAACAAAACAGATCTTTTTAATACTATACCACTTACTCGTGCATAAAAACCACTTCGGAACGCATCAACATCAACAAGCAGTCGCCGCCACAACAAGAGCGTCTACCCAGCAGCTACCGACATTAATCCCATCCCAAATGACTCGTGTACAAGAAGCGTGGTATACCAGTTCCAAAACATACATATAGATACAAAAATGTAACCACAGTCGAGATACAATGCGCAACGGATATAGAAAAAATCAGAAATGAAAAAAAAAATTATTTTAAATGGAAGAGAAAATAATAAAATTGTCCGTCAGTGAAAACCCCACAAAGTAATGGAGAGTTCACAGAACCACAACTAACAAACCGAAGAATTTGAATTTCACCATCCACGGCATTTGTTGCTGTCCTCCTCTGGTCTTTGTACGAACGAACGAAATGCCACTAGAATTTTCCATAGCCACGATGGGGCGAGTTGTTGCCGCACAATGTGAATGTGAATGCATTGTGAATTATTTTATCATTTGGCAGGAGAACAAAGAAGTAAACAATGAAACGGTACCGTGGAGATATTATGGCGTTTTCTTTCATTTTCATTAATACCACCATTGTTATGCAATGGCATCACTTTTTACACTTTTTTTGAAAATAAATAATTTCACCCAAATGTCATGAAAAGGAAAATGGCCCCCTCCGAAGGGGCGTCCTTCGGTTGATCTTTTGGAATGATGCGTTGGAATTTTCTGAAGTTATATTTGAACACCTTTAAATGGGAATTAACTATTCAACTTGTACGTGGAGTTTTCGTACATCTTTTTTAGCCTGATGCTGTTGAGAGCGCATTGGTGGTGGCTTTAAATGCCCCCTTTCAATGGGGGTCATTTTAAAAAAAGAGCTTAACTCACTTATAGTTTCGGAATGTTAAGGTTTATTGAGAAATAAGTCATAAGTGACACCTTTAGCTTGAATTGCAACGTCCCCCTTCGTCACACTTTTTCTTGCAAATCAATTAATTTTAATTTTGTTCATCGGTAGGATTTTGTAAAAACCCTACAGCTTTTCGCTTTAGTAGAATTCCTTGACCGTCCTGGGAGACTTCACTAGTATTTGCATGTGTTTCTTTCAGCTGGTGAGCACCGCTGTGTAACCCGTAAATTTCGTCGTCGAATATCCTTCTCCACTCTTAATCTTAGTGAGACGACCCGCGTTCCAAATTCTGCGCAAAAGTCGCCAAAATGACGCTGTGTATTGCCCAACTCAGCATACTTTCGATGTCTAGTCAATCCAAGATTTCTACTAGCTGCACACAGCCTCTTGAGTTTAGGAGTTAGTTTAGGTTTTTTTTTGTTTTTAGCTCAGTATTAATAGCAGTAGTTAACCTTGCGTCCACACCAGATGGCGCGCTTTAGATCAAAAAGACAATTACTTACAAGATGGAGCTCTTTTTCAATTAATCATAGATTCAAATCTACTGAGTTGTTGAAAAAATACATACATATGTCACCTTCTACAGGTTTGACAAGATGGTAACACACCATACGCCTATAGAACTTATCGCCATCCACACCGATTGTACATGCATAAAACCCTACCTCTCAACCAAGCATTAAGTTTACATAATAAAACAAGAGATCATTTATATGGACAATTAACCATCTATCCTTCCAACTGGAATAATGAGAAAAACTCCGAAAATATGTACGCACTTAAGTTCAATCTCAGTTCCATGTGCTTAAGCAGCCCCCTTTATGGGTAAACTGAAACGTCATTTAGACTGACATAGCAAACATCTATACCTCTGTTAAGTAGAAACGCGTCACAGCCACAAAAGCGCTGCAAACCCTTGCGAGCAGGATATCTTTTCCGAAATTCAAACACACATACCTACACACCTTGGGGGTATCTCAAGTAAAAAGCAAAAGGATTCCACTTTGGCTAATAAAAATAACATTTATGCGACTTTAAGTGGCAATAAGCTGAGAGCCATCATTTGGCACCCTCTTCGCGTAAGAGGGCTGCCATGGGTAACAACACAAAATAAATAAATAAACGATAACTGTAATACAATTAAATTGTATATTTCTTTTATCACTATACGCAGAATGTACCCAAAGAAGGATCTGCAAAGCAAGATGCGGCATTTTTCCGACTCATAAAGTGGTCGCGTGGTGGGGTAGGCGGATGATGGTGGCCCGTTTTTGAATGTCATATAAATAAAATGCTAAAATGGAAGCATTTTCCTTCACTTTTTGTGTAGAGGGAAAATGGAAAATCTAATTTTCACTGGAGGTAAATAGGTGTAAAGCCAGCGAAATTATTAAAGTGAGAGGAAAATCATCGTCCTCGCGTCAGTGTCGTCGTATATATATCTAGATGAGTATAGACGGGGGCTAAAGCAATCGCTACTAATGCGTCCCGTGACAGGCGCGGCCATGGAGTGAGAGATAAAGGTATGCACGGCATTTTAAGGACATTAGGTGGAGGTAGCTTTTCCCATAAATTTGGTGGAATGAGACTTGGCATTAAAGCGCGTCGACTTGTTGCAAGGAACGCTTCTTTAAGAATCGGCTGAATATGAGGGCTGTAATCAGGTCTAATGTAGACTTTTATGGGCTGTGCTTGTGGGGCAATATGCGTCAGAATTGCGTACATTAAATTGATACAGAGCTGCGGAGATTTGGAGTTGGGTTATAATTTTTAAATGGAGCTGAGAGAAAAA
Source organism: Cheilosia pagana (assembly GCA_936431705.1). Classification (NCBI taxonomy): domain Eukaryota; kingdom Metazoa; phylum Arthropoda; class Insecta; order Diptera; family Syrphidae; genus Cheilosia; species Cheilosia pagana. The sequence continues at coordinate 27,469,929 of OW386168.1, read as the reverse complement.
AGCTAAAAAGAAGGCATTCCCAGGTAAACTATAGTTCGTATGTTGACCAAGTTTAAGATGTCATCAGAAAGTCACACGAAACGTCATAATAGGTCCTTATTGATGGCGAAAAATGGCTTACGATAGCGAAGGCTGATCTTGACCTTCTTTCAGTCGTTTTGTTGTTTTAAGCTCAAAGTTCTTTGAGTGATTTTCCGTCTCGCTTAAGTTGGTGGAAACAGGGCCGGTCCAACCATATGTGAAAGATGTGCAAATGCACAGGGCGCCAAGTTCTGGGGGCGCATTGCTAGGAAAAGAAAAATTAATTTTATCATTTTATTTTAAACAAAATGCTTGTTCAAATAATCTCAAAATAACAACACCCAAAATCTATTCTAAAAAAAGAAAAAATGCGACCTGCGAGGGATGAACGCGTGGAATGGTTATTGCGCACGCGGTTCTGCATAAGGGATTTCTGTATTCTGTGCCTTTGACCAATGGCATTTCTCAGTGTCACTATTTAATGCAGATTGAAAAAGGGCGCATTCTGTAAATCTTGCACAGGGCGCTAGTTTGGCTGGAGCCGGCACTGGGTGAAAACAACGTTACAATCTGTATAGGGGCATTGATTCGGTTAGAAACGTGCGAATTAGCCATTTGAGATGGGTAGGACATATAGAGGACACAGACATCAAAAGTCAGACCTTCTACTGCGACCAACGGTGGATTTAAAAATGTCCTACTGGCCCTTGTGGTACCTATGTATAGATCTACCTACTAGGATGTCATCGCCTAGGCCAGTAAAAATTGTTAAAAAAATAAGAAATAGAAGATAGACCCCTTCCGACATGAGATAAACACTTCTGCGACTTGGGTGAATAAAAAAAAAAAGCATGCACGACTGGATAGTACGCAACTTGCTCCATTTTCAAAATAACAAAATACTTTCTTACTACAGTTTTCGACAGTTGATTTGATTGCAACATCATAAGTCCCCGATAACATCAGGCAAGCTATATGTCAAGAGACAAAATGGTGGTCGACAAGTATAGTAAATTTAAAAGTTAAACAACGAATTCAGATTTCGTCCTATGATGTGCACCTAAGGAGGACGAAATTGGTGGATGTTCTTAAATTTTTACGCGCTAAGACAACCCTAGGCTTTTTGGTAGCAATGAAAAATGTGCAGCAATATTTTATTGGCTCTTACTTGCAAGGCAAACGAGCCCTTAAAAAAATGTCCATATATGTACCTACAACAAAATAAAAGTATTCGGGATTGTCCAAAATTAAGTATAGAATTTTCTCTAATCGCATTATCTAAGGCGCACTTGAAAAATATATTGACTGTGCAAGAGCCAACAGACCCCTTACGCCTTTTCAAAAACGGGCTATGCCAACCTTGAAACTTCTGCTTCTAAGTGTCAATTCAGTCAACTCATTGGCGACGAGGCTCACATAATTAAAGCCATTAAACTGAAAGCTTCTCTCCAAAAGCAAACTGCTTTTTGTGAGGAACCACATTCAACAGAGAAGGACTCTTAAACCCAACTTGATCATGAATGCCCCCAAGGCCGCATGCCCCACACACGGCTTCAAAAGAAATGAATTAAAAATGGCATTTCGTGGGATGAAAAAAAAAATACCCCAATGCACAGTGGGTCGCGTAGAGATCACCCCATTTAGTTCCGATTGAATAATGAAAATTGAAAATCGAACTCGTATCATGATTTTCGATTTGTCTGACCTGCCCGCGAACGGAAGCCAGCTCGCTTCTGCGTCCGTCGACGACAATTTGCCCCATAATCTGCAGTGCTTACTGCCTCAATATAAATGTGCATGTGCACTCTACTCCAACCAATGGAGTCGGGGGAAAAAAAATAAAATTTCAACTCTGTATCGATTGCAATTAATTAATTCAGAATGCATAAATTTGGACAGAGCTCCAGCGCTGTTTGTAATTTATATATGTAGCCACGGACCCGTGCAACCATTGTCAACGAAAAAAGCAAAAAGGAATACCACTCACATATGTATGCTCTTTATTTTTAATTTATAAAATGCACTCGTGTATTGTGACACATCAATTGTTGTACTCACTGTAGCTAGTATGCGGCTGCGGCCCCCGTTTCGTTGGGGGTGTTCATGGATAAAGAGCATCTACTGCTCAATTTGCACGGATCAGAGAAATTCAATTGTTGCCACACAAATGCATACAAGCGTTGAATGGACGTGAGTATCGCCTTAAGCTAGAAATGCAAAATATTTGATGGCGGCCAGTAGTTAGCTGTTTTTCCGTTCCATTGATTGAGTTTCAAGTTTGGGCAAGACTAGAGAGATATCGCCGCGGTCGCCTATCCAGATGGGTTTTTTTATTTTTTTTTTTGAGTATCTCGAAGCGTGAAAATGAAAAGAAAATAGAGAAAAAAAAGAAGCCATTCGGTTGCATAAAATTCCATTCACCGGGGCCCTGCGAGCCATTTGGGGCAGGAGTGTATACAAAAAACCAGAAGTGTGAACTTTTCAGATAGCATCTCTCTGTATCACTGGGGAGGACAGAAAGCGTTTATGGCTCACAATCACAAGTGGTGCTGTGGCAAGTCGAGTCATAATTTTTGACAAGGCAATTCGAGCGGTGGTAAATGGATTGGTGGATGGAGAAAAATTCCAATAATCTAGTCACTCTCATTTTGACAATCTAGCAGATCATGAGGTTATTTTTGTAGCATTTTCGAAGATATTCAGGAGTATTTCACTATTTTAATGAGTGCTGGGTCCTATTTGGGTAACGCATTTGAAAAATTCAATTCCAAGAAGAAGTAGTTCATGTGGATATATAAAGCGCTTTTTAGACACGTGGATTTAATAATATCTAGTATCGTATGAACACGAATCCTCAACAAAAAGACCCAATAGCAATTGTTCGCATTCTAAATGCAAGGAGTTCCTCATCCAGAAAAATTATCGTGCGTTTAATTGCCAAAAGGAACTTAGGTACGTCCAGTGGTTTCTGCGGCAGCATAAAGCGCATTAAGCTTCCTTTCAACACTCATCCCATTTAAAAAAAAAACCCACGAACGACCTTTCAAAGAACTTCAGTAATCGATTTGCATTCTATTTTGATAGAAAATTCAATTCAGAGTCAGGAAGACTTATTTGAAAAACCCTATTTTTGGAAGAAATGTGTTTGCGTTAGACCTCCAGCTCATTGGCTTCGATTTAAAACCTATTATTTTATCAAAGGTTAGCCAAAGCCATAAGACTAATACAAAGAGTGCGGAACGAAGAAATAAGAAGGCAAACGGACATCATAGATGTAATAAAAAGGACCAAACAACTTAAATGGAACTGGGCAGGACACATATCAAGAATTACAGACAATAGATGGACAAAACTTTTGATCAAATGGACACCACCAGCGACAAGATCAACCGGACGACCACGAACAAGATGGGTTGACGATATTAACCAATTTAACAGGTATTGGTACCATGACGCAAAAAATCGAGATCTATGGACAACTATGGGGGAGGCTTATACTATTTGCAACTAATTTTGAAAATAATGATTAGACTTTGTCAAATGATGATATATTTATTTTATTTATGTATTTTAAATTAATTAAATAACTACATGATGTAAATACTCTTATAACAATAACAATTTGTAGACCTTATAGTAAATAAAAGCTTATAATAATAATAGCCAAAGCACGGCATTCGTTATAGCGCCACTGAAGGAAATTACCCTTGCGCCACCCATCGGGCGTTAACTGAGCTATTTCACTATTCAGTAACCGTCTCCTTTACGTGAACTGCAACTTCCCAAAGCTTAGGAGTCTTTAAGGAACAGACACACATTCAATTGGGCTTACATATATCTGGGTTGCTAAAGACAGGAGCGCTAGATCTACTTCGTTTAGTTTGGCGCTGGAATTTTGATTGAAAAGACCAATAAAAAGGGGTTTCCAACTCTGAACAACAGTAGTCGAGGAGGTGTTCAGAATGCTCGCAAATTTGTTGCGTTCGTCTAGGCCAACCTAAATCTTCGACCGACAAATGTGCCCTACTTAAAGATAAGTATTGTCGAAAAACAAACAAAAAAACTGGACCTGACATAAATCAACGAAACAGAATTTTTTCAACCAAAGTCAACTCGACAGCCTTTAAACAAAAAATATTAGGAATGTTTTGAACTTGAAGCTTTCGCATTTTAGGCCCGAACTGTCAACTGCTAACTTCTTTTCTGCGTTTGTGACTGCTAACTTCCCTGTACATCACATCAACCATTCCAAACACAACAAGTAGATTCAGAATTCTTTGTTGCAATTAATATTGAAGCAACGGGCGTCTGTGAAAAAATAATATCATTTAATCATTAGAAAGAGTCCATGGATCTCATATGTGTTAAACATTAGGTGATCTGTAAGTACAGACTTCATTCGGCAAGCCTGTAGCCATTTCAATTCTTAAACGCCCTACAAGAGGCGGTTCATGAATTGTCAGACTCGCAGCACTTTCATACCTTCAGTTCACTTGAATAAATATGTCTGGCTATCCTCCCTCAACACCTGGTGTATTTATCTTTTAACACACACATATGCTGTTTACAATTTTCGTGTACCACGGGTAAATATCGCTCGCCTTTATCCAAAAAAAAAAAAAAAACACTCCAGCACAGGTGTACGTGTGCAAAATAAACATAAATCATTGTCAATACAAAATTACCCTGTCACGAGTGTTGCTACTTTTATCCCCTCTGACGTCGGACTATCAACACGAAAACACTATGACATCTCGCAATCGCGCGCACCCGCCATCACCGTCTCAGCCCTTTTCATTCCATATTAATACATCAAGTGTATGACCAAGCATCCACAGCAGCAGGACATCAGCGATGAGGATGCAAAAAAAAAAACACCACAATTTCAGTCAATCTCATCTGCATAAATTAAACGTCATGTCCTTTATGTCAAATTATCCTGCAAGTAATTGGTACTGAAGTGAAACACAAAATCTACTATATCGAGGGAAAATGCATTTTCCGGCATTTTTTTTTTACCTGACAGCTTCGTCAACGTTAATGTTGATGGTCAACTGTATGCTACAACTTTGTTCATGCATGACGGCGGCGGGTGAAATTAATTTTAAATGCGAATGGTTGCCGCTGTACCACAAATCCGCCCTCAGCTAGCGCCAATAAATGATAATGCACTTAAATTGTTGTTTGCAATTAATTTTTTTTTACTGCCACATCGACGTTGCACCCTTTCTTATCGATTGGGTTGTCTGCAAATGGCCAAAGGCGGCAGTGTGATGGGATTCAAACGCAATATTGACACTTGGAGGGGAGTCTTTTGTGTATGTGCAACGGAGGCAGCTGCAACGGATTCAATTAGCTGGTATTTTGTGATACAATCATTGATTAACTCCATTACTCGAGGCGTAATGGAGCAACACCGATCAGGGCAAATAATATGCCGGTCATGGTCGGAAGTGTACAGCTTGAGGATAGCGAAACTTGAAATGTACAAATTTGTGAAATTAAATTTAGCCACGGTTTTCGTTGTGAGTCCAACACCTGGGGATTTTTATGCAACTACAATCCATTTTGGGGGATATTATTTATACCTAACTACTTTTTGGACATTTTTGCATACCAAAGTGTCACATGTCCTCCATTTGAATCAGCACTTGGCGCCGACATTCTTTGTCATCGCTTTCCACAGCGAGTACCATAAGAAGCAGCAGTAAAGTGGTTTTAAACTGGCTTAGATGGAGGTACAGTGTTACTATACCGTGGGATTTTTTTTAAATCGAATTGACAGAATCTCACTACCTTATTTTCAATATTAGTCAGTATTGACCCTTCCCACCTCGTGCTGATAGTGTAAAAAAAATGTATCGAGAAGTTCTGCGTTTTAAATTGATGTGGAAACATGCACACATAAAAAATCCAAAGTGCTTTGCAGTCTGATTTAGTAACTACTTCTTTGCAAAAACTTAAATCAATAAGTACTCAATTTTAGATGATTTAAATTGATCTTTCAATATATCAGTCAAAACCATCTAGGTGCGAAACAATGTGTTCAAGTGGCTCGTCATCAGTCTATCTTCAAACTGTGCATCCAAACTTTAAGCCAACATAAGGTGGCAAAATTGTCTGTCAATAATGAAGCCATTTTTAAATCGCTCCCCCCAGGAGGTTGCCTTTCAAATCTAAACGACCTACAAAGCAGTCTGTTAAAAAAGTAATAAAACCTCTCATCATTTGGGGAACAATATTACGCCACTCTCATAAATACATATATGCAGAGCAATATTATTACCTCAATCGTTTTACGGCTTCTTTTTGTCAACGATATTCATCATCAGTGTTATTGCATGCAACAAATTTTACGACCCAAAGATATTGCTTACAATATCGCATCACAAAAAAATGTTACGTATACGCCGTACATGCAGGCGTTTATATTATTTCTCCATTTTATTGTCAAACAAAGAAAACCCATAAAATCACTAAAGATCGCATTTCTTCTTCTATCAGTATAAGAGCACAATACAAAAGGACGATATGATGAACCCTCGCATCGTATTGTGGGATCTGCTTCGAAATTAATAAAAACAACAAATCAACCTTTTTTCCTGTTAATTTGTGCAAAACGAATCAAATTAAATTTGTCTATCCTTTTATTTGCCGAAAAAGGGTCTCCCTTCAAGCCACAAAGGCTACGAGGACATAGACGATAAACTGGTAAATCAATAAACAGAACGCAACAAAATGAATCGTAAAAAGGACACCAATCGACAGACTAGACTCGGTAAAATCAATAAGCCTTAAAAAAGAAATACTCCTCTAAGGACTTAACCATTTTTAATTAAACTTTCAATGCACTCTTTCTGTCCAGGGGAGTGGGTGACGTTATTATCAGGAATTGACTCTTCACTACCACTGATTAAAATGTCGTGAGAAAATTCCTTTACTGGATTACCACTGCCATCACCAGCCTAATCCGCATGGTGTCCCTTTCAAAGAGCAACTCCCATCCCACTGTTGTCGGAAACATAATTTTATTCCAAAATATATATATATATAGACAAATCTAAGGATCCAGTTGGCGGCAATAAATCTAATTTCCCAGCCCAGTCTGCAATCTTATCGGCGGAGAGGGAGATGATGGCACTGGTGAATCCGGCGAATAAATGAAAATTATTCAAAGCAAATGCGCTCAGACAATGCCCAATGTCCGAGGACTTTTCGTGTCGTTTCCCATAGATATACGCCTGCAGGAAATTAAATCCATTGAATTCGCAGACAATTCATGCGAGCACAAAAAAACACATAATCCCTTTTAAGGGATATTTCATTTCTTAAATCCGTACAAGTGGACGTTCTTGCTTTGTAGGATTTAATACTCCAAAAGATTTGAGGAGGCAATATGCTGACAGAAACACATTGGCTACAAGCACTGATAGCTTTTGCAGTCCGTGGCAAGTTGAAGTCAGAAAAGTGACAGGTCACTTTGCCTTTGAAGTGGAACTCTCTCCTGTAACCATAACCGTAAATTGAATTGTTATTTTCTGAAATGGTACATTCGTTAAAACTTTTCAAAAAAACCAATCGAATTTCAGCCTTTGGAACAATGTTTGAGAATGTATTATTGGCGAAACCGAAGAAAAAAAAATCAATTTTATTCTTAGTTCACATTTCTGCAAGTTTCCAGGTACCTAGGTAAAAAATTTGTTTGTATAGCATTTTGTTATAGTTTTGTGTAATCTTTTGCACTATTTAATCCCAGGTAAAATTTCCGAATAGGTTAGAAGAACTTTCGAATCTTTAACTTTCATTAGAACATTAACATGCAATTGATTCAACCGAACCCACTGGTCTGGCGCAGTGGCTTACTGGTTGGCGTGTTGGACTACTTCGAGGGGTCCCCGCTTCGATCCCCGGAAAAACGCAAATGACATCTTAAGGTTTCCTCCACTGCGCAACATCTCGCTAACTTCTGACAAACATCCGACAGTATAGATCCTCTCAATTAGCCGTTTGGACTCGGCCTACACTTTAAGATCCCTTCCATTTATCCCAAACATGAAAAATTCGCACAAAAAGAATTGTTGTGAGAAGCAAGATCTAGGGTCACATGTACCGGATACGAAAACTATTTATTTATTTATTTTACTGCTCTGAAATTAAGCGATTCGTCGTTCTTTGAGGCTTCACTGAAATTTGTGCTCCCAGATGTACTTAAAATAGTTCCTACTTCACTACAAACTGCTGGGGTTGTTATTTTGAGACTAAGACTCAATCACACTTGCGCTGTGTTTAATTTTAGTCTAAATCTCCATATCCTCCTTTGATATTTAGTTGCCTTTTGTGGAGTTAGTTTAACATTCTTGGCATTCTGCTACCGGTCCTTACTTTCCGTCGGGCAGGTTTCTACTTTTAGTGCACAAGTTCAGCAAGCAATATTTGTTTTCGGAACATCTATTCGGAATATTTCTCCGACAGTTTTGTAACGTACGAGTATATCGCCGAATACGTTCCGATATCCTCCGACAGAAATTGGTTGCGGAATTTGCTTACGATTTGGATTTGAACCTCCGATAAGGTATGCGTTGCGGAGAATTTTCCGTCCCGACGGATACCTCGCTAGGGCCGATTAAGGAATTAAACACATTAAATTGCATACAACTGACAAGAACTTTTTTGTTGAACAAGTTTTAAGTGTATGGAATATTCAAAAAAAGCTCTTAGTTCTGCCGATTTTCTTAAATGGTAAGTCGTAGGTACTTTCAGCTGCACCATTCCCATTCTGCAATATTACAGGCTATTTTCTGCCCCCACCTTTAAGTGATAAGTGTTCAATGATATGTCACAGTGTGGCATGTTGTTAAATAAACAGACACCGCACCACTCTAATCATTCGTACGCATTCGTACCAAAACAGGACCAAAATAATATATCTACCAAACCTGTCAATGACATCGTTTTCGCATTTAAGCCCCATACCAACCAAGCTGTCCACCTTTTTCGTCAGACATCAGCAAATTTGCCTAGTTTTCAATGTCTTTCAATTTTCTACTCCTTTGGGCTCATTATTTGGCTCTTAGCCATCAATTTAAACGCACAAAAAATGTCCCTCTTTTAATGTCACCCCCACACAGAAAGCAATTTAAATCCCAACAAGTATAAAAAGGATCCCAACCTCACAGCAAATACAAAAACCCCCATATTAACAGGAAACCCTCCTGTACACCAAAAGTCAAAGCAAAGTCAAATCGATGAATAGAAAAATACCCACACAGCACACCGTCAAAAGGGATATCCTTTTAAACATCCGATGTCACTTTATTCTCGCTTGTGCTTCTGTTATTCCATCATCATCCCCGCCAATTTCCCAAAACAATCAAAGAGATTTACTATGTCAACCAGTATGTTAGGTCATGATCTGCTTCCCTATTATGGGTTATCCTGTGGATTACGTTTTCCATTAAAAAAAAAAAAAAAACACCCATCAACTCTTGAACATTTCTAAGGCGATGAAAGTGTGTACGCTCGTCTGTATCCTTTCTTTTGTTGTTTCAAACATTTTTCCATTTTTATCATTTCAAATAAATTTCTTACCCTCATTGAAAGTCCTGCATACGAGTGGATAGTGAGAGTGTTCGAGAGTTATCCTTCGCGCGAGTTTGAATGTAATTCAGAATCCATTTGGTAGATTGTCTACTCCGACCCGGCTAAATGTTGGTTCAGAGAACTCAACATAGCGCGAAACGATAAGGACAGACTGCAAGTGAAAATGTAGTAGATGCAGTTTAATTCTTCATTTCACAAGTGCACTACAACTAGAAGCAAATGGTACTACTAACCCAACGAACCAGTTCGCAGAAAGATAACAAGAATTGAGTGTTATTTTTCTATGCCATACATGCAGGGGCGGACTTGGACTGCTACTGCTGTACGGGGCGCTGGACTTACTGTGGAAAAGTAGAAGGGGAATTTAAAATCGTATCTCAAATCTGCAGAAGTCCCTCTGCTGTGATAATTTTTTTAGGTATAGAGAAATTTTTAAAAAGCTGTCCAACATACAAAATAGGAACAAAAAATGTTCCCATTCAACAGGCGCGAGTGTGAATTGTATTGACTAAATTTATTCGCTTTCCACCCGAGCGTGAGTTTAAGAAATATGGCTGTGGAATATGAGAAATCATTCATTTAGCACGTAAAAGATAAATTAAAAGTAATTTCTCAAGCGGTTGGAATAATTTTTAAGTAGTGCGTAAATGGTCAAAAACCCCACGCCTACGAAATCGGCGCCTTAGCCTACTACTCGACAAAATCCACTCCCGTCCAACCACCGCCGTTTTGTGGGTGAGTAAATTATTCCTCCTCGTAACAAACTCTACGGGCAATATTTTAATTTATTCGCAGCCGCAATTTGCGAGTATTTTAGTGTGCGGTATGGGAGTTTTGGGAATTCTCCCCTCAGCTATTAGCATACGAAAGAAATTTTAGTTTTCCCTCTTTTCGGAAAAAAAAAACTGCGGTAATCCAAAGCAATTGCAGACAGTCGGTTTTCTTTTCATTTTCTTTTTCTCTACACTTTGTAGATATATTTTAATCTCTCTAGAATTTATATTCAGCAATTCATAACTGCGTGCTTGTTTTCTGTACATCCTTCTAGTGCGATATAAATTTTGTGAAATCGTAAGAATCGTAAAGTCGAACAAGTGAATTAAGAGTTTATTGGATTAGTTAATTAAATATTCGACTATTTTGAGCACCGACTTGCAGATGTCTTTGTTGAGTGGACAGAATGCAGTCATTGTCCTCGCTAGAAAAATGACGTTCAGTAAAACAAAAATCGCATGAAGAACGTCCTGGATTTTCCTACAATCCAGACACTGACCCATTAAATAACACTTGTTTTGGCTGTTAACAAAAATACCTATTAAAAAAGCTGATAGCTTCCAATTTTACCCGAAATAAAATGCTCTTCCGTGCGCATTGTTCCGTCACTGAATACATGCGAAGTGAAAAATTACCCCGTATTGTTCGCAAGGAAATTGTTGCAAAGGGGAAAAGTTTGCGTGCCAATTTGCTTCGGCAAGGCATAAATACTTTAACATGTTATGACAGTTTGTCTTTATAGGCCTCTTCTTTGCTCTGAGCTAAGGGGCGGTCTGTTCATTATTATTGTGTTTCATGTACTTCTTTAACCTGGGAATACCAGTCTTAGGGCTCTTGATGCTCGAGTTGTATAGTAAAAAAAACGATAGTGGTCCATAACATTAATTTGAGCCATTGACATTCAATTTGCTTTTTCAAATATTTTGTTTGTACCACGATTTCAAAACTGGTCAATACCAACAAAAAAAAATTCCATATTATTTAAAGGAATTTCTTAAAAATAATATTTTTAACTAAAATTCAAACACGAATCAACGAATTCGGGTATTTACATTCTTACATAAATTAAATATATATACATTACAATCAAAAATACTGTCCAAAAATATTTATTTAAGGGCAGATGAGTGTCAAAAGCAACTTCAAAGTAAGAAAAGCTTGGACAAATTGTTGCTTAAATAATTATAGAGATCACTTAACCTACTGCAAACTAAATTATACTTTAAAGAAATGGGTATCAAGCGTTTTTTTCTGACTTTTAGAAATATATATTCTTTTTAATTTAGCCAAACGACAAGTGGCATAAAAAACGTACAAAACAACGTCACAACTAAAAATTATTGTTTCTTTCTTACAACCACTCAGGTCTCAGTAAAAAGAACAAATAAGTAAGAACATTTTTTCGTGATTCTATAAAGTCTTAGTAATGAAAAGAATGTTCTTAAATCTTTATTGGGGTGCCCGATTTAGGGTTCAAAGTTTTTGAAATTCTTGTTTTACTTTAGTTGTTTTACTTCCTAACGTGTAGTATAACGATAACTCCACATTACATTTTGAATTGGGTTTCAAGTGACCTCAACTTCATTACAAACTCATAAAAATAATGTGGGTTTTATGTCGACCATAACAAAAGACAAATTGTAACTTTCCATTCGTCCGAAAAAAATGTACACTCACAAAACGAATGGTTGTGAGAATCAGGGTACCTTACGGGCCTGTTGCGCAAAATGTTTATTTATTTATTTTTAATTGTTAATTGTCTTATGAACGTAGCAAATTTCTAAATTTTGTTCTTCCTTTTTCTTGCAGGTAAATTTTGACAACTTATCGGTTGATATACAATCAAAAGCTTTTTTAAAGAAGTCTATGTAAGTTTTTAGTTTGTAACTCAAGTAAAATTGTCCAAATGGTTTATTCATCGAAATGCTGCCAAAATGGTGAGTACATGTACATGACTGAGTCGCACAAAACTTTGTTCTTTGACTAAAAGTGAAGGAAAACTATGGTCACTAATATAATTGACGTTTGAGATGCCAAGATCATAAAATGCGTCCCGAAAAAAATTGAAGATCTAATAAACTTGAGCTAATTGGGAAACCCCACCTTTTTCCACAGCTTTTTTTAAGCTCCCATTTTAAAAGGAAAACTTCATGAAGATCAAAATAGTGCATGCTCTTTTTCTCGGCGAAAATTCTCTGTAATATTTTCTGCTTGAATTCGTAACAGAAGTCTTAAAATCCAAATAAAAAATGACTTACATTTTTTTAAATTTTTAATTAGAGTGACTCATGGGCCATGTCAAAGCATTTTGAGTTCAAAACGACCAAGGGTATAGCTTTGTCTATATTCGAAAAACTGATATGGATGACCATAATTGGCCGCCGCCAGAATTTATTGATGACCATTCGGACCCGTTTTATGGCATTTTCCCATCACTCTTGCCGGAACTTCCAGCGAAATGTCCTCGCATTCTCGACGTATATCTTTTCTCCGAGCTTCAATGGTCCGAGACTTTTTGACATAGGCTCGTGACCTAAAAAAAACATAAAAAGAAGTCTGGAGTGGTTTAATCAGGCGATTTTGTCGGCCGGCCGGTGCCGATTTTGTCGCCAAAACTAGAAATTAGGCGACCCGGAAATGCAGCCCTCAGAATTTGGTATGTGACTCTTGAAGCATGCACCGTTGCTACATGCTGTTGGAACCACATGTTCTCAAGTCCCAATGCAATTGGGGAAGGAAAAATTCGTTGAGCATGGTTCTGTCGCATTCTACAGTATTCGTCCTTTGAAACATCTTCAGCCACAGCTTCGATATTTTCAACAGAACGGCTGCTCCAGGGCCGACCAAACTTGGCAGCATTTTGTACTATTCCATAGTCTTCTAGGTAAGTGGCTATACGTTGTAGTGTCTTCTCAATTGGTCTCGGATGTCTGGGAAAGCCGAAATTCACGCTGTATTTGTTTACATAACAATTATCAAAATAGAATTGACATTTGTCACCATTTGCAGAAATTATAGGATCCTCGCATAGAGTGATGAATGGGGATGTCCGTAGGTCATTGTCCCTCTTCTGACACATTCAAACAAATTCCAAGTGATGAACCGAGCCACACTTAATCTCTGGTTCGCGCAAATTACTCACAATTATTGCAAATATTCTAATCCCGTTCATATTTCCGAGTTCACATCAGAAATCCAATTATACCCAACTATAAATTGCTTTCCACTTCCATGCGCTTTTGCCGAACTTGCAAACAAATGCATTGCTTTCTCACAATTGAATTTGAATATCTATCCAAGAGTCGCACTCAAAATTTACACCAATCCTAGTCCCATTGGTGCGAAATTAAATCCACAAATTTGCATTCGCGATAACGCAATTACATTCGGGATTATTTGGCAAATATGCGCGTATTTAAACAGATCCACCCCCACTCCCTTAAGGAGAAAGTAAATTCTCGTAATCAAGCAAAAAACACCATAAGCACAGTTATTCGCAGATATGAGTGCTTACAAAATGTTTCCCAAAATTTGGCACAATTCGACAGCATAAAGGACGCTGTTCGCCGATTAATCACCACCACGCAGCGTAGTCGGAACGGAACTGCGATGCAGGGTGGAATTGAAAAAAGAACTGGTCTTCCTGCATGGCTGCAGTTATTCTTGATGCTCCTTTGGAAAATTGGCTAAATTAATAACATAAATCTGTAACAAATTTCCCAAAATATCCCCATCCGGGCGAATTGCATATCCTGTGTATCTGTACGTTTCATCGTTGTCGATAAGCGAAAGCATGTATACGACGATGGCCAGGACATAGCTAAACGGATGCTCTCATATCCGGTTATGAAGGGATGAGCCCATTATGGGGGCGGCCATAAACTTCATGCAGATGAGATGTTGGACACACTGTCGTGTTGGGTATAGTATGGCTGGGAATCTCTCCATGGTTGGTACTGTATGAACACTCGCATTGTGGTGGGAGAGGTTTCCAATCAAATTGGTCCGCAATTTTGGTGTTTTCTATGCTGGAGCTGAAAGTTAGTGATGGCAGGTCGCTGCGCTTTTATATTGTGTTGTATTATCCTGGGGATGTGTTCGTAAAATTTAAGCTCTATTGATGGTTTTCCGACCAAGAGCGCGTTTTAGCACGTGCAGAAGGGTTTTTCGGGTTTCCAAACGGTATGAGGAAAGGAAATTAATTTATAGTCTTCATTTTGTTTTAGAATCCGCGAGATTTTTTTATGAGCGGGCGTTTATTGACTTGTTTAGATGAGATCAGAAATGTCCTGTTTTCCCACAAAATTTACAATCGTTTATAAAATGATCCCACATCCTTGCTTATGAAAATATGTTCAATTGTTCCTCCATCAAAATAATTTGTCCCTCACTTTCCACTCCCCCTGCCGGGAAAGAATAAATCAGCAACTTGTTGTTGCATTTACGCGCTCTTTGGATTAAGGAAAAAAATGCTTTCCCGCTTTGCTATGTAAATTCGCAATCCTCAGGATAATATTGAGCACACTCATCGAAATGAAGAGAGGCAGATAAATTCAATTATTTTGAATTCTCTCAGATATAATCTTTGCACGTACATAAGGAGCTGCCGAAAGGACATATTTTCTGTGCTGTCGTTCGTTTGCTTATTTCATGTTTGCCTTAGCATCACAATTGAAGTCATGTACTTGATATATTTCGGGGGCGAGGGCATGCAATCGGCAAACGAAAAGGATGTATGTGATACGTTTTTCCTGTGCCGAAAAAAAAATCAAAAAAAAAACTGTAACTGAAATTGACTTGTAACAAATTCAATTTTGTGATAATGCCCTGAATTGTCTCGATTGTGAGAGTATAGGACAGGCAGGGACAGATTATTTAGAAATGTGTGTGCTAAGGACGCATGGATGTTTTTCGCAAATTCAATTGTATTTTATGGATGCGAATAATGCGACGAGAGGACATTTTATTACTGAGCATTGAAGGATTTTCATTTTGGTTTAAACTCAGTAAGCAGAGGGTGAGTTTTTGTTGTTAATCTGTGCGGGACACATTCCTTTGGAAGAAGATAATGTGGGTAAGCAAGTTTGAAAAGTTTCTTGAAAAATTAGGCAGTCAGGTGGAGTCAGATGAGATTATAATGCTATTATGGTTTCTGAAGATTTATTTGGAATGCTGGCGACGACACTTATTTTGCTTACATCTTGTAAAGCTTGTGAGATGCAAGGGAAGCTCCTGCGGTGAAATTTTTTAATAGTGGTAATTATACAAATGTGCTAGGTGTTGCATTTAGCTAACGAATTTGCAACATTTTAGGTGCATTTGAATGTGTCATTAACACACATGTGTTTTGAATGCTTTAACAAACAAAGCCGCATTGAGGAACGAATATTAACTTATAAAAAACCTCATAATGCACGATGTAAAATGCAACCGAATACACCACAATCATAGTAATTAACCCAAACAATTAGTTTGACTAAAGCCGAGGTAATTACAATTATTGTTACATTCCTTGAATATGTTTCGAGAAAGCAAATATGTTGGGTATGAAAATTTGACATTGCAACTCAAACGCACACTCAAAGGCGGAGAAGTTCACGTAGCGCACATATAATAGACCGAATTTAGTTGGTTTCGCACACACAGTGTGCGCAGTGGTAAATTCAGCCTTATCTGCGATTTAATTTGCTGTTGTATGTTCTTGACCATCGCTTTTGCTGCATTTTATTCTTATTAAGAAAGCGCACATTCATTTGAGCACACAAATCTATGTAGTTATTTAATTGGAAATTATGTGAAGCACGCATAAAAAATATGTTTTCCCACACACGTTCGAAACGCACATTCACCGGCGTAATTTGGATGAAAACTATTTTATAAACGCAGTTGCGTGTGCGTTTGTCTACTGCAACGATGGAATGAACTGTAGCATTAGACTGATATTCCTAAATATGAAAACCGGGTGAAATATGTTAACAAGTTTGATGGTTTACATGTTCGTCGACTTTAAATATGCATAAAATTGAGCTCCGACTCTAAATTCGGTTAAATTATTCAAAGGATTAGTTCTGGAGTAATATTGATGCCGTAGCTCTTTATAATTAGCACTCAACCCCAAATAGATATTCATTTTGTGTATTCAAACACTTTCTATCGATATTTCATTTTGATATGCACCTCTTCTCTATGATATAGCGCACACGTGTGCGTTTGCAAGACAATATTCAAAAGGGCAATGTTACGCCGATGTCATTACCGACTCAGGACATCTTCAACTTTATTTATCAGCTGCTTGCATATTTAAATGACAAAAATAACAAAATGAGCGCAATACCATACGTGTGCGCAAACTATTAAAAGCCAGTAAGGTTCTAAAAAGGTGTCGTATAAAAAAAGTAGTACGGACTTATATATTCAGCAACTACCTACTGATTTCTTTATTTTCAAATTTTACAATCCAGCAAACAGGTTTATTGAACTAGCAAAGTCTAAGAGGCTGGGTAGCCCATCTGCAAGTAGGTACTTAAACAGGAGCGAAAGTGTTTGCCTAAAGTATTTTCTTCCACCGGTCGGCTATGAAATTTGTTTGATAATTCGCTGAAATGTATTTAACAAAAAATTGCGAATACAAGTCCCATTTCATCAATTTTCCCAATAAAATTTTACCGCCACAGTCATCTAAACCTCAGTCAATCGCAGCGGATATTCCCTCAAAGTACACAACCGCCTCCTAAGTCAATCGAAATATTTTATTTGTCTTCCTACATGAGTCAAACTTGGCTAGCATGCTTTAACTATTTAAAAATACATTTATGCAAATATGCCTGTTACAACATAGTTACACGAACAAGGCAATCCATATCTGAGAACAGTGTTGGAGGAGATTGCTTTTACAAATATCTGAGCCGGGTCCCTTGTTGAACATCAGAAATGCATTAGCCCGGGGACATTCCATGGATTCCTCCGTTATCCGCTTTTTTTTTTCTTCATTCTATGAAAATTGGAATACATTCCCAGCATACCGCCCCCGGGCATTTACGCCGACACAAAGACAACTTGAAAGTGTTTGTACCATTTTGTTGTCGTTCCTCGTTCCCTTTTTGCCAGTAATATGATAAGCTTCCACACAGAGAGGCTGAATAACTCTTTGATTAAGGACGCCACGCCCCAGAGGTAGAAACATGAATAAGATTACCAACGTCGCAGTAGTTCCATATAAATTACTGTCACTCTATCATCGAATTACTTAATTGGTATGTGATAATGTCACAAAGGATAAATTAGAGACCTGTGTCCTGTGTGAAATCCACCTACCCAATACACTCGTATTAAATTGCCTTCCGCAATCAGAAGTACTGGTAGTGTGTAGTCGTCCCTGATTCTCCCGACAATGGGCAACAAATTTATCAGTAATCGAATTAAATGTTGCATGTAGGCCCAATTGCTCCTTACGCATCGAACCGAGCGACACATGAAACCGAGCACTATAATCAACCAGCCAACCGACACACCATCGTCAGAGGATTCGTTTTTGCCACCTGAACCCTGACGACGACAACGACGACGCACAAATTTCAAATTAAGCAGAGTTGAACACAAATTAACTTGTAGCCATTTCGTCCTTTAAATAGGTTGTATCTGCATATAGTTCGATGTTAGATAATGGGGAATAGCAACATGATCTGGACCGGTATATCGATGACCAAAAGTCATTTTATGTAATACTCTTCCTGCTGTTGGGTAGGTATAAGTTTACCGGTCGGCCGGACCTAAACTACTATCCAATATCGATATCATTTGGAAATTAATTGCTGTTGCGCACATGTATACACGGCAGTGCTGGCAGAGTGCCTTTGGCTAGTATGGATAGGGATACAAATTGGACACTTTTTGGAGCAAATCGTTTGCAGGTGCCAGAAATTCGGTTGGCTATTTCGAAATTACAGTATACAGTCCCTGCTGCCACTAGTGTGTAACAAAGTTAATGTTCATGCGATTCGATTGGTGTTCAATTTTCCAAAACGAAGTGTGCTTCGCAGATGCAATCAGACTAGTGTTTTGTTTAATAAAGGCTCAGGAGAACTTCACAGGGCTGAGGAGATTGTCAAATTTAAGGATTGTATTTGGAAGGTTTCGATTTTTGTCTCACAAAGTATAAAAGGGAAATTGAAGTGAATGCAGGTGGTAATTTAGCTGAACCACTGGTAAAACTAACAATCACAATTGTCGTTGTATCCACCAATAATATGTTGAGTATGTAAATTTAAAATTTCAACTCAAACGCACACTCAAAAGCCGAGAAATAATCTAAACGCACATATAGTACACCGCATAAAGTTGGTATCGCACACACCATGTGCGGAATGGTAAAATCGGACACATTTGCGATTTAATTTGCTATTGTGTCATCATTCGCGGATTATGCTTTAATTCACTTTTAGAGAAAGCGCACATTGAATGACGGAAGCTCTTTTCATTCGTCTAAAAAAATTAAAAAAAAAACTGAAAAAGCAGCGTTTAGGGTTATAAATTTTTTGTTAGTACGCCGATTTAACTGTGCGCAATATTGCCCCAAAAATGATCATTACTTTTTCGACTGTTCAGTACCGAGAAACAACACATTAGCTTCAGGATCTTACAACAGCCTTGGGCTACAATATTGAATCAAACGCAAACGGGGCGTCGTATCTAGTTACTTGCATTACGATCCTAAATGTGGCACGAGTGTAACGTGACAGTTAATCGCCAGCGGAGATAGGATTAAGTTGGCTTAAGCTAGTGTCAAAAACCGAGTTGAAATCCACAGAAGCTGTATCGAAATTTTAAATAATATACATGAGAGAAGCTGTATCGAACATGAAGCTGAAGGTTTAACAAGCTGCGTTCTCAAATATTTTCGGTGTCAAATGGCGACCAAATACTTAGCTGTAATGTGGAAGAAAATCATTCAATAAACGCCACTCCAGATGCCTCTTAACCTGTTTTTAGTTAAATATTTTCAATGGTATTAATAGATCAAAACTTTAAATAGAAAGTTTCAGCAAAATGTCACTTCAAAAGCTGGGTATCCACGTCTAGACGGGCCAACATGTTAAAAAGTACATGAAAAACAATTTGGTGTTATGCTGATGTACCATTTTTTAACACAATTGATGTCACTTTCCAAAATAAACTTCGAATGACTTTCAAAAAATCGGAATCCACGCAGGCACTTCAAAGGACTCACTTGCTACAAATATTATTCTCACTAAAATCTGCAACGTGACATCCTGCTCTCTAACCGGGACTTTGTACAATAATCCCCATAATTTATTTAACCTGAATAACGCAAATAAAAATTCAGAAAAGGGATCCCCTCAACAACATTATGGATTAAGGTATTATATTTTTAATCCTTTCCACCTTATGATTTGGCCCACCGAAAAAATAAACCCCATCACTAAATATGATTTTATCGCTTCCCATTTAATTTCCCATTTTTTAAGTAGACTCTTCATCTCACTGGCCCCGGGTCCCGACGCGACCAGGATTCCATTCATTTAGCGAAAGATTATGTCCTGGAATTCGCATTGTACAACTTTTATTACAATCATAATAAAATTTTATGGTGCATACGTCTTTGCATATCTCTCGTTGTGCTAAGGACTGTGCTATGCCATGCAATGGATTTAATTAAGGATATCATATTGTGTTGCGATGAAATATAACATCGCATTTCATGAGCCATTTATTGTGCTCTACATTGTGCTGGAAGCGCACTGCGATATGCTTGGTTGGCGTAATTAAATGCCTCGCACCCGTGAGTTGGATGAATGAATGTCCTTCTCGTTGCCATAATAGAAGGCGAAATTTCACTATTACATTGTTTATGCAGTTTGTAATGATTTCTGTTTATTCTTTTGTGATGGTCTACTGTATACAGTCGACTGCAGGTAATTAAACACTGAAGTGGCGTGTAGAATGTGAGAATAGCTGATGCCGCAGTAGTGCATGTGTACATAACAGCTGCAACAGTCCTGCAGGATCGTATTTAATTCCAACTCTTATGATGATGAGGACTTAAGGGTCTTTGATGGGGCAGCAGACAATTGAAATAGCGACATAATTCGGTTAAAGTTTTCTAACGGCAAATAAAAATATTTGCGAAAGAGTGGAGTAGGTAGGTATGCAGCTATGAAGTCGACTGGCTGGTGTTCATTTTTGAATTGGCCTTTAGCGGCAAACTTTGGGCGGTTTACCAAGCTAGTTTGAAGTGAGTTTGGAACGTTTAGGTGAGCCATTTAAAAGCAAAAGCTGCTTTTGTCCACTGTTCAAGTTTACTTATTTTATAGCCCAGAGTTTTACAATTCCACCTCCACATATACTACCTTCGCTAAAAGAATAACACTTCATTTACAACTCCTCGAATCAGAAAAACCTCAAGTGACTATTGTAAGACTCCTAGTCGGAGCTGTTGCACCATTAATTTTTATTTATTCCCATGCACCAAAACCAAGTAAAAAGAAACTTTGTCCAAGTTGTTTGCTCTACAAAGGGGCCCATAAAAGATTTGAACTTTTCCCAAGGGACACTCTGCAATAGTGTTTTGTTGCACAATACCAAAAGGATAAAGAAGAACAAACCAGCAATTGTATGCTAAAATAATAAAGAATACAAGTTCGTCCGAGCCATAACCACCCTGACTTTGTGTAAAGTTAAAAAATATCCTTAATAGCATAAAAGGAGGTAGATGAGGAAATGTTAAATTTCACAAGAGGGAAATAACGTTAACATGAAACAAAGAAAAAAAAACACTACAAAACAGAGTGACAAAGGAGGTTTGAGTGGACTTTACCGTCCGTTATTCTAGATTAAAATTTACACAGCAAAACAAAAACTATGGAGGTGTTTTTTTCACACTTTTTTCATACCTTTTATTAAGGAAATTATGCGAAACTGAGTGAGGCAATTGAGACAATGAAATTGCCCAAGACAAGGGCACCTTGAAGGGCGCTACTGTGCATGGAGTAGTTGGACTTGGAAGTAATGTGACACAACTTTTAAGCATTTATTGTTTCGAGTTGAGTCGTCATCAGACCCCCTTAGTGATTGATAAAATATTTTAGCGATGTGACAGTCGATTCTAAGGACGATCCTAGTCCTTTTGGGAAGACGTTGTCTGTCTTTCCCTGAGAGGAAGTAGGACATTTACCTACGAATAGTTAGAGTTTAAATGTTTCTTTAATAGTTTTCTTTATGATAAACTTTTGACATATTTAAGACAAACTTATTATTAGTTTCTACGTTTTAGCAGCTTCGCTACTTTTGTAAACTTTAAAATAAACTCACCTGTCGTGGACTCTTAGTTTTCCCAAACTAATATGAGAGTGACCTCTTTTTCGTGGGGAAATTTCCTCGCTCCGAAAAAACCAAAAGTTAACCTTGAAAAATGCAGAAATAGGTATATGTTATTAAGCCTGTTATTAAGCAGCTCTTGTTAGCGGAGTTCAATTTACCGAACCGTGTAAATTTAAGTAAAAGAAGGTCCAATAAAACAATCGAGAGTGACATTTGTAAGAAGTGATAGAAACTTGTATTTTTGTTGTATGTATGGACTTTTATTTATTTCTTAAACTTCCATAAGCACCATAGGGGGCGCTGAGTCCGCCCCCGCTACTCTGACTTTGTATTATATGACAAAACTTTGTGGTTTAAACTTGTGCAACGCTTATGTTTTTGTTTTCTACTCTTTTTACTATTTGTTTACTATAACTTTTAAAAAGCGGTTAAATAAGGAAACGTAAATCCAGCTTTTCTACGTTTTCAGAGCCGGCGCTCTACATTTTTGATCTTTTAGAACGACAACACTGCTCTGTAGCTAGCTTTAAGGCTATGCCGCTCTTTTGCGCTTAGCGATTTATTCATTCGAAGTTTATTCAAGTGACCGCCGGAGCAGGAATATACTTCAATATTGCATGGTAGTACGTTATGATGGAAGACGAAGTAGCATTCCGCCCAATAATTGTGCCTGAGGGTCTGTCGCAGTGCTGTCGCTCTAAATACATCCAATGAGATTTTCATCCGATTTTGACAGAGTACATGCTTCTGCGCCACATAACAGGACCGGGATGATTAGGGTCTTATACAATAATTAATTGGTTCTATGAGAGAGGACTTTACTTCTTAGAAGCCTTCTCAGCTCGAACAAGATCGATCGGCAAGAGTAATTATTTGCTTGATCTCTGCACTGATGTCATTTTGCGAGGTGACAGTGGAACCCAGGTAGATAAAGTCCATCGTGACGTTTTGTGCGAATCGTCGATGCTGAGAGTCCTTTCTCGTTGACATCATATACTTCTTTTTGCCCTCATTTACAGCCAAACCCATCTTCGCCACCTCTGTTTCAAAACATGCAACGCGCCACTGACAGCTCGCTGTGATCTTCCGATAATGTCAATATTGTCAGCATATGCAAGCAGTTGAACAGAAAAATGGCTTCTACCTCTGATGTTGGCTTGTGAGTTACGTACAATTGCTTCAGGGATGATGCTAAAGAAGTTACACGACTGCGCATCTCCTTGTCTCAGACCTTTTTCGACATGAAATGTCTCGGTGATGCTTTCTCGATTTTGACGGAACAGCGAAATTTCTCTATCGTCATCCGGCACAGACGAACAAGTTTGGTAGGAATGACGAAACGTGACATGGCTTTGTACAGCTCGTTCGTATATATAAGTACACTATGATAGGCGACTTTTAAATCCATAAAAGGTGTTTTGTATCGATGTGAAATTCCTGAGTTTTTCTAAGAGATTATGAAAATTTGATCGAGGGTAGACTTTCCTGGCCTTAGAAAGCACTGATATTATCCGATCAGGTTGTTAGCGAAAGAAATGTTTAAGACCTTCACAAAATACAGCCGACAAGATCTTAATTGCGACATTATTCCTCTACTGTTTATGGTTGGCGCAGTCAAAGAGTATCTCCTGCTTTCATCCGACCAAATTTTAGAGATGAGTTTGTGCATGCTTTTTCCCAACTCATCTCCCATTGCTTTGAAAATCTCGGCCGGTAGGCCATCCGTCCCCGCAGCTTTGTTTGACAATAGTTTGGACATCGATAACCTCACTTCGTGTAGGTCGGGTGGACGGTATTGTTGGCTATCGTCGTCCAGACTGAATTGATCATTCTGCCTGACAGCAGTTTGTTGATCTTTCCAAAATCTCAGCACTGACGGTGAATCTACTACTGTGTTCCCATGTTCATCTTTGACGGCTTCTGTTCGGGCCTTGTTTCATTGGGTGGATCGATCCTCTGCAGTAGCACCCCTCAATAGATTCGACCGACCGCTTTTCATGCTCCTTCTTTTTCCTTCTTAGAAGTCGGTGCTCGTCCCTTCTTCTTCGCTCGTAGAGCTCGCGGGCAGCTCTCTTAGCCGCTGCATGTGCCTGTCTGCACTCTTCTTCGAACGTCGTGGTCGTCCAGCAAAACCCAGTACATTAGTGGCAGTGGCAGTGCAGACTGGTCTTCTGCACTTGTTTCTGGCGAAGCTGATGGTGAGCTTGCTGAAAGGTTAAGAGAGACGCAGTCAACAAAGTTTTTAGCGATCTCTTGTGATAGAAGCCTTGTGACGTCAAACCTCCGCACAGTATCCGCTCGGTGTTGTGGCGCTATGGATATCCGCATACGTCCTTTGGCCGAGTCTATATTTCGTTCAACTCCTTCTACTATATCGTGAACGTAACAGTTTTGCGATTTCTTTTACTTTTGTGTACATATTAATAGCAATTAGTCCCGTTTACTGCAAGCGTTATACCATCTGCACAGTAATTTTTGTTACAAAATGGCATTAATAGTATTTCGCCGCAAACTCTACCAACACCGTTCCCGCCTGTGTGGTGGATTTTTTGTAATTACAGTTGATACAGTTTTCTTTTCATTCTGAATTTACCCCTGAAACAATTTAACAGCGAGAATGAGAGGGAAACTCAATGGGGGGGTTGTTTCTCTTGGGCTTTTATGCTTTACAGTTGCATTAAAACTGAACCTGACGGAACCAAGCCACAATATTGCTGCAGCACAAAGTCACTGAGTGGTTTCCTGTCCCACAGTAAAAATATGCGCTCTCACAGTTAAATTCATCACTTTGATGCCGGGTTATGCATTTAATATTTCAACGGACAATATGAATTGTTACATCTGTAGCAAAGTGTTGGCCAGCGAATTGCAAACAAACGTTATCCTATTACCGGTGAATTAAAGGGAACAAAGGAAGACTGGTTTTGTGTGAGGACATCGATTTGGAGGAGGGTCCTTTGTGAGTAGTTTTGTTTTGTTATGAAATAATTCTGTTGAAAGTATATCCGTTTCGAGGTAGCTTCCTTTTGGTCGTTGCTGAATATATTGAATTTTGACAGTTTTTCTTTGAGAGAGTTTGTGCAATGGCAGAAACCTTAAATAGGGATAAGTGATTTTCCGGTGAATTAACTTGACACAACTCGTTCAGTTATTTAACATATTAACCAGTTCTTTCTGATACCTGTTAGGACTGTAACTTCAGTGACGGGTTGGGAACCAATTATTGTGTTGTCAGTAGCTAGAAAATCTGTGGGGACGCCCCTCATAGGTACCAGCAAGAGTTACCACTAACAATCATGCGCTTGCTCACCTCTGGGGCTCATCAAATCATTTACCTAAATTACCAGCGCAAACCAAAGATCTACACCCTAAGCGCCAATTAAATTTAATGCCCGCCCGACATTAAATTCTAATCAAAACCATCTCTACTTTCCCCATCCAGTTGGAATAACAAATCTCCCGCCACCAGCAGGATAATCATTAAACCCAAAAGAAAAACATGATATATCCCCCTCCTCAGCCACAAGCACGTGCAGACAAATACACACACACACAAATCTACTGATTGCTGATGGTTGCACCCATCATTAAAACATCATCCACTCAAAAATCAACTGTGCGCTGCATAAACTGCATTAGTGTGACGGCAAGAGCAGCCGCCCGCCCCACACTATTGCAGCAGCATAAAACCATCCCCATTAGCAATTCAAGTGAAGCTCTGCAATGGGTGTGTTGTGCAATGCATTCATTGCAGCCGAAATGGTCGAGAGTGGAGAAGAGAAAAAAAATGCAAAAACATGGATCTAACAATTGTATGCATGACCCCAACTCCTAGCTACCATTGCTAATGTTTCATGAGTCCTGTCACCTGCAAAACTAACCATTCAATTGCGGAGTGAGTCGAAGTGGAATATTTGCGCGCCAGCTCTTGCTGGATGACAGGTATGTCAGTCATCGTGACAGCGGATTCTAATTCTTTTATTTCTATACACATTCAATACAACTATCGAAGGGAGATGGATATATTATTCGCGTGCACTCCATCCCTCTAACCCTGATTGTTGTTTTTATATTTCCATTTGTTTTGAAAAAAAATCCACTTGTGTATTGATGTCACGTTCAGGATTAGACGTCACTCGCATTAAAGTTGTCGACTTTGCCATGCAAGAAAAAAATGAGTTCCAAACAAAATTCCAGAGGAGTGCAGGGATACAAGAGACTGTGTGTAGCGATGGTTACAAACGTGCATGGCATCCCGAAGATGTAAGAGAAAAAAAAAACTTGTTTGCATACATTTACTTGCTACGTACATTTGAGGAGGATAATGGACTACCATACATTCATCGAAGCAATGAACCCATAAACGAAGCTAATAAAATATATTGTTGGCCTGCGTTAAGGATGCTTCCGTTTCGCTCTCCCTCACTGTCTCTCTTAAATCAATCGAGGGAATAACGATATTTTTGTTCCCGAATTGGTTTTAAATTATGCAAAGAGTCAACACGACATTTCACAAGTACCCCAGATATACTCGTACGATGGTGCAGAGGAGTGGTATTGCTATCCTTGGGGACTTGTAAATATCCAAAGTGCACTCATCTTCATCGGCATGAGTGGGTACGGGTATAATGGGCGTTTTGTCGAAACGATTTATGGCGGTTGTTAAAAATCTGATTGCGCATTCATATATTCCAATTCCAATCAATCCATCAATTCTTCCTTAATTGTCCGCAGTAACTGTCAAGCTGTAAGCTATACCTACTACAGAAAAATTAATTGTGTACCTGAAGGGGAGCATATATTATATAGCCAAGGACTGGGCTTGAGCAGATTGTTTTTTCTTCTTTGTGCAGTATAATAAGAACTACTTATATAAATATGATTTGCAAAAAAACAGTCGAACTTAAGTTATAGTTTTCTTATGCACCATTATGGCAAGGCTTATCTTATAACCCAAATCAGGTAGTCAATATATCTACTAATGAACCTGTGTCGAACTATAGCTTGAAAAAGATTCAAGAAAACCTTTCAACAAAAGCGATAGTTTCGATAGATCTATCGAACTCGACCCAAACTTATAATTGTTGCAGAACTCACATAGCAATAACACCCATAATATGTCTATAAATCAGTTGGCTGGCCTTCCTTAGATAGTGACTTACCTTTCCTACCCATTTACAGTCCGTGACTAACAATAATTGCTAATGAACGTGGAAGAACTGCATTTGGAATGCAATTGTTAAAATATTGTGGGTAAAAGTGGGTACGAGTCGCTGAATGATAATTTCTCCTATCAACTGTCCAACTGGAATGGATACAGTTTTCAATAATATCCCTTATTTATTATCCTTCCGTTTATTAATAAAATTTATTCGATTATTTTTACAGGTGGAATATCAGATGGCAGCCGCATTGGTGAAAGTTCCGTAGCATTTAATGTGCCATGTCCTACGGGAATGTTTCGTTGCAATAACGGTAAATGTATAACATCATTATGGGTGTGCAACTATCAAAAAGACTGCGACGATGGAGAGGATGAAGAACAGTCATGCCGTAAGTAGAAATTTACAATTAACACACAGACACGCAAAATAATGCCTAACAACTATTTCTTTAAACAAATTTTATTAAATAGCTCCACCGGAATGCGAAACCGGACAAATAAGTTGTGGCCAATATGAATTCAATAAAACATATTGTATTCCACCTCATTTTCGTTGTGATATGACAGACGATTGTGAGGATAAGTCCGATGAATCACAGTGCAGTAAGTTTGATTTTGTATTTTAATTTGCTTGTTATTTCCGTCACCCACTTGATTAATGCTTAAATGGTTGTTGTTGAAAATGGCCGAGTTTCGTCGTAGAAAAATTGGCATTCAGCTATTTGTTCTAAGGCTGAGCGCGCACATAATGTATAGGTAACTTTTAAGTTAAACCAGTGATGCCAACCATGTTCTGTAGAGGTGCGGTGATTTTAAAATTGATTGACTTTGATTTTGAACTTTTGGCAATTGGCAATTTAAGATGGGTTTTTCCGTGCCACGATTTTTTCCTTCAATTTAGAAAAAGACTTCTACGTTGAAATAAGATCCTGGATACTAGAATCGAAGCCGAAAGCTGTTCCTTGGCAACGCTGATTCGAAAGTTGTTTATTGAAAGTTAAAGATATATTATGGAATAATCGCGTGACGCAAATCCTTTAGCATTAAAGGGAAGCGCCAAATTCTTATAAAAAAGAAAGAGTGAAACCAACTGTCATTGCCGTTCGATTAAAAGTTAAATAAATTGAAGTACATGAATGATGATGTCAAAAACACCAAAAACACCAACAAGGATTATAGAAAGAAAGGTACTTAACTGGAATTATTACATACTTTCTCTCATACATGCAACATGTTTGTTGATAATTAACATTTAATTACTTTTCAACTCCTCTACCGGAAATTTACAAGAGCTGCGGTCAGTTGCTGACATTCCTTTGACGTTAAAAACAGACGCGTTTTTAATGGGAAATGTTTCAAGTAAAGTCCAACAAGTTTCAAAAGAGGTTTCAATTTACTCAAACGTTACATGGGGAGGAATTTTGTGCAAATATTTTCAATTCTCTTTAGCTTTGTCGAATATAACTTCAAACAATTTGTGTATTTAGTATTTTTTTCATAACTTTATAGCGAATGTTTCTATTTCAATTCAATTTCCTGGCTATGTTTTGCAAACTCACAATGGCTAGCTACATTTGCCATATTAAATTAGATATTCTGCCCTAGCGAGGTATCCTTTGGTAAGGAAAATTCTCCGATTCTATGCGATTCAGAGGATTTTTACTTCGAGGTATTCTTCGGAAAAGGTATTCGGAATATTTTCCCGAAATTTTGTAACACATATCTGCGAATTGCGAAAGCGAATGTAATTTGAGCCTCCGGCGGAGTATGCGTTGCGTCCATTCCGACGGAAATCGCGTTAATTTCTTCTGGAA
Organism: Cheilosia pagana; assembly: GCA_936431705.1. Lineage (NCBI taxonomy): Eukaryota > Metazoa > Arthropoda > Insecta > Diptera > Syrphidae > Cheilosia > Cheilosia pagana. The sequence goes on along the minus strand of OW386168.1, from coordinate 27,441,219 downwards.
TAAACGGGTTTAACTTTGTTCTAAAAACATAGAAGCGAGAAGCACTTTGGAAGCTAAGAGATCTTCGGAAAAAAAAACATAAAGATTATAGCAACCCTGTCCCCAAGACTCCATGCGCCACTCTTCCATTTCAAAGGAAAACAAATTACGACTCTTGTTCCACTTGGTTTCGAAAACATTTTCCACGTTACAAGTAATTAGTTGAAGGAATGCAATCTGCTCTACTTAGCGCTACAAGATTGTTTTAAATACCTCTTCAAGTTGTATACCTCGTACACGAGTAAAGAGTGGGTATCTAAGAAATTAATTTGTTCCTCTTTTGCTTTCCATGTAAACTTAATTAAAATCACTAACTACCAAGATGAAAAGTAATTACAACAAATCCACGTGCACACACCCAAAACCATAAAATACTTAGTTTTGCAAGAGCAAGTGCGCGCAAAACGTTATGTTGAAAAAATGTGTAGGTATACCTATATAAAAAGACGTAAACTTGGCACTGTTTATTGCACTTTAACATGGGGGCGGCTGGAGATTGCGGCGCCACCTTCCTTTCGAGAACTTATTCAGACGGAATGCTGCCAAAAGTGCCGTGCAACATTCTAGAGAGTGGAACGCAATTCAACGCAGCCCTAAATACCCTTGTTAAGTTTGTGTGTTTATACTGTACGACTTTGCATATAGCTCACTACCCTCTTTAAGCGTGAAGTTTCACTTTTTTTTAACAGGAGACACATACAAACACAAAAAGGAAAAAATAACATAGGAATGGCTTTTTTGAAGTTTATTACACTGTTGATTAAAAAAATGAAAGACAGGAGAAATTAAATATTTGCGAGGCAACCGTGATGTACGACTATCTTCTTGTTCCAGTTTGGAAGTATTTCACTTAAGAATTCTTACGTGCGGATAAAACTGAAAAGAAAAAAAAGCTTTACATCGTGGGTGGAAAAATAACGTACGGAAGTACAAATTATTCTGGTGTTCCACAGAGTCCTGCTCCGTCTGTTATTTATTTTTTATTGACATCTGTCGGTTCTTGTCTGTAGCTAGTAATCAACTTAATTCCTGTTCTTCAATCAAGTATGTTCCATTTCTATTAATGTGCTAAGGCATGAACAAGAACATTCCCGGGTTATACAGCAATGTTACTTCTGGAACAAATTATTGTTGTTGCCTAGCATATTCAATTTTATTCAATTCAGACTAATAAAATATTTGTAGGTGCCAAAAACGCTTTGCTATAAATATTCCTATGAGCTAATAGTCCTTTTAAGCTCCCACCAGTTGACCTAGTTATGTCCAGCACTGTTGTTGACTGAAGTGCCCCCTCGACTTACATTCTAATGCGAGATCATCCTCTACCGAGTTGTCCCACCAGTTTTGAATCGAAAGGCTCTATAAATTTGTTGTCGAATCTCCTCAGTGTTCCTTACCACTGGCTTTACTAATTAGTTGCCTATGAATGAAAAAAACAACAATTTCTGATGAGAAGTCATAGAGTCCCAACTCCCTATATCCTACGAATTCAAAATGGCAACATTTTCCAACCCAAATCATCTATTGTGACCTAAAATATTTTCAACGTGAAGATGAAAAGTTATAATCCTCCTAATAATTTGGTTTGTTACTTTTCCACCCGTACTGTATCGTAGGATGTTTCCACTTCATTTGTCTTGACTCGTTTTATTTGAAGGGCATGAAAACGGGAGGATATGTCTTTTCTTTTCTTTTTAATTGTATATAAAACGCATACCTTCATTCCGGGTTTACCGTGTAGGGTAGTGAAGAAAAAATAGAAGCAAAACTTTTTAAGGAGAGTGACACCTGACAAGTGCTCCACTACCGTCCACCTTTTACGTCCTCTGCATCTTAGTCAATCTTAGCGATGTATCATTGAAAGGTATCAGCACAGCACATCCATGCGATTAAGATGAAAATAAGGTCTAACATCAGCTTCTATATTTCTACATCTTTGTGTGTGTGTGTCCTTGTAAATATCATATTTTGAGTTATGCAAAGCAACGTCTTCCATGCTTGACATTTGCAAGTCAATTAAGAAATGAACTTTATATTATTTTATTTTCCGTGAACAGGTGTATCGATTTTTAGCAAGAAGTCCTTATTTATAAAAGTGGAATGCCTATTGACTCGTGGACATTGTTAAAATAATTGAACTCAATTAGGTAAATTTCGTTCATTATTTATGCGAGTCCTATTTTAAGAGGGCCTTCCTTCAAGCTTCCAATCCACAGAATGCTGTCCTTCGTGTTTGTCAATTCAATAAGTTGGTTTCAATTTGAATTTTTAGACTGTTTGTTTACCTACCGATGAGGAGTGACAGTAAAATTGTTTTATCTGGTAAAAGTAGAATTCCGTAGCAGAACAAATTGTAGATTTCCAGCAAAGGAAAATAGAGGAAATTGTTTGCTACTCATAGAGCAGTACTTCCGAGAATTCACATACGCAAACCTACCTTTCATTTGGTTCACTTTTTATAAAAATCCGTTTTAAAGTAACGACGTTACCGGTACGACAAGAAAAGTTTAGGCTTTAAGGATTATAATGATGATAGAAGGTAGAAGATAACCACAGACGTCAGACAATTTCACAGCCCTGGCAGCCCTTGAGAAGTTTAACACATAAATCGCGCGCACTTCAAGCTCGAAAGGTCATATTTAAATTGTACGTGCGAGGTTTATAGACAGTATTGACAGTTCTTACAAATTAAGATCATTTTTATCTCTTCTCCCGAGTCCCAACCTCTCTCTGCGATCTGTCAGGTGAAAAAACCCTGAAGGTCCATTCTCTGCGGTTTGAAATGTTTTCATTCGAAATTGTTTTGCATATTGTTATAAAGGTTTTTCGCTCTACTTTTCTCAAGTCCTTAAAGACAGGAACAACTAAAATCCCAACCAAATACTAAATTACTCTACCTTTATTAACAACTTCATGGTAAAAAAAACAAAGAAAACTACACACCTACACGCAAAGTGCACTTTCGTCCAAGACTTTCTGCCTCTTAAACTTTTCTAAGGACTCCATTCGTACGCCCACTCTCAGCTAAGAAAACAGTTTTTCTCATCTACTTTTACTGTTCGAGGACATTAATTCGGTCAACTAATTCTTCAGACTTATTTGGGTGCACCCCGTCAAGAGGGCACTCGGAAAAATCATTCATTTCTCCATCTCAAGGAGTAACTTTTTCCCAACAACAGTAATCGCTGAGACAGAGAAACGTCATTCCTCCAACCAGCATTATTCGGACTGCTGCAACCCAAACGAAAGGCAATTCAATCATCAAATTGAGAAAAACCTTATGCAGTGGTAGCAGCAGATTCCTTTAGACCCATCAATTGCAAAGAATTTCACCCAATTTATACTCTCATCGCAGTGCCGGGATGTGTACTCTAAAACCCATTCACCGTGTAATTTTGTGAAACGAGAAGAGTCCAAAAAGTAAGCATCAAACTAAAAGGAAGAGCAAGATACTGAAAACTCATCCTGTTTGCAAAAGGATGTGTCTATTAAGCAATGTCGAGTGGGTGAAAGAATCAGACCCACTTGTAAGATTACAAGTGCAAGCTCCTTGAACTCTATGTATGTGTGGAGTCGATTTTAATTTGGAAAATGTCCTCTCTCTCTCTCTGTAGCTTACAGGAAATGTCAGACGACAGACGTCTTTTGTAATGCTGCCGGTGGTGCTGCACCCGAAGCCGGTCGCTTGTCCGGACCATGTGTGCCAAAGGAGAAACGTTGCGACGGCTATTTGGATTGTCGCAACGGCCGTGACGAAGAGGGCTGCACGGGCGTATCATGTCGCCTGGATCAGTTTCGCTGTGCCAACGGACTGAAGTGTATCGATGCCACGTTGAAGTGCAATCATCGTGATGACTGTGGCGACAAGTCCGACGAACAGGGATGCAGTAAGTTCATCGCATCTATACCACTGTTGGGAAACATTAAATTATCCTCCTTTCAGATTTCCCTCCATGTCACAATGGTCAATTCCGGTGCACGAACGCTCTGTGTATACCGGCCAACTTCTACTGTGATGGCTATCACGACTGTGCGGACGAGAGTGACGAAGCGAATTGTACAGCGATAGCGTGTCCAGACAATAAGTTCCTGTGTCCACGGGGTGGTCCTAGTGGTTCACCCAAATGTATCCTAAAATCACAGCTATGCGATGGAAAGCGCGACTGTGAGGACGGCAGCGATGAGGAGACCGCCTGTTGTAAGTATTCAATCCATTCATAGATGCCCTTTCACGACTAATTGCCTTCTTTTAATTCCAGCGATTACATCATGTCCCGCCCTTAGTTGCGAACACAAATGCGGACCGTCGCTGACCGGAGGGGTTTGTTATTGCCGGCCCGGACAATCGCTGGCTCCCGACAACCGAACATGTGTCGATTTGGACGAGTGCGCTGAATGGGGTCATTGTGACCAGCTCTGCACGAATACCGAAGGTTCCTACATCTGTAACTGTGCGAACGGATATTCCCTGATCAACAATTCCAAGTGCATAGCAGCGGACGCCAACAATCTTGAACTGATCTTCGCTCATGATCGTGCGATCGTTCGTATGTCATTGCACGGCAACGACCCGCGAAGTGTTGCCAATGCAACGGCGGCAAGTGGCCTGGCTTTTCATTTTGGACGCAATACGCTGTACTGGTCCGACACGAAGACGCGAAAGGTGCAATCGCTGCCGCTGGATGAGTTTAGCGGTGCGATCAACCCCCTGGACTTGACGCTGCCTGGTACATGGGCTCCGGTGGCGCTCGCCGTCGACTGGGTCGGTGATAAGATCTACGTCGCAGATTTGGTTGGACAGAAGATCGACGTCTTCGAGTTGAGCGGCAACTGGCATGCGGTGGTATTGGGCTCAAACCTCACTAGTCCCGCTGATCTTGCTTTGGATCCCACTTCTGGTCTCATGTTCGTCGCCGATGGAGGGCAGGTGTTACGGGCGCATATGGACGGCACCCATGCCAGGTCTGTGGTGTCCGAAGCGGCGTACAAGGCTTCAGGTGTGACGGTCGATATCATCTCGAAGAGGGTGTTCTGGTGTGACTCCCTGCTGGACTACATCGAGACGGTGGACTATGAAGGCAACAATCGCGTGATGGTGTTAAGGGGACAGCAGGTGCCCAGCCCATCAAGACTCGCCTTATTCGAGAATCGAGTCTTCTGGACCGATGCGACGAAGCAAGGAATAATGTCGGTCGATAAGTATGAAGGACCCAATTCCATTCAAGTCACCTACAAGGCGAAGGATATCCGCGAACCCAAGGCTATTGTGGCTGTGCATGCTCTGAGCCAACCTCGAGTTTCGAATCCCTGCGGCAACAACAACGGCGGGTGTAATCACATGTGCATTGTGACAGCGGTTAAGGGCGCCCCCACCGGCTTGGGCTACCGATGTGCCTGTCATACTGGCTACCAGCTGCAATCCAACTTGAAAAACTGCCAGATCGTTCGTGAATTCCTCATGTACTCCCAGCAGCGCTTCATCAAGGGGAAAGTCCTTGAACCGGTGATCGAGGGCTTTAGTGACGCCATCCTACCGGTGGTCTCAAGGCGTGCTCGTTTCGTTGGACTCGACTTTGACTCTCGCGACGAATTCATTTACTACTCTGATGTGCTGCAGGATGTCATCTACCGGGTCCATCGCAATGGAACCGGTCGTGAGATAGTGTTGGCCTCTCAGAACGAAGGCGTCGAAGGCTTGGCCGTAGATTGGGCCTCCAAGAACTTGTACTACATTGACAGCCGAAAGGGGACATTGAATGTCTTGTCGACACGTAACGTGACCCATCGACGAACCTTGCTTAAGAATTTGAAACGACCCCGCGCCATAGTTGTCCACCCCAATCGAGGATACATCTTCTTCTCGGAGTGGGACCGTCCGGCTAATATCACCCGTGCCAACAGTGATGGTACGAATCTCTTGGTCTTTAAGAACGTCACCTTGGGATGGCCCAATGGCTTGTCGATCGACTTCAAGGCGGATCGTGTATACTGGTGTGACGCTTTACTGGACCATGTCCAGCATTCGAATCTCGACGGTACCGACATCAAGACCGTGAACTCCCGCCTTGTACGACATCCCTTCTCCATTGTTATCCACAACGATTGGATGTACATCACCGACTGGCGATTGGACGCCATAATTAGACTTCACAAATTGACGGGCGAGCAGGAGGAAATGATGGTCCGCGAACCGCAAACTAATCGACTTTACGGCGTCAAAGTCTACAGCAGGGACGTCCAAAAGATCGATGAGAAGCAGCCTTGTAACATCAACAACGGAGGGTGCGAGAAGATTTGCTTTGCGGTGCCAAGGAACGACTCAATGGTAGGGGAACTCCAGTCGAGGTGTTCTTGTCCCTATGGCGAACGACTAGCCGATGATGAGATGTCTTGCGTGGCGGATCCAACGGCCGAACCTCCAGTGCAGCCATGCCCGAACTCATGGGACTTCACCTGCAATAATCAGAGGTGTATACCCAAATCCTGGGTGTGCGATGGTGACGATGATTGCCTGGACAACAGTGATGAGGAGCAGAATTGTACAAGTGAGTTGATTTTTTTTTTGTATTTTTTGACGTTCACGTAACGTGACGTTAGGTTAACATTGCCAGCAATGGTTTCTCTGGAAGAGTGCTTTGATTTGGGCTTGCCATATTTGTTGGTGTAACGTAACATAACGTAAAGTTTTCACTGTGGCAATCACGATTGCAGATAACTTATGTAATTTATGAACGGATTTACGCGACTCTAACCACTCGCTAGTAAGACGTACCAATACTGCTCATACTATGATCTGACCTTTCAAGTTACGATACGTGATATTGACGTAAACACTTGTTTGTCAAAGTATCCTGCCTTAGGCAGCTCCAAACACCAATCTCTAATTTTATAAAACAAGGAGTGGCCGATCGGTAAAGGATAAGGCGGCTTGCTTTTTAGTTGTCAATATTAAATGTCACGTAACGTAAAGTAGTTCACGTCAAACCACAGTTCTTTATAGTTTTTTTTTTTATTTCAAAGCGCGCAGCGAGTATGACAAAAACTTACCACTTTCGTTACACTACACGTTACGTTACGTAGATGTCAAAACTGAAATCATAACTAACCCCCTCTTTTTGTCTTTTGCAGAACCCACTTGCGGATCGAATGAATTCCAATGCAAGTCTGGCCGCTGCATCCCGCTGAACTTCCGCTGCGACCAGGAAAATGACTGTGGCGACAACTCCGATGAGTTCGAATGCGGCAATGTAACCTGCGGCTCGGCGCAGTTCGCCTGCGCGAATGGTCGTTGCATCCCGAACATGTGGAAGTGTGACAGCGAGAACGATTGCGGAGATGGCTCCGATGAAGGGGACTTTTGTGCGGAGAAAACCTGCGCTTACTTCCAGTTCACCTGCCCGCGGACCGGGCACTGCATCCCGCAGAGCTGGGTATGTGATGGCGACGATGATTGTTTCGATAAACAAGACGAAAAGGACTGTCCGCCAATCACCTGTCTCGCGAATCAGTTTAAGTGCGCCGATCTGCGACAGTGTGTCGAGGAGTCGTACAAATGCGATGGCATTCCCGATTGTAACGACGGCAGCGACGAACTTGGATGTCCGTCGACCGGACCAAATCAATGCAACATGGAGAAGCACTTCCGCTGCAAGGGTTCCGGATTCTGTATACCAATATCCTGGCATTGCGATGGTTCGAACGACTGCAGCGACCACTCGGATGAGGAGGACTGTGGACAGATTTCATGCGCGCCGAACTTCTTCAAGTGCAATAACTCCAACTGTGTTTTCAAGGCGTACATCTGCGACGGAAAGGACGATTGTGGCGATGGATCTGACGAGAGTTCAATGCATGCTTGTGTGGCACCACCGTTTAAGTGCCCCCACGGCCAATGGCAGTGTCCTGGAGTGACCGAGAGGTGTGTGAACACAACTTCGGTTTGTGACGGTTCACCGGACTGTCCAAATGGCTCCGACGAAGGGGAGGGCTGTGACCTGGCCGAGTGTCAACATCAGACGGGACTCTGTACGAGTGGATGTCAGAAGACACCCCTGGGTGCGATGTGCATTTGTCCGCCTGGTTCGGAACTCGGAATTGACGGCTATACGTGCGAAGATATAAATGAGTGTGATCCCCCGGGCTTATGTTCGCAGGCCTGCACCAACACCAAAGGATCCTACTTCTGCTCTTGTACCGATGGCTATATCCTGGAGACTGATAAGCAGCGCTGCAAGGCAGTCAATCACTCGGCCGCTTTCCTTATCATTTCGAATCGGCATTCGATCTTAGTGGCCGATCTGAAGGAACAAGGACTCGAACGAGTGCCCATCATTGTGGAGAATGTAGTGGCAACGGCGTCAAACATGCACACAGGCACCATCTTCTGGAGCGACATGAAGTTGAAGAAGATCTCGCGGTTAGATCGCGGAATGGAACCACAAGAGATCATCACCACAGGACTGGACTTAGTCGAAGGACTGGCGTATGACTGGGTTGGACAAAATCTCTACTGGCTGGACAGCAAACTGAACACAATCGAGGTGTCCTCGGAAAACGGTTCGAATCGATTGGTTCTCGTGAGAGAAAACATCACACAGCCCCGTGGCATGTGCCTAGATCCCAGTGAGGATGCGCGATTCATTTTCTGGACAGACTGGGGAGAGAACCCCCGCATTGAGCGCATCGGTATGGATGGAACCATGAGAGAGACAATCATCAACACGAAGATATACTGGCCGAATGGACTGACTCTGGACATCGCCACCAAGAGAGTGTATTTTGCCGACTCCAAGTTGGACTTTATCGACTTTTGCTACTACAACGGAACTGGACGTCAACAGGTGTTGGCGGGAAGTCACTATCTTCTGCATCCGCACTCGTTGTCGCTGTTTGAGGACACCCTCTACTGGACCGATCGTCAACTAAACAGGGTTCTGTCAGCGAACAAGTTCCGCGGAAAGAACCAAACCGTGGTGTCGCATCTGATCAGTCAACCTCTGTCGATACACGTGCACCATCCGTCATTGCAGCCGATGTACGAGAATCCATGTATCAGGGCCAAGTGTCAGCATTTGTGTCTGCTCAGCCCCAGTGCCAAGGAGGGCTACTCGTGTAAATGCAAACCAGGGTACAGACTTCTGTCTGAGGGCCGTTGCGTGGAGGAGGAGAATCCCTTCATCATGGTCGTCAAGGGAACGCAGATAGTGGACATACCTTTGAACGGAGGCGATGCCAGGGCGGGATCATTGGCTCCTGTCATCGGAATTGACAGTAGCACGGGACTTGACTTTGATCGTAAGGGTGAGACATTGTTCTGGGTGCAAGGACGCGAAGATGATGACGAAAATTGTACAATCTTCACAACGCCCTATGGTGGCGGTAACAAGACGCAATTCCTGACAATGGACACAGGTATTGTGGGTGCTCCATACACAATCGCCTTCGACTGGCTCGGAAGGAATTTGTACATGGGCAACAGGGTAGCCAGCAATATTGAGGCAGTCCGCGTCGACGGCAAGATCAAGTATCGAACGATCGTGCTGGCAAACGATGGAAATAGGACGTCGGTATCGAAGCCTAGAGCTATCACTCTTGATCCTAGCGATGGAAAGCTATTCTGGATCGATGAAGGCGGCTTTGGAGTACCGGTGAAAATCGGTCGAGTCGACATGGCCGGTACGAACGCCATGGTACTGAAGGAGGACATCGAACGACCTGAAAGTATTGCCTTGGACATTGAAAAGAAGCAGATCTACTACAGCACACAGTTCCCACCGACCGTTTGCGCCATGGACTACAATGGCGAGGATCACCGAGTGATCTTGTCAGAGGTGAACGCAATCGCAAGACCAAAGAGTCTCGGAATCCTTGATTCCCGGCTCTACTACCTGGATCCCGTGTACGAAAAGATCGTGAGAGTGGATCTTCCGCGAGGCGACAACCCAAAGGTGATCGTTGACAATGAACCCGATCTAAAGAACATGATGATCTACAAGAAGCGATCGATGATGCAGCATCCTTGCCAAACTAACAACGGCAACTGCGAGCACTTGTGTATTCCGAGCGAGGGATCGCTGAAAACGTGCGCCTGTGGCATGGGATATAGGAAGGAGAATGACATCAACTGTGTGGCATACAAGACGTTTGCAGTGGTCTCGCAGTTGGACGTCACGAGGGGCTACAGTTTGAGCGACAGTTCTGAGGCTATGGTGCCGATCAGTGGAAACGGCCATCACATTCTCCATGTGGATGTTGTCTTCCGAGAGCAATGGATCTACTGGGCTGAGTACAACCGTGGCTACTGGAACGGAATCTTCAGAACTCGTCCCAACGGAACGGAACTACAACACATTATCAAGGACGGTATTGGAAGCAATGGCATCCGTGGCATCACTATTGATTGGGTGGCTGGCAATCTGTACTTTACAAATGTATTCCCGCATGAGAACTACGTCGAGGTGTGCTGGTTGGACGGAACAAACCGCAAGATCCTGGTGAAGACCACAAACGACGCGCCGAGGGAGTTGGCCGTGAATCCCATCAAGAGGTTGCTGTACTGGATCGACTATGGGCAGTACCCGAGAATAGGAAAGGCCTACCTAGACGGATCCAACTGGATGCCGGTTGTGACATCAGGCATTTCCAACCCACGTGACTTGACAGTGGATATGTTGACCCATGACGTGTACTGGGTGGACTCCAAGTTGGATACCATCCAAAAGATCTCGTATTCCGGTGGAAACCGACAGATCATTCGAAGGAACTTACCCAACCCCATGGGCATCGCAGTGTATCTTGGAGACGTCTACTGGGTGGATCGCAACCTGATGACAGTTTTCAAGGCATCGAAACTACCCGGCAACACCTCAATGCCGGAGAGGGTACGAACCAATTTGCAGAAGCTCCGCGACATTGCCATCTACAATATCAACAACCAGCCACCGGACGAGAGCAATCCTTGCGCTCGACTGGGCAATGGCGGATGCGACCAGCTGTGCTTCAGCTTCCCACCGGATGCTCTCAGTCCATCGAGGCTGAACTTTAAGTGCGACTGCGCGACGGGAAAACTAAACGTGGACGGCAGAAAGTGTGAGACCGTCAACGAGTACTTGGTGTTCGCCACGAGGACCGAAATTAGGGCCGTGAACTTAGATCCCAGATCCACACAAGTTCCATTCCCACCAATGACCAACCTTACAAACGTCGTTGGTCTAGACTTTGACTACGCTGACAATAAGCTCTTGTACACTCAAATCCGGCCATGGGCCAAGATCGCCTACACCAAGGCGACCAGCCCCTCACAGGATGACGTGAACGTTGTACTCAGCAAGGGTATCAACCCAGAGGGCATTGCCTACGACTGGACACAGAATAAGATCTACTGGACGGACAGCTCGAACAACTCAATCTATGCGATGAACTTGGACGGAACCGAATTGGTTATGATCGCGAGAGTGGAACGCCCTAGAGCGATCGTCTTGGATCCATGCAATGGAACGCTGTTCTTCACCGATTGGGGTCGTTTCGGAACCTCGGGCAAGATCTTCCGAACCACAATGGCGGGTTCACTGAAGCGCGCGATCGTTGATAAGGAACTCTCCCAACCAAGTGGCCTGGCGATAGACTACGAAGAACGCAAGCTATATTGGACCGACGCCGTACGAGAAAAGATCGAGCGAGCCAACCTGGATGGAAAAGAACGCGAGCTGCTGGTGGCGGCAACGATCTATCCGTTCGCGATCAGTGTCTTTAGGAACTACATCTACTGGACCGACTTGCAGCTACGTGGGGTGTACCGAGCTGAGAAGCACACTGGCGCCAATATGGTGGAGATCGTTAAACGCCTTGAGGACTCGCCTCGTGACATCCGCGTCTATAGCATCGATCGTCAAAAGTGTCAAGTGAATCCCTGCCTGATCAACAACGGTGGCTGTGCGCAGAGTTGTCATCCAGCTCCAAATGGAAAAGCCGAATGCAAATGCGATGACAATTCTAAGCTTGTCAACGAAGGACGAATGTGTGCTCCGCGTAACAACACCTGTGAGTCGAGCAAGTTCTACTGTCAAAACGGCAAATGCATCTCGCGCATGTGGTCGTGCGATGGTGACGACGACTGTGGTGACAACTCCGATGAGGATCCAAACTACTGCGCATTCCATTCGTGTTCGCCGAATGAATTCCGTTGCAACAATGGCCGCTGCATCTTCAAGTCGTGGAAGTGTGATCACGAAAACGACTGTAAGGATGGTTCCGATGAGGTCGGATGCACCTACCCGCCCTGCGTGGATGGTGAGTTTACGTGCAGCAACGGACGGTGTATTCCACAGGCTCAGGTCTGTAATGGCGTCAATGACTGCAAGGACAACGCTACGTCTGATGAAACCCATGAGCGCTGTCCGACAAACACGACCTGTCCACCAAACCACCTTAAGTGCGAGAAGACCAACATATGCGTGGAACCCTACTGGCTGTGCGATGGTGATAACGACTGCGGTGACAATTCCGATGAAGACCCCCTGCATTGCGGACAGAGAACTTGTCCGCAGAACAGCTTCCGTTGCCCGAATCACAGGTGCATCCCGGCGACATGGTACTGCGATGGCGACGATGATTGTGGTGATGGTGCTGATGAACCGCCAGAGTACTGCAAATCTGAGGGAAGGACCTGTTTCGGGGATTTGTTCACGTGTGACAATGGCAACTGTATTCCAAGGATTTACATCTGTGATGGGGACAACGATTGCTTGGACAACAGTGACGAGGATGATAGGCATCAGTGCAGTAAGTTATTTGCCAACCTTAAGACCACAGAGAGCCGGTTTAACTTCTTGTTTTTGTACTTTCAGATGACCGCAAGTGTGATGAGGAGACGGAGTTTACGTGTGTGGAGAACAAGGCTTGGGGACGTGCCCAGTGTATTCCGAAGAAATGGATTTGCGATGGCGATCCAGACTGTGTAGATGGCGCTGATGAGAACACAACTCTGCACAGCTGCTCGACGCAGCAACCATGTGCGGAGGATATGTACACTTGTGGAAATAATCGCTGCATCAACAAGGTAGGCATTGTAGGCGATTTTGATTGAGCGTTGAATGTAGAAATGGTTTGCTCGACGATCAAATTTGCTCGACGATCAAATTTGCTCGTCGAGCAATCGCATAAGGCAGGCCAACATTTTTCATTTCTTTAGATCAATGTTCTATACAAATTTCGAAATATGTTTTGCTCTACGATCAAATTTGCTCGTCGAGCAAACGTGGAATTACCCAGATTCATTCTAACTTTCCTTGCATTCATTTCAGGGCTGGGTTTGTGATCACGACAATGATTGCGGTGACGGTACCGACGAGGGCAAATTCTGCAGCTCCAAATACAAGACGTGCTCACCACAAGAGTTCACGTGTCAAAACTTCAAATGCATCCGCAACCAGTACAGATGTGACGGCGAAGATGATTGCGGCGATCACTCTGACGAGGTGGATTGTAAAAAGGAGAACGTAACCTGCCCGTCGGGACAATTTACCTGCAGCAACGGTCAATGTATCGACTATCAGCTGGTTTGCAACAAGGTTGCCGACTGTACGGACGAATCTGATGAGCCCGCTCATTGCAATGTAGACGAGTGCGCAAAGGTCGAAATCCACCAATGTGGCCATAAGTGTGTGGACACGCTGACAAGCTACTACTGCGATTGTAATCAGGGTTACAAGTGAGTATCCAGGGGTCTCTCACCTTAATCTTGTGTACTATATTGCCTTTGTTTTCTAGACTCCTAGCTGACGGCAAAGCCTGCGCGGATATCGACGAATGCTTGGAGCTTCCAGGCGCCTGTTCGCAGCACTGCTCGAACACACCAGGAGGCTACTACTGCAAGTGTGACGAACGATACTACGAACGTCAAGTCGACGAGCACACCTGCAAGCGCAAGGATAACGACACAGCCTGGCTGATCTTCACCAACAAGTACTATGTAAGGAACATGTCGCTGGATGGCAGGCAGTACAACCTGATGCATCAGGATCTGATGAATGTGGTCGCGCTGGACTTTGACTTCCAGGAAGAGTACATGTACTTCTGTGATGTGACAGCGAAGACTATTTTCCGCTCAAAGTACACGGATATGGATGAGAAGCCCGCCCGTGAGGCAGTTGTTCGTCATGATTCACATGGCCTGGAGGGCATCGCTGTGGATTGGGTGGGAAGGAAGCTCTACTGGTTGGATAGGCATTCGAAGAATCTCGATGTGGCTGAGCTGGACGGAACCAAGCGAAAAACGCTGCGAAGTGGTGTGGTGGATCCTCGAGCGATCGTGGTTCATCCGGGAATTGGATACCTTTACTTCACGTCGTGGCACCTGCAGGCGTACATTGCCAAAATGGGCATGGATGGCTCGAACTTCACACGGATCCTGACTTGGGAAGACGACATAGCTTGGCCCAATGCCCTGGCTATTGACTACTTCACCGACCGAATTTACTGGGCCGACGCTCATTTGGATTACATAGCGTATGCTGATTTGGAAGGACGACACAGACATATCGTACTGTCTGGCCCGAAGGTGCCGCATGTGTTTGCGATCTCACTGTTCGACGATTATCTGTACTGGACCGACTGGAATCTAAAGGCTATTCTGAGGGCAAACAAGTTTACTGGCAAGGACTTGACCACCTTGCGCAATACAACCCACCGACCCTACGACGTACATATCAACCACAGACTGCGGCAGGTGCCGTATACGAATCCGTGTGGCAAGACGAATGGGGGATGCTCCCACCTGTGTCTGATTTCACCACCAGCCGAATCTACATATCTGAACATTGAGGGTTATATTGAGGAGGGAGCACCGAGCTATAAGTGCGCGTGTCCAAATCAGTTCTACCTTGCGAGAGACAGTAAGACTTGCATAGCCAACTGCACAGCTGGGCAACATCGGTGCGGTGGTAGCGATGAAAAATGTATTCCATGGTTCTGGAAGTGCGATGGAGAGAAGGACTGCAAGGATGGATCCGACGAACCGACTACGTGTCCCGCGCGGCATTGTCGCGCTGGAACGTTCCAATGTAAGAACACTAACTGCACGCCGTCGGCGACCATCTGCGATGGATCTGACGACTGTGGGGATGGCAGCGATGAGCAGAATTGCGATCTGCCATGTCCCGATTCGGACTTCAAGTGTAAGGCTAGCGGACGGTGTATCTTGGACAGTTGGAGGTGTGATGGTGATGCCGATTGTAAGGATGGCAGTGATGAGGATCCAGCTGTGTGTCGTAAGTTTTTGTACAGCGGCTGTCATCGAAATTTCAGCTCATTTTTATTTGTTTTTTTTTTTTTCAGATAAACGAACTTGTGATCCTGATACAGAGTTCAGCTGCAAGAATGGCCGTTGTATACCGAAATTGTGGATGTGTGACTTTGACAATGACTGCGGTGATGATTCGGATGAGCCGGCGTACATGTGTCGCCAGAGGAACTGTACCACTGGATGGCAGAGATGTCCGGGCCAATCGAACTACAGATGCATACCCAAATGGCTGTTCTGTGATGGTAAAGACGATTGTCGCGACAATAGCGATGAACTGCCAGAGAATTGTCCCAAGTGCTCGACCGAAACGGACTTCAAGTGCGGCAACAACCGATGCATTCCCAAGTAAGTTGTACTTATTCATATTGAGAGCTTTTTCAAGCTGTGGATGGAATATTTCTCCTGGATCTCGTGATTTACGTTTGTTCCACTAAGCAAAAGCTCTCATTTTCTTAAAAAGATTTTCCATGAGCTTATGGTTTTTGGCAAATCACTCATAAGATTTGTGTAGTACATCCTTGCCGAAAAGTTCTTAAATCAAAACTCAAAATCACTCAGTAAGCCCTTCGATAGTGGCATTGAAAAGCTTTTGAAAACCTTTTTAGGGGACTCAAGCTCTAGCTTGTGACAATATATTGTCAATTACCCATAAGTTATTTTAAGAAAATTTAGTAAAAGCTCGAGTAAAGCTTTTTTAACAGTTTCATAAAAAGCCCTTTGGAAACTGCCTTTGTAAAAAGCTTTCAGAACGCTCATACCGACTCTGTGAAGAATCTTAAGTTAAAAATCGCTTTTTTAGAAAGCAATACAAAGCTTTGTCAGAGCTTTACACAGGCAAAGCTCTCCATTGGTACGAACATTTTATTAACCTCCCTTTCTAACTTCCTCGCTTTGCAGACAATGGATGTGTGACTTCGCGGACGACTGTGGCGATGGAAGCGATGAGGTCGATACCCTTTGCAAGGATCACTACCGTGAATGCTCCGAATCAGAGTTCCACTGCGGCAATGGCAAGTGCATATCATCGCGTTGGCGTTGCGATCATGAGGACGACTGCGGCGACAACACCGATGAGCTGAACTGTGAAGGCTACCAATGCAAGAACGGAACATTCCAATGTGCTTCGGGACACTGTATCGCTTCGTACTTCCGTTGCGATGGTGATCGCGACTGTAGAGACATGTCTGACGAGATTGGTTGCCCGCCACGTTTCCCAGGCGGAAGATACTGCCCGGAGTCCCGCTTCCAATGCGCAAATAACTTGTGCGTCTCGCCATCGGATCTGTGCGATGGAACCGATGACTGCGGCGACGGGACCGATGAGGATCCCAAGGTTTGCTCCAACTTCAACTGCGACACACTGCGACGCTTCCAATGCGCCAATCATCGATGCGTGGCTAGATACCAGATATGCGACGGCGTAGACAACTGTGGCGATGGGTCTGATGAAAACAATATGACACTATGCGCCACTAAGCAAAGGCCATGCGATCTGTACACACAGTATCAGTGCGCGAACAAGAACTGCATTGAGAGGGCGCAGGTTTGCGATTATTCCGACGACTGTGGAGACGCCTCCGATGAGCTGGGCTGTCACGACAGCAGCTCATGCTCGGAACTGACTCGCGGAGGATGTGAGCATCATTGTCATAACTTGACAGATGGCGGCTACATATGCGCATGCTATCCGGGCTACATTATTTCGAAGGACAGCAAGAAGCGCTGCGATGATATTGATGAGTGTGTGACAAGGACCCACAGTTGCAGTCATCAGTGTCACAATCTGAATGGAACATACTCTTGCTCGTGTCGCGAAGGATTCCAACTTGTCAACAGTATGTCGGGTGTGTGCAAGGCAGAGAAGGACAATGTGGTGCTGGTGTTCGCTAATGGACCCGAAATTCGAGGCCTAGACCTACAGAAGCACGAAGAGTTCGACGTGGTTGCCGCTGAGAAGCGTATTGAAGCTCTGGACTATGACGCCGAGGAGCAGATCATCTTCTGGGCCGACAGCTACGACAAGACCATCAAACGGTCGTACATGGTGAACGCTTTGGATGGACAAGCGAAGATCGGCTTCGCCCAAGACCTGAATATGAAGGGTGGATCGAAGCCAACGGCCGTAGCAGTGGATTGGTTAGCTGACAACCTGTACTGGACAGAGGTCGATAGAACTGGTTCCAAGCCCCGAGGACGTGTAATGGTCGCCAAGACAGATGGTCGCTATAGGAGAGCCGTAGTCATCGCCGGGCTGGAAGTACCCACAGCGATCGCAGTTGATCCTCAGTTGGGTAGAATGTTCTGGGCCGATGCTGGTTCAGCGCCAAAGATCGAAGTATCCTGGATGGATGGCTCTAAACGACGACCATTGATCACTGAAGAAATACGCCATCCGGCCGGTCTCACGATCGATTACTCACAGGATCACGTCATCTATTGGGTTGATTCGAAGCTGAACACGATTGAGTCGGCTCGCCCTGACGGATCACTGCGAAAGACAATCGCCAAGGGCGAACAACTGCGTCATCCGGTTTCACTGGACGTCTTCGAATCGACCATGTACTGGGTGACACGAGACAGTGGAGAACTGATACAACAGGACAAGTTCGGTCGCGGAGTTCAAGTGGTTATACAGCGGAACCTTGTCAATCCGGCTGGTTTGAAGATCTACCACGAAAAGCGGTACAACACCTCCCTTCGCAATCCATGCTACGGCAGCAGTTGCTCGCATTTGTGTCTACTGGTGCCTGGCGGACGTCGTTGTGCTTGTCCCGATAATTCCGGTCCTTTGCCATCACATCGATCGACCACCGAGGTGGTTTGTGATGCTCCCGCTGAACGACCACGATCATCGCCCAGAGTGTGTCCATGTCAGAATGGCGGTCTGTGCAGAGAGAACGAACACGGTGATTTGGAGTGCGAATGTCTGTCCGAGTTCAATGGCGATCATTGCGATCGTGCAGTCGGTGGATCATTCGGACCTGGCGGCAGTAATGTTGCCTCTGTTGTTGTGCCCATTATGGTTATACTGTTGGTGCTGCTGGCTGCCGGTGGAGTGTGGTATGTCATCAGGAAGAAACCATTGTAAGTGATTTAAGTTGTTCGATATATTCCAGTTTTCTAATTGTGTACTCTCCTTTTAGTGGAAAATTGGCTCGTCTGCCCACGCTCTCGTCATCACAAAGTGTCACGTTCCGTCACGGAACCAATGTTGAATTCAATGCACCCGGATTCCAGAATATGCCACCACCAAGTGAAGTGCCACCAATCGATAGTTACAACCTGCAAACTGTGAATAGCAATAAGACGCGTGACTTCTCGAATCCAATGTACGATGCTGTGCAATCGGGAACCACAACGGATCCAACTCTTGGTAATGGATCAGGTAAGAACGAAAGCAGCGTAGTTGTCGTATATAGTTACGCAGCTCGCACCCGGAAAATTTTATTTTTCCGATTGAAATCCTAGACCTTATGGGACTAAAAACTCTTATCTTCTCATTGCAGGAATCTATGAAGTTCCACACGATGTCAATTCAAAAATGAAACCAGTCGGACCATTCACCGAGCCAGTATCAGCAATATTAGCGCCCAGCAGTATAACGCACAAGTCATCACCGCAACTACAATTGCGTACCAGGGAAATGGATCCATCAGCGGATACCGGAAAAGATACACAGTATCTTGTTGAAGAGGATAAGTCTGAATGCTGATATTAAATAAAACGTTTGCAACCTTCCCCCTTCTCCCCCACATAACTTTGTACTAAACTAACAGACAGCCAAACAAACATTTCTACCGCCTTTTGCTAAACAAAAAAAAAAACAGTTACCTAAAGACCATACAAGTAAATTCGACCTGTCCAAACAAAGAATATCACGAAATGCGTACTTCCGGCTGCCATTTTAAAAAAGAACAAACCCTATTTTGATGACAATATTCAAACAAATATCAAATGTTCTACCACTAGAAAGTATATTATACACGAGTAAAGCAAAACGAAAAAAAAAAGTATTTTTATAAACATTCCAAAAGAAAACGAACATTCCTCCCCGCCACTGAAGCCGCTGCCGCCGCCGTGCCGCCGCTGCTGCTACTGCTGGAACTTGCAATGACCTCAAAAACATGTTTCGTCCGTTAAGCGTTTTTGTTTATGAAAAAGAAAAAATGTTTAATTTTTTTTTTTAATAAAATGTAAACTTTTATAAAGAAATAAATATTACATTCAAATCAAAGCAATATTTTTTAAGATATTATTTATATTTAAAACAAAAAACAACACACCTTTAATGTTATTATATTTTATAAAAACGTTAAACTAAATTGGCTAAAAGCTAAGCTTTTAAGTTAATAATAAAGAAAAACACAATAAAAAACAAAATCACACATTGCAATTTGTTATACATATATTTTTTCCTAAATGTTAAGTATATTGTAGTTTTTAAACATTTATGTTGAATATTTAAAGAGTTGTAAGCTTCTTCAAATATTGCTTCTCCTGTTGTAGTTCTCTTTCTTTATTTTTTGTTTTCAATCATTTCTTTTGTTTTAATTTGAATCCAAGGCACTGTAGTCGAAAGTTTTAAGAAAAACTAGAAGGCGATTAGTAAAATGAACTTTAGAGAAAATTATACATATTGACCATTTAAATTTAAATGGAAAGAGAAACAGAAACAAAATAAAAAAATAAACAACAAATAAAATATATTTATATATAGAGAGAAAAATGTATAAAGCTAAAAAATTAAATAAATAAAGAGAGAGAATTTTATATATTTTTATATGACGATATCGATATTAAAAAAAAAAAAGAAAATGAGAAGAAAACGCCATTTTGAGAACAAAAAAAAAACACAAAAGAGGAAAAACCTATGAACAATATTGTTTAAAGTAGAATAGAAGCGATAAATAAAAAACAAAAATATTTATGTAAAAATTGTAAAAAATAAATAATAAACGAGAAGAGAAGAAAATATATATCACTATGAGAACAAAACAAAAAACATAAAGTGTAATTTAATATTTAGTTTTACTAGATTTTAGAATTCCATTGCTATTATTTGTTTTTTTTTGTTTTTCTTGTTTCAATAACCGAGTATGATTTTGTCACATGGTAGAGTATTTTTTGTTTTCTTGTAAATTTTGTTTATCAATGGACATTTTTATTTAATTTTTTTTTTCTTTTATTTTGTCGATTATTTTAATTATCACTTTATAGTTATATATATATATACATATTTACATGAAACAAACAGAACATGAGAAAAATAAATGGTTGTTAGGAAGTTATACATTAAAAATTTATTTAAAAAAAATTACGCAAGTTGTTCTACTTATTCATTCGCTATTTAGAATTTACTCGTTATTTTTTCATTCAGTCGTTTACACTGTACACACAGGAACAGGATTCTAGTCATTGATCCTTTTAATCTACAGGAATTGTTTGTTCGTCTATCTTTGCTGGGTTGATGTTTAAATAAGTAAATTACTGAGCCGAATGTTTGAGGGGATGCGAAAGAAATGTCTCCAAATTTAACGGAGTAAAAAAAAATTATTACGTTGTCACGTCAGATAAATGAGATGCGAAATACGAAATAGCAGACTGACGGGAAGGGGCCAGTTATAGCGATACGTAAAAAGCAACCGAAAAAAAATCGTTTGCTTTTTCGGACCACTTAACGTTAATGCTTGAACTCAATCTTGGTCTTAAAATGTTGCTTATGAATTATTATAAAGTTAGTTTATCAAATCAAAGTGTAGATTCTTCAATGCTCAGATTGGAGCTTTTTCAGGCTCTCACGAAAACTTTTTTAGTACTTGGTGCATGTCCGTACTCTTTTGGATTACAGCTTTTTTTAATAAGCTTATGGCGCCGTTGAAACGGGTGTTATTGTTTTGATATCGTTTTATTTGTTACTTTAAAAAACTGTTTAGAGAAATCTATTACTTATTTGCCCTAATGCTATTGATTTTTAACTCTTTGAATTTTATTTTTATTTTGCTTATTCAAAGTCGTCTGCATTATACCTACCTGGAAGTGGATTACCTGGAACATATCATTTTAGCACAACCATTCTTCCACAAGCCGACAAATTGAAGAATATGCTAGAAAGACTCCAGAAATTATATGCATCATTCATGGAAAAGTACAAATAATTAATTGAATAAGTAAAGATTGAAAATATTTAGAATACCACTGCTACATTAGTTTGCCTTAATTCGAAGGTTCAATTCAGCGCTCGGATATTAAATTACATAAAAAAATTAAATTATTGGGGCATATTCATAGTTGCACTCTAAACCCGTGTCTAACTAAAATGGAGTCTAAAGTTAAACCACAGCTAAAACACGAATGCTATTCATAAACAAATTGGCAGCTCTGTTCAATTAGATACGAGTTTAACGTGTATTCTACTACAAATCTGTTACATAAACACTATTCTGACAGCAATTTATATCAAAAGTAACTTTTTTTGTGGATTGTGGTTGTGCCATTTCAAAACATAGTAAGAATCTTAACACCCCGACTCCACAGGAGATAAATTCTCTCATAATGCTTATCATGAGATGAAATGTCTTGTGTAGTCACTCTATTTTATCTCATGATTGGATGTCTGCAATCTCTTTCTGCAATTATTTCTTGGCATGGATGCCTGAAATGAATTTGACAGATACTTGTTTTTTTTTTTTTTTTTTTTTCCGTCTGGAAATATTATTTTTTGTCTCATTTGAGTGTCTTCTCATGTCAATTATGGTCTGTGGCGTAAGACGAGTAAAATCGGGTATTGTGGTATAGTCGTGTAATGTGGTACAGTGGCATATCTCCATTCCCATGCACTGCCTTGCAAAACTGAACACGTTCATACTTGGGCAACCAGAAGAAAGAAGCATGATTTGTTTTGACATGTTAAAATTCCTTTAATTTTTCGCTCAGTTGTGTGAAAGGTGCCAAGTCAATAGGCTGACTTTTTTTTATGACGACGAAAATTTGTTTTTTTGTGTGTGAAAAATTAAAGTTATTGTGAAACTACTGAATATAACTGCTTTTCGAAGAGTGTAATTTTATGAAAAAAAAGTGAATTTTAGAATCGTTGGGTAAGTTATTTTATTTTAAATATTTTTGCAAAAAAAGAGACAATCGGCTAATGTACATTAACCGATACTATTTCTGTGGTAATAAGTTAGAGTAGCTTATGTCGTAATAAGCGAAAATGGAGCTCTTTGGTTCACTATGTTCTCCTGTTTTTATGCTTTCTTTTAGTCTGGGTCTCGTTATT
Source organism: Cheilosia pagana (assembly GCA_936431705.1). Taxonomy (NCBI): domain Eukaryota; kingdom Metazoa; phylum Arthropoda; class Insecta; order Diptera; family Syrphidae; genus Cheilosia; species Cheilosia pagana. The sequence continues at coordinate 27,418,603 of OW386168.1, read as the reverse complement.
CTACGTCGGTTAAAAACCGTTACATTTATTATTTTTTGTTATTTTTATTAAAATAAAACATGTATGAAAAAGGGTAAACCAAACTTGTTTTGCTTATACTGAAAAGTGACAAAAATCGACATAAGCTACTTTAACTTATTGCCACAGATTTTATTGGGAGATTTTTCGAAATTGGTATTCTTGCTATTTCTAGATAAATAAATAAATAAATATTTTGGCGCGACAGGTCTATGAGACCCAAGGCCTAGCTTCTCACAACCATTCGTTTTGTGTGGGTTTTCAATTTTTGGGACGAATGGAAGGGATCTACAATTTTACGCCGAGCTAATTGAGAAGCTCATTCATGACAGTTTTACTCTCGGATGTTTGTGAGACGTTCGCGAGAGGTGGCGCAGTGGAAAAAAACCTTAAGATGTAATTTGGCCCTCTCGGGATTCGAACCTGGAACCCCTCGCTTAGTAGCCCAACACCCTACCACTAAGCCACTGCGCCGACATAGATAGATAACCATGCCTAAAAAAGGAGAAATCAGGAAATGGGACAAAGCTGATATGGAGAAGGCCATTAAAGCAGTCAGAGACGGACAAATGGGTATATTGCTGGCATCTAAAACGTTTTTAGTTCCTCACACGACGCTGCAGAGTATAGTATACCACATTTAACTACCCGTGTATACCACATTACCCATCCTCTTATGAAGATGGTACTTTTCGAGTCGGTCTTCTTTTATAGCAATATTTCTTTTATACAAAACGTGAATGTTAAAACTTAGCCAGGATATGGTGAGGAATACTTAATTCTTAAAGTATGCACACTTTCTTTGAAATCAAAATAATAGTTTGCTCGTTGTAGTCATAAAAGTAACATGTATACCACAATACCCGATATAATAATAACTTATCAAAGATCTATGTTAATTGCGTATTTGTGTTAAAAACTAAGTACAATTCCTATCTTTGGTTCGTTTGACAGCTGGGCGGGTTTTTGGTTCATGTCATATTCCATTGGAAAGAGCATTTCTTTCTCTATTCTTAGCTGGGGAGTTTGTTTTCATTTTTGTGAAATCTGTCAACTACGCCTTTTGCCGTTAGTTTATAAAGACGTGGTAATTGTTTATAAACTATCAGCCTTGTCTGCTTAACTTTAAGCATCCTCTACAATGCCCCTATGCGGGAAAACGTGATTTATAAACAAAAAGAACGTTGCCTTGAGGCTGCATAACTTTAAACGCAAAAATTTGCGTTTAGAAGGTGCGTAAAGGTTTTATATTTTTTTAGTTTTTGAAATGTCATTTTGTTTATGTGTTTTCGGTTTAAATTTGAAAGTTGAGAACGAAACTAAAAATTGAATTTGGTAATGAAAATATATTGCAGCATGATGCAAACCAAACCCGCAGTGTATTTGAACAACAGTATATAGTATATTGATGGCCAATAAAAACACAGCAAAAAAGAAAGACTGATTTTTGTGTGTGCATTTATAATTCATTTCGAATGCTGTGTAAATTTACGCCCAACGAATTTTACCTTTGCTCAGGCCTTCGATATTCGAACCAACAAACATCTGGGGTCGAATTACCGCATCCGTGATCGAGCAATACGTGACTGAATTTGTTATTGTTTTGCATGTGAAATCAACAAAATTCAGTGACGTATTGCTCGATCACGGGTGCGGTAATTCGACCCCTGATGTCGATTTCAGAGCAAAAAGTAATAGATTTCGGTGTTTCTTGTAATAGTTTATCCACATTCTTACTTATTCAGAAACAAAACCCTTTTAAGAAAATTATTGCGGAAAAAAGGTTATAAAACCCAATTTCAGAAAAGGCACGTAGAGACTGCTTTAAATGTTTAACTAAACAACATCGTAGAGCGTCGTAACACCCCGACTCCACAGGAGATAATTTCTCGCATAATGCTCATCATGAGATGAAATGTCTTGTGGAGTCACTCTATTTGATCTCATGATTGGATGTCTGCGATCTCTCTCTGCAATTATTTCTTGGCATGGATGCCTGACATGAATTTGACAGATGCTTGTTTTGTTTTTGTTTTCCGTCTGGAAATATAATTTTTTGTCTCATTTGAGTGTCTTCTCATGTCAATTATGGTATGTTGCGTTAGTAGTTGGTTTAAAATGGTAAACAAAATAAACAACTGAATAGTTTATTTGTCCAAAAAACCAAAACATCATGTACAGTTTCTCGTGCCGGTCCGATATGAAATGAAATTTCATGGCATGATTTGCCCAGCACAGATAAAAGAAATTGCATGAGATGGATGCCAGACATTTAGCTTGAGATAAATTATCTCCTGTGGAGTCGGGGTGTAAGGGAATCTAATAAATACGCCTGTATATGCACCTTTAAAACAAAATAATTTTTGATTTTTGATAATCTACTACCCCCTTATTAATAAAGCCTTCGTAAAAGTTATCAATTGGTTACACAGCAGTTACGTCAAATTTTTGTATACCAACTGACGTCTGCTAGCAAATTAACTTGTGCACATTTGTTTATTAATATGGGGGCTAGAATATAACACCTTTCAGCGGAAAAAATGTTGAAAACTATTCTACTACATTTTCTTTAGAGCAATAAAATAGTTTGGTAAAGCTTTTAACATTTTACATACCTGTCGTAAGCTCCCTAACGTCAAATGCAAGTTGCTGTCACCTGTCAGTCAAATCAAATGACAGCAAAATACTGATAATAAAGAATGGAGCACCGAAATCTTCTAGTAAACCCCAGTTCCCAGTTCTCTTCTCTCATTCACAAGCACCACCAGTCCACCACCACCCCGCGCACCCAGCCACCCTGGCAGGCCACATCAACAAATAATCGAACTTTCATTTGTGTGTTCTGCGCAGAACGCAGGCAGACCCCCCGAAGCCCGAACATCCACTCGACTGTGCCTGTGCAGTTTGTCCATAGGAGAACTACAAGAAGCACCAGCCCCCAGCTTTCAATCTCAGTTTCTCTTAACCGCGGCGGTGAACTGTTGTAGTTGTATACGATTTTGTTTCGCTTATTATTGTCGCCAGCATAAATCGTGCTTCTTATAGTTGCCGTATAATTCCTCAAAGCGTTCGGTGCCATTAATTTAATTGCCAATACTCACTAGAGGATAATATAATTTCGCTGCTTATTTGGATAACAATTTCAACAAGTAAGTGGAACCCAACCCAAACGGTAAAATATTGATTTTTTTTACCCATATCCACTTAAACTTAATCTTGCTTCTTGACCTAGAAATGGAACCCTTCAAGAAGTGTTATGTGTATGGTGTTTATCAACCTCCATTGACCTAGGGGGCAAAACATTCCAATCTCGAATCAGACAGTGTTGTGATTGTGATAATTGTTCGAATAGTTTCACAAGAAAGTGGGGGCGCCGCACTGTAGCTCGTCTTCTCATGCAAAAAGTAAAAACAAATTATTTTTCGTGTTGATGACATAACCAGCAAGAGCAACAAAAATACTTTGTTTTATCATGCGATTCAATAATTTGATTATATTTGTTTATATGGCGTCTGAGCTTTATGTTTGCGGAATGTAACCCAAGTTGTGGCACACCGCGTTATGAACTGATTGAATGATAATGATGCCATTCAAAAACGTATAATGCTTTCTATAAATAGCTTACAAAAATAACCAAACGCTGAAGCCATAGCTGGCATAGAATAGAAATCCTTTTCTGTGCCCGGAAGTATGAAAGCATAATAGAAAAAGATTTTATTGATTTGTACTGTCTTCACACCTGTGTGACCACACTTATGATGTCAAATGTGTGCTTAAACACCGCACCCTTTGAAAGAATTGATAACTTGTTAAAACAATCTGTTAGTTGCTATGATTTCAGTGCAGTACATAGAATAATAGTTCACCGGCAATCGGAAATAGATCAGGGCTCGCGTGTGCAAAACACACAAGTCAGTTAAATGCAGACGGGTTTCAGTTAAGAAGGAACGTGATAAGATTATGATAATTATGCAGAATCGATGGAAGTTTATTGGTCTTTACGACACCAGTTTGCGTCGAAGGTGTGCCTCTATAACATCAACAATACAATTTTCTGTCTAAACAACTAAAACGAAGTGTTAAGCAACGGCAACGGCTGATCAAGCAAACATTATTCAACTCCAACTCAACGCAAAGCGCTTGCAATTATTATTGACGCGAATTCGAAATCTTAAACTTGGCTTCGATAACTTCAGTCGCGATGTAATTGGTTGTACAGTTGAACTTTGAAACCGCATTTGCAACACAATATTGCATTTTTGTTAAATAGCTGCGGCCGGCAATTTGTATTCTTTCATTTCTCTCACAAATAAAGGAAAAGTTTTTCAAAATACTGTTTGTCACGTTTTAGGTTGTACAGAAAACACGCTAAGTGAAACTGCAACAGTAAGCAATCACTTTGTAGGCCTGTGTCGTCGGTTTTGTTACAGTTTAGGAGCCAATTCGTGCTTTGATCATTGAAGTTGTAATAAAATTATTTAACCGGTCTGATAGGTGATGAATAAAGTGTTACTAGTTGGCTCAACATTATTTGGATAGCGGTAGATGATGAGATTGAAATATTGATTTTCATTTTTGATGCTTTTCCTAAGACTGACGTTTGTACTGACGGCAATATGTACTTCTGGTAGGCCTTGGACTTTAACAGAAATAAACACTTTTGCCAATTCTGAAAATAATACAGTGAAAATCGTGCTTCATCCTTAATCAACTTTGTGCTAATTGCACTGATAAGAGATTATTACGTGCGTGATTTGCCATTGAAGTTATATTATTATCAATTTAAATTGGACTTTTGAATTGTGATTACAGCTTAGGAACTTGAAATGCTTTTGCTGATTTATTTATTACCAATCAATATTAGTGTACGTAATGATTGGAGTGTACGTGAATATGTGTATCTTTGAGGTTGAAAACAAGTTTTCGAACACCAATCGAGTACAGACGTCTGTCTGTGTGATCTGTAACTTGTTTTGAGCTTATGTGCATTTTCAGACGATGCTAATTGGACTTAAAGTGGTTGATTATCACGAAAACATTCATATTTTTATAAGCAGACTGATCGTGCTCTTGCTTTTAGTTTTATTTTTGTGAGTTTTTATCGTTTGGTAGTGTTATCGTTTTGTAAACACTGCAGCGACGTCATATAAATACCCGGTTTTCGCGCATCCCCATAAAAAGAATCATATGTCAAGCGATATCCCACACTCATAACCCCATTACCAATCGACAGGCATTTATTTAGGACATTATTACCAAAGTATGAAAGTGTAATCGGAAGCGCCAAGCCTTGTGCCCTCCAACAAACTGAGTATTTAATAAATCCATCTAAGTAAGTTAGAGGTAATTCTTAGAATAATTATAAGCATTGTTTGCTAGTTTGTGTAATTCACATGGGTCCGTTTCGTATCAGTAAGAGACACTAACTAAAGTTAATAGGTTCATTGTCGTGTCTGGTGTGCTCAAACAAGGTGCGAATTTACCTAATGCAAGCACAAATACGTCAAAAGTAAATTATATGGTCGTAAATAATAATCGATTAGAGGCGCCATGCCTGTTGCATGATAAATTGACTCACCAATTAATTGCGTGGAGCCATCAATTCCATTCATCACAACTAAATGTGTCAACCAGCACGCAAAACACTTGCTTGAGTCAGAAAACAGCCGCACTTCAAATCTATGTCTGTCGAAAATTAGTGTTAATAAAATCAAAGCACAGAAGCCACATTCGCCAGACTGAATGGAGCACGGAGCATATCAATTCATGTGACTGACAAAGAGCACGAGCGTAACTATAAAGTTTACTTGTTGCTTAATTATGCCCCGGCAGACATTTGAACTGTTTGTTTACAATTCTGAAGAGTTTTACTTCTACAGTTTTACTTGGCACAGGAGTGTACTGAGAATTTCTGCTGACTTGCAACAGCAGTTAATTTTTGTTTTGGATTTGTCAATGCATAAAGTTCGACTAAGCTTAAGCAATTCAATTTAATTATATATTCTGGTTAAATGTGTCTATGTAAAAATGTATAAATATTTTCTTGGAGAATCAACCAAACTTTTTAATAGTTTTAAAATCCTTGGTCAGGCTTGGCCATTTTTGAATGCTTTTGTTAAAAATATCGCATTGGCGGCTCTCTATTCCTTGATACTACAAACCCGTTGCAATATATTTTCTAATAATTGATACATTATTTGTTTTGTGTAGGGAGGCGTATACTTACTTTTTACCTTGTTATTATAAAGGTTTTTCAATAAGAGCGCTACAAAAGTTTTTTTTAAATAGAACAAAAACAGTTTTGGATATCAATGACATTCTTTATTCCTGTAAAAGTACGTTCGATGCCATTATGTATGGAACTCGATTTCTTTTGCATGGCCACCACGGCTACGCTTGCAGAAGTCCAGACACAGCCCAATTTTCGACGGTTTTCAAGCATAAATCGGCCGATACTGCTGCAATTTCACGTTCGATATTCGTACAAAGTTCATCAATCGTCGCTGGCTTATTGGCATAGACCATAGACTTGACGTAGCCCCACAGGAAATAGTCTAATGGCGTCAAATCGCAAGACCGAGGCCATTTCGTTTGATAACACGTTCTGCAAACTTGGTTTCCAATAAATTGATTGTGACATTCGCTGTGTCGCTTGTGGCCCCGTCCTGTTGGAACCACATGTCCCCCAAGTCCATATCATCCAATTGGGGCCAAAAATATTCGGTTATCATTGAACGGTAGTGATTCCCATTCACAGTAACGTGCCGGTCTTTATCATCACGGAAGAAGTACGGACCAATGACGCCGCCGGCCCATAAACCACACCAAACCGTAATTTTTTCGGGATGCAATCATGACTCATGGAGTACGTGTGGATTGCTGCCTGACCAATACCGCATATTTTGTTTATTGACGAAGCCATTCAGCCAGAAATGAGCCTCATCGCTGACGATGATTTTTCGATGAAAATCCGAATCATTTTCAAGTTGTTGCTCAGCCCAATTCACGAACATACGATGCTTCTGGTGGTCAAGCGGCTTCAGTTCTTGCGTCAATTTAATCTTGTAAGGATGTAGGCCAAGATCTTTTCGCAAAATTCGCCACAACGACGTCACAGAGACGCCCAACGCTTGAGAACGACGTGTGAGAGACACATTTGGACTTTCTTCAACTGAAGCCTCAGCGGCAGCAATATTCTCAACACTACGGGCACTTCTTTGTCTCACTGGCACGGAAACATTTTGTACTGTGCCTGTGGATTCAAATTCCACTAGACGCTCAATTGCTGATCTGCTAGGACCATTATGACGACCATAAATTGGACGTAGCGCTCTTAACATTGAGGCCACTGGCTCCGAATTTCGTTAGTAAATTGTAATAATTTCGAATCGTTGTTGGCTCGTATATCTTTCCATCATGAAATGGCAAACCTTACTGAAGAGAAATTTTAAAAGAGTGGCAAGAAATTCGGCGTCGTTTGCTGTCCCTAGCGTCCCTGTTGAAAAACCCCTTAATTGAAGATCATGACGAAGCCAATGGTAAACTACAATAATTTAAATAGGAAACGGAAGAAGTGACAACGTTGATCCGTCAAAATTGGGGGATTCGCCTCTAAGAATTTCGGTTTGAAAATAAAATTCAGTTTTAAATTTAGTGTTGTTTGAGAAAGTAAAAACTTAATTTCGAACTGCTCCACCCATTCCTCATCAGACTGATTGTTTGAAGAGTTGACTACTGACAATCAATCGTATATATTACTCTTTATTTTCGCATTAAACACCTTTACTTTGACACCCGTATTGCATTTTGTTGGCGCTTACAAAGTTTTTTTACGCAGTTTCATAGTTATCAACAAACTGATAGTAACCTTGGATAAAGCAGGGAAGTGGTAAGTGGACTTCAAATGCTTTTAAAAAGGGCTTGTACTCAGGGTGACTGTTGAAAAATGCAATAATTGCTTGTAGCTTTGGGTTCCCCATTGTACTTCTTCGTAGCACATCTTGGAAAAACTGAGGATCCATTGTAAAACGCTTATATCTCCTTGAAATTACTTTATTCAGTAATCTTTTCCTTTTATAAAATATTTGTTTTCCTCGATTAATTGAGTCGTAATATAAATTCAATCTCGCAGAACTCTCCGAAAATCACGATGCTACTTATTATAGTTTCCGTCAACAAAACACAGCCAATGGCTGCGTTAGATTTACCACTGGAGGACTAGAAACACGTCAAATGAATGCCAAGTTCCATTAAATTTATAAATAATTGAACTGGAATGTTACCGTTTTTGCTACATGTGAAATGCTGGGAATCTACGCAAATGTTTCTTTAAAAACATGAATCCGATTATCTTACATTACCGTATGCCAGGAGAAAAACATTTGTTTGCTAAGCCCATGGGGTCTAAATAACTTGCTAACTGATTTCGTCGTTATCTCCATAGATAAGGCTGTAGCTTTATTGATAAAACGCTGAATTAGACAAAAGTGGCAACAAGCAAACTTATCAGTAGACATTCATAAAACAAAAATACCGGCAAATTGCTCCCTGTGACATGCCACCATTATTATGGTGCAATAAAAGTTTCGTAGCAAAAAAAGTAACAAATTATTAAAAGTTCACTCTTTAAATACAAATTTTTGCAGAGTCACCTGCCATAAAATCACACTTTTAATTTCAACCCGATAAAAAAATATATTTTTGAATCTCCGCCAAGAATTATTATTTTTGAACAAATACAGTTCAACACGTCATTATTTGAAATCTATACAGCCGTTCGACAGCTTGTTCTGTTAAGCTGGCTGTTGGCGTTTTGTTCGTGTCCTCGATAGACATTGGTTGGTGTACACAGTTAGCTGGAGATCTTAATCTAATGGCAATCAAGAGCTTTAATAGCTTTAAGCGTTTTCTCTTCTGTTTTCCTTTTTTTATTTATTAAAACACTTTCTCTTTATTTGTACTCTTTTTCAACAACTAAATCTCCGTGAAATCGTTTGAATTTGAACTTTAATAAAGTAGGTACCTATATAGATTGTAGGTATATATGTAGATGTACATAATAACATAATGTGAAGCAAAGATAGCTGGTGGCGGTAGGTAATGGATCTAAAATTCTGAACACACTTATGATAGATGATAAGCGTTTTCAGTTAGGCTTTTGGGAAATAAACAGCCACGTAAGGGTGAACAAATTAATTAGGAAATTAGGATTTGTCACTTATTTTTCCATCAATTTGTTCCTATGACTAAGATGGCGATATTTATTTATTTCCATTTTGATTATCTCCAGTTCACACTGAATACAAAGTGCGTCTGGTTTTTTTTCTGAGCTTAATAGGAGTGGTTTGTCCTAGATTTGAATGGTATGTTATCGTTCTTTGCTGAAAAAAAAAACAATTTACATCTTAAGGTGTTTTCCACTGCGCCACCTCTTGCGAATGTCTGCCAAACATCCAAGAGTATAACTGTATTGAAAGAGCTTATCAATTCGTCGTTTGGACTCGGCAGAAAATTGTAGATCCCTTCTATTGGACATCCTTACAAAATGTTAACCGAAACCTTTCTAAAAGGTCTCCCAAAAAGTAAACTCAAATATCGAAGTCTGGCAGCGTTCAGTTGCAGCTGAGGTTAGTAATAGTAGGTTTTCAAAAATCTGGATTTTTATATAACCACTTGAATATAGGATTAAATAAAAGAACAGACTGCCCTGATCACAAAAATATAGGCCGCAGACGTTTTACGTGCAGCCAAACCCTTGCCAGACGTCCTAACGCCCAAAATTAGCTGTGGGCTCTTAGACTATTAGGTTTGATACACAATTTGCGAAAAAAAGCAAGACATTTTATGGCATCTTTTTGGGCGCCACTTCAAACCTAAAAAAAAATCTTAAAATTTAAGCAAAGTAAAATAAATAGCCGAAGAAAAATACAGATAAGTAAAATGAAATACTTTCCTTCCAAATGTCAAGAAAAGTATACCTACCTACTTTGATCCACTAATTTTAATTTGCTTAATTCCTGCATTAACCACCCGTCATGAGCTGTTAAATAAATAAATAAATATTTTGGTGCGACAGATCTTTGGGACCCAAGGCCTAGCTTCTCACAACCATTCGTCTTGTGTGAGTTTTCAAATTTTTGGGACGAATGGAAGGGATCTACAATTTTACGCCGAGTCCAAACGGCTAATTGAGAAGCTCTTTCATGACAGTTTTTTACTCTCGGATGTTTGTCAGACGTTCGCGAGAGGTGGCGCAGTGGGAAAAAAATCTTAAGATGTAATTTGGTTCTTTCGGGATTCGAACCAGGAATCCCTCGCTTAGTAGGTAGCCCACACACTTACTCTAAGCCACTGCGCCACTGTCGTGAGCTGTTAGGTATATTTTATTCACACTCCACAAACTATTTTGATTAAGTTCAAAATTGATTAGCTGTGTTTCTTTCGTCCCCGTCACGGAAATAGGATAAGCAAAATAAAAATATCCCTTGTTAAATACAACAAAGGCTTAACCTGGATAATTATCGGGGTTAACAGCTTCGCGGCGATAGAGAAAAGTATAGCCAACACACATTTGTGTATGTTATCGATAACTTGTATGGAAATTTCATAAATGACATTTGACATGTTGACAAAAATTAAATCAAATTTAAAAAAATGTTTCAGGAAGCGAACTAAAAAAGGTTACTTAAAAATGAAATATCTGATACCCAATAAGTTATTTTTGGTAAATCTGTTTCGTTAGAATTTTTCATTAATAATATTTTATTAAATTAAAATTTTCAAATGTAAATTTTACTGTCAACGTCAATTTAACCAACTCATGTTTTTATTCTTCGACGTCGTTTTTTCGGCAATCCTTTATAGAGACGCTGATAGGGACGAAAGAGACACAGCTATTATTAATTATATATCAAACTGTGTATATAGTGTTGGTATGAATATTTCAAAAATGACACTACTCGAATGTAAAATTTTCTAAAATTTTTCGCATAGGGCGAAATGCGCATCTCGCGATTTGAATTTGTAAAATTCATCCCTGATGTCTCTACTCTTCTCTACTACTTATTGCATTCATATGGTATATGGATGCAACAGGAAGCGAAGCTCAAATTGTTATGGGTTGGTAAGAAGCAGGCACATAGCTACAATTTTGATATTGATAAGGTAGAAGTTTCCCAGATTACCATTTAGCTAATATTAACCCTTTGAGTGCGGAAAAATAGTATTTACCCTCGCGGAAAATCTGTCAAAGTGCAGAATGTGAAGCTTGAGTATTAGCTTATTTTATCATTAATTTATGTTAAGTTACATGAATTTTGTGTGTAGAAATTGGTGATTAATCACGCTAAAGACATAATGATCCTCTTTCATTGATCTTAAGCAACATGTCAAACTCCATATACACAATACACATCCGATCCTAAGCTCACAAATTTAAGAGTTCTTTAAAGAAGTAGGGACCTTTATACATAGCTTGGAGTTCTTCTTGTAGATTGTACTACGTAGATATGAATTTCTACAGTTCCAAATCCGGGGGAGGTCTACTCGAAAGCGTCAAATAAAAGTTAGATAGGGAATTCCTATAAAATGGACAAAATTACACAGTCTTACTTTAAATTGCTCAGTGCAGTAGTTGGCGAGGGTCTTAGTTCTAATTTAAATAGGTATGAGCTTCTTTGTTTGCTGTAGGTATATGAAATAGGGTGTGCTTGTTTTGTGTATACTATTCCAAAAAGGATTTCTTCTGCGTAGAAAAAAATCAATATTATCTATACGTGTTCCTAGATTTGCCTCAACGTTTTTTAGTGGTCTTTGTTGCATAACCACAAATACCGAAACAGAAAAAGCTTACCTTTCTCTGTCACTGCCTTGTTTCTATTATCATTTAAAAAAAAATTGTTCGTTATCAATTTATCATAAAGCTGTAGAGTGTAGAGAATATTAAACTTAAATTTGCCAAATCGCCGTACTTAATACCCTTTTTTGTTTCTTTTTTTCAGCATCACATCAAAAATTCAAACAGGATTTTTATTTTGCTTGTGAAACACCGGTTTAGGTTTCGTCTCCAGTACCAGTAGCAGTTACCCTCACTACAACAAAAAAATAAATCCTAAGCCGAACCGAACCAGTTGCGAAAATAATTCCGTCGTCGTCATTCAGTTTCTCTCTCTCTCTTAGAAGTTGAATCTGAGCCGAAGAGAAGCAAGAAATTAGAGCACAATGAGTCGTTTGTTCCTTAAAAACTCAGCCCCCACGGCAACGGTGGCCAACAATGCTGTGCGCCGCTGGAAAAGCTCGCTTTATCATTTAAAGCAGCAGCGCCAGACTCTTGCCAGTCAAGCAGGAACTTCTAATGCGTGTGGTGTATCAGAGTCGCGTTTATCATCATCCTCACTGTCACAATCTGCAACAACATCGCGCCTTTTGACATCTACTACGCGTTCGTCTCCATTTGTGTCGTTGTTCAGTGCTAGATCTAAGCACACACTCCCTGCTGTCACTCAACAAACAACAAATCCTGTTCACCTAGAATTGAAACGCAAAATGTCTTCGCAAACATCAAAATGCCTTCATGTTCACAACATAAATCCGAATTTCATTACCATGGAGTATGCTGTCCGTGGCCCCTTGGTCATTCGTGCTGGAGAAATCGAAAAGGAGCTCGCAGCGGTAAGTACGAATACTAATGATAAATCGAAGCAAAGAACTAAGAAAGTGGTTGTTGGTGCTGTAAATGAAATGCCAAATGGTAGCAGCAAACGAGTTCACTGAACAACCTTCACTTTGAAAAAAGAAAATCATCTGTGCCATGCCAGCTGTACAAATTCAGTGAATCGTTCGTTTCTTTATTTTCCTTTATTGCGTTAATGATAATGTGATCTGTCTTGTCATGAAATGCGTTCAATTTCGAGTGCATTTCTTTTTCGCAAAAGACAATGCTATACAAAGTGCGCCAGACCTACACCCCATTGAGATATTGTTTTGTCTTTAAAAGCAGCACATGCGCTCATAGAATTATAAATTTCCTACAAGGAAGTGGTACAGTGAGTCAGTGCCAGTTGAATAGTGGTTAAAAAAATACAATACGTATGACGAAAACGTAACGTTTTACGTGTCATTGAGCGTTTAGTTTAGCAGACTAGCGACACGTCAAGCTCAAAATAACTAAATCTAACCTGTTGCATGTAGCTCTAGTACAATTTTCTTGTGACGCTGTACAGGCTCGCAATTAGGAAATATAATTATTTTTTTTTTAATAAATACTTATGTCTTCATGTTTCTTAAACAAAGTCACGATCGTTCTGCTACAAATTGTGAAATGCTTTTTAGGCATAAATGTCAAAATTTCAATACATTCGAATGACAGCCATTTTGTAAGGACTTCGAAATTGATTTCAAAACCTTTTGCTACAAAATTGAACATTTACTTTATTACCACTCAGACCTAGAGCAATAATTACTTTTAGGCACTAGCACTAACTTATAAATTCTGCTGCCTGAAAATGGAATATGTACTCGAAAATCTTCGAAATCATTATTGACACATGCTTTTTAAATTATATGAACAGATTGCAAAACGAAAGCATTTAGTATTGATATACTGTCAGTAGGTTTGTCCACTGATTTCAGTACAATTCTTAAAAATCCAACTTGGAAGAGATACCAAAAAGTACCATATTTAATACTTAATGCGAGCAATAATGTTAACCACATTTGACTTGTTCCATTTGACAGAATACAAAAACTTTAGTACAGTACGTTTTTGAGTTAAATTTCTACTACGTTTTGAATTTTTAGCATTGGAAAAAAATGTAATCGATGCTTGTTTGAGGAACATAATCTAACAGTCTAACGTTGAAAGCGTCAAATTCAAATACATAACATTCGGCCCTAGCGAGGTATCCGGCGGAACAGAAAATTCTCCGATTTCATACGATTCGGAGGTTTTCTGCTTCGAGGTATTCTTCGGAACATCCATTCGGAATAATTCTCCGACAGTGTTGTAACGCATATCGGCGAATTACGTTGAAGTGCGATGAAGTGCATTTTTTTCTTTAATTTTTGACAGCTAGGTTCCGATATCCTCCGACAGAAATTTATCGCGGAATTTGTTTACAATTTGGATTTGAGTCTCCGACAGAGTATGCGTTGCGGAGAATTTTCCGTTCCGACGGATACCTCGCTAGGGCCGTATATCTTTGTAGAAAATACGTAATGAGTATTTTGATTCCTACTTGGCTCAAAACTGAACGAAATGGTGAATCTTAATGTAAGACGAAGTCGTACCTTCAATCTGTTTTTTTTTTAATTATTAAGTTGTCGGCTGACAGATGATAAAAGGCAAATAAGATCCTGACAAGAAATTTACCTAAATACGTCAGCTCCGAATAGTCTGAGAAAAAAAAAAGTCAAATAATGTACTAAAAAGTAAATTAATAAAAAAGTAAATTGGTAATTGAAAAAACGATAAAATAGTGTGATGTATTTTGTGTCGCCAGTTATGTACCGTTTATAAACCAAGCCAATTGTGTTTTAAATAAATCCTAATCTATACCAAATGCTCATTAACTCACTGCATACTTCCAATGTCATTTCCATGACTACCAGACGATGTAGATGTACTCGTAAACGTAAGAGTTGCGCGTAAAATACTCCCACAAAATTTGGCAGGTTTTCTTTTATTTTGCTCTGAGGCAGTAAAAATTACACGCTTTCTTGATTTTCTATGGTTAATTCCCCATCAGCCTTAGGCTTGATAAATAGACATTCTTATCTCGCCCTAACACTGCATCTTTGTCAATGGCATGCTCTTATCTCCTGTTTCACACAATAAATATCGCGTCGTTCTTCGGCTTTGTCTGTCTCCGTTATTAATGTCTCTTTAACCTGCAGAATGAACATACCTAAGACCTAACCTATGTCTAGATTATTTCAAGTTGAATGCACTTGGCCTTGAATGCATATTGCAATGTAGAAGACCACAATGCATGTTGGACTTGTGTGTCTTTTATGCGAGTACATTTGCGTCAAATTGAATAGTTCAAGTGTTTTTTTAATATCTGTCACTTTATGCATTATGCTTACATTTAATACTTTATGCGGGCATTTTGAGAAGACTTGACATGAACAATTTTCTGTAACAATTGCTTTGACCGCGTGTTTGCCTTAATTTAATCGCAAATTTGGAACAACTTTTTTGGTTACAGTCAAAACCAGTTATAATGATATCAAGTAGGACGATGCAATTAGGAAATTGACAGAACAAAGTTTCCAACCGTCATTTTTAAGTTGACCCCAACTAGATACATCTAGTCAGTCTTAAACATTCTCCCTCGCTAGAGAAGAAATTGTTACTGTTATTTATCTGTCATATTTATCTGTGATGATTTGAATCAATTCCACCCATTTCAATAAAACACGTCAAATTGACTCAAATATGTTTCCTACCTCGGCCGGGTGTTATTTGTCAAACCGAAACCTGCACCGTTGATAAACAAACCTAATCATTTTATTACTGTTATTGTGCTTTTACCGAGCCCATATTTATATTATTTTATTTCAGCCCGAAAAAAAACAATTCAGTTTCATGATTAGATAAGTATTTTATTCCAGCAGTCACAGCAATTGCTTTCGGTTTCTATGTGATACCTAAAACGTTTATTTTATCAATCTCTGGTCAAATGGGCTGTTTTAGAATTAAACTATTAAACTAATGTGCCGAAATTTGCAAAATTGCAGCCAACTTGTTCAATTGGATAATATCTGTGTTATGTATTCGATAATTCGGACTTTAACGCAACAATTGACTGCTGTACAGAAGGGTAAACATTATTATTCCATTAAAGGCTTGACGTATGCCAACTTGAATACTAGCCCTTAATGACAGTTAACCTATACGACTATCCGTTTGTTTGTTTTATTAAGCTGAACATTAACGAAGATCTTGTCGATAGAATATACCTAATTAGGCATTTATCGTCAAAAATGATGCTACCTAATTGCTGATGAGTAATACCTATCTGGGAATGCCATTGCTACACTAATTGCTTATACGTTAATTTTCTTTGCAATTAATTTGTTTTCATTAAAAACATATTCACATTTACAGTTTAGCTCGTGAGTGGTATAGTTATGTATATAAATGTTAATTAATATCAATTTAGATGAAGGGATCAACGCCTTAAAATTAGAGTCACGTTCTGTCAAAATGAATTCAATTCTGAAATCAATTTCAAATTTTGTTCAACTGTTGTTCAACTAATGAAATCATTGGGCACATTCAAAAACTAGTTAACTAAGTCGACTAGATTGGTCTGGAAGAGATGTAACCTGAACGCAAAAACTAGAATGGTCGGAAACGTCACTTTTCGTACGTCAGCCACATATGCGAACTGTCAACTTAGTACTCAGTCTTGACTAGATTAGTCAGTCAGGGGTTATTATTATTATTATAAGCTTTTATTTACTATAAGGTCTACAAATTGTTATTGTTATAAGAGTATTTACATCATGTAGTTATTTAATTAATTTAAAATACATAAATAAAATAAATATATCATCATTTGACAAAGTCTAATCATTATTTTCAAAATTAGTTGCAAATAGTATAAGCCTCCCCCATAGTTGTCCATAGATCTCGATTTTTTGCGTCATGGTACCAATACCTGTTAAATTGGTTAATATCGTCAACCCATCTTGTTCGTGGTCGTCCGGTTGATCTTGTCGCTGGTGGTGTCCATTTGATCAAAAGTTTTGTCCATCTATTGTCTGTAATTCTTGATATGTGTCCTGCCCAGTTCCATTTAAGTTGTTTCGTCCTTTTTATTACATCTATGATGTCCGTTTGCCTTCTTATTTCTTCGTTCCGCACTCTTTGTATTAGTCTTATACCGAGAAGTTTCCTCTCCATTTTTGTCTGACAGATTCTTAATTTCTCGGTTAGATTTGTTGTTAAGCCCAATGTTTGAAGTCCGTATGTCAGAACTGGTAAAATTGCTGAATCCATTAAATATTTTTTTGTGTCTTTATTTAGTTTTGCGTTGAGTATCTCCTTCATGTTCCAGAATTGTCGCCATGCGTTTGATATTCGTCTATCTATCTCCTTTTCTTCTTGATTTTTAAATGATTTTAATTGTCCCAAATAAATATAGTCCTCAACATAATCAATATTTACGCCATCGAGTGTAATGTCCTTATGTGTAGAGTTGGTCATCACTTTTGTTTTAGACTGATTTATGCATAGTCCGTAGTTTTTACAAATTGAAGCCAGCTGTGTTACCATTGTCTGAATGTTGTCCGCTTTCTGTGATATTAGGACAACATCGTCAGCAAACCTCAAATTGTTCAAATGTTGTCCCCATATATTTATTCCAAATCGATTCCAGTCAAGTTGTTTAAATATCTCTTCGAGTACTGCAGAGAATAATGGTGGTGATATTGGATCACCCTGTCGTACACCTCTTTTTATGCTGAACATTCGTCCTGTTCTTTCTGTTTTTATTTGTCCAGTGTTGTTTTTATATATGTTTCTTAGAGTTTTGATGTATAAATCATGAATCCCTTGGTTTTCTAAAGCCGTCCATATTTTGTTGTGTTCTATTGAGTCGAATGCCTTGCTAAAGTCGATGTATAGGAGATATAGGGGTTGTCTGTACTCGTTGGATTTTTCAATCAGTTGGTTTATGGTCTGAAGATGGTCCGTTGTAGAGAATCCTTCCCTGAATCCTGCTTGTTCCCGTGGCTGTTTGTTGTTAAGTTCGGTTTTGATGGTCCGATATATAGTCTTTGAGAATAGTTTATATACTGTTGATATAAGGCTGATAGGTCTGTAGTTGTTAATATCGTCTTTGCTACCTTTTTTATGTATCAATGTTATTGTACTGTGTTTCCATTGATTAGGGATTTGTTGTTTTGTCAAAATGGCGTTAAATAAAATGGTCAGTAGGGGGGATAGTGTGTTTTTTCCATATTTTAACATTTCTGCTGAAATACCGTCATTTCCAGGACTTTTTTCTGTTTTAAGTTCGTCAATGGATTTCTCTATATCGTCTAGTTCAAATAATGGCACATCATCTAAGATTGTAGTTCTGCTTTGAATGTTTGTTTCGTCATGTTGGTATTGTGTTGAGCTAAATAGTTTTTCGAAGAAGCAGGTTGCTGTTTCATTTATTAGATTTCGGTTTGTTATTTGCTTATTATTTTTACTCATCGAAGTTATCCATTCCTTTTCATTGTTTAGAAACTGTTTAGTTTTTCTGATTGATTTAGTATTCTGCAGTATGTTTCTAATTGTCGTCTCGTTGTATAAATCAATATCCTTTTTCGTATTGGTTCTTATAGCTTTTCTTAAATAGTTCAGCTCAATTTTTTCGTCATTTCCCAAATTTATCTTATTTCTTAGTTTTTCTCTTCTGTCAATGAGTGCTTTTGTTTCGTTTGAAATTTTTATGTCTTTTTTGTGCCTTGTCTCCATTATTATATTTTTTGCCGTTGTTTTTATAATGTGTTCTAGTTTGTCATAAGTGCTTTGAATATTTAAGTGCATATTGGTAATGTCGATAGCTTGTCTTATATGCATGTCAAGACTACTGTTGTAGAGTACGACAGTTTCTGTTGATATATTTCTCGGTATATGTAGGGTATGAGTGTTGCGTCCTAAACTTTTGTGGTCAATTTTTATTTTCGCACGAACCATTCTATGGTCGCTTTCGTATGTTAATTTATTTATAACTGATACGTCTGATAATGTTTTTATTTTATTAGTTAGAATGAAGTCAATTTCGTTAAGTATTGTTCCATCGGGCGATCTCCATGTCCATTTCCGTTTATTTTTCTTTTTAAAAAAAGTGTTTGCACACACTAAGTTCATTTCGTTCAGCCATTTGACTAATATCTTTCCCCGTTGATTCCTTAGTCCGTAACCATATGGTCCAATTACTTGTTCATCTCGTCCGGTTTTTTTTCCTACCTTAGCATTGAAATCTCCAATAATGTACATAATCTCAGTTTTCGTTTTGTTATATAGATGTTCCAGTTTTTCATAAAAGTTATTAATTTCCTCATCTGACGCTTTTTGTGTTGGAGCATATGCTTGTATGACGGTCATTTTTGAATTTTGTATTTTTAGAGTTATACTGCATAGTCTTTCGCTTGATAGTTGCACATCCAGTATTTGTTTTTTTAGTTCTTTTTTCAGTAGAAATCCTACACCATATAATCCCTTTGTTTCTCCTATGTAACAGAAAATGGAGTTATCTTGTTCTATAATTTGTTTTCCATAAATTCTTGTTTCTGCTAGTCCTATAATATCCCAGTTTAATTTCGATAATGCGTTCTTTAGATCTTCTATACGTTCGTTCGTGGATAATGATCTAACATTGAGTGTACATATTTGTAACGTGTTTTTTAAGCTGCTCATTTGTTTTTCTTGTATTTTGTTATTGTTTTTATGTATTGGGGGGTTATAGCCTTTGTCCTTCACGGTGGCTAGCCGGCTTGAGGACATGATTCTTGTGGTCTTGTTTATTTGTTCTAATTTTGTTGTGTCTAGACTTTGTCGCGTTTGTTGCTAGTTTTTGTTATCGTTAGGTTCCTCTTTCTTGCTGGTTTGAAAAAAGTTATAGATGCTGTTTTTTTGTCTATTATTTCCATTGTTAGTTGTTGTCTTTTCAGTCTGTCTCTGTTTCTTAGAGCCACTTGAGCAAGGACTCTCATCATCGCATTTCTTTTCGTCATTTATATACTGAAATCGTCTTCTCTTAGGGTTATTTTTAGTTGTTTCTGGGTTTTTTATTTCCTTTTGTTGTTTCTCAAGAGGCTTCGATATGTCTTTCTTTTCTCTGAGTGCTGCGTTAAGGTCTTCTTTAGTCTGATCGTCCTTAATGTATATTATTGCTTTTTTATAAGCTCTTAATTTTGTTTTGTTTTTCAATATAGTGTCTTTTTTGATTTGTGTTGTCAATCCTACTAAAAGTGGTCTGGTTTTTTCTCCTTTTTTTCCGATACGTCTAATAAAGTCAAGTTCTTCTTTTTTTGTTTCGACTTCTAGTACTTCATTAAAGAGGTGGAGTATACATTCTTGAAGATCTTTGACATCGTATTCCACTTCGTTAATATTATATATTACTAAGTTTTTTCTTTTTAAAGTCTTTTCTAAATATTTAACTTTATTCTCTAAGTAGTTTTGTTTTTCTTCTAAATTTTGATTTTTTTCGGTTAAGTACTTTAATTTTTCCTCTAATTGATTAGTTTGTTCTGTTATTTTATTTGTCAGCTCCGTTTTTAAGTTGTTCAAAGCAGTTAATATGGTGTCTAGTTTTTTATCGACGTTACTGTTTTCAGACATGTTGCAGTTTTTATGTCCGCTACTGTATACTGAAACTCAAATTAAGTGTCAGGTGAATGTCACTAATGTAGCTGTCAGAGTTGTTTGTTTACTTTTTGTTTGTTTACTTTTTGTTTGTCGCTTTTTTTTTCTTTTTTTTTTTTCTATGTTAGGTATATCTTATTTCAGTTAAGTTCTCAGCTTATTATTTCAATTCAATTGCTCTAAACTCCTTGTCGCGATTAAACTTTTTTCGCAAATCTATTTATCATTGGCGTTCGAGTTTTGAATGGAGCTTTTGACAGAATAGTGAAGAAAATAGAAACATTGTACTCACCACAGCCGTGATCAGTTAAAGAGACGGGGGGGGGGGGGGGGGGGGGGGGTGGACTTGATCCGTTGTAGTTGGTTGGGCAAGAATCCGTATTTGTGCTTTTTCCTTTCTTTTTCTTTTTGTGGAATATTAAAGTTGTTATTTTTTTCCTTTTTCTTTGACACTCTACAAACTTTTCACTTATTTCAGATGGAAAAGAAACAGAAAAGTCTATCTGGCAGTGTAGTTATGTTTCTGTTTTTTTTTAATTTAGATCTAGCACTTTAAATTAATAATTTCTGCAGAGTAGGTTTTTTCCACTTGCAAACGCAACGAAAGCTCACAATTCGATTTTAATGTAAAGTCAGGGGTTAGACTTACTAAATTAGATAGTTGAACGTCCCCATTCGTACGTCCTACGTCAGCCACATATGCGAACTGTCAACTTAGTACTCAGTCACGAATTTCTTGACTAGATTCGTCGGCTACCATTAACATCAACTGAAACAGCTGTTAATATGACCAATCCAGGCCCATCAAGTCAGACTTTCTTTCGAATGTCAAAGTTTTGACAGCTTTACTTTGTAGACATCGCACTTCTCTTTTCTTAGGAAAAGGTTTGCAGTTATAAATCCGTTCCATTGTTCGCGAAAAACTATTGCAATTGGACAGTTGCGCAAAAAGCTTTCGCTTTAAATGATCGTATATAGATGCAAGTAGTGCCAATGGAAAATCACCGTCATTGGAAAATCCAACAAAGTATAGGGTGGGACAAGAAAAAGCCAGCGGATTTAAGGCTTGAATAGTTTAATGAATTTTGACAAAGTTAGAAGAATAAGAGGTTTAATACGTCGCAGAAGAAATAACACTTAATTCTGAAACAGTCATTACTCATTTATTTATTAATAACGTTCATTCCACCTCTTTTAATCCAATGTGTATAATTGCAAAAACGTTAATCCTTCGCTTAATGTTACGCAAGACATCAATATATACATAAAAATGATAAGCAACAGAGGCCCCAGCGTGCCTTTTAAGTGCGCAATTTAGTAATCTCCCCCAGATATGTTTGCAAAGCATAACATCCCTTATAAATTAATTACAACCATCAATTTGAGTGATGAGCGTAAACGCCTTCCGTTTATCTTTATCAGCTTCTTTAAACTAAATGCGTCATTTAAATTGACGCTTAGCTGGTTTAGGTTTTCTCGAAAAAGTGCGAATATTTGCAAAAAGAATGCACCTTAAAAATCAATAAAATGGGTTGTCACGTAGGCAAAACAAGGCTACAAATTTTCATCCCTTCTGGGTACAGCTTCTGGGTAAAAAAGTCATAGATGGAGTAAGGAGAAACTTTGCAACAACCCACGCTGGTGCTATTTCCATTCAATATCAATAAGGGTGGGTGTGGATTTTTGTTTCATTAATATTTTCTTAAGGAGAAGCACAAATGAAACATTATTAAGGTGGAACAATCTGCTTGTGTGCTTTCGCATCACACTTGTCATCATGAATTTTATTCAGAGCTGGCAAATGAGGGAAACTGCCAATCAGTTGGGTTGAAGTATAAGAAAGATGAAAACATGGAACATGCTTTATCTACAGTATACATTCAATCGGAGAATGATGACGCAATTTCGCTTCTGTTCATTCGTCTTTCTGAAAGGTTTCTGTCAACAGTAATTATTATCTCTTGTCAAACGAGGGTTGTCATTTGACTTTAAAACCAATTGTTTAAGTGTTTAAAATGTTCATCGTACCTACATTTAGTTAAAAGCGCAAAACTGTGCAAAGCATTGAACCGAGCTCGAGCTTCCTTTGGACCAAGCGTATTCAGTGCGATCTAATTGGGAACATTCAAAAACCTTGTTATCTTAAGTCGACTTGATTAGTCTGGAATTGATGTAACCTGGACGCAAAAAGTAAATTAGTCGGTAATGGGTCTTTTCGTACGTTAGCCATGTATGCGAACTGTCAACTCGGGCTAAATTCTTTGGCTACACCTCCATTGGCAGTGGCTTAGTGGTAGTGTGTTGGGCTACTAAGCGAGGGGTACCCGGTTCGAATCCCGAAAGAGCCAAATTACATCTTTAGGTATTTTCCACTTCGCCACCTTTCGCTAACGTCTGACAAACATCCAAGAGTAAAGCTGTCATGAAAGAGCTTCTCAATTAGCCGTTTGGACTCGGCGTAAAATTGTAGATCCCTTCCATTCGTCCCAATTCGTCCCAAATTGAAAACCCACACAAAACGAATGGTTGTGAGAAGCTAGGCCTTGGGTCCCACAGACCTGTCGCGCCAAAATATTTATTTATTTATTTACCCCTCCATTAACGTCAACTGGGACAACTGTTCCGACAACACTAGCTGTCATGTGACTAAAAAAACATTTCTAGCTGCTTTCTGCTACACGTTTTGTTGATCTAGTACACTTTTTAAATTATCTATAATTTCTTTGTCGGTACGGCGTAAGGTAACGGTATACAGTATACGCATTCGAATTTCGAATTTCTAACCAGCTGTCGAAATATTTATTCTGTACATATAAAGTGCCGTTCATGCATTGAACGAAAACAGAAACAAAAAAGGGACGTTCAAGTATCTAGTTTAGTAAGTCTGACAGCTGACTGACTTGATGTAGGTATCTCAGTTTTGATTGGCCTAGATCGGTCACATGGGTAGCTGTTCCAGTTGACGATTATGAAGGGGTAGACGATGAATCTAGTCAAGAAATTCTTGACTGGGTACTAAGTTGACAGTTCACATATGTGGCTGACGTAGAAAAAGTGACGTTTCCGATCAATCTAGTTTTTGTGTTCAGGTTACATCTAGTCCAGGCCAATCTAGTCGACTTAAGACAACTAAGTTCTTGAATGTGCCCAGAGCTTTTTTGACAGTTTAAGCTCTGCTCTTAGTTTAACGCGAAAAACGCCTTCAGTTGAAGTTAAAAATGACGGCAAAACTCGAAAGCCCAACGTTTACAGAAAAAGTTGAGTAAACTGCCCCTATGGTGGCACCTATCCCTCTACCGCTGCCCATCAAACAGAACCACAAATCCACACAGCGTTCATAATAAATTTCCACCTTGATTACCCTTGCGCTTCTAGTAACGCAATCCAGGTTGGTCGTTGACGTTCGCTCAAGTGGCATACAAAACCGATAACAGACCGAGAAAATTGTCTCAAATTACCGCCTTACGGTAAGGTGTTACCAGTTACCACCCTAGGGTAAATTGATTTCTGTTATCGGATGGTTACAAAATCTGCGGGTATCCGATATGGCAGTGTTACCTTCCGTTTGCTTGTGCTCGCTCCCTATATACCTACAAGTGGGTATCCATTTTTAGTTACGTAACACAAAACAAACTTTGCTTTTCACTCTTTGCACCTCTGAACAGTGTCACTCTCCAGTGCAGTGTCCACTGTGACTGTCCACCTGTAGAAGTTGGCAGATTTGTGACCGGAATAAATATAAGTTCTGTTTGTTTACTTTTAATAAGCGCAAGCAATAGGTACGTTATTTCTCGGATTTGCTTATTGCGTGCAATGGATTGTTTAACTCTTTTTTTTCTACTCCTATCTGTTTGTTCTCGAAAGATGTGTGATGAATTAAGAGCTTTTTAGAATTATGCTAATTGAATCTAATTGAAAGTTAGCGGATGTCGAAATTGGATATATTCCGCTTAGCAGTCAATTTGTCTGTTCAATGAGACGTGAGGGTGTGTACTTTTTTGAGAATGGAAACATTTTTTAGTTGTTTAAGAAAATGTATGAATAATGGTGGTGATGTAGCGGCAAGGGGTTAGATTAATCAAAATGATTTGAAAACCCAGCATGACGAATGCAATAATTGATATCGTCAACGATTGTAACAGAAGCGTCACTGGGATCTGTTTTGATTAGGCACGCTATCGACCTTGAATTATACTAAAAAGGTCATTGAAAGTTTCAAAAAAAGAGGAACACAAATACTAAATCCGTTCCGATTTACTTAGTATGCACTACGAAAGTGGGTAATTTTATAAAAGTCATCGGCCAACACTTAAACTTGCACTCATGTTTTGTCCACTGTCAACAAACTTATTTCTCATATTTAATTTTTACTAAAATTGTTTGTTTTTTTTCTGTTTCATCCACAGGGTGTGAAAAAGCCATTCACAGAAGTAATTCGTGCTAATATTGGAGATTGCCATGCCATGGGGCAACAGCCGATCACTCACCTCAGACAGGTGAGTTCTAATTACACACATATTCATTGAACACTCACGTCACTTTTGCACTTCGCTGGGGCTGGGCATAGGTGCAGTCGCAGTGTGTGGAATCGATATTTTTGCAATTTACCATGAACAATCAAAGTTTTGACCTTGCATGCAGGCACTCATTCAAATCGAAAAGCTTTCTTTCTTTAGTTACTACTTGCACGTCATTGCATTTCCCCCATAATGCATAGTTTTCTCAAGACTAGAAGTAATGAAATATTTGAGCATTTAGAGGAAGTGTGTACAGGAAAAGCTTCCAAGCTAAATTGGACTGACGCAGTTGGTTGGATGTATATCAACACTCATGTGGACTACCTAGATGCATATGTTTATATAGATGTTCATTAAGCGATTTTAATCATGCACAGTGATGTCGTGTTGAGTTTCAGATGTAAACACTTTGATTAAATGCATTTGTTGGAATACCTATCTAATACTATTTTTAAGTAAAGGTATAGCTTCACACTGAGTTTAGAGGACTGTTTGCAATTTTAGTATTTATATTTATTCGCATAGATTTATACAGTAAGATACAATATCTTATAAGATAGTATAAACTTAATTATCTAATTTGATGATGAAGTTACAAAAAAAGCAACAGTATATGAAAATAGATTAAAAAGAGAAAAGAAATTATAATTTTTAGTTTTGAAGTATTATTAAACTTCATTATCTGAATAGAAAAGAAAATTTAAAAGAAAACAAATAAATTATGAGAGTTAAGAAAGGATAAACTAAAAGAAAAGATTAAGAAAATATAAACTAAAATAAAAAAAAATAAAAAATCATCACTACCATTGAGTCTCCAAATACTCCCTCAGTCTCATTCTAAAAAGTCTAGTGCAGCTTATCATCCTTAAATTTCGGGGTAGAGAGTTCCACAGACGTATTGCATTTATAAAAACAATTGCCGCTCAGATATTAAGAACGCGTAATGTATAGGCACAAGATTCAAAGATCTAAGGGAACGCGAATGGAATATTTTACTATAAAGGTAGGGTGGCTGACGTATTTGCAAAACATTGTTCAGCAAAGTTAAAGCACTAAGCTTGATCGATTGATTATTGATTTTGAGAAATGTGGTCGTGTTTTCTTAGTTCAAAGATATACCTAGCTATACTATTGTAAGCAACATTAAGTTTACGCTTATGCTCATAATCACAATAATTATAAAATAGTTCACATCCATAAAGCATGATAGGAATGAGTAATGTTTTGGCCAAGATAATGCGTGTTTTTAATGGTGTGATTTTATGAGTGCTCCACTGTAAACGAAGCCCACCATAAACCTTACCAATTGTCAATCTGATATGATAATTCCAAGAAAGCGTTCGACAAACTTTATTTGCTTATTATTTAAGTACATTTTGGGGAAGTCGGACGTGTCAATTGACTTTCTTGAAATTAACAAGCATTTAGATTTAAGTGGGTTCACGCAGAGACCAACTAAAAATATTGATTAAATTCTCATTTACTTCAACTGCTGCATTTTCAACCAAACCTAGGCAACAGCTTTTCCGAATCCGAACGTGATCAGCGTACATATTCACTTGACAGTTTTGCAGGCAAAGGGGTAAATCATTAATGCACAGGGAGAAAAATAGCGGACCCAGTATTGAACCCTGTGGAACCCCTCTGTTCAACATGAGGAATTCAGACACGAAACTATTTGCCACAACTGTATGAGATTTATAAGGGTTGTAGTACAGCTGTGTTTCGGACGGAAGCCAGACTGATTTATGCATAACAAATTGTTGTCAGTTAAATATTTTCTAATCTGAGCGATCGTTATCATTTCCAGGACCTTGGAAAGAAATGGTAAAATGGCAATATGTCTAAACTCATTTTGATTTTTTGGAATAGGTGTAATTTTGGCTTGCTTCCAAGCAGAAGGAAAAACATTCGACCATACAATTGTATTTAAAAGATGCGTTATGTATTTTAGAATGTACGGAAGTATAGCTTTAATGAAAACCGGGTGAATTTCATCAAGTCCAACTGAGTTTGATTTAATATGAATGCAGCTCTCTAAGACGTCCGCTTCATCTACTGGTGAAAAACTAAAACATAACAAGGCCGCTGTATCATCGGAGACTTCTGAGTTTGGAAGAGATAAAAATTTCCTATTAAGTTCATTGCAGTCAATATTATCATAGGTATTATTTTTTGGTTTACCAACACCAATGTCCCGTAGATTTTTCCAGAGTGTATGTCCGGCTTGAGAGGGGTCCAATCGAGGGGCAAAATAGCGTTTCTAAGCTTTGCGTATCTCAATTGTTACCTTATTTCTTAACCCTTTTAATACATCGAACAGCACATTTAGTCGAAAGTGCTTCCAGCATTTATAAGCCTGGTCACGTTCAAAAATAAGTTTTTGTATATGGGTATTGAACCATGGGACATTTTTCCTTGTGACATTCTTTGTAATTAATGGAACGTGTGATTCAAATAAGTTTCTTACGTTTTCTTGGATGAAAAAGACTTGATCGTTAACAGCAGGCATTTCATAGACCCGGAACTATTCTATTCTTCGAAAATCACCTTCCAACTGATTCAGATTTACATATAATGTTTGATTTTTAATCGCGAAAACTTATGGTTCTATTTAAAACCAAAGGCTCACATTGAAAAGTCATATGGATTAAATCGTGATGCGAAAAAACAGGAACAGATATTTGATTAAAATGTAAGACTTTATACAGATGGCTAACAAAAAACACATCAAGAAGAGTACTTCATCAATGACTAGTATAATGAGTGGAAAATGATTTATTTACCGGATAAAGATTTAATGTACTCATATTTTGGACAAGAGATGAAGTATGTTGCTGTTAAAATCGCCAACAACGATAACAAGGGTGATACAAAGGATAATTCATCAATGACACTTATAATCATTGTTGTATCTATATTGTTGTTAGGCCTGTACACTGAGCCCAGCAAGATTTTATTTTCCTTACATTCAGAGTCTAATTTTATATATTAAACTCTATTCCTTTGGGGAAACCGTAAAACGTTTCCAGTCACATTTATGCTTAAATGGTATAAGGTACTGTGAAAGGTTGTGTGTCTCGACTTTTTGTTTGCAGTTTACTTGCAATTTGTACCCAAATAAGCAGAAATGCTCAAACATTAGGTGCTGCTGTCAAGTTACTTTCACTGGAGGTAAATTGGTACCTAGTGTCAAGTAGGAAGTAGGTGTTGTAACATGCTGAAAATCATACTCTGATTTGCAATTGTAGATAAAAGACAAGATCTTACTTAAGGCCTTAATTCGTGAAAAGTAATCAAACCGAACTGAGATTGCATTCATGAGGCATTTATCTGACCAGTTCTTAGAGATTAGTTCGGCCATGATTAACTTTTATTACGTATTTAACTCATACGAACACTGATTCTGCCATGCGATTTAAGTGACAAAATTGCACGGTCTTTAGTGTTTAAATGAATACCAAGCTGATGACAAGAATCATGTCCCACCCGTTACATACAAACGTAATAGTAGTTGTCCAAATTAAGCAAACGATTTCTAATGATTGTACAACGATTTTAAGTTGATAAAAAGACTTCACACTAAGTAATTTAGCAACTCTTTACAGATGTTATCACTTGGCTTCGATCAGTCACTGTTCAAGAGTTCCGAAATCCCAGAGGATGTCAAGGCACGCGCAAAAGTTTTCCTCAATGGCTGCCAGGGACACTCGGTTGGTTCCTACACAGACTCAGCCGGCGTAGAGGTTGTCCGCCGTCAAGTTGCCGACTATATTGCCGACCGTGATGGAGGAGTCGAATCGAATTGGCAGAATATTTTCCTTACTGCCGGTGCCTCGCCAGGCATCAAAAGCGTACTATCCATGTTGAGGTAAGCTTCAGCGATTGCTACCCCTATACATAGGTATTATTTAATTTACCTTCTTCTGTTTTCAGTTGTCCTGTTGATGGCAAAACGGCAGGAATTATGATTCCTATTCCTCAGTATCCACTGTACTCGGCAACATTGGCTGAATACGGTCTGGACCAGGTCGGTTATTATCTAAATGAAGCGACAAACTGGGGTTTGGACGTCAAAGAATTGCAACGTTCACTTGACGAAGCTCGCAAAACTAGCGCAGTACGTGCTCTGGTCGTTATAAATCCAGGCAATCCCACCGGACAAGTGCTAACCCGAGAGAACATCGAGGCGATTATTAAATTCGCCACCAAGGAGAAGCTGGTTATTCTCGCCGATGAGGTCTACCAACACAACGTTTACGATAAGAATTCGAAATTCCATTCGTTCAAGAAGGTCATGATGGAGATGGGAGCCCCCTATAATGAATTGGAGTTGGCCAGCTTTATGTCCACCTCGAAGGGATACCTCGGCGAGTGCGGTATTCGGGGAGGTTACATGGAGCTTATTAACTTCTGCCCTGATGTGAAAGCTATGTTGACAAAGTCGATAACGGCGTCGTTGTGCCCAACCACTGCTGGTCAGATGGCTGTCAGTGCTTTGGTAAGAAGGATAAGCTCAAGCAGAACGTAGAAATGGGTTTATATAGGTTTTTTTTCTTTTCTTTCTAGGTAAATCCACCAAAGAAAGGAGATGCGTCATATAATTTGTACATCAAGGAACGTAACGCAGTTTTGGATGCTCTGGCCGAAAGAGCAGCACTTGTTCATAAGGTGTTCAACACTTTTGAAGGTTTCAGCTGTAACGTGGTCCAAGGTGCTATGTACGCTTTTCCACAAATTAAAATCCCCCCAAAGGCCATCGAAGCGGCGAAGCAGAAAAACATGCCAGCGGACACGTTCTATGCATTTGAGCTATTGGAATCGACGGGTTGGTTCTTTCAAATATGCAGTCATATTTTCGCTAGTTTCACTATTCACAGTTCGCATTTAATTTTAATATTTTGTCTCATTTTAGGTATCTGCATTGTCTCCGGAAGTGGATTCAAACAACAACCTGGCACATATCATTTCCGCACAACGATTCTCCCACAAACCGACAAACTGAAGATTATGCTAGAAAAGTTCCAAAAATTCCATGCCACCTTTATGGAAAAATACAAGTAAATCACCGACCTGTGTAGCTTCCTCTATTTATCTATCGGAAGCGAAGACTCTTTATGGCACTATGCCTGCTATGATTTAAAAAACAACGGCCGCTCCGATTAACCACTCTAGAGATGACCAAAGAGTCTAATTTACTTGTAAAAGTATGTACGTATATTTGTTTCCATGTTAATAAGTACTCTTTATCAACACTGAATGTAAAAGCTTTTAAAAGAAACCAAAATGTTGAGGAATCTTTTTTATATGATAAATCGTAAAATTTCCTGTAATTTGTTACAAACAATTGCGAATATTGTTTTTTATTTTTGTTCTGTTAATGTTAGTGAAAGGAAAATAAGTAAATTAAATTGAAATGGCTGTTTTAAAATGAGATTTATGATTTTGTGCATAAAGTAAAAAAGTAATTACAAAATGTAGACAATAACTACGAAAATTGTTTGGAAAAATGTTATTTAAGATGAAAATTAACCGCAATTGTAAGCGCAATAAAAATTGTTTCGAAAATGAATATAAGCGTGGAGATTGTTTATTTTTTCTTGAATTTAACTTAAATTTTAGAAAGGGTGAGTTTACCGGTTACCTACTGCTACACTTACACTATTGGCTCAGGTAAATGGTCGTAGGATCCATTCGCTAGCGACTCTCTACTGTTCTATTGATTTTCGGACATCATTATCTGTACGATTGAACAGAATTTTGTTCTTAAATTCTAGCCCTTTCAAATAGATCAAACTTGATAAAGTGTTCACGGATGAGTTTTCAGTTGCTGTTTAGTGAAAATCAAATGAAATGTGTTGGGTTTTTCTTAATCTTTAAGACTTTCTATAAAGACCTCTTAGTATAAAATTCAATTTGAGGTGAAGTTCACAAATGATAATGAAATGTAGCCCATTCATTAGCTTAATCCAATTAAAAAGAAGATTAAAATCATTTAATGCTCCATAAGCCACGAAAAATCCGAGATTTGAAATTAAAATCGGGTTTGTCAAATGAAAAGCCGCTATAAACAATTCGTTTAGTATCTAACTTTACTCAATTGCAAATATGCAAGGTTGTTATTCAGCCGTAAAATGTAGGTACATTTGAATTCCCAGTTGCAGGCCGTTTCTAGATTTGCGCGTAGAGGACATCTAGATTTCTAGTTAAGAAGGTACGTCTAACAGGTGACTGACTAGATAAATTTTAATTTGTGATGTCAAGAAAGACTCAGGCAGGCGCTTTAACAGCTGCAGAAAATTAGCGATCGCATGGCATTTGGTATATTTTTTACGCTTTACTGTTTTATTTGCTGAATGGTGAATCTGGCTTTCCATTTAAACCATGGTTATTTACCCCTTTAAAAAACCCACCAGAAAGGTCACCTCAATCGAATTTTAATAAGCGCGTCTTTCCACAAGAAACTTTGAAAATTAAGGTGGTTTATCCAACGCAACGATTGGCACGACGTTGGATCCAGTGTTCGGAAGCGATATGTATAGGTATTTAATTTAACATTAGGAAGCAATTAATTTACTTAATACGTACAACAATTACAAATATATTACACATGTAATAATTCAAAACTCACTCTTTTAAGCCAGCATTTTAATGTTTTTTGGTCAAGTTGAAAACAAACAATAGAAACAGATAATAGTTTTGACAGCTTTGTAACAGATTTCAATTTCCGAAGTTTCATAACAGAGTTCCATAAAAGTTTGAAACCCAGAATAGGATTTATGAAAGATCTTTTATGGTCGAAATCTTTTACGATTCATAGCAGAATAAAATACTTCGAAGAATACACCTGAATATTTTCTGTTTGTTAAAAAGTTTCTGAAAATGGCAACTCACAAATTGAGACCATTCACAATTGTTGTTCTCGTGCCTGGTTTGTGTCTGGACTAAATTCTAAAAGTGTTATATTGACACCATCATCGACAGCAACCATGTCACGGAAAAGTGCAAGAATTTGTACTTGTTGCATTAGATATGGGATTAGAAATGATTCTATTACATTCGATTTATCTTTGTTCTTGACGGGAAAAAAAAGCCTCACAAGAATTTGTGACTTGTGTTGTGATGCCGCACAACTGCAGAGTCGATAACTTTTTTTGAATTCCACGACAATCCTTAGGTAAAATAATTCAACTCAGCATGGCTAGATTCAAATTTGCACAACATTGTCCGTAGACGTCAGAATACACGAAGTTAGTCAACAGATTTAAAATAGTAGGTATTGTGACTTGTGACTTTTCCATAGGAGAACACAATTTCGATGGTTTTTCTGAAAATGTGAATTTCCCAGGACTTGGCTTAGTACCCAGCAGATTTTACTATTATTGAGCGCATTCGCTATGACATGAAATTGCACATGCTGCAATATTGCTCTTATAAAATATTGAAAAGAAAACACGATACTTATAGAAATGGAATGTGATATGTGATTGTGATTTGTGAAGCGCGGAAGTGTCCCCATGTATACTTAGGTACTTAAAAAATATGAAAAGTGATGCCAGCCTTGCTGTTTCTTTGAAATATTTATTAATGCACAACGAATAATTATTTAAAGCTATTCGGAAGGGAAATACAAAAAACAATAATGCAGTCCTAGAAAATATAGGATACAAAAAAGAGTAGTACTGTAGTATATGTAAACAAATATGCATTTTTAGCTTGCAGTTAACTTGAAACTTAAGACCTCGTCAAAGAGAGCGCGTTTAGAACGTAGCGTCAAAATAATCCTACCGTAAAAAATGCGTTCTGTTTGGCGTTGTGAAGCCTTTACCCACATCGCCAGAAAGGTTTCAACATAAGCTGCTACCAAGTCAAACCGCGATACTAATAATCCATAATTAGTGTCCAGGTTAAAATTTTAAAACTCACAATGGCGAAATTTTCCATACAAAATATTTTGACCTACAAAATATATAAGTTGAGGGTTAAAAATGGGCACATTCAAAAACTTGGTTATCTTAAGACTTGGTCTCGAATAGATGTAACCTGAACGCAAAAACTAGCTTGGTGGGAAACGTGACTTTTCCTACGTCAGCCACATATGCGAACTGTCAACTTAGTACTCAGTCACGAATTTCTTGACTACATTCGTCGGCTACCCCTACATAAACGTCAACTGCCACAGCTGCCCATGTGACGGATCTTGGCCAATAAAAACTAAGATACATCAAGTCAGTCAGCTGTCAGAATTACTAAATAAATAACTAAACGTCCCCAGTGATTATTAGTAATGTCGTTTTCCATTGGGCAAAAAGAAGCGTCCGGGAGAGTCCAGAATCGAACAAATCACTTCTGAAACCGTTCCTTTGGCACAAAAAATACTCTTCTGGTGATTCTGAGAAGAGAAATTCGCTTCTCGATTTGAAGTCAGAATCCACTCAAGGAGCACTCACACATGTGTAATTTATGTATTTTACACAAGCCAGCTGACAGCAGCCGTAGAATATTTTTTGGCATTTCACCAATACATTTCTGCATTCAATCAGAAGCAGTTTTCTTGTTCCATTGGATCTCAGAATGAGTGAATCCCCGAGTGAAACCAATGGAAAACGACATAAGGCGCAAAGTCATTTCCACTTGGGATAAATAAATACTCTAGTGTGAATCTCGGAAATATCAAGTAGGACGTAGGTAGTTGTTGTTATAATTGCGTGCTGAAAATCCTATTTTAGTTTGCTGAGATAGAAAGTCAAAAAATAACTTGATTCTTCAAAATTTTGCACTTAGGTAATTAAAAATTCAAACGATATTTTTTTATCGCAAGATCATAAAACTTACCTTAGTTAATAATATCCGGATGTACGGTAGGTATTTGCAAATATTTCGAACTGCTCATTGTCCGTCCACGATTCCAATGTGACTTTATTATTTATTTAAAACAACAAACAATGATAGCATAATCTTCAAATAAACACTGTTCGGTTCGGATTTATATGGCTAAATTTCATAAAATTATTCGTGGACAATGGAAAAATATTTATTTTCGTAAAGATTAGATAAGTACTTATATATAAATCCGCGATTAGAGTTTTAGAGTACTTAGGGTGTGATTTCGTCTCCGAACTTAATTTTCACAATCTGCAGTTGAACAAATCAAATAATAGTAAATTATTTAGAATAATTTAATAAAAACCGTTTGGTCGTTCAATTAAATAAACCTTTAAACTCAAAACAAAATTGGCCGCTCTAGGCGTTTCCAACATTTTCGATAATTTTCTCATAAATTTCAATGCCTCGTAAATAGACATCAGCCTGAAGATACTCATCATGATCATGTGCCAAAATGGGTGTTTGGTTAATAGGTGAAAATCCAAAAGTCGGAATGCCAATCTATAAGCCAAACATGAACGCATGGATAATTCAATGTGATATGAAAAATGTTGTTCAATGTAGGTACCTCTCGAAGAAGATTGCCATCAGTGCCACCAGGAAAAATAGTTTTGCTAACGTCGAGCGCTCTGCAGAACACAGTTAAATGATAATCAAACACGTACATAATGTTATCATAACTTACAAACTATCTACTGCACTCTTAAAAGCCACCCAATATGGGTTACTCAAGTCTGTTTTCGTGGTTTCGACGTTTGGTGTCTTCAGTAGGAATTCCATGTCAATGTCTCCGCCAGCTTCTTTACACCACAATTGTAGCTGAAATTATTTTGCTAAGCTAAATTTTGTTTCCCACTTTAGGCCCCATTCATACCTTGCCGAGAAATTCCCTTTGGTTTGTGTCCTTGCTCAGTCGCATGTCAAAATGTAGCTCCATTTCAGAGGGTACCACATTCACTTGAACACCCCCACGCAAAATTGTCAAATTAACGCTCGTAACATCTCCTAGTGCAAGCTGAGGGTTCGTTTGCAGACGCTTTACTTCTGCATCCCGCAGGTCCATCAGTTTGTCCACAATATACCGAAGTTTCTCACCCGGGGTATTGCTTTGAAGAAGCGATGCGTGACCAGAAGTTCCACGTATTTTAAATGCAATTTCTAATATTTAATATGTTTGTATAACTTTAAGTATAGTTCTTATTTTTGTCAGGTCTCGGCTTATACTTACGCCACATGGCACGTTCCCCATAAAACATCAAATAAGAGTTGGTTAAAGATGCCATACCTTCATCGAGGCAGAAGCCTACTTTGAGCTGACGAAACTCTTCCGATTTAACAAAGCCTGTCATTCCGTGAATGCCAGAAATCTCCTCATCTGCGAATTAGGCTTAACGCTGAGCCAAACC
The DNA here is from genome assembly GCA_936431705.1 of Cheilosia pagana. NCBI lineage: Eukaryota > Metazoa > Arthropoda > Insecta > Diptera > Syrphidae > Cheilosia > Cheilosia pagana. The sequence continues at coordinate 27,383,408 of OW386168.1, read as the reverse complement.
CTAAATAATAATCAGCAAAAGTAATAATTCTTACCAGGAACGAATGAAATGTGAATAGTTCGGCGGCACTGGATCTTCTTGGCCTTAAGTGCTTTAACTGCTCCTAAATACTGAGTTCCAACGCATTTCATGTCTTGTGCCCCGCGTGCAAAAATTCTTCCCTCGCTGTCCATTTCGGCGGCAAAAGGTGGATGGGTCCATTTGCGCTCATACACTGGCACGACATCCATGTGGGAGTTTAGCAATACCGATGGTAGGCTCGGATCAGTTCCGATCCATGTCATTATAAGGCACGGATGCTTTTCAGATGATATGCGGTAGACTCTTACTGGCAGATCGAGTTCTTTTGCCTGATCTTTTAGAAATTCAATGCATGGTTCTGAAAAAATGCGCAAAGTCAAGGAAAAACATATTTCAAACATATTTGGTGCAGGAAATTGTTTAATTGTCCTTTGCATTTTCGGTTTTTTTCCAGCAAACCTGGGTTACCCTATGTTGAAGGTTCGATACTGTGTTTTTCTTCTAAAAAGTTGGTTGTGAAGACATTTTCAACACAGAAAAGCAGCAAAAAAATGGTCTGTTTTTAAGAGGTCTTTCTTTTTATAAATTTAGTGCAATAATGTAGAAACAGTAAACCATATTGAAAAATATTAAATCTATTTCCAGCTAGACCATCGGTTATGGTGAAAACACGTCTGTCTATATTTTCGGATTTCTGTTTGCGGATACAGTATTAAAAATCAACCTTTAGCACTTGCGCTAAGCGTGCATATAAGAATCGCCGACGATTCGCCAAAACTATCGCGGGGGAACAAAATACGAACACTTTCCTAGAAAATGCGAATCTACAAAATTCTAATTTTCCTCAAAATATAATATAAAAGGTCGCGATTTTTAAGGAGGACAGCTGATAGCTTAGGCCTAATAAAAATTTAGCAATACGCAAAAGAAAAAGGTGATTCGATAATTGAACCATACTTAAAACATAGTGAAAGGTTTGCTGTCTCAGTCGTGAACAATAGAACAGTGTAGATTTGCTGCATCAATACTTTTCACGAAATCTAATTAGGAAGACCCGTTCCCGTGATCTAGCCTCAACCCACATGAGTTGCTGTGTGTGGGACCTGGACATATTAAAATAAGTTTTGATCTGGGCTATATCACGGAGTCGAAAAATAAGACCCAAAAATTTAATCCGTATGGAACTAAATACTAAAACAACACAAATTCGTTCGTTGAAATCGGATTTCTACCCAAATCTCATGCACACATCCACTTTTTTGAAACGGATCAATTTAAAAACTGTACCAACCGTAATTAGCATCCGGATGTACGGTAGGTATTTGCAAATACTTTCGAAATCTTTGAATTTCCTCATTATTTTTCCACACGTCCATTTTGCTGTAATATATTTATAAACACTTCACGGTTTATGTTCAAGTAATATGTCACCATAGGTAGGTACCGTCTACCGTGCTGGCTGACAGAACGTTACTAATGTCGGACGCACACGAAAATGCATCGCTTTAAACTATCAGGAATGTGTGCAAATAAACCACAAAATATATATACATATGATATGCAAAGTACATATTATATACATATAGGGGGTTGAGTTAAAGCGATAGTAAAAGTTTATTAATAATTGAGGTTTGCAAAAAACACAACACTGTCAAATGGAGAAAATGTTTTGGGTTTACTAATCAAGTCCATGATAAGAAAGTTTGGCGCTTAGTAAATTTCTAAATTGCAGCTACCTTCATGTTTAAACAGAGTAAAAGAAAAGTTTCAATTGTAACGTATTTTCGTTTAGGTTTTTATAACACTCACTTCCTAGTTTGGAAGTTATGTGCCAACCTAGACCTAAGCTGACCGAATCTAACGTGGGAGTTTAAAAATATCATTTTTAAAATACACAATATACATGGGAGAACAGAGTATGTCGAGGGATTTGTATTTAAATCTAAATCAGACTTGTGTACTTAGGCGACCCCATTTTTTATTTTTGAGAAATGCGATGGGAATTCGAATACAATTCGTTTCTATTTATGTTTGGGTGACTTAGTATTGCTTACCACCGGGGACTTATTGCTGGGCTGCCAGGCTTGCGAGCAATAACTCTATCCACTACATCATCGCCACCGCAAAGAGTTACAAGTCCATTTCTGGTATTGTTAGCACTTGCAGGCATGGCATTGTTAAAGGCACTTGTAAGACTTGTCAAGGCGTATTGTAGGCCGCTAGCAACTTGTAACTTGAACACAGTCAGTGTAGGTACATCACTATAAGCTTTTGCAAGATTGTAAGTCACTTGTTCGAAGCTTGTAAAATGTAAACTATATAGTTATATTTTTGCCACAAGATATCTTCGATATTTTTAATCATCTCATTTTCTGTTAAACGAATGTTGAGCACCCGCACAACGGAGATGAAACTTTGAAAATCTTGTGGCTCGTTGGTCAGTCGAAGAAATCCTGACTGTCTGTCCGAACTCCAATGAAAAAAGAAAGCCATGGGAAACTGAAGATAGTAGAACAAGGCGTGAAAAGGCACCTTTTTGGGCAGTAATTATAAGCCCAGATGAAACGAAAAAAAGACTGGAAAGAGACTTTCTTATGCGATTTTACATGGGACATGGGAAGAAGGGGTTTACTGTCTATATACCGCCGGCTGCTACGTGAATCCACGATGATTGCAGTACTTTTTAAGGGCTCTATGTATACTATGCTATCGAGACATAGACATAGCAAGGTACTACGGGAATCAGAAAGGCAAGTGAACTTTATACTTAGGATATTGACTCCTTTAACAGAACTCAATGGTCGATAAATATGTTGTTTGCATATGCATTATGCATGTTTGAAATAGTTCGGAGGAGCTACTTCCAAATGCGTCGATAGTTCCTGCAAGACATATGATGACCTTTTTTGGACGGAACATATAGAGCTGATAGTGCAGTCATGGGGCATGTTTTCTTCCACCCATTCCCTGTGCTTCGGTGACTAGGTTTCCTTCGCTGTCTCCGGTTCTGTAACCAGCAGCTAGTTGCTTGGTTTTTCGATTTCTAAAGTTTATGTAAAAGCTAAGTATACGAATTTAAGAGACGATGATGTCTACCAAGGTATAGGCTCTTTCTATATCAGCTTCCCGTTTGGGTTCATAGATCCTTTAGCTCTCTATAATGGATACTACAAACCTTGTGAGAGGCTCTCACAACTGTCGATGTGTACACTGTACAATAGCTCTCTATTGAGGTTCAAACATAAAGTACTTTGCGCTTTAGCCATGTTACTTATAGCATCATAGCTTCGATTTGAAAGAAGCCAAAGTAAGCAGTATATAAAACAGGGCCAAATTACATCTTAAGGTTTTTTTCCACTGCGCCACCTCTCGCGAACGTCTGACAAACATCCGAGAGTAAAACTGTAATGAATGAGCTTCTCAATTAGCCGTTTGGACTCGGCGTAAAATTGTAGATCCCTTCCATTCGTCCCAAAAATTGAAAACCCACACAAAGCGAATGGTTGCGAGAAGCTAGGCCTTGGGTCCCATAGACCTGTCGCGCCAAAACATTTATTTATTTTATTTATCGTAGCGGATTATAAGACTGTTTTCATTTGTCCATTTAAATTACTGGAACGTTTGCATTATACAGTTTTGTTAGTAATTTTCGCCAGATTGATTTAAGCAGCCAAAAGAGGATTCAGAATGCTTGTCAACTTCTCAATTTTTCCGTTGAAATCCATAATTTTTTGTTGAATTTCTAGCAAATGATGATTTTTGTCCCCTCCGGTCTTAAATGAATCTTCCATCTTCTTCACACTTGCTGGACGTCTATTTATATTTAAATAGTTTCTACGTGCATAATCGAAAACAACAACAGCTAATGACAGAAACAACCCAAACAACAAATGCTTTATTATTATTATTATTATTAGGTATCTTAATTATCGTTAAGTTGTCCATTGTTTTTCTTGGAATATTTTAATTATCCATTTGAACAGCAGGTAAATCCCACAAGTCCTATGGATACTTTTCAAAAACTAAATCATTTTCTCAGAAATGCTCTGCACAATCATTTAGAAAACAGCATCCCTAACCGCCTTGAGGTAATAAACGCGCTAATCAATAAGTTAAGTGGAAATACGCATTTCGCTCCTAAGTCGGCTACCTGCTTAATTTACACTCTGAGTATATATAACTGAGGATTTGGAAGGACTTTTCATAATTCAACATTCGTCATCGTAACGAAAGGACATTCACCTAACACTGAGAGCATTTTGAAATCAAGAACATGCCGTGCATCAAAATTCATTTTATTCACGTGTTGACCGCATCAATTTTCATCATTTTTGCGGCATCACTGGACTTTGTTTACAAAACTTTTCGGACCGAAGACCTATCTGAATCCATACCGGAACGTATAACCAGAAGGAAATCAGCAAAAACGAACATGTATCATAACCACACAAATAAAAGAGGAGTTGGATATAGCTTGGTATGTGTAGAACGGAGTAGACGTGTTTTTTCGGCGGGGAAGCAACAAGTAAATATCGATTAATCTGCAATCAAATGGTTTAGTACTGAGTGAATAAATAAACTGAGTGACAATAAATTCGCATATGTTATTAAAATTGATTTATTTAGTTTTCGTTTTATCATTTTACATTCTGTTTTTGCTTTGTGTTTGGTATCGAACAGTGTCAAACCCACAAACAGTTAAAAATAATAAATAAACTTGTTTGAAAATACACTAATGTCGTTTTTCATTGGGCAAAAAGAAGCGTCCGGGAGGGTCCGAAATCAAAGAAATCACTTCTGAAACCGTTCCATTGGCACAAAAAATAACCTTCTGGTGATTCTGAGAAGAGAAATTCGCTTCTCGACTTGAAGTCAGAATCCACTGAAGAAGCACAAGTGTAATTTGTGTTTTTATACATGATATCATGTTCAACAGGACACCATCGACTGGACGTGAATAACACATGGTTTTGAATTGTTATTAGAACCAGCCAGATGCAGCTGTGACCATAAGTCGTAGAAGAGGACTGGAATCTGTATCGATCGAAAAAAAAAGAATTTAAGAGACTAATTCGTAAACCGAAAAGTGACTCTTATAGGAAATTTTGTGAGGTCGAATCACTAAGTGCAACCAGTAGACTTGTTAAAGTTCTCAAAAGGGACAGACCAAGTAAACTAGAATCGCTGCAAAAATCTGATGGTACCTTCACTGAGACAAAGGGGGAGACTCATTTCCCGGGAAATCAGGTCACTACGTGTTCTTCAGTGGTACCGGCAACGGTGGCCACATCTGAATCAACTAACATCACGTGTCGTAACTGGTATATTGGTTCCAGAGTGGTGACAGATGTCACTATCAAATATGCAATTGCATCGTTTGAGAGTTTTAAGTCACCTGGTCCGGATGAAATTTATCCAGCCATGCTGAAACAAGGTTGTAGTCAGCTGATGCCGACGCTGAAAATAATTTTCACCTCAAGCTTAGTCTTGGCTTACATACCTTCTCCTTGGCGTATTGTTAAAGTCGTGTTCATACCAAAAATTGGTAAGACTGACTACACTCTCGCCAAGAGTTTCAGACCCATAACCCTGTCTTCCATCCTGCTGAAAAGTTTGGAAAGACTGGTTGAACTGCACGTACGCAAGGTTGCTCTTCGATCGCATCCTCTTTCTGAGATGCAACATTGGGAGTAATCCTCGATAGAAAACTTCTTTGGTCCAAGCCTGTCGAAGCAAAAACTGATAAAGCGCTGTTCACTTTCTGGCAGTGCAAAGGTGCTTTTGGCAAGACATGGGGCTTATCTCCTAAAAGTGTCCTTTGGATCTATACGGCAATGGTAAGACCTCTCCTCTTGTATGCATCGGTTTTATGGTGGAACAGGCTTTCGCGGAAACGTGTTACTGCCTCTTTTGCCAAACTTCAAAGAACGGTTTGTCTCGGCTGCACAGGGGCTTTCCCCAGTACTCCCGGCTCTGCTCTAGATGCTATGATGAACCTCCCCCCCTTGATATTTTTATCATGGGGTGTATGCTGAAATCCATCTCTCGGATAAAGGAGGCGGCTTTTGGCACCACGCGCATTGGAATTTTGATGAACTTGTGCGAGAATTATCCTTTGACCCCTGTCTTATGGATATGCCGTCTGACGCAATGACACCAGAAATTCTACTGCGACAAAACTATCACGTCTACTACACTAAAAGCGCTGCTCAACCCTCTTACCTCGTCCAAGTTAGTGCTTGAACTCAAGCTTTCTCTAAAGTTGGTCGGTAGGCTGAACACAGTGAAACTTGTCTGGGTCCCAGGTCACACTGGTATCCAGGGAAACGAGATCGCTGATGAGCTTGCTGCTTGAGGCTGGGTTCCGAAGAACCTGAAGAAGAAGGCCTGAACCTTCGTTGGGTCTGCCAGCATCTGTGGTTAGGTCATCCATTGATACTTGGGTTTCTCGTGAACACGAGTGTCGGTGGCGTGACTGTGCTGGTTGTAGACAGACCAAACGACTGCGACCGGACATCTGCAAAAGGTCAGCATCTTTCCTTCTGTCTCTCAGGAGAATCGACTGTAGACTGCTAGTGGGTGTCCTTTCGGGCCACCAAGCTTCTGCCAAACACTTAAATGTGTTGGGCTTGAGCGACACCACCATCTGACCTGCTTGTGGAGAGGATGACGATACAGCGGAACACTTACTCTGTAGTTGTTCTGCCTTTGCTCGCCTCAGGTGGCGGATATTTGGGGCTGACGTTGTGAATGCCGAACATCTAAGCTCTTCATCACTGAAGCTCCTTCTCATCTTTCTTCGAAAGACGGGCAAACTAAGTACAGCAATGTAAGGTGTCTGTTTTGGCAGTGCAATGGACCAGTAGTTGTGTCTGAGTGCTCCATCGAATAGTAGCAACCTCCAACAAAAAAAAAATGGTACAGTCCACCGGTATTTTAAATACCCCTGTAACAATAACCTGTTCCATCTGCCCTTGTATGAAATTCTCTCAGATAACTTGGAGCCTGTTAATAAGTCTTAAAGTAAGTAGTTGCAGGAAAGAATTTTAAGCTCCAAATTCTAATTGCGAGGCTTGCAATTTTGACCCACCTTCCTGTCCAGTGCTACAAAATTTCTAAATTCAAAATGTATTCGAAATGAAAAGCCAGTGTAATTCTGTTTTTAAAATAATTTTTATTTAATTGCTTTTATTTGTGTGGTTATGATACATATTCGTTTTTAGTGATTTCCTTTTGGTTTTATGTTCCTGTATGGATTCAGATAGGTCTTCGGTCCGAAAAGTTTTGTAAACAAAGTCCAGTGATACCGCAAAAATGATGAAAATTGATGCGGTCAACACGTGAATAAAATGAATTTTGATGCACGGCATGTTCTTTACTTCAAAATGCTCTCAGTGTTAGGTGTGAATGTCCTTTCGTTACGATGACGAATGTTGAATTATGAAAAGTCCTTCCAAATTCTCAGTTATTTATACTCAGAGTGTAAATTAAGCAGGTAGCCGACTTAGGTGCGAAATGAGTATTTCCACTTAACTTGTTAATTAGGCGGTTAGGGATGTTAAATGCTTGTGCAGGATATTTCTGAGAAAATGATTTAGTTTTTGAAAAGTATCCCTAGGACTTGTGGGATTTACCTGCTGTTCAAATCGATAATTAAAATATTCCATTGTATTGTTTGACATATACCTATATTATATAAGGACGAATGAGTTACACCTCTAAAGCTGTGCGGCAACGGAAAACATAATTGAGATAATAATAATAATAACAATAATAAAGCATTTGTTGGTTGGGTTGTTCCTGTCATTAGCTGTTGTTGTTTTCGATTATGCACTATTTATATATAAATATACCTCCAGCAAGTGTGAAGAAGATGAGAGATTCATCTAAGAACTCATGACCCCATGTCATATTATGTTTATGACCTCATGACCAGAGGTCAGAGGCCGCCCCTTACTTCGCACTCTCTTATTCCCTCATCAGAGTCGTAGGGATAGAAAAGTAACTCGTTATAATCTTACGAAGATAGGTAGTTCGGTGTTCCATTCCGGTAAAGACAGCTAATAAATCGTGATACGCTCGCAATTTCGTGAATGCCTTGACTACTGAGCTCTGTATGTTCTTGGCTAGGTAATAGAGTCTCAACTATTTCTCGTAAGAAAACGGCATGTTGGTGATTGCATACGGGGACCTCTTAGCCTTATCGATACGATTTGGTGTTAAGCTTTACCCCAAAAAAAGGCGCTTGTTGGTGGATATCGCTTCAGCGGCATCCGGTTATGACGGTTTACAAAGGCCTTGTGGTCGCTATGCGTGTAATAGTCGCTCACACGCCAGGTAGCAGGCTTCTACTTGCGAAGGTAAGATCAATGATAGATCCCGATCTAGCTTTGCTAAAAGTGTCCAAACAAGAGAAAACTTCTAATAGAACAGTCCCTCTACGATTCGAATACGAACTTTTATTATTAACAACAGCGCCAAATCGAGAGATGCGCGGCGGCCGGCATAGTGATGCCGACAGTCGATTTTCCGCCGTGACAGCATTTCCGTTTTCAGATTAAATTTGTAATCTTTGTGTAGGTACTTTTAATGAAACTTATTTATTTATTTAATTATTGTTTATAATGTCAGTTAAAATATGTTTTGGGTTATTACAAGCCTCGGCTGGGAATACAAAATAAATTTTGTATCACCGTCAAAACTGCGGGAGTCATTTCTGCTAAAATCGCTAAAATCATCGTGCTCATTTTTTGTTTTTTGGTAAGTAATAGAAAGTTTCAAATAACAAAAAAAATCCCTTTTAGGTACAATGATGCTTGCATCAACAACTGAGTTTGCTATCAAGTTAAGAGTGGCCTTGGAAAAAAAATCCGATTTTGACAGCCGTTTATTGATACCGGTTTCGAGTAAAATTCTACTTTCAAAAATAACATTTACTAGTTTAAAGGTACTGTCAAAAAGGTGACACGAATTTTTACTAAAAAAAAACAGGAAAGCCTCTTTGTCGCTTTGTTAGAAAATAATATGTATAATGAAACATTTTACGAGATCAAAATGGCGATTTTTTCAATATCAAACTGTCCATTGTGAATTAGAAAACATTTAAGGTTGCTTAAAATATACACAAATGAATGAATTATAAAATATATGTTTTGTTTATTTAGTTCACTTAATTTTAATAAATACAAAATTTGAAAAGCTGTTATAATTTGCAGCTTAAAAATTGTAGCCTCCTCTTAGCTTTAGATCGAAAAATTTTCCTTTTTCCACTGGCGACGCCATGATGGTAACGTGTTTGTGGCGTGTGTTTTATGCTCGGAGTCGTCATCTTTCCAGGTATCCATAGATTCGTGAGCGGAAAATTTAAATGACTGTCTTTCAAAGCTATTTGCTTGATTTCAGAAGGCGGATTTTTGTCATCTTCATAGCAATCGTTTTCGCAGGCGAATTCAATGAGTGCCATTATTAATATCAATGCTACTAAATGAAATAAATTAATTTCGATAACTGGCAAAGCGTCCATTTCTCGATATTAGATATTTTGTCCTCTTGAATCAAAGTGAATCTTCCTTTTGGTTTACACCTTTCTCCGTAGATTGTTTATATAGGAACAAAAAGTTAAAAAAAAAACTCTTATCCAGGTAAAAGTTCTTAATAACCTTGTTTACGTTGAAGTTGGTTGTGTTGTAAACAAAATGAGTCACAAAAAGGTAGACATATCTCCGCTGCTGTTTTGAAGCTGGGCGTAATTTTGAAGGAGATTTTAACAGTATGGTATGCTGAGTCATATAGCACAAATATGAACGAAATTTTATTGTTTAGTAACGAGCTGTCACTTTAGCATTTCCCAAATAGGTAGGTACCTATATATATACATTGCAATGGAAGCAGGGAAAAATCCTCTCGTCATGGAAATGGTTTCAAAAGTAATCACATTATGCTGTCAGGAAATAATCCGTCAGAATGTTATAGTGGACATCTATACCCAACTTTGAAAGTATTTTTGAAGCTTTTATTGGCCTATTGGCAGTCAAAATTACAATCTTTATTAGATATCAGCTGCCATTAAATATAACATGTATACGGATGCGGATTTGTCGACTTTAGCCGATAATTTATCGTCCGTCTGCGATCCGCATCAAAGCTTCTTCCCAAAACTGAAGTCTGATATTTGCAAACGTCCCTATCGGCGAAGCTGAAGAACCTATCAATGAGTAGTTCTATGCTGAGCCTCTCCGGAGTATGATGTCAAAGTCTTACTTGGGGCCTTCTATGCTAAAGTCGGAAAGGAAAACCGGCTACCGACTATCCTATGGTGGCGATGTTCTTAAGGTAGGTCGCATTCACCAAATTATCAAAGCATGCCCGATGAATGGACTATCAAGATAATAATGCTCCATTAACAAAAAGGATGTATGTCTTGCAAGAACTATAGAGGTATCCAACTCTGCAATACACTATGCGGTACGATTCAGAGTGGCTTCTGGCTCGGTAGATCGACTATAAACAAAATTTCCACTCTAAGACAAATCTTGGAAACGGTCAACGAATTTCAAGTCATGACTCACCATCTTTTCATCGATTTCCAAGCCGCATATGATAAATTTCATCGTCAGGAAGCCTTTTTGGCGATGGCACAGATTTCGGGATCCCAGTTAAACTGATCCAGTTGTGTAGCCTGGCGCTGGAAAGTACAAGCTGCAACGTGCAGATTTTAGAATAAAGCTCCGCCGAACTATTGAAAACATGCACCGAATTTTGGCAAAGAGACTTGCTATCATGCGACTTCTTCAATCTCGTCCTGGAGCAGATACTATACAGGGCAAGTGGCAACACGGAAGGCACTATCTTCAATAGTTCCGCTCCGCTACTGGGGTATGTGAACGATATCGACATCTTCTGTTTTTAACAGCGCTCCGTGATAGAAGCTTCTACGGCGATTGGAGAACAGGCAAGGTCTGTTGGCTTTGAAGTAAATGAGGGCAAGACTAAGTATAAGCTTTCAACAAACAAACATTTATTCACGGCCTAGTACAAAACGTCACTATTGATAGCAACACGAACTCCACGAATGACACTCTAGTGGAGATTTGGCGAAGAATTACCCTAGGAAATAGTTGCTACTTCGGTTTGGTAAAACAATTGAGTTCAAATCTCCAAAGACCTAATACTAAGCTCCTTCGAAAGAAAAATTCGTCGGTGGATTTTTGAACAACCTGTGTGCGAGGAGGACAAATGGAGGAGAAGATACAACCGGGAACTTAATGAGCTGTACCAAAAAATCCACATTGAGCGATTGGACAATAATGATCCAGCTAGGAGGTTCTTCCAATGCCAGCCCCGTGGTGCATGGCAACAAGGAAGACCGAACCTTCGTTTTAAAGATCAAGTTATCGCGGATGCTAGAGCGCTGGATAACTCGAAGCAGCGTGCCCGGGATTGTAGATAATGGAAGGCTGCAGTGTTCAAGCAGAGACTCTTCGCGGTTTGGTACCCCGTTAAGTAAGAAAGAAGTAAGTAATGGCACTCCAAATATTTTTGAAAAAAAAAAACGGAAATTCTCAACACAGTCAGAATTTTCCGAACAGGAGGTCTAATCTGGTTGAAACAAAGTCAGCCTTATACTGCTTTGACACCCTGCAAGATATATCAGAAAAATCAAATTGTGAATTGAGCGGATGAAGCTATAACAAATCGGAAGATTTACTCTTTCCCCTCGGTCGAAAAATAGATACCTACTAGCAAAATAAGTCTTAGAAGTTCAACAAGACAGCGCAACAGCGGATGAATTCATCTAATTGAGTTCGCACTTCACAGTGTTATAGCAAATAAAAAATGCTTAGCGGCTACTTAGATTTATTTGAAGTTTAGGTCAGCAAAGATTTTCATACCACAAACTGAGATGATAAAAAACCATTAATCCCAAAATGGTTATACTGACTCCAAACTTTCCTGTCCATTCCTCCAAGAGGTCCCAAAAATGATATGGTTTTAAATTAAATTATCCAAGCACGGGAGAGTAGGTATACACAGTTGCGAGTATTCTCGGAAAAAAATGAAAGCACTGTTGAATCAAAGCGAACAAAGACATCTGGATCTTCAGGTGGAAATTTCTGTCCTTAAACGGGTTGCAAGTAACCGAAAGTAGAGGACATAGAACGTTTGAATTTTCGTTAAAAACTAAAAAAAGAACCACCAGACTCCAGTAACAACTGCTTTTTAAAAACACATTTATTAAGACTTTCAATCTCTATAAAACAACCGGCTTTCCAACCAAAATCTATTTTACAAAACAACAATAAACCCGTCCAACTTAACCGAAACATCCAGAGCCACCTAGTTGTAGTTGAATTCATCCTCTCCGTAGTCCCATAAATCTTCATTGTCATAGTCATCGTCCATCGGTGGCATGTCATCTTCCGCTTCTTGTTCGGGACATTCCTCGCACTTGCTGTCATTGATGCCATAATTGATGCACTCTGCTCCGACACACTCGCAGCAGCCGTCATGAAACCAACGATAACTATTCGCTCCCATGCTCTCGCAGTATTGCATGCACTTTTTATTCGACGTGCACGTGTTCAAGAATATAACCGTACAGTTAACGACTGGCACTTGGAGAGGTTTCTTAACCTCGATCGCCTCCATATCGATATCGTCGGCCAGTCGGCCTGTCGCATCGAATTGTCGCTTCAAACCGGCTTTCATCGGGAACCGATAAATTGTCCACTTGTCGTCTTCGATATCTGTCAATGTGTTAAATAGTTCTAGGATGCCATCGAAATCGCCGATTTGAGACTTAGGAGAGAGGGCGGCCTGTGTTGCATTTTGCGTTGGGCACATTTCCAAGCAGCTACAGCACTCGGTGTACAAGTCGCCCAAGCAGTTAAGACAATCCTTGCAACAGTAGCAGTCTGATAATGTGCACTCACAGCTCTGCGTTAGAAGACACTTCGATACAACGGATCCGCAAATGAACTCATTACAGGATTCTACCGCTTTACTCCAGAGAATACAAAAGAGCACAAGAATTCGAAGACAATGCATGGCGGTTTTTTTTTCCTATTTTCGTAGGTAGTGAAGAAAATAATCTTGACAACGATGTTAACGAAACAATATCGAGGTGAACACTGAATTGATGCTGACAGAGGGTTTTTCCTTAAATACATTCATTTGAGCAGGTACTTGAAAAACCCCCAACCGGCGCTGTAAGAAAATGGCAGGTAATAAGGGATGATGCTTCAGTGTCGCAGGTGTCCTTCGATTTTGGGCTGGCAAGGGAATTATTGTCACTGAAATTATTTAAGAGCAAGTGATGTTTGATCACGTACATAACTGTCTAGTGCTATGGCTGGAGGGCAATAATTACGGTTTATGATCTTCTTTGGAATTCAGGGAGTTCGTCCGAATAAGGGTTAATCATCATTATACATTCTTTCGTGTTAATTAATGTTTAGCTAAGGATATTTTTTTTTGTGTTTTTGGTGAAGTGGTCAGTTATAAAATTGATAGCCAAACGTTTTTGTTTTGGCATATTTGACATATTACGTAAAAAGCCTGTTCTTGTCAGAGTTTAGTTGCGCTATACAAAACGGGAAACAGCTTAATATGCTTGATCAAGAAGGACGGCTGTGTCCCATGGTGACCATGAAGTCGTTTAAAGTTTGACGAAACCATCCCTTATTCAATTGAAGCTAAAAGACAGCCTAATCATTCAATCCATTAATCCGCGTTAGCCAACCAGCACGAAGGGGATTTCGACACTATCGAGATATTACTGCCGTTTGGAATGCTTTCACGTTATAAACAATTGGAATAGCATAAACGGGACGCAGATCGTACAAAATAAATGTATTTACTCACTTACTATCAATATTTAAAAAGCCTTTAACCGATAACTGGTCTTTTCAAATAAGGGGTCAAATCGCGTTGTCTGTGAACGAGGATTTGTTATACATTAAAAATCAACTTAATTCCGTGAACGTAATGCTCATCTACGGACGACGCGAGTTGACCCCACCAGTACATACAAATTTGGGTATTTAATTTTATTGTTAATATCCACCTTTGCTCGTGTCAGGGATGTGATTTGCCTTACTTATCCTTGTTATTATGTTCCGCAAAACGTTTTGCAAACAAAACTTTATTCGGACAATGACCATGAATGTTAAAAATTGTACAACTTTAGCTCCCCGTCGAGAAATATCGTTTGCAAGTTATTTTTTATGGGAGATACCACGCCCCTTTGTTTAATTCGGGTTGAATTATGTAAAATGCTTCATTTTCAATTGGAAAATATTCGTTCTAATTTTCCAAATGTCAGAGTTAGAGCTGTTAGAAATATCAAGATACTAGGTCAGTTCCTTTACTTTTGTTGTAAAAATGGAAAAGACTGTCAAAATGCCTGTGGAGGGGATGAATTCTCTCTCAAAAAGGGGAAACTTACGCAAAAGTTAAGGAACGCTTTTGAAGTAACCTGTGAAAAATGGCAGATAGTTCATAAATTGGAGTGAACAAATAGAACAATAAATTCAAATCAGCTGTCAATTTGCAGGCGACTGACAGTTATTTCAATTCTTACGCAAAGAAATTTGTTGAGTAAAAACTAGTAAGAGGGGATATATCATGCTCTCTCGAAGCCGCTCTCTTTTACGATTTTTTCGAGTTGAGGAACGACCATTGAGTAAAATGCGAAAGAATTCGTAAAAATTCGTAAGATTTAAAAGTAAAGGAACAGACCTATTGTGTTTTAAATAAATTTGTTTTATAGGAAGTGCCACGCGCTTTTGTCTGATTTTGACCAACTTCACAGTTCGCCTATAAATAAGCACACAAACAAATTTATGTAGGTACATTGGTTTTTGTATATACGTATCTTTGCTTAATTTTTATTATTTTTTTTTGTGTCGGTATTAATTCTTATAATTTCTTTTTTGTAACTAACCTTAAAATAACATTGTGATATTTTGCCCAGTGATACCAGACCATTGATATGAAATTTACCAGCTAAAAGCTGAAATTTTCCATTTTCTGATGCAATATTTGAGAAAATACTAATCTCATGAAAATTCTTCTTCTTTTTAAAGACGTGATTTTTTTGCTAATTTCCGTCTTGTTTTATTATTAATCAAAGAGCTGAGAATAAGGCATATACACTTTACGTATATACATAACTTGGGAGTAGTGCTAGGGGACATTTTTGCTGAAGCACCCCCCGAAATAAATAAAAAACTTAAAACTAAAATTTTCTATAAGTATCCAAACGCTAGGTATGTACACTGTGCAAGCCATCGCTTGACTGGCTCTGTCTAATGCCATGTCAACTCCTGCAATGGCGTTCCAATCCAGAAACTTCTTCTACTGAAGCCTATTTTAGAGTGTCTATACTAATTCCTTGCATAGATTCGTTAATACGAAATCTTACGGACAGATTCATGATCAACGAAGACGTTCTACCATTGTTTCAAGCTCTGCTCCCAGGGTTTGCTGTAGTTGAGCGAGTGAACGAATTGGAAAAGCTAACATGTAACTTTGATAATGTAATTTCGTTGTAAGCTGTAAAAGCTGAGTACATTCTTTGGCGCGAAAAAATATCGTCGAGTGATCCTTCTACCGAAGTTTTGAAATTGCTTGATATGTGACAAGACATACTTTAGAGGTATAAACTTTTTGCTGACCACAGCTAGTGTTGAAGGAAGTTTTTCAACTATAAAAAGGATTAAAACAGTGTCCCGAAGCGTTATGAAGAATGCCAGATTAAGCTCACTTGCTATGATATCTGTTCATTCGGACATTTATGTAGATCCAGATAAGGTGATTGATCTCACGTCAAAAAAAATTAAGACTCTTCTGCTTTAAAAAAATGTGTGTAAAATAATAATTTAAGTACCTATGTTCGTTTAAGTATATACGATTTAAAAACTAATAAAAATCAATGAATTGGAATGTACCTACATAGTTTTTTGTTTAAAGAATTCCTGGTAAGATTTGGAAGCAAACCCCTCCCGGAAACAAAATCCTGGCTACGGCCCTGTGCTGGTGGTAAATCCAAATAAAATAGATGACTAAAAAGTTAACACTTCAAATGTTGGTAATCAACTTTTCGAATTGAATCTTATAAACAAAATAAATTACCACAATATCCAAAATCACAGACACAAAATTCCTTTTGAGGTCGAAATTCCCACGTTTTCCCCTAATACATGGCACTGATTATGCTTTCAAGAAATATTGGGATTTGTTTTGTAAAATGTGCATAGTTAAAAAAAAATAATCCCATGGCAACCCTTAAAAATAATTACTAAGAGCCAGTCATCGTAAAACGGTTAAATAAAGTGACACGATCGTCTAACAACAAAGAGCATAGTTTTGTATACATATACCTACATATATTTTGCAGGCAACATAAATGTTTGAGAAACTTTCGTTTTCATATGACGACTGGTGCCAACTAAATAGCAACTATCTCGATCACTTTCATTCAATGGCTCATGCCGACACAATAATTAGGCAGAGAGCTAGTTTCGCGCGAAAGACTGCCACACCACGACTTCCACGATTTCCACTCTCCTGTCAATTTTTGTTTACAATTTATCCATCTGTCTAATTCGAGTTTACAATTTTTTTTTAGTGCAAAAAATAATGAATTTTCACATTACAAGTATTTTCTTTCTTGTGTTCGATCAAATCAATAAAATTCTCACACAGGGAATTCCAATTAGTCCGTGTCCGAAAGTGTTTCAATATCGGTTCGATGGTGCCGAGTGGTTTGGTGTTATGTCCTTAAGGAATCCCGACATGGGACAAGTGTTGCACATCAAAGTTGCCCTATCAATGAGGGGCAAACCAACTACAGTAAGTGGAGGACGCGTATCTTGTTTACTCTTTAAATGTACAACGAAAATGTGGTTAATGGGTCAGATCTTTTACTTTTTTATTCCTAACAAGTGTGTATTTCAGTTACTGAGACATTATGCATTTACAGCAGACAAAATATGTTTTCACTTTACAAAAATGAACGAATCATTCTTGTCGGACCTATTGCGCCAACTATTTATTTATTTATTAGTTGTAAAGTTAGTTAGTTACTTACTTACTTACTTACTTAGGTGGCGCTACAGTTCGGGTGGAGCTGGGCCTCCAGTTAGCACGATCTGCCTCTATTTGCGCGCTCCAAGCTTTTTTTAAGTTACCTACCACTTGCGCCGCGCCACCTAAGGCGATGTCTTTCTCTGCGTTGTCGCACGTGGTTGGAATCTCTACATGTTCCAACCACCTTAGCCGACTGATGCGTACTTTCCTGACCAGGTCGATGTCGCTGTTACATATCGTCCTCCAAAGCCCGTCAACACAAACTGGAGCGAAAATCATTCGAAGAATTTTACGCTCCAAGCGACCGAGGACATCCATTTCCGCAAGTGCGACTCTGCGCTTGATTTCTGAGGTGATTTTCAGAGTTAACAGTGGAGCCGAGGTAGAAAAAGCCCCCAACTACCTTAAAGTTATAAATGATGCTTGCAAACACACCAGCGACAGCTCCCTATGTTCTGCAAATGATTTCGATGACGTCAGCGTATGAAAGTAGTTGCACAGACTTTTAGGAAATTGTGCCCCTGATTTTTTATGACATGAAAAAGTCACAGGACAGCGCATCGCCTTTTCTCAATCCTTTTTTCACATCAAAGGGTAGGTGAGATTGTTTCCGACTTTTTATGGAGCAGCGAGCGTTTTTCATCATCATTCTGCACAAATTGACAAGTTTGGCAGGTATGCTAAAACTAGACATGGCTCTGTTCAGCTGTTATTAGCGCCTTAAAATCGATAAAAAGATGGTGAGTCTCGATCTGGAGGTCTTATTGAAAAGTTGGCACCATAAAAAAAACTGTGTCGAAACATTATGTATAGTCATTTCAATGACAGATCAAGTTTCCCGCGACCCAGTCGTGTACTTTATCTGATTTTTGAGGACTACTGCCAAGTATGAACGCGTGAAGGTAGAGCACTCTACAATCTATTTATTTTATTTATTTCATAAAAATTTTATACAAATTCAATGTTTAACATTACACATTATAAAATAAAAGGGAGTATAAAATAGATACTACAATCAGTTGTTCATTGAACAAGTGTCGAATGTAGGACGGAAATTTTTTAAAATTGTTTACTAATATTTATTGATTGATGGGGAATCACAAATTGGAAAGCAAAAAATTAATATTTCAAAAGTGATTAGGTTGGAATTATAAAATATACTATGACTTTTAATGAGCAAAATTCAGTTCGTAAAGAAACTATTTATGGCTGAATAATCAAAGGACATAATCCAATTTTTTATAAACTTCAGAAATACACTTTTCACTCTCACGCGTCTAACAGAATCTGGAAGGGAATTGAAGAGACGAGGTGCGGTAGCATAGTAAAATCGTGCAAAATGGGCTTTATTATTTGTAAGAGCAGTTACAAAATGTCTGGCATTTACTCGCAAATTATAGTTTTCGTTATTTCTGACAGCATAAAATCCCGAATTATCAAAGAAGATTTTAAGGACTTTGTAGCAGTAAAGATGCCTTAACGGAAGAATTTTAAGGTTCAAAAACAAATCAAAACTCGGAGTTCTTCGATTCACCCTGCATATGATTCTAACGGCATGCTTTTGGCTTAAAAGTAATGGTTCAGTTTTGTTGAAATAGGCACCACCCCAACAGCTTGTCACATTATAATGTATATTTGCTTATATACGAATTATTGCAAATATACATTATAATGTGACCCTTTTCTATAGTAAAAATTAAAAGTTTCAATCGAAAGTATGGGCACTGGGCAGCCCTAACTTTGGTTACGTCAGTTTGGCTTAAAAAGATTGTAAAGGTTAAAAAGATTACTTCGTATACGGCACTTGGCACCAAAAAGCGCTATCGATTTCCTTTCCCGGTAGAAACCAAGTAGCCAATTGTTGCCTCTACGGCCAATATCCTCAAAACGTTGGAGAAAAAACTTTCTTCGGTAAATCTGACACTTTTTTTGTTATCTCCTGTGAAGAACAGTGCCCTTAAAAAATTCCGATGAGTGTCCTGCCTAGTTTGAGAGTTTCTCTTAATCCTTTGCAATCGAATTGTGGCCAAAGCGCTTTAGACATACCAAAAAAATGTTGTTTTGTCCTTATAGGCACCATATAGGCCTGGCTTTAAGACACTATACACCCGTCGACAATTGACATGTCAGGTTGCCTCCCTTTCATATTCGACAGCCGGAGCTTAGTACTAATACTATTGATGATGATCTTCTGTGTTGATTTGAATGGTGCTGGACTTCTTTTATTAATTGTAACTAGAAGCCCTCTTCAGCAATTTTGCATCACAATACAAAATACAAAACTTCCTACCACAACTATGCACAATTTACTTGTAGGATTTTATGTTTCGCTTGCGGAAACTAATCAACAATAACTTCTCTCGTTTCAGAACTACCTAGGAGAGATAGAGCTTCTCACCAGAGGCCAATTCCTGATGGATACCCCGGTTTTGTATAAAATAAAATTTCCCAAGAATCCCTTCCCACCAAAGATGCTGCAGATTGCGGCAAACAATCAGATCGTCTGTGTCGGAACAGCAGGTGGGCTGCGGGATTGTGAATTTCAAATCTTTCCCCCGGCAATATACTCAAATGCATCTCTGCGTCTCTTACAGATCACAGTGTATTTGTCACACAAATTCAATTGGAGCATACAAGAAAATTCACATTCATACCATCCGATGAGGAGTTGGCACCCCCACTGCAGCCACCAGCCTCGCCAGCTCCCTCACAATCACAGCCATCGCAACCAGCATTACCTCAAAATGTATTCCTGGAAACCTTTGACACCAAACTTTTGCCATTTGCAGCAAATGAAAAGTAAATATCTTGTCGGTTGGTCGGAGTATGGAGGCTTCGTTCGAAAATGATAAAAATTTCAGTTTTCCAGGAATCCATTGAAGCGAACAAAGGATATTTGTGGTCGACGGGATGAGAGCCGTGCCCGCTTGACTATCGCTGGGGTCGAGATTCAAACGTCAGCCGATGAGGACGAGGATACCTCTATCAATGCACAACAACCACCCACTGTGATGATATCCCGAGGTGCATGGCCATGGCTAGCTGCCATTTATGTCAACAATTTGACATCGCTGGCCTATCAGTGCGGTGGGACTCTGATATCCTCGCGGATAGTTATTAGCTCGGCGCACTGTTTTCACTCACGAAAACGTCGCTACACAGCAAATGAGGTGCTGGTGTTTCTTGGGCGGCACAATCTAAAGAACTGGAACGAGGAGGGCTCGTTGGCGGCGTCATGCGATGACATATTCATCCATCCGGACTACGACAGCCAGCTGAAGTCGTACGACGCGGATATTGCTGTAGTCGTCCTCAAGAGTGAAGTTAGGTAAGAAGTGTGGAACTTACAATACCCTACAGACAAGAGAAATCTCATTTTTCTCTTTTTGTATAGATATAATGCGTTCATACGTCCCGCCTGCATGTGGACGAGTTCTACCGAATCGCAGTACATCGAGGGTGAACGCGGTATAGTTGTGGGCTGGAGTACCGGAGCCGGGGCGAATGTCAACTCAAGGAACTTAACATCTGTCACAACCACCCCAAGAGTGGTGGCTGCACCGATTGTCTCCGACGAAGTGTGCTTCAAGGCAAACGATAAATTTCGCAGTCTCTCATCGAACAGGACTTTCTGTGCTGGAACACGAAACGGCTGGGGTCCGTGCAGTGGTGATTCCGGTGCCGGGCTCTTGATTTTCAAGAATAATCGATGGATGCTTAGGGGAACGGTGTCAGCGTCACTGCCATTGTCGTACCACAAGTCTGCGTGTGCTACAAACGAATATGTTATTTACACGGATGTGGCGAAGTTCCTCGACTGGATATTCGCATTCATAATTTAACTTGCCATCCATCGGCACACAGTTGTTGCATTTTGTTTTCATTATGAAGTAAATTTGCTTCATGTAAATTCAGTATTTATAAATAATACATGTTGAGCAAGGAATTTGAATTGTTCATCCGTGTTCCTAATAAATCTGAATCTGTGATAAGATTGGAAGAAAGATTTCAGTCGGACGGTGCGAGTTTGTGCCTGAGTTTTGAAACGCCACTCGTTACTGGTGTTGTGATTGGGTAGAGTTTTCTTATTTAAAACTAAAGAAATAAATCAGTAACAGGTTAGGGTCGGTCAGGGGGACAAAATTCCTAACTGCCTGAAATCTATATAGCTTTTATTCTTGACAAAAAAAAGAAGTCTTGTTTCTGTGTTGTTGTGAAATTTTTGTGAAAATCTTGTCTTTGGGTTGAGCTACTTGGGATTCCCTTTTATCTAGCGAAAGACTGCAGAGAGATGATTTTTCAAAGTACTTAAGAGCCTGCGCTTATGTGAAGAATTGCTTGGTGAGTTACGCGA
Organism: Cheilosia pagana; assembly: GCA_936431705.1. NCBI lineage: Eukaryota > Metazoa > Arthropoda > Insecta > Diptera > Syrphidae > Cheilosia > Cheilosia pagana. Next base: position 27,361,942 of record OW386168.1, on the reverse strand, counting down.
TATAAGGGCCCAGGCTGATAAATTAAACAGAGTCAGGGATTTGGCGAGGGCGTTTTTTCTGAGTCTGGGAAGATTTGATAACTACTGGTTGTTCTATCGAAAGAAAAAGAAATTTAATGCAAAGCTTTATAGTCGAATTATGCCATAAAAACCTTGAACATGATGGGAATTTTTATTAGCCTGTTAGTATTCTAAGGCTGTTTTTATCCAGATTAAATAAAAAAATAGATTTCCTGGAGGAGAGTTTGGGAAATAATTATTTTGTACAGTTAAGCCAGACGTCATTCGCTTTGAAGCTATATAAATTCTTAGTGTAGTTTCTGAAAAGTCGGTTTTTCTGACATCACACAAGGGTTAAGGTTCTATTTGTTGTGTTGAAGCGCCCCCTTTAGCTAGTGAGTCTGCTGCTTCGTTACTGTCAAAGGCGCTGTTGCCTGAGATCCTGGGGTAGCAGCATGTAACTTGATACAATCGAGTTCAGTCGATACAATCGAGCTCTGGCAGCACCTAATTTGTATCAATCGATTGTCCTAAACCGATTATCCTCGATCGAAACAAATTTGGTGCTGCCAGAGCTCGATTGTATCGAATGAACCCGATTGTATCAAGTTGCGTGCTGTCACCCCTGTAAAGAATGAATAGGCAAGTTCATGGATGGTCATGTATGTTTCCCGGGCAAGCTTCGATGTTTATGACAGATGAGTCAAGAGCTTTTAGAGCTGCTTGGCTATCTGAGAAAATTAGTATTATTTTACCACGTGTGTTAGAACTTAGTTCCTGAATAGTTTGGTTGAGCGTTGAGCCACTCTCCATAGATTCCAGATCCCTAACAATGTCATTAGAATTTTTGTGTAAAAATTTTCGTTGAAAACAAAAATTTAAATACATATAAAAAATGTGCGATTGGTATAATGAAAACCTGACGAGGTCAAGTGGTGATGGATTTGGTCGAATCATTATACAAATGTTTTTTATGGAAGCCGTATTCCAGTAGCTTATCATCCAGAGGCATGGTGAAAATGCTTTCAGACTCCATAGCTTTAAGCAAAGATAAATGACCTCCTTTGTAAGAATAGGAGACGATGCTCAGTTTAGCTTCCATTTAAACTTGTGTTTGAATGGGTATTAGATCTAGGATGACTATGAGTAAAATGATAATATGAGGTACTCCGTGAATAGAGTACTCTTCCATGACTTTGATTGTCACAAGGCTGGATTCTAGGTCATCTTCTAGAAATCATCGATAACTGACAACAGTAGACTTTACATCCCTCTTGGTTACTTAAATAGGATGCTATTCTGGTCCTTTATAAGGTAGGTATTTTGTAACAAGATCGTCCAAAAATTTAAAAACCACACAAAACGAATGGTTGTGAGAAGCTAGGCCTTGGGTCCCACAGACCTGTCGCGCCATTATTTATTTATTTTTTAACAAGTTCTTAACCATCGTATTCCAGTCCTTTGAAAATCAGCAAGTCGTAGAAATTGGGAGAAATCAAGCAAAAATCGAAGCGTCATATATAATCAACTATTACGATATTAACGATCGTATAACAACGCAACACGTGACTGCACACGCTTTTTTGAATTCATTTTTGAACTCAAGACTCTCGATGAGATCGTTTCTGGCCTTGATGGAGGGAGTGTTACACATCGTTATTCGTAGCACAATCTGATGCTAAACTAAAATCAATTGTAAGTAGGTATTTTTGTCATAGAATGTTTACCAGCATTTAAAATGGACGCCACCAAAGTAGACTTTTTTCTTTTCTTTTTGGACCAAAAGCAGTAAGGCGTTGATCTTCACAATCCTGATTTATGTCGCTAAAACTTGGCTGGGTACAGCTAGTGCAATGTAAAAAAAACACGTAAATACTATTGTCACAGATGATACAATCCTTAAAATTAATTTTTGATTCGATGAAACATTTTCAATATTTTTTTTAAGGTGCGCGGGCCCCTAAACAGTTGCTATACTGCTTTCTTAAACTAAAGTTTTTGTTTATTTACCTGACCTGAATCAGAAACATGTTAGTTGGACTTTTTTTTAAAGTCGGTTGTTTTCAAAAATTCGCATAAATCACAAAAAATTTCGTCCTTCAGCTGCAGTGTAATTTCTTCAGTGTTGGTTTTCTGTAAAAACAAACTTACAAAGTTATTCCCCCGCTGCCCAAGGACCTCAATTCTAATATAAACAAGTAAACAATATAGAAAAACGAGTGCTTTGTGCATATTTTTGTATATATCCTCCACATCAACATAGATATATATTATTTAACGGAGCCATTATGAAAACTATATTAAAACTTTGCCACAATGCCCTGAAGAGTTTAAATAAACGCTTTAAAATTTACTCCATCATAGAAAGATGTTTTCTTTTAATGAAAGGCGAAGAATTATTTCCGTAGATAGATACTAAGTCGCAAACACTCTGCACGGGGGTGGTGGACACAACATCAATAGTTACCCCAACGCAGTCCTTGTTTACTCCGTACATCGTCCTTTGCTGTTCGTCCGATGGTATACCTAGAGCCAGCCCCAGATATATGCTGCTGCTGCTGGAAGCAGCTCTGCATTCGTGCAACTGAATATGAATAGGTACAAAGTGCATTTGACGAAAGCTTCCAGCTGTTTAATCCTTTCATTTTCATGGACGGATGCAGGCTTTGTCTGTCAGCCAACGCAACTATCCCTGGAGTGGTTGTAAACAAAACTTGGAAATTGTGTGTGAGAATTAAATATTTGTCGCGCATGCCTTGGAAGGCACTCGGAAAGCGTAAATGGGGTGAGACAACTTCAAGGCGAATTCACCAGACTGTATGATAAGGTGAAGCTCAATATTGCAATTGTTCAACAAGTTGTTTGTGCATTTGTTTCTTAGTTCAAAAGGATTCGACGTTTATTGAAAATGTTTGGCTATTTTTTTTGGCAAGGTTTTGAAATGCACAAGAGTGAAACATCAATTAGATCGGCAGCTATTTTGAATAGTAAACAAGACACTTGCTGAGGAGCTTTTAATGAAGTCCTTAATTAAAATGTTGAGTATCTGCTGCAGTCGTGACATTAAATTGCGATGAAAGGGTACTCGAATTATAATGTCTTTATTGAGGTTGTTGTGGGCGAAATGTCAGACACCAGAGAGGACAGTGGTGTAGTCGTCTTTCATCTTCAGATTGGGGTATTAGTTATTCAATTGATATTTCGACATATGAAGAATACCACACAGATTGCGGCTATTGTGTAGTAAATTGCAGTGGAAATTGGAAGGGGTGGACATTAAATTGAATTTGTTTAATATTTACAAACTTGGCTGGGGAACGCTTAAAATATAGATTTCGGGCTATAGATATTTTTGTTGCAAATCTTTAGTTATTTGTAATCAATTTCTAGTTAAGTTGTTGCGGCTTTTTCTTTCTACGATTATCGGTTGAAAGATGTGGTAGAGTACACATTTTGTCTTTCGAACGGATAGGTTTTCACAATCTAAAGTAGCAGCACTTCCCTAGGGTTATCCTTCGTCAGATCGCCAATAGTAGGATTAAAACTTACTCCGAGGTAGCTGCCTGAAAGTTTGCACCAAAAGTATCTAGGTGCTAAGGAGCTTGAATATTATTTTTGTTTGTTGCTAGATCTAGTCTGGTCCTTGTTTAGTCCTGGGTCTTGTTAACTTTGACACAGGTAGGGCATGTGCAGAGAAAGTGGGCGATTGCCTCTTCGTCCTCCTATAGTCGTTATTGTATTTTTAACTGCGTTTGCATGAGAGGTTTCTTTATTGTGGGAGAGTGGAACATGCACGTTTTACAAATTTTCACTGTTAAAGTCTAACTAGTAAGTCCGCTACGTAGCTCTCCGGGTGAAAGGTGCTCTCTCGAGCTAACTTGTTGTGGTTTTCTTTTGCTGCGTATTAAGTATTCAAACATAATTTGGTTGTCATCTGACGAATGCTCTTAGCTTAAAGTCGAATTACTGCTGGGTCCTGGGTCCATGGGTACAGTGAAAAAACAGGCAATGAGATAGCTGACGAGCTGGCGAGAAAGGGGTCCGCAATTGATCATGACAGAGCACTGCAGTCGATCAAGCCTCCATTCTGTAATCTCAGAGAACGAGTGGAGAACAAGATTCGGTTGAAAACCAATAACAGATGGAAAGAACTAACTACCTGTGAAGTATAACGGAAGCTTTGGCCAGAGTATGACAGATGCCGAACCATCAAACTGCTACAGTTTGACAGGTCATCGCTGTCTAAGCTGGTAGCAGCCTTAACAGGTCATAACTTCCAAAGAAACCACACGATGAAACAAAATGAGGATACAAAACACTTCCTCTGTCACTGCCCGATCCTCTGTCACTTGAGGATCAGAATTCTTGGATATAGATATCACTTCCATGAACTTGCAAGAACTTTCTGATGTCTCACTCTCTAATCTTTACAGGTTTTTAAGAACATCAGGATGGCTGGATGACGTCGAATAACTACAAGGAGGAGAGACAAGAGCTAACCATCTTAACATCAACGGTTAACCCCCCAACAAGGGTATCACAATGGGTCAACAAGGACCTAAGTGTGGTATAGTAGGGCTTTCCCTACTCTACCAACCCGTAAATCTATAACCTAGCCTAGCTTAAAGTCCAAAGTGGATCATCTCAACTCTAATTTTGTCGACCTTGTTCGTTATTTCAAACAGACTTTATCTGATCAACAAGTTATGCCAAGGACAATTATTTTGATTAAACAGTAGCCAACTTTGAAAGCGATTTCATTTTAACCACCAAAAATATCCGTCTCATATTTCTTACGTTTAACTTACATTCTCCAAATGACAGTGAAAGGCTTATCCTGATCTAATCCCTATCAAGTCAATCAGTATTCTTTAAATGCTTTATGAACATGTATATATCCTTGTCGTATTCAAAGGGTCCATAAACCATAAACGAAGGCAGGGATGGATATACAAACCGCTTGAAAGCACGTTTTGCTTTATAAATACATAATTTCATGATGTGTTATTGATTTGCTCTTTGGCTCTTTGAGGATGTTCGTTCATCCGGAATATGAAAAAAGTTTGCCATCCTTACATGGAATTAATCGCCAATTATCATTGAATTGAGAAGGAGATTATTCCTGATTTTAGCATGCGTTAAACTTGTTCAAGTGATTTTATAAATCAAAATGTAATGGCATGCAGTCTTCCTTTACATCGTAAGTACAGAAAAATATACAGAGTAATATTTAGACAGGAATGGTATCTGCTTTTTCGACTTTTTTAACCCTAGAACACTAATCCTCGCCTGTGAGGCCGCTCACAACCGGTTTTCTGAATTTTTCTCAGAATATACTACTTCCATGTTATTCTGTCTCCTTGCCAACTCAGTTGGGAATCAGATGCGGTGGATGGCGGACGTTTGTAAAATTTCAGTGGTTAATTTCCCAGTTATAGAGTTCGGTGTCGCCTGAGAGGCGAGCATTAGTGTTTAAGGTAAGTTTTTTTCAAGTCTTTAATTTTACTTTTTTGTAATATTTATGTTATTTGCATGGAATTAAATTAAGAAAATTGAATTTTTTAAAGATGAATTCCAATGAAGAGCAAATAAGCCATTGATTAGAAGAACTGTCCGACGATGAAAATAAAAATCAGGATAATTTGCTTAATTTTCCTGCTTATGAGGATTCTGCACCTTGTCCTGAAGAACCGATGATTAAAAAAGGAAGGAGATCAGTATGCAGCTTTTGTCCTGCTAAAAAACCGACGCATGAGCGTGTACAAATGTGCAAATTGCAACAGTACTTATTGCCTAGAACATAGGTCGCCGAACTGCTTCGGATGTACAGAGAAATAAGTTCCTAAAAAAGGCTAATTTTTAAATTAACGTGGAGGCCACAATTCTTGTGATACAGCTCTGATTTTTTTTTGCTATGAAAGATTTTTTATTTATTTTGCAAAGTATATGTGCAATTTTTAAGATATTAATTCTTTTTTTCCTTTTTTTGTAAAGTCATCACTTATATAAAAAGTTCAAAAATGTTTTTTTTAATTTTAGGTTTTCATTATTAAAGTTCTAATAAAACTTCAAATTTAGTGTTTTTTTCTAAAAGAGTAACGTTTTGCTAAGTATGATAAATACTTTTAAAAGGTAAAAATAACAGTTTTAAATGATTCATTAGGCTTTTTTTCAAAAGTAGCCTCCCAGGCGAGGATTAGTGTTTAGCGACAAAAAAAAAAGATTAGTGTTCTAGGGTTAAAAGATCAGTGCCACTGATTTATAGAAACCCGCTCAGAAAACACTTGCTTTGCAATTCAGAATTGCAAGTGACCGTGGTAAGGGGCTAAAATCCCCAACCTCCATTTATATTCCCGGACAAAGATATCTGAGGTAAGCGTGGTTTAATTTTGTTCTTTTGGATTAACTGCATTAGTGCCCTTCTAATTTTGATAAATGATTTAGCGATATATTTAATGGATATATAAACCTACACACCTAAACCTAATATGGTTTCCCTACCACGCTATCCAAATTTGTCACTGAGACACAGAATTGCAAAATTAGTAGCATCCTAAACCAACATTAATTAAGAAAAATATAAGAAAAAGGTATGTACTCGTTTCCATATATTCTATTAAAAAGTGTACACATTCTAATTTCTTATTTGGTGTCCACAGAAATTTGCGGACGCCCAAATTACATGCGGTTGTATACAATCTGCTATCTACATATAAATATAATATGTATAGCAGCAGCCGAGAAAGGCGCGTCCGCAACATTAATTTCTTTTCCCTGGACATATTGTTCATCAACGATCAAAGATCATATCGATCGTCACAACTCACAACTCACAACGCAGCGCCGCGCCGTACTCTCAACCAGTCTCACTTAGACGTGAAAAAGGAGAGCACGCGCGAAAACTCTACCCGACAACACACGTGCGCGCGAGATTAGTCAATCTCCAGCAGACACCTCCTTCATCATCCCCTTCATCACCCCACTGCTAAAAGCTAAGAAAATGCAACAAAAACTGATAAGAAAAAAGTGCTCATAGTGTCATTGTACATACTTGCATATTTAAAACTAAATCTATTTTCCTAAAAAGAGTGTAAAATTCCTAAAAGTATATCTATTGTCTAAGTTCGTTATACATAATTCAATTGCCTAAGAAATTTAGTTAATAATAAGTGAAACATAAAACACTTATATACATTCATATTATCACAAAATCTACACACCAACGAAGGAAACTTGTGGCCACAACTTTCGACGTATTGAAAAATTGTAAGTACATGCATTATATTTATTTGCATTTAAAAATTTCTTTGGCAATACCTTAATATACCTATATACTTAATCTCTCTATATATAAAAACCTCGTGTCACAGTTTTAGTGTTTAAACTTCTCCGAAACGGCTTGACCGATTTTGATGAAATTTTATGTGTATATTTATTGGGTATGAGAATCGGTTTATAACTAATTTTTATACCACTAAGTGTTAAGGATGACTCACCACAAATAAAAATTTACATTGTTTGGGCAATTTTTAACTTTCTCGCATTACGTAGTAAGAGAAAGGTATTGTAATCGTACAAAAAATCGAACTTGAGATTTTAATCAAATCTGATATTAAGATGATAGAGGAACTCGAAAAAGTGGGTCTCGCAATTCTGTCCGTCTGTCTGTCAGTCCGTCTGTCCGTCCTTCCTGAGCTCTACAGCGCAAACGGCTGGACGGATTTCTTTCAAACTTTGGATTTGGAGTTGGTGGGCTTACAGTTCGGGGCCATTTTTGTTTGCACGGTAAGATTTGCCGTTGTAACGGTATTCAGCAATTTTGAGTTTTTCGAAAACGGCTTTAACGATTTCAACTAAAATAGATATTTGGGCTTATCTTGATGCGGTTAACATGGCTGCATACCCATTTTTTTTTTTTGCAGAAAAATCGAATAACGATAATTTTGAAAATTGGTCATATCTCAAAAACGGTTATAATTATTTCGACAAAAGTTCATATCTAAGGTAATACGGTCATTCCCAACATGATGGCAAGCTCAGTTTTTCCCCAAATTATCGTTCAACGGACTATTTTGGAAAAATGTCATTTATTAAGACTTTATTTAATTACGGCTTACTTGAAAACGGCTTTAACGATTTTACCCAAAATGTGTATTGATATTTATTTTTTCTCTATACAATTTTTATTATAACATAAATTTATCATGCAAAATTATCGTCTTATACAGGAAATATTTATCAAAATTTGAAAAACTCTTCTGTCATAATGTCAATCAGATGTATATCACTGGAAATGCTATCTTACTGGATGTACCTCCACAATCTGTCTTATGTGCTAATTAATTCCTCATCCATAAGGGGTATATCGAAGTCGCCATCATCGTCTTCGAAACAAACGATCTTCTCGTCCATAGGGAGAACATCACAGGAATCATCAAGGGGGTGGATCCACAGTTTGGATATGACACAGTCATCTTCATCTTTTGAGTAACCCAACTTCCCCTTCCGAAGGGGTACGAGTGTATCACAGGTATCTCCATCGTCATGGACGTTTTTCCACAATGTGTCTTCTACTCCATAGAACTTCTCCTTCATAGATGGTACATCACAGGATTCATCATCGTACTTCAACAATATGTTTTCCAGACAAGCCAACTTGCACTACGATATATGGGGTTAACATGGCTGCATACCCAGTTTTTGGCTAAATTGTCTATAATGGATTTTTGAAAAAATTCATATTATGAGAATTTTGGTTTTCTTTGGTTTGTCTACATAAAAACGGCTAAAGCGATTTTAACCAAAATGCATACTTGGAGTAAAATTGACGTTTTCAACATTATTGCGTCCTTCATTTTCCAATATTTTCGAAAATCAGCTCTAAGGAATTTGACTAAAATGCTTATTTACGATAACATAAGTATTGTTAATAAAACCCCGTACTTAGTTTTTCTTAGAGAACTGCAAATAATGCCGTCTTATAAACATTACCAGTTAAAATGTAATCACAACTACTAGAAACTCCTTTTTAGCACATATTTCCCACTTCTTTTTTTCAACCATATGAATCATGAACATTAAAATAATTCCAACCAATTAAAGTCTACACTATCAGAAACCCGCACTTCATTTATTCCCAAACACGTGTAAATTCAAAAACAAAACTCTGAATTCTTACATCACAAACCTTACTCGAGTCATAGCCACCTACCAGCATTGCCAATTTGAAAAATCTGGTTTTATAGCCAATAAACAATAGTAAAAGAAAAATAAATCAACCAAACTGATGATATGTCGTGCACTTTATTTAAATTTCCACCAGTCAACACTATCTACCAAAAACCAAATATGCATGGAAGCCTTCCAATTAAATTTAATATTTACAAAATGGTACCATCAACTAAATATTTTGTGTGTGTATCAATTTTCTCCATCGATTGTCACGGCAAAGCAATGGTAGCCCCAAATATGTCGGGCTAGATTTAGATTTAGATCAGATTGCCGAGAGCCCTCAAGGGCTCAAGACGCCTATTGTACCTTCCCCGGTTAGCTCCTAGAGCCATCTTTTCACTCCGGAGAAAGTCAGGAAGAAAGGTCCCTTCTCTGGGTGTATATCAGCAAGAGTTGCTGAAGTGACGATTTCCTCGCCAAGTATTTTTTCCCTAAGGTTAAGTAGAGCCGGACATTCCATGAGTATGTGAAGAGAGGATTCATAACTCTCAAGACATTGTCTACATGTTGGAACCGGAGAGGCTCCGATGCGGTATAGGTGTTTTTTCATGAGGCCGCTTATTATTTCTGTTAGTATTCTTAGGTTATTTTTATCTAAGTTGACCAGGAAGTAGGATTTCCTGGGAGAGTATTTGTGGAAAAATTGTCTGGTGCAGTTCTGCCCAGGACTTTTAAGCCAGACTTCATTGGATTCAATACGTGATACCTTTTTGATGTATCCCCTGAAATAGTTTTTGATGACTCCACAGAAGGGTTCAGGTCCGATAAGCCGAATTGTAGCGCCGAATTTAGCCAGTGAGTTAGCTTCTTCGTTACCAGCAAAGCCCTTATGGGCTGGAATCCAGTGGAAAATATGTCGGGTTATTAAAGCATGCACTGTCACTGGATAGTTAGTTTTGAGAGAACATTTATTTGGATCTCTTTTTTACTTCCCTAAGTAGAGTAGAGTATACTATGTTTGACATCTCTTTGTTCAACCCGCTTGGTCATGCAAAATCACAGTACAGCGGGTGCAGGTAAGTAATATGCATGAGGTGTGTGGGCGGTGGGCCGCTTCATACACTTTTACAACGCCAAATTTCTATTTCATTTTATTTTATTCATCCATAAATTTCGATGGAGTGTGGGGCCTTGGGTGGGGGGCGTAGGATTGAGAGAGAAAGGGTGTGATTCCTCTAGACATAGTTTACAGGTTTCATCCTCTATAGGGCCCATCTTCCTTAAGTGATGCCCGAAATTACCATTTCAATGTTCCTCGACTCATGCTTAAAACCCTTAATTGAGTGGAGCAGATAGGCCACTTAATTGCCATTGACATCGACTGAATCGCAAAATTCCATAAGTTTCAACAGTCGCCACTCACACAGTAATCAAATAAAAATGTGAATATATTTTTACGATGACATATTCTATGCCAAATGAAATTTGGTCACAGGATTTTTTCAGAGTTTTGTGTACGATATGCGCTGCACATCCAACACCAGCCGGCTACGCTCGAGATTGTAAAATTTGCATGGTGGGTAAATTTCACAAATAGCAGCCGTTCAGTATGAAGATTCCTATTTAGTTTGCACGGTTGTTTTCCTTCTGAACAATATTGGTTCTTTTATGTAAACCTCTCATTTTACTGGACGATCGTATGAAAGGAACGAATTTCGAAAGACGTTACTGATTTGTCTTAGTATAAGCCATTGAAAGTTATAACACATCCTTACATATTTGTAGACTGTTACAGCGACGCCAATCCAAAAAATGACTAGGTCGATTTCTCTTCCGTGATCATTGTCTACAAAAAATTGTATATAACAGAGGCTGCGACAATGACACAAGAAATTATAAGGAAATGTCTTTTCATATATACTCGTAACGTCGTACCATAACACAATAACCTTTTGCCCATGTTTCCTACTCGAAGTGATAGGGACTAAAGTTTCCCTTATATGTAATTGTAGGGAACCCCTCTTACTCCCAACAACTGCCCGCCCACGCAGTTAACTTTTAACTAGCCCCGTATTAAATTCTTTTGGCTTTTTATTAAAGCGAACATTTTCCATAAATTGTCAAGAGCTTTGCAGTGCACTGCAAGCTCTGTCCTGGGGCAATTGTATTTGAAGTTGGGCGCTGTGCACTTGTTTCGCAAATGAAGTAAAGAATGCCATTTCAATGTAACCCATTGAGAAATTAATTCCAAAATTAAACAATTTTAATAAAGTTACAATCGGAATAATCCTTTGTGCTTATTCCCGATAGAAGGAAACAGTTTATTGTTAATTAAAAGCGAGGACTGGCATCACGATTAATTGTAAATATTTCTACAAGAAGTTGCATCGTGTGTAATAATTTTATGATGATTTAAGTTCTGCCCTAAACTATATATAGTACCCACCTATCTTCTGCAAACAAAAAAACTGAAAAAATCCGCAAATAACTTTTATTGAAACTTGGACAGCTGGGGATGTATGGGTATATTGGTCGCAGGCTAAAAAGGGCGAACGACAAGGTCAGAAATGACACTAAATGGTGAAATCGTGATGCGAATGACAACTTTCAATATAGATCCTTCCCTAAATAAAGTGGGATACCATAAGTTGGGAGCATTCAATTTGTTCTTTGTGAAAACTTTCTTCAACCACACAGACATAATATATAAATGTTGAACCATACAAAGCTACAGCTATAGACACACATACACACTCCTTTGTGATAAATTTAAAGTTCTTTAATGTGAGGGTTGTATTTAGGGGTTAAACTCATACAAGTATCCTCGAATTCGGATACATTTGCTGAGTTCAATTTATTAAATTGGAATTGGCGAATGTACTCTGATTGTACTTGGTGGGGGGAGTATAGTTTAGGTGGAGGTTATTAACTTGTTATAAAAGTTCTCAGTAATCGACAGGAGTATAGTGAACGCTGTGAAGTTTGTAAGCGAAGTGATAAGGGTTAGTGTAGCTGGTAATTAAGGCGGGGAAATAGTTCACGTGTTGAGTTTAAATATTTCACAGAGTTGGAATTGCATACTCCTTCTTTGGAGTATGGTTGAATTAATGAGTCTTTATATGAAGTGCGTATAATCGATATGGCCCTTCTTTGTAAATATATCGTTAAACTTGTACAGGGGTTTCTGAGCATCTATGTTGATTTATTTCTTTACTTCGTTTTGGATATATCATAGGTACACATATTTAAATTTAAATAATTCGCTAACACATCGCTTCAAATTTTTAATTGTGAAATGATTTATATTAATTTTTTCTCTATACAATTTTAACTATAACATAAATTTATCATGCAAAATGATCGTCTTATATTAACAGGAAATATTTATCAAAATTTGAAAAACTCTTCTGTCATAATGTCAATCAGATGTATCACTGGAAATGCTATCATCCTAGATGTACCTCCACAATCTGTCTTCTGCGCTAATTAATTCCTCATCCATAAGGGGTATATCGAAGTCGCCATCATCTTCTTCAAAACAAACGATCTTCTCGTCCATAGGGCGAACATCACAGGAATCATCAAGGGGGTGGATCCACAGTTTGGATATGACACAGTCATCTTCATCTTTTGAGTAACCCAACTTCCCCTTCCGAAGGGGTACGAGTGTATCACAGATATCTCCATCGTCATGGACGTTTTCCACAATGTGTCTTCTACTCCATAAAACTTCTCCTTCATAGATGGTACATCACAGGATTCATCATCGTACTTCAACAATATGTCTTCCAGACAAGCCAACTTCTCCTTCATAAGGGGTGTATCACACGGAATACTGTCGTCTGTTGTTGGGCAAAACTTCTTGTCATCCACACGGTCCATATCCAAGGTTTCATCATTAAAATCAAAGAACATCTGTATAGGATCCCAGAGAGCTTCTTCTGTAGCATATGGCCAGCTGACGTCCTCGTATGTATCGCTGATGTCTTGATCGAATTTGTTGGAGTTCAGTTCGGCAAGAAGATCGCTGGTTTCACCAAAGCGGCAGTTGGTGTCCATAATAGTTTTTTTTTTTTTTTTAATTGGGCTTGGGAAATATGTAAAAGTCTGACAGTCTTGTTAGGACTTCGATTAAAATGCAACTGAGGAGTTGTACACGCAAGGGGTAATTTATATGTAAAATATTAGTACCGGTGACTGGCCGAATTTGCAGTCAAGTTCAGGTATGCGTGATAAAAAAGGGCTCAAAACTACCTACCTTCTTTTTAATTTGGTAGATCACCTAACTTTGTAAATATTTATTTAAATTAATAAGTTCATAGAAAACTTTTCTGATTTTATTGCACCTTTTGTACAGGTAAAAAAATAGTGCAACATTTATATAGAAAAGGATGGAATGCATTTCAGTTTGGGTCATTTAATTTGAATTGAGTAATATTCAACGCTGTTAAAAATATTTTATGGTTATCCGCATTTAAATTTAAAGTCAGATGTGCCATTAGGTCACCAGTTCCCCGAAAACTACTTAGTTGCTTTTTGGCGGTTACTTTCAATTAATTCTAAGCAAATTACGCTAAAATTTCGAGTATATGTGAGTGAGTGAGATTTTACTTTATTTGGCGGTTTTCCTGGTTTTAAAACCATATAGCTTCTGGGACATTGCCCGGTAGTCTTCGTGGTTATCAACGTTAATTTTCCACGCATTGTTCCTCAAAGATGTAACCTTAAATTTCGATTTTATCGTTCCTTTAAGGAGGCTGTGCAACTTATTATACTCCGTTATCCCAACGATATTTATTGGAGGTGGTGCGCGAATTTGCGCTCGGAGTTGTTTTTCTTGCGGTACTTGACGCTTTTGTTCTTTTAGGGACTCGACTTCGGGCGAAGAACCGGCTCTCCTTTTTTTACTAGGTCTTTTCTTAGGGACCCGATTCGTTTCGCGTTCTAGCTCTTCCTCGTCGGTGTGGTATTCCCGACTAGCCAAGCGTGGTGGAGTACATTCGCGTTCTTTCTGCAAATGAGTGTTTCTTAGAACCTTATTTTCTTCTTTTAATAGATCTATCTCTTTCTTAAGATCTTGATGGAGTAGATCCATTTCCTTAAGTTTGATTCGGAGTGCTTTATTTTCTTCCTCAATACTTGTATCTTTCACTGAGTCCTGTTTTTCGCGCGCTGGCGCTCCCGGCGGACTTTTTTCCCGGGGTTGTGCGATCTTGATGGAGGAGATCGAGATACCCTTGAACTTTTAATAAAAGGGTCAATGGATTGCAATAAGCGGCTCTACCCAGAATCCATAGAGCCGACCTCCGAAGAGGGTGGATTTTCCAGTAAAGCTGGACTGCCACCTGGGGTAATCAATCTTTTCGTTTTGTTCATTGCATTTTTTTGTATACGCCACATGCTCGGTATACGGAGGTTGGATTTTAGTCGCCTTTTACGACAGGCATGCCTACCTCGGGTATATTCTAACCCCTACCCGAAGGGTGACCAAAAAATTGACAGAATTCGGTTAGATTTCTTCTGAAAATTTTAAATAGAGCAAAAAACCTTTTAGCTTTCTCCGTTACACTTTTTACTTATAGATGTCAAACAAAAAAGCGTATGGCATCTATGAAGTTTAGAACTTTGATTTGGATTGCCATAAAAAATTCATTTGCAAAAAAAAAAGCGGGAACAAAATTATTAAAATACTATATCTGGACATTTATGAAGCCTTGAAAGGCCGCCGTTGAACATCCCTTCAAAAAGAGCAATTTGCGAAATGTGGGCGGGACTTAATACGAAAGGCAGGGCAAAGCCGTGGGGGTACACGTACAGCTACTCTATATAAAGCCATATGGACTGGGTATTTCGTAGCATAAAAGCACAAACAAAATATGAAATATCAAACACTTTTTTTAGGACTTAATCTGACTTCCTTGTTTGCATATACATATAGCACAAAGCCATGGTCTTTGTCCACTTTCAACAATGCTAAACTAACCTGTGAAATATGAACCACAAACAAAACATAAATTTGCACAAAATACGACCAAAAACTAAACTAAATGCTTTTCTGCTCCAGAACAAACTATTCAAATATCTGCCCAAAAACGCACTTAAAAATGCCACAGAAACTGCCTGAGACACGTTTCAAAATTTTTCGGAAAATGCTTCGTAAACTGAAACAGAAAAAAATCCTAATATGCGCTTAAAATCAAATCATAAAAAGTACCGAAAAACGTATAGTAAAACTTTAAAAAACGTCCCAAAAAAAATTGGAAAATGGACCGAAAATTCACTAAACTCACTCTAGTGGACACTCAATTAATTATGTAGTGTTGAAGCGTGTGAGGTGCTTGCGGGGTGTGTGTGTGGGGTGCGGAGCGTTCGTTTGTGGAAGTACACGAAGATTTCCCGAAGAACGGCGATCAAGTAGATCAGAGCCAGACGACCAACAAGTTGTTCAGTCTGTCTACTGTTCTATGTAGTGAAAATCTTCCCGTTGGTATTAGTAGCGACGATGATGGACAGAGACAGGCGACCAAGAAATTGTTCAGCCTGTCTACTGGGAAGAGCAATTGACAATAAAAAATAAAAAGACTCCAACTTTAAGTTGTGTGTTCAATTCACTTATTTATTACACAGATTGCGACTTAGATTAATTTGAGTGGGCCTTTTATACCCAAAATAGTAACGGTCGCTTTTGTATTGGTTCTATTCTCCCGTTGCGTTATTTCTATATGGTGTATAAAGGAGCTACACGTTACATTTTTACTTTTAAAATTATTTTTACAAATTTGAATTCATGTTTTTGTATTGCATTTTTAATTATAAAATAAGGTTAACGAACAAGATAGTAGCATTGAAATCATTATTGATGATAAAATAAAATATATAATTTGTATGCATTTATGATGACTGTTACAGTGTTCAGTTCTGGGCAAATATTTCCCTGTTATGATAAATAAAATATACCACCAAAAAGTCGCTAAATAAATTGCCTTTAAATAGTGCACTCGATCTTATTGCTGGTGCTATACGAGTAAAGTAGCATAAACCCTACTCGGGACGCTATTTTTGATCACTTTGGGACATCTTCGTCCATGATTCCAAAATTCCAAAGAACTAAAAATTTAAAAATATTTAAATTGTGAAATGATTTATATTAATTTTTTATCTATATAATTTTAATTATAACATAAATTTATCATGCAAAATTAACGTCTTATATTAACAGGAAATATTTATCAAAATTTGAAAAACTCTTCTGTCATAATGTCAATCAGATGTATATCACTGGAAATGCTATCTTCCTAGATGCACCTCCACAATCGGTCTTCTGCGCTAATTAATTCCTCATCCATAAGGGGTATTTCGAAGTCGCCATCATTGATCTTCTCGTCCATAGGGAGAACATCACAGGAATCATCAAGGGGGTGGATCCACAGTTTGGATATAACACAGTCGTCTTCATCTTTTGAGTAACCCAACTTCCCCTTCCGAAGGGGTACGAGTGTATCACAGGTGTCTCCATCGTCATGGACGTTTTTCCACAATGTGTCTTCTACTCCATAGAACTTCTCCTTCATAGATGGTACATCACAGGATTCATCATCGTACTTCAACAATATGTCTTCCAGACAAGCCAACTTCTCCTTCATAAGGGGTGTATCACACGAAATACTGTCGTCTGTTGTTTGGCAAAACTTCTTGTCATCCACACGGTCCATATCCAAGGTTTCATCATTAAAATCAAAGAACAGCTGTATAGGATCCCAGAGAGCTTCTTCTGTAGCATATGGCCAGCTGACGTCCTCGTATGTATCGCCGATGTCTTGATCGAATTTGTTGGGGTTCAAAGCGGCAGTTCGTGTCCATAATAGTTTTGTTTTTTAAATAGTGCTTGGAAAATATGTAAAAGTCTGACAGTCCTGTTAGGACTTCGATTAAAATGCAACTGAGGAGTTGTACACGCAAGGGGTAATTTATATGTAAAATATTGGTACCGGTGACTGGCTGAATTTGCATTCAAGTTCAGGTACGGATGATAAAAAAGGGCTCAAAACTACCTACCTCCTTTAGAATTTGGTAGATCACCTTACTTTGTAAATATTTATTTAAATTAGTAAGTAACACTTTTCTGATTTTATTGCACCTTTTGTACAGGTAAAAAAATAGTGCAACATTTATATAGAAAGGGATGGAATGCATTTCAGTTTTGGGCCCTATAGGTAGTTTGGTCTATTATATAAAACAAAGAGGCAAAAATTGTATTTTTCCCTCTTTCGCCCGTAATTTTCAACCAATTAAGTTGATTTTTTTTAAAATGTCGGCGGTTATTACGATGATCAATTGATAGTCCAAAATTGAAAATTGACACAATTGGGTTAGATTGCTTCTGAAAAATTGAAATACAGCAAAAAACCTTTGAGCTTTCTCCGTTACACTTTTTACTTATAGATGTCAAACAAAGAAGCGTATGGCATCTATGAAGCCTTGAAAGGCCGCCGTTGAACATCCCTTCAAAAACAGAGCACTTTGCGAAATGTGGGCGGGACTTAATACGAAAGGCAGGGCAAAGCCGTGGAGGTACACGTACAGCTACTCTATTTAAAGCCATGTGGACTTGCACAAACAAAATATGAAATATCAAACACTTTTTTTAGGACTTAATCTGATTTCCTTGTTTGCGTATACCTATACATATAGCACAAAGCCATGGTCTTTGCCCACTTTCAACAACTTTAGAAAGTCGCTTTAACAACAAAAGAGAATATAATTCAATTATTCTCACTGTGTATTCAAACAAAAGAATCTGTGAATGTATATTTTTCCAGGTCCTTTTATTACTGTTCATAAAAAGAGATTAATTGATTTTTAACCCTCTTTTTTAATTGAAGTGTAAACACATGAGGAGAAAAATTCCATATAAAATTGCATGCGATTCTATTGTATCCAAGAGTTTTAGTGTAACCAAAATCATACCTGTTACGCTTTTGGGTATATACCTTTTTTATGTAACTCATAAAATTAGGTATAAAAAATAACCAAAAATACAAACAATGGGTATTTGTTGTTTGAATAATTGGATTACAGAATGTGTGGGTGTATTTTCTTTTTGCACTGCACTAAAGGGGTATTAGAACTGATTCGTGCTCTCTGTCAAACTTGAAGTAGGTTATTACATATTTATACGGAATAATATTTAAAAAATCCAAGTATAACTAGCAGGAGAATAATTTTAGCAAAAACAAAATTGAAGAGCCAATTTCAATTCAACTACCTCGCAGGCAGTGTTTCTGACATTTTCAAAAATCAATCTGTAAAAATAAATGTAATCGGAAAAACTACCTATGCATTATGAATCTTAATTTGAAGTCTGAAATTTGATTGACTTGAAATAGAATAACAAGTGACACACATTGGTAACTGTCCAAGGTTTTTACCAAATGTTTTCTTTTATGTCAGTCACTTAAAAGCAGTTTCCATCGGAAGTTTAGACTAACTCAAAAAGTCAATTAAAATTCACCGCAAAAAAAAAAACAGTTGCATACAGTGTGTGTTTTGTATAATAGGTACACCTCCTACAAAAAATTCATTCAATAAAATGAACACAATTTTCACACTCCTAGGTTCGTTTCTTGTTATAATTGTGTAGATTAGCCCGTAATTGTGTAGGATAAAGCCCGTAAATATGCAATGGATTTTTGTTTTCAATTCTTTCGTTCTATTGTGTAGTTATGTAAAGCTTTGTATGAGTTTTGTTATATATTGTTAATGCTAATTTTGTAATAAGTAGGTACCTTCTTTGTTAAAAGATGCCACTCATATAGGGGGTCTCTGGGAGTGGCTGGGCTCGTCAATATGATGAGTGCCTCCCTGACTTGACCGACGCCTATGGCCTCGCTCGAGTCCCGGTGGCGCAGATGAACCCAATTGGCGACTGCCAGGCACCCATGGACGCGATCAGGATGGTGACCAATCCTTAAGATTGCTCACCACCCTGATTATAGGTAATGTAGGTTAAGTAGATTAGGTAGTTTTAAGAAGTTTTAACTAGTTTTAAGTAGTTCTTACTAGTTTTAAGTAGTTTTAACTAGTTTTAAGTAGTTTTAAATAAAACAAAATAATTAGGAATTCCAGTTTTTATCAGTTTCTGGAAAAATAAAAAACAAACAAAATTAAATATAGATAGATTTAAGGCCGAAAGGCAATAGTTTTAAGCATAATGTTAAGTTTAGAGTGCTCGCTTGGAGCCAGTAAGCTAGAGTTAAGACCGATGTTAGTTTTTAATTTGATTTAATCGTTTTTGTCTAGAATTAAGTTCAAAAAATGAAATAATAAAAATTAATTAAAAATGCAAAATGATGCCACCCATATAGTTGGTTCCCGTTATTTTTTGACACTCACTTGCTGCTACCGCCTACCGTCATCAATCAACGGATTTAGTAGTGTAGTGTTTAAGACCTAGCTTTTGAATTTCACAGTCTCAGGTTGAATTAAGAATTGAAATTCAAGAGAATTCACTTTCGTTGCCTCGCCAGATCACAATTTTCGTTACCTACTTAAATTATAAGAGTAATATGTTTTTGCAAAATAATATTGAGTTATTTCCTGCTGTCTTCTTGTTTCGTTGAAAAATTAACTTCAAGCGAGAACTCTACTTTTAAATCGCCTTGTAGATGCAAAGGTAGTTGATTGGTTGTATTGGAGCGTATCACTCCAGTACCTACAATGAAAGCGTGTGATGTAATTATGGTTGCGAGATAGTCTCCTTCAAGTATGATAGTGATTTTGATCTGCTCTTTAATTCGTAATCGGCCATAGATAAGATCGTCTATATGTTCCCTCCAATTAAGGCTGAAACTCAATCATATTCAACAGGGCAACAAAGTACGGAATATTTGTTTGATGGTTTATTCCTCTTCCTAAGCACGATTATTGAAATAAATTGAGTTCGAATATTCTTTGATAGGCGAACATATTCTTGACACAAACTTAGTACAGCAACCCTTATTTTGTTATAAATACTCATAAACATTTGTTCAGCCGCATACCGCGACCACTCACTTTAATTTGAGCACTCTGCTTGAGGTCCTTTTTGGCCACCAAACTGAGTTCGCCATTAGTATTCGAATAGAATGAGAACTTTTGCTTAAAGAAAAAAAAAACAATACTTTCAAGCAAGTGCTTTGGATTTCAAGGGAAACAACAATCAAGCAACGACTTCATCAGTGTAAGCCTGGCGGAAAATCTCTTTTAATTGAATGAGAGAAAGTCTACTACCATCAGCCGGGAATGCTTGCCTAATGAATTACCTGATGCGGTTAATTACTGTAATTAAGTTGGAAAAATGCAAGCGAATCCTTGGTCAATATTCGCATCGGCACTCTCTCTCTCCGGACACGGACAATAATTACTTTCCAGCAAACCGTTTCACAAATTCCCCCTTTAAGTGTTGAGTAAAATGTAGCAAACGAATTAAAAGGAAATGTTGCGTTTCTTTTTTAATAATTTATTTGCCCCGTTGGCGACCGGGTAAATTAATTGAATTCAAATTGATAGAACCACAAATCGAGCTGGAAAGCGTAACACACTCCTTATTGTGTCATATGACCATAGATATGGCCACACTATGTCGGTACGTAAACAATAACTTAATTCGATTGTGGTGTTGCGTTGAAGTCACCGTCATTTCATGCACAGGCATAGTTCGCCTCCACGCACACAGCACATCCCTGAGCGTTTATGTTGCCGTAACTTCGTTTATTTCTATTTAACTCAACCTAATTGAAAGCCAGCGTTTGTTCGTTCCTCAAAGTACCCCGTGGTGGTGCCTGTCATATTCATCCATCTAACAGTGTTGCACCTTATCTGACTGACTGACAAAAGCTTACACGAACATGCACTCATATTTTATCCCGTGCGATGGGAGGGAGCAGGCAGGGTGTGTATTTGCTTTCGCTCGTGACTCGTGTATATCCTTGCAGACTTGAAGCAAATAAATTGATTTTTTTTTTGTTTCGTTGACAAATTGAAATGGATGCAAGTGGAGAAAGGCTTTTATAGTGCATATTAAGGTTGGCATCAGCGTTTGTGGGACAGGGGTTGCTTTGGCAACACAGTGGATATCCTGTAGAGTCGTTGATGGGGACAGGTTACCGTGCCTGGATGTTGATAACCCGCCAATGGCTACGCATCAGTTGATTACCACTTTCACTGTAGATATGGTGCGTCCTTCCAAAACTCCATTGGGTATAGGAAGAGGTATTCGGTATCTACCTGCTGTGATCTCATGCAGATGCAATGTATATTGCATTAGGAGTTGCCATGGTGAGTTCGCATTATGAGTTTGGTTGCCCAGATTTTCATCGTTTTACCTTCCCATGATATACGATATTAAATTTTTTGAAAATGTTTTTAATTCGCTGAGTGACGTCCTCTACTAGGATGTGAATTTTTGGACGGTTAATAATAATTTTTATGTTTTTCAGGCCAGCGAAATTTTCAGATTGGCATTTTAACGTTTTACGAATTAAATCAAATTTAAAATCAGTTTTTATTTTCTGGAAAAAATTCTATACATTTCATAGAGAAAAATATACATTTTTAATGCGTTCGTTTTTGGCCTTTAATAATGCATTGACTGTAAGGGTTTTGAGACATGCGGAGCATAGTGTCAAAAAATACATTAACGCGTTGGCTGAGCAGATGACATAGTTTACGAAAGTTCAGCGGCATTCAGCTTAATAGCTTATCCGAAGCCATACACCTGCGTGGAAAGAGGAAATAATGAAAAAAACTGAAGGCTTCTTACGCCTGTAGGGAGACGTTGGGGGAAGAAATGCGTCTTAGAACCGAAAACACTGTACAGGTTGTGCAACGCGATTTTAAGGCCTTGTCAAACCAACGGTTCAGTTGTTTGGTGAAATACTGATAACATAAAGCATTATCTTAGCAAGCTACAGCGGATAGATCGTCTTGAATCTACACCCTAATTAGCTCACCACGAGCTTATGACTCATCGAGCTATACGCTAAGACATAACTTTGACAATAAATTTGAAGGCTCAAGCCGCTTTAGCAATGATCTCAAAGAAATGCAGTTTCTTTCACAGCACTTTTTTGCTTAATGCCTTAGAAATATTAAAATTGCTAAATTATCAACCCATTTTCGTTACGGTCGTTTCCATTTTATGATAGTCTATACCTACCATTCGTTTGATTCTTATTCAAAACGGTAAAATTATGAAGTCCTTTCAAGACACTTATACTGGCGGACTTTTGTTTTCCAAGAGGTGGCGAATTTAACATTGAAAGAAATATTATCAACAAATTAAATTATTTAAAGGAAAACGTTTTTTTTTTACAGCCCACATCTTTTTACCTCATTTTGAACTTCACTTCTTAAGAAGGGTGTATAGTCCACTTTATTTATGAAATTTTAAGCAGTGTTTGGAAAAAAAGAATCCCTTTCAGTTCAAGGATTGTTAACCCATTTCTTCTTGTTGAAGAATGAGCTGCGGAAGCTTAGAACCTCAAAAATAAATTTTATTTATTGGTAAATGATTTCTAAAATTGTTTAACTGATTCCAAGGAAAACAAGCTTCTAAACTTGCATACAAAGAGTTATTGCAATCCCTGTTTTGAAACGGTTTTAAAAATGAATTGGCCTTCGAGAAATTTAATTTCAATACGTAATGCTATTTCAAAAACTAATTTTTATTATTCTAAAAGGCGAAATGCAATTTTTCAGTCAATTTAATAAATCAATTGAATTAATAGACTTATATAAAAAGTTATTGTGAAGTACGGCATATTTGTGTATGTACCTATGTCAAATGCATCTGGTATGAGATAATTGATTGTGTTTTTTTATATATAGCTCTTATTTCCATACGAGTTGTTGTTTTTCTTTGACGTTTCATGTCATATGTGCGTGTGCGCAGTGGCTTAGTGGTAGTGTGTTGGACTACTAAGCGAGGGACTCAGGTTCGAATCCCGAGAGGGCCAAATTACATGTTAAGGTTTTTTTCCACTGCGCCACCTCTCGCGAACGTCTGACAAACATCCGAGAGTAAAACTGTCATGAATGAGCTTCTCAATTAGCCGTTTGGACTCGGCGTAAAATTGTAGATCCCTTCCATTCGTCCCAAAAATTGAAAACCCACACAAAGCGAATGGTTGCGAGAAGCTAGGCCTTGGGTCCCATAGACCCTGTCGCGCCAAAATATTTATTTATTTTATTCATGTCATATATTTTGCATTTTGTTTTCAAGCAAGAGTACATGTGCTTTTCTAAGGACAAACATTGTAAATCCCTTTGGACTTTGATTGGATATTCGTCGACAAAACAAAAATAAAGCGATTTGTGTCAAAAGGCTGCTAGATATCAGAAGCAGAAGATAGACAAAGTTCCGACGAAAGCAGATGTCCAACTGGAAGATAAAGGACATTTATATTCCTTTAGCTTCCAGCGTGTTACTATTAAAAGAGAAATCAGTTACGAGAGATCCCCATGCACGTTCGATTTCGCATTCCAAAAATCCGCCACCCTTAAGGTGCAAAAAAGAATTAGTAAATATAGAGGAGTGAAAACTCAAAAAATGTAATTTCTATTTAGAGTTGGAAATTGTGAAGGTCCATTCGCGTATTCCTTTTGCGCACTACTCGCCCGAAAAACAGACAAATTAGAAAAATAAAGAGTGGCGGTCGGTAAAGGTCAGGTTTCAGAGAATTTCTATCGTTCTAGCGTTGCCGCAGGTTTTTTAAAAGTGTACATATTTTTTCCAAAAAGTGTAATTTTTTTTTAAAAAGCGTAAGAAATTTAAAAAAATGCAACAAACTCAAAAAAAAAAAATTAATTATTAAAACACCGTTTTTTAACTCAAAAAATCTTTTTAGGAACTCTTTGTCACATTTCGAGACAGAAAAATATCGTTGTATTTTTCCGTTTCCTCAAATTCCCATTCCAAATCGCAGTTTGACGGTTTGTAAAAAAACAAAAACAGAAATTGGCAAACGTTTGTTCCAAAGAAAATAGAGCTGCCAGCTCAACTTTTCAATATTTTTTTAACGAGAATAACAAAAAAAAATATTTCAATGGGAAAAAGTGTAACAAAGTGAAAAATTTAACATTGTAACAAAATTACAAAACAATTAAAAAGTGTAGGACTTTTGTTACACTTGTATCGTTGTGGCGACGTCGACTCAAACCCTTCCCATTTACCGAAACATAAAACCATAGAGATTGGTCAACTTTTCGAAACGGGGAACTTCACGGGTCATACGTACTACAATATCCGCAGAGGCTTTCAAATCAGGTTCTCCTGGCCATAAAGGATGTTCTTCTCCAGTGTAGATTTCGAATTTGTACATGAAACCGTTTGTATCGCAAAGGGCGAAGAATTTGAATCCCCATTTCTTTGGTTTATTTGGAAGGTACTGTTTCATATAATGCCCGATTTTTGTGGAGCACATCTGCTCATCTATCGATAAACGAGGCAGCATGGGAATCGATTGAAAACGATCGTTGAGGGAATTCACCATTGACCATTGGATTTTCGGGATCGTACTCATCGTTGTTGTTTATATGGAGGTACTCCCTAATCTTCTCAACCCGATTGACTGTCATTACATTACGCACAGCATCAACTCCATCCTGCTTATTCCAATAATCTCTCACACAAGGAAGTTTGTGATAAGACATATAATAAATAATACCAATGTATTTACCGAGTTCCAAGGAATCGAAAAAAAAAGTTTGATTATTCTTTTCAACTTTTGCGTAATGAATGGTCTCGTCAACTATTTTCGCCATTAGCCCTTCCGTAAAAAAATATTTGAAACATGCGTAAGCAGTTGCGAAACTATCTAACTTTGGCTCCAATTTAGAGCTTCCAAGGAATGAGATTTGCTCTTCGTACAACTGTAGGTTTCCTTTTTTCCAACGAGCCCTCTCAAAACTATTGGAAGTTATGTCGACAACAACGTCCTTATACTTACAGTATTCTTTGCGTATATAGCTCAACTTGTCACTCTGGTTGATGACAACATTTTCTGTGAAAGGATTATGGGTGATATCATCCACAGGTCGCAAAGGAGTCGAAGAAACCAGCATTTTATTCCTTTTCCGTGGAGGCTCCTGCGTCACTATGGACAAATCAAGTTCCATTGACGTACCAGCACTAGGAACAGGAATTCCAGAAGCTTCAAGAATAGATACTTCCAGGCCGTCATTGTTTAGAACTACACCAGAAATTGGCCCATCATCCAATATGGCGTAATTGGTTTCGGCTCGATTTCTCACACGTTGCGGTACTAGAGTTTCATCAATTAATTCATCCAATCCGTCATCTTCACATTCTTCATCTTCAGACAGATCACTATTGTTAGGTATGCCCACCTCTTCATCATCGTTATTATGACGAAGCATATCCGCCACCTCATCAGCGCTGTACCTCTTTCCGTCAATAATTACGGAATCCATGTTTTAAAAAAAATAAAATTGTCAAATGAGCAAATGCATGATGTACCATATATGGTACATACCCAAATACGAAAAACAATTATTCAAAGGTATCAAATTTGTTCAAGATTCAATATATTTAGCTAAAACAAAGTCCAATGTACTCAACAATACTTACTTTCACACGAATAATAAATGTAACTTTTTTTTCTCACTATCGAAACTCACTTTTGAAATTAAGTGCAAAATGTGCGTACCAGGTTACTGACAATTGAAATAAATCGTAAGCACACTAAGACGGTATTGATATGAACGGTAATTTTGTCTGTTTTAATTTGAATTATACGACATCGCCTTCTCTGTTTAATTGGATTGATTATCGTATGATTATAGACTTGTACCATATATGGTACGGTATGCATTTAAGGGTTAAGGATTTCAATGATGTTTGAAGAAGAAGCAAATCGTGTTAAAAACAAATTCATTCAACACGATATTTACTCAGAATCTGTATTAATTTTTTATGCAGAAGACAATTTCAAAGAAATATATTAAATTAGTTTGCTTATATTACTCTCCAAATAGCTGTCAAACAGGCAAGTAAAACCATACAAGTTGACTCTTGAAAATACACAAAAAAACGCAACTCGGAATTTTTCATCCCTCCCCTAACTTTCCATATTCGCAAATGCTCTTCAATTCCACTCCAAACAGCTGAAAGTGAACTTTAAGTCAGTGAAAAAAATTGAACTTTTACACACAAATAAATGGAATGAGTCAGTATTCCAAAATTTATACAATTTTCCCATCATCCCGGCGCGCGGGCGATTTCCTTCATTGTCGACATTGAAAAAGGTTGAAGTGTGAATTGCCAATGCCAATATAAACGTCTGAGCGCTTTGACACCAACGCCCTCAATCATACTGTAAATGCCTATATAGTTTAGGTTCAAAGTACAATGCTATCCCTTGGGCTATATGATTGTCCTTTTCTCTTCTAATGGTGAAGTTTTTTTTTTCCTTTTTAATCCGGCAACTTTATTTTACTCCAGTTGCTGTTTTCGTTACGGCTTTGGTGACACAAAATAATACTTAACAAGCCGCGAATACTGCCTTTGGCCATAAACAACTTTAATGTTAGATATATAAAGTGACTTTCCAAAAGTAAACCTGTTTGTCTTGTCTGCCGTGTTTCCTCTGCCAACAAATGTGGCCACAATATAGCGCGCCTCCATGTGACAGAAGCAATTTAATTAAATCGTCAACATCACATCCTCATCTAATAATGCACATAGCAACCTCGGCTCACATTTTACATCAAATTGGATGTAATGAAGGAAAAAACTCACAAACAACAAATACCTACCGCACAAAGTATGAAAACAAGTCTTTGATATCATCATACATTGCAGAGGAATCAACCACAGTCTCATCCTTAATGTAACCATCATAATCATAAAAATACACGCACCTCCATCCCACCCCAAAGTACATACACACCTTGAAGGAGTCAATCGAAATTCACCCATTTGAACGCGTCTAACTGTCTGTCGTTCTGCCCTAAGCAGGAGTCACTGGGTTTTAAATCCTTGACGCTGCCATAATCCATTGATTTATATTGCTCCCAGCGTAATCCTTTCAATTATGAACAACACTGATCCGACCGGCTGTCTTATTTGAAATAGCAACCCTAAGGCTGTCACCTCCTTAATACTCCCCCTCTGCGAATAGGGAATTTAACGCCCAAATGTCTGTGTCACCCATCATTGTAGGACCACAGTGATTTCGGTCCTCCTCTATAACCGCCTGGGAGGGTACGCCATTGACAATTCACCACACGACTTTGCCAAGCGTGAAATTGATGAATTCAAGTAATTAATTCACGTAGCGATTGAGATTCGGTGTATATCAAAGCCAATGGCTAGGCATCCAGCCATCGATGGATTTACTCAGATGAGACAAGCTGTTCAGCCTCCCTAAACAACAACAGGAAAAAAAAAATCGCCTGCAATAACTTTGATGCGTGACGGGAATCTTGAAAATATTGTCCCAAACTACGCTCCTTCCAAAAACTTTGGACACCTGTCGATGCTAGATGCGTTCAGCTCGATACACTGGCTCCTTCTGTCCACCAGCTATCACTTGGCAAGCAGTTTTATATTCTACACAGGAAAATTTGAAAGCTTATGCCCCAGCACTCCAATTGCCCCTGCGCCCAACTGGAAATTGCGGCGAATTCATCCGCTCGGCGAAAAGTTCACCTGGCAAACGCCAGTTGATGTAATTTATGATGGGGATGGCGCTACCACCAGCCCATGGATATTTGTTGCTTCTAATGCCGAGCATTTTTCGGTTCTTTCCTTCCAGAGCATATCAGCTTATCATCCATCCATGATGGTAATGGTGGTGGTGTGTACGAGTAATGTGCGTTCGAATGGGAAACCTTTATCAGTCCATAACGAACGTTACTGCGAGCGACGAGCCGACGAGCTCACCGTGCGTTCTTCCGGGATTTTTGTTTGCTTTTGTGTTGCCTTTGAGTTGTAGGGTAGTTCATATGTATAGTTATTTCCATACACCCTCAAGTGCAATTTGTGTGTGCAACGGATGTACGAGTTCTCGAAATTAATTAATTCAAATTATTGAAGTGCGAATTTAGAGAGAGAAAAAAATATCGGTTTCGGTCATGGGTGGTGTTTTTTGATTTTTTTGTTCTTCCTTTTCGTAATTTTACGTACGTAAAAGAAAATGTAAATTTGGAAAAGAGGAGCAATTCCCAAGTTTGAAGTTTTTTTTTTGTTTTTAATTAACTCGAAACGAAAGAAGAAAACGAAATTCCAATTTATTCACAAAAAACAAAGTAGTCACACACAGTGGATACGCAGAGATACAGGATATGTTTTGAGAAGGTGGTGTCAAAAGGACTCCACACAAGGCCTTACACAAACAAAATCCATTTAGCAACAGGTGAATGGCGGAAAATGTTTTTGTGTCTCTGAGCAACAACCCAGCAGAAGATCTAAGGAAAAAAGCACACCATCCGGGAGCTACAAGGACCACGCGTACACCGAGTACCTGTTTTTTTTTAGAAACTTTTTAACTTTTGTTTTGCTGGTGCTCATTGAATGCGATGGCTTGTTTCCTCTAATTAGTGCGATAATTATATCGACAAACAACAATTCTCTTCTCGGTGTTATTATTTTTCGCGAGTACATTTTAAATTGAATAAAGTTCTTCCCGTTTGGTTGGGAGGACAACTCAATTTGAAGAACTTCCTCCCACCTCCAGCATATGCTGACTGTGCTCTTGCATCTGACTATGTGTACCATATGGTACGATGGATAAGGTCATTAAAACGACAACTTTTCATAACTCAAGTTGGCGTTCTGCAGACGCTTCGATAAGACTGTTGACGGTATACAAACAAGTTGAAGTTGGTTCCTGTTCGATTATATATGTTACTGCTGGTCTTCGGTACGCAATTAAACTTCGGTCGAGGGTTTATTTTTAATTAAAACGAGATAGAAGGAAGCAGTATACCTATGGCATGTAGTTTTTTTCTCTTTTCTCGTTTTTGATATCCAACTGAGTGTATTTCCGACCAATTCATTTGGCGTTGGGTATACTTTATATTTTGTGTATATCGGATTACATAGCTTTTGGTCATTGAAACTTCCCTTGGCATGTTTTGAAACAGTTTTCAGTTTGTTTTATTATGCCATTGTCGTCTGGGTCTCGTTAAAAAAAAAATGTATATATATGCGAACACCCCAGGGAATTTAGAATTTCACTCGCACCTTTAAAGGACATAAATTTGTTTGTTGATTCCTTTATATTTTTTTCTTCTTGTCCTCTTAAATTGTATGCTCTAGTTTCCGGGGAACGAAATAGGTAAACTCAATAATGAAGGGACTCTTTGTGATGTTGTTATTTTTTCGCTACAATTTTTTTTGTTCGTTGATTTTTGCTCATATACGTAGCTAATTGCCCTTTGAGTGGGTACCTCTACCTGTATATACATATTTAGAAAGTGACTCTAATTGTGTTAGTTTTACTATGACGAATTTTGTTTTTTTTTCCGGATCGAAAAATGCTGAATGAGGTCATTTCGACGAGCTGTTCAAAGGAGTTGGAAAATAATTTGGATCTTAGTTTTATATGTATAAGATTCATATGCATATATAGGGATTCATATGTTTAAGAAACTTTTTAAGTAATCTATTGAGGTACAGTGTGAAATTGTTAGCAATGTTCTTGTGTGATCGATGCGATCTTTCATTTGAAAATATATGAAATACAACGTTGCCCTTTAAGAGTCCCATTTGTTCATATCATTATAATTTCGCTATGGTCGGGTCATCAGCCAGTTTCGACTTTAAATACCTCACGGTTTGAACTGAATGGCATAACGCTTGAACAGCATTTTTAACACCATCAACCCGCCACAGGTCTCGGGAAATAAAAACAAACTGAACTAGTATGAAAATTCTGCATATTGACCTCGATGCAGTCGATTGCAAGTCGTAATTGTCATAATGAGACAGCAAGGTGACTATCCCACTTCGGTAGCTAATTTCGCAGTTGAATAGACATTCAGCGTTCAGTTAGAATTTTGCAAACTCACAATGGAAATTTTTTGTATAAAATAAAAATAAAATTGTGACCTGCAAAACACCTAATGTCAAGGGCAAGGCATACATTACGATTATCCGGGGATTAACCTCATTTGGGATTCGAAAGACTTCCACGTATCCTTACTGACCATGACCAAGGGGTTGGCGTGTGTTTTTCGAGCGGCTCCTTTATCAGCCCATGTTTCTCAAAGCTAACGATGGCAACACATATTTAGACCAACGTACAGTGAAACAGAGTCATGCTTACTCTTTTTTGGTGAGATATTAGAAGAGCTCGGGTTCCAGCAGGATGACAGTACGTGCCTTAGAACGGTTTAGGAAATGATTTTAAGCTCAGAAAGTAATCTTCCGAGAAGGTGGGCTTTCATGACGTGGGACTGAAATTTTTTCAATAAGGCGATGCGCCGGAAAAGTTCAATAATATGTAAGTGTAATTTCGACAATTAACCAGCAACAATAAATCACTTAAGGACTTTATTATTCAACGTTTCCATGAAATAGAGCACCAAGCCATAGATCAAGCCATAGGAAAAGTACCTACCTGATGAGTTGATAAGATGGGCCTCGACAACATTTTCTAAAAGCGGTGCGATGTTTTCCAGAAAATTAGAAAAAAGAAACTGTTCAAATAAGATTGGTGTTCGTTTCTAGACAAGGCATGCTGGTAATCAGGGAGTTGCTTTAATCCATTCTGCATAATTTAGGCAAGTAAAAGTCGAATCAGATAAACTTGTTGCGTTCTTTTATGACCAATCTTTTAATTTCTTCACCGCTCACACAGTACCTTGATTCATCGAGCTAGATCAAACTTCGCGTTGAATGGTTACCTATTTCTTTATCTAGTATATTAGACCAATTCAAAACTGGCAAATGATGCCTTAGCATGGTGTAATGTGCCGCAGTCTCCACGTTTTCACAGTACATATATCTTCCTGAAGGCTCATCTCCTTAAGGTTACACATAGAGTCCTGTTAATATTGATAATATCTACTTCAGTCTTACTTGGTTTATTCCCATTGAAGACCACAATAGCAAATAATTTGACATGCCAACATATTTATGAATCATACCATAGTTTCCGGCGTTCAGGAGTGGCCCAGTTTGCGACCAAGTTATTACCAATACTTCTACGAAGCATTATGAGTGATTTATAAAACACTTTTTTTTTGAGAAGGCGCTCCCAGCTTCGTAAGAGTGTCCACCTTTTCATTCCATGTCCCCTCGCCTGTCCATTATAAGAAGCACATATATGTTGAGCTTTCTTAGTCGAAGTATGGCTGATAGTTATCTGGGCTTTAAGGATGTTATTCTTCCTCAAAAATAAAAACTCGCACACAACGTTTGGTTGTAAGAAGCTAGGGCTCACGAACCTGTTGAATCAATTCAGTGTGTATTTATATAATAATGCTTGGTTTTTATAGTTGCATTCAAAAATATCGAAGCAGAGAGTCATCAGAAGTACCTTCTAGCACCTGACTTGGGAATGTCTAGAATTTGAACGGTTATTTAAAAGTTGAAAGAACTAAAGTTGTTTCGAACAAATAAATAAGCGTGTTATTTTTCAATTTGAACTGGAATCTAAGTAGTATTCCAGATTATCTCACATCCCGTCTCGATGAAACGACACGCCCTTGAAATCGTTATGACTACCGTTCTTCTGATGATGCCTTAAACAAAACGTAGGTATCTTGGCAAGCATTTTTCTCATTCGAAATACAAAAGTTATTTATAAAATTACGAAAGCATTAATGGGAAACTCTTAAAGTACTTCATAAACGAAGGTGAGGTTCATAATCAAATAGATGGCAGATGAGTGATATGTGAGGTTAAGTGACAGACTTTTGGGCTGGGGTTTATCAAAAAATGGTTGCTAAAAGGAATATGACATCAATATGTTGTTGCTGAGTTGTAATGAAAGTCGGGTAGGATTACGAAAGCCCAAAATTTCCGAAACCAACATTTTTAGTTTTCTAGCCACACTTAAATTTTTCTGGACTTTGTTAGTTTTGGATGAGTTGTACAATTGAGTATTTGTTGCAAAAAAATAAAAAGCGGAGGCACTAGGATATATTTGTCGATTTCCTTCCCTAAGGAATGCAATCAAATAAAAGTTATTAAGTAATTAACTAAAAACGAATTGCGTGCAATTTTGTACATAATTTTGTCCCAAGGGAAAATGTATTAGTGTTATACAAAAGTGATGGGAGGCGATTATTAATTTGGATAACAACAATTAAATGTGCAATAGTAGATTTCTCTTTCATTTATATTATGGATTTTATGAGTCCAGTAAATAATATATAATGCAACCGCAAAAGGCTTAGCGTGGGTATACTTTAACTATTCCTATGAAATGTTGCTCTACTTTTTGATTGTTTTGTTATCGGATTTCGATAGAATTTAAAATATTCAGAATCAAAAAAAAAATCGTAGCATTTCTGTCTACAGGTTGATTAACTTTTTACACAATAAACCCCTTTACAAAGAAATCTCTTTCTAATGCTAGTTTACAGAAGTTAAAAAGTTATGGCACCGCGTTCACCTCGTTTAGTATCTTTTTTGATTTGATTCTAAGCAACAAAATCGAAGCCAGTTATACAAAGTTTTGGGCATCTTCCTTCATGAGTTACGTTTTCCCTTTCCTGTAATTGATTGTACGCAAAATTGAATGGTCCTAAATCTATGACGCTTCATAATCAAAGCTTGTTCTTAAAGTTAAGCTTAGAACATTTTCCGAGTAACCTATAACGTTTCCTATATTTGTTTTTAATGTGTTATCTACCTTTTAACTTTTCATCTAAAATCAATGCCAGATATTTGGCCTCATTTTCCCATGACCCAGGCTGAATTTCATCAATGACAAAGGTCATGTTGGCTTTGAGGGTTCCCGTGGTTCGCGGCTCATTGGCATAGACCTGCGAGCTCAGAAAACCCAATAAGAAAAAAGTCTAACTGGGTCAAATTCCACGATCTCGGTGGACAGTTCACATTACCTCCACGTGAGATGACCATACCCTCGAATCGCTCGTGCAGGATTTCCAATGTGCCGTCCTGTTGAAATCACATGTTGCTGGTGTCCATATCATCCAATTCAGGCCAACAGAATTTGGCGCAATCATCCACGTTAGAAGGTGAAGGGCTGGCCAACGTCCTTCTCAAAGATATATGGACCGATGACGCAGCCAGACCGAAATTTACACCAAGCAGTGATTTTTTTTCGGAATGCATTGGAGGCTTTTGGTTCTCATGTGGATTGGTATCGTCCCAAATTCGACAATTTTGGTCTGTTGACTTACCCATTCACCCAAAAATGGGCTTCATCGTTAAATGAGCGAAGCGTGATTAACGTTGCTTGAACGGAATACCCATTTTGATAACCTAAACAATTTTATCATTTGCACGCGTTGTTGAACGCTATGTCCGTCAATGGTGGTTTGGCAAAACAGACTAAATAAATGACAGCCAATTTGATAGTTGTAGCTTCAACAAAATGGCAGCTATCAACTGTCAAAGCTCGAAAGTCCCCATTGGAAGACCCTATATAATTTGTTTCATCTGTGTGTATACCAACTCCTATTATAGAACTGGCGAAAGAGCAGTTTCTGTTTGTGGTACAGCAAATATAATAAAGCACGTTTCCATGTTCTAAAATTTTTTATAAACTTTTACGAAGAACCTGCCTATGCTTCGACTTAAGTCCATCATACCAATCCTTATAAAATGCTTGTCCAAGAAAAGTGCTGAAAAAATCATTTTTTTTCCACAGCTCTTTCTATAATGCCAGTTATTCGATGTCAAATATTTGCTTCTTAATCGAACCCGGGGTTTCTGTATGTTTTTCTTCTTAGATTGGTTGTTAAATCTTGAAAATTGGAATAAACTTATTATTATTTGTCTAAACGACTTTTTTTAATGCAAAAGTTTCCCTTTGTAGAACCAAAAAAACTTCCGAGCTCTTCCCCCAAATTATACCCAAGTAATACATGAACACAGTTTTATCTAGCTTCAACAAAAATATTAAAGAGCTGCCCTCTAAAGCTTACAATCAAACGACGTCTAAAAAAATGTCAAAAAATTGTTGCATACACAGTCAGATATTTGAATTACCCTCTTAACGAATATGTAAAAATAAACCGTTGTTATCTCCCCCTCTTTTATATGAAAAAAAAGTATCTTAATAAAGTACATGTCAGCAAACATGTTTACAGAAAATAACAAAATACCAAAAAAAAAAAAAAAAAATGAACACAATGAATAAAAGCGAACCAGTGTTACAAAAGTGACTTGAATGGACTGCTGATTGTTGTGTGGGTTGGGTTGAATGGCAATCAACATCCAGATTGATGCAGTGACGTGAAAAATTAATTATTTGGAAATAAATTTCCCACAAGAGTTCGATAATAATTTCCGATCAATAAAATCAAGCAGCGGAGTATTGCATAAGGTTGCCATCCATACCGGTAGCAATATGGACAAGGACATGTGTGGTTATATGTATTCAAATCCCTTTAACTTCTCTCGAGTATCAAAAAGTATTTTTCCTTTGCCAGAGACAATCATTTCTTCTCCACAGAGTCCTTGCAGTGGTCTTTCATAACTTGTATCAGTGTATGGTATGCTTGATCACATGAATGTAAAGATGTAGATGATTTAAGTCGTAAGTTGTGACAAATGAACAAAATTTGCAATTCCACAGATTTTATGCACACTGGACATTGGATGAAAACCTGTTATGACTTATGATCTGTGAGGTAGAGTGCATGGAACTCCATCCTGCTCTAAGAGTTTCAATATAGAGTTGCCAGCGGAATGTTTATGGTTTGATATTAGATGTATTAGAATTGATATCTCGTTTTGTATTTAAACACGACGCGCACCTTTTTTAGGGCTCATTTAGAAAGTTTCAAGCTAGGTTTCTGTTAGCAAGAGCTAAGTGTAAGTTGTGAGTGTGTTTGTAGTACAACCTGAACCCAAACAAAATTGATATTTCCCTACTCGCTGAATCAGTTAAAGTTATAAAGTGTTAGGGAAATTTAAATTAAATTGTTAAGACATTTACAATGGTGGTTCTCGGGTAAAGCTATATTTTTTTAGAAAGAACCGGGCCGAGAAAGTGGAGACTGTTCTCTCCATATATAGGTCGTGGAAATGTCGTTTGAATGTAGGCCTTGTTGCATGCTTGTCTATAATGCAAATAAATCCACGGGAATTTACTCCACATGGGAATTTACTCCACATACAGTGGGAAATAGGTCCACTTTCGTGAAATGGACTTAGTTCCCATGTAAGGTGGGAAATAAATTCTGAAAACTCAGAGTGGTTTTATTTCCCTTTGAATGTGAGGTAAATTCTCAGTGTCGACTAAGAACAAAGTAAAATAAAAGAGTCATGTAGGACCTTTGCAATTTTTATTTACAAAAAAGAAATGAAATATTTGACAAAATATTCCTTTCGAAATTCAGTTTGCAAGACTCCGAAAATTTCCCAAGATAAGCCTAAGAGGCTTTGCGAAATAAGGCCCCGATGAAATAAGACAACAAAAATGTATACAGGAAACAAAATTTTCAACAAAATTTGGGGTGTTTCAAAAGAAGAAATTAAATAAAACCCCAAAACTAAAATTTGTATTTTTGAAAACCAAAAACATGCTTTTTGTATATTTTCGTAATAGAAATAATAAATAATAAGCGAAATACTTAAAGGAAATAAGACCATCGCCGAATAGAAAATAATTAATGAACGGAACTTTTAAAATAGTTCCCAAAGGTTGTTAAACCAGCTTCTAGTCTAAATATTTTCAACCTTAGCGCCGCAGGCAAAAATTTGGTATCAAAAATCGCGCGATATTTTATACCAAATTTTCATTATAGTTTAAATTTAAAAATATTTAAAAATTTGTTTTTAGGTATTTCCGTTATTTTTCATTTTAATGAATGAAAATGTTATACAAAAAAAAAATTGGGGCCTTATTTCGTTTTCTCTTTTGGTGCCTTATTTCCTGTAGCCGCCTAAGATTGTGTTAAAATATTGTGATAACTAACTGCACTTTACAGTTTGTTGTCCAATCCTAAATGTTGGAAGCAGTTCCCTCTTTTTAATTTTTAATGTGTACTAAGTTCCCATAAGAAAGTGGACTTAGTTCCCACCTTACAGAGAAGTCTTCAAGAAGATCTTGTTCTTTTTTAAGAACTGAACTGATCAAACGAATCGAGGGTCCAAATTTATTGAAAACAAAGTATTTCCGCTGGATATATGGAAACCCAGCGGCCAAAATTTTCCCGCATAATGGGGAAAAGTTAAACAGTTTTTTAAGTCTTTTGTAAAACGTAACTAAAGTCCGAGTTTTATAAAAATCGGTTTAGAAATCGTTATTGTTTTGATAAAAAAAGCTTGTACACAAAGCACACGGCGGTTGCTTTCAATGTTTACTGCAGTTCGAACTCTATCGATACTTCTAAAATCGCCACCCACTTCCACACGTCCCTTCTAATAGTACATTAGCCTTTATGGC
Organism: Cheilosia pagana; assembly: GCA_936431705.1. Classification (NCBI taxonomy): domain Eukaryota; kingdom Metazoa; phylum Arthropoda; class Insecta; order Diptera; family Syrphidae; genus Cheilosia; species Cheilosia pagana. The sequence continues at coordinate 27,325,178 of OW386168.1, read as the reverse complement.
TACGAGTACTAACCATTAGACAGCATTTTCGATTCATGATTGAACAGTAGCTCCCACACAAAGTCAACGCCATAATATTCTGTCTGGGTGGCTAGTATATTTTAATCTGTTGACTGTAATGCGTTTTCACTTACAAGCACTCATATGGAAACGGAAACGGCTTACTCATCGTTACAATAATATTATTTCACATATCCTTGCGCTGACCTTCGTTTCCTGCTTTTGTGTAATTCATAGGAAATTCATTAATTTCAATGAAAATAGGATTAAATAACAAACTGACAGCATACATACATTTGAACTATTTGCATGGGGGAGTTTGTATGTAAACATTATTAATTTGACCGCCAGACCGCCCCGCCAAAGTTCAAATTCCTCGGAGTAATACAGAGCTTTGGTGGACACATACATAGTTTAACTAGTGCACGCAACCATCTTGATAGTAATCCATTTATTTATTCAATAAATTCAATTTCACACCGAATCAATCCTGGCTGACGTATACCTATAGACCAAAATGCGCACGGCAGTTTTTTGATTTGGCACTAGCACAAATGAAAATATACATACCATGCAAATTGAATTTGAATCGAACTGGCAAACAATAGCAAACAAATAAGCTGTGAATCGAGTTTAAAATTTACGTGACAGTCTTTCATTTCGGATGGCCCCCATTTGGCATAGGATGCGACAGGAAGGATTCAATGAACCGCATTGTCTCTGTCGCCAAATGCCATGGTGAATCGTAAAAATCCAGACGTCATAAAATGCAAATTAAATACCATTATCCCCGCATTGATCACAAACGTTCTGCATCTACATATTTATATAGGATGTACAATGTAAAAGTACATGGCAAACGACTGCACTAGTTGTAGTGGAATAAATTTACGATAATATCCTTTTCTATCTTTAGAACATCTCTGATTAAAGTGGGTTTTGTTGTGCGACTGTTAACAACATCATTACTTTCGTTCGACTCTGTTTCGTACATAGGGATTCGAGAAAATATGTTTACTTCCAGAAATGCATTGTTAAGAAAGCAAGTATAGATAGATACACGTCATTGGAATTGAAGGATACAACAACAAGTGCGTTGTGCGCTCTCTATGCATCCGTCGATTCTCGAGTGCAGATTGATGCCGCCTTTCGAGAAATGCTGTATTTTTTAATATCCTGTGTCGCTGCTTGTGAACGCTTTCAATATCCTGTCATTCGAAAGATGTCGGCTTGCTATCAGAGCAGATGGTGTCAGTGCTGTTGTGTGACTACGTCTTGTGTTCAAGTAGTTGTAAAATTTTGTTTTGATTTTTTTTATTCGTTAAGTTTTCTCATTTTTCTAGAGTAAACAAAATAAGTCGATTAAAGTGCGTGCGTTATTTTTGTTTTCATGTATTTTAAAATGTGTGCGCCGATATACAAAATGCGGAAGCTCCGCAAAATAAACGACACCAACTAACAACTATTTTTATTATGGATATCAGTATACGAGTTCATCATAGTTGACAGGATTTAGAGTGCAGACAATTCAAAACCATTCAAGTAAGTATTTCCGCTACCTGCATGTTTGAATTTCCTAAATTCGATATGAATTGTATACATTTAGATCCAGCAGAGAATCTTTTTAAGCATTTTGGTACCTAGCCTGAGCTACGAGTGTGTTGCATATTCACTTATACCTAGTAAGGATCACAACATAGTATAATGGGAGGTATATAAATATGATTTACATGCGGTTTTCACGGCTAAAAAAAAATTAAAAAAAAATAATACCCATAACAGGTCCATTTGGGAAACTGGGATTTTACTCTATCCCACACAAAATGCCAGTAAAGGTCCCTTGGTTAAGTTTTTTTTTAAACACTGGTGACTGGTGTCTTTACTGCACATGTTCTCACAACATTCAATAAAGAAATTGCCACTGAAATAAAAATAGAACCACTCAAATTCGCGAAAATCCTCCTCCCCATGAGAAGCGAATGATCGTGACATCACGTCATGGCAATCTATGTTTTGGTAGCGTCTGTCTAATCGGGTGTTTGTTATTCAGTCACTGATGCAAAATTACCAAGTTACACGATCCACGATCCACAGCACGTCCAAATGATAAAATTTTATTATCAAAGTGAGTGTTCGTCAATCGTCTGAAAACGCTGCGCCCATTTTGCGGCAGACGCGGTGACCCTTGAAAGCCAAACTAGCAACGTGTGTATTGTGATTTGTTTACACCTATTGAAAATATTTTGTTGTTATTATTAACAGAAATATACCTTTTTTTTTTTTTTTTTTTTTGGTTGCGTCCAAAGGATGTGAAATCTTCGAAAGATACTAGTTGCCCGTGCTACTAGCATGCACGATTCGCGGGATATGTTTCTCCAGTGCCTCGCGCCTACGTACTAAACCACACCCATGTACTCTTCTACCACTCTCCCCGCGGGACTGCCGTTAGGTATTACTTCGCGGGGCTGGTTAGCAACTCATGCTAAATCATCAACGTCTGCCACTTCGACCCTTCTTTGTCTTTCGGCTCTTCTTAGTTCGTTTTGTACGCTCGTTATGTATGAACATATTTCCAGCCAGTCGTCTTCTGAGCTCATCATACGCTCTATGAGAAGCTGTGGAATAGGTAAGTTCACTCTTCCTCTTGAAAATCTTCTGCAGTGGAACATTACGTGTTCCGTATCCTCTTCTTCATCTGGGCATTCGGGGCACAGAGGCGAGCTATCGTGGCCGAATCTGTGAAGATAACTTCGATAGCCGCCGTGCCCAGACAGGAACTGCGTGAGGTGATAGTTGCAGTCCCCGCTTTTTCTTCTTGTCCAGACCTCGATGTTTTGGATCAGTTTGTGGGTCCATCTGCCTTTTGCCGAGTTATCCCACCGGACTTGCCACAGTGCTAGAGATGTTGCCCTTTCTTCTTCCTTTATCCTTTTCTTTATGATGGACTCTTGCCTGTTGACAGTTAGCCTAAGGTAGATCCTTTGCATTTCGTTGGCGAGAATATCGATGGGAATCATTCCCGCAATAACGCAGGCTGCTTCGTCCGAAATTGTTCGGAATCCGCTTATTGTTCTTATTGCGCAGAGCCTGTATGCTGACGAGAGCTTCCTTCTTGTTTCCTTCGTTGTAAGAGCCCCTGCCCAGACCGGTGCAGCGTATATCAGTATTGAGCTGACCATCCTGGATAACAGAATCCTTCTGGCGTATCCAGGGCCACCGATGTTTGGCATAATCCGGGAAAGAGCTGCTTGCATCTGTGACGCCCTTTTGCTGGCGTACTGGATGTGCGTTTTAAAGCTTAACTTGTTGTCGAGCATTACTCCTAGGTACATTAGTGACTCCTTTGATCTAATTAGCTGGTTTCCAACATGGAAAGATGCATATTCCACAGTCTTTCTGCTGGTTATCAACACAGCCTCGGTCTTGTGGTCAGCTAGTTCTAGCCCTGCAGACTCTAGCCAATTCTTGATTCTGGCTACTGCTTCATCCGTAGCGGACTCTATCTCGTGGATATGTTTGGCCACAGTAACCACAGCGATATCGTCAGCAAAGCCTATAACCTTAACTCCTTGTGGCAGCGTTAATCGGAGAACCCCGTCGTACATTATGTTCCACAGGAGGGGTCCAAGAACCGACCCCTGTGGTACTCCCGCGGTAATGTTGTAGTACTTAACGCCATCGTCAGTATGGTACCTTAACTTCCTGTCGGTAAGGTAGTTTGCTACTATATTCAGCAGGTAGTACGGCGTTTCCATTCTGACCAAGGATCTCCTAATGCATGACCAGCTTGCCGAATTGAAGGCATTCTTAACATCAAGGGTCACAACCGCGCAATATTTCTTCGTCCCACCTCTCCATCTTTTTCCCCGTATTGCTTCAGCCGCTGTATCTACTACCGCCTTAATGGCATCGACGGTAGAACGCGATTTTCTGAATCCATACTGGTCATCTGATAAAGCTCCTTTATCCTCTGCCACCTCGAGTAGTCTGCAGTATATGATCCGTTCCAAGATTTTCCCCATTGTATCTAATAGGCATATTGGCCGGTATGAGGACGGCTCCTCTGGTGGTTTTTTCCCTTTTGGCAGTAAAACCAAGTGCTGGAGTTTCCACGACTTCGGGAATACACCTTCCTCAAGACACCGTTGCATCGTTGCAATAAAAAGCTCCGGTCATTTTCGAACGGCCGCTTTAACCGCCACATTCGGGATGCCATCGGGTCCGGGCGCTTTGTTGTCACCTATCTTCCTGCACGCTTCGCATAGTTCCTTCGGCGTGATTGCAGGGATGCGTTCCGAACTTGTGTCTCTTGTGGTGATGATCAAAGTTGACGGCCTATATGGAAATAAGTGCTCAACTATTGTCTTCAGCATTATTGGGCAGGATATTTGTGGGGACCTACTGCCCTTAAGCTTCTTCATCACCATCCTATATGCCATACCCCAGGGGTCTAGGTCTGCCCCATCGCAGAGTTGTTTAAAGCATCTTGCCTTGCTCTCTTTGATGGCCTTTTCGAGATCTCGCCTTGCTAGTCTGAAGATAGATAGCCTTTCTTGAAACTCTGGCCTTCCCCTGCATCGCTGGGATCTGCGTCTAGCCCGGTGGCACGCTGCTCTGAGCGTTTTAATTTCGTCGTTCCACAAGTAACACGGTGCCCCTCTTTTACTGGCAGATCTTCTAGGCATTGCTGCATCACACGCTGTGGTAATTGTTTGTGTCAATTGTTGTGACAGTGCCTCCGCTGTTTCGCTGCTGAATGCAAGTTCGGTATTCATCATTTCCTCGAACGTATCTTTGTCAAAGTGGGTGTCTTTCCACTTTGGCCCTGTTAGTTTGGGGGGCTGCCTGGGCTTGTCTTTGTTCAAGCTAAATATGATAGCCTGGTGATCGCTGTGCGTATATTCTTCGCTTACTTGCCATTTTGTTTTGCGCAGGAGTGAGTTACTCATGAAGGTGATATCTATGATAGACCCCTTGCCTGCTTTCCGAAATGTGTTTTTTGCACCATTGTTCGCCAGACTCACATCTAGTGTTGCGAATGCTGATAAGCCCTAGGTGTTAGGCTAGGGGGTGCGTAGCAACTATAGAAGTGGATGCCGTTTATCTTAGCGGTTACGAAGTATTCCGCTGGCCCACCGACTTTTTGCATGGCGTGGCTTCCACAGGTCCATATCGCTGTCTTCTTTGAGATATCGTCTATCCAGCTACAACCATCCAAAGATTTGTAGGGCTCACTAACTAGGGCAATATCAACTTTTTGTTCCCTTGTCATCTGCACCAGCAAGTCCTGCGCGGCCGCACAGTGGTTAAGGTTTATCTGGACGACCTTCATCATACTTTGTTCGTCAGGGCCTTCTTGAATACTGGACACTGGCCACTACCAGCCACGTGTCCAGCGTTATCAGGCTTGTCCTCCTTGCACCAGAAACAGAAATATACCTAAGGTTTTTCTTTTGTTTTTGTCAAAGAATTTTGGCCCTAGGCTTATGCTTTTAAAATGAATATGATTTTATGAAGGTGTTGCCGCTTGGGCTTTTTCTTGTAGAATATTTTTTCGGACTTGTTGCTGTATTTTGAGAATACTAAATTTGCAAAATTATTTTGTATTATTTGGATCCTGAAAATAGTACGTATTATTATTGCGTATTAGATTTCTGGCAATACAATTTTTTTAAAAATATTATTGCTTTTAAAAGTCAACGCAACGGTTTTTGAAGAAGGTTTTCCCAAAAATCATACTAAATTTAATATTGCAATATATTTTTTATGATTCCTTACTTAGGAACAAGAAATAATTTCCATTTTGTATCAATTATCTTTAATTTGTTCAATAGAATGTTGTTTCTAAATCAGTAGATGGTAACCCTATGCAGCAATTTGTGATGCATAGGTACAATGGTAACCCAAAAAAAGCTCTAAAGAGCAACGGCTCAGTCTCAGGGGCAAACATCTCCGTCGGGGGCTCAAAATACATTCAAAGTATCCGCCTGAAGTCCAAATCTCTTATCTTCTCTTTTCTTCTTTATCTCTACATATAATAAAACTGTAGAATAAAAAATGCCTGACCAAGCATCACGCAGAAACTACTAGCCGGCTTTTGATGAAACTTGGCATAGTGATTGCTTATGTTCTGGGTCGGGCTTTAGGGTACTTTTTAACCCGGAATATAACTTGGTTTTTACAAAATAGTCAAAAAAACCGCATATATGTAAGGAAAATTCTGTTTATACAGACATAGCTCAGTAATGGCTTATCGGATCGAAAAATAACAAAATAGGTGAATTTTGTAAAGTTTCCCCTGAATCATTTAGGGTGTAAAACATCCCCCTGCGTTGACCTGAAGCTGAGCTATGTTCAAAACCATTATTCAAAACATCGCCCACAATTTTCCTTCAGTGGATATCACTGACAATAGTCATGCGGCAGTGAGTATCGTTGCAGTAGTGTGTGTGTGATTATTATTTGTGATCATAACTTCTGCACTTCAATGGGCAGTCGTCTCTTTTCAGCGCACATATTCAGTTTGAACACATTTTCGGGTGTTGTTCATTGCTATAAGTTTGGAAATGGGCTGGTGGGATTCATGTGTCAAGTTGTTTCATTCGCGTTGCATCCTTTTCGGCGACATTTGCGATGGGTAAGAGGGGAAAAACAGAACTTTGCGTGAATCATTTTTTTGTAGACTTTTTAGCAGGAATTTAAATTTTGTTTTTTTTGTCTTTATTTTGTAGTTTGATGTAGTCGCTAGAAAAAGTGTCTCCAATTCGCCAAAAATAACCTCTAAATGGCCTTTGATGGTGGATCTATTCCCTGTATCAACCTGCATCCCTGTAAGGGACATAGACCGCATGCAGAAATTTTCTCTTAACAAATTTAAGAATACCTACCTGTAATCGTCCAATTTTGACGAGGTTCATGCTCCACAAAGGTCCTCTAGTGGAAATTTAAACTCTATTTGGCTAGTGAGCTTCTTAGTTCATTTAAAGCCCTGGAAATAATTGCAGAGCACGGTAAGAAGAACTCTTCAAACATATTTTGAGAAATTTCATTCTGTGCAGATGAAGCAATAATTTGTCGGGCTTTGTTGCAGGTGCAGTGCATACCTTACCTTGCAATTATAATGGACTTATGGAGGATTTTATCAGTTCTGAGTATTTTTTCTTTTTTTGGCTACCATCATCAACACGTCATGTATTCAAAAATTCCCTCTCCCTATATACTGCTGACTTCACATCCATCGACTTCAATGGTGAAAATAATGTTAACATTTTAAAGCAGACAATGGAATGGACCGCCTGATGCGTGAGTAAAACGTAAAAGTTATGGGATTGCCACAAATACGATGTGTATAAAAAGTGTTTCAGCGCAAACAAGAGAACGATGCACAATGTGGCAGCACATTCAAGAGTAGCCAACCTTTGGCTTTTCGTGTCTCCCATTAAAAGTTTGCCAATTTAAATAAATTTTCCAGTAATGCATTCAAATTCACAAATCTACTTAGTTAATAACCACGCACTCATCAAAGCTGAACCACATACACGGGCGCATATGAACTGAAGGAGGAAGCTGTTCGAACTTGTTTTACGCCTTATGGCCATAACGAAAGTATATAGTTGGTGGAATGCGATTAAAGTGTTTTTAACGATTCTCTTTTATCACATCAGATGACAGTGCGTTACGGTTATGTTGAAAGATAAACTTTTAACGAATCCACAGGATGAATGATAAAAATGCGTCGAGCTGAAACCTCTTTTGGTACTCGGGGTAGCATAGAACGTCAGTGATTTAATGGTAAATTCAATAAACTATACGCCAGCGGATTGGAATTGGTATAGATGTCAGTTAGTTAGGTATAACGAGCAAGTACTTTTCCTAACGTCATTATATGTCCTTAGTGGGTTTTTGAAAAACACATAAATATTGATGTTGACTATTGGGGCTTCAAAATCGGTCTTTAAGCAGCTCTTCCCTTTGTTTACAGCAGGAAATTATAGGCAATCAAATAAAGTATGCACTAAATTTGTTTGAGCGACCTTAACGATGGGGAACAAAAGAAAACCTAATCTAAAGGTTTACAAATTTTGATGGCTTTGTCTACCGATTCGTGCTCCCCCACATCAAACACCCAACACTCAAGGAAAAACCATCAAAAACCCTAAAATGCTAATAGCATTGTTCGCCCTACCTTATTGGGATGAAATATTCACCAAACCAAAGGTCTAGACTTGAGAAAAATAAGGATAATATTTATTTTTACTGTTTACTCGTATGTGCCTGCATTTGACACAAACCTAAGTCATACCGTGCCGAAGGAAGAACCAAATGAAAATTAATTAACCACGTAATGTACTTTGAAAAAGCTTTCCTGCTGATGAATAAGTTTACACGTATCAGGCTTAGATGTGGGCACATCATACACAACTGGCTAACGAGCTGGTTAAACTCCCAGTGATTGGGATTGGCATATTTTCCATGTGAAGTCGAAGGTAGGCATGACTTACTTTAAAATTGTTGAAAATAAATGTCCTTGCATATGAAGGCATCTGTTTAAATCATCATTATGCCTAGGGATTAAACACGCAAAGTGGCGGAATTTTTCGCATGTGATTTGAGATATGATAATTAATCCCTTCTGAGAAATAAATGATTGGAAATATGCAGTGCGTTGCACATTGCTTAGAAATAATGACCATTACAACTTGTTTTAGGTAGGGTGCGTTTTTTTTGTGACCAATACGCCCTTGTTTGTTAAACGCCATCTTTGACTTGTCTTACAGCCCAAGCGAGTTTCGGTTATCAAGTTTACCGAAAGGTGGTGTGCATTGGTTGTATATCTTTCAATGAATAAGGTTAACAAATAATAACAACAAAGTAGAACCTAAACGGATCGATTCAATAGAGCATAGGAAAGCGAATATTTTTCTGTGCGCTTGCTTTGGCAGATTTGATGTGAATGTTCGATCTTATATAAGTCGACTTGCTCGTCTCTGTATTGTATTTGAGACTGGCAATATACTAGACCTAGCCTAACATAATCTGTGCTTTATGGAGAAGGAGTAGTTACTTCCAACTGAAGTACTTATAAAAACTTAAACCACAGAACACTGATCTTTTCCCCACTTCAAGATTACGTGCAGCTCCTCTGCCTCTCCTTATTGAAATAGCTAGACTTGCAAGCAACTTGGACTACCTGCTGGTCACAGGGACACTACCGACTTCAATTTGAATCGATCCATCCGCAGAGTTATTGCGAAAATCATTAAAAGCTAAGATGCTGACTGCCTTATAGTAGGGCTCTATATCAGGTCCGTTCAAAAGGCTTGTGATGGACAAGGTCTTCGTGGTCTTTGAAAAATTTTATTATCAAGCTCTTGGATAGCATGAAAAATAAGTTTTTAGGACTAAAGTTTCGTTGCAGGAATTTTCCTCCTTTTCCACGATTTGATACGATATTTTTAAGTCGCCTTCTGAGAGGCCGAAATATTGAGCAACTTGCATTGTATGTGTGCAAGTTTCGGTGAACATTTTTTAAGTATATATTTAAGCTGAAATTAAGTCAGGTTACTTTTTATAATCAAGCTCTTTGAGCTTGCGTCGAAAAGCTCGTATTTGGCTTTATTGTAAAAAAAATTTGATGCAATATTAAGTTATGTAAGGTTTATGGTCTGGCGAAGAATACTCCGAGCCACATTCAGGCCACTACATTCCAGAGTTTCGAGGTGGTCGCAGAATCAACTATGCTGTTTGCAGCGCAGGTATGGGGCCGGTTTGGCTAAGTGCAAAAAGTACTGAGGTTTTACATCAAAAGGATATTTCGTTTCCCACTCAACAACCCAAACTATGTCATAATACTGAAGACACTTAAACTGTAAGTAGACTACATTTTGAAAGTCCTCAATATGCCTTTGGAAATATTACCAAGGCAAGTGACCTTGGAAGCACTATGATGCAAGAACAGTTGGTACAGTAAATGGAACGACCTTGCGCACACGTGTGGAATAAGACTGGACTTGGGTGAAGCAAACGTGGGATCACGGAAGGCAAAGCTGTATCAGTGGATTGCAGCGATAGATCTTAACTTCAGACACCAATCGGAAAGAGAAGCATCGGAGATCAAATTAGCGATGAAGAAATCCTAAATAAGCTCAACGAACTGAAAATGGGGTTCGATATCCCGCTTTTTATAATCCCGATTCTTAAAATCTCGCTATTAAAATCCCGATTTTTATAATCCCGCTTTTTAAAATCCCGCCTCTTATAATCCCGTTTCTTATTATCCCGCTTATCGCGGCGATTTTTTAAAATAAAGCAACTACTTTTGATTGTAAAAGCGAGATAAAAATAACTTTAAAATAAATTAAGCAATGAGTTCTTTTTTAAAATGCATTTTATTTTAACATTTATCATTTTTAGAGGAAGTAACAAAATAAGAAATAAATAATATCAAAATAAGTTTTTAAGTAATAAATATGACAATCTTCAATAATTAAAAAAAAAATTTAAATAATGTTATATGCAGTAAAAACTAAAAATATTCGGATGCATTTTCTTTCTGGTCGAGTATTTTTAATATTTTTAAATATATAATTAAATTTTAAATTAAAAATTATAATAAAAAAGCGCATATAACCAACATCTATTTCTTTGATAACAATGTTTTGTAAAAAAAACGGGATTAGCGGGATTTGGCGGGATTTTAAAAAGCGGGATTATAATAGATCGGGATTTTGAACAGGCGGGATTTTAGCAGACGGGATTTTAAATTTTTTTTTTCGGGATTTTTGAAAAGCTGGATTCCGATACGCTCCCTCTCTGGCCCTATTATCTGTGCAAACTAAGGAATCTTATGCTTGAAAGGTGTTAAGTAAAATTAAAAAAAAAAATTTGTGAGCGTAAATTTGTGTGCATGACCTCAGATCTGCTCCAACCAAAAACTGCGCCACTTATTATTATTATTCAATGCAAAAATGTATCATCTATATAGCTGACCATAGGAATTATAATTAGAAGACAAAACACTTTCATTGTACTTAACACCTACCCTACATACCCATAAATATTTACGCAGACTTTTGAAACATACGTGAAATGTGTGTAGCTACATTCTATAAGCTAGATTGAAATCCTATTTATTTTACACATAAACCTCTGTAATCTCCCCTTGAAACAAAAAGAACAAAAAAAATATTAGCATTATTCAAACAACGATGATTCCCTTTCCTATCCCGCCTTCCACCCCTCTACATGTTACATTGTAACTCCATTCGAGTAGAACACAGTATCTATCAGCAATTAAAAGTCCTCTCAATCTAATTCCCCTTATCGATGTCCTTATCGCTGTATGACAGCCATTGCCGAGTGCTTACCCATGCCACGCTATGCAATAAATACGTGCACACATATATGTCTCTTACATAGTTTCTCTCTATTCTATGACACAAAACGAATTTATCAGCATTCCTATCTCTGTTAATACTTTTTCAGCACATGTGTGACCTACAAGGCGGGCATATATAATTTATTGGGCGTAGATAAAATGCATATTGATTTATTAAAAGTATCAAATCAGACAATCTCCGATTTTGTGCGAGTGTAACCTCCAGAAGTATGAACAAAAATTAAATAAATTCTATCTACCCGTATCCATAGTTGGGAGGGACTTTTCAGTAATTTCAATAAGAGTATATGTTCCACGTACCCCTGCCACTATATGTGACAAACTGTGTATACCTACTCGTACTACGCCGAAGGGGTGTCGCAAAATCTGTCGAACAGCACTTTGATACACCTTCCTTTGAAATCCCGACACAATTCAGTCATAATTTTCTGTGTGCCTCTACAGTTCGCACATTTTCCACGAAACGAGTTTCCCATGTTCCCTGAAAGTTGGAAGTTTTACCGCACAGATTCAGGAATTATGCCTCAAGTTTTAAAACGCACCAACTGCAAGTGCAGCTAATTGCTTTTGCTGTTTTACATTTTGTTTTATGTATTAAATTTAAAGTAGCCCGCAGTTTCCTTGTTCCGCTGTTTTTTTTTTTATATATATTTTCTGCTTATTTCATTTCGTATCGGGAAGAAGTTTTAAACGATTTCCCATCGGAGCATCCGAGTTAATGTTGCGGAAATTGTTCACTTCCCCCGCATATAATGATTGCCTTGTTGCCGGTCGGTGGAAAGGAGGGGCCACACTCTATTTACTTTTAAAATGACTATCGAAGTTTAAAGGGAGTTAAATAGAAATTCTTTGTTGAATTGAAGGGGCTGTTTGTTTGTTAAACAAACACGTTGGTTGAAGTGATTTAATTTGATTTTAATTGACGATTTGTATTTGTAGGCGGAATTTATGCGGAACAGTGTTTATTGGTCGGGCAAGAAACTTCGCACCAGAGTAAGAGAGTGTTTTCGGCAATTGTTTTGACGTTGTGCATGGCAACTGCAGGTCCAAAGGTATTGCCGCCGTATATTTCACCGAGAATATTTCCTACCAGCAAATTATTATAAAATTCGTACAGCCGTACAGATAACTGTGAATTTTCGTACTATTTGCTGACGCAAGTGAAGAATCAATTGAATGGTTGTAGCAGAACATATAACACATTTTTAGGAAGCTATGCTATAATCAGCTGCGCAAAAAATCGGTAGTCCAGAGGATATCTGAGTAACCAATAGAAACATTAGAGTCCACATCTGTGTAAAAGCCAGGGGTTCCCAATATCTGCTGGATCACTTTGAAGGAGACCCACGAGAACAGATTTCTTTAACGTAAGCGCAGAACGAACACGCTGCACGGGAATGTTCTCTTAAAAAATATTCGTCTTACCGAATACCATCAGCCTGGCGAAAATTGGTAGAAAAAACACAAGGAGCTAAGGAATCTTTCAGATAAATAAAAGCAACAAATAATATTCAATGTGGAAAAGGACGAGTTCAGACAGTGTCCAAGGTCGAAGGTGAAAAAACAGAAATTGCGATTTAAAAGCGCTCACGGCATTGACCAGAAACTATCAGCTATTATCGTTCGACGACGAAAAAGGCACACTTCTAAGGGGCGACCCTCATATAGCTAAAGATGCATTGCAGTCGAACCTGCTACACCCAGAAAGAAGACGATCGCCATTTCAGAAAAGTTGGAGCATGCAAACCGAAACACTTTGGATAGTGCACGCGTCGCGTTGGTCGCGTAGAAAAATATTTCGACGGTAGGGTATATAAAGTGAGTTCGAAAATTTCAGAAAATCAGAAGACAGTTGCAAGTTCAACTCAGTCAACGTTGACGAGAGATAAATTGGACAATTATTGTCCCTGCATGCCAAGTACCTACTTGTGAGTGAAATTTTGTTATTTGAGTTTCCAGTTACAATACCTGGAAGTCATATCCACTGAAATCCCACGGCGAAATTCAACACTTTATAACTCCCATTCGCTACTGCAATTTAGACTATCGACGTATTTGAAGAATATCTTTTCCTAGGGTTATAAAAATAAACAAATAAATAAATAAATATTTTGGCGCGACAGGTCTGTGGGACCCAAGGCCTAGCTTCTCACAACCATTCGCTTTGTGTGGGTTTTCAATTTTTGGGACGAATGAAAGGGATCTACAATTTTACGCCGAATCCAAACGGCTAATTGAGAAGCTCTTTCATGACAGTTTTACTCTCGGATGTTTATCAGACGTTCGCGAGAGGTGGCGCAGTGAAAAAAAAACCTTAAAATGTAATTTGGCCCTTTCAGGATACGAACCTGGGATACCTCGCTTAGTAGCCCAACACACTACCACTAAGCCACTGCGCCGGGTTATTGGTATCTTCAATTTTTGAATTACGGACAGCATCTCTATTATAAGGCGTTCAACCTAACCTTACCTAAGGAATTCGAATGAATTTAATGTGTCGTTTAATGGTACGTATACAATGGAGTGGTCCCCTTTGCCGAGTGTTCGTACTGCGCTAATAAATTTAATACGTCTCAAAATGTTACGTATACGCCTCCAGAGACAACTTATATTTGATTTGTTCTCAATTATGATACACGGCCGCAGCTGGTTAAAAAGTTGACTTCAAAATCATACTTAAAAATCAATAGCATTTATAAAATAAAAAAAATATATAAGTAAAATAAAACACCTTTTTTTTTAAGGGTGTCGTATGACGCTGGTTGCTTAGTTTTTATTGTCTCGGCAAGAGGTCTCCTCCCAAAACAGCTATAAATTAAATTGCAGCGCCACTCCAATAGTATAAAGCCACCATAAACAAATTGCTGGCCACAATTTTTAAACAAATAAGTCGAAATCACTCAAAACTCCTGATCAAGTACGAAAACCAACAACCGTTTCGATTTAAGTCTATAAATGTAATCAGATATTTATCCCTCCAGCTCGTAAAAACGCAAATAAGGATTTCTTTTTCCCGGATGTTTCTAGACTTGTTTGGCGGTTTATAGGTATATAAACAGTATACACTACTACACTTTATACTCTTTTTATGCAAGGTAAGTTCCTTTTGAGTAAATATGAATAAGCTGGGCCAATGCAGAAAGTACGAAATTATAAAATCTTCCTATTTACCATGGCAAGGGTCAGGAGAAGTTACTGTAGATGGCTGCAATTTGTATAGATTTATTTTAAAACTAAGTCTTCTTGGCACAAATTTGTATGGGTACATACCTTCCTTCCATGCTTGGTATCAAATGCACCCTTCGAATCAATGTATATGTTTTGGATTTCACTTGCCTCTTACAGAAACTCGTATTTTAAGAGAAGCTCATAATATCCTCGGGTTAATGTATCTTTTGGATGCGATTCAATTTAATATTTACCAAGTCATGTCAGTGCGGCATATTCCACAGTACCTGATCAGATGTGCTGCTCATGATAGACCATATTGCTTTGCCTAGTGAAAGTTGGTAAACGATTTTGTCTGAACGTTTATGAATGTTTCAAAGTCAGAAAATTAATATTGGACATATGTAATGGTATGATTAAGGAATTTTGAAAGGGGATCAATCACTTTGTCTTGCAACTAATATACACTGTCAGTGATTAAAAGTTCACCATGGATTTTCGTAGTTAACAGAGTGAAATTCAAATTTCGCATTGCCTAATGCATCGTGGATATACGATATTTGCACGGAATTCTGGCAATAGATAAAAAAAAAACCAGAAGAAGCATGACGATCATTTTTGGTATACTGAATAACTAGAAGGGTGCAAATAACTATCCCCACTTGTTGAAAGTAGGTACTCTGGGTTCTGGGACAGATTTTATATCGAGCACATTTCAAATGTTTGTCCATGATTGCTTAAATGATATCGGAGCTTCAATTTATTCATATAAATTAATAGAGAACTACTAAGAAAGAACTTCCCTCCGAAGGACTATCATTCTTACATGTAATAAAATTGTTTTCTTTGGATTTGTTAAGGTATCGCGTTTAAACTTCCCACCCAATCCATATGAACTTCTCAGGCGCGGCTTAATGGAGCAACATTTAGTTTTCAATTTATAAGAATCGCCAGACTCGTTCAAACGATATATTAGGTTGAGGACGATTTTATATTCAGCATAAGTGGTCCCTTTATGATGAGATCTGTAAGTGCAACGGTCGTAACGTATTAAAAAAATAAAAAAACATTGACACAAATACCAAACCGATTTTTTAAAGTTTTTTTTAAATATTCCTGGATGTTTTAATACACATAATTTAGACCAAGGTTAGGAACGAAATGATAGGTTGACATTTTATAGCCTTGTTCATTTAAAGTTTGGTCAAGTTAGGGTCAAAGGGTCGTGCCACTTTTATTGCAAAATTACATTGAAAGCGGTATTTCTCGAGACTTATGGGAGCTAATATTTTAGAATTTAAAGCTTTGATAAATAAAGCACTTTTAAAAAAATGTAGGATGGAAAAACGGGGAGTTTCACTACAAAAAATTTGTTTTTTAAAATTTTTAAACAACTTTTTTGACAGCTTAAGCCTTAAAGTTTGGTGAATGAACCCATATTGTCTGCTGCAGTCATTCTACAATAAGGAGCCTTACAGCTACCATAAAAGATGTGATTTCTCAGAGCTAAAGTTGTAAAATTAAACAAATGCTGGATTTAATACGAAAATTAAAGTAGGGACAGTCAAAGCTGAATAAAACTGTCACAAGTGCTTATTGATTTTTTATTTCATACATATTGTTGATATTTTATTTCAATTTGCGGAATATGTATTACGCGGAAACATCCTTTTAAAAAAAGGTATCATGTTCAATCAGAAATTTTCCGTAGTTTTCAGAGTTGGGTGGGTACCTTTGATCTTAACTCACTCCTGGTCATCAAGAGTGCAGTTGTTCTAATTCCATTCTGCAAACTCTACCGCAAATTGCTTTGCTGGGATAAATATTCAAAACATATTAATGCTCACTTTATCTTCTTTATATATATAATTCTACTGTACGTGTGTATGTCACTGAACTCCTCCTAAACGGCTGGACCGAATTGAATAAATTTTTTTGTATGCATTTGGGTGGCGCCCTGGATTGTTTAGAAGCCGATTGGTCAACATTGGACAAAGGGGCGTGGTACCGCCCATACAAAAATTACATTCAAAGTCTTATATCTTGAAAACCACCGAATCGATCGAGTTCAAATTCACACATAATCTTAGGTATTGGCCCAGGAGTATTCCTTTGAAGATTGGTCAATATTGGACAAAGGGGCGTGGAACCGCCCATACAAAAAATACATTCAAAATCTTATATCTCGAAAACCACCGAATCGATCGAGTTCAAATTTACACATAATCTTAGGTATTGGCCCAGGAGTATTCCTGTGAAGATTGGTCAAAATTGGACAAATATGTATTTCGAAAGCAACCGAATCGTGACTGCGAGTTATTAAGTAAAATACAAAATTGATATATTTATTTGGAATATATAAGACAAAAAAAGTTGTAACAATATCACACTCCACTGTTCATACGGAGCATACAAACACAGTGCCCCAAAAAACGATGTATTATTAAAAAAAATTGTAAAAAAACGCCTTTTTGTACGGAGCCTTTTGATATATACGGTGTCGCATTTCAGTGAATATTCAGTGTGACAACAGCGTTTGCAAGTGTATCGCGCATTGACACGTGTATCACTTCTTCACCTTGCGTTTGAATATGATTCGGACATCGACTATTCGTCACATTCACAAATTGTAATCGGTGCTATGAACAAATAATGGCAACACTGTCATGCACTCAAATACAAAGGTGAATCGGCCGGTTTCTGCTGCGCGTCTGGAAAATTTGTATTGCCACCATTGAACTCGCCGCCAGAACCATTGAAAGCACTATTGGCTGGAGGAGCCTGGAGCTACATCACAATAAAATTCGCAAATTCAGTTCATGCTTTTAAATGACATCATTTGGAGCAACAAAAATCGTTCAGAATGCGGATGGTCGCAATTTTGAATCAACGTTTAAAATTCAGGGCCAAGTGTATCATCAAATTGGTTCTTTAATGCCGATGCCTAATACCGATTCAAAATTTCTCCAAATTTACTTCATGGGTGATGAGGAACAGCAAATAAACGCACGCTGCCAGTACAATCATATCGAGCAGATGGAAGAGCGACGAATTGTGGGTATTTTAGAACCGTTTTTTTTTATGTAAAAATGCGAAAATATTATCTGGGATGAATGCACAATGGCACACAAGCATTCACTTGAAGCTCTCGATAGAATGATGAAAGATTTAAATAATAGCACCAGGCTTTTCGGTGGTGTTTTACTGCTGCTGTCCGGTGATTTTAGAGAGACATTGCCGGTCATTCCACGCGCTACATATGCGGACGAAATTAACGCATGTATAAAACAATCATCTATGGCGAAATGTCTGTACATTACGTCTTAACACAAATGTAAGAGTTCAACTACAAAACGATCCATTGGCACTATCATTCTCCGAGCCATTGCTCAACATTGGAAATGGAGCAATACCATTGCATGGAGACACACAATGCATCAAATTGCCGGATAACTTCTGCAATATGGTAAATACGAAAGATGCTTTGATTGAAAGCATATTTCCCGATTTACAAGCTAATTATATTAATCATACGTGGCTTCAAAAAGCATGCAGGACAACGTCTGTCGGGTCCGCTAGTTCTTTATAAATCAATACAAATATGGTTGCCTCTAAAAGAAAGAAATCCTGCCCAAATGATCAACTTGACCAATATTCGATTGCTTTCCCTCCCGCAGTGAATTTATCTCAAAACCATTTTAAGACATTTCCTATTAACCGAAACAATTTTTTTTTATCGACACAACTTGGCCGATAAATCTATTTTATATCAATTCACTGAAAATTGCCGGAATTTGAAGATTGCACCCCAACCGGAGTTCCCTTTATCTGCTGAATAAACGCCATTTGTTCGGGTACGAGTACCCACTCAACCGCACGACCAACACCCTTACTGTCATTATTTTGAACTCATTAAGGATGTCTTTTACCTACAAAGCGACAGAAACAAAACGTCAACAAGTAGAACCTCCTTCGAATACCAATTGTCCCATCGTTGTGTATACGTACGACAAGCTTTCCTCTCGTCGTCCCCTGAAAGGAGGCCAACCCGATAGCAAATAACTTCAACAGGTGACAGTCAGCTAATGTGAGTTGATGGAGAGGCACAAAACAAGAGGAGCAAGTAAACAAGTTGATGAAATGTCTTCTATCGACAGGATGATTGCTGTTTGTTAGACAATGACTGCCACAGTCTTGAGCGAGCAACATCCAATGGCAGTTCACTGTGCTTGAAGTGCAATCTCAACATTTTGTCAGTCAATCAGCCAGAGTGGGTAAACTGTGTCGTGGAATGTATTACTTGTTGCGATGACTACCACGAATAAGAAAAGAATTGAAAACAACAGCAGCAGTCAGTCCCACGGATGTACAAACGTACATACACCTCGTGACTAGGGAAGTGATTTAATTCTTCCACTGGTAATGCTCTGGGGCCAAAGTGTGAGCTGGGTGTTCCTTGGCATGATAGAAACCTTCCTGCCAAATGAAACTGACAAAGTTAATAAAGGAATTCTCGGATTCGCCTCACTCGGTCTTTGTCGTTCCCAGGGGTTACCAACAGACTGTGCAGCGGTAAATCCAACAGTTGTTGGCAAACTTCTCAACCCGTCTATGTGTGCGGCTTTGCATAGTTCTTCACCCCCACCCCCCTCCCCGTCAACGCTACATTCACCTGCATGCATATGCATAGTATGCGCTTGGTATTTACTTTTGTAAATGCGGTTTAGGTTGACTTTTCATGGTTACACCATAGTATAGAACTCCCTACAAATAGGGCGGTGGACCAGCTGTAAAGACGAAGACCCTTTCCTGGGGTTGGCAATTCATATGGTGTGTAGTAGGTATATGTTGGGGCGGCAGCCACCTGTTGTGAATAAAATCAACTGACAACTTTTGCTCGACACATTGTCTCACAATCGTGATGTCAGTCGCCCGAGGACTGGCTCGACATTGGGGGTCCGTATTTGCTATACCGATGTGCATATGGATGGAGTAGATACGATTGCGAAACGAGTTCGGCTCCGGCGGAGGGTGGGTATGCCTTTGTGTGGGTTTAGGTGAAACGATTGGCTTAGTCTGCATATTGAATTTCTATTTTTGGAATGCGAGGGTAAAAGGCGTTTGCACCACACTACCGGAAAATGATTATGCTCTTGTATTGTCGGAGCGAGGGTTACACACACCCATGCACAGAGTCACACTCAATATTTTTTATTGTATCCTTGCCTTGTACATGTACCTATACATTGTACAAGCTCTAAGTTGGCGGAATGGGGGTGGAATTCTCTTGTGCTTGCTTATTTGTTGCCGCGCAAAGTGATGTCTTAACGCATCATTGGATGTGGAATTGCTACATTGCACGAGGAACGAGGTTTGGGCAGGATAAAAATCGTAGATGGTGGCAAATTTGAAACATTTTCCAAATGTTGTTGATGATGATGCTGACTTATGAGCTGTTGTATGAATCCGCTTCCGTTTTGGTTGAATAAGTTTTTTTTTGTGGATTCCTCCTTTTTGTGTAGCTTCAGGTGTATATAGTACATAATGCGGGTGTAAATGCCCTTAATCAAATTTACATACGATTATCCTTATTGCGTTTTTGTCGAAGTTCGCTACAGAAAAATATAAGAACAAAAATCGTAAGGTTGACGGGATTTGTGGAGAATTTAATGGAATTTGGTGTTTTCTCATAAAATCGATTTTTAAAGACGAAGCTGGTAATATATTTTGGCTGTGACTGAATGCCTGATTGATTAAGGGTATAGATGCTAGAGATGGCAGGTAAGGAACTGGTAGCTATATGATTTGGAGCGATAAGTGGAAAAGGTTGAAGGGATGATTCCCAATTTAACTTGCTTATACGCATGGTAAGTAGCTCAAGTAGCTCTGATGCCACTTATCATCTATGGAAGACCGGGAAATTGCAGAATATTGAGGGCCATAATGCTTTAAGTACCCACTGTTTAAATTTCCTTTTAATTGCATTCTTACGTTCATGTGAAGGACTAAAATACCACGGATAATCCAACTTTGCTAAAAATTCTGCAAATAAATAAGATGTCAA
Source organism: Cheilosia pagana (assembly GCA_936431705.1). NCBI lineage: Eukaryota > Metazoa > Arthropoda > Insecta > Diptera > Syrphidae > Cheilosia > Cheilosia pagana. Next base: position 27,304,548 of record OW386168.1, on the reverse strand, counting down.
TTAAAAGAAACATTAAAGAAGCTAAAGGCAAAGTTTCAAAATCGCATAGTTTCACGAAGCGCTGGTAATTGCCGATCATTTGGAAAACAGTGGAGCGATTGATTTCAACTTAAGTTTTCGGTCCTCGCCACTGTCATCCAAACTCACAATAAATGCAAAGTGATTTATTTAAAGCCTGGACCCAGCTTCTTATACAACCGTTCGTTTTGCGTGAATTTTTTATTTTTGGGACGAATGGAAGGAACCTACAGTTTTACGAAAGTTGTACTCTCGAATATTTGTCAGAAGTTCGCAAGTGGTGGAGCTTAGCATTTCATTTTATCAATTCACTAAAGGAGTAGTGATTCACAGGTTCCGGAAAAGGGACTTCGTCTAAGGTAGATTTTTCGTATTAACTTTCTCGCATTACGTAGTAAGAGAAAGGTATTGTATTCGGACAAAAAATCGATCTCGAGATTTTTATGAAATCTGACCTTACGATGATAAAGGAACTCGAAAAGGTGGGTCTCGCAATGGTGTCCGTCTGTCCGTCTTTCCTGAGCTCTACAGCGCAAACGGTTGGACGGATTTCTTTCAAAGTTCGCATTTGGAGTTTGTGGGCACACAGTTCGGGGCCACTTTTTTTTGCACGTTAAGAGTTACCGTTGTAACGGTATTAAGCTATTTTGAGTTTTTTGAAAACGCCTCTAACGATTTCAACCAAAATTGATATTTGGGCTAAAGTAGGTGTGTTTAACATGGCTGCATACCCAGTTTTTGGCTAAAAAGTCGAATAACGGTACTTTTGAAAAGTGGCCTTATCTCGAAAATGGTCAATACGACTGTAACAAAAACTCATTTTTAAGGTAATATGGCCATTCCCAACACGATAGCAAACTCAGTTTTTCGATAAATTGTTTTTATTGGATTTTTGAAAAAAATCATATTTTGAGAATTTTGGTTTTCTTTGGTTTACCTACAAACCAGAGGGGGTTTCTCTCTCTCTCTCTCTTACAAACCCTACTTCGAGTCACCACCTAACAGCACCACAAATTTAAAACATCTTGTTTTTTAACCTATAAACAACAATAAAATAAAAATAAACCAACCAAACTGATGATATGAACGAGAAAGTTTCGTGCGATCCAGTCGTGCACTTTATTTTTTTTTTCGGGCAACGTCCTGCCCGAATGGGTTTTCTTCCTAAAAATGTTTTTAAATATTATTTATCAGCATTTTATATAAGCTTTTTTTTGAATTTGTTCATATTTGGGATTCTATTTTCCAATCTTATACATTCTGGTCGGTAATAGCCTATGAAGATGACGTTGCTATTGCTGTCTCAGGGAAACACCTTAATACGCTTAGGGATCTGATGCAAAACGCGCTCTCTAAGCTCTTCAAATGGACTTCAAAATGCGGTCTGGGATTAAATCCCCAGAAAACGTAACTAGTCCTTTTTACAAGGATATACAAAATTCCCTACTTTGCTCCTCCAAAACTAAATAGCATCTCCTTAGTGATAACTGATAAGGCCAAGTATCTACTTAGGCCTCATTCTGGATAGAAAGTTGAGCTGGCAACAAAACATTTCGGAGAGAGTTAGAAAAGCCACTACGGCTCTGTACTGCTGTAAAAAAGCTATAGGAAGTAAATAGGGACGATCAAGGGGGCCCTGTCGTGGTTGCGGTACATTGTAATATCTGCAAGGGACATCACTATTTTTACCGACAGTCAAGCCGTGATTAAATCCTTGGAATCAGTCACCTTTAACTCCAAGACTGCCCTCGATTGCCGCCTATCTCTCAACGAGATGGCGGAACAATTAAAAATTCACCTTATTTGGGTGCCGGGCCATAGGGACATTCCAGGCAACTGTACGGCCGTAGAATTCGCCAGACTTGGTACAACTGTCTCGATTCTACCGGAAAAGGAGAACCTCTGCATGTCCCTCGCTACTTGCAAACTCCTAATCAACCAAACGCGATAAACGCTACTAACCGCAGGTGGGCAAACTGCACCACTTGCTCTATCACGAAACAAATTTGGCCCAGGCTGGATCTCAAGCGCTCCAACACTCTTATAAGATTAAAGAGATCCGATATAAGCACACTAGTAGGTGTGATCACGGGGCACTGCATAATAGGCAGACATGCCCTTAGGCTGGATCTTCCCGCTAATGACTTCTGCAGAAGTTGCATGGATGAGGAGGAGGAAGAGTCCATTCTTCACCTCCTATGCACCTGTCCTGCTCTTTCAACTCGAAGAAGATTACATCTCGGAGAGTACTTCTTTGATAATCTTGGTGAACTCGATATTATTAATATCAATCGCCTCCGTCGCTTTACTTTGAGCTCCTGTTGGTTCAACGGGTAGTTTGAGATCATTAGATCCTGTGGTGTCACAATGGGCCAATTCTGGCCTAAGTGTGGCTGCACTTGGGTGTAGCCTGCCACTATAACCTAACCTAACCTATACATTCTGGTCGAACTCATAAAGTTTTGCTTGCTTTCCGGTCAAACGCATATGGTAGGTGCGTTTTCGTATGAAATGAAATTTTTTTTAAAAATTAACAAACCAAGCGGGAACTGATCTATACCTTAAAACTGGTATTGAAATATTGTAGTCTTGTTTGGTGTTCGAACTACGAATCTGGAATTCCAAAAATCAAAGCATTCTAAAGCAATTTATTCTTTTTTGCACTACGTGAATCAACTCCTCCCAGATTCTCCGCTCTATAAATATCAATACTACGCAGAGGGCAACAAGTAATCTAATTTTGTATATCATGAACTGAGAAAGCAGTGGCTCCATCAAACAATGTAATAGTAGTATACAAAGTAATGGAAAAAACAGAGGTGGCAGTGGTGTAGTGGGTAGAGTCATTGCTTGTGACCCGGTCGGCGCAGGTTCGAGCCCCACCGGGGGACAGCAGTACTCGCCACCCAAACATATAAGAGAAACGAATAATATCAGAGTTTCTCCCCCACTACACCAAAAAAAGGGGTTTCTGCTTGGAGTACAATGGACGGGTATTCTGGTCTGAGTGCTCCAGGATTTGGAATCCCCTTTAAAAAAAAAAAAAAATAAAATAAAAAAATTGCAACCTCTCTTTAAGTCAATCTTAAAAAAAAATTACTAACAATTATTGACTTAAATCTTTCTGTAGTTTAAAAATTGCATAAAAAAATAAAACATCCTAAAGTCCTAAAGATTTCAAAAAACATCCCGACATGGTCGAACGAAATTTCATCACTGAGATTTTAATTTTACTCCATTAGAATCTCTTAGGGTCTTTTAAAGGAGGCAAACACTAACTGCGGTGAATTTACTTTAAACGGAGAATTAATATTCTATGTAACTACTGATGAAAACGTTTGATCCCAAGGGGTCACCGCCCCTCACAATTTCAGAAACCATATATTAAGAGGGACTTTCTCGCTTCAACCACTTTTTAGTTAAATACAGTGATATGGTGTTAAAAGAATCGTAGGCAAAACCAAGTCCCATTCGGTATTGTACATTCAAGTTGATCTGATCTACTGGCTGTAACCATAGCTTTCAAACAGCCTGCAATGATGGCAATACCTCCCGCAAATATTATCGATATTTGCCTTAACAATTTGCAGTTTCCCACAGTGTGGCATTTATGAACATCAAGGGCAGAAAACAGATCTATGCTCATTTATCTAAGTTATATAAGCTCCTGTAGGTCCTGTCAAAATATTTGGCTTTTACGTTGTATAAATAAACTCAACTCGAAACCTCTGGACTTAAATTTCACAAAGAGTTCATTCCTTTCATCTGGTCGTATGTGTCCCAAGATTAAATAGTAAATTGAGTGCAGTAATTTATCAACAAATGCGTACGAGTGTCTTCTCAAAATACTGCCCACCATAAAATCAACAGAAACTGGTATTAGAAAGCGCACGACTTCCTGGACGGTGGATAACATATTTCATGACCGTTCTGCCTATGATTTCGTGACAAGCCATTGACATTTCCGTCAACTTGACTACCTTTAGAAAGAGCATGTGGGTACTGTGCATTCACGTGTACGGTGTACATTGGAGTTGAATGAAATTGGTGTTTATATATTGTCCTTCCGATTGTTAGGTACTATCGCTCTGGCCAAGTGAAATAAGTGACAACTACATTCGGTTCGCATTGTTGTGTGGTGACTTATTTCCCTTTTAGACAGCCAGGTATAATGAAATCTGAAGAGGGCCAATTAAACCCACTGTCGAGGTAGTTTAAATCGGAAAATTCTATTTTATAGAAACAGAAACCCTTTGAGGACACAATACAAAATAACAGTGTTTGCAAGTTGCATACTTATTTGGCATTGGTTAAAGCGAATTATTGTAACTATTTATTGAGAACTTACCTACTGAGTGCATTGAATATCGAGAACTGCATAATTAAATCGAGAACGTGACTTCTCAGTACTAATCCTGGTCGGTAGTGTTTGTGGCCATATGAAAAACCCCTAGCCATGACAGCAACCAAAGAATTTCCCCTTTAGACTTATAAGTTTTAAAATTTGGCAAAATCAATAGTTTTGAATGCCAATGAAAAACAAATAAATAGGAGAATAATTTGACGCAATTAAAGGCAATCAGTATTACCAAAAAAATCGAGTGAATATGCGAATAAAATTGATTCTTAACTACATTTGCCTATTTATATACAAGATGCCTAAATAAATAGATACTCACTTGTAGTTGCATGTGTCCTTTGAAATATTTCTTAACTTTCTCGTTTTTACATGTGTTACTTCTTTTATTTGCAGAATGTTGGGGGGTGTTGCCGGTCGACACATGTCGAATCGACGCCGAGGTTCATCGCCAATGGTGCGCATTAGTGCAGGAATAATGACGAGCTTAGAAGAGGGCGGGGGAAATCCGCAATTGGTACCGCGAATACCGCCGCGTAGAAGGCGCGCTGTAACCACAAGTGACCACAAAAGCTGTGCCCTTATACAAACGAGACTGAAACTAGGAGATATAATGTGAGTACTTGAATATTTTTTTATTTGTTTTATGGCAATAATAATTATGGTATACCTAAGAGAGTAATAATACGTCAATTGGACGGGTGTGCGAAATGTAAGGAAAATATTATTCATTTATGATGATAATTAGTTTAAAAGCGATTAGTATGTGGGAAGACAATTTTATTAAATTGTACAGGGTGCGCCATTCCTTATGTCGGTATTGAATGACTTAACAAAATATTATATGAGCTACCTATTTATATTTATTTTCGTCCTTTTTGATAACAACATCAACTAAGTGGCCGCATCCATTGACTAAAAGCAAAATGCGCCCTTTTGCTGCATTTTCGTTCACTTTTTCTAGCATTTTAGGCGTGAGTGTTAGCCTTGAGCTCGTCTCGTCAATGATCTGAGGCTTGCTGGCGTACACTTTGCAAATAACCCCACAAAAAAAAGTCCAATGGGATCAAATCTAGAGATCTTGATAGCACAAGTGAATTTTCGTTGCAGAAACATGTGACATGACGCATCGTCTTGCTATACCTATACAGTGACCGTCCAGACCCTTTTTCACACATTTGTGGCCAGAATGATCCAATATCCACCGATATAGATTCCTATCAACTATTTCGCCTTCTCTGAAGAAGAATGGCCCACTTCCCACTGTCCTGTGCTCAATAAAATTCGACACCAAACGACGAGTGTTGTCAGACGGAGCTTGTTACGATAACAATATATATTTTGGACGATATGCACGTTGCTTTAACACAACACAACTGAGCGGCAGGAGTAGTCAAAGCCTTTCAACTATGACTAAGAGTAAATAAAATCAATTCCTCATATTAAACTTTGAGTGAATAAAACGGACCTTTTTTCTGTCTTTCAGATGCTTTAAAAGTTTTTTTAATGATTGATAATAATGCCCTACTAAATGTATTTATAAGTGAATATTTAAGGAATTATTTGGAAAATTCTTAACCAAGAAGCGCATTTTTTTAAAAAAGCAGTATTTTAAGAGGGAGTTCAGTACAGTAGTACAACCGTGCAGAAAGATGTACAAATACTGCTTTTGCGGTACAACGACAGCCCAGCTGAGCGCCTATAGTTAAAATTGTACAAGTCAATCGGTTGATAAATAAAAAGCAAGCTTTCTCTAGGTTGCTTATAAATAAAATGTTGTTTAATTAACCTCCTTAAATAGTCCTAAACTGAGTCTACGCCGTCTTTTGTAAAATATTGATTTTACCTCAAGTATGAATTAAGCCCAAAATCATTTCAGTTACATTAAAGAAAGAGTGGTTCATTTAATAAGTTATAGTGGACAATGAATATTTTATGTATTAATTAATTATACTATTAAGTCCCCTTAAAATAACCTTTTTGACGTTGCGAAAAGGTATAACGGGCTTAATAGTGAATACTTACGGAAGTTCCTACATACGCGTAAATTCTAGAAAATTTTAATTTTTCAAGTCCCTGGTCAAAAAATCCCGCAAACCTTTCGCGTTACCGATGGCTATGAGCAAGTTTTCAATTTATACACGAATACAACTCAAACTTCTTGTTTATGCCTATGGACTTCACACGCTCGGCTCTAGCCTCTAGAGGTCTAGGTCTAGAGCTTTGTGCGTGCTATTTGAAAGGTAGGTAGGTACAGTGTAGAGCACCAGCAAATTTTTAGTATCAAGAAGGTAGTAAATACACTTACCTAATTTCGTTGCACACCCAATTTCTATTAAAGGCAAGATATTATAAGGGAGCAAGTATGCTTTACTTTACCCCTGTTAAATCTATGACCCTACTCCTAATCTTTTTAACCTTCCCATTAAGCATTTTATTGGCCACAAACCCCAATGGATGGTTTCACATGAAATATTGAGCATTGCAACTTGCGAGTTGCGAGCTCGTAAAAGTTTACTTGCACTAAAAACGTGCAAAGTTTACTCGCATAGCCATTACCAAAAGCTTTTATCGCATATTCGAACCCTTTTGTATTGGCATTCATTTTCCAAACCTACAAAAGCTTCCGAATTCGAATTTCGAAATGATTACACTGAATGCTTTTTGTTAGCTTTTTCTATTTACAGGGTGATGCAGTTCTAAATGCAATTAAATCTTGTCCAACATTATTTTTTTTTCCACTTCGCTTTGGCAAGCACTTTAATTATATTATAGGCTTTTAATTGGTCAAAAGAAATGGAACCATACTTCCCTTCCTCATCTGGAGCGCTTTTTCATTAAAAGTGTAATGAAACATTTAATCAAATAATAGTTATTTTGTATCTACTTCTTGGAATCTATGTCAACATTCTACATAAGGTACATAATGTAGTCAAAAAGATCAAAGCCAGACTTCTTCTGACTATCATTTATGACGTATCTATGTCTATGTTTTAAGCGTTTTAAAGTTGCGCCATTGTTAATATCCTTGGCTCTGTTATTATTCCTATCTGGTTTTTACTTTGTATTTAAAAAAACGAATATCGATTCCCATTTTTAAGCGTTTCTAAACGCAAAAGACCTAAAAGGTTTCTACATGAAACCTGTGGGGCTTGTTTCGAGACATTCAACATCGGTTATTCGATTTATAAATGTACTTAAACAAATCGCCTATTTTTGTGTGAACGCTTTACTGCCTTTGACGAAAGTAGGTAAATAGTTATCCTGTAATTACCAATAGCGAGCACCTTGAACACCTTCCTTAGTAAAGTAAGGTAGACGAATTCGCAAAAAAAACCGTTCCAGTCTTTTTTGTGCTTGATATGTATGAACTGGTATAAAATGTTGTATGTCTTGACTTTTAGTTTGCAGTTTACTTGCAAGACGTTCCAACGTAAGCTGCTGCTGTCAAGTCACTTTCATACTTGGGATAAATACGTAGTGCGAATTTTTTAAACAACGTGTAGGACATAGGTAGTTGTTGTATAATTGCATGCTGAAATCCTACTTTACATTAATTTCCTGAGATAAAAGCTCGAAAGGGTCATCTACCGTCGAACAGATTCGTTTCATCCTTCCGGTAGTTGATATTTATAATTCTTTAACTCATGACTTATGTGAGAAGAAAAAGTATGCGGCTTTAATAAAAATAAAAACAATCCCCAAGCCGCAATGACGTATTTTTGTATCCCTCTCTCTTTCTCTATAGTTCAGTGGTGAACTATACCAAAACAAATCCAATCTTTGCAGGCGTATTTTACCTATTAAAGTGGATTAGACATGTAGTCTCTCTCAGTACTTCTAAGCTCATAGCTGTGTCTATCTTCTGTGAAGCACAAGTTTAAACAAGACGCTCGCTTATTCCGAAAAGTGATTTGTGTTGCCCAAGTACGAATATTTTGCTGTGAATATAGTTTATATTTAAAAAAAAGCTGAACTACTTTCCTTTGCAATCATGAAAAGAGTGAGAAAGTAAGATCAAAAATAAGTCAAATAAAAGCGTAGCGCTTAGTAAAAATAATTTACCTTTGTCAGCTACATGGAAAATACTTTCTTTACAAAGAAGCCAGAGCCACCCACAGAACTTGAATTACAAGAGGCGCACGAACAGAGAAGATTAAGTCTTAAATACAAATTTTGGTAAGCATTAGTCACTATCTTCAATTTATTGTGCACACATAATTTGACCATAAGTATCTACGTACGTAATTCAATTGTCGGCTTTAAATTTATCAATTTGTGGGCACTTGTGAAACACCCCGACATGATTATTTGTGCACCCAAACATATTGTGAACCGACTATCATGAGCATTTATTCAATCAGTTTATTAGAGTCACCCATTATCAAGTACGTTGTAGATGTGATCCAACGTTAAAGTGTCATAATCAAATTGAGATATCCATAACAGTTTGTTGATCGTTATAAAAAAATTAATTAAAGCCTTTCCGATATGCATATGTAAATAAGGGAATAGGAATTTAAAGGCATTTTACTTTAAAATCACACATGCAGTTTCGATAGGCTCAGTGAGTCACAAGGCTCTGTAATGGGAAACTGCAATTCAGAGTTTAATTTTCTATTAAAAATCTATTTGATTGAACTCAGAAGAAGAAGAAAGGTAGGTATCTCAATAATGAGAAAGAAGAGATACAGATTACTGGGCAACAGTCCTCGAAAAACGATTTTCATCAGTCAAATATTCAAATTCTAATAAAAATGCAAGCTGTGAATCGGAAACATTATATCCCGAAGAAATGTACTTACCACAAGAATTATGCAATGAAATTTTGTTTCTTACCAAGTTAGAAACGAAACTGTTCGATTTAAAGGTTTAATGATTTAAGAATTTGGCAAGGTGTCATTTTTTCCGACAACAATTTTAAGGTTGTGCGATTTTTAACTCCTATGTTGCGATGCGCTTGCTGGTGAATCTGGCAACCCCGGCTGTGTTGCAGCATAAACTTAATTGTTGTGTTCAAAATATGTACAACGGGTCGTGTGTAATAGGTTGTAGCAAAGTAAAAGCACTAAGTAATTGCTTTGAATCAGAGCGCGTTTTAACGCTCCGTTCTACCGCCGCGTTTCACCGCCGCGTTGTAATATACTGAATAATATATCCCCCGTCACACAAAGCGTTGAATTCACCGCGGCGAAACGCGGGGTTGTGAAAAATTACAGATTATTTTATGACGCTGCGCGTTTGAAATCATTTTTCATGATTTTATATTCCAAAAAACGGAAAAATTAATCGAATGTGTTTGAGTATCTTATACAAATGCAGTTTTAAAGGCAGAGATATGGGAGGAAATATCAACAGAATATTTATTTTTGTAAATTTTCTGCACCTAAATCCTTTTTCTTTTTAGGGAATTACATATCACGGCTTGACATTTTTTTAGACAATGAAAACCAAGAGTCGTGGACATTAATGGGATCTTTCTGTTTGACGTCCTCTAACGCGGCGGATAGAACGTTGCGTCAAAATAATTTTACCGCCGCGTAAATTAATCTCACCGCGGCGTTAAAAACGCGTTCTGTTTGACGAAGCCTTTACTTTGCTAAAGTAAGTTCGCAAATTCGAACAAAGCGTTTACTTCGATGTACGTAGTACTTTGCAGTTCCTGTAAAACCTGACAAATAATTTTGAATTTTTGAATATTCTCTAAGAGTGAAAAATTAAACAAAAGTGAAAGAAATTTGGAAAACAAGTACTTAAATATGCAAATAGATTTCTGATGTTTCATTTCTTCTGCAGGAGCCGTGAATTTTCCTATCTGCGGCTTTTGGACTCACAAGTAAATTAATAAAAGAAGAACTACAAATTGCTGAGTGTTCTCCTCTATACCTTAGGCATTATTTTCATGTAAAAAAAAATACTAGCCACACTAGCAATTGCTGCATTTTATTCATACCGATCTCAGTAAAAGGTAAGCGGCGTCGCTTTTCGAATAAGTCAAAAGTTGGATGTAACTCAAATCAGTTTTTATTCAGCAAATGTTGCGATTTTGATATTTATTATGAGTAGGTAGGTAAAGGCAATTGCTAAGTTTTATTCGAACCACCCGATGATAAAAAAAGGGTTTCAGGCACCAATGTTGCATCGTTTGCGAAAGTCATTCGCAAACCAGAACTAGAAGTTACAACATCTAAAATTATAAATCTCTGACCCGTTTTCTGAATAAAACCCCAATTCTGCCGATGTTAGGTTAGGGCTAAAAGTGACTCGATCACATTTTCTGAACTTCACGACAATCCTCGTTCAGTTTTGACACTTTTTAATAAGCTCAACTATATCAATAACATTCTGCATCGAAAAAAGCGCTTCAAAAACGCAACCTTGCAGGTACGTTCGAAATTTTGAAAAAAAATTGGAACTTTTCCAGGCGGGTGGTTACTAAAATGTTTGTTGCGGCACACTTTGAGTTTGAACTAAGAGGATAGGCCATCGATCTATAATTTATGTAAGATAAAGAGTTACTTTAGACTAGAGTAAAATGCTGCTCAAAGCCTGCGAAGCCTTCTCTTTATTAAAAAAAACTCTTTAAATGTTAATTGTGTACTTATGTCTTTTGAAACCCGATTATGTTCGATATTTGTTTGCTCACCACCTAGGCTTTCAGTCGATTGTAGAGTACAATTACTAAGTCAGTTAAAGATATTTTATGTCACAATTTTTTAAGCAGCAGAAAGGTAAACTAAAAAAACGGCTTCGAAAACTGGCGTAATCTTCAATGTTCTTCAAAATTTGTTTGACATTACGAGTGTTATGATCACGTTTAATTTATTGCCTCACCCTTTTTAAAACGATGTTTCAAAATTTGAAGTCCATTGACGGACTACCTTTGGAATTTAGGGAGAACAAATATACCTACGTAGGATGAATTTCTGTATTTTAAAAGCTTAAAAATAGCGAGTTAATATGTTTTTCCATATGCACCATACAATAAGGTTTCTCATTTTAAAAGAGGAAACTAAAAACCCAAATATCACTTAGACTTTGAAATTGGCGCCCAAAAACATGACTATCCATTCCACCTCCACATATATCTCCCCATTTGACAGACACATTTTCTTGCCAACACACTTTTCATTAGGAATCCATCTCCCAAACGCAGTTAGCGCCAAAATCCCTCAAAGCGGCGTATATCAGAACACCACACAGCATTTCCCTCCACCAAAGAACATAGAACACAACAAACCTTAAGTACACTTGCACCTACTTCGAGTTGAGAAAAAAAACACACACACAACACACCCTTAAACAAATATTAGACACAAAGCATTAAAAAAAAAAATCCAGCAGATAAACGTTGATTTAACTTCAAATATCATCGAAATTGAATTACCTCGACGGAAAATCACCCCCACACGGTCAATCTGTGTGAACCTCATTATTGTGCTTGGGTCGAAATACCGGGAAAAACAGCCCCCCAAAATTGGAAAGCCAAGGGAAATTCTACTACCCCTTCAAACAGTGCTTTGTAAGCGAACCACACAGCCGAATACAGTAACCAGTAAGGTTCGTTGAATTTCTCCCCCCAAATGGTTAGACGAACTCGAATGGTAGCTCTGTGAAAAATTTCATAAAAAAGTGGTAAAACTTGTGAAAAATTTAATAAATATAGTGAAAATCATCAATCCAATATCGTGCGACCAAAATTCCGTAAAAATTTCGTGGAAATCCGTAAAGTTTGACCCCAAAACGAGTGATTGAAAAAATTGGCTGAAAGGAAAAATTTCCACCCCACTGAAATGAGAATTAGAAAATGAAATGAAAAATTCGCCAAAAATCTATTTTCAAACAGAAAACGTCCACAAAATTGTGCATTCGCTTAAAATTCATTTAACAAATAGTGAATTTGTATAATAAAGAAATAGATTGAAAAGATTTTAAATTACAAAAAAAAAAGACTGAAAAAAAATGTCCCCAAGAAAATTCAGTTCAGATTTTTTTTTTGTTCCCATTGCATGGAATTGATGAGAATATCGGTCAAATATTTCCATGTAGTGAGTTTGAATGAAGTGAGTGAGAATTTCCCGATTTTTCAAAGACTTTCCCAATGCTCGTTAAATTTCCCCGCTTTCCATTTCGATTACCGAGAGTTAGTATTGTGTGCGTGAGATGAAAGATAGTTGCCGTGATTATTGTTATTCTTTGGTTTTTTTTATTTTTTTTTTAAATATTGAGTGTTCGTTTTAAATGTACCTACTACTTGGGTGTTTTTTGGATTTTTTTAAAATTTAATTTTTCACCAATATACACTATGGCGAAGACCGGCTGAATGGATAGGCAACATCCCGATTCCCGAGTTCAAATTGCATGCCATTTCCCAAATAAACTCTCTCCGTTAGACAAGACAACACTAACCTATTTAGAGCGGTTTTCGTTGAGTGTATTTGTGTTTTGTTAGTTGTTGAACTATGTTAATGGAGCAAACTTTTCCCAGCTATATCGCGTACAACCCCAAGCAGATTCTAGACGAAATTTCTACGACTGTATTTGTTTACAAGTCGCTTATGTATGTGTGTGAAATATAGTGTGTCTGTGTCCGCTTTTCTTGGGGAAAATAAACTTTATGAGAAATTTTCAGTTTTCATCATTGGAAAATCGCTTAGAGAAGAAGAACCCACGAAAAAATTGCGTGTACAATTTTTTTTATCTTATTTTATCTATTCACTCATAATGCTAGCTATTTTAGTGGCCGCAGTTAAACGAGAATTTACCTCGTTTGCTTGGTGAAATTTCATAAATAATACAATTCCCTTATCCCTGTACCCTGTGTGCCTTTCGTTACAGTTTTGTGTGAGAAGGAGAGAAAAAATAGAAAAAATATTAAACAAATTCAGTTCAGTGAATAAAAAAGGAGAAATTCAAAAAAAAAAGGAAAAGTGTTATTAATAACAAGCAATGAAACAAAAACAACTGTAAATACTTAACTATCTACTGTACCTTTACGCAGAGGAAACCATACATGGAACAAGTTATCCCAAGATACACTCATGCTAGTACTTATTGCATAAACAAATTAGGTACTCTAGCCAATATTTAGTTTTCGATTTGGTTTTATTTGTTTTTTCCTCAAATGCAAAAATACAAAAATAACATTTTGTTAAGCCACATTCTGCGATGTATAGTATTTCTACCGAAAATCAATAATATTTAATAATTCCATCAAAACGCCGATATAGTTAAATCGAATTAATAAATTAAATAGCAACACAAAGGAAAATCTAGTGATTTTGTATATATATATAAAAATTATATTTAATTAAAACAACAGCAGAAAAAGAAGGAAATATTCATAGTAAGAAAAATAAATAAAAATTTCATCTAATTTATCTGTGATTTTTGTGATTTTTTGTGCGTAAATATTTCCAAAATAAATTTGTAATGATAAAAAATCTTCTTGTAAATATTATTAAATACACATAACCTAAATAAATCACAACATTGCAATTCGGTGCGAATCGGGTTAATCTACGTGTCATCATCGTAATAGAAAAGTACACATAAATACACATCTATGTACATATATTAGATATCCAAAATTGTAATTAAAAAAATAAATAAAAAAAATATAATAACCTAAACGGAAGTCTAGCGAATAAATAAATAGTAATATTTTTAATTGGAAAAATTTCACCAATTGAATCAAACGCTGAATGAAATGAGGATTATTAGCCAACCAGGACAAATGAGTGCTGCAGTTAACTTGGTTTAACACAATATGGCCGAGCGGTCGTCTATAAATTATCAGAAATTGGAAATATTGACGGTATGTTTTTAAACTCTCCCAGAACAAATTTAAAATATGTAACATCGTTGCACACTGAATGTGGAAATACCTACCTATATTTTTTTGGCATCTTCCTCTCACTGTGAAGAGTCCTTTTCGGTTGGGGCATTCTTTTTCGTTTTGCACCAAATTTAATTGATGCCAAAAAAAGAAACAAAGGATCCGGAAATCCCTTTATTTTCCCATTAAGTATTTTTAATTAATTAAAAACGAAACATATCCACGCATACGTGCATATATATTTTGTGTAAGTTTGTACATGGGTCTTCGTTTTTGTATGCCTCTATAACACGATTTAACTCTCAGTTAGCACTTTTGTCGTCTTGTGTGGAATATATCTCATGCATACACGTACAAACGTACATCCTTATTTATTTATTCTTTTTTTTTTCTTCAAATTTTTTTCTCATCTATCCACTACGCGTGCTATTTATACACACACGATATGGTGGAAATTCAATCCTTTTTTTAAAGCTTTTTTCCGAGTTCCAGGAGTGCTTCGCTCGCTTCTCTTGACAAAATCTACCAGCAAAACAACAAATAATGCCAACCAACAATACAAACACGCAAAGAAGCTAACAGTATGTGTGGTTGTGTATTTTTCCTTTTGATATCTATGTACGTACGTGTCTTATGTTTGAAGCTGTGTGCTAGTGTGTGTGGTGTGTTTGTATCAAAAAGGGAGCGAGGAGAGTGCAGATGCACTCGAGAAAATCAGAACAAGATGGGTCAGTAGCATTATCGGCAGTAGCACAACAATGTAAACACATATACAAACAAAATAAAGCGTACTAGATACAGATGAAGCGATTTCTTCTACTCATTTCGCTTTGTGACAAATAATCGTGTAATCGTTAGGAAGAAGAGAAAAAAAATGCAAACCATTGAATAGATTTGCGAAAAATGTGAAATATGAATGAGAGAATGCCAATTGGGTTGGGATTTCACTTTTTTTGTTGTCGCTTTGTTTTACAAAATAAGGACTTATCGTCAATGCTGTCGAGGAGAATAATACTACCTACCTCAAAAGTGCTGTGGCATGGGTGTTACGATTTTGTCGTATTTTCGTTATTTACATGTGTAAAATAGAATATAGAACAAATAGATTCAAGTTTGGGTTTGCCAACATTGTTTGAGCACTTCAAGTCGAAAGTAGTCCATCAGCATTGCCGTTGTGCGAGGCTCATTTACAATATATCAAAATAGCAAGTATACGCCAACGAATGGCGTGTTTGAATGCCCATTATTATAAAGTTGTGAGTACGTATTTTTGGTAAGCTGCATTAAGGGGGGTTTTGGTTTTGCAACTTGCTGCGAAACTAGTTCCTGGAGACATACTTTCAGAGGACGACAACACTAATAGATTGGACCATCTCGGCGCGCTGTTGAAGCGTGATAGATGTGACAAGTTTGCCTTTCTTGAAAACGATTTTTTTTACATACTTTTGGTTTCTATTTCGTTTGGTATGTAATGGCAAAATACAGAATTGAATTCTCTGATTTTTAGAACCCTGTAGAGGTCGATAACAATTAATTGCAAGTAAACAACAATAAAATTCGTGAGTTTTCGCGTCTTTTCTCACTTTATGTTGACTTTTGCTAGACCCTAATATAACCTACATATCATCATCGTAAGCCTTCTGTAAAAAAGGATTTATCTATACCGATGTGCAGTTCTTGGGCAATCGGTTCTTATCCAGCCGTTTCTTATTTTTTCGACTTTTTCGATTTTTGTTATCCTTAAAGCATTTGTTATTTGTACAACTTAACTTAAGTAAATGGCGTTTTCACCAAATCCGGCGACTTTTCTGTTTTTAAGAACTTTTTTAAGGTTTGTTGGTTTAAAATCTTAGTCAATATATTTTCAGACTGGCTGGTGGTACTTCTTCCTTATTGATTACTTCGAGCTGCCCAGTTTCTATAATCTTCGGCGTTCACTCACTTACAATGGTTAAAATACAGAAATTTGCTAGTTTGTTACTATAACAGATTTCAATTTATAAAATTTGGGTGTTCACTTCATTGTGAAAAAAAGTCACACACAGAGTTGGTTTTAATAAAAATGAAAGTGCGCCAGTATCAGGCTCACTAAGAGAGGTATCACTTAACCAGGCCCTACTGAGCCATGTTTGATTGCATTTCGGAAACCTTTAAACCTTTGAAAAGGCGTTAAATGAAACTCTGTTCAAATTTAAAACTCAGAACTAGTTAAGACAAGTCTTTCAAATATTGGACTTATTGCAGAAGATCGATACCAACATTTTCTTTCGGTATTACGTTGTTATAGACCATAAATGTTTTGAAATAACAAGAGAATTAAAAAAACATACTGGCAAAATTAGCTATGATTGACATTTAAAAAGAATGACTTTGCCATCAGCAAAGCTTCTGGGAAGGTACTTGTCACATTTAAAAAAAAAACAAAAAAGTATTAGAATCATTTTCATCGTTCAGGGAACTTGAATTTTTAACAGCACCTATATCACACACAACTGTGAAAATATCTTTTGTTTTTAAAGTTAAATGAAACAAAATGTTGATGCAAGCGAAAATATATTAATCTTCTGTAATGTATCTTTTATACATGACAGTAAATCATGTCTTTGTATTGCACTTCACCTGTACATATATACAATCATCCACAATAAGAACGCATGTAAACTTTATTTAATTTATCTAGACGTGTACGCAGTTGCACACGATACAATGTAAAAACACAAGGGTGAGAATTCCAGAATTCCTTATGAAGCTGTAATGTATCTTTTATACATGACAGTAAATCATGTCTTTGTATTGCACTTCACCTGTACATATATACAATCATCCACAATAAGAACGCATGTAAACTTTATTTAATTTGTCTAGACGTGTACGCAGATGCACACGATACAATGTAAAAACACAAGGGTGAGAATTCCAGAATTCCTTATGAAGCTGTAATGTATCTTTTATACATGACAGTAAATCATGTCTTTGTATTGCACTTCACCTGTACATATATACAATCATCCACAATAAGAACGCATGTAAACTTTATTTAATTTGTCTAGACGTGTACGCAGATGCACACGATACAATGTAAAAACACAAGGGTGAGAATTGCAGAATTCCTTATGAATGCTGCCATCCGCAATCAGAAAAACTGTAAACTTTATTTTCTTGTCCAGCCGTGTACGCAGTTGCACACAACACAATGTAAGCACAAGAGGGTGGTTTCCAGCTGCTTGGTATTGCGCCGTGGCAACATCCATGCTTGTGTGCGCACAAACATACGATGTTGTTCACGGTCTCGGTCTGGGCTAGTTGGCGACCATCAAATTGGCATCGCATGTCTCGTCCTCTGAGTGCAGAGTGATGGAATATACAAGTAGTATCTTTTTGGCATTTGTGGCGAGTGGTCGTTTTCCTTTTTCGAAATAAAGATTCTTTATACGTGGTTGCTGGTTGGTGTCATTTAATTTTTGCTCCCTTATTACATCAGATGTGGGGTCGATTTGTGAAAAAAAAAATTTTTTTTCTAATTAACTGTGCGCGTATCTAGTGAACTTTCAAAAAAAAAATATATATATTTATATCATTAAAAAATTGTGTGTGCCAGTGCAGTGAACTAGTACATTGTGAATTTTGTTATTTCCTTCTGTTGAGTAAGCATACTATGGCTACCAAAACAACAAAAGCGGATTTAATCCAAGCCTTAAACGAGGCAGACATCGCATACCCGAGTACTGCGACCGTGGTACAGTTGAGAAAATTATTTAATGATGCAAACTTGGGAAAAAACCCTAATAATTTATCCGCTAGTGAAGACGAAGACGAGGCATTCGGTTTTGCTGTGAATGAAGAAGAAGAGAATCTCGACAATGCAATCGTCATCCTGGAAAAAAAGAAAAAATTACTGCAGATTCAAAAGGAACTGAAAGAACTGGAAGAGGAAGCAGCCAGCGGATTTCAAAAACTCTCCATTACAGACGTGGATTGCCTTGTTCCGAAATTTTCCGGGGACAACGCCTATCCCATTGATAAGTGGTTGCTTGATTTTGAAAATGCCATCAATATAAGCAGGCAGAGCAGTCATTTTAAATATATGTGCATGCGCCGCCTACTCTGTGGTACAGCTGCCATATTTTTACGCACATCTGTGGCCACAAATTACAACGAGTTAAAAGAAGAGTTGATCAAACAGTTCAAACGAAATGTGTCCACCAATGACGTCTACAGGGAATTGTATAGACGCCGCCGTTTGCCAACCGAAAATATAATATGCTACCTACTTTCGATGAAGGAGATTGCTGCTCAAGCGAGTTTAAATGAAGATGAGGTGGTAAATGCCGTAATTGAGGGGTTGAGAGATAATACCGCATATACCTCGATGTTATATACAGCGAAAAATCTGGACGAACTTCAGGATCTTCTCATCAAGTACGAAAAAAAGCGTATGAGTGATCGTGCTCCAAAAAATTATCTTCAACGTGCCAACCAGGAGAAGTCAGACGTCAGGTGTTTCAATTGTTCTCAATACGGACATATATCCAGCCAGTGCAAATTACCAAAAAGATTAGCAGGCTCGTGTTTCCGTTGTGGCAGCAAGGACCATGTTTTTAAAAACTGCAAGCAGCAGCAGCAGCCGCCGAAAGAAATTGTAAACACTGTTAATGATGAATTGGGCACAGCAGAAATGTGTCCTATTGACACATATCAAACTGTAAGTATTGCCCTGTGTAGTCCAATAAAAAAAAATATAAAATTTCAAAAATGCATTTCTTTAATTGACAGTGGTAGTCCAGTTAGTTTTGTGAATAAGGACCTTCTGCCAACAGACATTATTAGTAATCCAGCAATTAGTAATTTTCATGGCCTTGGAGGCTCTAAACTAAAAACATACGGTAAAACTTATTGTAAAATTTTGCTCAATAACCAAATTAAGACTTTGTCTCTTTTTATTGTTACAGAAGGTCTTTTACCCAAACCGCTTTTGCTGGGCCGAGATTTCTTAAAACTATTTAATATTAATTTCTTCATGTCACACTGTAATTATGTTAAAAAAAATAATAAATTAAGTAAAGTTGATTCAAATATGTGTCTGCCGTTGTCAGTTGGAAATGCATTTCAGGTGGACAATAGTGATCGCTTGGAGAGTTGTACAAATATTGATCTTCCTATTGACATTGAGAGTGAAAAACTTGATAGTTGTGTATCCGTGTACGAGACCATTGATTTTAAGAGTAGCCTTCCGTTTAGTGTTGATAAATCCTCTGGGAGTGGTATTGCCGAAATAAGTGAGTGTTCTGATCAGTTTACTAGGGAATCAGTTGACCATATGCCCGTGTCTAGTATTGTAGATTCCCCGGTTGTTAGTGATCTCGAACAAATAATATCTTTTGATAGTTCACAAAACGATTGCGTTGAGGAGTTGATTGAAACTAAGGCACAAATGCATACGAGAATTTCGGAATATAGTGAAATACGTAGTGAGTGTTTGGATGAATTGCCTAGCTATGCCTCGAATGGGTTTTCTTATGACAATGAAAATTTTTTGTGTTTATTAGATGTGTCTGGAATTTGTAAGGATAAAATGGACAATTATGACATAGATACTTTATTGCCTAAGAATATACAATCTACTATCGCTAGTATATTGCAAGATTGCTACTCAAATTGCAATGTAGAGAAAAGTGAGAAACCTTTTGAGATGTCTATAAAATTAACTTCTGAACAACCTGTTTTTTCACATCCTCGCAGGTTGTCCTATCGGGATAAAGCAGAGGTAGAAACAATAGTTCGAGATTTGCTAGATCAACGTATCATTAGACACAGTGATTCACCGTATGCTTCGCCAATAGTATTAGTAAAAAAAAAAAATGGAGATACTCGAATGTGCATTGACTACAGAGAGTTAAATAAAATTACAATTAGGGATAATTACCCGCTACCTTTAATAGAGGATTGTTTAGAATATTTGGGCGGTAAAAAGTATTTCACATTGTTGGATTTGAAAAGCGGTTTTCATCAAGTTATGGTTTCTGAGGAGTCACGTAGATTAACTTCTTTTGTCACACCTGCTGGGCAATATGAGTATGTTATGATGCCATTCGGTTTAAAAAATGCACCTTCCGTTTTCCAAAGATTCATAACATTCATACTAAAGGATTTTATTTCAAAAAGACAGCTAATTGTTTACATGGATGATATATTGCTAGCAACAACTTCAATCGATGAACATCTCTCAATTTTAAAAAGGCTTTTGATACAACTCGCTAAATATAGGCTTCAATTGAAGCTACCAAAGTGTAAGTTTTGTTATAGTCGCATTGAGTATCTAGGTTATGACGTAAGCCACGCAGGAATTAAGCCAAACACATACCATAAGGAATCCGTTGCAAAATACCCAGTACCAAAAACTCTTAAACAATTACATTCGTTTATAGGACTTTGTTCATATTTCAGAAAATTTGTTCCTCAGTTTTCACGAATTGCTAAACCATTGTATGACTTATTGAAAAAGAACACAAAATTTGAAATGAATGAAAGTTGCTTAAACGCAATTACTGAACTTAAAGCTAAATTAACTGAATCCCCCGTTTTGGCTATATATGACCCTAAAAAAGAAACTGAACTACATTGTGACGCTAGCGCCCAAGGTTATGGTGCTGTTTTGTTACAGCGACAAAGAGATGGAAAGTTTCATCCTGTCTTTTATTTTTCACAACGAACCACCAGTGCGGAGAGCAAATATCATAGTTTTGAATTGGAAACTCTTGCCATAATTTACGCTCTTCGTCGCTTCAGAGTATACCTAGAAGGAATGTCCTTTAAAATTATTACTGACTGTAATTCCCTAACATTAACCTTAAATAAAAAATCTTTAAACCCGCGAATAGCCAGGTGGGCTCTTGAGTTGCAAAACTATCCAGACGCAGTTGTTCAACACAGAAGTGGTGGTAATATGGGTCATGTCGACGCATTAAGTCGGAGTGAAGTTGTACTAGCAATCAATGAGGATGACATTGAGTTTCAATTACAGGCAACCCAAAATAGGGACGAAAACATTGTTAAAATTCGTGATAAGTTAGAGAAAGAACAATCGAAACTGTTTGATCTAAAGGATGGAATGGTGTATAGAAAAGATATGAGGGGTGAGTTATACTTTTATGTTCCTCGAGAAATGGAAGACAATGTTATAAGATGTATACACGAGAAAATTGCGCACCTAGGAATTAGTAAAACTTACAATCAAATAAAATTACAATACTGGTTTCCTGATATGAAACAAAAAATTGAAAAATTTATAAGAAATTGTATTAAATGTATTGTATACTCTGCACCTGCGAGAATAGATGAAAGAAACCTTTTCAGCATTCCAAAAAATCCATTCCCTTTCGATACCATCCATATTGACCACCTTGGTCCACTGCCATCCTTAAAATCAAAAAGAAAACATTTGTTGGTAGTAATAGACGCTTTTACTAAATACACTAAACTTTACCCGGTAAATTCAACAAGCACACGTGAAGCTATCGACTCCCTAAAAAAATATTTTCAATATTATAGTCGACCAAGCAGGGTAGTTTCAGATCGTGGAACTTGCTTTACGTCATTCGAATTTGTTAAATTTTTGACAGAAAATAATATTAGTCATGTCAAGGTTGCTGTTGGTTCTCCTCAGGCAAATGGCCAAGTAGAAAGGGTAAACCGAGTCTTGACCCCTATGCTTGGCAAATTAAGCGAACCTTTACAGCATTCCGACTGGGTATCCAAACTCACTATAATTGAATTTGCTTTAAATAATTCCGTGCACAGTTCCACACAAAAGACTCCAGCAACCCTATTATTCGGTGTAGATCAGAGAGGACCAATTGTTGATGAGCTTACTGAATACCTTGAAAGCTGTCAGAACTCTCGTACCCGTGATGTCGATAATGATAGGCAAGAGGCTAACGAAGCAATATTACGCTCCCAGAGGCGGAATGAAAATTATTTTAAGCAATGTCACAGACCAGCAAGGGAATTTTCCGTTGGTGATTACGTAATGATAAAGAATGTTGATAGTTCTATTGGAATTAATAAGAAATTAATACCGAAGTTCAAAGGTCCATACGTGATACATAAAAAGCTACCTAATGATCGCTACATTATTAGAGACATTGAAAACTGTCAGGTTACACAATTACCGTACAATGGTACGATAGAATCGCGTTTTATACGATTATGGAAAAACGTAAATTACAAACAAGAGTAGGCTCTCCAAGCGGTCACTCACATGGGATAATACTAATGGGTTTATACTTATTTATATATTTCTTACTTATTTTACTTTTGATCGAGGTCGATCAATTTATCAGATTGGCCGAGCTGTAATGTATCTTTTATACATGACAGTAAATCATGTCTTTGTATTGCACTTCACCTGTACATATATACAATCATCCACAATAAGAACGCATGTAAACTTTATTTAATTTGTCTAGACGTGTACGCAGTTGCACACGATACAATGTAAAAACACAAGGGTGAGAATTCCAGAATTCCTTATGAAGCTGTAATGTATCTTTTATACATGACAGTAAATCATGTCTTTGTATTGCACTTCACCTGTACATATATACAATCATCCACAATAAGAACGCATGTAAACTTTATTTAATTTGTCTAGACGTGTACGCAGATGCACACGATACAATGTAAAAACACAAGGGTGAGAATTCCAGAATTCCTTATGAAGCTGTAATGTATCTTTTATACATGACAGTAAATCATGTCTTTGTATTGCACTTCACCTGTACATATATACAATCATCCACAATAAGAACGCATGTAAACTTTATTTAATTTGTCTAGACGTGTACGCAGATGCACACGATACAATGTAAAAACACAAGGGTGAGAATTGCAGAATTCCTTATGAATGCTGCCATCCGCAATCAGAAAAACTGTAAACTTTATTTTCTTGTCCAGCCGTGTACGCAGTTGCACACAACACAATGTAAGCACAAGAGGGTGGTTTCCAGCTGCTTGGTATTGCGCCGTGGCAACATCCATGCTTGTGTGCGCACAAACATACGATGTTGTTCACGGTCTCGGTCTGGGCTAGTTGGCGACCATCAAATTGGCATCGCATGTCTCGTCCTCTGAGTGCAGAGTGATGGAATATACAAGTAGTATCTTTTTGGCATTTGTGGCGAGTGGTCGTTTTCCTTTTTCGAAATAAAGATTCTTTATACGTGGTTGCTGGTTGGTGTCATTTAATTTTTGCTCCCTTATTACACTTCTAAAATTTTTAGCCACTAGATTTCAATATAAATAAAAAGCACAGTAAAGACGAACGCAACCACTTAGGGGTTCGATCTACTGTCGAACGTACGTATTGTACATCTGTCCAGTAAAGTAGAGTCCAGTATAGATGTTCGGAGTCACTTCTTTAAACCATTTGTAATAAAGTCTTGAAAACTATAACAATTAGTGTATGTTGGATACTTCGAGGTATCAAGTGAAGTGTAGCTGTTTTTCGTGATAAGAAGCTATGGTAAGAACTCAACTCGAAAATGCTGATATTCCATAAGCATTGTGCACTGAATCACTTGCTAGTCGGCGTGACCCACATTTTTTATGACACGCATGTACGACGGAGGATAGCCCATTTCAGTTGCTCTTGCTTCGGAATGAATATGTCAGTTAATAAACATTTACCTAAGAACTAGAAGGCATCCCTTAAACACATCCCAATTTATAAATAACCAATTCATGTGTAAAAAGAACATATGGCCACAATTTGTATTTCTAACAAAAGCCAGGTGTACAAACATTTTTTGTCATTCTAAGTACATTTGATCATGCAGTAGCAGGTACAAACAGCATTGTTTACCATTTTTGTAACCTATATGCGATCCTTAAAATCAAATGACACCAAGCATGACCAAAAGTGGGGAATGTACTTCTGCAGTTTAGGGAAAACTGTTATAAATCGTTTAAAGTGTGGAACACCAACACTGCCTTAGATCCAAATTCGAGATAATGTTTCAGGTTGAATCCCCTTCGGTGCGAATTTAAGTCTTGGATAATCCCTGCCTCCTAATAAAAGGGAGGAACAGCAATATTCATTGCATGTCCACCACCAATACGTGGTGTCTTTTTGACGGAGGGTCAGCTTTTCATGGAATACGCTAATGCCCCGAAGAAGCGTTTCCTCTTCACACAATTGGTTCAATGCGCCAATTCGCGAACAATCAGCCTTTGTTGGCTTACGTCTTTGAGGACTCAGATTTTTCGATTTGACGCTGTGCTTACAAGATATAGATTTGCTTTAATATTTCGCCAGCAATGTTTTAAAGTTTGGGTTCTTTTTTTAGGCAGCATTGGTTTGTTTGGCTTGTAGAAATTGCTATCAGCTATTTGCTCGGTTTTGAGGTCTTAAACTTTCACTTTCAGAGAAAGAAAAATTCACATTTTTGATCCTTCCCAGAAGATTTAAAATTGATAAAAAAGTTTTCAAGTTAAGGTTGTATGATCCCCGGAGTGTTTTTCATTCCTTAAATGGTAACCAGTAAGAAAGCCTCTTTGTTAAATCTTTCCAAGAATTCACCTAGTGCTGAAGATGATAGTTTTTGGCAAAATAGCTATTGAATTCCAACAGCTCCAGGGCTAAACCTGACTACTCGGTCGAAGGAATGATGAAAAAAACATCAGTCCCACAACAATTTGAATCTTCGCATTTAAAAAAAAAATCGCCAAGTTAGATCTAATTCTTTATAACGACACGAAATTGAGACTCTCTTCAATCGTAACTATATTTTTTGTTGATGGCACTTTTCTTTGGATCTACTCGTTTTAATAATTTACTCATAATTTACGTTTGATCCCTGGAAAGACATTAATTTACATCTTAAGGTTTTTTTCCACTGCGCCCAATCCTCGCGAATGTCTGATAAACATCACAGAGTGCAACTTTCACAAGAGAGTTTATCAATTAGACGTTTGGACTTGGCATTAAAATGCCGGTCCCTTCTATACGTCAAAAAAAAAACACTTAGTTGCTCTAAATCGTTCGTATATAGAACTAGTTTTTTTAAATAGGTTCTTACCATTTCGATGCGTTATCAAATTTTGTAGTCTTAGTTTAAAACATGTGCATATAACGTAAATTTTATTAATTTTAATATTTTACAATTACGACTTAAGCTAGATTTATAGTTGTCGTTTTCTTTGAGCGACTGAATGAGAAGTGAATAATTCATAGGAAACTGTCATCCAGTACCTGTCAGTGTACTGACTCATACATTAAAGTTAGAGAAATATTTTCCGCTGTCGGCTGTAAAATTTCTGTCACTCGATGACACGAATAAGGTTACTATACCAACAATTGTGAAATTCATACTCAATGTGAGCAATCGTGTTTCCACCAAGATTCACCTCTCCTTCTCTGATCTAGAATCGGTACCGCAAAATGGAGAGTTACTAGAACATAGCTTCTTTACGAAATACCAAGGTTTATCTTGAATAATTTAACTTTAATAATCCTCACCAAATAATATTTTGCCAAAATGAACATGATTTTGATTTTCGGTAATTTTTTTTGCTTCAACCTTTTGCGTACATAAACACAATACGAAAAATAAAGACAGTGAATTTACCAACGAAAACTCACCTTTCTTTTCTTCATATTTAACAAAAATGAGTTTCTAAAAAACTCCGTATTCGGTACGTCAAAAGCTTGTAGGTAAGGACGCATTTTTTCATCTTTTGTATTACCTACGTTTAGATCAGCTGCTGTTTGGCACTACGCAAAACAGGTTGCCTTTACTCAGAAAAGTCTGTAAAGTTGCTGCTAAATTTGAGTTTTCTCTGCCACATGTCCTTTCAAAATTTACCTCACACAGCCTCTTCAAAAGCCATTCAACATTTTGCGTCTCATAAGCCCTTAATAACCTCGCAATAGTCTGCATTGACAGGAAACCCGTGTTCGAATGGGCGACAACGACAATTCGTCCCGGAATTTTGTGGATTTTACTTGCAAGAGAGAAACAAGTGCGGCCCTATTTTTTCTCGCGTCATTTGAGACGATCAAAATGTCTGTTTTTATCTCATTACTATGTGTACCGCACATCCTTTGTGTCTATATATTATATAGTGATTGAAATCGTAACTAAAAAACTTGTCAACTTAAGCTGTAATTGTGTGGGCTGCAGACAATAACGCCGGCGTCTATCCGACATCCTCTTACTAGCGCTCCAAAGAGTGACGCAAAACACCACTAGAAGACCACAAAATCAACTGCTCGGTATTCACATTTGACATTTCGTCCCACGACTTTTCCTTTTAGAATACCATGACGTGTAATCGCTTTCGCCATGGGAAGGGATGACTCATCCAAATCCTTGCAGTGCCCCCCTCCATCATTACAGATGAATCATTGGGAGTCACAATGCCTACCTACCAAACATGTGACACATTCTATCGCAACTAAACAATTAATATCCTGGCAGCGGCTAATCAAACTGTGCAATGAAATTTTAATCCTTGCATCCACCTCCGGCTGGCTATTTTATTTAATTTAATATAAACTCGATGCCAACAAAAAATTGAAAACCCGTTTAGGGCATTTTTTTAATAGCTGAAAATCGGATTCAATATACGAGTCCTGTACCTAGTCTCCGGAGTGTGCTATCATAAAATCGCGGCAGTAGGGCAACAATTTTTGGCAAACAAAGAGTACCACACCACCATTGTGGGGCATCATCTCGTCCTCAGGTTTGTGCAGGGAAGGTCTTTGGTGCTCTTGCGCTATGGCTATATAATATGTCGGGTGTTCTGACCTCGTTTTCCATTGACCATTAAGGGCAATGTTTCCTGCAAATGAAGCGAAGAGTGTGAGAGTTGGGGAGGGAGGGAGGGAGGTTGATCATCTCCCCAAACGTCGTCGTCGGCACAATACCTATATAATTGTATAATTATGCAAGTCGTGCATATACGTATAGCGTGTGTCCCGCCTATCATTCGAGGTGCAGCAGCAGCACATTCACGTTGCGACAATTATTTCGTTGTACCCAGAGAAAAGGAAGAGCTGTGAACCGTAACTGCTTGTTCCATTTCCAGAAGGGAGCACCAGCACACTCTATAGACTGTACCTGTATGTTTGGATAGTTTCCGAGAGCCCTAGCTAAACAGGTATTTGGCATAGCCACCGAGTTTTCCACTCCATCTCTGAGTTAAATGCGGATGAAACTATATGTTGTATGTGTAGAGGAGTGCAATAAAAGGAAGAAGAAAAAAGAAGAAAATTATGAAAATAGAGGAACTGTGAAGAGCTTTTCAGTTTTAAAGTATATTATCTGCACTTTTGAACTTCTCTTGGCTTCCCATCCATTTGAGATTTAATTTATTTCGCTTGTTCCCTTTGAACCGTATCTCAGCTGTGGGTTATCAGTGCGAAAGGGACACGCGATAGCACATCACAATCGTGAATGTATAATTAATTTGTAAAATGTGTCCGACTATAGATGGAGGTGATAGTCCTTAGGCAGTGAGGTGTGGGCGATGCGGAACTAGTTCTAGATTGAAGTGCACTTTGCAATGAGCTACATGTTCTCCAGTAGAATGTGCCGATTCATTTTGATCAAAGAGAGCCACTTACATCAGCTTAATACCTAACCCACTTGAGCCTCATTAGTGATATGTTTCTGGCTGAGAAGGAGAACGCTTCCTTGGATTTTTTTAATAAAAAGGACACCCGACAATCTGAAATTCGGCAGTTTAACTTTAACTTAGTAGGTACTACTTTTGTCCTACATCCAATTGTGAGTCTAAGGGTCTATTATTACACCTAGCGCCACCATGTGGGATTAATTTGTAGCTTTTGCTCACTTAAGCTAATCTTCTCTGTGGACATGCTCATCTTTGATATTGTACTGACTAGTTCCATAGAATCGAGTGGCATGTCAGGGACATGTCGTATGACTGCGAATGCATTTTCTTGACGAACTTCAAAAAGCAGCCTTGCTGTCCAAATTCCGATTGGGACAAATGCCCACAAAATCCTGGAAGCGCTCGACACTTTCGCTATAGGGGATGCCCAGCAATGCATACTTAACCAGGGGAATTAGATTAGATTGTAAAACGAGAGAGCCCTCAAGCGGGCTCTGGCACTGCGGCCTCTATTAAAGGAGCCTATTGTGACTTCCCTGGTAAGGTCTCAGAGCCATCTTTTCATTACGGAGGCAGTCAGGAAGACAAGAATCTTCTCTGGGTCTATGTCAGCAAGAGTTGCTAAGGTGACAATTTCATCACCAAAGATGTTTTTCCTAAGGTTGAGTAGAGCCGGACAGGATTCATCACTCTCAAGTCTGCATGTCGGATCCGGAGAGACTCCAATTCGGTGCAGGTGTTTTTCATGAAACCGTGGCCACTGCCTATTCCTGTTAATATGCTTAGATTTATCAGGAAGTAGGATTTCCTGGGAGAGAAATTGGGGAAAAATTGTCGGTGCATTTCTGATCAGAAGTTCTTTAAGCCAAACATTATTGGATTCAATACGTGATAGCTTTTTAATGTAGCCCATGAAATGGTTTTTGCTGACTCCGCAAAAGGGTTCAGGACCGATCAGCGATTTGAGCCAGTGAGTCAGCTTCTTCGTTGCCAGCGAAGTCCGTATGGGCTGAAATCCAGTGGAGAATGACTAACTTTGTCTTGGAAAGTTCGTAGATGGCTGTGAATGTTTCGAAGACATGCTTCGATTTCATGACAGGTGAGTCCAGAGCTCTCAAAGCTGATTCCGCAGAAACTCTGGACTCATCTGTCATGAAATTGAAGCAGTGGAGTTAGTTCCAATGGATATAATTTGTTCCCTTTTCATTTTCAGCCCCGGGACACCCATCTTTGTGAAGAGTAGGTGAAACCTTTGAACTGACAGCCTTTACCGTCGTCAAAGCATCTCAAAGAGCTTCGAATATATTGAATATTGACGAAAGAATGCACCCTTACAGGACTGCAAGCAAATGCTTTCATCTGAAAACCTCTGCCTCCTTTTGATGCGTTTTCTTCAATTAGCTTTACCAATGGCTAACAGCCTTCTGTTGGCCCTAGTTGTTTTAGTTGACGTCCTCTTCAAACTGTGCGCAATACCTTGGGCAGGGTGGTTCTATGCCGCCGAGTAGAGTTAAAGATTCCCTTGACTTAAGCTCTGTATATCTCAGCAGCTATCTTAATCGACCCAATCGAATCTTGACGTAAGACTGTATCGCTTTTTAGAGCGTAAAATAATCTTTAATAACTTTTAATCGAAAACTTCTTTGATACAAATTGGACAAAGGATCACATGCAAAATTTATATCTTAAGACTTGACTTGACTTATTCTGCCATTTGATAAGGCTTATTTTCTTGCCTATTGGTGTGCTGGACAGTTCGTCTAGGTCGTGGAAGAAGTGTCTCCCTGGAAATTTGTACCTTTTGTGTCTAAGACCTGCGGGCATGTCATGGGAAGTGGGTTGTGTCCTCAATTGTTTCTTTTTCTATCAGCTGCATTGTCTTCATTATGATGTGTTGTGCGACGCTTTGATTTCTACGAGGATGGAAAGTGATTTTTCATCTCTTATGAGACTATCGGTTCTGGCGTCATTGAAGGACGGTCATAGCGTTCTTTAGGTATGACAAGTTTCTACTGCAGTCCATCTAACGTTCGCCTCTCTTGTGGTCATTCTCCATTCTTCAAGCTTAATTGTGCAAGGCGGGATATTAACAGTGGGATCAGCTTGTCCTGATACAGGTGTTGAACCTTGTCTTAAGATCTCATGTCCCGGGACCAAGCAGAGAGATACCTGAGTACCAAGAACCTTGAACTCTTCGCGACAGCATTTCACAAGCTTCGATTTTATTTCCGTTGCAGTTAAGTCGATAAGGGTGGTAATGCTCTTACCACAGACTCACGGACAACTGTTGTCACTGCAGAGACCTCTGCATGGAAGACACTGCCCAAATTGAATATACCCAACGAATCGAAGAAGTCGCCTGACACCGATGCCGGTGTCCATTTTATCTCCGTCTGTAAATACGATCTTAAAGCAAGAGGGAGCCTCTTTTCCTACAACCGGATAAGTTGCAATTGTAGGTCCCAGCCGTTTCCACAGTTACTCAAACATTCATGCTATCGGCAGACAATATTTTCAACACCAGATGAAAAGAAATTCTTCACAGGTCGTTTGTAGGCAGTAAGCTTCCTACTAGCCTCGTGCACTTGACCAAGCTTCGGGCGATACCATCAACTTGAATATATGACCCTCATTAGCAAGAGCAATAGTAGCAATAACTGTTTCAAATTCGGTCTAAACGCGTTCCAGTAATGCGTGCAACTGAGAGGCATACGTGATTCTGTGCCTACAGCTGCTCCCTTAAGACTAAGACGAACAAAAACTGTCAACACAATTATAAAGACCCCATACCAAGCTGAATACGAAAGTAGGCAAATTGAAACCTAGCTCCTAATTGAAAGTCATTTTTACATGCCCCTTGCTGCCCTTGATCTATACCGTTCGGAAGCACCAATGCATATTTAAAAGGTATGGAAACCCCCACCCCGCACGCTCAAGCACACAACTGACCTTAATCGGTCACCAAATGGACGCGAACTTGGTGGCTTCATCATCGTTATTGTCGATTTTCCATGAAAATTGTAAACGAAACTCTAAACTCGCCCCTGAATTGCGGGCCAATGGACTTAACACAAAAATGTCTCCAAAACGTACACCGGTCCGGTACACACAACCAGACGCCTTTAGCTTGTTTTCTTTTTCCTCCTCATATGCGGTTGCTCCTTCAGTTGCAGTTACAATATCTATCCACCAGCTACGTACTTGCTCCAGGGTTCATAAAGTGGTTGCACTACCCTCGCCTCCCTCGCCGGTGTCACATAAAAGTGGAATACGGAAAACTCGAATGCGATAAGATTCTCCCCAGAGTCGGTTGGAACCGCATTTGCATTACAACGTCTCCGGGAGGCTTCAGGGTGAATAAAAAAAACCCAATTATTAACATTAATAATAAACAACTTTAATTAGGAGTAAGCATACTCGTATATACGAGAAAGCTTTCCGGTTTAATATTCTTTCTGTTTTGATGTCTCTTGCGTCGAAGGAAACAAGTGTCCCATTGCCTGGTGGAGTTTCTCCCCTTCATATTATGGATGTATACACAAAACACAAGTAGGTTAGGTTGTGTGAAATGTAAATGGTAATGGTAGCTTCTGCCGTATGTTACTGTAAGGGAAGATGTATTTTTTTTTTGTGTTCCTGCGCAGACGCCTGACGGCGAGCTTTTCTCGGCCGAGCATAAACGACTAACGAAAACCTCAAATTACGTAGACGATGACGTGTAAGGTGGGAATCATAATGAGAAAAATAAGTAAAGAAGGAAAATACTGGGAAACCTGCTGCAGTGAAGAAATGTTGTACTGAGAAACTTAATTTCAATTTCATAAATAATACAACCGAATTGTTTGTCACGTAATAGCATAAAGTTGATGAGGTTGCCTAAGTATAATTTCAGTATTTAAATCCGTATAGTTAAGTCATAAAGGCTTAACAATGAATATATACCTAGTTGGGGTTGCTGATGTAACTCGGTGTGGTAGTGAATTTTTTAAGAAGGCGGTTTTCTTCCTTTAAGGCAGCCTATTCCGAGATGGCAATAGAAATGAATTGATTTTTTTTCCTACAAGATATAGAATATTTATGGGAACTATAGGAAAATTCAGCGGTCAAAGTTAGATCGCATTTCAGGGAATACATTTTATTTCAGTTTTTTAGGTAGGTATTTAGCTTGGGCCGAGCTAATGGAGGGACATTTATCTTGCCCTTACCACAACATAGCATCATATAATAAACAACTATAACTACGTTAATGCAAGTGCAATGGCAGTGGCGTTTGTTGTATTTGCGAGTGTTTTGAATGGTCGCAAATTAAATCTAAAATTACGATCATGCTTGGGTCATGTATGTAATCGCTAATCAGTGTGATCAAAAATCATGTTGCCTAACAATATGCACTAGGTACATTCTTTCTTCTGTTTGAATTCTGTGTTTTGTTAGTAAATTAGCAACTCTGTGTTTTAATAATTTTAATCGCAACGGTAACAAAAAAAAGGTACTACAAAAGTTTGTCTATTTTTAAAAAATCGGATTTGAAGAAACGACAGGAATAACATGATTTTGTGAGGTTATTTCGGTTTTTTTTTTAACTTAATTCAGTCGCTTTCAATGTCGCTAGGTATTTTTAATTTAAATAAAACAGAAAATCACGAAAAAAGATCCTTTTATTTTTTTTAATGACAGACCACAACCTAGTTGGTATAGAGTTTCGCGAAGACAATCCTTTCGCAAATGGGCCAACTTTTTTTGGCTTGAGCAAAACAAAATAACTTGGCCCATTGGAGATGGGCATATTTTGAGTATTTGGTTTTCTTTGGTTTACCTACATGAAAACTGCTGCAAGCATTTTGACCAAAATGCATACTTGGAGTAAAGTTGACGTTTTCAGCATTTTTGCGTACATACTTTCCCATTCGAATCACCGGAAACGCTGGTTCTGAAAACTGTTCATACCTATCTCGAAAACGCCATTTTCGATTTGGATAAAACATTAAAAACCAATAATTAATATTTTAGCTAATATTTTTTGAACTAAACATTGCAATATTTGTTACTATTTTGTATTCGCATTATTTTCCAAAATCAGATCTAAAGATTTTGACTAAAGTGCTTATTTACGCTAATATAAGTATTCTTTATAAAACCCCGTACTTAGTTTTCTTATAGAAATGCAAATAAAAATGTTTTATAAGCATTACCGCACTACCAGTAAAAATTAAATTACAACTTTCTTTACAAACCAATATTACAAACCCTACTTCGAGTCACAGCCACCTACCAGCATCACCAATCTGAAAAATCTTGTTTTATAGCTTAAAAACAACAATAAAATTAAAATAAACCGACCAAACTGATGAAATAAACGAAAGTTTCGTGCGATCCAGTCGTGCATATTTTTTTCACTTTATTTTTAACTTTTTATATATTTTTTGAATAAAATATTGCTCCAGCCATATGCATAAAATGCTGCCTTTTCTTTTTGCAAGTTTTGTTTTTATCTTTTCTTCTTCTTGTCTGACGAACTGACGTTGTGTGGAACAACTTTACATAGACCCAAATTAGAAAAAGTATTGAATTATATCAATATCAATTGTTATGAGCGTTAAGAAGCCTTTGTTTGCATGAACTATACTGCAAAGTGATGAAGCAAGGACTATTTAATTTATCATAGGGTCATGTAATCCCAAACCTCCAAAATACCAATTTTCTCTGCGGTAAGCTTTTATTGATGAATACAGCTAACCAGAGACTTATTTTCCACTTATTGAAACAAATTTGAG
Organism: Cheilosia pagana; assembly: GCA_936431705.1. Classification (NCBI taxonomy): domain Eukaryota; kingdom Metazoa; phylum Arthropoda; class Insecta; order Diptera; family Syrphidae; genus Cheilosia; species Cheilosia pagana. The sequence continues at coordinate 27,270,926 of OW386168.1, read as the reverse complement.
TCGAAAAACCGTTGAGTTTATCGGAAATTTAAACATTCCTTTTGTTTCTCATTTCTGCCGCCAAAGGGCCTCACAGAACAGAGAACTGATTGGCATGGGTCAGATATACGAAACGGTAAGATCCAAAGTTACCTCGGACTTTATAGTCCTTCACAATAAGTTAACTGTGGCGCAGTGGCTTAGAGTTAGTGTGTTGAACCGAGGGGTCCCCGGTTCGAATCCCGAAAGAACCAAATTACATCTCAAGGGTTTTTCCACTGCGCCACCTCTTGCGAACGTCTGACAAACATCCGAGAGTAAAAAACTTTCATGAAAGAGCTTCTCAATTAGCCGTTTGGACTCGGCGTAAAATTGTAGATCCCTTCCATTCGTCCCAAAAAACCCACACAAAACGAATTGGTGTGAGAAGCTAGGCCTTGGGTCCCACAGACCTGTCGCGCCAACTTATTTATTTATTTATTTGCAGTAACTGTAACCTTGATTTCAAAAATCCTCTACGCGAATTCTATACGTGGAAGTCCAATTTTATAGAAAACGATTAAGGGCGCACAAAATAAGTAGCTCAAAATTAAAAATACGTATGAATTCAAGTTTCTGCTTTAAAGACCTCGTCAAACAGAGCGCGTTTTAACGTCGCGTTTTACCGCTGCGTTCCACTGCTTCGTTATGATATACTGCAGTACATATCCCCGTCACCGCTGCGTTGAATTATCCGCGGCGTTCGAACGCGATGGTAAAAGCTGAGATATGGGAGGAAATAGCAAAAGAATTTCTCTTTTTGAAAATTTCATGCACCCAAATCCTTTTGCTTTTTCGGGAATTACATATCACGGCAAATAAAAGAATTAATTCTTCCTCCAAGCTGCTTGACATTTTGTTAGAAAATGAAAACCGAGTCATGTAAATTAATGGCAGCTTTCTGTTTGACGTCCTCTAACGCGGCGGTAGAACGTAGCGTCAAAATAATCTTACCGCCGCGTAAATTAATCTCACCGCGGCGTTAAAAACGCGTTCTGTTTGACGAAGCCTTAAGGCCCTTGAAAACTGCGATATACAAGCTACAAAGAAGCCGGAAACCTTTCTCCGTCAGATATAACTATCTTCTTTGGCAGCCGTAACATCGATTATAGGTTTATAAGAATCAATTCACGAGAGGCTAAACAAATTTCATAACGTCATGACGATCTGATTACCATAATGCACCATTTGGTCAAACTATGCTCGGTTTTCCTGAAGATAGGAATAAAGAAGGTAACAAAAAGGCAGACTTTTAACGCAGCACTGTGGTTGGAATTTTTTATTAATAATTCTTGGAAAGAGGCCAACTAGCGTAGTTAGCTAGACGGACTTAAGTTGAGCAAGGACAAAAACAAAGGGCCTTATGGTACAAAACTGATTCTCTATCCGCTTTCTTACTAATGTTATTACATAACACTAAATGAATCTAACATCTGGCTTGTTACGTTCCCTTGAATCCAGGTTTTCCGCAAGCACAGCTAAGTTGATAGGATTGCAGATATCGGATCTCCCACACTTCCTAAGAAATACCAACTTCCTTAGCTGGAAAGTAACTTGATTTAGTTTTGGTGTTCAATTTTGTTGATCTCCCACCTATGAGGTGATTTAGAAGGTGGATTTCATGTCCCATCGTAACCTAAGCTTTGTTTCTGTTGTACCAGTTGTCGAAAAGTTCTGCTGTAGTGTTTCCATCTCCCACTTATAGGATCCATGCTTCCGTCTTGGCAGGACGGGGTTGATAAGTTCCTCGTGATTTCGTTCACCAAGTAGCAATGCATCCACAAACGTTACTGTTTAAGGCGGATTGTGTGCCGGCGGTATTGATCATGATCAGGTCATCACCATCAACGGCTAGGCGATTCAGATTGGCCCAAATTGAACGATATCAAGGAAGATGACACGTGGTTCTAGCGTTCTACGTATCACACAGCAGTCGCCGCGATACACATTCTGCGTGAACGATTTTAGGGTCATCATTCGCTTAAGTGACGTGAATTGGCGACCAAGACTGTTCGATTTGACTCCTATAGACTTTTTCTTTGAGGGTTTCCTGAAGTAGCAGATCTGCGCTTATAAGCCACAATCCACCGGTGCCATGGCTCAAGCTCAGCCGTGTCTAAATATTATGCGGCAGAGCTATTAAAATGTTCACCATTCGGATCAGTGCCACCGTAAAACATCCCGGCAGACATTTGAACGATGGTATATTCTGTACATAATGTCATTCAACGGGTTTTCAACATCCACCCGTCCTTATTGAAAAACCCTCTACCTAGTGAAATCATTCGCCAGTCGTTCGTCCTCCTTCTGGTCATTAGTGGGCTTCTGTTTTTTAGGCTCATTCCAAAGTAATGCCTGACTTACCAGTTACCATACCAGCAGTGCCTAAAGCCTTATTTATTTTAAATTTATGATTAACTAACTTAAGCAATTTTCCAACTCACTAGCAATTAAAAACGAGTCTTTTTTTGAAAACTACGATGAAAGCGCCGAGAGTTTTTCTCTTCAGTTTTTTTTTTATCATTGGATTGTTTGACCCGCTTCTGTAATTTATCCCA